>OZ030015.1:36167456-37574956 GCA_964023405.1 Apodemus agrarius | reverse complement strand
AATCAGTGCTCTTAACCGCTGAGCCATCTCTTCCAGCCCCCCTCCTCCAACTCCCCCTTTTAAAATATCAGGTCTCATATTCCCAGGCTGGCCCTAAAATCACCATGTAGTCAAAGATGACCATGTAGGCCTGACCTTTGGCCTCCACCTCCCAAATGCTGAGATTATAGGTATGGACTGTCACATGTAGTTTATGGGGCGCAGACAATGGACCCCAAGGCCTTTCGCATGCTGGGTCAGAATGCTGCCATCCTCTGTATCTGTAGTTTAGCTTTCTTCAGTTCCAATGACCTCTAGTCAGTAAGGCAGCAAAGTTGGCATCAATTAAGGGTTGGGAACACAACTGAAATCCCAGCAGAGGCAAGAGACCACTGAAGGTCAGAGGCCAGCCTGAGCAACGGGGTAGGCTGAACTTTAGAGGAAGACTAATCTCGAACAAACAAACAAACAAGCAGGAGTTGGTAAGATGGCCAGCCAGTAAAGAAGTTGATTTGTAAACTTGAGAACCTTAACCACTCCAATCCGTGTGGAGAGCCAGGCGTGGTGATGCACACCTGTGACCCCAGAGCTGGAGCAAGGGTGAAAACAGGGTCCCTGGAGCTCCCGGGCACCCAGGCCAGCTGAATCCGAAGCTCCCGGCTCAGTGAGAGACCTTGTTCCTACTTCAGAAGGACAGAAGACACCCAGCATAGGCCTCTGGCCTCCACACGCAAAATCCCCAAACAGCACATAAGTGTGAGGAGCCTTTCCCTCTTTATACTTTCATAGATGGAATTGTTCTCACCACAGGTCTTAGCAACCTTAGCGTGGGATTCTTTTCCTTCCTTACGTCCAGGGCACCCCCCCTCAGCAGCTCTGCTAGGACCTGCTTGCACCCCCAGCCTCTCCTGCACCTCGGAACTGTGACTAAGTGAGCATTCCCTAAGTACGAGCACACAGCCACAGTTAACTGAGCTGGCGCCTGAGGCAGACGGACAGACAGACAGGGATTCACAGAGTGATTATAGAATGTAGTTATAATTTTTAACACACTCATTTGAGATTTATTTATATCTTATGTATATGGGTGTTTTGCCTGCATATATATTCATGTACCACGTGTCCACAATAGGGCACTGGATCCCCTGGAACTGGAGTTACAGATGGTTTGAGATGCCATGTGGGTGCTGGGGATAGAACCTGGGTTCTCTGAAGAACAGTCAGGACTCTTGTCTGCTTGCTAAGCCATCTCTTCAGCCCAGGAATAATCCTGTTTTTCTATAAATTACTGCTCATCTCTTACCATGCCACCGGGTCTCATTTGCTTTTGTTTGTTTTGAGACAGGGTTTCTCTGTGTAGCATTGGCTGTCCTAGAACTCACTTTGTAGACCAAACTGGCTTCGAACTCACACATGTCTTCCTGCCTCTTCCTGAGAGTGCTGGGATTAAAGGCGTGTGCCACCATCGCCCAGCTTTGGTGCCTCATTTGTCTTGAATGTTAAATTTAGTGTTACCTGTCTAGAGACATGGCTCAGTGGTTCAGGGTACACACTACTCCAGGAGCCCCAACAGCCTCTTCTGGCCTCTCTTGGCAACTGCACTCATGTGTGCACATATCCACACATGGGCACACACATACACATAAGATAGATTTTAAAACACATTATCATCGCTGACCCCGTGAGAAGGCTTAGTGGGTAAAGGTGTTCGTTACCATGCCTGATGGCTTGGGTTCAGCCATCCACATGGTGAAGGAGAGAATAGGCTCCAGGAAGCCCAGCAAGTTTTCTCTAAGGCCTACATGTGCACATAAGGCTGACATATGCATATCTCTCTTCCACAAATGTTAAGATAACTAAAACGAACACACCTGAATACCATGAATAGGGGAAACCACAGGTCACACTGTGTTCAGTGCTACATGTGGTCTTGGGCCCCCACTGTTGGTCTTGGGGCACACTTCCCAGGGCTGAGTAGGCTGGCTCCCAGGTGAAGAGACCGCTCGACTCTTCCACTCTGGTGAAGGGTGAGGCACCTATAGTCCTTGGCTTTTTTCCCTTTACCAAACAAAACAAAACAAAAAACAAACAAGAAAAACAACAGTCCATAGGTAAAGCAGAAGGTTTTGCAATTGACTCCAGTCAGCCAGTTTATATGCCTAGGACAGCTGAAGGGCTGATGCCTTCTAAAACAATATTGAACGCTGAGTTTAAAACACAGATTATGTATCCGAAATCCTAGCATTTGGAAGGTGGAGGCAAGGGGATTAGAATTAAAGGACATTTTTGGCTATACAGTGACTTCCAGGGCCAGTCTGGGCTACATGAATCCCTGTCTCAAAAAAAAAATAAATAAATAAATAAATAAAAATAAAAATACATTGATTTCACTCTGTCGTTTCATATATGTCTTTGCCTACAAAGTTAAAATGAAAGTTGCCTACTGAAACATTTTCGGAAGCCAAGTCGAGTTTCCAAGCTGGCTCCCCGCTTGGGTTTGTGTAATTAAATACTTTGTCCTTTCCCCACGGGCTGTCTGCACCGAGCCCTAAACTAAGAGAGGCTGCTGGCCTTCCAGCGGACACAAAACATCTACGCAGAGATAAGAGCAGGAAACTGAAGGTATCAGCAGCTCGGTCCCCAAGCATTGTTCCTCTGCCTTCTGAGGCCCTCCTCACAGGGTGGTGACCGCCTATCTCATCTGGACTAAATACCAAAGCTCAAGGCATCTATTTAAGGCAGTTGAGGCTTCCTCCTTGAATTTCAGATTGAAATCTCCACTGTCCATTCTCATCTGCTTTCTAAAGTCGTGGCTTTTTAAAAGAGTAACTGAAGTAGGTTTAGTACAGAGGGGGGAGGTGGGGGCCACTGTGCTCTCCTTAATGTATGAGAAACTTTGAAGTTTAAAGTTAGGAAGAGCTGTAACAGCCCCAAAGAATCACGCTGCCCTACAATATGAACAAAGCTACTATGTACAAATGAATTCTAACTTAGTTGTTTTGAGGCAGGGTCTTCATGCAGACCAGGTTGCCCTTAGACTCACTAAGCCACCTAAGATAACTTTGAACTAGTCTGAGGCAGGAAGATTGTAAGTTGGAGGCCAGCCTGGGCTACATGAGACCCTGTCTCAAACCCACTTAATCCCAAAAATGTTGATATAGAGTGCATTGAAAATGTCACAGTGCCGGGCAGTGGTGGCACACACCTTTAATCCCAGCACTTGGGAGGCAGAGGCAGGTAGATTTCTGAGTTCCAGGCCAGCCTGGTCTACAGAGTGAGTTACAGGACAGTCAGGACTACACAGAGAAACCCTGTCTCGAAAAAACCAAAGCAAACAAAAAACAAAAAACAAAAAAAACCAAAACAAAAAACAAAAACAAAAACAAAACAACAAAAACAGAAAATGTCACACTAATAAGACACTAAAGGAATCCTGAATGAGAACCTTCAGGAAGTCCCAGATGAGGCTAATTCACAGACAGCATAGAATAGGGCTTACGAGGGCAGGCTAGCCCTTCACAAGTGATATTTGGGATGAAGGAAACTCTTGGAGATAGTGATGGTAACGGTGCTGGTTGGGCAACGGTGTAAATGTTAATGTTTGCGACCCAAACCCTTAAATATGCACAGCCTGGTAATTGTTATGTCCTGTGTATTTTATCACACAAAAAAAGTGGATCAAGAGGGTTGCCGAGATAGCTTTGAAGGTCAAGGCAGTGTTGAATCTGACAACCCCTGTTTTGAACCCTGGGACCCACAAAGGGGGAGAGAACCACTTCCTGAAAGTTACCCTCTGACCTTCCCACACGCTGTGACACGCATGTGCCCACTCAGATATGTTTATATACAATGGGTAAATGTATCTCGTAATATATCTCTGGCTAGCCTGGAACTCACTAGGTAGATCAGGCTAGCCTCGAACACAGATCTGCCAAACAAATGCTGGATTGGTGACTAGGGAATTAAGAGCACTAGTTGTTCTCCCAGAGACCTGGGTTCCATTTCCAGCTTTCAAGTGCGGTAACTCCAGCGCCAGGAAATCCAGCGCCCTCTTCTGGCCTCTTTGCTCTCTTGCTCAAGCACCCATGTGCTACATGGATATATATATACACACACAGGCAAAACACCCTTAGCAATAAATCAATTAAAATGTACCTTAAAGTGAGAAGACGCCGGGCAGTGGTGCCTCACGCCTTTAACCACAGCACTTGGGAGGCAAAGGTAGGCAGATTTCTGAGTTCGAGGCCAGCCTGGTCTATAGAGTGAGTTCCAGGACAGCCAGGGCTAGACTCAGAAACCTATCTTGAAAACAAAACAACAAAACAAATCAACGAAAAATAAAAAATTTAAAGTGAAAAGATGGGATTCAACTCATGGGCTGGAGAGATGGCTCAGCAGCTAAGAGCACTGACTGCTCTTCCAGAGGTCCTGAGTTCAAATCCCAGCAACCACGTGGTGGGGCTCACAACCATCTGTAATGGGAATTCAATGCCCTCTTCTGGTGTGTCTGAAGAAAGAATTCAACTCCTAAGATACAAATGATCCGATTAGAAAGCAGGTAAAGGACCTGAACAGACATTTCTTTTTAAGATTTTATTTTTAACCAGAGATGTCTGTGGGATCCCCTGGATTTACAGGTGGCTGTGAACCACCCAACATGGTTGCTGGGAGTTAAACCCAGGTCCTCTAAAACAGCAGCAAGAGCTCTCGGCCGCTGGGAAGATATACAAGTGGCTAACAAACAGTACAGAGACACCCCAACATCGTCTTTAAGAGGTGCTAACCCAAATCACACTGATACTGTTACACATCCTCCTGGATGGCTGGAACTTTAAAAGCCTCAGAGTAAGAGGAGGCAGGGACAGTAGGTCTTCCTACACTGTGGAGGCTGCTTGGGGGAAATAAGGCAGCACACCCTCAAATAGCCGAAGACATCGTACAGCTGCGAAACTGCTTAATCCCAGCACTGGGAAGCTGAAGCAGGAGGATGATGTTTGAGGCCAGAGTGCTTTACATGAGGTTCGGTGGCACACACCTTTAATACTAGGACTCGGGAGGCAGAGGCAGGGGTATCTCCAAGTTTGAGGCCAGCCTGGGCTACATAATGAGACCCTGTCAAGAACAAAAGGAGAGGGACGAAAGACATAAGCCAGGGCTTCTCCTGGGGATAGATCCGAGAGGAATGAAGCACAGGCTTCTTCATTCACTGCGGCAAAAATGGGGCTGGAAATGGGGCCAGGGGGATCACCATCTGTAACTCCAATTTGACAGAGCTCATTGCTCTCAGTGGGCACCAGGCACACACATGATGCACAGACATGCATTCAGACAAAGCTCCCGCACACATAAAATAGTTAAAAGAAAAGAAAAAAAAAGCTCTGGGGCTGGAGAGAAAGCTCCCAGGTTAAGGGCACTTGTTACTGTTGCAGAGGTTTCTAGCTTCCACGTGGTGGCTCCCACCAAGTACATCTAGTTCTAGGAGATGAACTCTTCTGAACTCCACATGCACTGGGCATGCATGCAGTACATATATATACATGCAGGCAAAGCACTCAGATACATAATAAAATGTAATTTTTTTTTAAAGAAATCGGTGCCTCTAAGTCTCTCTCCTAGTGAAAATCCCACAAAAGCCCCTGGGTGGGAATTGACCAGCCACTGCAGGTTTCCCTTAGCAGAGCAGGGCTGAGCCTCCTGGAAGAAGCCCCACGTGCACCGGGGAAAGCGGCAAAGTGCAAACCAGAGACAAAAGTAAACCACAAATAACCTAATGCAGCCTTGGTTTCTTCCTATCAGGCTACAGGTTTTAAAGCAATACAGATGGAAACACTTTTACAGTTATCAGCCCAGGCCCCGGGGGGGAGGATCAGAGGGCAAAGCCCGTGCTGTGCAAAGCGGAAGAACCAAGCTTAAACTCCAGGACCCACATGAGGGTGGAAAGCAAAAACCGGGTCCAAAAATCGCCCTCTGGTCTCCACGTGCACACCATAGCAGGCGCGTGCCCTACCTACACACACACACACATACACACACACACACACACACACACACACAACGTTATAAAAAATCTTTAATACACATGCCTGTAATCTCAACACTTAAGAGATGGAGGTAGAAGGAGCAAGAGTTTAAGGCAATCTAAGTCTACACAGGAGTTTGAGGCGAGCCTAAACTACATGAGACCCTACCTCAAAAAAAAAAAAAAAAAAAAAAAAAAAAAAAAGCAAGCAAACAAACAACAACAACAAGCAAAACAGAAAAAACCCTAAAGTAAAACCAAAGCTTAGGGCAATAAAAGTATATGTTACCTATGTATAAAAACATTGAACACTGAGGTCTAGAGAGACGGCTCAGGGGTTAAGAGCACTGGCTGCTCTTTCAGAGGACGTGTGTGTGTGTGTGTGTGTGTGTGTGTGTGTGAATCCCCAGTATCCACGTGGCAGCTCACAAGCAACTGTAACTCCAGTTGCAGGGGAGCTGGTGCCCTCAGACAGACACACTCAGGCACACCACCAAAGCACATTTTAAAAAATTGAACATTGAAGCCAGGTGTGGTAGGGCACACCTTTGATCTCAGCACTTGGGAGGCAGAAGTGGAGGTAGAGGTAGGCCGATTTCTGTGAGTTTGAGGCCAGCCTGGTCTACACGTCGAGTTCCAGGACAGCCAGGGCTTCGTTATGAGACCTGCTCTCAAAATTTAACAACAACAACAAAAAAACTCTGAACACAGGTTTTCATGGAAAAACTAGAAAGCCAGCTACCCTTAAATGGATGGGACACGGGTTATATTATTTTATGTGACTCAACTGATTGCTATAAGCTGGCCATGTTAACACTGTGGTCAGCCCAGCCAAGCAAGGCACTCTTAGTAGGCACTGCCATCTGTCCTACCTATAGTCCCACTGGCTCTCTTCCTGGCACTCGGCAAACAAGCTCACCTCTCTTTTGCTAAAGGCAAGCCCAGCCTGGCTATCAGGATGCCCCGTCCTCACACTGTCATATAGAGAAGTGGCCCTTTAATAGAACACACACAGTTTATGCCATCAACAGTTTATTCTTCCATTGCGTAAAACCACGGCACTCTGAAGTGTTCACAGCTACATTTCTTACTCAAGACTTATGCTAACAAATTTGTCCATAGAAAACCACACTCGTGGGAGGAACTCTCCAAATGAGCTACATTTACCTCGGTTTATGGCAGCGACCAGTGTGTCCTTTACACCTATGGATACTGCACGCAGCACGCTCATCATCCACGCACACACACACACTTCCCCCGCTCACACAACTGTGCACTGAGTGGCGCAGAGAGATTGGTCACGTGACGCTCTCTGCCCAGGCCCTCTAAGGCCCACCGCGTTGCTCTGCCAGGCAGGCTTGAGGCGGACCCCATGCTAACGGCAGGTGCACCGAGTCGCTATCATATCTTCGTACTCTTTGTAAGCGATGGAGCCGTCAGGTTCGATGGTCAACACGCTCAGGGGGCTGTATTTGCCGGGCACACACGAAGGCCTTGGCACTGAGGGGTCCAGCTTCTCGTAGATGATATTCTGGACCATGGTGTGCACAGGAGAGCCGTAGCGGTGCCTGACCGCCCTGGGACAGTCCCCTTTACAGTACCTCGGGTTGTACCTGTGCGGGGCCACGATCCAGTTGTCCCATTTGAGCTGACTAAAACTCAGCCTGAAGTCATGGAGTTCACACTCGTCCTGGGGGAAGAGAAATTGTTTGAAGTACTCGCTGAGGTTGAAGGACGCTGTAAGAGGTGGCCCCTTTGCTTCTGGGCGGATGGCTTTCCGCCCCCGCCGGGACCGGGGAGATCTGTCCACCTCCGCGGCAGCCTCCTCCTTCATAGGACGGGCGGCCACGCTGGCCTGGCCGGGACGCTGCGAAGGCCTCCAGTTGGACTGAAGGGACTGCCATGAGTGGTAGGCCTGGGTACTCGTGTCGTTGAGATACAAGATGAGGGAGGGAGGCACCGAGAGGGGCACGTTAAACACGCCCTCCTCTGGGGCCTGGCCTCTGGTGCAGGTGAAATTGACAGACATGCGGATGCTCCTCCCGCTCGAGGCCACCAGGGGCTGAAGGAGGGAGGTCACATCGATCTCAATCCACCTGTGTTTCTTCAGGGTAAAGGAGTAAGGCGCTCTCCGGGGAGCCCTGCTGGACGCCACCGGTTCCTTTACCGCAAGGTCACACACACAGGTCACAGCGGAGGAGGACGCAGCGGAGTTGTTTAGAGTGTATAGCAAGACAGATTTGAGTAAGTGTTCCACAGCTGTCACGCGGTCCAGGTTGAAGAGCAGGTCGGCCATGGGCAGGGGTCCTGAAAGAGACCGCCAGTAAGTAACGCTGAGAACAAACAAACTGCAGAAAGCAGCGAGTGAGACAGAGGAACTAGTACTCCGCCATAGGAGTTTCCCTTCTCCACTGCTTAAGCCTCAAAAACAAAGGGAAGAAGGGAGCTAAGAGGAAATACAGGGGGTCTGGGGTAGAACTCAGTGGTAGAGCACTTGCCTGTATGCACAAGGGCCTAGAGTCATGCTTTGGGTTGGATAGGGAGGTCTGTTTTTGTAATACCATCACTTCAGAGACTAAGGCAGACGGATTGCCACCAGCCACCACTACATAACGAGATGGCCTCAAACACACTCGCACAGGCACACACCTGGGCCTATAAAGCCAGTACTTGGGAGGTAAAGGCCATCTGTGGCCATGCAGCAAGTTTGAGGTCAGCCTGAGTTGGTTACATGAGAACCCCACCCCTACCTCCCCAAACCCACACAGGATGGGTCAAGTCTTGGAAGGGAGAGGCAAGAGGACCAGATGTGGAACGGCCCCTTTGGCTGTGGATTAAGTGCAAGACCAGCCAGGCTATGGAGAACGCGGGGCGGTGGGTAGAGCTCAGTGAGTCAGGACGAGCCCCCCCCCCCAAGCTTGAGGACTTGAGTTTGAACCCTGGATCTACATGGTGGACGAAGAGAACCAACTTCTGAAAGCTTTTCTCTGACCTCTCCACACATACCCCTCATCCCCAGTTCACACATGCGAGTAAATTTCATCTAAAAAAAAGAATTGAGAACAGGTTTGCTGTGGAAGAGAAGCCTGAGACAATCGTTACACCCTCTAGTTTCAGACTCACCAGCTCGCTCCAAACACAGACAGCGGAGGAGAGGGTCTCCCTGTGGCTGTATCCCTACAGATATGGCCAGTAGACCACGGAGAGCAACACTCTAAGCCCGGAAAACATGCTTTTTTTTTTTTTTTAATGTTATGTATATGAGTACACCACCATTGCTGTCTTCACACACAGCAGAAGAGAGCATCAGATCCCATTACAGATGGTCGTGAGCCACCATGTGGTTGCTGGGAATTGAACTCAGGACCTCTGGAAGAGCAATCCATGCTCTTAACCGCTGAGCTCTCTCTCCAGCCCCACCCCCACCCCAAGACATTCTAGCCCTGGGTAAAACTAGTCCCTTGAGCCCATTTGACTGCTGTGGTAATCACACATCGAGATTGGAAACACACGGAGGCTAGAAGGCTGCCACAGTAAAGAGGGCTGGGGGTGGGGAGCGTGACCTTAAAGAGCCACAACTGCCCTGTTCGGTTATGATGGTTTGGATGAACTGGTGGCTGGTGTGTGTGTGTCTGTGTGTGTGGGGGGGTTAGTAATGGACACTCTTTCTCCATGGAGCTCAAATGGAAGTTGACAGACAGCCTATAGAAGCTGGTTCTTGTCAGGCTTGGTGGAAGAAGCCATCTACTGAGTTATCTCAAAGCCCTGAGGTTTTTGTTTGCTTGTTTTTTTTGTTGTTGTTTTGTTTTGTTTTTTGTTTTTTTGTTTTTTGTTTTTTGTTTTTTGTTTTTGTTTTTTTTTTTTTTGAGACAGGGTTTCTCTGTGTAGCCCTAGCTGTCCTGGAACTCACTCTGTAGACCAGGCTGGCCTCGAACTCAGAAATCCACCTGCCTCTGCCTCCCAAGTGCTGGGATTACAGGCGTGTGCCACCACCGCCTGGCTCCTAGTTTTGTTTTTTTAAAGCACAACTTTCTTACTAAGTAGGTACCCCCAGTGTTGGCTAACACTTGGAGGTTTGGGATTTTTGTTTGCTCATTTGCTGTTGAGACAGGGTCTCACTGTGGAGCCCTAGCTATCCTGGAGCTCACTCTGTAGACCAGGCTGGCCCTGAACTCAAAGAGATTAGCCTGCTTCTGCCTCCTAAAGAGCTGGAATTAAAGCCATGTGTCACCAAACCCCACGTGAGTTTTGTTGGTTCTAGAGGCCAAACTCCAGGCACCTGGTATATAGAACCTAAATGGGTGCTCGCTTCCGCAGCACATAGACGAAAATTGGGACGATACAGAGATTAGCACGGCCCCTGTGCAAGGGAGAACATACATGGTAACATATCTCAGCCATACTTTTTTTTTTTTTTAAAGATGTACTGTGCAGATGGAGACGGAAACTTTCCTCTTCCAGGAAAACAAGGAGAAAGGCCCCACCCCACCCACCACTGGGTCAAAGGCAGGTTTTAGGCTCTATGCTAGGCCAGCAGCTTGGTAGAATGAGAGATACTAACTACCTCCAGAACTTTCTTTGACCTTTCAAGACTTTAGTCTCCTTTAGCCTTAACACACTGAGCTGGTATGATGCCGTGTGCCTGTAATCCCAGCCCCGGAGTGACCGAAGCAGAGCCACTGCAAGTTTGAGGCAGTCTCAAAAAACAAGGGAACTTCAGCAAGAGAAAAACCTATCATATTAGTTTCTTAACTAAAGATGGTTTAGGCCGGGCGGTGGTGGCACACGCCTTTAATCCCAACACTTGGGAGGCAGAGGCAGGCAGATTTCTGAGTTGGAGGCCAGCCTGGTCTACAGAGTGAGTTCCAGGACAGCCAGGGCTACACAGAGAAACCCTGTCTCAAAAACAAACAAATTTAAAAAAATGGTTTAGGAAACAAACAACAGTGCTGTAATCAATGCCACTGTCCAGGGATGAAGTAGCAAGAGGGTGTAGAGCATATATGTGCCACCCCCTCATTTAATACTTAGTACCACCACACCAAAAAATTTTTTTTAATTTTAAAAAGTGCCAACTTTAAAAAAAAAGTTTGTTTCAGTCAGATACTGAGAATCCTGCAAAATAAAATTCACATGATGGTGAAAACCTGTGTGACTCCAGTGCTCAAGCAGCTGAGGCAGGAGGATGCAGAGTTTTGAGTATAGCCAGGGTAAGATCTTGCCTCAGAACAAACCCAAATCAAAGCCTGGCTCCTTCTAGTTACAGAAACGGGAAAGCTCCAGTCTTGTGTGCCAGCCCAGTAGAACAAGCCCCTCTTACCCACCTGTCTCCTGGTTGCTGGGCGCCTGCTTCTGCTGGGCGCAGGGGCTGAAGAGCCGGACGGTATTGTAGAGGTGACTTCTGCTGGGCTTAGGAACCCCCTCTTTGGTAGCATACGTCTTATAGAGCTTTTTCATGTAGTAGAGTGCTCTGGAGTCAGGCTGCAGCTTAGGGGTCTCACCTCGCCTATCAGATAGAACCTTAAAGAGGGGGGGCAAGAGGCCGGAACTGTCAGTCCCATCCACAGGCAGCAGTAAGGACCAGGGGTCTGCCTCAGACTCCAAGCTTTCACTGGCTCCAATGTGGGATCCTCCTGCAGAAGCCTGAGCGCTAAGGCTAGTAAGAAAACACAGCCAGGCAAAGCAGCAAACCCCCAGCAGGAATTTGCTGGGAAGTGCCATGGCTTGGGAGAACTAAGAAGGACCGCATCTCCCCATGTCAGTCTTCTCTCGAAAGGTCGGGAAGGCCCTGGCGTGGTCCTTAAATAAAATCTAGGTGTGGGAGACTAACTTCACTTCCGTAATCAGACCTCAAGGATGCCTAGCTGTAGATCGCTTTTTATCAACTCTACAGCAGCCAGCTGACAACACGGTTTTATCCAATTTGTTCTCATTAGATACAGATTTATCTACTTGTTTGGCTTTCTTTTCCTGTTTTTCCTAAGTATCGTGACACTACTGGACTACTTATACAGCTGAGAGCCCGACAGAAACTCAAGGAATTATAAAACAACACCTCAGGGCTGGAGATGTAACTGCAGAAATATTAGGTTTGGTTTTTCTCTTGATTCATCATCTATCTCTGGAGTTACCACTCCCAGGTGCTTAGAATAACTGATTACTCACTGCACAGTGAACCGGAGAGACGGAAAGTCACAATGGGTTCCAAAACTCCAGTGACGTGAGGCTGCTCAGCCTGTCCAGGTGGCTTAGTATGGGGGTTGTAAAGATGGCACAAGACAGCAGATACTTGCAGTGTGCTTTAAAAGAGGACACCAGGGGCCAGGTGTGGAGGTGCATGCCTTTAATCCTAGAATTTAGGAGACACAGGCAGGTGGATCTCCGTGGGTTCAAGGCCAGCCTAGTCTACATAGAGAGTTCTAGGACAGCTACAGTTACATAATGTGGAGACCCAGTCTCAAAATAAAAAGAGGACATGACCTTTAACCTTGACCAATTAAAAAAATACACGATCTTGGGGCCAGAGAGATGAGGACCTGGCAGTTAAGGGCACTGGTTGCTCTTCCTAGAACAAACTATTTGGCTCAGGACCATTTGTAATCCTACTTCCAGGGGAGCCAATGCCTTTCTCTGGCATCCTTAGGAATGCAAAAACACCAATTATAAAATGAAAATAAACAAATCTTTTTTATAAAAATCCGCAATATCTACCTGGAATGGCAAGATAGCAACTTGCTGCCAAACCTAATGACCAAAAAATCCAGTCCAGAATGCACGAATTCAACCCTGGTGATCCGTAAGGTCAGAGGGGAGAGGAGACGCCTGCAGTGTCTGCTGACGTACACCCCTAGCCCCTGTATACCAAATACATATTTTAAAATGTAATGACAGGACAATATCCTGATGCCCTTGTTTTGGTCTACAACTCACTTTGACCATACTTTGCTTAAAAAGTTTTGAGACATCAGCAAGTGCTATTAAATAAACGTCTTATTTATTTTTTAACCAGCCACCCAGATGGCAGAAATCACAACAGTGTTTTAGTCCTTGATTAAAGTATTTGTGTTCCTGCCTTGGAGGTGAACTCAAGCTAGATAATGTTTAAGGAAAATCGGGGGTGGGGCTGTGGAGTGCAGGTGCACCATAAAAGGAGGGGCTATCTAGTGCCCCTTGGAAGGAGACTATCTCTCTTGGAAGAAAGTCAAAACACACTAATAACACAGGATAAAAAAAAAAAAAAAACCAGTTTGCCCAGCACCAGATTGATAAACCTGAAGTACCTTTGCAAAACTGAAGCTCACTGCCAAACGGCCTGTTTGATTGTCAGATTCTTTACAGCCAGTCATCCCATTTACCGAGAGAAGGAAAAGGTCGGTGAGTCCGACCGGATAGTACCAGTTAGGAGAACACACTTTAGAGAAAACACTACAGCTCCTTACAGTCTGGGCTTGATGACACACCCAACCCAATCCTACCACTTTCTCTTTGGCTCCCATCACCCCTATCCTTGTCTGACAACTGCCAAACTCGTGGCTGAATTGGGAGAAATGCTGAACCAGGAGAAACGTTTATGTTACATCTACAGCCTGCCAGTGGCTTGCTAGGCAGTGTGTCTAGCTCTAGATCCATGTCTTTAATTTTGTACTGCGGTCAGGGTTGGCCCAGCCCCCTTTTGATTACGGGGACCATTAAGGGACAGCAGGAGAACCAGAACAAGCTTTTTCTAAAGATTATTATATGTAAACACCAGAAGAGGGCATCAGATCTTGTTACAGATGGTTGTGTGCCACCATGTGGTTCCTGGGATTTGAACTCAGGACCTTTGGAAGAGCAGTCAGTGCTCTTACTCGCTGAGCCACCTCTCCAACCCTCTTCTTTTTTTTTTTTTTTTTTTCTTTTCTTTTTTTTAAAAGTTTTGAGCAGCTCCCCGTTTTGTTATTCAAAGGCCTGGTACAGAGCGGAAAGGACCGCCTCTTGGAACGCCCAGGTGCTCCTAAGCCCCGCCCATCACTCTAATCTACGCCCTCTGCACCTATAGGCCTCGCCCCGTGCACGCTCCAGAAAGGAACCTTACGGGCGGGCGTATCTACCTAAGCTCCCTAGGGGACCTCTAAGCCCCGCCCACGTGCTCCCCAAAGCCCCGCCCTTTCTCCGCCAGGCCCCCATTCCTCTTCAAGCCCCGCCCCCTAGCAACATCAACCCCTCCCATGCGTCCACCACACACCAGTAAGCCCACAAGCACCTCTATAAGCTCCACCCACGTGCCTCTCGAAGGGTGGGTTCTACACCCTCTTGGTACTGATCCTTTCCGGCTACCGGGATGGTCAGGCCACGCCCACCCAAGTCAACTGCCATTTCCTTTGCGTCTCCCCCTCGAGATGGAAGGAAAATGGTAGTTCCCGGAAATGACTTCACGATCCCCAGGACCAGCTTCCGTTCTTCCCGGAAGTGACGTGCAAAAGCCGGCTCAACGCTGTAGAGGTAGAGGTGACCGGGTAGAGGGGTCGGTGTGAGGCTGTGGGAGTTTTTTTGCGAGACTGAGCCACGCGCCTATCTTCTGTTCTCAGGGCCGCCGTCACCATGGGCCGGGAGTTTGGGAACCTGACGCGGATACGGCACGTGATCTCCTACAGCTTGTCGCCCTTTGAGCAGCGCGCCTTCCCGAACTATTTCAGCAAAGGCATCCCCAACGTTCTGCGCCGTACCCGCGAGCGCATTCTGCGCGTGGCGCCGCGTGAGTGCGGGGCGGGCGGGGTACGGCCGCGCGCACCTTTCCTTCCAACATCCTTGACAGACGCGGAGTTCTTATCATATCGAAATGACTGGCCTAAGGTCACTTGGGTGACTCCAACGTCTCCCTCTGAGGTCATCGCTGTCCACTATCAGTGATGAAAGGCTGATGCAATCAATGTCTTGTGTTAGATTTAGATATGCGGCCGATTTTGCTGACGGTTTCATGGCTTTGTGGATATGGCAAGAACCCGTGAAAGGTGCCCTTAAATTTGATGGAGAGGTTGAGGCCCGATCTTGCTGTAGAAACCAGACTGACCTCAAACTTAAGATTTTATTGCCTTGTCCTCAGGACTGTTGGCTGGGATTGTAGGCATGCGCCCACACAACAGTTTGTTTGTTTGTTTGTTTTTAATGGTGAAGATTATGTTAGGTGAATTTCATGAAAATATTTGTATTTGGTGTTAAGTAGGAGAGAGACTAGGAAAGTGAGGGCCACATCTTCCTGGGTTGATAGCTTTATTTTGGTTGCTTATAAAATGTTTGTGAAATATAACCATTTTGAACCTCGTTAAAGTAGTTTCTGGTCATAATGGTGCTTGCATTTAATCCCTGAGACAGAAGCAGGTGGATCTACATAGTTTGAGGGAGTTCCAGGCCAGCAAGGGCTTTATACTGAGAGCCTGTCTCAATACAGCAATAGAAACTTAGGGCTGGGGATGGCTCAAGGCCTTTCCTGCACTTTCAGAGGATGCAGATTCTGTTCCCAGCACCCCTATGGTGGCTTACAGCCACCTGTGACTTCAGTCCTAAGGGATTTGCCATTCTCTCACCACCTTAGTCACCTCAGTATGCCCTGAGTCATAGCACAGCACATGCATGTAGCTGCACAAACATACATACAGGTGGAAATGCTCCTAAGATATGGAAAGCAAAGGCCAGGCACGCATGCCTTTAATCCCAGTGCTTAGGAGGCAGAGGCAGGCAGATCTCTGCTGCAAACAGTCTGATCTACATTGTCTGAGCCACATAGTCATAAAAAAGACACTACTCTCAGCACTTGGGAGGCAGTGTCAGGCAGATCCCTGAGTTCACAGACAGCCAGGGTTACACAGCGAAAGAAACCCTTTCCCCAAAACCAAACAAAAAGTTAAAACTAGGAATAATAGAAGGATGGGTGGAATGGGTTGAAAGTCAGAAATGAGGATGTGGTGCATGACAGGTGGGTGGATCTCTTGATTGAAGGCAGTCTGTCTACATAATGAGACCATATCAAAAACAAAACAAACAAAAAAAGGACTGGGAGCTGGAGAGCTGGTACACTAGTTAGGGTATATGTACTTGATGACACAGGTGTGGTTCCCAGCACCCATATGGTGGCTCATTACCCTCTGTGTAACTCTAGTTCCATGCATCCAACATCTGGCCCCCAGGGCTACATGCCTATGTGGTACAGAATCATACATGCACATACATGCACATACACGCGCGCGCACACACACACGCACACGCACGCACACGCACGCACGCACGCGCGCACAAATAAAATAGGAATTTTGTAAGAAGTTGCAGCTCACAGCTCCCTGTGTTGATTCCTACAGCGTTTGTAGTGTTCTACCTGGTCTATACATGGGGCAACCAGGAGTTTGAGCAGTCCAAAAGGAAGAATCCAGCCATGTACGAGAACGACAAGTGAGCGGCCTGCCCCTGATGACAGCCTTTGGAAGACCCTTCTCGGGAGAGGGATCTACGCTGTAGTCTTGAAGACAATAAACTACTTATGGACTTCCTTTGTGACTTTTGTGTGCTTATTTGAGATAAAGTCGCACTATGTGTCCCTGACTGGCCTGGATCTCCTAAGAAATCTGCCTGCCTCTGCCTCCTGAGTCATGGTGTTCACTACCATGCACAGCACGACTTTGTTTTGTTTGGTTTTACAAGCAGAGTCCTTGACAGGACTGGTAATGTTCAAGTTCATGGCAATCCCCTTCTCAGCACAAGCTCTGAAGGGGGCTGGGTAACTGTGGCGTGGAGCCTGGAGTGCAGGTTCCCACCCCTCTGCTCCCATCACACTATAAGGTCTAGGGATGACACTGTAATTAGGGTGTCATGTGGATTTTCTAGACACAAATGAACTTTTAACTCAACGGCAGCCTTTGAAGTAAGCATTCTAATCCCTTTGCTGATGAGGAATCATAGCTTAAGTACTTTGCCCAGAATCATATGACAGTGAGTTGACAGAGCCAGGTACCAGTGTGATCTTAAAACCAAGCCATGCTGCCTTCCTTAGCCTGAGGGATTTCATCTTTGAAGGAACATGAGGCAATCCCTTGGCTGCTACAGCCAAGGTCCGGGAATCGTGGTTGGTTTTCTGTCATGGAGTCAATGGAGGCTGAGGCTGAGAAGATCTATCCCTTTGTGGGAAAGATATACCACCTGCTCCAGAGGCCTTGGATGTCTCTAATTTCTCTTCACCTGGAGATGGTAGGGAGGCTGTGGTTGGCAGTCCCGAGTTGGCCCTGTCATTTGGCTAAGGACATATTGCAGACTGAGGCAACTCACAGTCCAATGTCTGACTCTCAGACGTTTTTGCCTGATGATGGCTAGCTAGTACCAAAAGTTCTCAGAAGAGAACAAATTATTTCCAGCAACAGTTGCTTAGACTGTGAGGCATGATGGGAAATGGCTGTGTTTGACATAGTCAGCAGTTCTCAACCTCCCTAATGCAAGCCTTAATACATTCTAAAGGTTGTGGTGACCCCAACCATAAAAATATTTTGTTGCTACTTCATAACTAATTTTGCTACTGTTATAATGTAAATATGTTTTCTGGTAGTCCTTGGTGACCCCTGTGAAAGGGTTGTTTATTCCCCAAAGGGGTTGTGACCCAGGGGATGAGAACCACTGCCTTAAACTCGTTTCTGCAGCCCTCAGTGTATAAAACGGATCAACAGACAGTGCTGGGGTTGTCTGTATCAGAGATGGTAAAATGAATGACCCCAAGGCTGTATGCCATATCCAGTCAAGTTTCCCTGATTGGCTCTGTCCAGATTTATTCTGAATGGTCTTAAAACACACGAGTCATAGACTCTTAGGAATCTGAAATAGCTAGACTTTAATCCCAGCACTGGGGAGGCAGAGCTACAAGACAGCCATGGCTATTACACACAGAAATCGTCTCAAGCCAAAAAAAAAAAAAAAGAAAAAAAAAAAAAAAGAAAGAAAGAAAGAGAAAGAAAAGAAAAAGAAATCTGAAATAAGCTGCGAAGCCCCAATGGGGTGGAGGTACAGCTGCATCCATCATGCCTTCGGACACAGCAGCTCAGAAAACTTAACTTTTCTTAACCCAAAGCAGTCAAGTCTTTTGGTTTGACCCTTTAAAAAATATATATTATTGTATGTGGAGGTCAGAGGACAGCTTTGTGGGGTCAGTTCTCTCCTTCCACCTTTATCTGAATTCCAGGAATCAAGCTTGGGCGCCTGGCCTTGGATAGCAACCGCCTTTACTGCAGTGCCATGCCTCTGACCACTGTGAATCTGCTGAGATGATCCTGCCATAAGCGCTCTGATGTTCAGAGGTTCTGCTCATGGCTGACATTGTTAAGGCTATTTTCGACCTGTCCCTAACAGACTTTTCCCCTTGGAGCTTAGAGGCAGGGGTCTGGGCTGTGTGACAGGTGTCTGGTGACTCTGACTTTATGTGAAGTAGGACCTAGAGCTACTTTAGGGACTTGTTCTTTTTATTTAAAGGCTACATTTAAACAAACAAACTTCTTGGGGCTGGAGAGATGGCTCAGCGGTTAAGAGCACTGACTGCTCTTCTGAAGGTCCTGAGTTCAAATCCCAGCAACCACATGGTGGCTCACAACCATCCGGAATGAGATCTCACACCCTCTTCTGGAAAGATCTGAAGATAGCTACAGTGTACTCTCATATAATAAGTAAATAAATCTTTAAAAAACAAACTTTATTATTTTATGTCTACTGGTGTTTTGCATGCACCTGAGGGTGTCAGAATCCCTACAACTGGCGCTGCAGACAGCTGTGAGCTGCCGTGGTGTGGGTACTGGGAGTTGAACATGGTCCTCTGGAAGAGGAGCCAGTGCTCTTAGCCACTGAGTCATCTTTCCAGCCCTAGGAACTTGGTCTGTTTATAGAGATTCACAAAGGACAATATAAATCAACCCCCCCTTCACACACACACACACACACACACACACACACACACACACGAGCGAGCCCTAGGATTGCAGACATGCTGCCACTCCCGGCTTACTGCATGGGCGCCGGTGTGGGTGTTGGTGATCTGAACTTAGCTCCTCCTGTTTGTGTGGCGAGTACTTTACCAACAGCCATTTCCCTGTCTCCTTGAGTCAAGCCTTTTAAGGAAGAAGGAAAGGCCCATGCTATGGCCCCATGTCTCAGATACCCACAGCCTCCAGACCTAAGATATGGCTCTTCTGTCTGCTGTGATGCAACCATTTGCTCCATTTAACTCTCGGCAAGGCCTGTGCTCCTGTCCCCAGATGGCTCTCCCCTATGGGCTGCAGTCTGGGAAAGAGAGCTCACTTCATCCTGCCGGTACTGGAGTCAGGATAAGCAGACCTACATAGGACAGGCCCAGACACCTGCCAGTTGCAGCCAGAAAGCAAATACACTTTGACCCTTTGTTGAAATGTTACCTGGAAACATTTTTCTATTTCAGTCTTTCACCTTCTATAGGCACCTCTTGCTCAGGAATGACACTAAAGTGTCCCGAGATTTAATGATCGCCTCCCCACCTGGAAGGCACCCAGACAGCTACTCACGGTCTCCGGTTTCTTTTTTCCAGCACTCTTTTCTGAATGGTCCCTGGGGTTGTACCTGGAGTGAGCAAGCTCTTGCCAGCAAACCTGTTAGTAGTCTCTCTTCTTGTAAATTAACCATTTGAATCCCAGAATGTGTCCACAAGGCCTGAGACCTACTCTCATCTCACGTCAGAGCAAAAGACTAAAGCTAAAGGCAGGAAGGGCTGGCCTGTGGTCAGATGGTCAGATATAGTAAGCAGCACGCAGCTTCTACCTCCCAGTCAAGAGTTCTTGTATTATGGCTGAAAGTAGAGCAGCCAAGGCCTAAGAGGAAGGAGCTCATAGCTCTTCATTTAGCAACATACTTGATAGGAGATAGCAGATGGATTGTTTATATTTGGGGCAGAGCGTAGCTTCCACATTCCCTTTAAATACAGGTTTTGTTGAATGTTGAATAACTTGCCCCTAACGCTTCATCCCTTGGGAAGAGGGTGGGCCTGCGGATGGTTTGAATCTGGAGGCCTTGGACAGTGTTGCCCCCATGACGATGAATGATCTTTTTCCTGTGCAAAGGGCATGAGGCTTCTGGTCCTTTCCCTTGGCTGGGCTATGATGAACTTAAGGAACTACACAAAGGGCTATTTTGATTTTGCTCAGGGCAAAGGAAGGCAGCAATAGAGGAGTGGAAGAACTCTTTTGGACGGGTTGCATGTCTGAGCCCTGGTGAGAGAGAGGCTGGCACTGAGCCCACAGGCCTGATTCTAGGACATCACGTTGTTCAGTCTTGCTTACCTAATCACATCTGTGTTCTTACTCAATGCTCACTGGGTCACCACACAGCCTCTCTCCAACTCTGCACAAGTTCCCATTAGTCTTCTAGTCCTGAACTGGTAGGATTTACTGGTTATGTTTGGTAGGCAGGTCTACTCAAAGACTTTTTTTTTTTTAAGACAGAGTTTCTCTGTGTAATCGTCAGGGAACTCACTATGTAGACCAGGCTGTCCTTGACCCTGGAGATCCACCTGTCTCTGCCTCCCAAGGGCTGGGATTAAAGGTGCATTGCCACCACAGCCTGGCTTTATTCAGAGACTCCTTATGCTCAGGAGTTCGCTAGATCTTCGCAGTTAAATCCCACCCCACCCCAGCTCTGATGTCACCATGCTCACGTCTCCCTTGGCAAAAAGTGACACCAGCTTTGCTTAGATTGGTGACCAGCTGCTACCTTCGGCACTTCGGCAGTTCCTCCATTTTTGTCTGGGACAAAGAAACAAAAAACAGACTTGTGTCCAAACGTTCACTCATGGAGATGAGACGGGCCTTTGGAAGGGTTATGTGAGATATCAGACCAGCCAGAGAGAAATCTATTTGTAATTCTTTGTGTGTGTGTGTGTGTGTGTGTGTGTGTGTGTGTGTGTGTGGTTTCTTATGGTCGTAGGAGATCTAAGCTCCTATGCATATCCTGACTTCAAATTCAGCTTTCCCTTTCAAAATTTTTAAACTCCCATGGCCAAATGTAGTGGGTCCAAGACTGCAGCAGGACTGTAAAGTTGGGCTGGCCTGCGCTATGTGGTAAGATGTTCCCCCAAATCAAAGGTCTTGCCATTTAGTGCCCATAAGTACTCACAGTTAGTACAGTTCAGGGCTAGTCTAGGAACCCACAGGCATTCATTCCTCCTGAAGCAGAATTTGGCCGTCTGACTCAGTTTACCGTCTGCTGCCCTGAAGCTGCTGGAAGTGCTCTGCCAAAGCCCAAACTACACGATTCATTTGGCGTTGTCAGTACCTACGCTGTAATGACACCAATTTAAGAGTCCGTGCTACCTCCTCCCTCTAGTGTTTAAAAAAAAAAAAAAAACCAAAGAAGGGTACAGTTTGAGTTCTTCATAGCCAGGTTGTTACTAAGATGGTAGTGCAGACTGATGGGGGACCTGGAACACAGTAGACAGCACGCTTCAGTATCCTCCCAGAGAAGGCCATACCTAATTGCCTGTACACAGTGGTCAGTGGTTTTTGCCTAGGACAGCTCAGAGGTCAACTCCTGAAGACTTTACTAGAATCCTATTTTGATTATAACCACCTCACTGAGCTATTTTAGGAACTTTTTCTTGGTTCTGGGAATTGAACCCAGGACATCATACACGCTCCTAGCCTGCTGAGTTAAGTGTGGCAAGGTTCCTGGTCTCCCTCAGGGATTCACGTGGCTTTCAGAGGCGAGGTGGGACAGTGCAGACTTCTGATAAGATGGGTGTAAGGGTCCAGACCAGCAACACCACCAAAGTCCATGAGGGAGCAGCACAGTGTGCCTGGAGTGGAGTCCTGGAGTACATCCCCTGGGTACACATTAACTCATTACATCGATCCTGATTACAAACACACTTTGCCCCATCTCAGCTGGCAACCATGAGAAAGGCAGATAGGTGTCGGTCTATAAAAGAAAGCAGGAACTGCCCCCTGGTTCTCAGGCTCCAACACCTTCCTTTTGCCAAGATGCTACAGCTAAAACTCTTTGCAGTGCTTCTGACTTGCTTGCTGCTGCTGAGCCAGGTAAGAAAGGAGATACACATGTATGCTGGACTTGGAAGTGGTGTAGAATTCAAAGTCAGACTCAGTCCTTAGAAATGCAGTTCAAGCCGAGCAGTGGTGGCGCACGCCTTTAACCCCGGCACTTGGGAGACAGAAGCAGGCAGATTTCTGAGTTCGAGGCCAGCCTGGTCTACAGAGTGAGTTCCAGGACAGCCAGGGCTATACAGAGAAACCCTGTCTCGAAAAACCAAAAAGAAAAAAGAAGAAAAAAAAATGCAGTTCAATCTCCTGCAGTCTGGAAAGGGCCCTTCTGTGGGGTACAGCAGAGGGGGTGCTTCCTCAGCTAAAGCGAATATGCCTTTGCTCTACAGGTCAATAGCTCCCCAGTACCAGAACTGAGTTCAGCAAAGAGATCCCGGAGAATGACCCCATTTTGGAGAGGGGTTTCCCTCAGGCCCATTGGTGCCTCGTGCCGGGATGATTCGGAATGTATCACAAGATTATGCAGGTATTTGATAAACCTGGGTGCAGGGTGGACCAGAGAGCACTGGGAAGCTGGGAGAGATGAAATCAGAAAACAGAGACCCAAGGGTAAAGCTGCGATGAGATGGGGGGGGAGGGGAGGGGGAGTTCCTTGACAGAACCATAACACTGGACAGATGAACCAAGGAGTAGCGGAGGCAGCAGAGGTGTCCACATCCAATCTTAATCACTCCTTTTCTCCTCCCCCCTAGAAAAAGACGCTGTTCCCTAAGTGTGGTCCAGGAGTGATGTTCATACTGGGGAAGAGTCACCTCCAACAGTGCTCCGTTCTAAGGAATATTGTTAACTACATTTTGGTTGGAGATACTTAAATGAAGCAATCTTGTGTTTTTAATACTTAAAGACAGATACTTGCTTTAAACTGGTCTCCATTTCTTATTAGAATGTTGTTGATTTGTATATAGACGTAACTTTGTCAGAGTTTATTTTTCTATAAATACTATTAAATGTCTCAAATCTAAGTTCTGGCAGTCTGGAATTGACACTTGACTGAGTCACTTCATCCTTATAGGGAGCAGTAGCCACTCCTCAGCCACTGGAGTGCGGCGAGCACCCAGTCCGCAGAGTCCCATGCTAGAGGCAACACAGAAGCTTCAGGACAGCGAGTCTCGGCACAGCGGAAGTCGTGGCTCTTTTGTTGTTTTGGTTTTTTGTTCTCTGAGACAGGGTTTCTCTGTATAGCCCTGGCAGTCCTGGAACTCACTCTGTAGATCAGGCTGGCCTAGAACTCAGAAATCGGCCTGCCTCTGCCTCCCGAGTGCTGGGATTACAGGCGTGCGCCACCACCGCCCGGCAAGAAGTTATGGCTCTTTGCAAAGAACTCTTTAGGCTAGCACGTGCCACCTGAGGATGTGTGAAAGTTTGTCTATAGCTTTATGAGCATGAAATAGAACCCCCCCCCAAAAGGTCTGACTTAATAAGCCGGGCATGGTGGCACATGCCTAATCCCAGTATCAGGGAGGTGGAGGCAGAGGCAGGCCAATCTCTGTAGGTTCAAGGCCAGCCAGGTCTATACAGTGAATTCCAGGCTAGCCAGGGCTACATAATGAAATCCTGTCTCAGAAAAAAACAAAAAGAACCAATAAATAAATAGTAAAAATAAATACTAATTTATGTCTTAAGAGCATCAAGATTGAAGATGTCTGTTGGTGCAGGACAACTGAGGTTCCCGGACACGGACCCATGACCATGCGCTCAAAATTATTTTAAGCCGGGCGGTGGTGGCGCACGCCTGTAATCCCAGCACTTGGGAGGCAGAGGCAGGCGGATTTCTGATTTCGAGGCCAGCCTGGTCTGCAGAGTGAGTTCCAGGACAGCCAGGGCTACACAGAGAAACCCTGTCTCGAAAAAAACAAAAAACAAAAAAAAAATTATTTTAAAACTGTATTTTATGTGCATTGGTGTTTTGTCTGTATTCGTGTCTGTGTAAGGGTGTTGAATCCTGGGGAACTGTACTCACACAGCTGTGAGCTACCACATGAGTGCTGAGACTTGAATCTGGGTCCTCTGGAGAGCAGGCAGTGCCCTTAACTTCTAAGCCATCTCTCCAGTCCTGAGTCCAAAATTTCTGTAACCAAAAACGGAGACCTGTGCGGTGGGACCAGACCTTTGCACAGTCAGACCTTAAGACACAAAGAGCAACTACACACAGATCACGGTGGGAGCTGAAGAAGCGAGAGCACAGTGCATGTACACATTATACAGAAAAGCTAGCTGATATTTATTAAACTTAGTTTCTCCAGCTATGGTTTGGCATTATACAAAGCATCGTAATGACACAGTAGAGTTAAAAAGAGTTTTACAAATTGAAATGTGATACCCTTGTCTCCAAATATTTTAATTGCCATAAATTTGTTTAAAAATACACATTAAACGCATGTTTGACACTCTAAACTTTCTATAATCTCAATACCACAAAATACATATAATATACTATACAGATGTGGAAAATCTAGTTAGTATATAATACTTTGCTCACCATTAACAGCTTATGTGAAATGCACATACTGACTTAGAAATCCTAGCTTTTGAGCCCCAAAGTACCTCTGAAATTTAATGTATTGCAACAAATAAAATCACAGTATATAATTGAAATTTTGGTTGAAAGTGTCAGATGCCTAGATATTTTGGATAAAAGAAACATAAGACAAAGATTGGATCATGTACAAGATAAAGGCCTCTCTCCTATCAGCAACAGCGCCTTCCAGAAGAGTCATCAGGCCTGTACTTTATCAACCATGTTACTTCCCTTCCAAAACCCTCCCCAAATATCAAACCATTAGTTACCAAATGATTTTAATTTCAAATAAAAAGATCTTCAATAAATATATAAGCATTTCCATCCTCCATATATAAAATTTCTCAGAATCATTCAAAACGGAGGCTAGGTAGAAATTTCCCTAACTGTGCTTACCAACCTATTGTCTGGCCCTCAGGTGGGGCCTTTGCAGGCCCTGCCAAATTGAGCCAGGGCTGTTGGCTAGCCCCACCCTACCCTCACCCACGTACTGTCGAATGCTCATGCCAGGTGTGAGCATAACGGGACACCTCTGGATCGGCAGCCAGCTCAGCCACATGGACGCCGTGGCAGTGGCTGAAAGGCAGCACTTCCAAAGTGACATCTTCCAGAGAGGTACAGAGCAGGCAGAAAACCCAGAGGCTAAAAGGCGAAAAGCTGAGAAGAACCTAACACAGCAGCAGCACGGTCAAAACCTAGCATTATTAGGATTTCTGGGTGGGAGCTTGTCCACGCTCATCTGAGAGCGCTGTCCATGTTTAAGAATGATGGTTTCTGCTAGGATGATGGTTTCTGCTGAGCCGAACAAGGGCAGCAATGAGAGAGAGAGGGGCGCATGCAGGCATTCCTGAAAATCAACTTCTTAAATATTAGCAATTTAAGCCGCTGAAAAAACCTCTGACTAGTTGAGACTTCACCTGAACACCTTGTTCTAAATACCATTTACAAGAGAAGAGTAGCTTCTTTTCTATCCCCTGGCTCTGGACACAGTAAGTTCTTTTTAATTACCCACGGGGTTCATGTAAACAGGAGTTCTGCGGACCAGCCTCCTCTTACTCCACTTTGCTTTCCCCCACGGTCTCTCTGTGTAGTGCATGCTGGTCTCAAACAATCCAAGCGCTAGAATGAAAGCATGCACTACCACACTGGCTCACCAATGTGGAGAGTGGGTCTCAGTATCCCAGGCTATCTATCCCAGGCTGACCTTTGCCTCAGCATGAGCCCGCACTCCTGGCCTTCTCTGACCTTAAGCATGTTCCTCGCAGCTCAAACGCCTCCACTGGAAGGCTTGGGAAAGGTACATCTACAGAGGTGACAGCTGGCTTCCTCGGTGCATCTCCCCAGACCTTCAGTCAGCATTTCTTCTACTGATTTTACTCATAGCAACACTAGGTGTACAGTATCACTGGAAAAGAAGTCTGCCTCTCTAATTGCAGTGTGAAGCTGGATGAGATTTGTGTTCCACATTCTAGAGGAGCGAGTTACAGGAGTCTGCATTTGAACAAGGTGCTCTGGTTTTCCAAGTCACTTAGGTATAGTCTAAACACCATTCCACCTGCCTAAAACAGTTATCCTCAGTAGACGTCCTTGGGACCCAGACACCTACAGACTCCTATAAATCAAAATATACAATGAAGCCATTTTGTTCAATTAGCTATTGGAAAATTAAAATTTTTCCCACCCTGTAAGAGCCCTATTATACTACAGAAGGGCTCAAATATATTTCAAAAGTTAATTTACTACAAATCATAGTAATTAAGCTTTAACAATCTAAAGGAATACACATTGCATCCTTGAATGTAAATATTCAAGGAGCCAAGAACAAAGTGTCTTAGATCAATTTAATAAATAATGTGGAAATAGTTGCACTAAGCTAAAATACTAAACACACACATTTTTGACAAACTAATTCCATGTTTTCATACATACATACGTACATATATATAAAGTGTGTATGTGTACATAATTTTAAGATCCAAAGTCGCATACCTTCATACCTAGAAGAGTGTGCAGCATCCCCTTCTCAACCGAGCTAGGCATCGATCACCCAATGGCGCTATTACTGGTTGCACTAAAACTCCTCTGAGCACAGCCCCTGGCTGTGCTGTGTTCCTGACAAAAGCCTTTGTAGGCCCTGGCTACACAATGCAAGCTCATTCCTTAACGTCAATGTACCAAAGTTTCAGCTGTTAAGTACATATGATACTCTCTAATCTAGCTGATTAAACCTTTAATGAAAAGAAACAAAGAACGATTCTAAAACAAAACAAAAGGACAACAGCTACTCTAAAGCCACAAGTGTGTCATTCAAAGTGCAGCCCAGATGCCTATAAATCCCTAGTGCAAGAGCTTCCTAGAAAAAAACAGCAACTGTGGACGCGTGCACACATTACTCTGAATTGCTTTTATATTGGAGAATTAAATCAGTAGTGGTCAATCTTCTCCCTTCAGCAGCTATATCTGTGATTTTATTGAAGCACTTAACTGATAATAAAGTGACTTCATAACTTCTTGCCCAGAAAAAGTGTCACTGAGCAAGGAAAGGGCTGGGTACTCTCCAGCCAGAATGGGACGTGGGTTAGGCTGTATAGTCTTGAAGGCCTGGAGGGGAGTGCTCCCCACAGCCCAGCCTCTCCCAGGCAGGACTACTGTGACAGTTGCATCACTGTGATCGTGTGAGGTGCCTGTCCAGAGTCCAGGGGTGCATGCTGCTGCCTCCTGGCATAGAAATGCGATCTTAGGAGCAGTGAACTGAGCATTAATGATAGTGGCTATTTCTGTTCCTAACTATACAGTGAATAAAAGTTTCAGACTGATTGTAGCCACTTGTCAACTCAGCTTTAAATGGCTAAAGAACACGGAGGGCACCTACTAAGGGGGGGGATGGTCACTTGTAAAGGAGTCCAAGGTATGTGCTGGATATGACTGACAAACATCTGACAAGACACAGCATATTCTCACACACTATGACGTCAAAAATGCAATCACTTAGGATCAGATTTTGATCCATTGCCCATTTCTACCTAGTGAGGAAAATCCTCCACAATGAATGGTTTAACAGTTTCATTCTCCAAGAACTGACAGTTTTAAAGGGAAAACATCTTAAAGCAGCACCATAAACACGTAGGAAACTCGGCTTTAGCATGACGTCAGAGTCGCTCTAGAGTGTGCTGCACACAGACCAGAGCTGGAAAGCAGGGCCCTGGCCCTGCAGCTGCTGGAGGCTGAAAGGGCAGGGAGGGGAGGGGAGGGGAGGGAGTTCGTTCTACGTCTAAGGCCTCCCTGAAATGAAGGAGCCAGAGTGAGAGAGGAGAGGCAAGGGCAGGACACACAACTGTGGAGGTTTCTAGCACAAGAGAGGAACCGATGGCCTCTGAAGAAGTATTCCTTAAATACACTACAATTAAACTAGAAAGGTACAGAGGTGATTTCTCCAAGGGAAAAATGTTAAATTCACCATAAGCTATAGGTATCAACCCTCAACACTATGTAAAAATAATGAGCTACAAAGCAGTTAAGCTCTATAGATATGGGACTGCAGGCCGATGTTCACTATCTTCAGAAATAGGTAGTGAAGGAGAGTCAGAGAGGACCCGCAACACCGCTTCATGAAGATGTCTATCCTTCTTCACCCTTTCCATTCACGGCTGAACAATCATCTGCTAATAGGGGATTTCTCTCCCTAATTGGATGGATTTTGGAATGAGAAGGAAAAGCCATTTTTTGAAGCAGCATTATACCCAATTGATTACACTACGTCAGGTACCAAAGTACTAGCTTTTCTGAAGGAATCTAAATGTGACTCTAAAGGAAGATTTAAAATCAAAGAGAATTTGAAATTTTTATTGTAGAGGACCAACCATGCATGGCTAATCTGGTCCCAGCATAAAACTTTATCTGTAAACAATCCACAGAGTTATCGTTTAAAGTTAAGATTTAAGGCACACCAGACATGACGGGGTCACTAAAAAGAAGTGTAGAGGAAGGGAGAGCCCTCGCCCTTCCCTGCTGCACGCACCTGGTCGGGGACAGTGGTTGGATAAGGAACTGTTGCAGCCCTGGACTCCTAAGCACTACCCCTATGATTTCCCCTTTCCGAGAAAGCTCACTTTGAGCCAAGTTAGGTACTTTTTCTGGTATAAATTTTCTTTCTTTAATGTGACAAGGGATCGTGTAGCTCAGGCTAGCTCCAAACTCACTGTGTAGCTTTATGTAGCTTGAGGATAATCCTGACCTCCTGACCCTCCTGTCATCACTTCCCAGTGCTGGGATTACAGGTATACACGACCATGCCCAGCTGCTGCTGTGAGTTTTCTGATCCTGTCAAAAGCATCGATCACTGATGAGGATCTTTGGAAAGAGAAGTTCATTATCTCCACATCAGACATTGGGACACCTCTTTTCACGCTCCAGTTACTGAACTGTCAGATCCGCCATCACAATCTCTCCACCACAGGGGAAATCCACAGACTTTAACCTTCAAACATTATCAATGAACACAGGCTGCAGCCTTCAGAAACGGGATCGCTGTTTTAGGAGTAACTTACTCTGTTTCAATCAAGTGTCAAAAAAGTAAAACAAAAAAGAATATACTAAACTCATAGTTTAAGATTGTCCTTTTATGAAGCCATTCAGCATCACGTGCTTCCCCAGCGAATCTATCTGCTTTTTGTAATGCATTAGATGCAATGTAGTCACCTTGTGATTGCTAGTGTTACTAACACACATTCACAGTTTTGAAATAATGCATACCAAACCAGACCCACTCGATTTCTGCACCCATGTAGAATGCCATCTTCCCATGTTTAAATGACTTTTCACATGTGGAATAGCATCCTGAATACCAAGCAAAAATCCTACAATAATAAAACTGTAGTAAGACTTGAAAGAACATAGGTGAGTAACTGTAGAAAGAACAAGTCCTGTCTTGGACAAGCCAACTCTTATCTTAGAAGACATTAAGTAACATAGCTCCCAAAATATATAAATAAAATGCCTACATTAAATTTATGCTAAATATTCAACAGAATAAATTTATAGGCAGAAATACTAAGCTTTAAACAAGCTCCAATCTGGGAACTTGAATAAAATGAAAATAAATAGAATTTTACTTGATTATTTATGAATTGCAAGTGGAATTCCAATTACTAAAACCATCTTGCTGATGTACTGCAGGTTTAGAAGCATTTAAATAATTGTCACATTGGAAATATTCAAAGGGTCAATTGATATGATAGCTTTGGGTTATAGAAACAACAACATAAACCAAAGAGGAGAAAAACCATTCCTCATTCTTAGTGTCGACTAGGTGGTGTGTTATGGCAGTTTTCCTTTGTGATGTGACACAGTGTTGTGGAAAAAAAATCAGAGGCAACGAGAGTATGTTCAGTTCAAGATATCAGCTTGGCATCCTGCCGAAGCCAATGCAGTCCCTGCCGGGTGTAACGAGCCAGATCTGTCATGATGCTTGCATTAAAGATGAGAGGGCCCATCACTTTGTCCAGTTCAGCAAAGAATTCTAGAAAATTAAAAACATTCATTAAGTATCACACTTTCTTCACTGATTTACTGTAAAATAGCAGTCTCCCACACTAAAGGCTTCTATAGAGTCTCAGGTTTAGGAAGTAATACATTTTAAACAGAATGCATGGTAATGACTTCCGGGTGAGTATCACTGATGAAAATAGTCAACTGCTACTACACATTAACAAATGGAGTCCCACTGTCACATGTGCAGCACCCCACTGGATTACGCAAAAGCACTCTCTATGTGTTACTTCTGTGCAAGAAGTAAGTAGTAAGGCTGGAGAGAAGGCTCAGGGGTTAAGAGCACTGGCTGCTCTACCAGGGGACCTAGGTTCAATTCCCACATGGCAGTTCATAATTGTCTATAACTAACTCCAGTTCCAGGGCATATGAAACCCTCAGACAAGACATGCAGGCAAAAACACCACCACACATAAAGCAGAATAAATAAATAATTAAAAGAAAAGGAAACAGGAAATAGTGTTTGTGTTCCCACACTACACCCTGTATAACTCCATGAAAGTCTGTTACAAACCATTCTGCTATTATCAGATGCCCTGAACCACCAATAAATCTCATCTGTTTAGCCAGAAGTTTAAAAAAGTAAAAGGACAGAAACAAAAAGATTCCTCTTCGCCGGGCAGTGGTGGTGCACGCCTGTAATCCCAGCACTTGGGAGGCAGAGGCAGGCGGATTTCTGAGTTCGAGGCCAGCCTGGTCTACAGAGTGAGTTCCAGGACAGCCAGGGCTATACAGAGAAACCCTGTCTCAAAAAACCAAAAAAAAAAAAAAAGATTCCTCTTCAGTGAGCAGCTGAGGCTCTACATCAGGGCAGTGTAAATGGGAAGCGTGAGCAATGTCCTGGGATTTGAATCCAGTGTGGTTTGGGGAGCAGACAAGGATGGAGTACTTGGATACTTCTCTGAAAAGAAAGCTTTTAGATATGCAGGAAAAAAGGATTGTTAAAGACTACCCAATAATCAAATAAAGCAAAAAATGATCAGACACTTAAGGTTAAATGTCTGTATAGAAATTCTGACTAATAAATGCAAAAGGAATGCCAGGAGAGAATATTGCTGCTGGATTTTCTTTGCTCCCTCCCTCCCTGAACAGGGTTTCACACAGCTCAGGCTGTGTGAACTCCCAATGGTAACCTCAAACTCTTGATCCTTACACCTTGGGCTCCCGATTCCTGGAATTACAGGCAGAGGAAGTGCAAGTTTCTGGTTGTGTCATGTGATGCAGACTCACATGATAGTTGGAGACAGTGGAAGTAGGACTCAATGCGCAGTGATGGGGAGCTTGCCGAGCTGGCTATGTAACTCTGTCTCTCATCTTTACTAATCTCCGCTTCAATGAGAGAGGCATGGCGGAGAACTCCAGGCATTCCTGAGGGACTCCAGCTGACTCCTGCTGATTTGGCAAAGGCCTGGCAGTTTCTGCTGGATCATGCCTACGATGCTGTTTGGTGACACTTTTGAACTGGACTGCTATTATCCTGACACTACTGAACTGGGAGACTGGTATCCTGATAACGGAGATTGAAATTGCCCCAAAGAATCACTTCCAAACAGGTTCCTATCCCCTTATCCTATTTTCCATCTTTTTTCCCCCGTACCTTTGGATGGTGGGCTAGAAGAGGGGTTGAAATGTTTGAGAACCCTTATTAAAGAAGGTTTTGAAAAAAATCTAAGCCTAAAGGCAGGCACCACTATGCCTGCCACATAATGAATTTTATTTCCTAATGATGGACCTAGGCAATAGTCATCATGGATGTCAAAAGTTAAAGTTTAAAAGGAAATGTTATATCATGCTCATCAAGTGGCACCACATAATGATCTATTGATCTTAAAACTTTAAAAAAAATTTTTTTTTAAAGACAGGGTCTTACAATGTAGTTCAGACTGGCTTCCAACTTGGGATTCTTCCGAGACAGTAGGCCTACTTCTACTTCACCATGCTCAGTCTGGTGATTATTTATTTATTTATTTATTTACCTACTTACTTACCTACTTACTTATTTGGGTTTTTTTTGAAATAGGGTTTCTTTATGTAATGGCATTGGTTATCCTGGAACTTGCTCTTAGACTAGGCTGGACTTTAATTCAAAGATCTACCTGCCTTTGGCCTCCCAAGTGCTAGGATTAAAGGCATGTGCTACCACCAACTGGCTCAAGTCTAATGAATCTTAATATCCATACAAGGTAAATACATGTGGTGGTTTGAAAAAAAAACGGATTCCATAAGCCCATAATGAGTATGTTAGGGAGGTGTGGTCTTGGTGGAGTAAATGTGGCTTCCAGGCTTAGAGGTCTCAGAAGGCCAAGCCAGGCCTAGTGGCATCACTGTTTCTTTCTGCTGCCCACAGAATCAGATGTAGAACTCTCAGCTACTTCTCCAACACCATGTCAGCCTGTGTGCCACCATGCTTCCTTCCTGTCATGATAATTGACTGAACCTCTGAACTATAAGCCAGTCCCAATCAAATGGTTTCATTAAAAAGAGTTGTAGTAGTCATGGTGTCTGTTCACAGCAACAGAAGACTAACATAATACCTTAGTTAACTAGGTATATCCTAATAAGATGAACCACCTACAGCATTATATCTAAATATTAAACTTGAATCTAATCATCAGAAAGGAACTAAGAAAGATAAAATAACAAATGTAATGGCAGCATGAAGAAGAAATATGCAGAATGACATCATCTGTGATTCAGTTTCTTCACCACATCAATGGCATGGCCAAATAAGGGGGAGAGCTACTTAAGACACTTACAAAACACAGCATTTAGGCCTTGCTTGAATACTATATAAAACAAACCCAACTGCTGTATTTTTTAATGGTTCTCTCTCTCTTACATTTATCTGTCTGAGGATGTGTCACAGTGTACTTGTGCTGAGTCAGAGGAAAACTCTGGACTCTCTTCTCACCTTCCACCAAATAGGTCCTGGGGCTTGGACTCAGGCTTACCCACTGAGCCATCTGTCAGATGCCAACTGCTGTATTGTTTAAGGTATCTGAGAATACAGGGGAAAGCTGATGATAGACAAGGCGCTGCCCCCTGAGCTACATTCAACATGACAGAATGGAGAGATATCTGACTTACACCAAGATTTCTAGTTTAGCCTGTGTCAGCAGTACCACAAAAGCTGTGTGTCTATGTCCTATCCCCATCACTGGTCCATCTGTTCTCCATCCTTCACATTAGGAGCCAAACCCAGGGCCTTATGCATGCCGGGAAAGTAATCTAACAGGGAGCCATGCACAGCCCAAGAGTATTTTAAGCATATCTAGTCACATTTAGTATGCAGTTAAGCAAAAGAGGTTATTAGTAAATTGGTTATAATTGCCATTAAACCACAAAATAAAGTAAATGGTCTACACATACGTAACTAAATTACAAACATTTCTTTTAACTATTCTATTATCAAAGTTTATCCAGTGTCCAACAAACCTTTTTGTTCTTTGGAAAGCTGTTCAGCTTGGTCCCAAATTTCTGTGGCATAGAGGAAGTTGGATGTAACCTGGACATAGCTTGCTGCCATCTGGTGGATTTTCTGTGGAATGGTCACCGAAGAACCACTTGCTGAGGCACTACTTCCACCAGAAGAGTAACTTCCAGAATTGCCTGGTGACAGTTTTGGAGAAACAGGGGAGGGCATCCCAACAGCTTTGCTACACACAAAGAGAAACAGGATGTGATTCACACACACATAGTGGATACTATGAAATCAGCATACTACAGGATGGAAGTCACCCTGGGCTCCTATCTCAAAAGAACCTTATGGAAAGTGGATCAAAACACCCATAGCTCACAGCCAACCAATAGAATGAGCATAGAGTCTCCAATGGAGCAGCTAGAGAGAGGACCCAAGAAGCTGAAGAGGTTTGCAGCCCTGAAGGAGAAACAATAATATGTACCAACCAGTACCCCCAGAGCGCCCAGACACTAAACCACCAACCAAAGAGTACACATGGCTCCAGCTACATATGTAGCAGAAGATGACCATTTCAGACATCAGTGAGAGGAGAGGCCATTGGTCCTGTGAAGGCTCGATTCCCCAGAATAAGGGAATGCAAGTCAAGAAATTATAGGGGACGGGGGAGTGAGCTGGAGGGGGGGAAATGGGATAGGGGTTTTTTTTTAGAGGGTTAATGCAGAAAGTGGATACCATTTGAAATGTAAATAAAGCAAATATCTAAGAAAGAAAGAAAGAAAGAAAGAAAGAAAGAAAGAAAGAAAGAGAAAGAAAGAAAGAAAGAAGAGAAAAGCAAAGCAAAGAAGAGGAAAGAAGACGAAAGAAAAGAAACGTGCTTCTTGCAGGCTGTGCAGAGTACTCCTGGTTTCCAGCTTGAGTGAACTAACACCATTGCTGGAGTGGGTTTTAATGACATAGCTGACTTTCATGCATTTGTGCTACTGTTAGCAACCCCTCATCCATATACCTGTAGGAAACCCAAATAAAACCTTTTGGCTGACTTAAAAAAAAAAAAATACACAGCTCAGTGGGAGAGCATGCAAAAGGCTCTGGGCTTGACATCAGCCCTGAGGATGGGTGGACAAGGGAAATAAAAGGAATGTCAACTCACATTAACAAAAAGACTCAATAGATAGACTCAGAAAATGAAAAAAGAGCTGGGCAGTGGTGGCGCACTCCTTTAATCCCAGCCCATGGGAGGCAGAGGCAGATGGATTTCTGAGTTCGAGGCCAGCCTGGTCTACAGAGTGAGTTCCAGGACAGTCAGGACTACACAGAGAAACCCTGTCTCAAAAAAACAAAAAAAGAAAAGAAAAGAAAATGCAAAAATGTGCAGGGTGTTTATTCCCCTTTCGGTATAGGAAGGGGTTAATATGGAAATGGAAGATAAATCAAAACCAAGCCACTATATTCTAGCAATGAAAGGTCTGAGGGTAGTTAAAACCATTGTAACAAATCTAAATAACTATGAAAATCAACCTGAAAAAACCGTATCTGGGGGCCAGTGAGATGGCTCCGGGGCGAGAATGCTTCCCACAAAGCCTGGTGACATAAGGACATCTATGAACAATATGGCAGGAGGGAGAAAGAAAAGCCAACCAAAAGCCAACTCACATGTCTGAGCTGTTGATATGTCTCCTTCTTAACCTTTCTAAAATTCTTTGTATTTAAAATCATTAAGTTGGAAAGAATAATTAAAAAATACTTTTCTAGAGGCAAATCACAGTAGGAAAGCATGCAAAAGGCTCTGTGTTCAATACCAAACATCAAAAAATAAAATTTAAAACACCTTACTAGAGATTGTAATACTTTAAAAGTAGCAACCATTTTGCTGTTCATTTCTACTCTGATTCATGAATAAATTAATCAAAAATATTTCAGAGAACAAAATTGTACCTACCTCCCCAAGCCAGGCGAAGGTGCTTGAGAATTGCTGTAAGAATTCTACATGGAGAAAAAATAAATTTATTTAAGAGCAATATATATAGACATGGCTATTGTTTATGGCGATGAAAATTTTATAATCCAATATACGTATTTGAAGGCTTTCCAAAGAAAGCACAAACATATCTACGAATCTCCAAGCAGCAGTTAGTCTGTTCCTCTCTTGTTACACTGTGCCTACATATGAGAGTATCTCTGGGACAGGGATGGGAAGGTTTGCACATTTTGCCTCATAGGCAACGGACCGGGTTATACATACTTACCTTCAGGTGCTCAGTCAGTGTCTTGGAGTACTTCAGAGCGTTCTCCTTCTTCAGCTTGAAGAGCCTCAGGTACAACAGTGACTGGCATCTCAGGCTAGGCAATGGAAAAGGGCAGTGTATTTAGACATGGCTACATCTACAAGCAGTCTTCTACTGTGTAGGAATATAGGGCTGGCTTCATCTGAGCAGGCACGGCCCAGCATCAATGTTACCTCTCAAACAAAACCAAGAGGTCAGCTTAGTATGGAACACACCATAGGGAAAGAAAAGTAGCTAAGAAGCTCCCAACACCCCATTATTACTGACATTCAAAATTAAGACTACACCAACATACTATAATTCAAATACCTTTTAAAAGTTAAAAACTAAAAGGAAACTGAATACCTCAAGTGAGATGGAACACACCAACACTCACCCAGCTCACACAGTTCAGCCCACACAAGTACTGATCCTGCCCACGCACCCAGTAAAGCCCACTTTCATATTCACTGGTCTTTCAATTCCTTACACGTTTCCCATTCTTCCCCACAGTCCTGCCTATGCTGTCACCTCCAGAGCAAGTCTTCAATCTCCCAACCATGTATTTTATAGAGTAGAAGATTCTTTACTTTTTGAGACAAGGTCTCTCTATTCTATCTTCCTAAATATCCTGAAACTCTCTCTGTAGGGCAGGCTGACCTCAAACTCAGAGATCCACCTGCCTCTACCTCCTGAGTACTGGGATTAAAAGTGTGGGCCACAAACCGGGCGGTGGTGGCTCACACCTGTATCCCAGCACTCTGGGAGGCAGAGGCAGGCAAATTTCTGAGTTCGAGGCCAGCCTGGTCTACAGACTGAGTTCCAGGACAGCCAGGGCTATACAGAGAAACCCTGTCTCGAAAAAACCAAAAACCAAAAACCACCCCCCCCAAACAAAAAAAAAAGAGTGTGGGCTACCGTGCCTGGCCTGAGTATTCTTTCCTTTCACAGAATTTGTTTACATATTCATGTGACTGATTAGTTTCTGTCTCTTCTTACTGGAGTTTAGACTCCATAATGTACAGAGTAATATCAGACAGTTCACAGGTGCATTCCTAGTGTAAACACAGTGCCTGGTCAAGTATGAAACTTGAACAAGTGAACAGATGGATACCTCTCTGGGAAAAAACCAAACAGGTGTGGTGGGTTGAATATGCTTGACCCATGGGAAATGACACTATTAGGAGGTGTAGCCTTGTTGGAGAAGTGTGTCACTGGTGGGGTGGCTTTGAGGTCCTATACTTAGTGTGGGAAGAGAGTCTCCTTCTGGATGCCTACGATCAAGAACTAGATGTAGAACTCTCAGCTCCCTCTCTAGCACCATGTTACCTCACTGCTGCCATGCTTCCTGCCATGATGATAATGGACTGAAGCTCTGTATAAGTGTAAGCCAGCCCCAATTAAATGTCTTTCTTTATAAGAGTTGTCTTGGTCATGGTGTCTTTTCACAGCAATGGAAACTCTAACTAAGACAAGGGGTATGTATAGAAAGAAAAGCTTTAAAAAGCTCTTTAAAGCTGGGCGGTGGTGGCGCACGCCTGTAATCCCAGCACTTGGGAGGCAGAGGCAGGCGGATTTCTGAATTTGAGGCCAGCCTGGTCTACAGAGTGAGTTCCAGGACAGCCAGGACTACACAGAGAAACCCTGTCTCGAAAAACCAAAAAAGACAAACAAAAGTTCTTTAAAAAGAATTTTAAAAATTCACTGGAGGGGTCTAGCATTGGTCTTACTCCAGCATGTTCAGCAAGAGGGCCCTGGATCAGAGACAAGAACTAAAACCTTTCAGTTGGGGTTTGAGCTATTTCCTGTTTGACTCTTAAGGACTGTGAAGGGGTTGTGGAAGACTGATTCAGGGACAATATTCATAAAAACACACACAGCACAATTCATCAAGGAACTGCTGTCTCTCAAGCAAAGGCTAGTAGACAAAACACTTACCAAAGTACTGTGAGTCTCTTGTCTGCAGCTGTAGCATCTGGTGCCAAATAATTCTTTAGTTTCATAGTGTATCTAGGAGTTGAGATAAAAACCAAACCAAGTAAAGAATATTTCACCTTGATCTTAGAACTTATGTTCTCAAAATATCAAAATCAACTCTAAATAAAACACCCACTAAAAATCTTCCCTAAGAAAAATGGAACACTAAGTATTTTCTCAGTTCACCATATTCAGTTAATCAAATAACCGAATAACAATAATAAATGATAAAGATAGTCCAATGACATGTCAAGTCCCCACTTACTTAATGAGCTCCACCGTGTCTGAGTACATAGGGAATGGGGACTTGGACTCCTGAGCGTTCTTCTCTAATGCATTCCCACACTCAATGAAAGACACTACAGCATCAAGGTAGAACACAGCTTTCTCAAACCTATCAGACTAAAAAAAAAAAACAGCGCTGATTAATGACCCACTGCAAATGCAGACACAGCAGGGAACACATGTCAAACCTGAGAATCAGCTTGAGGAAGCACATCAAGAAGAGTGTTTACATACCAAAGCATCTGCATTGTGTTTGAGTTTTTTTGCTTCTTGTAAATAATGGTCCGCTGAATAATTTCTGCAAAATACAATTTTTTTTATAAATAAAAATGGTCAACATTTCCTAAGAAAATTACTAAGTTGTTTTAGTCTCTAGTATCTTATAGCTTTCACATTCTCAAAAAGTGAATGATTATTAAATATTTTATAACAATGATAAACTAGCTGGACAGTGGTGGACCATGCCTTTAATCCCATCTCTTGGGAGGCAGAGGCAGGTTGATTTCTTAGTTTGTGGTCAGCCTGGTCTACAGAGTGAAGTGAGTTCCAGGACAGCTAGAGTTACACAGAGAAACCCTGCCTCAAAAAAACAAAACAAAACAAAACAAAAACCCAACCAACCAAACAAAAAAACAATAATAAACTATTAACAAACATTTCAATTTCCTAACAAATGTATATAGATTAAAACCATAAATTATGGGCTACTATGGTAAGTCTTCTCCAGTACACAGATCAAGTGTGTTAAACATTAGTTTACTCAAGTTTTTTTTTTTTTTTTTTTTTAAACCATGAGTAAATTAGATGCAGACAGGAGGAAGTACCTTCTGACAGAAGGCAAGAGAAAGTAACATTGCTTATCTGAGAAGACCCCTGCTATCAGCAGTGGTACTGACAACAGGAACAGCTCTAGGAAGAACACGCTTCCTGTCATTCTGGAGAGCCACTGGTTGTTAAAAGAGTAGCTAGACTAAAGATACCTGGCATACTTAAGTGAGTTTATTATATGCTGACTGGAATTTCTAAAATGCATAAACAGAAGTTTATCTCTTTACAGCTGCTATCATGCCAGCCTGGTCTACATAGTACACCCCAGGCCAGCCAAGGCTACATAGAAAATTCTGTCTCAAACAAACAAACAAACAAACAAACAAAAAACAAAACCCACAAAACTCATCTCACCTGTCATCAAAGGCAAGCTTTGTTCTCCGAGGTTTCGAGGACTCAGGAGTTGGTGTAGATGGAGGACAATTAGAGGAGCTATTTGGGGCCTTCTCCTGACCAAAAGAATAGATACAACTAAGTTGAAAATTGTCAGGAGATTAAAAATGAAGCTAATGGCACTTCTTCAGCCTGCTAAAACAGAAACAAAATTCCACAGTCTTCAAATTTCTTTGTTTTAAATTTTATACTGCTTCTACTCAACAGAAGATCAAATTCTTTTTTTTTTTTTTTTTTTTTTTTTTTGAGACAGGGTTTCTCTGTGTGGTCCTGGCTGTCCTGGAACTCACTATGTAGAACAGGCTGGCCTTGAACTCAGAAATCCGCCTGCCTCTGCCTCCCAAGTGCTGGGATTACAGGCATGCGCCACCACGCCCGGCCCCCGAATTCATTTTATATAACCAAACAGGCTGGGTTCATTTTATATAAACAAAATATTTATTTTTATACTTATTAAGAGTCACTTAGTAAGACACTTAGGCTAGGTACTTGTTAAAACATAAGGAAGATACAAACTGAGTATCAAAATGGCAGTACTGGTTGGGGAGATGGCTGAGTGGGCAAACACACGTGCTTTGAAGCAAGAGAAGCTGAGTTCAAGTCCCCAGTATCTGCATAAGAGCTGGACAGGGCTGCATGTTCTGACAACACTAGGGTTGTGAGGATGAAACAGGCAGGGAGCAGCAGTGCTGAAACAGTGAGCTTCAGGTTCAAAGAAAGACTGTCTCAATATGACAAGGGGCTGGAGAGGGCTCAGCAGTTAAGAATACTGGTTGCTATTGCACAGTACCTGGGTTTGGTCCCAAGCACCCACATCATGTCTCACAACCACTTGTAACTCTAGTTCAAGAGATCCAATACCCTTTTATGATCTCTGGCACCAGGCACACAAGTGGTACATATCACACATAAAAAACATGCATACATACAAAACAAAAATAAAAAACTTAAAAACTAAAAAAGAGAAGATAAAGTTTAATAGGAAACAATACCAAAGGCCTTCCCTTGGCCTCCTCTACATACATACAGGGGCACACAAGTGGGGGTGGTGCTGCATCATCAGTGCTTGTGCGCGCGCGCGCGCGCGCACACACACACACAGAGAGAGAGAGAGAGAGAGAGAAAGAGAGAGAGAGAGAGAGAGAGAGAGAGAGAGAGAGAAAAGCAGTACCACTCAGGAAAATAGATGCTGGGTGTAGTGGCACATGCCTTTAATTCCAGCACTCAGTCAAAAGGATTTCTATAAGTTCAAGTACAGCCTGGTCTACAAAGTAAGTTCTGGGCTACATAGTGAGATCCTGTCTCAAAAAACAAACAAAAGAAAAAAAAAAAAAAAAGAGGCTCATTACTAAAGCCTAAGTTAACTATTTAGTAAGTATTAGTATTAGATTTTGTTGTTGTTATTTTAAGGTAGTCTAAGGGACTGGAAAGATGGCTCAGTGAATAAGAGCACTTCTTGCTTGTCTAGAAGACTTGAGTGTCATCTAGGCAGCTCATAACCGCCTATACCGGCAGCTCCAGGAGTATCTGATGCCTATGGCCTCCAAGGGCATTACATTCATGTCTACATAAAATATACAGATTTATGCACAAAATTTAAAATGAAAAAAAAAAAAACTTACAAAGGAAAACAAAACTGTCTGAATACAAGGACTGTTCCTTAGGATATAGAGGCAATATTATACCCTGAAGGATTAAGAGAGTCCACACCTGTGGCATTTCAGTGTGGCACTGGTTTTCAGCTTTTTCCTTGGTCTGAGAAGATAGTGCTCAAAACGTTGGTGCTGGGCTTCTAGCCCCTAGAACTAGTCAGTTTCTGCTGTTTGAGCTTACCAGTATATGCTAATGTCATGGCAACCTTAGCTAACTAAAACAATCATGAGCTCCCTAGACAGCTGAGGAGACCTTCTAATATGATTTGCAAAGCTACAAGCTTTGTTCTTTCTTGTTAACCAACATCAATGAACTACTTGTATGCATTTATATAGCAAAAAAGGCATGCTGATATCTTCAGCTTATACTGAATACTTATAGGTTATAGTATAAAGAAAGCATCATTCAAATGGACTGGGAAGGATGCAAAGGGCTAAGTGCATAGCCAGCAGTTTAAGTTCTACTCCGGTCTAGGCTTTCTTTAAGCTTTACTTCCTCTGGAAAAATTCAATGATTCTAATATGGATACCCATTCTAAGATTTCCTATAGGAAAATAAATAAAGTAAAAGGCAAAGTGAAAATACATGTCTATAATCCCAGCATTTAGAGGCTGAGGCAAGAAGTTCTCAACTCCTAAGCCAGCCTGGGCTCCACAGTAAGATCCAAAGATCTTATATGCAAAACAAAAGAAAAACCACTAAATACCAAGTATGATCCAAAATAGGATCCTACAGTATTTACAAATTTCTCAGGAAGTTAAACACTGGAGAAAACATTAAGACAGACACAAATTCCTGCTTTTGAAGACAAAGTTATTGAAGGACGCCTCCTTTATAAAGAAGAAGCATAGTGACTTATCTACAGACACAAGAAGCTGATGAGCATGTGAGCTCAGTTAATGTAACTTTTAAAAAGGCAGTAGTTTAAAAAATTAACATGGGCTGGCCGGCGGTGGTGGCGCACGCCTTTAATCCCAGCACTTGGGAGGCAGAGGCAGGCAAATTTCTGAGTTCGAGGCCAGCCTGGTCTACAAAGTGAGTTCCAGGACAGCCTGGGCTACACAGAGAAACCCTGTCTCGAAAAAAAACAAACAAAAAAAGAAAAGAAAAGAAAAGAAAAGAAAAGAAAAGAAAAGAAAAGAAAAGAAAAGAAAAGCTTGTGATTCGACTTACTTTGAACCACATTTAATAGGCTGTAACGCATGTAACAGTCTTTTGAATATTTATTTTTGGGGCTAGAGAGATGGCTCAGTGGTTAAGAGCACTGACTGCTCTTCTGAAGGTCCTGAGTTCAAATCCCAGCAACCACACGGTAGCTCATAACTATCCAAAATTAGATCTGATACCCTCTTGTGGTGTGTCTGAAGACAGCTACAGTGTACTTACATATAATAAATAAATCTTTAAAAAAATTCATTTTCCAAACTTTTGTTGACTTAATAACAATCTAGTGAATTTTATATACATATATGATTAATTATATATCATACACATATATATCATTAACATATATATGCACACTCACATACACATATATAAAATATTACTTAGGCAGACTTTCTCTGTGTAGCCCTGACTGTTCTGGAACTCACTCTATAGATCAACTTGCCCTTGAACTCATAGATCCTCCTGATTTTGCCTCCCAAGGGCTGGGATTAAAGGTATATACTACCACCAACACCACCACCAGCCGGAACTACATTTTTTTTTTTTTTTTTTTTTTTGGTTTTTTTTTTTGGTTTTTCGAGACAGGGTTTCTCTGTATAGCCCTGGCAGTCCTGGAACTCACTCTGTAGAGCAGGCTGGCCTCGAACTCAGAAATCTGCCTGCCTCTGCATCCCAAGTGCTGGGATTACAGGCGTGTGCCACCACCGCCTGGCCTCCAAACCACACTCTTAAAATACATATTCTTTTTTTTTTTTTTTTTTTTTGGAGACAGGGTGTTTCTCTGTGTAGCCCAGGCTGTCCTGGAACTCACTCTGTAGACCAGGCTGGCCTCGAACTCAGAAATCCACCTGCCTCTGACTCCCAAGGGCTGGGATTAAAGGCGTGTGCCGCCACTGCCTGGCTTAAAAATTATATTCTTAATTGTCACTTAAATATTTAAATCCTGTAATGTCATGGATTTGTTCCTGCCATGGACACGTCAGAAAGTGTATGAATGACTAGTCACTGGGAGGCTGGGACAGGTGGGTCAGGGTTTTTTTTCACATTCAAGTTAGGCTTCATATTGAGATCCTGTCAGAAGAAGAAGAAAGAAAAAAAGAAAAGATTGCTAGGCAGTGGTAGCGCATACCTTAACCCAGCACTCAGGAGGCAGAGAGAGGTAGATTTGAAAAATGTCTTCTCAGACAGAGTATTTCTCGCCCCCCTTCTTCTCTATTCATTTTAAAAACTGCACAGGCCTACAATCTTAATGAGCTGTACAAACAGCAGTGTCAGCCCAGGATACCCGAGGGTGCCGTTGAAGGCCCAGGCCCGCCCGCACCTTGGCCTCTCTGGAGCTGCTGGAGCCCTTCCCTTCAGTCCTCTTCTGCTTTGCCGTGGACGAGGAGCTGGTCTTGCTGCCGCCGCTGTTCTCTTTGTTGCTGGTGCCACTGGACTTTAAGGATGACGACTGACTGACAGTCCTCTTCCGAGAGCCATGCTCTGTTTTTGAATCTTTTGAAGGAGCGGAACCAGCCGGTGAAGGAAGCAGGTCCTTTTCTTTCGTACTACTCTGCTTAGATGACCTGCCAAAAAAAAATCCCAAGTGCTTTCATGTCTGCAGAGAGTGATATGGGAGTGAAGGATTTTTCCATCTCTTTTCACCTGCTTTTAGGACAAATTTGCAAAGACATTCTTCATATGCTGATTACAAAACAAAAAGACTGTAAATTCCATCAAGTAGGCATCTGTCTCTTCCTCTGCCTGCCTTTCTTATCTGTTTTCTCATGCCCAGTGCCTAGAACAATCTACCTCAAAATAAACACTTAATAAAATACTGGTTGAATCAATTGAGTAAATAGATACACTGTGAAACGATTAATGCTTTCAAGTTACTAGTCGCTTTCAAGTTGCAGATAAGCTACCCAGAAAATGGTGAAGCTTTACTGTAGCTCTTCTCTCATGTTCTGTGCTGGCTAGTTTTATAACAACTTGACACAGGCCAGAATCATTTGAGAGATGGGAACCTCAAGTGAGAAAATGCTCCCATAAGATTGGGCTTGCAGGCAAGCTTGTAGAGTATTTTCTTAATTAGTGGTTGATACTGGGATACAGCCCATTGTGTGTGGTTCCATCCCTGGGCTGGTGGCCCTGGGTTCTATAAGAAATCAGTGAGCAAGCCATGAGGAGCCAGCCAGTAGGCACCACTCTTCTTCTACTTCCAGGCATCTGCCTTGCTTGAGTCCCTATCCTGGCCTCCTTCAGTGAGGAACAGTTGAAGTGATATGGAAGAATAAGCCAAATCAACCCTTTCCTCCCCAAGCTGCTTTTAGTCATGGTGTTTCATCACAGCATTAGTAACCCTAACTAGGAGATATTCTTATCTCACTTAAAAAAAAAGAAGAGTAACAGCTTCCCATTTCTATTAGCTAAATGCATAGCTCTTACTACTATCTATGTGTGCATACATGCGTATGACATTCAGTCATTCACATTCAGAGAATGCTCTGAAGCATTTCGAAAAGTACCAAACAGCCAATGATAAACATAGCCAATACGGACATGCAACATGACTTGGGGACATACTCTCTGTTGCTGGATGGTTTGTGGCCTGATGAGTTCTTGTCCTCCGTTTTGGGTTTTTTGCTCTCACTGGCTCGGTTATCATCATCATTCTGGACAAAAACAGAAACAATAGATCTTAAGCACAACAAGGGTGTCCTATGTTAGATCTACAGTGTGATATGTGGCTGTGAGCACTATAATAGTTTTGTGTGGACATATATTTCTATTTCTTTCTTGGACTATAATAGGTAGATCCTAAGGTAACTGTATATTCAGCTTTTTTGAGAAACTGCCAAAATGTAATCCCAAGCAAATGCATCTCACAGTTCTGCTAGCACTGCATAGAAGTTCCAGCTGTGTAGTTTCATCAGCACTTGAACATACTGCCACTCGCTAACAGCTCAGCCTCATTGTCTCTGAAAAACTTCCTGGCTGAACTACAAGTGGCAAGCCTTTCTACTGTTGGTGTTACTTCCATAGGTGAATCTAAGTTTTCCTATTGCTTCAAGTAATAAATAAGAATACAAACAAATAGCCGGGCAGTGGTGGTGCACGCCTGTAATCCTAGCACTCTGGGAGGCAGAGGCAGGTGGATTTCTGAGTTCGAGGCCAGCCTGGTCTACAAAATAAGTTCCAGGATAGCCAGGGCTATACAGAGAAACCCTGTCTCGAAAAAAACTAAAAAAAAAAAAAAAGAATGCAAACAAATATTCTACTTCAAATGTAACAGAAGTCTGTTTAAATGATTACATTCAGATAAATGAAGTCATGAGAAAAGTCACCTACTGACTGCTACAGTACTAAGGGTTTACTCCTAGTACTATCAGTGTAGCCTCCAGGAATTGCCCCTGATACTTTACCAAAATTATAATTCTAGAGCCGGGCGTGGTGGCACATGCCTGTAATCCCAGCACTTGGGAGGCAGAGGCAGGCGGATTTCTGAGTTCGAGGCCAGCCTGGTCTACAAAGTGAGTTCCAGGACAGCTGGGGCTATACAGAGAAACCCTGTCTCAAAAAACCAAAAAAAAAAAAACCAAAAAAAAAAAATAATAATAATAATAATAATAATTCTAGGGGAGGGCTGGAAAGATGACTTAGTGGTTAGAAGCTGTTGTGAGAGAACATCTAGGAGTTCTAAGTACCCACATGGTGACTCACAACCATATGTAACTCAAATTCCAGGGCATCCAATATCTTTTTTTGATCTCTTGGCACAAGATGGTGCACATACATATATGCAGGCTCTGTATAAAGCTGATCTTACACACACATATGCAGGCTCTGTATAAAGCTGATCTTACACACACATATGCAGGCTCTGTATAAAGCTGATCTTATATACATATATGCAGGCTCTGTATAAAGCTGATCTTATATACACATATGCAGGCTCTGTATAAAGCTGATCTTATATACACATATGCAGGCTCTGTATAAAACTGATCTTATATACACATATGCAGGCTCTGTATAAAGCTGATCTTATATACACATATGCAGGCTCTGTATAAAACTGATCTTATATACACATATGCAGGCTCTGTATAAAGCTGACCTTATACCAAGCTGTGTCTTTATCTTAGAAGTATTTAAAATAAGAGTAGGTGGGCTGGAGAGATGGCTCTTCTAGAGGTCCTAAGTTCAATTCCCAGCAACCATATGATGGCGGCTCACAACCATCTATAATGAGATCTGATGCCCTCTTCTGGTGTGTCTGAAGACAGCTATAGTGTACTCATATAAATAAAATAAATACAATCTTTAAAAAAAAAAAAGGTGAGAACAGCCTATGAACCCACAGCCTTTTCCTCCATGCTGGAACTACATCCAGGGTTTCACACATGCCCAGCAAGAGCGCTACCATTAAGCTACACACTTAGCCCTTGGGAATGGTCTCAGTTCTGACCTGTTAGGCACATAAGTAAATACTGGATAAGTGAAATTCCTATGGATGTATCTGTCACAAAATTAGTGAGTGAGCTGTGCTTAGGTTTATTAGTGTGTTTATTAGGATAGTAATAAAAAGTATGAGTTGACCTGAGGCTAAAACAGAAAAGGGTGCATGGATTCCACTCAAACTCCACTTTTAACCACTCTGCTCAGAGATCCTATTAAGAAACTATCCTTCTTTATTTAAGGAGTCAGAACATATGGAAAAACTGTTCCACGTGTAGTCTCAATGGGGCCCTGTGCTCAATCACTGTTTTCCCTTACAGCTCATGATCCACAAAGTATACCTCCATGGTGTTTCAGATGCTAGTATCTAAAAATGAACAACAAAATGGGCTGGCAAGATGTCTCAGATGTTAAAGACTAGCAGCTCAGTCCCTAGGATCCACATGGCAGAAGGAAAGAATCGACTCCCACAAGTTGTTCTCTGGTTTCAAGTTATGCACTATAGTGTTCATGTGTGCATACACACACAAATCAATAAAATATAATTCAAAAGCAACAGTGACTATGTACCAGCAAAACAGCAAGTACTTGGGGGATAAGATGGCTCAGCAGGTAAGAACACTTGCTATTCCTCAAGCAGGACCAAAGTTTTAAGATACTAGTAACAATGTCAGGCAGCTCACAACTGGCTGAAACTGGCTTCAGGGAATTTGACACCCTCCCCTGGCCTTCACAGGAACATACAACAGCCTGAGTGCATACACAGACACAGATACACACAGACACAGACAGGTAAACAGACAACAGAGAGACAGACAGACACACAGAACATACACTCAGAGACACATAAAATTATTTTAAAAATAGCTAGTATTTGAATATTAAGATGCTTAAGGATATAGAAAGCAGGAAAAACATTTCTAAAAAAGAAAAAGAACCAGCAGCCTGTTACAGACCTTGTGTTTCCTCTTGCCTTTGTTGGAAGCCTTTTCTGAGGCTTGCTTCTGCACCTCTCTTGAGTGTTTTTCTGGAACATTTTTCTTTTCCCCCTTGGGTGGCTCTGTTTCTTTGTAAGGCTTCCCGGGTATTCTAGTCAAAAGATTCAGGTCAATCTTCACAATAAGTGGATACCTGTCATCAGGCTCACTGAGTGGGGAAAGAAGCTCCTTCTCTTCCATAGGAGAGAACATTCGTTGCCGGAAAAAGCTATCTTCTTCCTCCACCGAGGAGGGTTTGACAGGAGTCCTATTGCTTTCAGGGTACTTAGGAGTCTGTGAGGAGGGAGGGAGGCTCTCACTCTCATCCGAATCTGAGGACGAGGTATCTGTTTCTATGATTTCCCGAGATTTCTGGGAGGATTTACTTGCTGACTTGTATTTCTTTTTCTCTGCTGTAGGTCGAGGGGAAGATTTCGACTCCTTTTTGATGTTGGGCTTCCTTGAGCCCTTGGTGGCTGCTTTGTGCCTGCTGGAGGGCATGCTGGCAGCCATGTCCACGGGGGTCTCACTTTCTATCTTCAGGCCTCCACGGGGCTCTTCAGCAGCTGCTTTCTCAGGTTTTTTGGGTTGTTTTTTGCCGACAGTTCTCCTCTGTGTGGTGCTGTCGCTCTGAGCAGGAGACTTCTGCCTCCCACGACCACTCTCTGATCCCTTTTGGATGGTTTTAGAGTCTCGTCCTGGGGTGGCAGAGCTCGCTTCTTTTGGGCCCCCCGGCTCCGTGTAGTTACTGGCAGTGCCCGACTCCCGGCCTTCCTTCTTGTAGGCTTGAGATGATGGGATGTTGCTGTCTACAGAGGAAGCTGGGGAGACTTTATGTGGGTTCACTTTGTTCAACCAGTTATCAAGTTGCCATTTGTTTGTTGGTGGTGGTTCAGGCTGAAAACGAATACAGATATATATATATATGTAGGGTTTTCTCAATATTGAAGCTTTCCCCCTCTTTATAAAGTCAAGCAAGAGGAAAAATGCTTAAGGTGACATGCATTTGTTTGTCATGTTTCTGCCAAGATCAAAACACAGGTAAAATATTATTAGCGCTAGTCACTTGGCCGCCTGTGTGCTGGAGTACACAGGTGGAACCAATAAGAAGAGCTTATTACAAATGGCCATTAAATAATCATTATTCCAGTTAGGCGTTCAACCTGAAAGGCACTATTGCAAATGTTTAAATTCTAGAAAGTAAACATATGATGTAGGCACTAGGAGAGACTTTCAGCTGCACTGTAACAATCTACAGTACAATTACTTACACAACAGAAGACTCGCTTTAGTCACAGTGACTATAGAACATAAATCTCCTGTTGAGAGGCAAATCCTAATTTAAAAAAAGTTTTTCAAATAATATGTAAAGCAAACAAGTTTAGGTTTTCTATAAGACACATAGTTCATGTATCTGATGACAATCCACAGTGCAGGCTGGAGCGGCTGTCAGGAGAGCTGGAGAGGAAGTAGTCCCCCCCCCTCACCTCAGGAGACGCACTCTGGGACGGCTCATTCGCCTCACTGTCACTGGAGCTGCTCTCGCTCTCTGAGTCAGACCCAGAGCTGCTCTCAGATCCACTGTGGCTGCTTGAATCATCCCTGGAGTTATCTGCGCCCTCACTATTATGGTGTGAAGGTTCAGAGTTACTGAAGGAGATAAAAGAGAAATGACAAATGTTTCCTTTACCATGGCAACAAAACCCCACTCAAATCCGGCAACCAACTTCATTAATGATTTGAGATAAGGAACCCAAAGCTTCCTTACAGATGAAGTAGACAGACATACCCGAAGCGTCTCTGGTATACCATTCTGCTAAAAACACTCACTTTAACATACTTTAAAATTCACCAAGTTTGAGTATATAATTTAATCTATTTTTGTTAATTTCCAGAATTATACAACCACCATCACAATTGACATTATTTATAAGGCTGCTAATGATAGCACCACAATGTTAAATCAGACTAACCTCAGCCATCAAACCAACAACAACAAAATCACAAAATAAAAGGATCCCCACCTTCCTGGTGTACTCCGTGGCATTGTCTTATCACAATCCTAAAAATGAAGCATAAGAAATTATTAATGAAAAATACTCTACTTAAATAAGACAAATGTCTAAACTAAAAAAAAAAGAAAAAAAACAAAAAAACAAAAGCTGGCTCCTTTAACAGATGAATTAATATTAACACAGTGATTTAGGAAAACAATACAGTATACCTCAGCACCCAGAACGCAGAGGCAGCAAGATCATGAATCCGAGCCTAGCCTGGGCCTTGGTGAAACTGCCCCAAAACAAAACCAATAACCAAAATGCTACAAACAATTACAAACCCGGACCCTGTTTTCATTTAAAGAAGTAGAATTTGCCTAGCTCAATGCCTGGTAGCACTACTACTACTACTAACAACAACAACAACAAGCAAACAAACAAACAAACAAAAGAATCTCTAGGATAATTGTTAAAAAAAACAATTGGGGTTGGAGAGATGGCTTACCAGTGAAGAGCAGAGGCTGCTCTTACAGAGAATCCAGGTTCAATTCCCAACACCCACATAGAGCTTACAACCATCTGTAATTCCAGTTCCAGGGGGCCCATGCATTTTTTTAAAAATGTTTGTTTGGTTGGTTGTTTAAAAAAAAAAACAAAAACAAAAACAAAAAAACCAAAACCTGGGGCTAGAGAGATGGCTCTTCCAGAAGTCCTGAGTTCAATTCCCAGGAACCACATGGTGGCTCACAACCATCTGTAATAGGATCTGAAGCCCTCTTCTGGCATGTCTGAAGATAGGTACAGTGTACTCACATACAATCAACCAATTAATCAATCTTTCTTGTAAGTAATCTCCTGCTTCAAAAATATGTTTTGATTCACAATAAGTGCTAACCAAACATTAATTTAGAAGAAAAAGGAGGAGGAGAAGAAGAAGAAGAAAAGGAGGAGGAGGAGGAGGAGGAGGAGGAGGAGGAGGAGGAGGAGGAGGAGGAGAAGAAGAAGAAGAAGAAGAAGAAGAAGAAGAAGAAGAAGAAAGGAGAAGAAGAAGAAGAAGAAGAAGAAGAAGAAGAAGAAGAAGAAGAAGAAGCAGCAGCAGCAGCAGCAGCAGCAGCAGCAGCAGCAGAAGCAGCTCCTCAAAGACAGTACAAAAGGCTACAATCATCCAGAGTCAGAAAGCTTATTAAAAGAAAAGGTAGCCGGGCGGTGGTAGCGCACGCCTGTAATCCCAGCACACTGGGAGGCAGAGGCAGGCAGATTTCTGAGTTTGAGGACAGCCTGGTCTACAGAGTGAGTTCCAGGACAGCCAGGGCTACACAGAGAAAGTCTTGAAAAACCCAAATCCAGCCAGGCGGTGGTGGCGCACGCCTGTAATCCCAGCACTCTGGGAGGCAGAGGCAGGAGGATTTCTGAGTTCGAGGACAGCCTGATCTACAGAGTGAGTTCCAGGACAGCCAGGGCTATACAGAGAAACCCTGTCTCGAAAAAACCAAATCAAAAAAAAAAGAAAAACCCAAATCCAAAAAACAAGAAAGAAAGAAAGAAAGAAAGAAAGAAAGAAAGAGAGAAAGAGAGAGAGAGAGAGAGAGAGAGAGAGAGAGAGAGAGAAAGGAAGGAAGGAAGGAAGGAAGGAAGGAAGGAAGAAAGAGAAAGAAAGAAAGAAAGAAAGAAAGAAAGAAAGAGAAAGAAAGAAAGAGAAAGAAAGAAAGAAAGAAAGAAAGAAAGAAAAGAAAGAAAGAAAGAAAGAAAGAAAGAAAGAAAGAAAGAAAGAAAAGGTACTGGATCCTAAACCAGGATACAATGAAACAGTAATATAAAGGACTGACATACCTGTTCCCCATCACTGTCTTCACTGCTGCTTAGTTTTAAGTCATCTTTTAACATACTAGAAGAAAAACGCAGAAAGGAGCACTAATTAGTCACAGCAGGCCAGAGCACTAATTATTTATCAATAATTCTAGGAATAATCATTGTGTTAGCCAAAAATTTAATTGAAACACACATACACACACTTTCTCTGTTTGGACTTGTTCACATTATACTAAAACGTTTTAAAGGAAATCAGCCATTTTTATAAGCCTTAAACTTTCCATACATTAAAAAATAATTTTTTTAGGTCAGTCAGCCTACTCTATAGAATTAGTTCAAGGACAGCCAAGCCTTACATAGGGAAAGCCTGTCTTGGGGGGGAGGGTGGGAATTACTTTTTGGTTTGTTTTTTTGTTTTGTTTTGCAAGACAGGATTTCTCTGTGTAGGCCTGGCTGTCCTATAACTCACTCCATAGACCATGCTGGCCTCAGAGATCTGCCTGCCTCTGCCTTCTAAATGCTTGGGTAAAAGACATGTGCCACTACCGCCTAGCCAAAAATTACTTTTTTAAAAAACGATTTATTTATTTATTTTATGCATAATGAGTACATTACCATTACTCTCTTCAGACATACCCGAAGAGGGCACCAGACTCCATTACAGATGGTTGTGAGCCACCATGTGGTTGCTGGGAATTAAACTCAGGACCTCTGCAAGAGCGGTCAATGTTCTTAACCGCTGAGCCATCTCTCCAGCCCCAAAAATTACTTTTAAAGAAAACAGGATTTAGTGTTCTGCAAAGATAGCAGTGGCCGAGCCGGGTGTGGTGGTGCACGCCTGTAATCCCAGCACTTGGGAGACAGAGGCAGGCGGATTTCTGAGTTCGAGGCCAGCCTGGTCTACAGAGTAAGTTCCAGGACAGCCAGAACTACACAGAGAAACCCTGTCTCGAAAAACCAAAAAAACAAAACAAAACAAAACAAAACAAAACAAAAAAGATAGCAGTGGCCATGGTAGGAACAGAAGAACTGCTGGCTCCACAGGTAAAACATTCATTTTGTTTTCTAGTTAAACTTGTATACATTCCTGTTAAAAAATAGTTGTCTCTAATTGTACACATCTATGTTAATAGAGCTTTGGTCCACTAGATAAGACTCCTAAAGAGAAATAAGAGAAAGTCAAAGCACCAAACAATTCCTTCTTTGTCTCCAATAATCTACAAAGAGAGGGACCTGAGTAACTTCTAGTGATTGGATAACTTAGAAAAGCACAACACAATTCCCGGAGTCAAAGTTCTGGTTCACAGCTGCCTGGCTAAGGAGACAAGTGGACACCAGCAGGAGAGTTCTGGGTAAGAAATGACCATGTGCAAATTTTCAAACTTCAACTTCTAATCTCCCTTTACCAAAATTCAAATTGAATTTAAAATATATAAATACAATAAGCTGACAATTTGTTTTCAAAGTAAAGTCAAAGATTGAAGTTTTCCTTAAGTCTAAAATTGTTAAACTTAAAAATCAGAATAACAGAAAACATTGTGTTGTTTTACATGAAATAACTCTTTAACAAATAGTTTGGAAGACCTGTACCTAGACAGTGTTTCCTTTCTTATTACCAGGTGTTTCTTTACCTTTCTTTTTAAAGTGTTTTGAGTCTCCAGGCAGTTGGAAGAAGTCTTCTTTCACTGCAGTAACTAACTGCACTCTCCTCTCAAAGACTAATCTGCATTTCTAAATCTGACCATGAATTCAAAACATACACAAAAATCACCTGGAATAAAAGCAACCATATGACTAATATGAGAAGTGTTTTAAAACTAGTTCAGTAAATGAAAATTTTAGAAAGTTTCCTTTGTACAAGGGCTTAAGTGTATCTCTATGACTGATTTCCAGTAAGGAAAATGCACTTACTCTGAATTCTCTTAGCCCTTATGATTTAATAATGGTAGCTCAATGAGCCTGTTTACATATGTGAGTATGTCAAAGCCTTTATCACACTGCTCCAGGACCAGCATGTTCTAGTTTCCTCAGCAACCAAAGTGGTATGTATGCCCATGGTACACATGGTATGCAGCAGACATGTGTTATTAGTTAAAAGGAATATGTGAGTTTCTCAGCAGTGTATGGGACATGCTTTTATTAGTGTATTTCTCAGTCCTCCTTTTGTTACATGAAGAGGCGGCTATTAGACTGAGGTTAGCTCTGTGGTCTGTGGCTATGGCACAGGAAGCCAGATAGTGACTGTTTCTTTGGAACTTGCTCTAACCTGTGTTAACCTGTGATTTTGGGAGTTCAGGTACTTACTCTCTAGATGTAATTTACTAACTTCTAATAGCCTACCTCTACTGTGATACAGGTTTCTGATTCTACCTATAAAATATAATAAAAATAGGAACACTTAAAAGATAGTATAAACAGTGCAGCTTTAGTGTACAGCACTCAGTAACTAAATGAAAGGTTTACTATCTAGAAGATAAAAGAATAATCCTATCTTTAACACAGTTTCTTTATTAAATGTAAACTGTAAACTCAGAGTAAGGGTAGGTGAACCTAGGCACTGGTGTTTTTTCTTTTCCTTTTGTGTTTTTGAGATCCTTGTTGTTTTGGAGAAAGGGTATTAATTATTCATAGCCCAGACTGGCCCAACTTGCTTTGTAGCCCTGATTGGCTTTAAACTAATGGTAATCCTCCCGACTCAGCCTTCTGAGTGATAGGATTATACACATTTCCATAGCCAGCATTCCACTGCTGTTTTGTAAAGAAATTGTTATGAGACTGGAGACATTGTTTAGTAGTATGATACTTGCCTAACATGCAAGATCCTGTTTTCAATCTCAAGGAGAGAACAAAGGAATAAATGTGCCTACATACAATCTGAATACTCGAGAGGCAGAAGCAAGAGGATCAAGTTCAACTCATCTTTGACTACATGTGGTGAGTTTGAGGACAGCCAAGGCTACATGAGACTCAGTCTCAAAAAAACAAAACAATAAAGTTAGTGTTTGTAGTCTATATAGCTTTTATATTAAATGATAGAAGTGAGTATTTAGGACATGGACTATATGGTCTTTAAAATCTATAATCTCTACCTCTTTACAGGCAAAGTTATCTTATGACTGTCTTAAAACATTAGTGTTTCTGCATGGGAATGTATGAGCTCAACAGTGAAACATGAGTTTAGTATGCACAAGGCCTCTGGTTTCACAGTGAGATGGCTCAGAGGGTAAGGGGGCTTGCCTCTATAGCCAACAACCTGAACTTGATCTCTAGGACCAGAGAACTGACTCCCACAAGTTGTCCTCTGACTACTACATGCCTCTACACACACACACACACACACACACACACACACACACACAATTCATGGTAATTTAAATTTTAAAAAACAAAATATTAATATTTCTAGCATTTAAAATATCCAGCTATTATAGATAACTTCTAGGAAAAAAAGGCATCCATTAAGCAATAAACTTACGATTTTGACTGGTGTCCATTTGACGTTTTAGCAGAAGTACTGTATTTTTCTGAAACAAACAAACAAACAAATATATATATATATATATATATATATATATATAAGCAACTGAGTTCTTTATTTATCTTCAAATATATAAGTAACATACATTGCACAAGGTGGACAAAAGACGCAGGCATCCTCAGGCAATTCCACAGCCATTTCAGAAGGCAATGTGCTTATGCTACCTTATCAATACTGTAGTGTGCTGCTACTGATCTAGTTCAATGAAAGGAATCTACCCAGTATCTGCAGAAATATATAGAGACATGATGCTCATAATAGTATGGCTTTATGTATATTTTTTGGAGGCAGGCTCTTACTACACAGTCCAGGCTGGCCCAAATTCACAATGCAGAGCCCATACTGGCCTTGAACTTGCAATCTTTCTGGCTTGGCTGCCCCAGAGTCAGGGATACAAGTATGTGTCACCACATCCAGCATTATAATAGCACAGCTTTTCTTTCTTTCTTTCTTTCTTTCTTTCTTTCTTTCTTTCTTTCTTTCTTTCTTCCTTCCTTCCTTCCTTCCTTCCTTCCTTCCTTCCTTCCTTTCTTTTTTTTTGAATTTGGTTTTTTCAAGACAGGGTTTCTCTGTATAGCCCTGGCTGTCCTGGAACTCACTCTGTAGACCACGCTGGCCTTGAACTCAGAAATCCACCTGCCTCTCTCTGCCTCCCAGAGTGCTGGGATTACAGGTGTGCACCACCACCGCCCAGCAATAGCACAGCTTTTAACAACAAATGCTAGGAAATAAAAAATATGTCCATTAGTAGGAGGCTAATTAACTGTAATTATTTCATGTAGCATGGTCTAATATTATAAAAGAGTGAACTAGAATTACATACTGATAAACAGAGTAAATCCAGTGAAAAATACCAAGTATTAACAAATCAGAAGAAATGTATGATCCCGTTTGCCATAATCACACACTGGGGAAGTAAATGAGAGTGGGGGTAACAGTAAGGAGGAGACATTCATGAGAGAAAATGAAAAGGTTAGGGTTTCGAGCCAGCTACTTTGGGAATGTCAACATCTCAAAGCTGGGTGTGGTGATGTACTCCTGTAACTCTAGCATTCAGAGACAGAGACAGGAGGATCTTTGAGTAACAAGCCAGCTTGGGCTCATAGTGAGAGCCTGCTTTAAAAACCACTGTCAGACCCAGGCAGTAGAGGTGAATGCCTTTAATCTCAGCATGAAGGAAGCAGAGGAAGACAGATCTCCTCTTCTTCAAGACAAGCCTGGTCTTTATATAGCATAGGTTCCAGGTCAGCCAGGGCTATACAGAGAAAGGCAATCTCAAAAACAAAAACCAACCAACCAAATCTCACTGTCATTTCACTTTTATTTATCTAAAACTACAGCTATAAGGTAGAACTAAATAGCCATACAGATTTAAAGTTTGACTGCTGTAAGTTGTCTTGTGACCTCCACATGTGTACTATAGCTTTCCTATGCCCCCTACACACATGACAAATAAGTAGACATAGATAAATTATTGTTTCACCTCTTGCATTAAGATCACACACACAGGGCCGGGCGGTGGTGGCGCACGCCTTTAATCCCAGCACTTGGGAGGCGGAGGCAGGCGGATTTCTGAGTTCGAGGCCAGCCTGGTCTACCGAGTGAGTTCCAGGACAGCCAGAGCTACACAGAGAAACCCTGTCTCAAAAACCAAAAAAAAAAAAGATCACACACACAACTAGCAAAAGGTCAAATTTTCTATGTATTTCAGAATACTCTTAAATCAGCATAAACCTATTTCATAAGCAGTTGTTCCAAGAATATTTTTGTTCCAGAGCCTCATGGTGACACTCAGACATCTGCAATGGTTGACCTCACTTCCCCAGTGTCAATCTACACACTTGTCAGTGCACACATTCCCTACAGCCATCTTCCACAAGAGTCTGAGAAGTGAAGAGTGGAGGGACAGGAGGATGCAAAGAACTGCAGGCTTTCCCTTTACCCACACCAGAAGACTCAGGAAGAACAGGTAAGGAATACACAGACACCCAAGCTAGAAACCCCAGCGTGGTAAGTGCTAACAGCTACCACCACACAACAGACACCGTGAAGGAAGTGGGGAGGCAGAAGAATGGCTCTCACTTCATTTGGTGCCACCAAACTGATCTGATGAAATTCTGTTAGTTCAAATAAGTAAGTTTATTTTGATTTTTTGTTTGCTTGGTTTTTTTTGTTTTGTTTTGTTTTTGTTTTTGAGACAGGGTCACTCTACATAGCTCTGGCTAGCCTGGAGCTCACTATGTAAAGCAGGCTTGCCTTAAACTCGTAGAGATCTGCCTGCCTCTGACTCTAAGTCTGAGGAAGGACTAAACACATGCACTACTATGTCCAGCTTATTTTTATCTTTAATGACCTATAGTTCTTAAGTGTTCTTAAGACTGAATTCAGGGGCTGGAGAGGTGGTTCAGCGGTTAAGAGCATAGACTATTCTTCAGAGATCCTAAGTTCAATTCCCAGCAGCCACATGGTGGCTTACAACCATCTGTAATGGGATCTAATGCCTTCATCTAGTGTGTCTGAAGACAGCAAGAGTATACTCACATACAATAAATAAATCTAAAAAAAAAAAAAAAAAAAAAGGAAAAAAAAAGAAAGACTGAGCTCAGATTGTTATTTACCAGATCATAAATCAGGGTAAGACACATATAAAAATTATTAGGAAGCACTATTAAGTATGGCTATATGAATAAAATATCCAATAAATAGGTTAATTTGAAAATCAACAAGAAAAGAAATACTTACTTTGTTCTCCAGGGCCAAAGTTAGACTGTTGAGACTCCTAAGAGAAAGGAACATGAAGTTATACAAAATGATGGTATGAGAGAGATCTATTAGTGAGAAAAGCTCCAAGTGATTAAAAAAAATGTTCCAACACCTATGAAAGAGATAATACTGGAAGAATGCGATGGCCCCATCTGCACAGACTATTGGTGCTTACAGAAATTGCTCAAGGCCACCAAAGAATCTCCATTTCTTTTTCTTTTTTTCGGAGACAGGGTTTCTCTGTGTAGCTCTGGCTGTCCTGGAACTTACTCTGTAGACCAGGCTGGCCTCGAACTCAGAAATCCGCCTGCCTCTGCCTCCCAAGTGCTGGGATTAAAGGCGTGTGCCACCATCGCCCGGCTTGAGTCTCCATTTCTTTTCAGCAGCATTCATGATAATCTAATTCAGAGACCTAGTGAGTTCACATAATTTCAAGGTTTTTGGTCTTGGGGTAGAAAGATGTTTCAGTGTTAAGAGTAGGCTCTTCTGAGGATCTGAGTTTAGTACTTGGTTGGCACCCATGTTGGGCAGATCACAACCCACTGTAATTTCAGCTCCAAGAGATAAGACACCCTCTCATAGCCCTCTTGGGTATCTGAGCCTGCCAGCATAGACCACATACACACACATACTTATAAAACTGCATCTTTAATTCTTGGACTAGAATATTTTGTTCCATTCTAGTCTTGAGAGCATGTTTGGACCACAACTGTGAGTAAGTAGGAGATAGCATTTGCTTACTGTACTCAAGGGCCTGGATTCAATCCCAGAGTAAAGAAAAAGACTTAATTTAAAAAAATAAAAATACAAGGAGCTAGGGATTTAACTCAGTTGATACAGTACTTGTGTAGAATGCATGAACCATGGGTTCAATCCCAAAGCTCTATATGCTAAGTTTTGTGGCTTAGAACTCTAATGCCAGAACTTGGAAGGTAGAGGCTGAAAAACTGGGAAATGACGGTTACTCTGAGTTACACTGTGAAAGCAAGGATAGCCTGTGCTAACCAAGAGCCTGTCTCAAAAACAAAACAAAAACAAAACAAAACTAAATAAAATAGCTATGCTATCTATAATACATCAAAAATACACTATGAAGAAAACACAGCCCACATGGATGTCCCATCCATGCCTCTCTACTCCCTTCCTACTTTCTGTCACCAATAGCACTGCAAAGAACAAACTGTCACATACTTCTTTTTATTATTTATTTGCTTGTTCTTTTAGACAGGGTCTCAGTATGAAGCTCTGGCTGGTCTGAAACTCTATGTGGACCTGGATGCTCTGCCTCCACACCTCCAACCCCCACCCCCATCCCCCCACCCCCACAATGAGCACATACTTTAAAAAAAAAAGCTCTGAGCTGGGCGGTCGTGGCACACGCCTGTAATCCCAGCACTTGGGAGGCAGAGGCAGGAGGATTTCTGGGTTCGAGGCCAGCCTGGTCTACAGAGTGAGTTCCAGGACAGCCAGGACTACACAGAGAAACCCTATCTCCAAAAAAAACAAAACAAAACAAAACAAAAACAAAACAAAACAAAACAAAACAAAAAAAAAGCTCTGTGATAGTACAGAACCTGGCACTAGAGAAGCTTTAGTAAAACAGAAACATTACTTTCCAAATAACTTTGTGTATAAAATGTATGCTGTAAGATACAATGCCAAATTTATATACAGATTGATTAAAAAGCCTACTTTAAAATCTTCTTTTAATGACAGAATTTTGTGGGAAAGAACTACCAAAATAATAAGAAAACTAAATATATATTTGCTGTTAAAAAGAAGTCAAAACCGGGTGTGGTGGCGCACGCCTGTAATCCCAGCACTTGGGAGGCAGAGGCAGGCGGATTTCTGAGTTCGAGGCCAACCTGGTCTACCAATTGAATTCCAGGCCAGCCAGGACCACACAGAGAAACCCTGTCTCGAAAACCAAAAAAAAAAAAAAAAAAAAAAAAAAGAAGTCAACTAATTTTCAAAAAGGATGCCAGGATCATTCAACGAAGAAATAACCTTTACAACAAATTGTGTCAAGATAACCAAAGAGCCACGGCCAAAAGAATAAAGTTAATAAAGTTAACGTAAAGGCTAAAGAACATAATCCCAAGTCTTAATGACTTTGCATTTAGCAGAGAATTCTTGTGATAATGTATCATATACATCTAAATTGGATTTCATTAACATTAAGAACTTTTATGATTCAAAGGACACCATCAAGAAAGTGATAGTAGCACATGTCTGTTGCTCTAGCAATTAGACTGAGACAGGAGGATTTCAAGCTTGAGGCTAGCCTGGGTGGATTCCAAGCCAAACTAAGTTACAAAGTAAAACTGTGTCGGAAAGAAAGCAAAATGAAAAGAAAGTTAAGGATGTGATGCAATGGTAAAGATCCTATCACTGAAGAGGTCCTGGACCAGGTCATTCAAAACACACACACACACACACACACACACACACACACACACACAGAGAAATCGAAAAAAGAATGACAGATATTTCTAGTGTCAAGATGCTGAAGCAGGAGGATTGAATTCAAGGTCAGTCTGCCTCTAAAGCAAGACTGTATCTAATCAATTAAGAAAAGAGGATATGAAGTCGGGCGTGGTGGCGCACCCCTTTAATCCCAGCACTTGGGAGGCAGAGGCAGGTGGATTTCTGAGTTCGAGGACAGCCTGGTCTACAGAGTGAGTTCCAGGACAGCCAGGACTACACAGAGAAACCCTGTCTCGAAAAACAAAAACAAAAACAAAAACAAAAACAGAAACAAAAAAAGAAAAGAGGATGTGGAGAGATAGTTTACAGAATGGGAAAACATATATGCAAATCCTCTCTTTGATAATGGATTGGTTATCTGTACTATACAGAGTTGTAAACATTTATTTCAATGAAGAAGTCTATACTCAATAGGTTTATAGCCATAGAAGAAGACCATGTATTCTTAGATTTCACTTATTTAGGGCAGAGAAGTAAGGGAAACCATAGTTGGGCTGGAGAGCTGGCTCAGCAGTTAAGAGCACTGACCGCTCTTCCAAAGGTCCTGAGTTCAAATCCCAGTAAGCACATGGTGGCTCACAAACATCTGTAATGAGATCTGACGCCCTCTTCTGGTGTTTCTGAAGACAGCTACAGTGTACTTACATATAATAATAATAATAATAAATAAAAATCTAAAAAAAAAAGTCAGAGGGCAAGATATTTCCTTATGAAAAAGGTGGCTCTGGGCCTTGCTCCTGCCTTCCTGCTCCCACTGTCCCCTCTCCCTACTGCCTTCCCTCCTCTCTCTCCACATGCTCATGGCCTGCCTCTACTTCTCTACGCTTCCTCTGTGTGTCTACCTCTTCTCTTGTCATTCTCTCTCTCTCTGCCTCTACTGCCCTCTCAACTCCCCTCCCCATGCCCTGAATAAACTCTATTCTATACTATAAAAAAAAAAAAAAAGAAAAGAAAAAGGTGATAAAGATGGTCTCTGCCACTTCTGTGGCAATGGCTGCACTTGTCTATAAATATGTTGAGGGGCTGAAGAGATGGCTCAGTGGTTAAGAGCACTGACTGCTCTTCCGAAGGTCCTGAGTTCAAATCCCAGCAACCACATGGTGGCTCACAAGCATCTATAACGAGATCTGATGTCCTCTTCTGATATGTCTGAAGACAGCTACAGTGTATTTAAATATAATAATAAGTAAATCTTTGGGCCAGAACAATCAGGTTCAACTGGAGAGAGCAGAGATCCTGAATTCAAATTCACAGCAACTACATGATGACTCACAACTATCAATACAGCTACAGTGTACTCATATACATAAAATAAACAAATAAATCTTTATAAATATGTTGAAACCACTGAACTATAATACTAAATAGATTATATTATCAGTAAATTATTACTTTTAGATGTAACAAAACTCACTATGTAAGAACTACCTTAGTAAATAGAGAAGCAGCTAAGAAATCATTTTTAAGAATCATTTTTATGGACAGGCAATGGTGGCGTATGCCTTTAATCCCAGCACTCTGGGAGGCAGAGGTAGGCGGATTTCTGAGTTTGAGGCCAACCTGATCTACAGAGTGAGTTCCAGGACAGCCAGGGCTATACAGAGAAACCCTGTCTCGAAAAACCAAAGGGGGAAAAATAATTTTTATGGAAACTCCTGTCATGCACAGGAATGGTGGTGCAAATCTTTGGTCCCAGAGGCAAGCAGATCTCTGTGTTTAGGCCAGGCTACAGAGTGAGTTCCAGTTGAGTCAGGACTACGAAGAGAAGCCATATCCTGGAGTGGGCAGGGAGGGGTGAGGAGGAAAAGAAAGGAAAGGAGATTGGTTGGTTTTAAGAAGACCAGAGATGTGAGACCATGGTGCATATCTTTAATTCCAAACCTGGGAAGTAGAGATAAGAGGATGTCTTGAGTTCAAGGCCAGCCCAGCTAGAATCCCAATCTCAATAAATGTATGACTGAAGGAAGGAAGGAAGACCCAGTGTTATGGTTTGTATATGTTTGGCCCAAGGAGTGGCACTGTTAGGACATGTGGCCTTGTTGGAGTAGGTGTGGCCTTGTTAGAGTGGGTGTAGCTTTGTTGGGGTAGGTGTGTCACTGTGGGTGTGGGCTTTAATACCCTCTACTTAGCTGCCTGAAAGTCAGTATTCTGCTAGCAGCCTTCAGATGAAGATGGAGAACTCTCAGCTCTTCCTGCATCATGCCTACTTGGATGCTGCCATGCTCTCTCACCTTGATGATCACAGACTGAACCTCTGAACCTGTAAGCCAGTCCCAATTAAATGTTGTCCTTATAAGAGTGGCCAGCCAGGCGGTGGTGGCGCATGCCTTTAATCCCAGTACTTGGGAGGCAGAGGCAGGCAGATTTCTGAGTTCGAGGCCAGCCTGGTCTACAGAGTGAGTTCCAAGACAGCCAGGGCTACACAGAGAAACTCTGTCTCGAAAAACAAACAAACAAACAAACAAACAAAAAGAGTTGCCTTGGTCATGGTGGCTTTTCACAGCAGGAAAACCCTAAGAGAGAAGTTGGTACCAGAAGTGGGGTGGTGTTGAGACAGGCCTGACCATGCTTTTATTTGGAAGAATGTGGATTGTGGGACTTTGGATTTGGATAGCGGTGGAATACTTTAAGTTGGGCTTCATGGGCTATCCTAGTAGGAATATGGAAGACTTTGTTGCTGAGAATGATTTGAACTGTACCGACCTGGTTTCAGTGGAGAAGAATTTCAATATGTGGCCTAGAGACTGTTTTTGTGGTATTTTGGTGAAGAATATGGCTGCTTTTTGCCCTTGTCTGTAGAGTCTACATGATTAAGAGTCTACATGGCTAAGGTAAAGAGATTTATATTAATAGCATTGATAAAGGAAGTCTCAAAAAAGCTCAGCAGAGATTTTGTTCTCTGGTTGAATCTCATGAAGAGTGTTCTGAACAAGTGTAGCAATCTTAGAAAGAAAAAGTAAAAAATATATCCTTTGAGTATTAAAGGGGTATTTCACAAGGAAGTTAAATGGAGCTAAATGCTGTGTTCAAAGATATTAAATTGAATTAAGGGAATGGTAACCTTGGGACAAGATCCCATCTAGCTAAATCCAGGTCCAGGCATGGTAGTACAAGCCTTTAATCCCAGGAGACAAAGGCAACCAGATCTCTAAGTTCATGTTTAGCCTGGTACAAAGCAAGTTCCCAGTAGAGAAAACCAGAGCCTCAGAGCTGGAGAGGGCTCCCTTTGGAGGAGTCCAGAAGATCATGTGTAGATCCTAGATATTGGAACAAGAAGCTGTGAAGTTAAAGTTGCCTTGAAGAACTAAAGATGTTAAAGATGCCAGAGCCATGGGATACTCCCTGAGGAAAGCTGTTAACAGGGAATGGAACTAGCCCAAAAGAAAGAACTTCATTGTAGTCATCAAAGATGAAAAAGGAGTAGAGATCTGAAGACCATTTTGACACCAAACATGGAGATGCAGAGTTGGGAGTTTGCCCACCTGGTTTCCTATCTTGCTTTGGAGGATTGCAGTTAAGTAATTGGATGAATATCAGAAGAGACTTTGGTTTTTTGGATTTTGGGTTTTTTTGAGACAGGGTTTCTCTGTGTAGCCCTGGCTGTCCTGGAACTCACTCTGTAGACCAGGATGGCCTCGAACTCAGAAATCTGCCTGCCTCTGCCTCCCAGAGTACTGGGATTACAGGCGTGCGCCACCACTGCCCAGCCCCGAAGAGACTTTGAACTTTGGACTTTTAACACTGTTGTGACTGATATAGACTATGGAGACTTTTGAAGTTGGACTAAATGTACTTTTTTTATTAAGCTATGGCTAATAGACTCATGCGTTTGAACAAATTATAGGGGCCAGGAAATGAGATGTGATGGTTTATATATGCTTGACCCAGGGAACAGCACTATTAGTAGATGTGGCCTTTTTGGAGTAGGTGTGTCACTTTGGGTGTGGGCTTTAATATCCTCATCCCAATTGCCTGAAAGTCAGTATTCTGCTAGAAGATGTAGAACCCTCAGCTCTTCCTACACCATGTCTTCCTAGACGCTGCCATGCTCCCACCTTGATGATAATGGACTGAACCTCTGAACTTGTAAGCCAGCCCCAATTAAAGGATGTCATAAGAGTTGCCTTGGTCATGGTGTCGGTTCACAGCAGTAAAACCCTAACTAAGACAGTTGCCATGATAAAACATTGACCAAAGCAACCAGAAAAGAAAGTTAATATTTTAATGTTTATAAGTGTTTTGCCTGCGTGTATATTTATGTACTACCATTTGTATGTCTGAGGGCCATGGAAGCCAGAAAAGGATGTAAGATCCTCTGGATCTGGAGTTATTATAGGAAGTTGTTACCTGGTCCTCTGGGATAGTAAGCCAGTGTTTTTGTTTGTTTGTTTGGTTGGTTGGTTGGTTGTTTGGTTGGTTTTTGGTTTTTTGAGACAGGGTTTCTCTGTGTAGCCCTGAAACAGTATCTAAACCATTTAGTTTTGCCTACAGCATCCAGAAAACTGCCCAGAGGTCACTGCCAAAAAGCAACTTTCTATGGCCTCTAGACTAAAACTAGAAAATCTAACATGTTATCCTAACTACACTCAAGTACTCTGTCTCTTTCCTGTGACAAAGAATGCTAGTTGTGCTCAGATTCAAAACCTACTGTCTAATTCTGTACCAAGTCTTATTTTTAAAATATGTAAAACTTTCCAAGGCTGCCCTCTCTTTTCTATATATCAAGAGATTTCTCCTTTTCACCACATCATTATGCTCATCATATAAATATGACAATATTTTATCTTGTAAAATTATTCTCAACATAACATGCTGCTTCTAGCATATTTGTCTGGTACCATTTATAAAAATGTGCTTCAAAAGGCAATCTTCTTTTATATATCCACCATCTCCCAGTATCACTGTAATCTATTTTGCTATAGCTTTCTATTAAAAAGGTTGTGAATAGGTGTGATGTCATATCTCTTTAATTCTAGTCCTAGGGAAACAGAGGTAAGTATATTTCTCACATAGTAAGAAGACTCTCTAAAAAGCAAACGAGCAAACTAAAAACTTTAAAAAGGTTGTCATCAACAAGAATGGATGTCAAATTTAATGCTTGGAATAGAACATAACTATATTAAATAAAAACCAGAAATTTAGAAATGTAAACCATATCTGCGATCATAATACATTAACTGAGGTCAACAGCATATAAGATACTGTGGAATTTTATGGTATAGCAATAAAATAAGATAAAATGGGACAACAAAACAAAAGACTACATTATGTAATACCAGTCCTTGAAGGAGGAAGAAAACAAAAAATAATATGAGTGCTATAAATAACTGCAAAGGTTTTACTAACTTAGTAGAAACTATAAATCACAATTCCAAGCTCAATAAACCTCAAGTACGCCGGGCGGTGGTGGCGCACGCCTTTAATCCCAGCACTTGGGAGGCAGAGGCAGGCGGATTTCTGAGTTCGAGGCCAGCCTGGTCTACAGAGTGAGTTCCAGGACAGCCAGGGCTACATAGAGAAACCCTGTCTCGAAAAACCAAAAAAATAAAAAAATAAAAAATAAATAAATAAACCTCAAGTACAAGAAAAGAGTAACACACATATAGATTATTCACACATATAGATTATTCAAGCCAAAACATCTGAAAGTTAAAGTTCTATAACAGGAGTGGGGGTTGGGGGCAAGCATGGTAATACTTGAATCCCCGAGGCAGCAGAACCAGGAAGACATTGTGGTCCAGGCCAGCCTAGGCTCTGTAGTGAGGCCCTAGTTAAACAAACAAAACAATCAAGCACTGTGGTGCTTGCCAGTAGTCCCAGATAGAGAAGCTATCTGAGAAGAATAGGCAGGGGATTGAGCCCAGGAATTCTGGGCCAGGCTGGGTAACACAGAAACAACTGGCACTAGATAGAAAGCTCAATGAACAAAACAGAATGAAAAGCAAATTAATGCTAACTGCATAGGAAGGGGATTTTTATCTTTATTTCATACTGACTAAATGAGCCAGGTATGGTGGGACACACAGTCTAACCCTTGGAAGACTGTGGCAAGAGGATCAGACCTTCAAGGTCATTCTTGGTTACATAAGATCTGAGGCCAGCCTAGGACACAAATGAGTAGAGTGGGATTGGGGGAAGAGGAGTACAGAGAGAAATAAAGGGACATGGGAAGGGGACAAAGACCCCATTCCAGTTTCTCACCAGAAACAATAATTCCAGCACCATTAACAACCTTTACTGGGAGGCTGTTTACATAGAAATAATACTCCTTTATATAAATCTACTTTCAAATAAAAAATGTTAAAATAGCAAAAAACCTTTTGGAAGTGGCAGACATTCTCCATATAGCCTTGGCTGTCCAGAAAGTCACTCTGTAGACCAAGTTGGCCAAGAACTCAGAGATCCATCTGCCTCTGCTTTCCAAGTGTTGGTATTAAAAGCCACTGCTGCCACCACCACCAGCACAATGAACTATTTTTAGGGCTGAGCATATATAAACTCTGAGTATGGCCCTATTGTTTACACAGATATAAACTTGAAAATTTCTAGAAATATCACAGTTTTATAAACCTTAGTTTCTAGACTTTCTGACCCAAATAAAATTAATCCACAAATCAGTAACATGTGGAAAAATCTCTTAAATACTCGAGAACTAGAAAATATTTTTTTAAAACTTGAAAATAAACCTTTAAAAATTAAAGTACAAAATATTAAAATGTGTGGTCTTTGTTTAAAAGAATATATAAAAAAGGTAAGGAAAAAACCACACTTTAATGATACTACTTCCACTTCATGAAAAAAAAAAAGGGGGGGGTTTAAAATGAAGGCAGAAGGGCTGGAGAGATGGCTCAGCAGTTAAGAGCACTGATTGCTCTTCTGAAGGTCCTGAGTTCAAATCCCAGCAACCACATGGTAGCTCACAACTATCGGTAATGAGATCTGATGCCATCTTCTGGTGTATCCGAAGACAGTTACAGTGTACTTACAAATAACAATAAAATAAAAATAAAAAGAATTTTTAAAAAAAAGGCAGAAGGAAAAGCACAAAAAAACTATGGTAGAAATGAAAAAAGAAAACCTAGGGAAAAACTGATGAGATTAATAAAACAAACTCTAGAAAACTATCAAAAAAGAATAAGCTGTCAACATTAAAAACAGAAATGTAAGTTACTAAATGAATGAGGATATTAAGAACTTACATCAAATTTGTTATCATCATTAGCAATTAATACACAAAATAGAAGTCCAGGAACACAGCTCAGTAGAGAGCTTGTCTAACATTCAGGAGGTCCTAGGTTCTAGAGTAGCTTCACACAAACCAGGCATGGTAGTCCATGCTAGTAAGGACTATAACCCCAACTCTTAAAGGTTGAGGCACAAGGATCGGGAGTTCTATGTTATTTTTAGCTACATACCAATTTGGAGCCAACCTGGAATTTAAGAAACTGTATCTCAATAAAGGAGAGAGAGGGGAGGAGAAATAAATAAAAAAGGAAAAAGAAAAAAAATGGGTGGAAGGCAGAGGCAGGTGGATTTCTGAGTTTGAGGCCAGCCTGGTCTACAGAGTGAGTTCCAGGACAGCCAGGGCTACACAGAAAAACCTTGTCTCAGGAAAAAGAAAAAAAAAGAAAAAAAGAAAAAAGAAAAAGAAAGAGAGAGAAAGAGAGAGAAGAAGAAGAAGAAGAAGAAGAAGAAGAAGAAGAAGAAGAAGAAGAAGAAGAAGAAGAAAAGAAGAGAAAAGAAAAGAAAAGAAAAGAAAAGAAAAGAAAAGAAAAGAAAAGAAAAGAAAAGAAAAGAAAAGAAAAGAAAAGAAAAAAGTGGAAAAACACTTTGAAAGATACAAGCTACCAAAAGTCATTCAAAAAGAAATAATGTGAGCCGGGCGGTGGTGGCGCACGCCTGTAATCCCAGCACTTGGGAGGCAGAGGCAGGCGGATTTCTGAGTTCAAGGCCAGCCTGGTCTACAGAGTGAGTTCCAGGACAGCCAGTGCTACACAGAGAAACCCTGTCTTGAAAAAAAAAAAAAAAAAGAAATAATGTGTCACATTGGTGACTTTTGTTTTTAGTTTTTCTAGATGGGGTTTCTCTGTATAACTCTCCCTCACTGTCCTGGAATTCGTTCTGTAGACCAGGCTAGCCTCAAACTCACAGGGATCCACCGTCTCTGCCTCTCAAGTGCTGAGAATAAAGTCATGTGCTGCCACTGCCCGGCATTGGTGATTTTCCTTGCTTTGGCAAAATCCCTGACCAAAGCAACTTAAGGAAAATTATATACCTATATATGATGGATATAGTTACCTAACCTTAAATGATAGAGACAGTCAAAATGCCAATGAAATAAAGATGCAGCCCGGCATGGTGGTGCACGCCTGTAATCCCAGCACTTGGGAGGCAGAGGCAGGCGGATTTCTGAGTTCGAGGCCAGCCTGGTCTACAGAGTGAGTTCCAGGACAGCCCGGGCTACACAGAGAAACCCTGTCTGAAAAAACCAAAAACCAAAAAACAAAAAAACAAAAAACAAACAAACAAACAAACAAACAAACAAAAAACCCATAAATCAATGTTGTTTATACTTGAGTTCAAGGTGCCCATTTCATACATGGGAGTCTTTCAAAATTTTTAAAGCGCCTTCAATTTAAATTTAAAGTCTGAAACACGTCTGACTCCAAACATATGGAACTATACAACCCACGGTGTAATGGCCAATAAACACAAGAAAAAAAGATAGTTCAAGATGACCTGTCTTAAAGGAAGTATATAAATTAAGATGAGAATTGACATACCTCTAATATACCTGCTAAAATGAGTAAAAACAAATAGAGCAACAATTCTAAGCTGGAGGCACAGACAGAACAAGTGGACTACTACCACACGCTGCTGAGAGACAGGGACGGGTACAGCAGGAGTGTGACAGCCACTCTAAACAACAGTGCTTATTAGCATCTTCCAAGTGTAATATATATTTACCACACAATTCAGCAATTCTTTTCACCATATTTACTAGCATTTACCCATGAGAAAAAAAAAAACAAGTCTATAATATATACAATAATATTTATATATTTAACAGCTTAAAAGTGGAAATCACTTATATATTCATCAACAATTAAATGGATAAAGAAATTTTGGTATTTTCATTAAAAGCTTCCTAGGAGAGGAAAAAAATACACCGATATACTCAACAACAGGGAAGATAGCTTGTTTTCATTCTCTCTCTCTCTCTCTCTCTCTCTCTCTCTCTCTCACACACACACACAAACACACACACACACAGAGGATGGTTGTGATGAAGACAGTAAGATCACTGAGGTTTGCTGCCTACTAGCCACTCAGAAAAATAGTGAGCTTGAGATTCAGAGAAAGCCTCTGACCAGTGTGTAAGGCGGAAAGCCATACAGGAAGCTGTCTCTCTCTTCCTTCTACACACATGAATGGGTGTGTATACCTGCTCATCATGTGGACACATACAAACATACATTTTAAAAAGTAAGTTCAAAATCATTATAAGCTATACAAAGTTCATAAACAGTCTGGGTTACATGGAACACTGTGTCAAAAAGTAAGAAACAGCCTGATGGTGGTGGCACACACCCCAGCACTTGGATAGCAGAGGCAGTTATATCTGAGTTCAAGACCAGCCTGGTCTATCTACAGAGCAAGTTCCAGGAGAGCTGGGGCTACAGAGAGAAACACCATCTCTGTGTAAGAAAAAAAAAAAAAGAGGACACTAGAGGAAGACACTGATGTAGACCCCAGCTTTCACACCAAAAGCACAGGACGTGTACCCCTCCAGCTATACACACACAAACATACACACATGTTCAAAACTAGTTATTGCCCTTTAAAAAAAAAAAAAGAAAGAAAGAAAGAGGGCTTGTGAGATGGCTCAGTGGAAAAGGTGCTGGTTGCCAAGCCTGACAATCTAAGTTCCACCCCTGACACCATATGGTGGAAGGAATCAGTTCATAGCACACACCACACCACACCACACACACACACACACACACACACACACACACACACACACACAGAGTTTATAGTGCTGAAAGCTGATGGTGACTTACACACTAAAGAGAAATGGCTAATTTATACTTTATACTTCGATAATTTATACTTTAGATGATTCAAAAGGTATTAAATCCTTCTAAGTAAGCAATAAGGCAAGGGCTCCAAGAGCACTGCTCACAGACCACTGCTACCGAAGAGTTTATCTGAATAGGAATAACATATTGATATGGAGTGAGCACACACTTATGAGTTGTACACATGCATGCAAATGGTATAAAAAGGTTTTCAAAGACACATGAAATTAGATGACCTAGAAAACAAGAATGAGAAAAGTAGGTATTAGGAGTCCTTAACAAACTATTACATAAAAATATGTTTGGTTTTTTGTTGTTTTTTTTTTTTTTTTTTTTTTTTTGTTGTTGTTGTTGTTGTTTTAGAGGAGGGGGATTTTTGAATTCTGAAAATGTAGCCAGACTGGTCTTAAACTCCTGATCCTCATGTCTTTGCTTCCACAATTCTGGGGATCACAAGTGTGAGCTTCCACACCCAGTGTTTTATATTGGTTTTTTATATATTTTTATATTATTTACATATAAATTCATGTTTAGAAAATTAATCTACAGAGTTTAGATGGGCTGAAAAAGGTTGTGTGAGGCTCTTTTTCGTAAGATGGAACTATGCTTGAGGGTAGGTTCTGAGGCTCCTCAGAAAACAACCCGAATAGGCCTAGGCATCTTCGGTCTAGAACAGCAGGAACTGGTAATAACAGCAATGCCTTTTTCTAACTCTCTCCCCATAGTGCCTTCCAAACTTTCTTAAGAACCTCTCAGTCAAAGATGTTCTCAATTCTATTATTATTTAAAAATTTCTTCATAGAAATCATTACTACTTAAAACTACTTCTTTATTTGTTTATTATGTTTCCCAGCAGGGAATGGCAAGACAATTTTGAACTCATGTAATTGTAGTTGAGTCATTTAGAGTTTTCTTACATCAAAGATACATTTTATTTACTTACCTTAGTTGGAAAAGGGAATTTGGAAGGCTCTGTTTTGCATGGTGTGTGAATAGCCGTTAGAGGGGGAGGCCATGAATGCGTCATCTCCTGAAATGTAATTATTACAGTTTGTTTTCAACCAGGACAAGGTTACAAATCTATATGCTAAAAACCAGATTTTACTTACAAATACTGGTTTTATGATCAATCTTCCAAACTATGCATAATGAGCCAATGGATATTAATAAAGCACAACTGTGTGCAAGTGGTACGGCTGGCAATGGGCAGGAAATAACTCCTCTCTGACTTTAAGGGGTCTATGGGTAGAATGATAAAATCTGTGGACAGTTATAGAAATCAGCCTGTAATGAAATACAAGGTCTGAGAGGTTTCTTTGCTTGTTTTTTGAAACAGGGTCTTATTCTGTAGCCCAGGCTCCCTTAGCTTTGCTATGTATACCAAAGAAGCCCTGAATTTGTGCTGATCCTCTTGCCTCTGCCTCCTAAGTGCTAGATTAGAGGCATGAGCCACCATGTCTAACACACTCATATGTAATTCTACTTGCTGTGGGAATAGAAGGAAGATGATGACAATAAGGAAAACAGCTAACATTAATTTTTACTATTAATAGATCAGAAACTATGATAAACGTTTTGCTTGTCAATCATTTCTTCAAATCTTGAGGTAGCTTAGTAAATAATGGACACAGAATTTCATTATAGGAAGTCTGACCTCAGAGTTCACATGCTGATTGAAAATTCTGGTCATGTGAAGAAACAGAAAAAAGATTTCAAAAGTATATTAGGAAGAAAACAGGTAGAAAAGACCCTGGGTCTGATTTTATTCAAAGCCTTCTATCCATTTAATCATGCTATAAACAGCTGAGCATGGTGGCATGTGCCTCTAATCTTAACTCTTAAGAGGAAGAATTCAAGGCAGCCTGGGCTAATGATACCCTGCCTAAGGGGGGGGGGGCAAGTAAATCTAGATAATAATGTGTATACCAGAGGATCAATGTGTATATTAAAGGTAACAATTAGAATAAGGGTGTATTTTATTTCCAGCATTTTGTTCAAACTTAGCCATTAGGTAAATTAAAGGTGACTTGTGATACTCAGAAATTTATACTGTGGTATAACCACAGTTATATAAAGATACATTAAGAGATTCCAAGGACTCATAGATTAAAAATAAATGTTAAAAACTCTGATAGCCAACAATACAGTGTTAATTAAGCAAATTAGCAGACATACAAAAAAATGGAACACCAGACAGACACAGACATTAAAATGAGAAATTCAACTATGATATGAAATGATATCCATAGCATATTAGTGTCAAACACAAATCACAGTCTACACCCTAGTAAATATTTATATATGAAAAGCCAAGCATCTAGAAGGATGAGTAACAGTAGCTACCTTTAGACAACAGAATGACAGAAGGGGCAAGAAACAGTGTCTACTACAACCTCTTACAAGCAGTCTTTTACATGGGCAGAGAGGGAGGTAGGCACGAAGCCCCATCCCCAGCTGAGGAGCTACTGACAACAACGAGCTAACTGCTGGGAGAGTCAGTTTTAAGGGTGTGACCCTTGGTAGGTTAGCCAAACCCCAGTGGTTGGCCGCATGTCCAAGAGTATATGAGCAGTGCAAACTTCACATGCTGGGAAAAAGAAAAAAGACCTAAAGTTGAGTGGGTAGGGAAGAGGGAGTTGGGAAGTGAGCACAATCAAAATACATTATACAAAATATACGAAGAAGTAATAAAAATGCAGAAAAACAAAAACCAACAGCAATAACCACTAGCCACTTGCATGGACTTGCTCTCTATTCTCTTCAAATCCGTGTATTAATTCCTATGCCCAGCTCTAGAAGGGCAGCTTAAAGAGTACAGCGAGTATCACTGCCACACTGCTAACATCGACACATAATAGGTGAATAACTGACAAGGGAATTTTTTCAATAAGCATTTATTCTTTTTAGATAGATTTCTTCCTTATATTCATAACAGAGTTGATAGAAATGGTGTGGTTGCAAGTTGAATGGAAACAAAATTTATGAGAGGAACATGGAAACTTCTCTAGTATTGGCATTTCACATATCAAATACCAAAATATGTGCAACTGCTAACTGTTTCAACAATCAAGTTGGCTGATTGTTAACAGCATTAAAACACTCAAGGCCATGTGACAAGGTCATATATATAAAATGTAGGCCAAATATTTAGTAGGAACAAAGAGACAAAGAAAGTCTTCCAGGTACTAAAGTTACTGATAAAATACTGATAAAATAAAACTTCAGGGGGAAACATGTATGTTCCCTTAAAATACACATACACACACACACACACACACACACACACACACACACCACCCTAACAACTAGTCAAACAAAAAACAATAACAAAATACATATACATTAGCATTTCTTATGCACAAGACTGTGTATGCGTGTGTCTTAAAACAATGAATGCTTGGGACTGAAGAGATGGCTCGGTGGTTAAGTGCACTGGCTGTGCTTCCAAGGTACCTAGGTTCAATTTCCAGTACTTATATATACGGCAACTAACAACTGCCTGTAACTCCATCTGCAGTGAATCTGTCAGCCCCTTCTGACCTATTTGGGCAATACACAATGCACAAACATATATGCAGACAAGACATCAATTAAACAAATAAATTTAGGGGGTAGGGGGAATTAAAGGAGAAAATGGTGGCCTTGACACAGGAAGAAGTAAAATTTCCCTGGAATTCGAAAGAAGATAACTAAGTATGTACTATTATACAGAAAAAGGAGAGAAGTTTTAAAGGAATTTTACTTTAAGGAAGTGCTAAAATCCACTGTGGAATTGCAAGCCTCTACTACCAGTGCAAGGTGAGGCCAGAGGACAGAAGCTCAAAGCCAGCACCCACTATAAAAAAGCCTGTTTTTAAAAAGGAAAAGGTGTGGCTTAGGAAAAGTGGTCAGTCAGCAACAGAGAGCTGAGGACTGGCTATGGGAGGACAGCGATACCACATTCTTCCTCTGAATAGCGGTCTCAGCCATCTCAGTCTCCAGAGAGATGAGCCACTGATTACCTCTAGCAAAAAGGCAGGCTATGAAAGCCAGGGAGTAAGGGAAGACTTGAGGCAATATAAAAGACAGTTGGGAGATTTTAAAGGTAGAAACAAAAATAATTAAGATTGTTGTAATCTTTGTTATTATAAGTACTAGTACTACTACTACCACTTTGTAAGCTTGGCAGTGGTGACATACACCTTTAATCCCAGCATGCAGGAGACAGAGGCAGGTGGGTCTCTGTGAGTTCAAGGCTAGCCTGGTCTACAGAGCAAGCTTCAGGACAGCCAGGGCCACATACCAAAACCTTGTCTTCAAGCACTACAAAACAAAAAAGATCAACAAAACTACTGTGTGTGGCATGTGGCTACAACACACACTTGATGTCAGAGAGTGCCATGTGGTGGTGAGAGTGGGCAATCTTCTCACTGTGCACTCTGGAGGGTTGAATTCAGATTATCAGGTTGGTGTGAAAAACACTTTTTTCTGATGAACCATTTTACTGGCCCAAGTGAGGATTTTTAAAACTACTGAAGCTCAAGTTGGAAGGAATGGAAAGAATAAAGATTTTCAAAGAAATTTTAAGTCTAATCCTACTTTAGAGATAATGAGGATTCTACATGTATAACTATGGGCAAACAGACCAAGAGGAAAGACCTAAGAGACATAAACCAAAGCCTTTAGATCAAAGAGGAGAGAAGGACTGAATAGCTAGTCATTTGATAAAGCTAAGGACAGTAGACAAGGGAAGGAAGAGTGTAGAAAGAATGAGAAGAGGCTAGGAAATAGAAGAGAAACCACAGTTGAACCAAAGGAAGTGGGAAAGGTGGACAGGAAACCAGACAATGAAGCAGTTACAAAGGAACAAAGTTTCCCAAAGGAAAAATGTAAAACTCTCAAACAGCAGAGACAAAGAAAATAAGAACATGGTTTCTTATATGCATTATACCCCAGGCAGAGGACAAGAGAAGGACATGAGAAAAACAGGTTCAGCAAAATGATAAAGGGAGATTATAGCAGCTAAAGAAAGGGGTGGGAGATTCAATGGTAAGAACAGAGCATAGGAAACAGGCCAAGACAGGCAGTCTCAGCGGTAAAACCCAAGTACAGACAGACAATAATTCAGTAGCTTCCAAAAAAGCAGTACAAGTTATGTTTTTCTCTTAGGCGCAAAAAAGCAGTCACTGGTCTGTCACTCCCTAAATTTTCTTTCCTTCTGTCCAGCAGTGGAATGCACTTTTTTGGTCATCATAAATTTTTTGAGTGTTTCTAATAACAACTCCAGATCAATACTCAGAGGACAGCTTTACTATAGCATCTAACCAGAATGCAGATGAATTACAAACCAAACTACTGTCACCAATGAATGGCTTAGTAACTACTGAGTTGCTTTATCTTTTAGGCCTTTAAATTGCTAGCTGATAAATCTAAAGTAGTGGTAATTTGTTTCTTCCTCTTTTCAAGAGTAAAAGTAGGATTTATTTTATTTACACCCAGTCAACAAAGCATGTGACTAGACCCTCAGAAGAGTCAGTTATTTATGATGGACATGACATAATCAAGCTACACATATAAGCAAACTATGTTACAAAGGAATTAGGAATATGAAACAGTTGGTAATACAGGGATAATTAAATTATTATCATTATTAAACATTATCAAAATATTTAAAAAGAAACTTACTTTAAGTATTTCATCCACACAGCTTACATCACCAGAAACTGATGCCTTAAGGAAGAGAAAAAGAAACAGACATTAGATTTGAAGTAATTTGTTGTTAGTTTTAGTATTTATTAAACATATTAAAAACATTATTAGAAATTACATAAGATTTGAAGAATTATTCTGATCTCATTATTTTAAGTCAGAACACTAGCTAGAATTTTTGAAATAGCTTTCCTATATAAAACTTTTTAAAATTTGTATTTATTTTTTATTTTATGTATGTAACAGTTTGGGCTGAATATGCATGTGTGCACATGCATGCTATATGCTTGCCTAGTCCTGCAAAGGCCAGAGGAGGTACTAAATTCCCCGAAGCTGGAGTTGTAGACAGTGGTGAGCCACTGAGCTTATGGTGGGAATGGAAGGTGGGCCTCTCCCTCTAGAAGGGCAGCCAGTGCTCTTAACCACTGAGCCCTCTTTCAAGGCCCTACATTTATGCACTTTTATATGTATAGTGCTTTGCATGTATACCTAGTGTCTGTGTACAGTATACTACATGTGTACCTAGTGTCTGTGGAAACCAGAAGAAGGAATATGATCCCCTGAAACCAGAGTTAAGAGTCAGCTATGAGCCACCATGCGGGTGCTGGGAATTGAGTTCAGATCTTCCAGCCACTGTTCTTGGCCCTTGAACCATCTCTCCAACTCCTGCGATTGTTTTCTAAAAGATTTATTTATTTATTATATGTAAGTACACTGTAGCTGTCTTCAGACACCCCAGAAGAGGGCATCAGATCTCATTATGGATGGTTGTGAGCCACCATGTGGTTGCTGGGATTTGAACTAAGGACCTTCAGAAAAGCAGCAGAAAAGCAGTCAGTGTTCTTAATCACTGAGTCATCTCACCAGCCCTACAAATGTAACTTTTCTTAGGTAATCAGACTTCCTAAAAATATGACATAGAGACATAGTTCCTCACAAACTTAGTAAAATGAACTTTTGAAAGATTAGTGAGTGATATGGGCTACAATACTTACCTAGCATTTCATAAACTGTAAAAGGCAGGCTGATAATTTTTCTTGTTTTGTTTTTGTTTTTGTTTTTGTTTTTGTTTTTGTTTTTTTTGAGACAGGGTTTCTCTGTATAGCCCTGCCTGTCCTGGAACTCATTCTGTAAACCAGGCTGGCCTCGAAATCAGAAATCCGCCTGCCTCTGCCTCCCAAGTGCTGGGATTACAGGCGTGCGCCACCATTGCCCGGCCTTTTTTTTTTTAAGGCTGATAATTTTAAGGCATAAATAAAAATCAAAAAAAATAATCTCAAATTTAGTCCCAAAATTGATGTGTTTAAAGAAAGAACAAATTACCACTTCCCCGATATGCTGGGAAGTAACACAAGTCCTCTTCAAGAGTAGAAAGTGCCCTTAACCAGTAAGCAATCTCTTCAGGCTCCAAAATTCTTATTTAATTCTCTTATTATATATGTGTGTGGTGTATGTGTGTATATGTAAGGGTGGGCCATGTGCGAGAGAGGCTCAGAGAATAGTGCCTGTGTGATCCATGCACTGAACAAGTCTTCAGGTTTATACTTGATCCATTGAGCTATCTTGCTGACTCAAGATTCCTAAATGTTATCAAACATTTTTTGTAATGTTTGATAACATTTAGGAATGTTTGATTCCTTCTTCTGCCATTCTGAACTCTGAGCTATGCCTGTTGTCTTTTCAACTTTTTTATTGTATAAACTACATTAAAAGATAAACCCTAGCCGGCACACGCCTGTAATCCCAGCACTTGGGAGGCAGAGGCAGGCGGATTTCTGAGTTCGAGGCCAGCCTGGTCTACAGAGTGAGTTCCAGGACAGCCAGGGCTATACAGAGAAACCATGTCTCAAAAAAACCAAATCCAGCCTTGTGTGGTGGCGCATGCCTGTAATCCCAGCACTTGGGAGACAGAGGCAGGCGGATTTCTGAGTTCAAGGCCAGCCTGGTCTACAGAGTGAGTTCCAGGACAGCCAGGACTACACAGAGAAACCCTGTCTCGAAAAACCAAAAAAAAAAAAAAAAAAAAAAAAAAAAAAAAAGTCTGATTCCAGGCAGTCACATGGCAACTCACAACATCCATAACTCCAGCTCCTGGGGATCTGAGGCCCTTCTCTGTCCTCTATGGACACCAGGATACACAAAGGTGAATCAATATACATACAGGGGAGACATTCATACAGATAAGATAATAAAATAAAATAAATCTTGCCGGCTGGGTGTTGGTGGCGCACAACTGTAATCCCAGCACTTGGGAGGCAGCGGCAGGCGGATTTCTGAGTTCAAGGCCAGCCTGGTCTACAGAGTGAGTTCCAGGACAGCCAGGGCTACACAGAGAAACCCTGTCTCGAAAAAAAAAAATCTTGCCTATATGACAATGTTTTACTAAAACCTGTTAGTCTAACAATTTAATTTAATTTAATATATGTTAATAAAAAAGAACAATTTCAGCTTAGTTCTTTGGTCATTCTGAATGTCAACTGTTATACATAGTTATGGTGGCTGTTTCAGCTTTTTAGCTGGGAGAAAGGGAGAGCAGAATCAGAACTACACAGTATTATCATTTCTGTAGATTCAAAAATTCCAACATTTGTCACCATAAAGGATGAACTACATTTATCTGTAATGCCATAATAACAAAGGTAATTTTCTTTTTAAGTAAAAAGAAACAAGCTATACTTTCCCATAAAGGCAAAAGAAGGAAGCATGAGCTATTGATAAATCTTACTTTTAGTTTATAATTTGACTTGTTATTTTAATACTTGAAAAACTATGAATGGGGCTGGAAAAATGGCTCAGGGGTTAAGAGCACTGACTGCTCTTCCAGAGGTTCTGAGTTCAATTCCCAGCAACCACATAGTGGCTCACAATCATCCATAATGGGATCTGATGCCCTCTTCTGGTGTGACTGAAGAGAGCAACAGTGTACATAAAATAAATAAATAAATCTTTTGTATTTGTTTTGGTTTTGGTTTTGGTTTTTTCGAGACAAGGTTTCTCTGTGTAGCCCTGGCTGTCCTGGAACTCACGCTATAGACCAGGCTGGCCTCAAACTCAGAAATCTGCCTACCTCTACCTCCCAGAGTGCTGGGATTACAGGCATGTGCCACCACTGCCCGGCAAAAAAAAAAAAAAAGAAAGAAAGAAAGAAAAGAAATGAAAAGAAGAAAAGAAAAGAAAAGAAGAGAAAAGAAAAGAAAAGAAAAGAGAGAAAGAGAAAGAGAAAAAGAGAGAGAGAGAGAAAGAAAGAAAGAAAGAGAAAGAAAGAAAGAAAGAAAGAAAGAAAGAAGAAAGAAAGAAAGAAAAAGAAACTATGACTATTTTCTCTATTATGCAAGAAGGAAAGTGCACAGCGATATGGATCCGCTTGGGGGTCAATTCCCAAGTTGTTCTTAAAACCTTTTCTACTTAAGCTTTTAAAATTGTTATGTTTTTTACTATTAAAGCAAAAAGACAGGTACAACTCTCTGAAACTTCTATGACTCCCTATTTTTCAGACACAAGGCTAAGTAAGCACCGTAAGTGTGAGACTTACGTCCAAAGGTCGGGAAGGTATCTTCAGCTTGGTGAGGTGTGCTTTGCTGCTGGGCTTCAGTTCCGTCATGTTGTTGCCATGAGACTGGCTGCTGTAGTGCTCAGAGGACAGCTTTGGTTCCACAGATTCCTGTCCATCCATGGGCCGGACATAGGCAGTGGGTTTCTGTAACATTGAACTAGATTTTGACATCAAAGAAGGTGGGAACGACTGACTTGAATGTTGCCCACTTGAAAAAGGTGCTCGAGAAGGAGAATCCCAGTTGGCATCAGGGTCCCGAGGTGATCTGGAGCGCTGATGTTCCTTGCTATGGTGATCATTCCCATGAGACCTGGAATGACTAGAACTTAATGAAGAAACAGCCTGGGGCTTTCCAGGGCTGGAGGATCGGGATTTGGAGTGCTCTGACCCGTGCTGGCCTTTTTTCCTGCTACTGCTGTAGGAGTCACGGTCATGCCTCTGGCCACTACTACTAGCTCCACTCCCACCTGCACTGCTCCGCTGGCTACTGTGTCCACTCTGCAAGCCAGAGGAGCGTTTCTGAGACTGAGAGGTGCTGGGGGCAGGTCCTACAGGAGTCCATTTGCTACTCTGATGAGATCCTCCATGTCTCTGTTCAAAAAAATTTGGGTTTGCTTTCTCGTCTGTGGTCGTTGGTACTGCAGGCTTGGGAATTGCAACAAGCTTTGGTATAGATCTGTCTCCTATGTAATCCTTCATCTCATCGTAGTTGCCAAGCATGCTCTGAATCCGACTTGATAACTTATCTTCTTTGCTAGTCTACAAACAAGAAAAAAAAAAAGGAAAAAGTAAAATATAAAATTAGTATAATGTGAAGCAAAATATCTTCCAAACTCACTTTATAATCTTCAGACAAAAGAAGTGTTTTTAAAGATAAATCTCATTTTTTATATTAAAGTTAACATCTACAAATAATCACTAAACACACACACACACACACACACACACACACACACACACACACACACAAAACTAGAACCTCTTACACTCTGGGTGAGCACTTGCTCTCACACACTGAGTGAAGACTCCACCACATATACTCTCAATCCACATATATATTTCTCATAATGAAAAAAAAAATTTTTAAAGTATCTAAAATTTAAAAACCCACAAAAAAGCCGGGTGGTGGCGCATGCCTGTAATCCCAGCACTTGGGAGGCAGAGGCAAGCGGATTTCTGAGTTTGAGGTCAGCCTGGTCTACAGAGTGAGTTCCAGGACAGCCAGGGCTATAGAGAGAAACCCTGTCTCGAAAAAACAAAACAAAACAAAACAAAAAAAGACCCACAAAAAAGTATATGAAAATAACATTCTAAAATACAAAAGAAAGGCTAAGGATTGTATTAAAACAAAATCAAGATTAAATAACCAGGCTAGGGATGAAGCCCAGATGCTAGGGGAATTGCAGGGCATGCATGTAACCCTGGACTGAGTTCAATCCCAAGCAACAAATAATTGACTTGGTAACTAGGAAGGATCACAAGTTCAAGGTCATCCTTGGCCACAACAGTGAGTTTTAGGCCTGGAAAATGGGCAATGTTATCCTACAAAAAGGAAAACAAAACAAAACCAAAAAAAAAAAAAAAAGCCAACTGAACTACCACTATTTTGAGACTGGAAAAACATTAATAATAACTTTAGATTGTTTGAAAATCTGTAGATCTGGAAGAATCAAGATACATATACAGCTATTTGCTGAAAATATCAACATCAAAAAAACAAATCTAATTTATTATTTTTATAATTATGAAGTCAACAGTAGTGTGATTCACAGTTCTTAATTTGTTCCAAAAGTTTTTTAGCTAGGCAGTGGTGACACACATCTTTAGTTGCAGCGATCTGAAGACAGAGGCTAAAGGATATCTGAGTTCAAGGCCAGCCTGACTACAGATTGAGTTCTAGGATTGCTGAAGCTACATAGAGAAATCCTGTTTCAAAAAAATCAAACCAAACCAAACCAAACCAAACCAAACCAAAAAAGCTTTTTATCACTGATTTAATCCATAACCGTAGATTACTATGGGCTTTGTGTTAGACTCAAATAAATGACGTCAATGACAGTTTTTAAATTGGAATAGCCTTTAAAAGCTGTGGATATATGGCTTTATATAGTGTGTAATGGGTTTCTATATAATAGGGGTAAAAAGGACATGTTATTACTGTCAATATTTCTTTTTTTTTAATTTTAGGTATGAATTTTTTACTGAATTTATGTGTACTAAGTATGTACAGAAGTCAGAAAAGGGGGTCATAAGAGGGAATCAGATCCCTTGAAACTAGCATTACTGAAGGATGTTAGCTATCACGTGGGTACTAGGTTTTCTACAAGAGCAATTACTGTTCTTAACCCCTGAGCCATCTTTCTAGCTTGTCAATATTTCATCAGAAAAATAAAATTAACCAGGACAGGTATGGTCCATGCCTTTAAGTCCCGGCACTTGGGAGGCAGAGGCAGGTGGATAGATCTCTGAATTCAAAGCCAGCCTGGTCTACAAACTGAGTTCCAGGACAACAAGGGTTATACAGAAATATACAATCTTGAAAAAACAGACAGACAGACAGACAGATGAACAGACAGGAAGATAGGGAGAGAAGGAGAAAAGGAAGGGAGGGGAGAAATCAAAATACTCTCAATCTCTTAATATAAACCAGCAATGGCCATTATTTTCATAATGTATAGTAAGTACTAAAGTTATTATGCATAGCATAAGCCTTTAAAGTTTTAACAACTGTTGAAATGAAACCCAAAGGCAAATGAAATGATAGAAAGATGTCACTACTAAAGCTACATCAGAGTCATGACAATTATTACTATTTAGTGTTCTTTTTTAGTAATGTCAAATTAAGGGCAATGATAGGAATTAAAAATTAGCAATCGGGCTAGCTAGATGGCTCAACAGTTAAGAGCACTGACTGCTCTTCCAGAGGTCCTAAGTTCAATTCCCAGTAACCACATGGTGGCTCACAACCATCTGTAATGGGATCCGATGCCCTCTTCTGGCGTGTCTGAAGACAGCTACAGTGTACTTATATACATAAAATAAATGAATTTGAGAAAAAAGAGCTATTGGGTCTAAAGAGATGGCTCAGTGATTAAGGGTACTCGGCCCTTCTGAAGGACCAGAGTTCTCAGCACCCACATGGCAGCTTACAATTGTCTCTAATTCCAGTCCCAGATGTGATGCCCTCTTCTGGCTTCTTCCAGCAATAAACACATGTAGTGCACAGATATACTTGGAGTATAAGCACTCACATACATAAAATAAAAACAAAACAAGCAAAATTTTTTAAAAATTAAAATAGCCGGGCGATGGTGGTGCATGCCTTTAATACCAGCACTTGGGATTTCTGAGTTCGAGGCCAGCCTGGTCTACTGAGTGAGTTCCAGGACAGCCAGAGCTACACAGAGAAACCCTGTCTCCAAAAACCAAAATAAATAAATAAATAAATAAATAAATAAGAAAGAAAAATTAAAATAGCGCCAGGCAGCAGTGGCGCACGCCTGTAATTCCAGCACTCTGGGAGGCAGAGGCAGGCAGATTTCTGAGTTCGAGGTCAGCCTGGTCTCCAGAGTGAGTTCCAGGACAGCCGAAGCTACATAGAGAAACCCTGTCTCAAAAAACAAAACAAAACAAAACAAAAAAATTAAAATAGCAATTGATCCAACTTATTTTTCTTAATGTGTTTTTTAAAGATTTATTCTACATAGTGAGTTCCAGGACAGCCAGGGCTGCATAAAGAGATCCTGCTTTTAAAAAAATTATTCATTTGTTTTATTTATTAATTTTTGTGTCTGAGTATTTTGTACATGTATGCATGTGCACCACATGTGTGCCTGGTATCTGCAGAGATCAGAAGAAGAGTGCATCAGAGCCCCTAAAATGGAGTTACGGATGGTTAGGAGCCTCCAAGTTAGTGTTGAGAACTGAACCTGAGTCCCTCACAAAATGAACAAATGAAATGTTCTTAACTGCTGAGCCATCTCTAGCCCCTTTTCAATTTATTGAATTCCTTCAACAGCATCCTTCAATGTAATTGATAATGATTACATATATTAGAAGAAATATCAGAGATTTTTGATTACACAGATGAACATATGTAAGAAATATCCCAATATACTAACAGTCAATGAAACCTACTGCATAAGCAAAGGCAAGAAGCAGGGAGGAGCCGGGCGTGGTGGCGCACGCCTTTAATCCCAGCACCTGGGAGGCAGAGGCAGGTGGATTTCTGAGTTCGAGGCCAGCCTGGTCTACCGAGTAAGTTCCAGGACAGCCAGGACTACACAGAGAAACCCTGTCTCGAAAAAAACCAGAAAAAAAAAAAAAAAAAAAAAAAAAAGAAGCAGGGAGGAACACAACGTCTGTGAAGGTCATCTCTGACTGGTGGTAGAACCAAAGAATACAGGAGACCTAACAAACAGTAGATACTATAGATCCACTGACAAAAAAAAATTCTTTTGAGACAGAGTTGCTCTATATAGCCTGCCTTGCCTTGACCTCAGAAATCCAACCTGCCTCCACCTCACAGAATGCTTCAACTAAAGGCTCGCACTGAGCTAAAGAGACGGCCCAATGGTTAGGAACATGTTCTGCTCTTCCAGAAGACCTGAGTTTGGTTCCCAGCACCCATGTAGGATGGCTCAAAGCTGCTTGTAACTCTAGTTTCAGGGCACCTGATAACATCTTCTGCAGATGACCTGAGAGTATCACTCACTCACACTCACACACACACTCACACACACACACACACACACCAAACAAACAAAAAAAACAAGAAACAAACCCAAACCACATACAGGCACATGCATGCAAATAAATCTTTAAAAAAAATAAACCCTAGAAGCATAAATGTGATGTAAGTAGGGTGAAAAGATATTCAAAGAAAGCTGACTTACTACTTTGTAGGGCTCAGCAAAGAGAGGCGAGCTGGGTGGGAAGGGGTCTTCGCCCTGCTGAATTTCCTGATTCCGCCTTTCCCTTTCTTTCATGCGCAGCACATTCCGGTCTTCACGGTTCATGTTGCTATGAGGAGAAGCACAATTTTTACATCACAAGAATAAAAACCGAACATTCTGTACTAACTGGCCATTTAACTCCAAATGGAGGTTTTGACTTCTGTCAACTTCTGGGTAGCTAACAGGCATTAGTGCTGACACGGGATTCTAGCTCTGAGCATTATCGTCTCCAACAGTCACCCAGAAAGAAAACATTAGCTACAATATGAGAAACCATTACTCCATCAAAACAACCTCATCTTTTTCCAGAGCTAGGACTTGAACCCAGAGCCTCACCCATTCTAGGCAAGCATTCTTCAAAGCCTCTACCCCAAACATAACAATTTTTCAATTACTCTGCTATCTGAAAGTGAGCTAAAACCTGTACATTCAGAGGGAAAGAATTTCCTACTCATATCCCCTGTCAGTCTTCCCTGTTCACGCGCTGACTGGCCACACCTCTGGAGGTATAACCCGCTCCCACCGACCCCGCCCGCGTCCGGCTCCTGGCTCTCCTTGGCATCTACCTTATCTTGATTTCTTTTTGTCCCAAACACAGCTCCTTTGATGTCCATCCTTATGGCCGTTTGACCTCAGCTCTGCTGTTGTTCTAGATTCCCTAAAAAACGACATTTCTGCTCTAAATATATTAATATTTCAATTAATGCCTTAATAAATGGCAAACTGAGGCTTTCAGTGATAGAATCTAAAATCAGCATGTGTTAGTAAGTGTAACTAAAACTGTATTAAAAAGGAAAACGTATTTGTGGTCAAAGGAAAAAAATGGGACTGTCATTTCTGATAGTACTATATTGTCACCAGAATAAACAGAGAGGAATGCTTATTTATGAACAGCAGAGACTTTTGTCTGAATAGACAATAATGAAAGAAATTACAAAATGCTAAGTAAGTGATACCAGGACCGCTGCTGCTCCTGTCCCTTAAGTTGAATTAGGAATTAAACCTCTATCTTGATTTTGTTTTAAAAGAGAAAAAAAGAGAGGCACAAAGAAACAAACCAAAGGGGGAAATCAGTATATATCTGTGGAACCTATTTAAAACAAATAAGAAAACAGAAGTTTGGCAGACTCTTAATCCCAACATTTAGGGGGCAGAGGCAGGTGGATCTCTGAGTTGAAGGCCAGTCTGGTCTACTAAATAGCCAAGGCTACACAGAGAAGCCCTGTCTCAAAAAAACAAAACAAAACAAAAACCAACCAACCAACAACAAAAACAAAACAACAAACAGGTGAGTTGAGGGAGAGGCTGAGCGATGAAAAGGAAGACAGACGCCAAGCAGGCCAGGATGAGCAGGACAAGCAGCCATTCGCGGGCCCAGGAGGCTCTGGGGGTACAAGCAGCACTGTTTGCACAGAGGCTCAAGGTTCAGTTCCCAGAATCCACACAGTATTTCCCAAATGTTCGTACCTATAGCTCTGGAATCTGACACCCTCTTTGGGCCTCATCAGACACCAACATGCACAGAGTGTACATACATACACACAACATTTCTGAACAATAATTAGTGGAAAGAGAGATTCCAAGTGTTTCAAATTGTGTTCAAGTCGTTTCCTTTTTTTCTTCAGACTAGATGTGAGATTTTGCACTGAACACGTTTGGTAGAGGACAGGAGAGCACTGTGGGACCCCACGAAGCACAGGGGCTGCCACTTGTCCAGGGGACCTCAACTGGGGATAGATCTGACTCCACAAGCGTCAGGAAGGAACCACTTCTCAGTGACCATATCTTCAAATTCATTTGCATTAAACTTGGTAAAGCCTACTTCCCTGAGATGGGATCTAATGGTCTGGGATCTTGGTTTTTTTGAATTTTGGTTTTTGGGTGTTTTGTTTTGTTTTGTTTTGTTTTGTTTTGTTTTGTTTTGTTTTGTTTTGTTTTGTTTTGTTTAGACAGGGTTTCTCTGAATAGCCCTGGCTGTCCTGGAACTCACTCTGTAGACCAGGCTAGCCTTGAACTCAGAAATCCGCCTGCCTCTGCCTCCCAGAGTGCTGGGATTACAAGCGTGCGCCACCACCGCACGGTTTATGGGCTGGGATCTTGAACTTGGTTTTACTCAGAGCCTCAATCACAGATTCCTCATTCTGCAGCTTGGTGCATACAGAAGGACCTAGTCCATGTGAACCCACTGTGCTCTGGGGCTTCCCAAAGACACCATACATAGTTGTCTGGAGCCTCTCAGCACCCCCACAGGACAGCATCTTGATGATTTGGACGGTATAAAAAGGTTGGCGTCTCACTCGAATATGAAAGCCATCCTTGCAATAACTCTTTACCCTGAATTTGTTAGCATAGATATGGGGGACCTCCAGGGCTTCAGAAGAGAATTGCTCTATGCATCTGACACCCTGTGGCCACAAAGTAGAAATTCATCAACTTTTGCCTTCTTCTGTCCCAAGTCAAAGATGCAGATCTTAGCATCAGGGGCTTCATTGGAAGGGAAACTTTGGGTATGGTCTGTTCTTACAATACCAGTTAACACTGGGCAGGGCAGCTGCCCATGATAATAGGATCTTCAGTGGTTCAATGGAGGAAAAGAGACAAGTTGTCTATTTGGTTGGTTTTTGGTTTTAGAGACAGGGTTTTTCTGTGTAGCCCTGGCTGTCCTGGAACTCACTCTGTAGACCAGGCTGGCCTCAAACTCAGAAACCCACCTGCCTCTGCCTCCCAAGAGCTGGGATTTGAACTCAGGACCATCGGAAGAGCAGTTGGTGCTCTTAACTTCTGAGCCATCCCTCTAGCCCATCTATTTGTTTTTTAAAGATACATATATATACGCCGGGCGGTGGTGGCGCACGCCTTTAATCCCAGCACTTGGGAGGCGGAGGCAGGCGGATTTCTGAGTTCGAGGCCAGCCTGGTCTACAGAGTGAGTTCCAGGACAGCCAGAGCTATACAGAGAAACCCTGTCTCGAAAAAACCAAAAAAAAAAAAAAAAAAAAAAAGATACATATATATGTGTGTGTGTGTGTGTGTGTGTGTGTATGTGTGTGTGTGTGTACCAGATCCCATTACAGATGGTGTGAGCCACCAACCATGTGGTTGCTGGGATTTGAACTCAGGACCTCTGGGAGAACAGCCAGTGCTCTTAACCACTAAGCCATCTTTCCAGTCCTGTTTGTTTTATGTATGAGAGTGTTCTGCCTGTATGTCCATGTCTTAGATCCCCTGGATCTCGATTTACAGACAACTGTGAGTTGACACTGGGATGCTGGGAATTGAACCCAGGTCTTTTGGCAAACAGCCAATGCTCTTAACCGCTAACATATCCAGTTCCCCTGTTTTTCTTTTTAAAGAAAGGGTACTATCATCTTAAGGAGACACCTTGGTTACTGTCATTTCTCTTTCTACATCTTCTTGACATTACTGGTAGGTTTTATACCAGTGATCCTCTGAATGTAATTCAGGTTCCCAAACACTTCTGTTTAAACTTAAAACTATCAGAAACAGAGCCGGGCGTGGTGGCGCATGCCTGTAATCCCAGCACTTGGGAGGCAGAGGCAGGTGGATTTCTGAGTTCGAGGCCAGCCTGGTCTACAGAGTGAGGTCCAGGACAGCCAGGACTACACAGAGAAACCCTGTCTCGGGGAGGGGGGGGAACTATCAGAAACAACTATTGTCTCATATCACTTAAATATTCTAACATTATTCAAGAAATAAAGGTCATGCCCGGGCGGTGGTGGCGCACACCTTTAATCCCAGCACTTGGGAGGCAGAGGCAGGCGGATTTCTGAGTTTGAGGCCAGCCTGGTCTACAGAGTGAGTTCCAGGACAGCCAGGGCTACAGAGAAACCCTGTCTCAAAAAACCAAAAACTAAAAAGAAAGAAAGAAAAAAGGAAGGAAGGAAGGAAGGAAGGAAGGAAGGAAGGAAGGAAGAAGAAAAAAATTAGTTCAAGGGAAAAAAAGTATCCTGTAAACTAATGAAAATAAAAACAAAAATTTGTTCGATGCATTAAACATCAACTTCATGAAAGAAAAAAAATGAAGCTGGAAAGCGAGTACAGTGGCTAAGAGTAATTACTACTATTGCAGAGGAATAGAGTTCAGTCAGTCCCCAGAATCCAGGTCTGGCAATTAGTCTCCCATAACTCCAGTTCCAGAGGCTATGATGCCCTCTTCTGGCCTCGGTGGGCACTGCATGTGCATAGTACACTTAAACACACAGGCATATACACACATAAACAAAAAAACTAAGAAAAAAAATGTGAATGATGCAATCCAGCTGAGAATATTTTTAAAAAATAAGACAGAAAGGGGGCTGGAGAGATGACTCAGGGGTTAAAAGCACTGGCTGTTCTTCCATAGGTCCTTAATCCAGTACCTAGCAACCACATGGTTGCTCACAATTATCTATACTGTAATTTGATGCCCTCTCTTCTTTTTTTTTTTTTTTTTTGGTTTTTCGAGACAGGGTTTCTCTGTATAGCCCTGGCTGTCCTGGAACTCACTCTGTAGACCAGGCTGGTCTCGAACTCAGAAATCCGCCTGCCTCTGCCTCCCAAGTGCTGGGATTACAGGCGTGCGCCACCACCACACGGCTTAATCACTTTTCTAATGCTATGAAAATATACCATGACCAAGACAAAGGATTTAGGTTCATGCTTCCATCAGGTAGGAAGCATGGCAGCAGAAAGGTAGACATGGGACTGGCGCAGTAACACAGAGCTTATATCCCTCTCTATCCACAATTAGGAGGAAGAGTGCTAATTAGAAAATGCTTGGGCAGCCAGGCGGTGGTGGCACACGCCTGTAATTCCAGCACTTGGGAGGCAGAGGCAGGCGGATTTCTGAGTTCGAGGCCAGCCTGGTCTACAGAGGGAGTTCCAGACAGCCGGAACTATACAGAGAAACCCTGTCTCGAAAAATCAAAAAAAAAAAAAAAAAAAAAAAAGGAAAAGAAAAAGAAAATGCTTGGGCATTTGAACCGCAAAAAACAAACAGTCCCATCAACTGGGGACCAAGCATTCAAGCCTATGGAGGTCATTCTCATTCAGACCACCCCAGTGCTGATGAGGAACTGGTACTCCTTGTGCACTGATGTGAGAATATACAAATGGAGCAGTCGCTATGAAAAAAATCATTAGTGATCCCTCAAAACCTTTAGCATAGGGACTGGAAAGATGGTTCAGCCATTAAGAACACTAGCTGGCTGGGTGATGGTGGCACACCCCTTTAATCCCAGCACTTGGGAGGCAAATTTCTGAGTTCGAGGCCAGCCTGGTCTACAGTGTGAGTTCCAGGACAACCAGGGCTACACAGAGAAACCCTGTCTCAAAAAAAATAAAATAAAATAAAAAGTTAAATTTTTTAAATAGTTTAAAATAACATTGGGCGGAAGCGTGGCAGTTTAAGCCTTTGATCTCAGCACCTGGAAAGCAGAGGCAGGTAGATATCTGTGAGTTCAGCTGGCATGGCAAATATAGTTTGCAGACAGTTAGGGCTATATAGAGAGACCCTGTCTCTAAGCAAACAAACAAGTAAAGTACTGCTTTAACATGGCCCTTTCAAGTGAAGCTCAGAGTCTGTTATGTCTCCACCCCATTACTATCTTATAACTATTATCCTACTAAAAAAAAAAAAAAAAAAAAGGGTCACTCAACTGCCAGATAATTAATTGATGATTTAAACTCCAAATGTCAAAATGAGACTTGAGCTGATATTTCAATTACTTTCAAACAACTACTACTTGACTTTAACTTTACTACAACGTACTACGTTAAAGCACAAAGCCTTATGGACCCAAAACCCCTCTTGGCCTCATTTGCAGGATTTCTCTACCCATGAGAACTTATGAAGAGATCACTTCCTACCAGGAAAGGAAACAAAGAGCGCACACCTGGAGATCAAAGCCAAACTAACAAAACATCAGGTCCCAAGACACCGTTTCATACAGAAGGGCTCTTGTCCAAGAGCCAGTGTGGAGAAGTTGTACAGCTTTTAGTTTTGTCTTCTCGGTGCTGGAGATTTAACCTGGTGCTTCAGGAATGCTCAGCAGAAAGAAAAAAAAGAAGAAAAAGAAAAAAATCCACTGCTGAGCTTACCATTACTCTTTCACCTTCAGATGTAAAATATAATAAAAAGTATTAAAACAAAGAGAATGAGCCGGGCGGTGGTGGCGCACGCCTGTAATCCCAGCACTTGGGAGGCAGAGGCAGGTAGATTTCTGAGTTCAAGGCCAGCCTGGTCTACAGAGTGAGTTCCAGGACAGCCAGGACTACACAGAGAAACCCTGTCTCGGAAAAAAAAAAAAAAGATAATGACTCTATAGTATTTTGCCACTGTATGTGTTGTACTTGTGTGGATACATGCATGTGTGCCTACAGAAGTCAGAGGTCAGTTCTGGGTGACTTTCTCAATCGCTTTTTACAGTATTTTTGAGCCAGGATGTCTCACTGAACAGAGGAGCTACAGAAATCTGCTTGTCCTCCTCCTTCCCCAATCCTGGGAAACTTTCCCACTGAGTTATCTCCTTAGCATGTCATTTCTATTTTCTTAATTAAAACTTACTTTCTTTTTCTTTTCTTTCTTTCTTTTTTTTTTTTTTTTTTAATCAGGTGTCATGTAGCCCAGGCTGTTCTCGAAATGGCTACAGAACTCAGGATGACCATGAACTCCTGATCCTCTTCTCAAATGCTGGGAAAACACATTTGTAGCACCACGCCCAGCTCTTAATCAGATGTCTGTGTGTCACCTCAACTTTCTACTCCCCTATCTCATGAACAGGTCTCTCAGCCAGGTCCAAGGCCTCCTCAACGTTGCAAGTCTTTCTCTTTCCCATTTCAAAAAGGATCCCATTGGGTCCTATGCTTTCCCTGATCCTAACTTATTCCACAAATGACTTTGTCTTATGAGACAAAGATCAAGAAACAGAATACTAAAAATAAAAGACAGGGGCCAGGCTGTGGTGCACACCTTTAATCTCAGCACCAAGGAGGCAAAGGCAGATGGATCTCTAAGTTCAATGCTAGCCTGGTCTACAGAGCCAGTTTCATGACAGGGCTACACGAGAAAACCTGCCTTGAAAAAAAATTTTTTTGGAACAATACCTTATAGTCTACCAGTTCTCAAAGTGTCATCATCTGAGCCTATTCTCTTCTTTCCTCCAGGTTACAACAAAAAATAGTTCTTATCAAAAACAATCTCCAACTTGCTATCTTCTAGATCTTCAATAATTCCTGCCATCTCTGAAACAACTTCACCTTCTTTCTCTCTATTGAATCCTTTTTAATCCTCTATTGAATCCACATTTAAATATGTTTCTTCTCTATGGTGGTATGTATCTTTAATCTGAGCACTGGACAGGCAGAAAGCAGATCTCAGTGAGTTCAAGGCCAGCCTGGTTTATACAGAGAACTCCAGACCAGTCAGGGCTACATAGACAGATCTTCTCTCAAAAGGACAAAAGTAAAAACAACACACAAGTTGTCTCATTTGAGACTTTTGTTGTTGTTGTTGTTGTTTGGTTTTTTTGGATTTGGTTTTTTCGAGACAGGGTATCTCTCTATAGCCCTGGCTGTCCTGGAACTCACTCTGGAGACCAGACTGCCCTCAAACTCAGAAATCTGCCTGCCTCTGCCTCCCAGAGTGCTGGGATTACAGGCGTGCGCCACCACCACCCAGCCATTTGAGACTTTTGTAACACAAATTTATGTAGGTACTTTGGAGGTAGAAACAGGAAGATCAAGTTCTTAGCCAGTTATTATATAGTGAGAACTTGTCTCAAAACAAGTAAGCTATTCTGCTCTAAAATCTAAGTCCAAAATTCTCATTATTCAACTTTACCTATTCTACCTATTTTATAAACCCTTTAAATGTTATTATGAGTCTGGCTGGGTAGTGGTAGTGAACACCTTTAATCCTAGCACTCAAGAGGCAAAGACAAGTTGATTTCTGAGTTCTAGGCCAAAATGGTCTACAGAGCAAGTTCCAGAGTAACACAGAATAACCCTGTCTCGAAAAATAAAAAATATAAAAAAATAAAGTGTATGCATCTGAGAATAACCTATATACATTGCCCTCCATGTCTGTACTCAGACTGTTCTTGTTACTGAGATGAACGCCTTCACCCTCCCAGTTTCCAATCCATCCACCATAAACACCACACACCCTCTTCCTCTGAGAACCCTTCCAAGACTTCTGTGTCACTACATCACTTAATTCCCAAAGCATTTCTTTGTACCTCTTTGACACTTAGCACATAGCTCCAGTAGCGTTACTGTATTTACTATAGTCCATCTCCTTAGGAGGAACCCATTCCCATGTCACAGGCTCTGGAGAACAAGTGGCTGTTATTTTAATTTCTACTTTCTTCCCTCCAATGCTTAAAACTTAGTAACTAGCATACAGAAATTAAAAAAAAAAAAAAAACTGTGATTTTTATAAAAGTCACAACTGAAGGGTTACTGCCTCAAAAAGAGAGACTCAGGAGTGTTCACTGAGGTGGGGTCAGAACACCCTGTCACTCTTTTCTCCCACGAAAGCCGACAAAGAGGTAAGGCTCTTCTGAAAACCATTATTATTCAATAAAAGCACTGACAATAATCATTTGCAAATTTTGTTTTTAAGGCAACTGTTCTGAAAGTTTATACCTAATAGAAAATCAACATCTGTACACAAAAAAATTACATGTACGGTAAGGTGTGATGTCACACACGAGTAATCTCAGCACTCAAGAAGCAAGGCAGGGCAACCAACAACAAAGCTCAAAGTCGGCAGAGCCTACGTTTAGAGAAAAAAGAAAAGGACACAAATAATCAATTCTTACTTTCCCTTAACACCCTATGCTTGCTGGGACATGGTAGTGAATGTTGCTAATCCCTTCCAAGGGACAGAACAGCCAGGGATATGGAGAGAGAACCTGTCTCAAAACAGGAAAAAAAAAGAAAAAAGAAAAAAGGAAAAGAAAACAACCACCATGTAAAATGATGTTTTCAAAAATTCACCAGATACAAATAAATGCTACCTCTCCAGGATACCTGAACATATAAACACATATATATAGAAGAATACACATAGATAAATGTGGATTGTTTGTTATTTGAGATAGGGTCTCATAATCCAAGCCAGCTTTAAACTAGATTTGTTGTTAAAGATGACCTTGAATTTCTGATCCTCCTGCCTCCACTTCTCAGACTGTGGGAGAACTGGGATCAGACATGCATCAGCACACCTGGTCAGCATGCTGCTGGGATCAGACATGCATCAGCACACCTGGTCTGCACGCTGCCGGATGGAGGGCCACGCTGCGTCCCCAGCCTGGGAATACAAAGCAGTGTTAACCCTGAGCTTAATTCAACAACCACTTAGTGCATATACTAGGTCATATACTAGACTAGACTAAAAATTTAAGAAACAAAAGTTCTGGGGGCTGGAGAGATGGCTCAGTGGTTAAGAGCACTGACTGCTCTTCCAGAAGTCCTGAGTTCAATTCCCAGCAATCACATGGTGGCTCACAACCATCTGTGATGGGATCCGATGCCCTCTTCTGGTGTGTCTGAAGACAGCGACAGTGTACTCACATACATAAATCTTTAAAAAAAGAGAGATATAAAAAGTTCCTTTCATCTTTGAGATGAAAGCTAGCATCTTTGGTTGCAGCTAGCCTGATCAAAGGCATGAGGAAAGAAGAGGGCTGTATGAGTTGTAAGCACAGAAGCTGTGCAGCAAATGGGAGGACCAGGAAGGAAAGGCACACCAGAGAATGGATGTGGACCAAGTGTAGTTAGAAAAATAGGTTTGAGGGACAGAGATGCAAAAGACAAGAATGAGAACATTCAGCACCGACTGCTCTTCCAAAGGTCATGAGTTCAAATCCTAGCACCCACATGGTGGCTCACAACCATTCATAAAGAGATCTGATGCCCTCTTCTGGTGTCTGAAGATATCTATGAAGATATCTATGGTGTACTTACATATAATAAATTAATAAATAAAAAAAAAAAAAAAAAAAAGAATGAGAACATTCAGGGCCTGAACTGGCCAGTAAGCTTTTCTATCCCAGAGTCTAAGTGCTGACGTCAATGATTAAAGATAATATACATATTCAAATAGCCATAAATTCATTATAGCTTATATAACTAAACCTCAAACCCAAGTTTAAAATAAGAGTGTAACAAATGACATTTGCAAAAACTAGACCAACATTTAAGTATGAAAGTATGTAGCTTTAGGACTGATTTTATATTTTTCAAATGTTATATACAATATATATTATATTTGAATATATATTTTAATACCTATATATCATACATACACACACACACACACACACACACACGTATACACACATATACATATGTATGTACACACACACACACACACACACATATATGGAACGTAATCCATCACTGAATCCTAGCCCTGGGTTCAATAATTTTTAACTTGATTTCAATAATATTAATATTTAACATGCATAAAGGTTGCATTAAACAAGTTTAGTAACTATAAGCCTTAGGCAGGCAGGCATGGTGGTGCATAACTCCAGCACTCAGGAGGCAGAGGCAGGTGGATCTCTGAGTTCCAGGCCAGCCTCTAATAGTCTACAATGTGAGTTCCAGGACAGCCTGGGCTGTTACACAGAGAAACCCTGTCTTAACAATAACTGTAAGCCAGCCGGGCGGTGGTGGCACACACCTGTAATCCCAGCACTTGGGAGGCAGAGGCAGGCGGATTTCTGAGTTCGAGGCCAGCCTGGTCTACAGAGTGAGTTCCAGGACAGCCAGGACTACACGGAGAAACCCTGTCTCAAAAAACCAAAAAAAAAAAAAAAGCCGGGCGTGGTGGCGCACGCCTGTAATCCCAGCACTTGGGAGGCAGAGGCAGGCGGATTTCTGAGTTCGAGGCCAGCCTGGTCTACAGAATGAGTTCCAGGCCAGCCAGGGCTACACAGAGAAACCCTGTCTCGAAAAAAACCAAATCCAAAAAACCAAAACAAACAAACAAAAAACAAAAAAAAAAAAAAAACACCCAAAAACAATAACTGTAAGCCTTTATATACAAGTTCATGGAAATCTAATCTGACTATACCATGTCAGCTTCAAAGGTTTTTTATTGTGGTGTTGTGACAGCCTTGTTACTCTAGGCTGACCTCAAGTTCCCCATCATCCTACTCAAGCCTCCCATTGTACTGGAATCCTAGTCTTTCACAGTCACACCCGACTTTAGCGGTCTGCTTGTGTTCTTTTGAGACAGCTTCATATAGCTCAAGCTGGCCTTGAACTGCTAATCTCTTGACTTCCTCCATCTGGGCTTGCACTCCATGCCAGGATAGCTGGCAGTTCTTAATCACCTATTTATAAAGAGGTTTCACCTGTTACTTGGGGCGCTCCACTTTTTCACTTCTAAGGAGCCAGACTGTTTCTAGTATACTGCTAAAGTTTGTTAGCAAACACTCTGTAGAAACGAATTGTTTCAAAGTTTATTATCTACAAAAATGACCAATACCACATACATCAAAAACATGTCACTAACTGCTATGCCAGGGTTCATTTGGACTTGTTCTACCTGCAATAAGTAACACATTCCATGTCATACTCCAATTTTATCCAACACCCTTCCCAGGAGAAGCCACTACAAAATCATTAATTCAGTGCACTAAGACATCACAAACACAATAACAAAATCTAAACATGGGGAAAAAAAGCCTCGATGGAGTATGAGACTATAAAGTCTTCAGAAGTTTCATAAAACTTATTTATGTCAATAAGTCTTAGATAATATGCTAATAAAGACATATAAAAATAAACTTTTGTTTTGTTTTTCAAGACAGGGTTTCTCTGTCCTGCCTGTCCTGGAACTCACTCTGTGAACCAGGCTGGCCTCAACTCTGAGAGCTTCCTGCCTGTCTCCCAAATGCTGGGATTAAAGGTGTGCACCACTATAGCTAGGCAAAAAAACAAAACAAAACAAAACAAAACAAAACAAAACAAAAAAAACAAAACTTAAAAACAGAAAGGATTGTTAAGAAATGAAAACTTAATTTAATCTTCAAAAACGGTTGAATTCAAGTGTGTTAAGGAAGTACAATCTTGGATTTCAGTCAGATGTGAGAAGACAGAAGAGGGACAATTTATAGGAAAAAATGATGACAGCAGTGACATTCCACAGAGCAAAGAAAAGAGAATTTGGAGGCGAAGGCGTAAAGAGATGGAATAGCACCAGGCCGTGGCCGTGGTGGTGCACGCCTTTAATCCCAGCACTTGGGAGGCAGAGGCAGGCTGATTTCTGCGTTCCAGGCCAGCCTGGTCTACACAGAGAAACCCTGGGGGTAGGGGTGGGGGATGGAATAGCTATATGCACATAATGATCTGATCACTTCTAGCCTTTTCTCAACCTCAGTCTTTCTGGATTGCACCCAATTCACAGAGCTGTACTAAAAGCAGACATGTGTACTATGACCTTACCTTAAGAATACAACAGATAGCTAAAACAATGCTATCTGTTTTATATGCTATGTGGTATAGTAATACCTATTATGCTACATAGTTATAACTTTTATATATACTATTCAATATAAAATATTATACTCAATATCACCTCAATATATCTACTATATTACATGATACATGTGTGCAAATAGTGTATGTGTATATATGTGTGTGTATATCTTATAAACAAAATCCCCAACAGCCACTAAAGTTAAATAGGGACCTTATAACTTACATCAGAACCATATATCCATTATAACCTATTTGATCTGCTAAAGTAAGAATCATCAAACCTTTTTAAGCCCAAATAGTACGTTTGGCAGTCCATAGGATCAGTTACTCAACTGTGTTCTCAAAGCAGCAAAACTCAGCCACAGACAATACACAAACAAACGGGTTGACTGGGTTCCAATACAATCTTATTTATGGACACTTAAATTTGAGCTCCCAAGCCGGGCGTGGTGGCGCACACCTGTAATCCCAGCACTTGGGAGGCAGAGGCAGGCGGATTTCTGAGTTTGAGGCCAGCCTGGTCTACAGAGTGAGTTCCAGGACAGCCAGGACTACACAGAGAAATACTGTCTCGAAAAACCAAAAAATAAATAAATAAATAAATAAATAAATTTAAAAAAATTGAGCTCCCTATAATATTCTCTTCCCAAATAACATTCTTTTTGACTCTGCTACTATTAACAAACGCAAAATAAAAACATAAAAGCCAGCCGGGCGATGGTAGCGCATGCCTGTAATCCCAGCACTTGGGAGGCAGAGGCAGGTGGGTTTCTGAGTTCGAGGCCAGCCTGGTAAACAGAGTGAGTTCCAGGACAGCCAGGACTACACAGAGAAACCCTGTCTCGAAAAACCAATAATAAATAAATAAATAAATAAATAAACAAATAAATAAACAAAAAAGTAAGTCAATAAAGTTGCTGCTTCTGTCATGTGGCTTCCGTACCATCGAGATCAGTGTGATCTCGAGAAGAATTCCTGATGAGATTAATTCCCTGGTAGAGATTATTTCAGAAATGTGGAGGGAGCTTGGAGGAAGAGGACCTCCCTACCATACAGAAATCCTGAGTGCAGTTTCAACACTGTAAAACCAAACCCAATCCACCCTAACAAGTTCCCCCCCACTATTGCTTATCAGCTATATCAGAAATAATTACACTTAGCATTTTAGCTCAGTTTTCAGTCTTGTTAGAGGACATCAGGTTCTGAGGAGATGGTTACCTGTTCTTCCAAAGGACCAGAGTTTGGTTCTCAGCACCCATGTTGGGTAGCTCAAATTGCCTCTAACTCCAGCTTCAGGGGACAGACACAACACATACATAATTAAAAAAATAATAAAAATGAACTCTTAAGAGGATATTAACATCAATATATAAGAGAACAGTAACCTTTAAATGTGTTAAGTTACATTTGGGTAATAGCCTACAAAAAAAATGAAGTTGTTTGCTGATGTATTTAGAATATGTTAAAGATTTATTCCATATGGGAAAAAGGATTGTATATGTGTATTAAACAGATAAGAAATAAATGGTATAGGATGCCTTTTACTCCATTTCTTTCATGTGACATAGTTATATGTTAATATAAGACAGACCAATAAGTGGATTTGGACTGACCCAGGCCTACTCTCACTATAACAGGAAATCTAAAATTTTAAATTCAGATAAATTCAGGTTTCAGCAATAGAGAACTGAAGACATCTCACATGATAAAGAACTACTCCTGAGCCAGGTAGTGGTGATGCACACCTTTAACCCCAGCACTTGGGAGGCAGAGGCAGGCGGATTTGAGTTCGAGGCCAGCCTGGTCTACAGAGTGAGTTCCAGGACAGCCAGGGCTACATAGAGAAACCCTGTCTCAAAGAAGAAAAAAAAAAAAAGAGGACAGAAAGAAAGCAGCCTTTTCTTTTTTACTTTTTGTAAAGAAATTCAGTTATGATGGGACATTCTACAAGAATTCTCAGTTTTATGATGCAGTCACATTTCATTCTGCAATATCCTACTGGCTGCGTAAGTCAGCCATATGTGTGTGTGTGTGTGTGTGTGTGTGTGTGTGTGTATGTGTGTGTATATACATACACACACACACATATATATGTATGTATATATAAGTCATTCTTACTTCATAGGCAGCACAAAAACAGGCAGCAGGTTGCATTGGGTCTACTGGCCATAGTTCACTGACCCTTGTCAGCTAACTACTCAAATATAAATATAAATATATATATATAATATATATAAAATATATATATAATATATATAATATATTTAATATATATAAAAGCCTACTCCTGAAACATTTTAAACCCCTTGGATGCAACCATTCTGGAGTTCGTGATAAGACGCTATACGATATGGTTCAGATCTAGGCATCCCCCAAAGGCTCTTATGCTAAAAGCCTAAGCCCCAGTCTATCACTGGAGATGGCAGAGGTTTTAGAACACAGGTCTCAAACTCACAGAGATCCATTTGTCACTGCCTCCTGAGTGCTAGGATTAAAGATGTCACCAACATGCCCCAAAACATTTTCTATTTTAAGTTGTTTAAATCAGACATTTTGTCACAACAATGGAAAGCTTACAACTAAAGAAACTTTTTTTTTAGGTGATCAACTCAGAAGAATAAATGGAAAAGTCCAAGATTATACCAGGGCTGGAGAAAAAAACTCAGGGTTAAGAGCAGTTGGCTGGGTTGGTGGTGCATGCCTTTAATCCCAGCATTTGGGAGGCAGAGGCAGGCGGATTTCTGAGTTTGAGGTCAGCCTGATCTACATAAAGATCTAGGACAACCAGGGATACATAGAGAGATCTTGTCTCTAAATAAATAATTAAAAACAAAAAACAAAAAACAACAACAACAACAAAAAAAAAGGAGAGTTGGGCTGGAGAGATGGCTCAGTGGTTAAGAGCACTGACTGCTCTTCTGAAGGTCCTGAGTTCAAATCCCAGAAACCACATGGTGGCTCACAACCATCCATAATGAGATCTGATGCCTTCTACTGGAGTGTCTGAAGACAGGTACAGTATACTCAAATATAATAAATAAATCTTTAAAAAAAAAAAAACCCAGGAGAGTGACTTCTAAGGAACAAAAGTAGTCTCAGAAGTTAAGGAAGAAAACAACAATATAGAGGAAATAAGATATCAAGTATAGTAAGAAGTAAGGGTCTAAGCAGTGAGTGCATGGTTTGGCCACACGGGATTACAGGACTTGGTAATCAACTGGTAGATGAGTGAGTGAGAAACCAGCTTGAAGTTCGGAAGTGAAGAAGTGCACAAGGCTGCCTCTTCTGCCCATTAAAAGTATGGAGACATGGGTAGGAAGATTAGGGCGCAAAGTCATCCTCAGCTACAAAATGAGCTCAAGTCAGTCTAGGTTATCCGTGAGACCTGGTCTCAAAAAGTCACCAAGAAAATAAAAAACTCATGTGAACTAAATCTAGCTTATTCATATAATTACAATAGATAGAAAATGCAGGGACCACAGAACATACTGTATAAAACCAAAGGGCTACATTCAACACAATCCAAGCTATGGGAGTTCAAAAGCCTGGCTTGGTAATGAATATTTTTAATCCTAGCACTGGAGAAGTAGGCAGATCTCCATGAGTTCCAGGACAGCCAAAAGATATATAGTAAGACCCTGTCTAAATAAAACCAATTAAAAAAAAATTTTTTTAAGAAGAAAAAAAATCCACAAATCTTAAAGCACGAAGGTTCACAGTAATCCCAGGATTTAAGAGGTGGATGTAAGGGGATCAGAAATTCAAGGTCAGGCCAATCAGTCCTTCCACATCTTGCTAAACCATGAGTTACCATAAACAAGGCCCACCATACCAAACTGAAGAACTTTATAGACAAGGAGTTATCATTGAAGATAATGCTGGCAGACATGTTCAAGAAATACTATTGGGCCCTTCTCTGAATCTTGTGATTGAGTGTTGGAGATGACACCTCGTAAGACAACAGGATAACATCAGAATGGTGCTCATACAAGAAGACAGCAGCAGCATGTCAGACGCCTTGGAAAGAGTCTGTTGGGCCCCAAGAGACTCCCCAAAACGCCTGTTAGACTGTAGTACAGAACTGGGTCATGGACATTTTCATATGAAACTTTTAGCTAAATATATTTTTGTGATACTCAGTTGGGGGGGGCAAAGAACAAAAGCAAAAAGAAATGGAGAGAGAGAGAGCAAGAGAGAGAAATTCAAGACCAGCACCAGCAACACATCCAGTTTGAGGACAGCCTGGGCTATATAAGACCCTGTTTCAATTTTTTTTTTTTTTTAATTTACAATTAAGATTAAAAGCTAAACCGGGCATGGTGGCGCACACCTGTAATCCCAGCACTTGGGAGGCAGAGGCAGGCGGATTTCTGAGTTCGAGGCCAGCCTGGTCTACAGAGTGAGTTCCAGGATAGCCAGGGCTATACAGAGAAACCCTGTCTCAAAAAACTAAAAAAAAAAAAAAAAAAAAAAAAAAAAGATTAAAAGCTAATTCCAACATTAAAATAAAACTAAATTTAACAGGAACTAAATTTACTTGGCTCTCCTTCTCTGTGTATCAGTATCACTAAAATTTTCAAGGTGTGATCAGGCATGGTAGTACATGTCTATAATCCTAGAACTCAAAAAAGAGGCTGAGACAGGAAGTCAGCTGAAAGTCTGAGGCCAGTCAAAGTGCCACAGGAGACTGGTATCAAACAAAACAAACAAAACAAAAACTGCCAGTAAAACTAAACAGCAAGAAAAATGGATCAGGTGGTAAGGCAAGACTTAGGAAGAGGAATATTTATTATTGCTACTCTGTGTACTAGACAGTGTCACTCCAAATGTACCGAGATGGCTAACAGTAACAAAGTAACAACAAAGAAGTCTATCTACTAGACTTAAACCTTTAACTACAATGTATTCTCAGTAACAGACTAGCAAATACCCTCCCAGAAATGAATTCATTGTTTCAATTTATCAGAGGAAATAAAAAAGGAAACAGTAAAAATATGAGGGTTACAGAAAGCTGTAAAACCTTATTTCTAGCATGCAGCAAAGGTTTTTATCTAGAATGTTTGTGAAGTCTAAAATGTATGCTTGTAATTTGGAAAGCCAAATTACAAGCTGAGTGTAGTGGCACAAGCCTTTAATCTCAGCACTTTAAAGGTAGAGGCAGGCAGATCTCTATGAGTTCAAGGCTAGCCTGGTCTACATACAGCAAGTTCCAATCCAGTCATGGATACAAAATGAGACCTTGTCTCAAAAACAAACAAAACAAAAACCTTTGATTTTTATAAAACGTACTATAAAAAAGGGGGGAACTTTCCATACATTTTTTAACTCCCTTCTAAGCCAGTAAGTAGTCAAGAAAAAATACCTGTTAAACACCTGTTTTCTTTGTTCTTTTCAGGTACACATAAAAACATGACTTCTATCTTACCACCTCCAACAAAAAGATTCATAGCTTTTAGCGGGGTTCATCTTCCATAGCACTTTCTGAAGCAAAGCCCCATGGTCCCCTCTCAGATACTGATCACTTGTTCATATAACTTTAGGTTATCTGTAAAACCTTAGATCAGACAGATAAACAATTTCAACCTGAAAATGCTATCAAATTCAATCTAACAACATAAACACAGGAGAGCATAAAGAGTTAGAATAGCTGGGCAGTGGTGGCACACGCCTTTAATCCCAGCACTTGGGAGGCAGAGGCAGGCGGATTTCTGAGTTTGAGCCCAGCCTGGTCTACAAAGTGAGTTCCAGGACAGCCTGAACTACACAGAGAAACCCTGTCTCGAAAACAAAAACAAAAACAAAAAGGAGAATAAACTCATTCTGAAGACACTACAATAGATCTTTAAGAAAATTACAACATGCAAGTGGATTCATTGTTCCCAAAGGGATACAGTAACCTGAAGACAGAAGAGATTACATGAATCAAATGTAAAACTATGACATACAGAACATTAACGGAAATAGAAACATTCCCTTCATAGGAATTAATCACACATCTTCACCAAGCAACATAAAACACCTTACAACCCCAAACTGTCCAGCTCCACCCAAATCACACACAGCTACGTCCACCCCAACCAAATAGCAGAGATCTGGTTTTTGGCTATTCTCAATACACCCTACCTTGTCTCCACTTGAAGCAAAATTTTACATAAAATGTGCCTACTGTTCCTACAGAGCCAACAAAAATCAGTCTGCAGATGGCCACAAACTGAAGGACAACTGCTGGTATTAATTAAAAAAGAAAAGAAAAAATAAAAGACTGGTTCTAGGTTTTCAGGAAGTTCATCATGAAAGGCAACTTTTTGAAAATAACTTTTTGAGACTTTTGTTTGGAGACTGAGGGTTGAGAAAGGTAGTGATAATAAGGAACATAAACCTGAAGAAGTTGAAGAAGCCAGCTTTGTTAAAAACCAAGTGGCCACTGGCCAACACTTCTTTATGCATATGTGACCAGAGTCTAGGCTTCCTCTCGGTCCACATCAGTTTCTCCTCAAATCTCGAATTAAGAAGGATCTTATAAACATTTCAATATTGGTAAGTTAAAAGGACCGTCCAAACAAAAGATTTTATAAAGCTTCGGAGAATCGACATGGAAACAAAGCTTTAAGCTTTTCACAATTTGAACCTCCCCACCTCGGCCCCACAAAAAGCACACATTTTAAATGTCACACAAACAGCCTATTCACGGGCACCTAGGGCTTAGATTCCGGCACTGGAAAGGGGGCTAGCTTCAGTTTAAAACCTCAGCGGGGAAGAAAAAGCAGAATTCTGACTTGCAACTGACGAAACTCGGGAGAACCCTAAATCGAACTCTTGGTTCGAACTTCACTCACAACCATTTTCAGAGCAGGGCTCTCGGCTCCCTATAAAGGTGTCATCCGTGAATAAAAAGGCTAATAAGGACACCCCACAAACACCCGGGACTCCTAGACCCCCATGATCCGTTCTCGGAGAGTGGAAGCAACAGCAAAGTGGAAGGAACAAAGCACTGACGTCAATTACGAGATTAACCCTGCGCACAGGCAGCTGGGGAGGCCTAAACAGCAATACCCAAAGCCCGGCCATTGCGATCGCCAGGTACCGGGCCGGTTCCGAGTGGGAAGGAGGCTTTCTCCTATTCCAACCCAGGTTCCCCCCTTTTTTTTTTTTTCACTCAGACCCCATCGACCATCAAGGACGGAAATTCCCCCAACCCTCCCTCTCTCCCCCCCTTTTTTTTCTTTGGTGGAGGGGAGATGGGAGAGAGGGTGGGGGGAGGTGCGCAGGATCGCGAGAAGGAAGGCGAGAACTAGCTGAGAAATGATAGCCAGAATCTGGGCCTATTTTCTCTTTAACTAGGAATGACTAGAGTCGGACGAAGGATACATTTTTCAAAGGATAAATCCGCCGATCGAATCTAAGAGAGGAATGGAGGGAGGGACGACAGGGTTAGGGGGGAAAAAAAGAAAAAGAAACGGCCAGATGATGGGCATCCGGAACGTTGGGTGGGAATGGGGATGGCCTTTAAGAAAAATTATTTTTCTTGTTTGGAATGTATCTCGGAGAGAAAGTGGGACAAGAAGACGGAGGGCGAAGCCGGACCGAGCGGCCCCCCGCCCCGCGGGTCTCCGCCAGCGTCAGCGGCCCGAGCCTCGCCATCCCCGCGGCGCGGCCGCGCCTCAGTCGGACGTCAGTCAGTCAGTCGGGCGGCTTCTCACCTCCAGTCCCCGCTCCGCTAGGCCCGAACCATTTCCCGGCCGCGGCGGCGGCGGCGGCGGTGGCGGAGGCGCCCGGCCTGCACCTTCACCGGACGCGCATTCGGGCCCGCCCAGGAGGCGGCGAGGGGCAGCGGTGGATCCGGAGGCCACGGGGAGCCAAGGCGGCGCACCTCACACGACGGGCGCCACGGTTCCGCCCCGCTCCATGACGGCCCGGCCGAGCCCCGGACGGGTGACTGAGGCGGGGGCGGGCTGACGGGGCCCTGGCACCGAGATCCCCGCCCCGTCCGCTGGGGGCGGCGGCGGCGGCGACGACGACTCGACTCCCGCAGCCGGGGCTGGGACTGACGCAGTGGCCGCGGCCCATGTGACCGGGGCCGGGCTGCTGCGAGCGTCACGTGACCAGGCCGCGCCCCTCCCGCAGGCAGCGCGGGGGGCTGCGGGCCTGGCTGCTCGGGAGGCGGCGTCCTCGGGGTTGACGTGCGGGCTGACGTGCGGGGCGCCTGGGCCCGCGGCCGGGGGGGATGCGAAGCGCAGGCCGCAGCAGATTCTGCAGGGTCGCACCGGCGTCAGACTCCAGGACCGGCCCCCCGGCCCGGAGCACACGCCCTCCTGCGCAGCCCGCTAGGGAGGCGCCGCGGGGCGGGGCGGGGCGGGGCGCAGCCCGGCCGACCGGTTTTGGGGTGCAGGTGAAGGCAGGGGAGGGGGCCGGCCGCCTGAGTCCCGCAGCGCTCCGCAGGGATAGGGAGGGAAGGGTGACGTGGATGTCCGCAGCACGTCGTCCACTGCTGCGTGTGACTTGCTGGGGGAGGACAAGCCGGCCCTGCATCATCTAAAAAAAAAAAAAAAAAAAAATCCTGGTGAAGCCGGGCGTCGTGGCAGGCCTGTAATCCCAGCTCTTGGGCAGCCAAGGCCAGGAGGATCTCCACGAATTGGGCCTCGCGGGTTACTTATTAGTGGATTCAAGGCCAATCTGAGCTACTAACAAAACCCTGTCAAAACAACGCACGGGCACGCGCGCGCACACACACACACACACACACACACACACACGAGCGCGTGCACACACGCATACACTCCATCGCCTCTTAACATCCTGCTAGTCGAGACAAGCCATAATTTAATTGGAATCAGTGATTAGACAGACAAGGTTTTAATGTCTTCTAGAACCCAACAATAGGTAGTTGAAGAAAGATGTCCTCTTCCTCTACATCTGAAAAGCATGCAGTACTGTCCTTGGTGTCGCTTGTCTCTTACCTGCTCTCTTTATTTGATGGCACCTCATGAAGATTCCCCAGCACTAAAATCTTGAAACACTCCACTCCTTAATTTTTTTTTTTAAATATGGAACGCTTCACAAATTTGCGTGTCATCCTTGTGCAGGGGCCATACTAATCTCTGCATCGTTCCAGTTTTAGTATATGTGCTGCCGAAGCGAGCACTCCACTCGTTATTTTTAAACTAAGTTTGTAGTTTGTGATCTCACACCTTGAAAATCCAATCAACTACACTACACACTTGAGTTCTAAGCCATGTCTCAAAACCACTAAGTAGGTATGGCCTGGCAGTGCATACCTTTAATCCCACCACTCTGGAGGCAGAGGCAGGAAGATTGCTTGAGTTTGAGCTTAGCCTGATATACATGTCCATGTCCAGCTCTGGGCCAGCCAAAGCTATATAGTGAGATCCTGTCTCAAATGAAAAAAAAAAAAAACACTAAATAAATCTTAGGTTTTTATATAGGGTTTCCTCTGTGTAGCCCTGGTTGACCTGGATATCACTTTGTAGACCACGCTGGGCTCAAGCTCAGAGATGTCTGCCTCCCAAGTGCTGGGATTAAAGACGTGTCAGTGTGCCTGACCATCTTTTTTACTTTCTTATGAAAAATATTGGTGGTGGCAAGATAATTCAGTATCTTAAAGGCACTTGCCACACAATCTTGGCAACCTAAATTCAATCCCTGTACACACATAAACACATACGCCTCAACAGGTGCACCTGCACATCACACACACATGGACACCTACTTGAACACTACAACAGGATCTCAAACTGAGGATGGTGACATATGGATGTAATCAGCTACTCAGCAGCTGAGGCAGGAGGATTCCAAATTCAGCAAATATTCCTAAGTTATATAGCAAGTCTGAAGCCAATCTGAGTAATTTAACAAAGCCCTGTTTCAAACTAAAAAAAGGAAAAGAAGGCATGGGAAGAAGCTAGTTATTACTTTGGGGGCCAGAGTTGAAGACGGTTTCTCTGTGTTCATCTGTCTGTCTCTCCTAGAACTCCCTCTGTAGACCAGACTGACCTCCAACTCAGAGATCTGCCTGTCTCTGCCTCTGTAGAGCTGGGATTCAAGTCGTGCGCCACCACTACCTTCCCATGGTTAAGTTTCTTGTTGCTGTGATGAAGCAACTTGATGAGAGATGACTGGCTTGTTATTGGAGACAGTACAGTGTTGGCCAGGGAAGATATGTTAGCTAGAGCCTAATACAATTGTTCACATTTGGGCGGATCAGGAGGGAGAGAAAAGCTGGGACTCAGCTACTGTCTCATTTTCTTCTTTTTATTCACTCTGGTACCCAAACCCCTGAGATAGTGCCAGCTACTCAAGATGGTTCCTGTTCCTCAGTTAATCATCTCTGGAAACACAAGGCAGAGACACACCCAAAATACCTCAAAAATGTCCTGGGTATTTATTTCTTAATCTAATCAAATTAACAATAAAAATTAACACAGCATGGTGTGATGGTATCTACCATTAATCCAAACACTTGGGAAACACAGCCTCAGGAGAGCCTAGATCTCACTATGTAGGTGAGAATGGACTTGAATGTCTGATCCTCCTGCCTCTGTATCCCTGTGCTAGGATTATAGATATGTGCCCTTATGCTTGGCCTAACAGTTCTAACATTGTTCATAGATCTGAGACTTGGGTCAGTCTTCCTAGATGCCCCTTAAAATGAAAAACAAGTTATATTCTTCCATTAAACAATGGTGTGGAGAAAACATTCACATACCAGAAGTGGGGAACAGGAAAACAGAAAGAAAGGATCAGACCAAAGACCATAACGCAGCAGGGCTAATGTCAACTCTTGCAGCAACATGGTCATACGCAGAGCTTATAATGGCTCATCTGAGTTCCAATAGGCTTGGGTAGTCTGGACAGAGGCATAATGGGAAAGCTGGTAGAAGAGTGCTTGCCTCTCCTAAAAGTCATGTATTCCATCCCAAACACGGCAAAAACAAGTGCGACATTGCATGCCTATAATCTTAGCACTCAGATGTGGAAGCAAAAGGAGCAGGAGGTCTTCTTCGGGTGCAGAGTAAGTTCAAGGCCAAGTTAGGCCACTAGAGACACCTTAACCTCCTCCCTCAGAAAAGAGATTTTCAAGATATCAGTTCAGAGTCAAGATAATGAATTCATTGAAAATGGTTTTTGTTTGAAATACTCTCCTGTAGTTGTGTAGTACAGGTATTACAACACCTAACCTTTCCGTCTCTACCTCCTGGGGGTTGGGATTGAATTCACACCCCATCATGCCCAGCTTTAAGTGATTTATCAATGGTGGCATGTACAATGGCAACAGTTTCTAGAGATACATTGTTTAAAAAGTATCTAAGGAACTTTGTTTCATTTAGTTAATCAGATGCTAGATTGGTTCCTAAAATGCTCTAGATAGGGGTAGAGTCTGATGAGATAAAACTACAGACCTGAGATGCAGAAATGACTCAGCCAACCCTTAAGATCACTGGGTACTCTTTTTAGAGGACTCGGGTTTGGTTTCAAACACCCACATAGCACCTCACTACCGTCACTCTAATTCCAGTGGATCTGACACCCTTTTCTAGCTTTCTTGGGCCTGCTGGTGTGCCTGTGGTACACAGCTACACATACATGCAGAACATTCATACACTCACACACACACACACACACACACACACACACATTCACCAATCTAAAAAAAAAATGGCAATCCATGGGTCATGGATCTAAGCAATCTTTGATACTTGGTCATAGTTCAGATGTGTTTAAAAGTTTGCAGTCTTTTTTTTTTTTTTTTTTGGTTTGGTTTTTTTGTTTTGTTTTGTTTTTTTTGTTTTTTTTCTAGACAGGGTTTCTCTGTGTAGCCCTGGCTGTCCTGGAACTCACTCTGTAAACCAGGCTGGCCTCGAACTCAGAAATCTACCTGCCTCTGCCTCCCAAGTGCTGGGATTACAGGCATGCGCCACCACTGCCCCGCTAAAGTTTGCAGGCTTAAATGTGAGATTTTCAGAAAGTTACAAGGTCACAAATGGGAAAGTAATTAAGTTAAAGATTACATGAGGTTAGGCCTCAAGTATGATTGTTGCTGTTTTTAACAGTCTTATTTGCCAAGACTTGCCAAGTGCCTCCCTGCAATAAGGAGGCAGAGACAGGAAAGTCTTATGAGTTTAAGGCCAGCCTGGTCTACACCATGAGTTCCAGATCAGCCAAGAATACACAGTAAGATACTTTTTCAAAGAAATCCGAACTAAAAACATTCATTAAAAAAAATAATCTGCCGGGCGTGGTGGCGCACACCTGTAATCCCAGCACTTGGGAGGCAGAGGCAGGTGGATTTCTGAGTTCGAGGCCAGCCTGGTCTACAGAGTGAGTTCCAGGCCAGCCAGGGCTACACAGAGAAACCCTGTCTCGAAAAACAAAAAAAACAAAAAAAAAAAAAAAAAATCTTGTCAGGCCTGGAGAGATGGCTCAGAGGTTAAGAGCACTGACTGCTCTTCCAGAGGTCCTGAGTTCAAATCCCAGCAACCACATGGTGGCTCACAACCATCTGTAACGGGGTCCAATGGCCTCTTCTGTGTCTGAGGATAGCGACAGTGTACTCACTTAAAATAAATAAGAAAATGGATAAATCTTTTTAAAAAAATCTTGTTTCAACTTAGAAGATCTAGATGGTGGATTTTGCTTATTTGTGACAAAATTCTCCACAGCTCATGATAGGATCGGCTTAAGCAGCTTCAGATGAACCAGCCAGTTCCTTCTCATTCCTCTGAGCTGTCCGGGTCTCTCTGTCCAGCCCGAGCACCACACCCTGCGGGTTTGTTTGCTTTCCCCCACTGCTGCTTATTTGCTGGCACTCGTCCATCTGTTTCTGATTTCTCAGAGGTGACGCAGGCCTTATCTTCAGACTTTTCTCTCTTTCTCTCCATGTTATCTTTATCTTCAGACACCAGGGTTAGCAAAATTTTTCCTAAAAGGCCTAAATCCAAAAAAAAGGCCTAAAAATTTTAGTACTTTTTTTTAATGCTATCATTACTTCTTTGAGACTCAGTAGTGTCTCTTTCTTCTACATTTTTTCTAAAAACAAACAAACAAAACAAAAAACACTCTTCCCCCCCACCCCCAGACCCACCAAAGTGAGACACACAAAGACTGTGAAGAAGGAAGCTGGGGGGTGGGGGTGGGGGTGGGGGTAGGGTCATCACCAAGAACAAGCCTGAGTAATGACCTCCCTTCTATCAGGGAGGAGATCGCTGCCTTTATACCGTGTACCACGTCCTGGTCCCTCCCTGCCCACCAGCCGCCTCCCCACAACAAGATAGCAGGCTGTCACACATCTGATGAAACAGATTCAGAGAGCTCCTGCGAGAACTCTATCAAGTTGCAGGAAGAAGAGAGAGATGGGAGATAAGCGTGTTCTGCAGGCTTCCAGCCCTAGATCAAGAGATAGCTGAGGTAAATCCTGACTCCGAGGAATGGCTGAAATGACTTGGGCGGTCTCCCCAACCTGCAGGTCACTGAGTCTACAGTTGGGATGAATTTCCAAATGCCTTGTGATGCTGTTTGAACCTAGTCTGTAAGTAATATTTTCAATAAATCTGGGACAACTTTAAAAAGGCACATTTATGTGTTTGTGTGTGTTTAGGTGTAGAGATGCCTGCAAGCGTCAGTTCTCTCCACCGTGCGGGTCCCAGGGATTGAACCCGGGTTGTCAGACTTGCTAACAAGGGCCACTGAGCCATCTTGCAGGCCCAAATTTATTCTTTCTATAACTTTTTTTGTTTTTGTTTTTGTTTTTGTTTTTGTTTTTTTTCGAGACGGGGTTTCTCTGTGTAGCCCTGGCTGTCCTGGAACTCACTCTGTAGACCAGTCTGGCCTCAAACTCAGAAATCCACCTGCCTGCCTCTGCCTCCCAAATGCTGGGATTAAAGGCGTGCGCCACCACCGCCCAGCTCTATAACTTTTTTTTTATTTACTTATTTTGTATGTGTACTGGTGAATTGTATAGTCTGCCCGATTTTTTATCTTCCTGAGACAGGGTGTCATTCAGGAAGGTGTGGGATTTCTTGTGCACTCCAGGGTTGCCTCAGACTTTTGGCGATCGTCATAACTAGGTCTGGCAAGTGTCAGTTCCAGGTGTGTGTCGCCATGCACTCTGGGCCTACAATATTTTATGGGAGCTGGGGAGAGAGCTCAAGAGCACTTGAGGCCAATCGTGAAGACGGAAGTTCAGATCCCAGCACTCCTGTAAAAAGCCAAGTATGGGCCCACCAAACTCTGCAATCCTGGCCCTGAGACGGGAGGAGGAAGGAAGAGGTTGCCGAGGAGGCTAGCCTCGTTAACAGAGCTCCAGCACTGGAGAGAGGGCTCAGCTGTTAAAGGCTTAGGCTCACAAGCAGAACAAGAACTCTGCTTCCACAAGAGACTGAAAATGATACCAGCATCCTCTTTGGCCACACAGACATACACATCACATACACAACACACATGAAACAACTTTAAAATATTTTAAACTTTTAAAGCCAAGTGAAAAAAAAAAGATTTTATGCAGCTAATTATAAATAGTGTGAACAGTTCCACAAAAGTCTATATTGATAAATACATAATATGATAGCCAATTAAATTTGGTAATTCAGTATTACCACTGAGTAAAATGAAGCAGTTTTATCAGGTGAAAACATGCCACTAATTAAAATTCCAAGAAAATATTTCCTATCAGCGAAAGTGATTTTAAGATCAGGGAGGTGGTTCATTGGTACCTATAATCCCAATACTCAAGAGACGGAGACTGAGGAAATCCTGGACTACCTACTGAGTAAATAAAGATCAATTAGGGTCATCTGTCAAGATCCTGTCTCAAAATAAAAACTAACAAACAAAAGAACCACCAACAACAAAAAGGAAGGCCAACAAAATGGCTCAGTGGGTAAGGAGCTTGCTGAGAAAGCAGGGAAGCTGATTTACTCCCTGGATCCCGTCCATGTGAGCACAGGAAGAACTGACTCCCCCACATTGACCCCTGACCTCCACTCGTGTGTTGTTGCACATGTACCTTCACACACACACACACACACACACACACACACACACACTATCGCCACCCCAACCCCCAACAACAACATTAAACGTGATTTCAAGGCTAGAGAGAAGGCTCAGTGGATAAAGAACTTGCTACAAGTGTAAGAACCAGTGTTTTGATCCCAGATCACTCCTAGAACAGGTGAGCATGGTGGCCTGGCTGATCAAGAGATCCTGGGGCAGACTGGCTGGTTGGACTGCCTGAAATTGGTGAGCTCTAGACTTGTTGAGCAATTCTGCCTCGGTAAATAAAGTGGGGCAGGCATCAAAGGAAGCACCTAACTTCAACTTCTGCCTCCACATGGACCTGCACATGTGTGCCCACATACACAGGAACATGCAAACACACACATACACACTGAAAAATGATTTCATATCTTCTTCTACAAAGGCTGAATTACAATGAGATTGTTCTTCTAAGACAGGCTCAAACTCCTGCCGTAACTGAAGATGGATCTTGAACTTCTGCTCTATCTCCAGAACGTTGGGGTTACAACTGACTATCTCACACCCCTACTCCCTCTTGACACAGTGGGCTGAAGTCCAGGGCTTCCTGCAAGCTAGGCTAGCACTCTACCGACTAAGCCACATGTAGAGCACTATAGTTTTTATAAGCAGGTATTAATTAGACATTATATCTAATTAATTATCTCTATTGACGTTTCACTCCTGGGTATATTCTGAACATATTCACCCACATCCCCTCTTTGGTGACCCTCCCCCTCTCACTAATTGCCTTTCTCTTCCTAAGCAGTCCTCCCTCTGACTTTCACGGCCTTTTCTGGGGGAGGAGGAGAGCTGTGAGGCCTGGTGAGTTTAATTTAGTGTTGCTTACAGAAGCATGGGTGAGTGGTTATTCACGGGAGCGTAGACAACTTCTGCATTTCACTTTTGAAATAGGTTTATATACAAATACAAACCACCAGATATCTACTATTAAGCCACTGGCATACAATACTAAGAGGGTCTCTTGCTTGAAAGAAAAATGTCCAACTCTCTCAGATTCTTCTTATCAGCACATAGTACGTGGCAAAGTGATCAATGCCAAATACAAACTGGTGAGGAGGCCGAGAGATGACTCAGAGGTTAAGTAGTAATCTGGAAGCAGTTAAAAGTTCTTGACCTTGAACATGAACGGGCGGCTAGACACAAAACAAACAGGAAACCTCTTAACTACCAAAGTAATGAGATACAAGCCAGCGAGCCAATCACAGGCATGAAATACTGGCTAAGGGGCTCATAAGTACATATAACTGCATTTGATGGATTTCCATCCGATATATTTCCACTTAGATATATAAATACATTTTGCAGTCTTCTTTATGTTCAGTGCCGGGATCAGAAAGATAAAGAGTAGAGGCTCAGTTAAAAGTACTGTCTGAGCCAGGTGGTGGTGGTGTGCGCCTTTAATCCCAGCACTTGGGAGGCAGAGGTAGGCAGATTTCTGAGTTCGAGGCCAGCCTGGTCTACAGAGAGTTCCAGGACAGCCAGAGCTACACAGAGAAACTCTGTCTCAGAAAAACAAAAACAAAAACAAAAACAAAAACAAAAACAAAACAAAAAACCAAAAAAAAAAAAAGTACTGTCTGTTCTTCAAGAAGACACAGGTTCAGTTCCCAGCACCCACACCAGGCAGCTCATTTTCAGGGGCAGTGCTAGCTCTGGGGCATCTATGTGAAGGCATCAACATGCATGTGGCTGTACACACCTGTGCATAATTAAGAATAATAGCAGGGCAGTGGTGGCGCACGCCTTTAATCCCAGCACTTGAGAGGCAGAAGCAGGTGGATTTCTGAGTTCGAGGCCAGCCTGGTCTATGGAGTGAGTTCCAGGACAGCCAGGGCTACAGAAGAGAAACCCTGTCTCAAAAAACAAAACAAAACAACAACAAAACAACAAAAGAATAATAAAAATAAAAATCTTATATATATGTGTGTGTATATATACATATACACACACACACACACACACACACACACACACACACACACACACACACACATATATATATATATATATATATATATAGCTAAATGGACTTTTTTTTCTCATTCTGTGAGAGATCTTACATAGCCCAAGTTGGCCTTAAATTTGTTACGTTTCTCTCACTGGCTTTGGATTCCTGATTCCCCAGTCACCACTTCCTTTATGCCTAAGACAGGCGATGTGCACCATAGTGTGTGCTCTGAAAATGTGCCTGAAGTGAGTATGTGGCATGGACATATTCTTCTTTTGACTGTGGCAAGAAACTTGCACAGCAACTCAGCAGTCCTGTGAGTCAAACTGGTTGGTTGCTACGCTGACATTCATTACCCCAGCAGAAGCTTCACAGAGGAATATTTTGGTTTGTAGACTGAAGTCCTGAACAAATATTTCACATCTTCAGCAAAAGTGAACTTCCACAATTATTTAGGATCCAGTAACAGTGGTGGTGGGGTAGCTCTAAGAACTTCAGATCTCACTTATTTACTATAGCTAAATGCAGCAGTTTCAAAATAAATATATTAACTACTCTGCCAGGACACTTTTGCATTTGGCCTGCCTTTAAGAAAAATATCGTGTCTGGACAGGTACTTTCTGGCTGTTGCAATCTAATACAATCTAATGATTAACTCTGCATCAGTAAATGGCTATCATTATTTGGCTACCAAGTGAGTCATTCAGGAACTTACTGTGGTGTACACCTGTCATCCCAGGACTTGGTAGGCTGAGGTAGGAAGATGGAAAGTTTGAGGATAGACTGGAATATATAATAAGTTCAAAGGTAGCCTGGGCTACAAAATAAGGCCTTGTCTCAAACCAAAAAAAAAAAAAAAAAAAAAAAAAGGACCGAAAGAAAGCAGCCTTTTCTTTTCTTTTTTACTTTTTGTAAAGAAATTCAATTATGATGGGACATTCTACGAGAATTCTCAGTCTTATGATGCAGTCACATTTCATTCTGCAATATCCTATTGGTTGCGTAAGTTAGCCATATTGGGTACGGGAGAGCATGGAGAGCGTCAGGGGGCAGGGATCAACAACGGCCAGTCTACAGGCTATCTACCACAGTATTCTAGGAAGGAAGGCGAATCAACAGAAGATGCACTTGTAAACACCGTTGCTGTTTTGAGACGGTCTCATGCCGCTCACTTGGCCCCTGAGCCCCTGATCCTCTTTGCCTGTATCACTCAATGCTATGATCCGCTTATGCAATGCGAGGGATCAAACCCAGGCCCTTGTGAATGCTAGGCAGCCATTCTAGCCACAGAGGCACATCCACAGTCGTTTCTTTCTTTTTTTCCTCCCAGACAGGGTTTATTGCTATGACTTCCTAGAACTCATTTTGTACACCAGGTTGGCCTCAAACAGGGTGGTCTGGCTGCCTCTGCCTCCCAGGGTTCAGTTAAAGGTGTGAATCACCACTGTCAGGATCTATTTTCCATTTCTTAAAAAGAAGCCGGGCGGTGGTGGCACACGCCTGTAATCCCAGCACTTGGGAGGCAGAGGCAGGCAGATTTCTGAGTTCGAGGCCAGCCTGGTCTACAGAGTGAGTTCCAGGACAGCCAGGACTACATGGAAAAACCCTGTCTCGAAAAAAAACAAAACAAAACAAAACAAAAAACCCAAACAAACAAACAAAAACCCAAAAAACAAAAACAAAAAAAAAAAAAAAAGAAAAATTGGGGCTGGGCGGTGGTGGCACACACCTTTAATACCAGCACTTGGGAGGCAGAGGCAGACGGATCTCTGAGTTCGAGGTCAGCCTGGTCTACAGAGCTAGTTCCAGGACAGCCAGGGCTACACAGAGAAACCCTGTCTCGAAAAAACCAAAAAAAAAAAAAAAAAAAAAAAAAAAAAAAAGAAAAAAAAGAAAAACTGGGGCTGGAGAGATGGCTCAGCGGTTAAGAGCACTGACTGCTCTTCTGAAGGTCCTGAGTTCAAATCCCAGCAATGGTGGCTCACAGCCATCTGTAATGAGACCTGAAACCCTGTTCTGGTATGTCTGAAGACACCTACAGTGTACTTACATATAATGAATAAATAAATATTTTTTAAAAATGTTTTTAAAAAAGGTAACAAAAAACAGACAATGGAAAAATGAGGGAAGTGTTAGATTATATCGCATACTGGTTATTGACTTCCATATGCATGGCTTCAACAAAGAGGTTTATTTAAAAGCAAATTATTAAGCCGGGCGGTGGTGGCGCACGCCTGTAATCCCAGCACTTGGGAGGCAGAGGCAGGCGAATTTCTGAGTTCGAGGCCAGCCTGGTCTACAGAGTGAGTTCCAGGACAGCCAGGGCTACACAGAGAAACCCTGTCTCGGAAAAAAAAAAAAAAAAAAGCAAATTATTTCCTTATCTACCTGTATCTGCTTATTCTATGTATATTATTATTACTCCCAGTCCAAAGCTTATTTATTTCCTCTTAATGTATGTGTGTGTGTATGAATATTTAACTTTAAATTCCAAAACTACATTTAATAAGTGGAGTTCTTTGTAATCCCAGCACTTGGGAGGCAGAGGCAGAGGCGGATGGATTTCTGAGTTCTAGGCCAGCCTGGTCTACAGAGTGAGTTCCAGGACAGCCAGGAGTACACAGAGAAACCCTGTCTCGAAAAACAACAACAACAAAAACAAAACAAAACAAAACAAAAAAAAATAAGTGGAGCTCTTGGTGGTTAAGGTTTTAAACTGTAGACTGAGTTTAATCTAGGTCAGTACCCGTTTGCTTTTTAGTGAGTCTCGGGAGACTGTCTTTCGAGGAATTTTCCCAGGGCCAGGCGCAGCGGTGCATAGCTATAGCCCCAGCCACTCGGAAGAGTGAGGAATGAGAAGCATCTGACATATCAGTTAAAGATCACAGCGGGTAATTCGAGAGTCACTGAGCACATCAGTTCAAGACAGAGGGTAGTTGGCATCCAGAGGCCTCTTATAAGAAAAACAATTTTCAGGCTTGATGGCACATGCCTTCGATCCCAGCACTTGCTAAGCAGAGGCAGGCAGATCTGAATTGTAGGCCAGTCTGGTTTACAAAGCAAGTTCCAGGACAGCCAGAACTACACAGAGAAACCCAGTCTTGAAAAACCAAAACTGGGCCAGGCAGTGGTGGTGCACACTTTTTGTTTGTTTGTTTTGTTTTTTGTTTTTGGAGACAGGGTTTCTCTGTGTAGTCCTGGCTGTCCTGGAACTCACTCTGTAGACCAGGCTGGCCTCGAACTCAGAAATCCACCTGCCTCTGCCTCCCAAGTGCTGGGATTAAAGGCGTGTGCCACCACCGAAGAGGCAGGTGGATCTCTGAGTTCGAGGCCAGCCTGGTCTACAAAGTGAGTTCCAGGACAGCCAGGACTACACAGAGAAATCCTGTCTCAAAAAACAAAATGAAACAAAAAATATTTATTTTTAATTATTATTATTTAACACTGTCATCTAACAACCAGGAAAGCTACTCACAGTATCAGTACCCCAGCTTCCTTTTAAAGATGTATTTATTTATTATATGTGAGTACACTGTAGCTGTCTTTGGACACTCCAGAAGAGGAGTCAGATCTCATTACGGATGGTTTGAGCCACCATGTGGTTGCTGGGATTTGAACTCAGGACCTTTGGAAGAGCAGTCAGTGCTCTTACCTGCTGAGCCATCTCTCTGGTCTCCCCAGCTTCCTTTTAACATCTGTGGTATATGCAGTAATTACCTGTTATTCCTGTATTCCTGATATTGGTAATTTGTTTAATTTTCACTGAGCATTCTAGCTGTAGTTCGTCAGTTTTATTAAATTAATCTCATAAAAACATCTTTAGATTTATTGACTTTTCCTTTCTTCTCTCTCTCTCTTTTTGTTTTTAGATAAGGTCTCATGTAGCCCAGCCTGGTCTTTCCTTTTCAAGATAGGGTTTTTCTGCTTCCCTGGCTGTCCTGGAACTTGTTCTGTAGACCAGGCTGGTCTCAGATTCACAGAGACACACTTCCTGGGTGCTGGGATTAAAGGCTTGAGCCATGGCCACCAGGCTGAGGTGTAAGACCGGAAAGAAAAACCCCAGCACCCCACGCCTCTGAAACCAGCACCCCGATCACTCACGAGAAACAGACCTGATGCAATTTGCAAGAGGGATTTTAATTTCCAGAGCTCTGGGAGTCACAGTCTCACCACGCAGAGTAAAAGAAGTGAGCCTTGTGAGCAGACTCAGATTGGCTTTTTATAGGCTTATAACAGAACCCGCCTACCACAAGCTTCTAAGCCAATCAGTTCAAACCATCCAAACCTGCGCTCTCTGAGAACCTATCAGCCTCCCACAGAGGCCAGAAGAACTAGTTAAGTCATTTCCGCTTACATGGCCGCCACACACAGGGTCGCGCCCACCCTCCCCCACTGGCATTAGGTTTTGGGGACCTAAGTGCCCCCAGACAGGAGTTCTGCAGCCCCCACTGTGATTCTGCCAGCCCCCAGCCACGCTTGTCCTTGCCACAGAAGCTCCTCGGAGGGAGACGGGAAAAGATGCCAGGGACACTCCCAGCCCGAGGCTCGCAGGACTCTGGAGGAAAGAATGGGCCAAACCTCTGTTCCTTTGGGGTCACCCAAGACTCAGGCACGGGAGATTCCTAGCTTGCAACCTTATCCTTTCAGAGGCTGGTCTTGAGAGCCAAGAATGACCTTGAACTTCTGACCCTCCTCTTTTCGGGGTACTGAGAGAACGGTTTGCTTCACCACAGTTGATGAATGTGATGGTGGTTCTTGAACCCAGAACCTCATGCATGCTAGACACACCCTGCCAAGTACATTCCCTGCTGTGTGTGCAGAGACCGGAGTGTCCCCCTCCATCTCTCCAACTGTTCCTGCGAGGCAGGCTTTCTTCCTGAACCCAAGGCAGAGGCTTAGCTGGGCTGGAGCCAACAGGCCCCTGTGAGGCCCCTGTACCCTTCTCCAAGGCAGACCTATAGGCATTTACAGGAGCACAGGTTTGTTATGTGGGTACCAGGACCAGAACCCCTAGTCCTCATGTCTGCTGACAGCAGTCTCAACCGCTGAGCTATCTCTCCAGTTCCTTTATTTAATTCATTTTTAATATAATTAAATTTTTCGAGACAGGGTCTCACTCTGTAGATCAGGCTGGCTTCCAACTTAGAGATCAACTTTCTTCTCCCTCCTGAGTGCTTGGACTAAAGGTGTGCATCACCACGGCCTGGCCTTAATTGGATGTTTATTATTTTCCTCCTTGTGCTTATTCAGGGATTTATTTTTATTTTCCAATTTTTTTTATTTGATTTTTTCGAGACAGGGTTTCTCTGTATAGCCCTGGCTGTCCTGGAACTCACTCTGTAGACGAGGCTGGCCTTGAACTCAGAAATCCATCTGCCTCTGCCTCCCAGAGTGCTGGGATTACAGGAGTGCACCACCACTGCCCGCTATTTTTCTAATTTCTAAAGATACAAACTCAAGTTATTTATTTTAGCCATCCCCCTCTGCTCCCCTAGAATTTAGTCTTACAGCCAGGCAAGATGGCTCACATGCTTCATCCTGACTATAAAGAGGGTGAGTCCCTGTGTCAAAAAGAACAACAACAACAAAAAGCCAAAAATGAGATTCTGGATTCTATGTTTTACCTACTTTACTGACATTCCATGAATACCAATGTTTTGAGTTTTCTTATTCATGAGTTAACATAACTTTCCAAGCTGGGTGTGGTGTTGAATGTTAATCCTAGTACTCAAAGGTTGGGCTACACAGGAGATCCCGCCTCAAGACTGCTTTATTAAACAAATGACCTTGTTTATTCCTCCTTCTGTTGGTAGAGTTTTTTCATTATTATTATTATTTTTTTTTTTTTTTTGGTTTTTCAAGACAGGGTTTCTCTGTGTAGCCCTGGCTGTCCTGGAACTAGCTCTGTAGACCAGGCTGGCCTCGAACTCAGAAATCCACCTGCCTCTGCCTCCCAAGTGCTGGGATTAAAGGCGTGCGCCACCACCGCCCGGCTCTTGTTTCATTATTTTATTGGGTTCTTATACCTCTCCCTCCCTTCCAACACTTATCCTGAAAGGATAAAGTTATAAGCTAGGAATCCCCCGTGCCTGGGCACGTGGAGGGCACTGGGGTCCCCAACGTCAGTGAGGGAGGGTGGGCACGACACTGCGTGGCGGCCACGTAAGCAGAAATGACTTAACTAGTTCTTCCTGCCTCTGTGAGAGGCTGGTAGGTTGTCAGAGAGCGTGGGTTCGGATGGTTTGAACTGACTGGCTTAGAAGCTTGTGGTAGGCGGGTTCTCTTATAAGTCTATAAAAGGCCAATGCAAGCCAGTCCGCACTGGGCTTACTTCTTTTACCCTGCGTGGGGAGGCTGTAACCCCCCAGAGCTCTGGATATTAAAATCCTCTTGCAAATTGCATCAGGTCTGTCTCTCGTGAGTGTTTCGGGGGTGCCGGTTTCCGAGGCACGGGGTGCTGGAGTACCCCGTTTTTTCTTTCAGATCTTACAATCCCACCCTAATTTCTTCCATCCCCCAACAGGAGGTAGCAGAGAACGTTAGAGGGGACAGGGGGCTTAGACCTCTGCGGGCTACTACTTCCTCATGATTAGGGTTGTCTGGTCGTCCAGTCCCATCTCTTGTTGTCAGGAGGCTAGCAAACCAGCAATGGAAAACATGAGGAACCAGCAGCAGTGGGAGGGGGGCAGCAGTGGGGGAGGGGAGAGAAGTGGGGAGCAGCAGTGGGGGAGTGCAGCAATGGGGAACAGGAGAAGCAGGGCAGGAACGGGGTGGGGTGGGGGGGACAGCAGTTGGAGCAGAACCTAGGAGAAAAGCCACAGGCCTCCAGTCAGAATTAAACTACCTGCAGCTGGTAAAAGTCATCCCCCACGTGTCCCCCAAGAGCAGAAGACAATCATAGTTAATGGCTGTGGACAAACTGAATGCATCCTTATATAGAATTAAAACCAAAACAACTGTTTTTGTTTGTTTGAATATTTTATGTATGTGAGCACAGTGTCTGGGTCTTCAGACACACCCTCAGACAGAAGAGGGCATCGGATCCTATTTCAGATGGTTGTGAGCCACCGTGTGGATGCTGGGAATTGAACTTAGGACCTCTGGGAGAGCAGTCAGTGCTCTTAGCCGTTGAGCCATATCTCCAGACCCCATAAACTGAGTTTTAAAAGAAATCATAGCTCTCACTACATCATTATGTTCTGTATACATCTAGTTTGGTGATACATTGTGAATTCTTGGTCTTCTTGCCTCCTTCTCCAGAGTGCTGGGATCATCACAGCCTTGCAGTAGAAGGGTGTGATAACACACATCTGGAATCTAGCACTCAGGAGGCAGAGGCAGGAGGATCTCTGTGAGATGGAGGTCAGCCGGGTCTACAGAGAGATCCTGTCTCAAAAAACCAAAACCAGAAACCAGCATAGGCCACCATTCCTGGTATATGACTGCTAAGAATGGAACCCAGGGCTTCCTGCATGTTAGGCAAACACTCCACCCACTGAGCTACATCCAGTCCCCAAATCACAGTTGCTGAACAAACGATACCTCTTTTCTAAAAAGCTAAGGCCACAGAATAATGTGGCTAAACTTTACATTATAGTACATTATAGTTTACTTTTTAAAATATTGTACAGTATTTCCCTGTTCTTGCTAGAGCACCGTCTTCTCCTCAGTTATTCATATTTATAAAATCATCTAGGATCAGTTATCATATAAACTGTCATACGGGAACTATTGAGAGGCAAGCCTGGGATGGCTCAGTGGTAGAGGGCTTGCTAGCATTCGACAGGCCTCGGGGTCTTACCCTAACACTGAAAATACATCTCTAAGATTTGACGTTTATGGAAACTTACTTGTATGTACATGTTGAGGTGGATGTGTGGGCCAGAGGTCAGTGTTACATGCTGTCGACTGCTCTGGCCTCCACCTCCTCATGCTGGGCAGTGTCTCTCTGAGTCGGGAGCCCAATGGCTCACTGGGCCAGCCCATGTACACTGGGATCTGTCTACCTCGATCCCTCCTGGGGCCAGAGTTACAAGACAAGGTGACCGTGCCCTTTCTGTGGGTGCTGGGGACCAAACTCAGATCCCCAGCAAGCATTTGACTTGACTGAGACATTGCTCTCACCCTTCAATTTTTTTCTTAAAAAATTTTTTTTAAAGATTTAGTTATTATATGTAAGTGCACTGTAGGTGTCTTCAAACACTCCAGAAGAGGGCATCTCTCCTGCCCTGTTCCTGCCCTTAAAAAAACTATCTTTTGGGACTGGAAAGATGGCTCAGTGGTTAAGAGCACTGACTGCTCTTCCAGAGGTCTTGAGTTCAAATCCCAGCAACCACATGGTGGCTCACAGCCATCTGTAACGAGATCTGACACCCTCTTCTGGTGTGTCTGAAGACAGCTACAGTGTACTCATATACATAAAATAAATAAATCTTTAAAAAAAAAAATCCTGTCCTCTAAATATAAAGTAACCATTAGCCGGAGCCAGTTCAGCAGTCAAACACACTCGTTTGCAGAGGGTCTGAGCTCAGTTCCCATCATCTACATCCACCGCTCTCGGCCTGTAACTCCAGCTCTAGTTCCCATTACGGAGGGGGTTTGATGCCAGCCTGGGTTATGAGACCCTGCCTCAAAACCTGCCCAAGAGCCTCCCTGAGACGCGTGGTTCTTCAGCCAAGACTCCACAGAAACTCAAGGATTTTAAGCTGGGAGACATCCCAAGCCCAAAGGTATGCAGTGGAGCAGAGTTTATACCCAATAGTACACACCGAGATTATGCTCAACAAGTGCATCAACGAGAGGCAAGAGCATGCTGGGTTAGCCCGCTGCCGGCACCCACGGGTTCTCCGGCTGCTGTCTTCTTAGCAGACACTCACACGTTAGTGTCGTGTGGGTCCCAGGAGGGCCATTATAGAGGACTCTGCACTTCTGAAGAACCAAACACTCAGTTCCGTTACTGAGGAATTTAACTAAGGCTCACGCTTCATATCCTGACTAGGAACTAATGTCGAATAAAATGTAACTGGTAAATGTGGAAAAAAACACATAAAAAAAGAACTCGAGAAACCAGAAGGAAAGGAATGATAGAACACTGCAACACGGCGGGAGAGAAGCTCAGCAGTTATGAGCACTTGCTGCCCTTTCCTAAGACCCAGATTTGCTTCCGAGCACTCGGTTCCCAACTACCTGTAGCTCCAGTTACTACAGGGAGCCCAGAAGTGTGGGGAACTCACGTAGGCCCACACACATACAAATAAGGAAATCTCAAAAGAAAACTTGAGACTTATATCATTCCAATGTACTGTATTGGGTTCTTTGAATTTATATATTCAGAATAGAAAAATCAGAATAATTATCTGATACAAACATAAAAATAGAGCACATTTATTAACAGTAGGAAAAGTACTTACAATAACAATAGATTAAATCTCACATAATAAACACAGCCAAAAGAGAACAAGAAACCTTTGACATTCTGATGCAATATAGTCAAAGACTGTCCCACACACATCTTAACATATACACATATAAAGAATTCATTTCATAGGCAGAAAAAATAATTTTTGTCTGTCACTGAAAGACAGAGTCTGTCCTGGTTTTCAACTTTGATTATGTACTACAGATAGACTTCAAATATTAAAAAAAAAAATTTAACAACATGAGCATGAGCATGGTGGCATATATCTTTAGTCCCAACATTAGAAGCAGAGATAGGTAGAGCTCTCTGAAATCAAGGCCAGCCTGCTCTACATATTAAGTTCAAGGCCAGCCAGACCTACAAAATGAGAACCAGTCTTTACAAAAAGAAAAGCAACAGCAAAAACCCATATTCATTCCTAAAATAAACATCTTTATATATATATGTATATATGTGCATATATATATACATATATATATTTTAAATATCCTATACAATGGTGAATACTTCTTCGAAAGTTCTGGATTTTAACAAGTCTGACCAGCTAACTTGCTTGCTTGAGTAGGTTTTCAGTTCCCCTGGGAGTCACAGATGCTTTGGATCCACTGTTCTGGTGTACGAGTTCTATTTCTTCTTCCTCTTCCTCACTGGCTCATCATCAGAGCTGCTCTCGGTACTGCTGCTGCTGCTGGAGGAGCTGGAGTCTGAGTCTGAGTCCGAGGAGGAGGAGGAAGAGGAGGAGGAAGAGGCTGAGGAGGAGGAGCTAGAGAGGCTTTCATCTGAGTCACTGTCCTCTGAAGAGGATGAGGCCGATGTCTCGCTCTCTGATGAAGACTCACTGGCCGAGCTGCCACTGCTGGAGGCACTGGAACTCGTGACACTCTTAGACCTATGGAAGTGACACAAAGTGCACACATGGGAAACTGACAATTAACTCAGGGCTTAGAAAGGTTCACGCTGAGCAGCAGCTAGTCCTAGGCCTGATGTTTGGGGATTATCTAACTCTGAAACACTTAAAAGTTCTCTGTCATTTTGGCAGCTCTCTTGGCGTTCCTAAGGTGAGCCTCCTGCATGACGTTACACTGAGCATGCGGCGCAAGCCTGGGATCCTGGGAGGGAGGTCAAGGGTGTCCTCAGCAATACAGTAAGGTCAAGACTAATCTGTCTGTCTCTGTCTTTCTCTGTCTCTGTCTCTGTCTCTGTCTGTCTGTCTGTCTGTCTGTCTGTCTGTCTCTCTCTCTCTCTCTCTCTCTCTCTCTCTCTCACACACACACACACACACACACACACACACACACACACAAAGAAAAGAAAAAAAGAAGGGGACTGAAGAGATGGCTCAGAGGTTAAGAGCACTGACTGCTCTTCCAGAGGTTCTGAGTTCAATTCCCAGCAATCACATGGTGGCTCACAACCATCTGTAATGGGATCTGATGCCCTCTTCTGGTGTGTCTGGTCTGAAGACAGTGACAATGTCCATATATATATATATATATATATATATATATATATATAAAACAAATAAATCTTTAAAAAAAATAAAAGAATTGCAAACAAAAACTTCAGACCAGCCTTCCCTCCCCCAGGTAGTGTCACCCACCGAAAGCCACCTACCTCTTCTTCTTGGGCTTTCTCTCTATGTTGGTCTCTCCCGTGCTGAGGGACAAAGGGAAACAAAAGCTCCTATTAATAAAAGTGACCACAGACCCCTCTGCTAGCCTCAGACCGGGGTCCATTGCAGATGCTCAAGGGCACAGGCTGCCTGCTCGGATCAAGTGAAAAGTCCCCCTCCCACAGGAGACACACAGCGCACATAGCCAACCTCAGGCTTCAGCAACACACTCTCTCCTGTTCCATCAAAGCCGCTTAGAAGGTAAGATGACCGAACACACAGACTGGTTTCTTTTTTTGTTTAGAACTTTCATTACTTATTGAACAAGCAAGGTCAACAACAGCACAACAGCTGTAATCTGGCTTCCTGGAATTACACATGGCCATTTCAAACTTTCACAAAAAGCAATTTTAACTTCTGTATAGCTTCCAAAATTTTAGTTACTGTTTAAAACAATTTCACTTTTTTCTTTTTCAAATTAATTCTAAATAGTGAAATGTCTTCTTTTTCTTCTCTGAGACAAGGTCTTAGATAGCCTAGGCTAGGCCTGAACTCATCTGTTACCTGAAGCTGACGCCGACCTCTTGACCCTTCTGCTCCCTGTTATGTAGGGTCATGGATGGAACTAAGAGCCTTGTGCACACCAGGCAAGCGCTCTGCACGCGAGCCACATCTCAGCCACTCCTAGCCTGTGCTTGCACCTTAGAGGTTTTCAAAACGAGTTCCTGCTCCTTGATTAGGAAAGTGGGCTTGATCCAGCCACAGACATAGTCCCCACCCAGAACCACTGCAGGTCCTGCAGATGGAATGTTCCATTCTAACCAAGCTCATGAGAGAATTTCATTCCACGTTTGCAGAGCTGTGTCCGTTTCCATTTTCTGAGGTATAAGGGAAGGTGATTCTATTAGCGAGGGGGCAGCCCTGTCTTGTTTTGTGAGAGACCACATTACAGAAAAGCTTTCAGCAGGAAGTCAAACATTAGACTACCCTCAGTGTGTAGATATCAGACCTGGCAGAGCTGAATGAGTTAGTTCCAGACAGGGTCTGCCTACATAGCTCCAGATAACATGAATTTAGTTATGCAGACCAGCTAGACCTTGAAATCATAGAAATCTACCTGTGTCTGTCTCCTGAGTGTTGAGATTAAAAGTGTGAGCTACCATACTGGCTGGGTAGATATTTAGTTAGAATCTGGCAAAGTTTAATATTAACTCAGTTTCTAACTTTAATTTTTACATTCATTCTTGAGAAACATGACTTTCAAATAGAGATGAAGTTTTGATACAAAATTTATCAAAGCCACACAATCTATCTATCTATCTATCTATCTATCTATCTATCTATCTATCTTCCCCCACTGGTGATTCTATTTGCCTGTTATGAAGCAGCAATAAACATGGAAATTAAAGCATCTCTGTGGTAGGATTAAGGCCATCTGGGTACATGCCCAGAATACCATAACTAGGTCACATGGAGATTCTATTTAGTTTTTTTTACTTCTAGAGCCCACCCTGTTCTCCACAGTAAGCACAGCACCAGTTTACACTCCCATCAATAGTGAGCAAGGCGGCTCTTTACCCCAGCCCTTGCCAGCTTTGTCTACCGGATGGGTGCCCATTTGGGATGGGGTGAGACCGAAGTTCAACCTAGTTTTAATTTGCATTTCCCTGATGGCTAAGGATGTTGGACACTTTTAAAAAATACTCATTAATCATTTGTATTTTTTGTAACTATTAAATTCCTTAGTTCAAGTTTAAAAATATTTTCTTATTTAGTGATTTTAGCTCTTTGCACACTCTAAATATCAGTTCTTAGCATGCAAAGATCTTAGCCCAATTGGTAGACTAGGTTTTTTTTTTTGTTTTGTTTCTCACTCACTTAGTGATTTTCTTTACTGTCCAAAAGATTTTTTTTTTTTTTTTTTTTTTTTTTTTTGGTTTTTCGAGACAGGGTTTCTCTGTGTAGCCCTGGCTGTCCTGGAACTCACTCTGTAGACCAGGCTGGCCTCGAACTCAGAAATCCGCCTGCCTCTGCCTCCCAAGTGCTGGGATTAAAGGCGTGCACCACTACCGCCCGGCAAGATTTTTAATTTTATAACATCTTTCTTGTCAATTTGACAGGGGGGTGATGCCGGGCAGTGGTGGCGCATGCCTTTAAACCCAGCACTTAAGAGGCAGAGGCAGGCAGAGATTTCTGAGCTCGAAGCCAGCCTGGTCTACAGAGTGAGTTCCAGGACAGCCAGGGCTACAGAGAAACCCTGTCTCGAAAAAAACCAAAAAAAAAAAAAAAAAAAAAATTGAGAGGAGGGTTGTTTTTGAAGATAGGATGTCACTATATAATACTGGCTGGCTTCAAATTAAGAGACCTACCTGCCTCTGCCTTCCACGTGCTAATATTAAAGATCAGACCACCATACCTGGCTCTATTTGTCAACTCTGGAGACTTTGATTAAGTGGATGAAACAGAAATGCTCAGTGTCTTCTGCACTTGAAAGCATAGGAATCCAGTCAGGAGTATTTTTTTTTTTTTTTTTTTTGGTTTTTAGACAGGGTTTCTCTGTGTAGTCCTGGCTGTCCTGGAACTCACTCTCTAGTCCAGGCTGGCCTCGAACTCAGAAATCCGCCTGCCTCTGCCTCCCAAGTGCTGGGATTACAGGCGTGCGCCACTACGCCCGGCCAGGAATATTATCTAAGGACAATTCACTCTTATTCCTTCCTGTCCAGTGTAGGAATTAAGCTGTAAATTCTGCATGGTAACTAATTTTATAAGCCCAGTTCACTGGCCATGTGAGAATCTCCCTGTCTTATAAGAGTGGGACCAGTACCTATAGGAGGTCATCTTTTATTCTTCTCAATAGGATCTTGGTGCAAGACTAAGGGCCTCTCCAGATTTTGTTTTTGTTTTTGTTTTTTGGATTTGTTTTTGTTTTTGAGACAGGGTTTCTCTGTATTGCCCTGGCTGTCCTGGAACTCACTCTGTAGTCCAGGCTGGCCTCAAACTCAGAAATCTACCTGCCTCTGCCTTGCAGAGTGCTGGGATTACAGGCGTGCACCGCCGCCGCCACCACCACCCGGATCCTCTCCAGATTTTTAACTTATAATAAGGTGTAGTAGATGAGGAAGTCAAAAAAAGAAAACCAAGAGACAAGTTCTCACAGATTTCTTTTTGGAAAAAGCATGCATTAATTTGATGATCTTTTTTTTTTTTTAATTTGTGTGTGTGTGTGTACACGCTCATATATATGTAAGCATACAAAGAGGTTAATAATAGCTACCTTACTAGTAGAGATTTTAGGTTTTAAATATGCTAAGACTTATAAAGAGCATACATAGGGCTTGGACACAGAGTAACATTCATTAAAAATCAGCTGATCGTACTGGAAGATGGATGTGGCAGTGCACACTTGTAATCCCAGCACTCAGGAGACTGAGACAGGAAGACTGCAAACTTGAGGACAGCCTGAGCTTTGTGGTGAGAAGGTCTCCAAAACCCAAAATAAAAAACATCAGCTAGCATTATAATGAAAATTTCAGCCCCTTAACCGATTCTATAAATATTTTTGTAAGTTCCCCTGGATACCACATGTAAACCTACCTTTGCTGCAATAATCTGTTTTCTTTTTCTTTTAAAGCTTTCTTCAGCTCTGCTGTTCTTGAAGGCCTGTGTAGGTACTTTCTTTTCCCTTTGCATTCATAAGTCCAATGTCCAAATTCCAAGCATTTCTGACATCTTACATGTTGCTTATTGGCTTCACTACAAATGAAAAAACAAAAAAAACAAAAAACAAAAAACCAGAATACAAGCCTTAGAAGTTTTGTCTTGGGACACTTTCTGACCCGAAAGAGCATAAAGTATCACGTGATGTTGACTCTAGTAGGCACACAAATGGTATACTTAAGTGATCAATGCATGCAACCTGGGGCTCAACAGGAGTTGAGACGTGCTCTTCTAAGCCTAGCATCGTATTTCATGCTTGTGAAAGATTATTTCACTTTTCAGGCCAAAGTGGGAGGACGGTTCTGAGTTCAAAGTTAGCCTGAGCTGCAGAGGCAGAGACCCTGTCTCAACAAAGCAAAATAAGAAAAACAAAAATTTTAAGTTTTTCCATTCCAGCAATGATGTATTCAGACCAACATTTTTAGCTCAGAATGCAAAGGATAAGAAAGATCTTTGTTTTATTTGTTGTAATGCTAGATATTAAACTCAGAGCCTCCTTCATGGATGCTCTACTACTGAGCCAGACCCCTAACCCATTAAAACACTTTTTTTAAAAAATATATCTCTAAGTGCTTTGATATTTTATTTTATTTTATTTTTGTTTTATTTATTATCTATATGAGTACACTGTAGCTGTCTTCAGGCACACCAGAAGGGAACATCAGATCCCATTACAGATGGTGTGAGCCACCATGTGGGTGCTGGGAATTGAACTCAAGACCTCTGGAAGAGCAGTCAGTGCTCTTAACCACTGAGCCACCTCTCTAGCCCCCATTAAAACACTTTTAAGGCTAGGAAATGGCTGGGTGTGCAAGGCCAAAGGTCTGAGCTGAATCTCCAGATCTGTGGAGTGGAAGGAGAAGCCCTGACTCCAACAGCTGTCCTCTGACCACCACTCCTAGTCACACAGAAAGAAAAAAGTATTCCTTTGGTTGGTTGATTCTGCTTTTGATTTTTTTTCCTGGAACTCAATCTGTAGACCAGGGTGGCCTTGAACTCATAGATCTGCCCCTGCCTCCCAAGTGCTGGGATTAAAGGCATGTGCCACTGTGCCTGGCTATAATTTTTTTTTTTTTACTCACTAATGAAAAACCGGTAGTGGTGAGATAGCTCAGTGGGTTAAAGGCACTTGCCACACAATACTAGGATCAAAGGTGTGTGCCACCATACCAGCTTGTACTTCAATAAAACAGTCCTTGAGCAGAAAAAAAAAAAAAAAGCCTACTGGTAAGTTTTATGGGTGAGATCCTTCTGCAATACAGGTTGAACATTCCTAATACAAACATTTAAAATCTAAACACTTCAAAATATAACACTTTTTTTTAAGCACCAAAGCACCACAAATGGAAAATTTTATACCCGACAGTCTATAAAACAAGCATGTTTAGAGCTGGAGAAAAGGTTCAAGAGTTAAGAGCACTTGCTGCTACTGCAAAGGACCAATGGTTTGGTTCCCAGATTCCATATGGTGGCTTATAACCATCTATCTCTCCAGTTCCGCGGGATCTGACACCCTCTTCTGACTTCCAAGGGCACCAGGCACATACATGCTGTAGAGATGACAAGCAGCCAAAACACTCATACACATAAGGTATCTTTAAAATTTTTTTCAAGACTGGCACATTGGGAGGGATGTCAGGGAGACAGCTTTGTAGTGGAACTTTTGCCTGGCGTATACTACTCCTCCGTTCAGCCTTTAGAAACATTATATAAAGAAAGTTATATAATATATATAAATATTATATATAAGCTATTTTATAAATAAGCTATTATTATATATGAGCTATTTTATATATAAGCTATTTTTAAGCTGGGCATGGTGCACTCCTGTAATCCCAGGATCCTGAGGGGAGAGGCAGGACTGGGGAACACAGTGACATAGAGATCTGTTGCAAACAAAACTGATGGGACAGGGAATATGGTGGGTGACCAGCCAGAAACCAAAAGGTCTGGACAATGAAACTTCGTATTAAATCTAATATTGTAAAAAAAAAAAAAAAAAGCAAAGATGAAGATAAGCCTGTTAAGAAAAGTAATACAAGCCGGGGGTGGTGGTGCACACCTTTAATCCCAGCACTTGGGAAGCAGATGCAGGCAGATTTTTGAGTTTGAGGCCAGCCTGGTCTACAGAGTGAGTTCCAGGACAGCCAGGACTACACAGAGAAACCCTGTCTCGAAAAAACAAAACAAAAACAAAAACAAACAAACAAACAAAAAAAGTAATACAAGTGGACGCCTTTAATTCTAGCACTCAGGAGGCAGACGCTAGTGGGTCTTGAAAAACCAAAAAGAGAAGCAATATGAAACAAGGAAAGACTCATGACTTTTAACTGGAAAACACTCCTTGTTTTTTGCTTTTGAAACAAGGTCTCTTTTGAAGCCTTGGATGGCCTAGCCTTGAACTCACAGATCCACCTGCTTCTGCCTCCTGAGTGCTTAGATTAAAAGCATAATCCACCACATCAGGCCCAACACTCAGGTTTTAAACTAATAAACCATAGCTTAGTTCAAAAGCTACGGTCGAAGCATGCAGGTATTAGATAAATAAACAGTGTTTTCAGTTTTATGACTTTTGATAGGTTTGAGAGACACAACAAGCCACCTCACAGGCCAGACAGAGAATGGGTAAAACATTGCTGGAGGGTTTTGTTTTAAGATGAAGTCTTATGTTGCCCAGGCTAGACTCAAACTCATGTTAAAGTAACTGGTCTCAACCCCTTACACAGCTCACACCACTGAGCGGGTAGTTACTGAGCTGGTTTGTTTTTTCCTTTTGGAGACAAGGTATCCCTGTACAGCCATGGCTGGCCTGCAGCTTAGTATGTAGATCAGGCTGGCTTTGTCTCCCCCTGCTTTTGCCTCTCCAGTGCTCCGATTAAAGGCATCTGCCACCAGGACTGGGAGTTACTAAGATTCAAAAAAAAAAAAAAAAAAAAAAAACTTTTTTTTTTTTTTTTTTAATTTAAACTGGGCATGGTGGCACATGCTTTTAATCCCAGCACATTGAAGCCAGCCCGGTCTACAGACGTTCCAGGTACAGCCAGGGCTACAGAGAAATCCTGTCTCAAATCTGTCCACCCCGCAATTCTAACAGACTCAAAGCAATTATACCACTGTATCTTTCCCCAAATCCTCTGGTGACTCAGTCCTTTCTATGGCTTTTAGTCTGTCTTCAAATGTCACCACTCTGCAGATGAATTTCTAGGACAACTAACTTGAAACGGGCCTTTCCCCATCACAGCCTCTTATTTCCTATAAAGTTTAATTTTGTTTTGTTTTTAGAGAGACGGGGGCTCTCTGTGTACTCCTGGCTGTCCTGGAACTCACACTGTGGACCAGGCTGGCCCCGAATTCTGAAATCTGCCTGCCGCCTCTGCCTCTGCCTCTGCCTCCTGGATGCGGGATGCGATGCACCACCACCGTCCGGCTCCTACAAAGCTATTTAAGCCACTAGCTACACTTACTTAGAGTATCAACAGGTTCCACACTAAAACCGTAAGCTGCATGACTTGAATACATTTTTCTTCAGAGAGAAAGTGTCAATGAGTGATTGTACTAAAATTATTTACTGTGAGAACTGCAGAAAGTAAGACGGTAGATGGGAAATGATTAGGCATTGCAGACAGACTTATTTCTAGGAAAGGCGATAGGAAAGAGGAAGGAACGCTGATGAAGGAAAAGTTTGGGAAGATGTAGGACCACGCAGCCCGGCTACCCTTGACGTGTGAACACAGGGACACAAACCATCCAGCGACCAACTCTTGCATTCATTTTGGAATCTCTTCAGATCCCGCTCAGCCCAGGAACTTGCGCCCGCACACTAGTCAGCGGATAGGCGTCTGCATGGCCCTAACCCTCCCGCAGACCCCACAAGCGTCTAACTTACGCTTGCCTCCGAGCTATGAGCCGATGCATGGGAGTCGCCATCTTGTAGTGGGCGGAGTCGGCCGCACGGGTTTTTGGGAAACTCAGCCGGGTGGGCGGGTCCTTAGAAGCCTCTGCGGTCCTGGGCGGGGCCAGACGAGCTCAACCCAACAGAGGTGACTGGTGGTCGCTAGCTAGTTTGTCTTCTCTAATGTGGGTCTTGTGTTCAGTATGAATAGGGCCTTGAAGGGTGATCTCAAACCAGGGGTCTGTAATCTGTATGCAGAGGAATTTTGTAGTATTCAAAAATACTGTAATCCCAGGATTTTGGAGGCTGAGGCTAGAGGATTGCTATGTGTTCAAGGCCAACCTGGGCAAACATAAGCCCCTAGCCCAAAAGCAAACCAAACCAAACCAAACTAAACCAAACCAAACCAAAAACAAAAAGGCCAAGCAGTAATGGCCCACATCTTTAATTCCAACACTTGCCTCATCTACACAGCGAGTTCCAGGAAAACCAAGGCTGCACGCAGAAACTGTCTCTAAAAAACAAAACAAAAACCACAAGAAATCACAAGTGTCATCATGATGACTGTAACATTCTGTTTTTGTTGTTGTTGTTGGTATTGTTTTTTTGTTTGTTTGTTTTTTTCCCTTCAAAGATCTACATAGAGGAATTTTAAGCCAGCAAAATGGCTGCTCTGGAAAGAAATTGTAACTAGCGGGAATGTAGACCTGGGTTCCAGGCCAGCATGGTACAGAGCAAGTTTCAGGTAAAGAAATTTAGTTCCAGGTGTGGTGGCATGTGCCTTTAATCCCCGCGTTCAGGAGACACGGGCTGACAGATCTCTGAATTCTAGTCAGTTCGGTTGAGTCAGTGGCTTAAGTGGGGGGTGGAGGGGCAGGAGGGGTAGAGGGGAGGGTGGAGAGGGAGACTGAAAGACAGAGAAGGAGATGAATCGAGCAGTCTTACAGTTTTACAGAGACGGGTTGCAAGTGAAGACAGAAGGAGCCTGAGAGAAAAGGACCAGAAGATTAGAACAGATTGCCAGAGTTAGTTTGAGACAAAGCAGAGCAGTTCTGTCAGAAGCTGAGAGAAGCCAGTTAACCTGTCAGCTCAGAGGAGTTTAGGCTGAACCAACCAGCCAGAGTTCAGAAGGAACTAGAAAGGATGAGTTTGGGCTGGAGAGACAAACTCAATGGTTAAGAGCACTGACTGCTCTTCCAGAGGTCCTGAGTTCAATTCACAGCAATCACATGGTAGCTTTACAACCATCTGCAAGGGGGTCTGATGCCCTCTTCTGGTGTGTCTGAAGAGAGCAATGGTGGTGTACTCATGCATAAAAGAAATCTTTAAAAAGAAAAAAAAAAGCAGTAAACTTCTGAGATGACCATCACAGCTGGTGAATTAAAAAAGATACATTTACAGCTCTGTTCAGACCAGTATTTGTCTCACTGTTGGTATTTATTTATTAGATCTCTTTTTTAAAATGTGTACGGATGTTTTGTCTGCATGTATGTATGTGCTTGTGCATCATACATGCATGGCTGGTGCTGAGGGGGTCGGAACAGAGCAGTGCTTACCTGCAACTGGGATTATGGATTATGTGCAGAGAACTGAACTCACATCTGCAGGAGCAGCAAGTGCTCTTAACTGTTGACCCAGCTCTCAACTTCCCACTTCTTTTCTTTTCTTTTCTTTTCTTTTCTTTTCTTTTCTTTTCTTTTCTTTTCTTTTCTTTTCTCTTTTCTTTTCTTTTTTAAAGAATTAACTTATTTTATGTTTATAAATATTACTGTAGCTGTCTTCAGACACACCAGAAGAGGGCATCAGATCCCATTACAGATGTTTGTGTGCCACCATGTGGTTGCTGGGAACTGAACTCAGGACCTCTGGAAGAGCAGTCAGTGCTCTTAACCGCTCAGCCATCTCTCCAGCCCCCTCTTATTTTTTATTTTTAAAGGTAAGATCTTTAATTTTCCAGGCTGGCCAGAATTAGCTCAGACTAGTCTAATTCTGAAGTTATGACACAAGTTTATAACCTCAGGATTCAGGATGTAGAGAAAGGAGGACAAGGAAGTCAAGGCCAACCTGGGCTATATAGCAAATCTGAGGCTACCCTGGTCTACATGAAAACTTGTATTAATACAAAGTTTTTTGGGTTTTTTTTTTTTGTTTGTTTGTTTTGTTTTTGGGTTTTTTTTTGTTTTTTGTTTTTGTTTTTTGTTTCTGTTTGTTTGTTTTTTCGAGACAGGGTTTCTCTATATAGTCCTGGCAGTCCTGCTGTCCTGGAACTCACTCTGTAGATCAGGCTGGCCTCGAGCTCAGAAATCTGCCTGCCTCTGCCTCCCAAGTGCTGGGATTAGAGGTGTGTGCCACCACTGCCCGGCAATACAGTTTTTTTAAAAGCAAAAAAACAAAAAAAGACCTTGAAATTCTACTGCCTTCTCCATTGTCTCATTATTTTGATTTTAAATCCATTTTTATATCTACAAACCCAAATAACTCTTCATTAGTCTTTTCCCCACCCCATACCTGATTTATTGCTTTTAGGCGTTTGTTTTTCCAGATAAAATCTGTTTTTAAACTTTTAGTTGAGTCTTTGTGGGTTTTACAACATGCACCCCAGGCCTGCGTATCTCTCCAGCCACTCTGATCTGCCCATCTTACAACCTTCCCCCTCCAGACGAATTTCTTGACAACGTTTGGGGGCTTGAGATGTAGCTCAGAGATAGTTTCTACCCAGTATTATTAGTCAGGGTTCTCTAGAGTCACAGAACTTATGAATAGTCTCTATATAGTAAGGGACTTTGTTGACTTACAGTCTGCAGTCCAACTCCCCAACAATGGTCCAAGGATCCAGCAGTTGCTCAGTCCCACAAGGCAAGCAGGCAAAAGAAGAGAGAGTGAGTCTTCCTTCTTCCTACGTCCTTCTGTAGGTCTCCAGCAGGAGGTATGGCCCAGATTAAAGGTGTGTGCCACCATGCCTGGATCTGTGACTTGCTTTGTCCCAGATGACCTAGAATTTAGAGATCTCCCTGATTTAATTTTCTGGGATTCATAACCACTATGCCTTGAGATCTCCATGCCAGGATCCAGGCTTGTATCTCCCCACCTCCAGATTAGGATCATAGGTGAGCCTTCCAGCTCCGGATTATAGCTCATTCCAGATATAGTCAAGTTGACAACTAGGAATAGCCACTACAGTGTGTAAAGACCTGGCTTCATCTCCCTAGCAAAACACACACACACACACACACACACACACACACACACACACACCAGTATAAAACTTTCAAGGTTCCTATAAAATAATTGTGATGGTTTGAAAAAGAATGACACTCAAAGACTCATGTATGTGAATGCTGGCCCATAGGGAATAGCACTGTTAGGAGGTGTGCCCTTGCTGGAGCAGGTGTGGCCTTGTTGGAGGAAACTCATTTGTTTAAGGTAGGCCTAGTGTGGCAGTCTCCTTCTGCTGCTTGTGGATCACGTTTTAGAACTCTCAGCTCCTTCCCCAGCACCATGCTTGCCTGAATGCCGCCATGCTTCCCACAGTCATGATAATGGATTAACCCTCTGAATCTGTAAGCCAGCCCTAATGGAATGTTTTTCTTTATAAGGGTTGCAGTGGTCATAGTGTCTCTTCATAGCAATACCAACACCAACTAATATTAACAATAATATTAAGACTTTTTTTTTAATAGACAGGCTTTTTGAGACAGGGTTTCCCTGTATAGCCCTGGCTGTCCTGGAACTCACTCTGTAGACCAGGCTGGCCTCGAACTCAGAAATCTGCCTGCCTCTGCCTCCCAAGTGCTGGGATTACAGGCGTGCGCCACCACTCCCGGCTAAGACTTTTTTTAATAGACAGAGTTTAATTATGTACCCCTATCTATCCTGGAACTCACTATGTAGATCAGTTTGGCTTCAGAATCGCACAGGTCTGCAGGTCTGCCTGCCTCTGCCTCTTGAGTGCTGGGATAGGTATGTGCCAAGACACCCTTCACTTATTGATTTCTAAAAAGTATTTATTTATTTATTTATTTATTTATTTATTTATTGTGTGTGTGTGAACACAAGTGTGCCTTGCCACTTGTGTGGATATCAGAGTACAGTTTACTGTAGACATTTCTCTCCTTCCACCCCATGAGGCCTAGGGATTAATCTCTGTTGTCTACCTTGGCCGTGAGCAGCTTCGCCCACTGACTCATCTAGCCCTTCCTTGTTAGGCAGTCTTAAAAGGATTTCTATTAGAGCAAGTATGAGAATGCAAAAGATAGAATGAGGTAATAAATAGGAAAGAGGAGGCAGATATTCTCATTGTAATATTTGGGTTGCACAGTTAGGAAAGACTATGAAAATTAACTAAGAGCCCTCCTAGACAGTTAAGCCTAGAGGTTAACCACACATATATCCAAACACAATAATTATGTGTATTCTCAGGGGAAGACTAACCCAATGTAGCTGTTTTCCAGAGGTTTGGTCCAGAAGAACAAGGCTAAATTTTGGACACAATGATTTTGTAAAAGCTGCTTAAAAAATTAAAAAACCCACGAAGAAGCTACAAATAATTTCTGTGTAGCATGAGTGAATACTTAACTAGATATAAAACAGACTCGTTCTTTATCCTGGGGTGGCCTCCTAAAGTGTATTCTGGTTTTATAAGATGCCTTAACAGAAGGATAGAAAGGCCTTGGTGACAGGTAGTTTCATTTCTGACCTATTACACAGTCCATGGTTAGGATGAAAGCTAAATAGAAAAAAAAGGCTAATTTTTGTTGTTTTGATGTGGGTTTTTATTTTATTTTTGCATAGGGTCTCATAAAGCCCATGCGGGTCTGGCACTTGCCATGTAGCTGAGGATGACCTTGATTTCTGGTCCTCCTGCCTCCCTCTGAAGTGTTGGGATTTCAGATTAGAGTTATGGGCCTTTGGGCCTGGCTGGGTTTAGGAAGTCTTCTTGAGAGGTAAATAATGCAGTCACAGACAGCCCCAGAAGTAAGAACGCCCCATACCTTATTTGATGTTCTGCTACCTTCCTCTAGTCATTCTCTTTGTTTTGTTTTATTTTGTTAGAGAGAGACAGGATCTCTCTACACAGCCCTGGCTAGCCCAGAGCTCACTATGTAGACTAGGCTGGCTTTAAACGCACATAGATCTGTCTGCCTCCACCTCCCAATTACTGGGATTAAGGCGTGTACCATACAGCTCAACATTCTTTTATTTTTAATTTATTTTATTTATTTATTTAATGTATGTGAGTACACTGTCGCTGTCTTCAAACATACGAGAGCATCGGATCCCATTACAGATGGTTGTGAGCCACCATGTGGTTGCTGGGAATTGAACTCAGGGCCTCAAGAAAAGCAGTCAGTGCTCTTAAACGCTGAGCCATCTCTCCAGCTCCCCTCAACATTCTTTTTTAAAGATTTATTTATTGTTATATGTAAGTACATTGTAGCTGTGCTCAGACACACCAGAAGAGGGTATCAGCTCTCATTATGGATGGTTGTGAGCCACCATGTGGGTGCTGGAATTTGAACTCAGGACCTTCGGAAGATCAGTCAGTGCTCTTAACCTCTAAGCCATCTCTCCAGCCCCAGGAGTTCAACATTCTTACTTTTTTGTTTGTTTTGAGACAGTGTGTAGCACTGGGTATCCTGAAACTCAATCTGTAGACTAGACTGGCCTCGAATTTACAATGAACTGCCTGTTTTTGCCTCCCAAGTGCTGGGATCAAAGGCGTGCACCACCGCTGCCCACCACCACCCAGCCCAATTCTTAAAGGCTAAAGACACTTGCTGCCCACAAGCCTGACCTGAGTTTGACCCCTGAACCATATGGTGGAAGGAGAGCTTTGACTTGTACAAATTAGTCTCTCATCTCTACAAGCACACCATGACACTTGTACTCATATGTAAATAAAATATAAATACATTAAATAAATAAAGTAAAACAATATAAATAAAATTTGTTTACGCAAATAAATAAAAGTTTAATTAATTTATTGTACTGGTTGGTTTTGTGTCAATTTGACACAAGCTAGAGTCATCATAGAGGAGGAAATCTCAGCTGAGAAAATGTCCCCATGAGATCCAACTGTAAGGCGTTTTCTTGAGGCTGGGTCTTAATTAGTTCCAGCTGGCTTCAAGCTCTGCTAGAGAGAGGGCCTAGCCCATTGCGGGTGGTGCCATCTCTGAGCTGGTCGTCCTGGGTTCTATAAGAAAGCAGGCTGACCAATCCAATAAGCAGCACCCCTCCACGCCCTCTGTATTAGCTCCTGCCTCCAAGTTTTTGTCCTGTTGAGTCTCCATCCTGCCTTTCTTTGGTAGCAAGGTGGAAGTGTAAGCTGAATGAACTCCTCTCCCCAACTTTCCTCCAGCCATGATGTTTCCTTACAGCCGTAGAAACCCTAAGTGGGACTTCGATTAATTAATTAATTTTAAAGCAGTGGCAGGCAAATGGAAGATGGATAGCTCTCCTGGGCATTAGGGTAGAGATGAGGCTCTCTGGCTTGAGAGGTCCGAGTGGGGCTTGAACCTCCTGGAGTGTGGTGACATCGTGGTTTAACCACTTTCCTTCCTTCTTTATTTCATTTGAGACGGTATCTAACTCCCCATCTCCCCGCCTGGCCTGGAACTCAGAAATCTGTGTGTCTCTGCTTCCTGAGGCTGCATTAAAGGCATACACTGCCACGCCACGCTTTCTGCTTTCTAAGAGAGCCTCGGAAGCAAAATACACAAAAGGTTGTAACCGAGTCTCTCCTCTTCAAAGACCTGCTCCTGCTCCTCAGAGACCTTGAATGATACTGCAGCCCTCTGCTGCCTTGAGGCATTGCACAGAGGGAGTGAGTTCAGGATGGCCTTGTCTGCAGAGCCGGGATGGTGCCACAGGTCTCCAAAGATTAGGAATCCATGGTCATCTTTGACTACATAATGAGCTGGAGCTTGAGGCCAGCTGGAGCTAATTGAGCCCCAGCCTCAAAAAATAAATAAATAAATAAAAAATTAAAAAAAATCCATAACGCTTGACATGCCAAAGAAACAAAAAAATAGATCTTCCCAAACTTGGTTGTCCTCTCCTGTGATTGTTAATTATCACAGCTTCCTTATGATACATTATTTCTTCTTTCATTTATTTATTTATTTATTTATTCATTTATTTGTTTGTTTGTTTGTTTTTCGAGACAGGGTTTCTCTGTGTAGCCCTGGTTGTCCTGGAACTCACTCTGTAGACCAGGCTGGCCTCGAACTCAGAAATCTGCCTGCCTCTGCCTCCCAAGTGCTGGGATTAAAGGTGTGCGCCACCACTGCCCGGCTCATTTTTTTTTTTTTCAACAGCACTGTGCAGTTTATAAACCATTCAAGTACAGTAGCATCTGGTGAGACTGGGTTCGCAAACAGAATCGCCAAGTGAACAGATATTCAGCATCTGTTGAATGGGTTGGAAGAAGCCACTACATACTCTCCACAAACGGCTTCCACAACCAATACAGTACTAGCCATTAACCCAGCACACCGAGTGTACCAGAGTGGAAAAGATGCAACGAGAAAAATAGCTACACTAGGAAGCCAACACTTTAAAAATGAGTAAAACAAGCCGGGCGTGGTGGTGCATGCCTGTAATCCCAGCACTTGGGAGGCAGAGGCAGGCGGATTTCTGAGTTCGAGGCCAGCCTGGTCTACAGAGTGAGTTCCAGGACAGCCAGGGATACACAGAGAAACCCTGTCTCGAAAAAAACAAAAAACAAAACAAAACAAAAAAAAAATGAGTAAACACTTTGTTCCTCCCTTTGAGCCCCTAAAACATCTCACGGTCTGCATCTACCTATATGCTCCTACATCAGCTTCTAGAATAGCTGTCAGGAGGGAAAAAGTAAATGACACTGGCCAGTACAGTCTGGATGTTTAGGAAGGGGTCGGGGGGTGGGGTGGGGGGGAAGTCAGTTCTCAATAAGAACGACTTAGTCAGCCTCAGTCTTGTCCGCGGGGTCTCTGGATTCTTTTTCTTCTGCATCTCGTCAACGTCAACGTGCCTGTCCTTTTCTCCCAAACGCTCCAGCCTGGCAGCCATCTGCGCCTCCCGGTTCTCTTTGTTATCCTCCATTGTGTGGGTCAGTTTCTCCTCTGCCATTTTGCTGAAGTTGTTCTTCTCCTCGAAGGCTTTCTTTCTGGAGCACTTCTTTTTCACACTCCCGTTTCTCAGCAAGCTGCTTCAAGACTTCCGCTTCATGTGACTTGCGTCTTTCTTCTGATCTTCTGATTTCTTCTTGATTTCCTCCAGGGAAAGAGCCTTCTTCTTTGGGGCGGGGAGCGGGGGTTGGGGGATGGAGGGGGGTCGGGGACAGATTCTTTTGACCGAGGGCTGAGAATCAGCTCCAACGCTTCTCCAGCTCTTGCACCTGAGTATCAGAAGATGCCACGTCGGACAGAAGACAGGAGACTGGCTGTACACTCTACACAATCCGCTGGCAAGGACAGTCCCAAAATAAACTTGGAAATCTGAATCTCCCGCCTCCACACCTGTGCTAGGATTACTTTAATCAACAATGATTTTAAATTCGTTTGGTGCTGGTGATTGAACTTGGGGCTTTAAAATTTTTATTTATTTATTTATTTATTTATTTATTTATTGGTTTTTCGAGATAGGGTTTCTCTGTGTAGCCTGGCTGTCCTGGAACTCGCTCTGTAGACCAGGCTGGCCTCGAACTCAGAAATCTGCCTGCCTCTGCCTCCCAAGTGCTGGGATTACAGGCGTGTGCCACCACCGCCCGGCTTTTTTTTATTTTTTTAAGATTTATTTATTATTATATGTAAATACACTGTAGTTGTCTTCAGACATCCCAGAAGAGGGGGTCAGATCTCATTATAGATGGTCGTGAGCCACCATGTGATTTCTGGGATTTGAACTCAGGACCTTTGAAAGAGTAGTCAGTGTACTTAACCGCTGAGTCATCTCTCCAGCCCCGACCTTAGAGCTTCTTGCATGCTGGTCTTGCATTTGACCAGATGAGCTATGTGTCCAACTCAGTTTTTGTTGTTGTTTTGTTTTGTTTTAATGAAAATAATTTTAAGAAGTAGCTCTAGCTATCCTGGAACCCTCTGTGTCAACCAGAGTAGCCTTGAACTCAGATATCTGCCTGTGTCTGCCTCCTGAGTACTGAGATTAAAGGTATGCACCATTTTTTTTTTCTTTTGGAAAGAGAGTTTAGGTTGGTAGAACAGGCTTGCCTCAAACTGTCATTCGTCCTATAGCAAGGCGTGAGGTCCCATTAATAACAGGTTATGAAACGTGGCAAAGCATAGAAACGTGTCAGGAGAAAATGCTGTCCAACACATCCAAGGAGGCCCACTGCATGCTGGAAGAGGACCTTTCTGTGCGAAGTCTGTGTGTGTGAAATGACAAAGGCAGAGAGGTGCCGCTGTGCGGCACAGGCTTCGCAGTCAGCCCATTTGATCTAGCGCGCAGAAGAGGAAGCCGGCGGACCCAGGGGAAGCCCCTGCTGACTCCTCATGGCCGGACAACCAGCTCTGTCCTCCTCATCCAGGCATTTGTCTGCCAGGTCAGGGGTGTGGTGCTCACTGAAGTGGGCGAGCATTTCACCCCCAGTTTTTGCACTTCACCGGTCACTCGAGCGGAGGCAACGTGAGCCTGGGGATCTAATGACTTTATTCTAATTTGCATCTCTGTGACTGTTTGGTTGGTTTTTGAGACAGGTTCTCTGTAAATAGCCTGACTGTCCGGGAACTCACTCTGTAGACCAAGTTAGCCTCAAGCTCACAGAGATCTGCCTGCCTCTGCCTCCTCAGTGATGGGATAAAAAGCACAACAAAACCGCAGGCTGTAGAGACGGCTTGGCAGTTACAAGCATGTTCTACCCTAGCAGAGGACCTGGGTTTGATTCCCAGCATCCATGTGGTGGCCAACAACCTCCTGTAACTCTGTATCCAAGACTTTCAACCCCTGTACTGGACTTCGGTAAGCATGGGAGACATACAGGCAAAACAGTCATACAGAGAAAATACATTTCTTTTTATCGTAACTTCTTTTTGGAGAAATTAATTCGGGGGAAGATGCATGTTATCTTCCATTATAGATAGATTTATGGAGCTCTGCTAATTCTAGATGGACAGGGGCCTCCTAATATGACTCAGTGGTAGAGCCCTTGCCTAGCATGTGCTAGGTCTGGGGTTCATAGAGGAGCTTCTCTGTGTAGCCTCAAAACTGGCTCTAGATAGTTAACACATTCTTCTTCTTTAGTAGCTATAAGCAACTCAGCTGTTTTGTACTCAGGGGGAGTCTCAGTCTGTCAGCCAGACAGGAAATATTTATCTTCAAGTCTAGCCAGTTTCAGAGGACAAATAGTTCAGCTGATGGTTTACACAGTTTATGAGACAAGGGAAGGGAATTTGGAGTGTCTGTGTCTAGTCTGACACAGGTCAACAGAGCGCCAGGGCAGGCTGACCTAATCATGAGGAAGAGCTTGTATTTGCAATAAGCTGGAGGCCTTTCCTGTCAAATGCTCTGTGTGTGTGTGTGTGTGTGTGTGTGTGTGTGTGTGTTTTCAGCTATGCAATCCTGGCTGGCCTGGGACTCACTTCTAGACTAGGTTGTCCTTGAACTCACGAATCTCTTGACCTCCCACTCTCAGATGCTAGGGTTACTGGTATGAGCCATCATCATACTTGGTTTTATGTTTGGTTTTTTGAGACAGCCTCTCTCTACCTATCCTTGGGTGTCCTGGAACTCACTAATATAGACCAGGCTAGCCTCTCAATTGCAGCGGTCTGACTGCTTCCATCTATGGCATGCTGGGATTAGAGACGAATTCTGCTATGCCCAGCTATCATGCTTATCTTTTATTTATTTTTTTATCAATTATTTTATTGTTTCCTTTTTGGTTTTATTTTTCATTTAATTCTTTTTATGCATACGGGTGTTTTGCCTTAATGTGTGTTTGTGCACAGGTGTGCACGATGCTTTTAGAGAGCAGAAGACACTGTTGGATGCCCTGGGACTGAGGTTTTAGACAGTTGTCGGCCTTATTCATTGGCTGGAACCCTGATGGGGGTCGGCAGTGCTCTTCAGTGCCGACCCATCTCTCCAGTTCCTCCTTTGTTTACTTTGAAGATTTATAATTAATTAGTTAATTAATTTTGAGCAGAGAGAAACAGATTTATTAAGGAAATGTGGGAAGGAATTCCCAAAAGTAGAAGGGGTTCCAAGAGAGTAATATGGGCATAGGATGTAGATCTGGTTGGCCTTGAGCTCGGCAATACTTCTGCATGAAGTGTTGGGATTACAGAAATGAATCGTAAGCCCTGGCTTTGTTGTCGCTGTTGTTGTTTTCAGACAGGACATTATGCATCCCAGGCTGGCCTTAAATTCAGCACGTAGCTGAAGATTTGCTACTATGCCTAGTTTTTAAAAGTCTATTTCTATTATTTTAAAGCATTAAGTTTATATACAGAGCAAATCTTTATCCTCTTCTTTTTCTGAGCTGGGTAGCATAGGACGGTGACCCACTATTTAGAGGCAGAGCAATCATCAGTTCATCTTTGGTTTTGAGTTTAAGGCCAGCCTGGAATATATGGGAACTTGTGAATGAATGAGAGAGAGAGAGAGAGAGAGAGAGAGAGAGAGAGAGAGAGAGAGAGAAAAGAAAGAGGGGCAGGAAGGTAGGAAGAGAAGCATGAAAAAGCATTTCCTTGGTCAGTTCCCTTAGGCCTCTGTTTCTATCATAGGCCTCATTCAGATATGAAGCTAGATCCTACTTTGCTGTTCTCACAAATCCAAGCACCTCATGTTTTTGTTTTTGTTTTTGTTTTGTTTTTTTGTTTTTGTTTTTGTTTTTTTTGGGGGGTGGGGGTTGGAATTGGTTTTTTTGAGACAGGATTTCTCTGTATAGCACTGACTGTCCTGGAACTCATTCTGTAGACCAGGTTGGCCTCGAACTCAGAAATCCGCCTGCCTCTGCCTCCCAAGTGCTGGGATTACAGGCGTGCGCCACCACCCCCTGGCCACCTCATGGTTTTTATATGTGGGCTGCAGAGAAAGGTTGTCTTGAGATGGATGCCACCCCCTGCCCCCTGTGTCTGCGTCTCAATGCCCTTCTGTATTTCTCCTCCAATCAAGCTACTCCTTCCCAGGCCTCTGCCTGCACTCATCCCCTCTGACTCCATAGGGAAGTAGGAGTCTCCATCCCACCCCAGGCTATTTCAGAGCCTGCCCAGACCTGTCTAGATTCCTTAGCTCTCTGAGAGCCTGTGCACACCCTTTCTCTTCTTAAAGTAACTCACGCATTTGGGGTTGTTTTCTTCTAGCTCTTGATGACAAACTGAGTGTAGCTCACCCTATACCTCCACTCACCCTGTACCCCCACTCACCCTGTACCCCCACTCACTCACCCTGTACCCCACTTACACTTGATCAAGCCAGCTTGACTCATCAAGCTGATGAATCACACGCTCACTGGAACTCACTTGTTCTGGGGTGAGGCAAAGATTTACATTTTTTGCACTTTAGGTACCAAGTTCCAGGTCAGATGGAGCAGCAACAGAGTGTTGTTTCCTTCTAAGGAAACAACAGCCACAGGCCTTCATTGTCACGCTTATTTCAAGCCAGGCCTGCATGTTCTTTGGGAGCCAAGGGGAAGCCAATGCATAGGGTGAGAAGAAAGGGGGCAGCACCAGAGGGGTGGGAGGAACACAAGTGTGTGTGTGGTGGTGATGGTGGTGCAAGTTTATTTACAAAGAAGGAATTAGCCAGTGTGGTGCTTCAATCCCAGCACTCCGGAGGCAGAGGCAGGTGGATCTCTTGTAAATTCAAGGCCAGCCTGGTCTCCAGAGTGAGTTCCATTACAGCCAGGACTACACAGAGAAACCCAGTCTTGAAACAAAACATTGATTCCAAAGCTTCTGGTTGGTTGTGGTGATCGACAGCTGCAATCCCAATGTTTGTTAGGCTGCTGCAGGAGAACGGTGCGTTTGTGGTCAGCCGGGGCTACATAGAAATTATTACATCAAGAGAGCTGGTGACAGCGGGGCGGTGGTGGCGCATGCCTGTAATCCCAGCACTTGGGAGGCAGAGGCAGGTGGATTTTTTTTTTTCCGAGACAGGGTTTCTCTGTGTAGCCCTGGCTGTCCTGGAACTCACTCTGTAGACCAGGCTGGCCTCGAACTCAGAAATCCGCCTGCCTCTGCCTCCCAAGTGCTGGGATTACAGGCGTGCGCCACCATGCCCAGCTTTTGTTTTTCTTTTTTTGTTTTTTCCAGACAGGGTTTCTCTGTATAGCCCTGGATGTAGACCAGGCTGTCCTCAAACTCAGAAATCTGCCTGCCTTTGCCTCCCACATGCTGGGATTAAAGGCATGCGCCATCACTGCCTGGCTAATAAATCTTTAAAATAAGTAAGTAAATAAATAAATCTTAAGCCTCCTGCTCTGGGAAGGAGCAGGGCCAAATCAAGAAGGAAAAAAATATTTTTTGCATTTTTAATCCTGTGTATGCACGTGTGTGTGTGTGTGTGTGTGTGTGGTACATGTGTGTGCATGTGTGCGTGCTTGTACACACATATGCAGGGAAGTTAAAGGGCAGTTTGTTGGAGTTGGTTTTCTCTTTTCATCATGTAGGTTTTATGATTCAATTCAAATTGTCAAGTGAGGTGGCAAGTACCTCTACCGCGGAGCCACCGCAGCTCTCAGCATGTTGACTTAGATATGGCCCTATTAAAGGTCCCATTGTTAGTTAGCGAAGTCCTCCCTGGGTCAGACTCCAGAATTGGTAAAGCCTTCCTCTGGATGTGTTCAAGTGTTCACAGGGTGTGCAGAAAGCAGCTTCCTCCCATATGCCCAGCGACGGAAACAGCAACACTAAGCTGGGCCCTCCTACCTCAATTGGCTCTGTAGAAAATGTCACAGCCTAAAATGATCTGATCGATTATTCTCTTGGGGTTCCTTTGTTCCAAGTGACTCTAGGTTTTTGTCAAGTTGACAATTGAACTGTTGAACTGACACTTTGTGTGTGTGTGTGTCTTTTTTTTTTTTTTTTTTTTTTTTTGGAGACAGGGTTTCTCTGTGTAGTCCTGGCTGTCCTGGAACTCACTCTGTAGACCAGGCTGGCCTCGAACTCAGAAATCCACCTGCCTCTGCCTCCCAAGTGCTGGGATTACAGGTGTGTGCCACCACTGCCCGGCTGAACTATGACACTTTTAAGATTAAAAATATATACTTAACAATTTTTTTTATTTTATTTATTTATTTTTTTTGGCTTTTCGAGACAGAGTTTCTCTGTGTAGTCCTGGCTGTCCTAGAACTCACTCTGTAGACCATGCTGGCCTGGAACTCAGAAATCTGCCTGCCTCTGCCTCCCAAGTGCTGGGATTACAGGCATGCGCCACCACCCCGGCCTATACTTAACAATTTTTATCCGTGTGCACGTTTATGTGTGTGTATACAGCCTCATGTATGCAGGAGCCCATGGAGACCAAATGAGAGTTGCCGAACCCCTTAGAAGTATAGCCACATGTGCTTGCAAGCTATCAAAGTGGGTGCGTGGGAACTGAACTCAGGTCGTCTGGAAGAACAGCGAGTGCTCTTAACCACTGAGCCAACTCTCCAGCCTTCCTCCCCTGCTCCCAAATAAACAAACCTTTGATATTGACTGAAACGGTATAAATAAGTATCCATGTTTAGTGGACTACAAAGTATTCCTAAAATACAATTCTCTCTCTCTCTCTCTCTCTCTCTCTCTCTCTCTCTCTCTCTCTCTCTGTGTGTGTGTGTGGGGGGGGGGCAGTTTTACAGTTTTACTGACTGACTTTGAACTTTCTATAAAGCTGGAGACGATCTTGAACTGCTTGACCCTTCAGCCTCCACAGTCCCAAATTCTGGGATCCCAGGTCTGTGCCTCACACCCAGTTTCAGTTACTTATTTCTGAAGAAAAATGACTATTACATTTCCTCTCTTTGCTGAATAGCTGCTTGAGTTTATTTTTCGAAGCATTTCAAGAGTCCAGATGCTCTTGCCCTTTTTGCTTTGCAGCATCTCTGTAGCAGAAGCTGCTTTTGGACACTGTTTTCTGTCTGAGGCTTTGCCTTTGACAGTGGGAAGACTCCTGATGCTCTCACGCAGCTCAGCCCACTGTCTCCTTGCCGGGTGTTTCTGCTCTTGCCTTTAGCTACCACTGCATTTTTGTGTCATTCCCTAGAGACCAAGTTCGGGTGTGCATTGCTGCTGTCCAAGTGTCAAACTGTTAGCATCTGGGATATATTTAGAGTTTGAACTCACACTGCATTTGCACATTAACTAGATGACAACAAGAAAATAGACGGCCTCCCTCTGGTTGTGAAGCAATGTCTGGGCTGAGAGCCATGTGAACTTCGGCCAGTCCACATAGCTCTGATCCTGTGTCAGATTACAGGCGCTCTGACTCGCTTCTCTCTCCATCTCTACCTGCCTCTCCCCCAATGCTAGGGATTAGACTTGGGTCCTCCTACATGGTGTGTGAATATTCTATCACCGAACAATGCCTTAGGGCCCCTTGCTCACACTTTGTGAGGAATTCTGGAAGTGAATCTATTATAAGGGTCACAAATCATTGTTACTAATCTAGTACCAAAGAGAGCTGCCTCCTGAGATAAGAGGACTGTGATTTGGTCAGATGGAAACCAGCCCAAGGTATGCTGAGTCTGAGCATCAAAATTAAAAATGGCCCAGAAGCTTTTTTTTTTTTTTTTTGGTTTTTTTTCTAGACAGGGTTTCTCTGTGTAGCCTGGCTGTCCTGAAACTCACTCTGTAGACCAGGCTGGACTTGAACTCAGAAATTCACCTGCTTCTGCCTCCCAAGTGCTGGGACTACAGGGGTGTGCCACTATGCCCGGCTTTTAAGAAACTTTCAATTGTAGAAATTAGATAGTGGCTGCCCCTTGGGTTGGGGGTAGCTGGAGCGAGCAGGTTCTGCTGCCAGCTGACAAGGCCCACAGACAGGACTCAGGCTTAGAGTTGGAATGTCAGCTGCTGGAGATGGAAGAAGGCCCAGCTTGGGGCTGGTTGAGGCAAGGATGGATAAAGAGACTGTGACTCACACCAGGAAAAGTATTGGTGATCAAAGGGCTTAGAGTTAAACTGGAGCCTATCAGCTTATAAGGCCTGCAGAAGTCTGTGCAAAGTTCACCTGGAATTTCAGGATCATGAAGAGGCAGAGGCCTGAGCTTGCTAATGACACCACAGAGCAGATGTGTAGGAGGAACAGCCTGAATAAGGGCAAGAGTGAGTGGCTTTGGGGAAAGAACTCAGTGACATATAGTGCTGCTAAGGAAATAGACAGTTTGAGTAATGACCTAAAGGTGTCACTGGTATGGGATGGAATTGAACCATAGGGTTTGTTGTTGTTGTTGTTGTTGTTGTTGTTGTTGGTATGTGTTTTATGTAGCACAGGCTAGCCTCAAACTATTTGGTGGATGACAATCCTGTGGTAGGCTTATGAATGCAGCAAGCAGTCAGTTTATGTAGTACTTGGGCATAGGACGCAGGGCTTTGTACACGCTCTGCAAGCACTGTAGCAACTGAACCGTACCCCGGACCAGTGTTTGTATCAGAAAAGCATAACAGGAAACTGGGGCAGTGAAAACAAGCGGGGACTAAACTCTGCTAAACCACCTTTTCTCAGCCTGGCCTGTCTTTGTTGTTTGTTTACACTGACTCTTCTTGTATGTCCCAGGCTGGACTGGAATTTACCATGTAGCCAAAGCTGCCCTCAAGCTCACTCTCTGTTTTAGCCTCTGAAAGTGCTGGATTACAGGCGTGGGTTGCCGCATCCAGCTTGGAGTTCTGGAATTTAAGAACAGGGAGTTGCTTTGACTGAAGCCCATTGTCCCCCTCACTGTGAAGTGGGGGAGACCAGGAGGATCTCATTACTTAAGCACAGAGCTTCATCGGACACTAGTGATTGGCAGAAGGCCAGAGATGCCAGGGGCCACTCGGTGGGTGAGGATTATGAGTTCTCAACTGACCGAGAACTTTCACTCTCTTTGTGGGTATCTTATGAATGCTGTGTATTTAAAAATAAACAAGCATTGTTTTTGATTGCTTAGAACTAAGTTTAACCGGAACTAAGCTGTACCAAAGAAAAACACCAGGTAACTTCCTGTTTCTAAAGTGTTCAGGATGCTTGCTGGATGAAACCTGTGTGCTAACCCAGAGCCTCCAGCACTACCAGTCCTGGAAACTCCACAGCTGTGCAGTTGAGACTCTGGGAGTCCTGCCATTCAGATTCTTCACAATTCTCAAATAACTTTTTTTGACTTTGTATATTTAAATGTCCCAGAATAGCCTCTTGAGCTATAAGTTTGATGATCCAGGAAATTATTTTTAGCAGGATGAATACTCAGGGACTGATAAATTTTATTTGAGAAAAACAAATTGTTAAAAAGATAGGGCTATGGCCTTTTTTGTTTTGTTTTTTAAGAGAGGGTTTCTCTGTGTAACAGCCCTCGCTGTCCTCAATTTGTAGACCAGGATGACCTTGAACTCACAAGAGTTTTCCTGAGTGATGAAATTAAAGATTTGCATCACTATGCCCAGCTTGGGTTGTGACATTCTGAATGGAAAATAGTAGTAGGGCCAATAGGGCATGTTGGGTACAAAGCTGGGATATGTATATGTATATGTATATGTATATGTATATGTATATGTATATATAAAACAATTTTTTAGTGGTTTAGCCAAAGGTTCGAGGAAGGCTTCCAAGCAAAGGCAGATAGAATCTCAGCTTCTTCCCCTCTTCTTTAATTTAAATAGAGTCTTATTCCACAGCTTTGATTGATTAGACTGTAACTTACCAGGTAGACCAGGCTGGCCCTGAACTCACAAAGATCTTCTGGCCTCTGCCTCCCATTGCTGGAAATTAAACATCTGTGCTACCAGAAGAAGGTCAGTAAATCTTTCAGGTTGTTAGGACACTTTGGGCTATGCAACCTGGACTTTTCCCAGCACTTGATAACTCAGATGAGACAGGACTCTGTCATAAGTAAAACCAATACAGTCACAGGGGCTCTGTATCTCCTCCTACAGGCGGAAGAAAAATCAGAGGAAGGAAGATCAAGGCCAACCTTAAAAAAAGGGTAGCTGATTTTATTTTTTAAGGTTTTTTTTTTTTTTTTTCTATGCTAACCAGTCTAGCATTGAACTCTTGGCTCCAAAGGATCCTTTTTGTTTGTTCTTTTTTTTTTTTTCCGAGACAGGGTTTCTCTGTGTAGCCCTGGCTGTCCTGGAACTCACTCTGTAGACCAGGCTGGCCTCGAACTCAGAAATCCACCTGCCTCTGCCTCCCAAGTGCTGGGATTAAAGGCGTGCGCCACCACCACCCAGCTTGTTCTTTTTTGTTTGTTTGTTTTTGTTTTTGTTTTTGTTTTTGTTTTTCAAGACAAGGTTTCTCTGTGTAGCCCTGGTTGTCCTGGAACTCACTCTGTAGACCAGGCTGGCCTCGAACTCAGAAATCCGCCTGCCTCTGCCTCCCAAGTACTGGGATTAAAGGCATGTGCCACCACTGCCTGGGCGAGGACTGTGATTTGATTTTCCAGCACCCATAAGGCAATTCACAATCATCTCTAACTCCAGTTCTGGAAATCTGACTTCCTCTTTTGGTCTCTGCAGGCACAACTGCACATACATAGATGCAGGTAAAACACCCAATCACATAAATAAGTTGAAAAAAATGTAGGGGCTGGAGAGATTGCTCTGTTGCTAAGAATTCTTGTAGACCTGGGTTTGATTCCCAGAGCCCACATGGTGGCTCACAACTATCCCCAACTCTAGTTTCCTGGGATCCATCTTCTGACCTCTGAGGGCACCAGGCATGCACATGGTACATAGACATAAATGCAGGCAAAACACTCATACACATAAGGTAAAACTGAAAAAAATTTAAGAAAAAAAATCTGTAACATACAATTTACCATTTAACTCAGGTGGTTGCACGTGCTTTTAATCCTAGCACTAGGGAGGCAGCAGCAGGTGGACTGAGTGGGTTCTAGGACGGTCAGGGCTCTGTTAAACAGAAAAACCCTGTCTTAGAACAACAACAACAACAAAAATCCAAACTCAAGACCAAAACAACCACCCCCCAGAAAAAACCCAGAGTTTAAAACCAACTTAAACCCAGAGTTTAAGACCCTGCCTTAAATTTTCACACCACTGTCACCAAATATATTCACAAGGTTTCGCCCACATCATTGAAATTTTCATCATAAGGGAAACTGTTCTGACACAGTAACTCTCCAGGTTCTGGACTCACACGTTTGTTGCCATCAGTAAGTATCCTATTGGACCATTCTGAGTCCGTCAGAGTGGAGTCATGGACAATTCCTCCAGTGGAGTTCGGCTTCTCTCCTTTGTCATGTTTCAGGGTTTGTCCGTGTTGTAGTTATTGTTTGTTTTGGCACAGGATCTCACTATGCAGACCAGACTGGCCTTGAACTCTCCAAGATCTATCTGCCTCTGTCTCTGAGTACTGGGATGAAAGATCTGTGCTACCACACCTGACCTCTGTTTCATTCATGGTTTTTAAGGCTGCAGATTTCAACATATGTATTTTACATATACAATATATACATACACATGTATATATACATATATACATATATATACACACACACACATACTTGTATCAGTCAAAAAGTCATTTACTGTGCAAAGTCCTTAGGTTCAAATCCCAATACCTCCTAAACAAAAAACCCCACTCAGCCATTATTAGACATTCAAATTATTTTTACACTTATTTATTTATGGCTATAGTTTTCTGTCACCCAAGTTGGCCTTAAATTTATTCTGTTGTCCGAGGGCTAGCCTGGTCCTTCTGCCTCTGCCTCCTGAGTGTGGGATTACAGGCATGTACATCTATGCTCTGCTCCTTTTGGCTTTTGAATGTGTTGCTCTTTCTTGTCAAGGTCTCCTGTATCCCGGCTGTCCTTATCTATGACCTCCTCCTGCTCCTATAGCCTCAGCCCTGTAACTGCTGGTGTTACAGGAGTGGGCCACTCTCCCTAGCTCACGCTCTTTATTTTCTAAAGGCTTTTCTTGCATTCATTTATAAAACCCTACTACCCTTTCCAGTAGCATCTGGTTATTGTCTTTAGTTCAAAGGTGAGAATCTTCTGGTAACTGCCAAATTTAACGGTGGTACCATTTTGGCTACTAATTAATGAAATGCCTCCAGATGCAGCAATAAATTCAGAGAAACTCCTCCTTCAAAGGAACAGTAAAGTGCTTTGTTTGCTTGGACGTTAGCTTTTTGGGTGATTGCTCTTACTGGATCTGTCCTCTGGCAATATAAAACTTTCTGTAGGTCATACGATGTAAGGATTGGCCAGAAGACTCTGCAGGTGCCGCCAAGCTTCATGCCTGAGTTCAATCCCTGGAACCCACAGTTGTCCTCTGATCTCTACAGTTATACCATGGTGCATAGATAGATTGATAAATGCAATTTAAAAAACCCTTACTGGGGGCTGGAGATCTGACATCCTCTTCTGGTGTGTCTGAAGAGAGCAATGGTGTACTCATATACATAATATAAGCAAATCAATCTTAAAAAAAAAACCTTACTGTTCAAACCATACTAAATAATGTATTGCTAATTTTTCCCTCTACCATGGCCTTTTTCTTTTGTAGAAGGTCTTCTGAGTTGCCACCATTTTATGCCTATAACTCTCATTGTTACATCAGGATTGATCAAGGTGATATGGAGATAAAAAGGAAGACCAATCTCTTACAGGATTAGAACCATACCTTGGTCAGAACAACTAAAGGACAGATTTTTCCTCCTTGGGAGTGGAGACTGGGTTGGGGCTCTGGGGGCTTGGGATTTTATAGGGTGGCAGAAGGAACTTTTGGGTGGGGAGATTTTTCTGCAGACCTATTTTCTGCTTTCCCACGTTCAGACATTTTGGTAGAGTCCTTACTATGTTGGCATCTATGCCAGGAGTCTGACATGTTGCTCCCTGGTCTGGAGCCTTCCTGCTCCTGACTACCCGAAGGGAGTTTCTCAGGTGCTGAGGCCTTTAGGTTATTAACACTGACTCACTACCTTTGACTAGAATCTCTTTGCTCCCTCCTGATGGTAATAATCCAGGGTGTGTGCGTGTGCTTCCCCGTGGAGAAGTGCTGTGAGGCTGGCCATGTGCTGCACAGAGGCTTGAGGAGAGAACAGATAGCCTCTGTTGCTCTCTGATGTAAGTTTTGGAGGCAGGGTCTCTCCCTGACACTGGAGCTCAAGTTTTTGGACTAGGCTGGAAGTCAGGGAGCCCCTCTAGTTAACTTCTTGTTTTTGCCCTGCTAGGTTCTAGATGACAGGTGTGGTGGGATTCAAACCGCAGTCTTTATGGTTTTACAGCAAATATTAACTGCGGCGCTATCTCTCTGGCACAGTTTATTGTGTTGAAGTGTACACTGTCAGGCACCTTTAAAAAAGAGGTTACAATTAAGTGAAAATTAAAAATTCTTAAAATGTTGTGGTGTTGGGGATCCAATCCAAGGCCTTGAGCCTGCCAGTGTTCTAGCAGGGTACTATATCCTCAGCCACAAACTGGGAAACTCAGGATTTTCTTTCCACAATCTGTGTGGGTAGATGAGCAGAAATTCTTTGAAGCTGGTTTCCTCTCCAGCTCTCAGCCACTGGCTATAGTGGTTACTATAGTTTCAGATTCTTTAGCTTAATGCAGATATGGTGGGTACGGCTGTAATCTCAGCACTGAGGCCAGAGACAAGTGCTTTAGAATTTCAAGGTCATCCTTGGAGGCGGGCCTGCATGAGATTTTGTCCCCTCCCCACCTACTCTATATAATAATGTATGACACTGGTCTGAGACCTCCCACTCCACGGAGCATGTTATCTGGACCCTTGGGTCCAGCTCAGGGACAACATCAATGACTGAAAGGTCCCTCATCTGCTCTAGGGGAGTGGTTAAAAGTAGGTTGAAGAGTGGATTCCTCTTCTCTTCGTTAGCGCTTGTTTTTAACACTGAGTTTGACGTAGAGCCAAGCTGTAACAGAGGACCCTTAGTAAGGGCAGGATTAACTCGAGTTCACTGTAGGGCCTTTAAAAAAAACCTGCCGAGGGCCTGCGAAGTCACTGCCGGAAGTTGCTCCGCGGTGACGAGGACGGCGGAAGTGGGCTCAAAGCAGCTCTCCGAAGTATTGTCTAACTCCCGCTTGCCTAACTTCTGGATGGGAGGCGCTCTGTGCTTCAATGAAGCCTTGGGCTTCTCCGCGCAGGCTCAGTAGACCCCTTCGCGTCGGACGACTTTCGTCCTCCCACTTCCTCTCCGGTTTCCTTTGCCAGGACATGACGCAATACCTCGTCATACGGGAGGAGCCTCGGGAGGAAAAGCGTCTGAGCTGGGATCTCGCGAGAACATTCCGTTCCAGCGCAGTTCTCGCGCTGCAACCTTGCTCCTGTCGCAACGAGAGCCTTCGAGATCTTCTCCGCCCCCGCTACCGGCGCCTCCTCTGCGGCCGTGCAGCCGGAGCCGGCCTGAGCGGTTAGAGGCCCGTCTTTTTCAAGGACCCAAGCATCCTCGTGGACCTTCGTCTGGCTTCGCCCGCCTAGCCGCGGTGCTCCATCAGCCCACGCGGCTCGCACTCTCCACGCGCCAGCCCCTCCGGGTTCCGAGTGCAGTGTCGGCGGCCGGCCCTGGGCCCGAGCCCGAGCAGTAGCCGGCGCCATGTCGGTGGTGGGCATAGACCTGGGCTTTCAGAGCTGCTATGTCGCTGTGGCCCGCGCCGGCGGCATCGAGACGATCGCTAATGAGTATAGCGACCGCTGCACGCCGTAAGTGTGGGCTTGGCTGGCGGGGTCGCCTCGCTTTCCAGTCGAGGGTCCGCAGGAGACCCCCGCCGAGTGCCGGGTCGCCCGCGGCTGCCACCTGCTTTAGAGCCTGGGCCTGCGCCAGGCACGAGGCCTTCCGCGCGGGCCAAACGAAGGCTTTGAGCCGGTACTCTGATCGGCGGAGGGCATGAGTAGGAACTGAGAGAAGGCGGGCCTGAGACCGCAGGATGGACCGCTTTTTTGGGGGGGTTGGGAGCTTAGGTCTGAAAGTAGGCCCAGGGCTTGCAGAGCTAGTTGAACCCAATAGAGGTCCGAACTCTGCACACGGCGAGCATATAATAAAAGTTAACTTGCAGATTGTGGCCTCGGGACTGGGAAGCGGTCTGAGTCCCACGTGAGTGGGGGCGGGGTGGCGCCCGGAAGATGTGGAGTCTTGAGTACCCATGGCTCAGGCCCTTTTTCGCCCCGGCAGCGCGCAACTGGGGTGGCCAGGATCCATAACGAGATTTAATAAAGTCGATGCATTTTAACTCCCACCATTCGTTTCTGGATATTGAGTTATGTTGGGTCATTCTTTTCCCAGGCTGCTCACCAATTCCTTAGTAGCATTAGTTTTTCATGCTAATGAGTCCCAGCCGGAAGGTTGCCACGATTGTTAATGTATGACTCAAGGGCTCACTTTGACTTCTAGAACTTAACGTGAAGTTATGGGACAGTATAGACAAATGTGCAAAAAAAGATGACTCACCCAGATCTTGCCGGAGTAAAAGGGAGTTACCTTTTTAAATATATGTAGCTTTTTCCACATGTAGCCCAGGGTGACCTAAAATTTTTATAATACTTCTGTCTCCCAGTATCTGGGATTACAGGTGTGTTAATTTTTTTTTTTTTTTATTCTGTCACTGGTGGCACAGTCCTTTAATCCCAGTTCTCGAGAGGCAGAGGCAGACTGATTCACAGAGCAATTCCAGGACAGGCAGGGCTACAAAGAGAAGAAAGAAAGCTCTGTCTTAAGTAAAGATTTTTAATCTACTGAATTCCTTTAGACACACTTTGGAAGAAGCTCTGTTTCTGGGTTCACAGGCTCAGATCATTGTTTTCATCTGGTGTTTTTAACCAATCTTCTGAGACAGGTTTCCTGTATCCCAGGCTGTTTTGAAATAACTTTGGGAATGACTCTTAATCCTCCTACCTCCACCTCTCAAGTGTACAGGTATATCACAACACCCAGTTTTATGTACATTAGGGCTTGAATCCAGGACTTCGTGCATACAAAACAAACACTACCAACTAAGCTATTGTCACCCAATTCAAAAGTTCTCCTCTACAAAGCTCTGGTACCATTATCAAAGGCAGTTTTCACACTCCCTTCCCACCCCAGTTGTCAAGCTCTGTGTTCCATTTGTCATTTTTAAACTAGGTATTATGATTAGTTATTTCTACAGAGGTATATCATACTGTTTTTTGAAAAGATAAAAATTTTCTTTTAGGCATTTTAGTGCTAATATATTTGATAGTGAACCAGCTGGTTCCTCACTTTTGGGAAGATCATTTTTCCAAGGAATTTGAACTGGCTGAGCGGAAGAATCTGGCTTCTTGGTCCTCATTTGCTCAGAGTGGAACATACTTAGCTGGGTGATGGGTAGAGGCTTGACCTGAAGAAGCCTGAGGCTTGGGAAACACTGGCTCCTCTCCTTCCTTCAGATTGCTTGCCTGGTCGGAGGCAGTTTTGGCTTGAGTTCCATTATTTGAAACTTCCTGAGTTTTCTGATGGCAGTTAGATTTGCATAAAGACTGAACGGGCCATTAAGTAGATCCTGAGATTGTGTGTGCACACTGCATGCGCACTTATTTTGTCTTAGTTTTCCTGTGTATTTTCATCACCTGACTCAGGGCTTTTTTTTTTTTTTTTTTTAAAAGACAGGATACATGGCTCTGTCTGTCCTAGAACTCCTTGCAGACGGTGCTGGGAGTAAAGGTGTGCTCCACCACCACCACACCCTGCTGTAGTTTAAGATAAGGCCTCTCAGGCTAGCCTTGGAGGAAGTACAGAACTGCAGCCTCCTGAGTGCTGGCATCATAGGTGTGCACCACTCTGTGTGACTTCATTTAAATACTCTGCACCATGCATTTGATTAACAGATTTCTATGCTGGAAGCTTGGCCTTAAATTGGAACAGCAAACTGTCTTCAGGTTGTGGAAGAATGGATTTAGGGCTTACAAGTATGCAGAGCCTGTGTTGTAGGCCTACAAGGTGAGAGTGTGAAGGTGTAGGTCCTAGTAGTCTGGCCATGACAGATGCACCTCATTTTTAGTCTTAACTCTCCCAGTTTGACCTAATTCTGTAAAGGTAGATGAAGCTCTATGTACTTCGTTTATTTCACACCGGGATTTATTTGAACCAGCGGAGTAGCCAATCTTTGCATTTCCATCTCCTTTGTTTTAGTAGATTAGGTAGGGTGACCGTGTGACCATGTCAAGCACTGGAGATACTGTGGTGAACAAATACTCCGTCTTGCCGTCATGGGCATGGTAATGGGAAAGCCACAGGCTAAACAAGAGCATACATTGCTGTCTGGTGAAGAACAAGGTGGAAAAGTACAGAATATGGTGAGAGTTAACAGACGTAACCAGGTGGGGGCTGCAGTTGGAGGGCGTTTCTAAAATGTCTTTTGTGACCTGGAAGGTAGGCCCCAGGTCCATGGAGGCCGTGGTGGGTTTGAAGGAGGAGTTATTTGAGCAAATGGGAAGACCTGATTGAGAGGATGGTGGCACGACCTGAGCCGAGGCTTGGGGAATGGTTCCGCTTTCTCTTGTTGGTGCAGTGGAAAGTGATCCAGCTTCTGAAAATGTGTTTGTCAACCTGCCTGTAATCCCACCACTCTTGAGGCAGAGGCAGAGGCAGGAGGATGATATCTGAGGCTCCCTAGCCTTGTCTACAGAGCAAGTTCTATTGCTACACAGACCCCGACTCAAAAAGCAAAGAGAAGTGGCTTCTGAGAACGTGATGATGGCTATGAGAAAAGCAGAGGTTGACACCAAGGAGATCGCCTGCAGTGCTGGCTTCTCCTTTGTGGTAGCAATGGGAGAGAGACAAGCAGCTTTGGAGTAAACCTGAGGCTTTAAACCTAATGTTAGTATCTTGCTCTGGTATTGTGCATGTTTTATTGAGCACACTTGCCATGGTGTGTGTGTGGAGGTCAGAGACAGCTTGGAGGAGTTCTACCATAACGTCACCGAGGTATTGAACTGGGTAGCCAAGAGTGACCTTGAGTTCCTTCAGCTTCCACTTGCGGGGTTGTATGTGTATACCAGTATGTCTGGCCTGCTCTTTTTCTTGACTCAGTGCCTAGAATAATAGTATAGCACAGAATATTGCCAGTAGTCTGTTTTTGTATTTTTCTCTCTCCTTGAAGACAATCTTGTGTTGTCCAGGCAAGAGTGGGCTCAAATTCATGATCTTCCTGCCTTAGCTTCCTGAGCACTGATACAGGAGCGAGCTGCCATACCTGGACATTTGTATTTTTGATTAAAAATATTTACCTTTTTTTTTTTTTTTTTTGGTTTTTCAAGATAGGGTTTCTCAGTGTGGTCCTGGCTGTCCTGGAACTCTGTAGACCAGGCTGGCCTTGAACTCAGAAATCCGCCTGCCTCTGCCTCCCAAATGCTGGGATTACAGGCGTGCGCCACCACGCCCGGCTGAATTTTACCTGTTTTTAATGTGTATAGGTGTTTTGACTACACTACCATATATGTATAGTGCCCTTGGAGGCCAGAGTGCATTTATGATTCCCTGGAACTGGAGTTATAAACAGTTCTGAGTTGCTATGGGGTATTGGGAACCAAACCTGTGTTCTCTTCATGAGCAGCAAGTGCTTTCAGTTCACAGCCATCTGTCTAGCCCCCCACCCTTAATTTTTTATTTATGTAATTTTATGTGTGTCTGTATATGTGTGTTTCGTGGGTTGGAGGACTGTCTGGGAGTTGGCTTTCAGTCTTGTGGTTATTAAGCCAGTCCTCAGGTTGGATAATAATTGTCCACCTGCTGAGCTATCTTGCTGGCCTTGCTCATTTTCTTTAAATGTGTAATGCTTACTAAGAGTTTGTTCAATTTAGGAGTTGCAGACTTTTGAGACTTTTTTTAAAAAAGATTTATTTATTGTTAAATAAAGTATACTAAGTACACTGTATCTAAGTACACTGTATCTGTCTTCAGACACACCAGAAGAGGGTGTCAGATCTCATTACGGATGGTTGTGAGTCACCATGTCGTTGCTGGAATTTGAACCCAGGACCTTCAGAAGAGCAGGCAGCGCTCTTAACCTCTGAGCCATCACTCCAGCCCCATGAGACATGGTTTTTCTATATAGCCAGAATACAGTATGTTCCAAGCTGTTTTTGAATTTAGACATCTACTTGCTTCTGCCTACTGAGTGTTTGGATTAAAGGGGTGTATTGTGCCACATCCAATTTAGGAACTGCAGATCTTTTTTTGTTTGTTTGTTTGTTTTTGTTTTTTTGAGACAGGGTTTCTCTGTGTAGTCCTGGAACTCACTCTGTAGACCAGGCTGGCCTCAACTCAGAAATCCGCCTGCCTCTGCCTCCCAAGTGCTGGGATTACAGGCGTGCCCCACCACACCCGGCTTGGAACTGCCAATCTTAAAATCTGAGTTACTTGGCTTATTTGGTATTAGCTTTTTGTTATTTTCTAGTTCTAGTTTAAGGCCAGTAACCAGACAGTACTCTTTAAGAGAATATGCATTACCAGTTGAAGAGACAAGTCTGTTGAAGAAAGTGAGAGTAATGTTTTCTTTTAATGTGCTGCTAAATTCTGTCTGCACTCAATTACATGAACCTGTGTTTAAGGACCTCTGCATTCATCTTTCTTAGCCTGTTGAAATGCATAAATATTTGGCTAGTATCTCATCTAAAAAAGTTAGAGAAAGTGTTCTCTGCCTGAAAAGAGATAGTTTGTAGGATTTACAGTTTAGAATAGAGGAACTTGAGTTTAAATGTGAATTAGTTTCCTGTAGTGGCAGTTTTTAATTTGGAGTGGAGGAAAAAATACTGTCAGGCTGTAATTGTGTGGTTGTTTCTAGGGGTTTGTGCAGGGTTGACTGGTTGTAGTAGTGCACAGGCATAACTACAGGTGAAACACTCTTGCACATAAAACAAAAGCACAGATGTTTACTGTCTGCAGTCTTTAACAGCCCTGATTTTGAATTCTGGGGTTGCAGTTTACTAGCTGTTTATAGAACACTTGTCTTGAATGAGTTTTTAAGATGAACAAGTATAAATAATTTTAAAGAATGATTGGTGGTTAGATTTTTAGAGGACAGCATGGAAAGTCAATTTTCAGAGCAAACAATTTGGCATATTTTTGTATGTAATCTAGTCTATATGGCTTTTGAAGCTGTAATAGCTGTTATTTTTTTATTTATGATAATTCCAGTCTGTGATATTAGCTCTTTAGAAGTGGATAGTCAAAATTGATCTTTAGCAGTATGTTGAGATCAATGCTGTAATTTCCCCAATATCACATAAGTAAACTACATTTCAGACTAGGAAAGACACCCATAGTATCTGTTTGTAGAGGGAGCCTCAGCACCTTGTCCCTGCTTGTCTCTGTCACCCATAGTGATCGCAGAGTGGAGGTGCTGCAAGACTCAGTACGGGTTCCTAGTGTACTGGGATGATTCTTTGAGAATTTTATGTATATATACCATGTAATTTGGACATACCTACCCCTTCCTCCGCCTCACTTGCTGGGCACCTGCTCCCCATATTCTTTCACCCCAATTTCATCTCCCACCCTCAGAACCCAGTGAGACTAATACCTGCAATATATGCATTGCCAGTGCACCTTCGATTCATGTTACTGGTCCTTTCCCCTCCCATGGCAACTTAACCCAGCATGTCATGTGATCTCAGGTATCTGGTCTAGTCTCTACCACTGAGCTGCACCCTCAGCTAATTTATTCTTCAACAGTTTCATCCAGGTATATAATAAATTCCGGTCACACTTGCCTTCCCTCATCCCTGTGACTTAATATTTTTGAGGTTAGAGTTTGAACAAACTACAGGAAGATGAATAACATTGCCTTATGTTGGGATTGTGGTCTTGTAGAGTTCAGAAGTCAGACAGATCTGGTGATTTGTAGAAAGATGGGAGTTTGCCAAGGGTTAGGCCAGGCAACCTTTTTGGAGTGGGATTAGTGGGGTAAAGTTGCTTGGGTTATTTTTTTAAAGGGCAGTGTGGCTTGTGATAGCGCATTTAGGTGGTTTCTTAGGAGAGTTCTTTTTTCTTTTTAAGCTTGGCACCTGATCTTTTTTTTCTTTTTTCTTTTTTTCTTTTTTTCTTTTTTTGGTTTTTCAAGACAGGGTTTCTCTGTGTGGTTCTGGCTGTCCTGGAACTCAACTCTGTAGACCAGGCTGGCCTCGAATTTAGAAATCCTCCTGCTTCTGCCTCCCAAGTGCTGGGATTACAGGTGTGCGCCACCACGCCCGGCTGGTACCTGCTCTTTTTTTTTTTTTTTTTTTTTTTTTGGTTTTTCGAGACAGGGTTTCTCTGTGTAGTCCTGGCTGTCCTGGAACTCACTCTGTAGACCAGGCTGGCCTCGAACTCAGAAATCCGCCTGCCTCTGCCTCCCAAGTGCTGGGATTAAAGGCGTGCGCCACCACCGCCCGGCTGGTACCTGCTCTTTTTAAGAAGGAAATACTTAACGTCTAGGCCCAAACAAAAAGCTCAGGATTCAGAGAAAAGTTCTTGAGCTCTGTGTTGTTCTATCTGCCATGGTACAGTATAGCACACAGTCGGTGCCACCTGGTAGATGAGCTTGTAGGGTTCTTAGTCTCTGACACCCAGAGAGGCCTCACATTCTCTCCAACCCCCACCATTAGTATAATGTAAATGTTTTAATATATCTTTATTTTGTGTGTGTGCTTGTGAGTGTGTGCAGATACCACGGTGTGCCTGTGGGGCTCAGAAGACAGCAGCTTATGGCAAATGAGTTGCTTCTACCTTGTGGAGCCTGGAGATTAAATGTAGGCTGTTAATGCTTGATGGCCCCTCCAGGACTATTAATACTTACTCTGCTGAATTGGAAAATGAAGTTTCCTATTCAGGAAGGTTAGAGAGGGTCAGAGCTGGCAAATGCAGTACACAGACATGGTCTGAGTCTATCACTTTCAGACCCTAGAGAAATAACTTACTGTACTGATGACAGTCCTTTTCTCTGATAAAGGAGGTAAGATAGGATGCTTCTGAGGGTAAATAGGATAATACATGAAATAACCCATAAAATCACTGTTAAAGGAGGAAAGAAGAGAAAGTGGAAGTTAGGGTGGTAGGTCTTGTCTACCTCTCTTTAGTATTTTAAACAGGTGGTTATCAAGACCTGTGCTCCAGCTTTGAAATGACAGGATTCAATGAGATCCAATGAGATAGCTCAGCACTGACTGCTCTCCCAGGGGTCCTGAGTTCAATTCCCAGCAACCACATGGTGGCTCACAACCATCTGTAATGGGATTCAATGCCATCCTTTGCTGTGTCTGAAGAGAGCGTCAGTGTACACATATACATTAAATAAATAAATAAATCTTTAAAAAAACAAAACAAAAATAATAATTAAAAGAGGCCACAAAGCCGGGCGTGGTGGTGCACGCCTGTAATCCCAGCACTTGGGAGGCAGAGGCAGGCGGATTTCTGAGTTTGAGGCCAGCCTGGTCTACAGAGTGAGTTCCAGGACAGCCAGGACTACACAGAGAAACCCTATCTCGAAAAAAACAAAAACAAAAAAAAAAAAAAACAAAAAACAAAAGAGGCCACAAGCCGGGTGGTGGTGGCGCACGCCTGTAATCACAGCACTCTGGGAGGCAGAGGCAGGGGGATTTCTGAGTTCGAGGCCAGCCTGGTCTACAGAGTGAGTTCCAGGACAGCCAGGGCTATACAGAGAAACCCTGTCTCGAAAAAAACCAAAATCCAAAAAAAAAAAAAAAAAAAAAAAGCCACAAATGTAAGGAGGCTGGGAAAAGTGTGGGAAGGATTATAGGAGGAAGGAAATGATGTAATTATATTTTAATTAAAAATTAAACCCATGGATTTAAGTGATACTCATATCTTACCTGCTGGGGTTTCAGATGTATTATAATAAAGTCTGATTCCTAAATGTTTTTATCTTCTAGGGCTTGTGTTTCTTTTGGTCCTAAGAATCGTTCAATTGGAGCAGCAGCTAAGAGCCAGGTACAGTGTCTGTCTTCCTCCTAAAATGACTTGTTTCTCTGATTTGTCTTTTCACTCAGCACTAGAGCCCTCTTTTTATGTACTTGTAGGAAATGACAGTAGCATACAATGTACTGTGTATTGTATTGTCTGATTTTTTTTTTTTTTTTTTTTTTTTTTTTGAGGTAGGGTCTTGTTATATGTCCTAGGTTGTCTTAGAACTCTTTGTAGCTCAGGCTGGCCTTGAACTCAGTTTTCCTGTCTCAGCTTCTCAAGCACTGTGTGCCAGCACTCTTAGTTTGCACAGATCTTTTAAAAGCAGAATTGTTAGCTTTCAGTATTTTAAATGCTCTTTGAAACTCTCTTAGGCCTTTCATCTTCATATCTAAGGTTATTGCTAACAAGTACCACAAGAGAGGCCACTAGGCCTGAATAGGCTTAGTAGCAACTTATGCTGTTCTTTGTCAACAAGGATCTTGATATATTTGCTTGTTTCTGAGTAACCAGAGCAACAGAAGCTCCAAGAATCTGTTACCCTGAATGTCTGAGGTATCTGTAGAGTTAAGGAGTTGCATGATTGACCTCGATATAGCTCAGTCTGGAGCAGCAGATGTGTGGGTAGCTTTTGTTTTTTTTTTGCAGAAAATATTTAAAAAGACCTACCCACCAATTCTCCTGTCCGGCCATGGCGTGATACCATGTCCCATCCGGGGTCCTGCTCCATGTGACCCTAGCTCCGTAGAAGTCCTGCTGGCCTGGCAATATCCCTGGCGGCGTCCTGAGAGTTCATCTCGCTAGCTTGTCTGCCACCTCTCGAATACCTGGTAGAAACATGGCTCTTAATGCTTATTTAGTTAGCCAACTAGATTTATGTATATTGTAAACACAATTAAAAGATGCCAATACAGTAATTCCAGAGCCAATTAAAAGTGATAAAGCTTTATCCCAATACTTCTAACCTTATGAAAACACACAGAAAAAATGTCAGAAGCCATCCTGGTTCTCCAACTACCTCTCCTGAGACCTCTCCAACTCCTAGCTCTGCCTCCTCTTTCCTGTCCAATCACAGGCCTTCCACTGCCCTGATGTGATTCGACAGGAAATATCCTGCAACATTTTGACAGGCAGGACCTGAGATGAGCCTGCTGCTGCTGGGGCTGGGAGACGGTTCACTGGGTAAAGTGCTTCTCTTAGAATTTTCTGAGGAGGAGGAGGAGGAGGAGGAGGAGGAGGAGGAGGAGGAGGAGAAGGAGAAGGAGAGGAAAACTTGCCATTAGCTTTAAGTGCACATAAAAATCAGAAGTTTCTTGCTGGGCATGGACATCAGTTGGTAGCATGAGCCCTGGTTCAGCCCCTAGCATTACATAAAACACATTTGTTTGTTTTGTAATCCCAACATTTGGGTGATAGAGTGTCTTAGTTACGGTTTCTATTGTTGCAACAACATACCATGACCATAAAGCAAGTTGGAGAAGGAGGATTTACTTGGTTTATGCTTCCACATCTCTGTTCATTACCAAAGGAAGTCAGGACAGGAACCCAAGCAGGGTAGGAACCTGGAAGCAGGAGCTGATGCAGAGGCTTACTAAGGCTTGCTCTTAACAAAGCCCTCTTAAAGAACCCAGGACCAACAGCTCAGGAATGGCATTATCCACAATGGGCAGGGTCACTCCCCTATTGGTTACAGCTGAATCTAATGAAGACATTTGCTCAAGTGAAGGTCATTCCTCACCATTACTGTAGCTTGTGTCAAGGTGACATAAAACCAGCCAGTGCATGGAGGCATGAGAATTAACACTTCAGACTTATCATTGACTACATAACAAGTTTAAGGCCAGCCTAGGGTAAAGGAATAGAGACCCTGTCTTAAAAAAAAAACAACATGGTGCTTGGGTAGTTGTCGTCTGTCCCCCCCCCCCCCCCCAGGGTTTCTCTATGTAGCCCTGGCTGTCCTGGAACTCACTCTGTAGACCAGGCTGGCCTCAAACTCAGAGATCCGCCTGCCTCTGCCTCCCATGTGCTGGGATTACAGGCGTGCGCCACCACCGCCCGGCTCTGGGTAGTTGGTTTTTACTTGAGTGCGTCATAGTCTTATTTGTAGAGTGTTCTGAAAAATTTTAGAGGCAGTTGATATCAAATTTATGTTGACTTTTTGGGGGAGCGGGTTTCGAGACAGGGTTTCTCTGTATAGCCCTGGCTGTCCTGGAACTCTCCCTCTGTAGACCAAGTTGGCCTCGAACTCAGAAATCTGCCTGCCTCTGCCTCCCAAGTGCTGGGGTTAAAGTTGTGCGTCACCACTGCCCAGCATTAAGTTGACTTTCAAATGGTTGTTTTATAAACGTCACTGAATTTGTTTGAAACTGCTTTCCCTACTGGACAGTTAACGATTGTTTTACACTGACTGCCTGGTTCTGTGCTCAAGAAGTGATTATGATACACTGAGTTACTGTTTCAGGCCAGGTCTGACTTTAGAGACCTCACTGGTTTGGCCTACACGGAGAGGAATTGTACAGAGAGCTTTTTCTACTTGTGCAGGCTCCTGTGCTGTGAGTAGGAGCACACAGTCATCCTGGGACTTAGCATGCCCTCCACTGTTCCCGTTAGTTATTGTCTATTCTAGAGGAATTTAAAACTAGAAAAGTATAGGGAGTGTGGAAGTCAACATTATGGAGAGAAATGAAAGTTTTGTCTTTAAACATCTAGAAGTGTTTCTTTTCCCTCAGTGAGATCATACTACACAGCGTTTTTCCTATTAAAAGTGGAAAAAAAATCATTTTTCCACCTAAGTATAACCTTTACAGTATTTTAGTATTTAGAGATAAAATTTTTACTTTCCTGTTACAAGAATAGTTAGAAATACTCTTCCAAAAAGCCTTTGTTCTGTAAATGTCCTCTGGTAATTGTTCCTTCATGGAGCAGTGTGTATGTGTGTGTGTGCTAGAAATTTGAATCCAGAGTGGTGTACATACCAGCATGGACCACTTACACCTTCAGCCCTTAAACTACGTCTATTTAGTGATAGTTATGAATTAAGAAGTATTGATGAATTTGTTCTTGGAAAGTTTGAAGCATAAACTATGAGCAGTTTTAGAAGCTAATAGTCATTTTGTGTAAATATTAAAAGTTTAGGAACAAAATATTTGGTATGTGCAGTGGCCTGACTCTAAGTCTTCAGTCCAGCCATTAGGACCCATGTAAGTCCCTTGTTCTCATTTTACTTGATTTAGAAAGGTTGAATGTCTAAAGAAAATTGAAACTTGGAAGGATACCTTTTCCTTACATCTCATTACTCCCCTGTGCCTTTTTTGTGTGTTTGAGCATTTGTAAGATTGTTACATTATATATACTAGTGAAGTAGCCATGTTCTTGTGTCCCAGAGTAGAGTTTTACCAGAGACACATTGTTAGAAATAGAGAAATAGGATGTTAATCAAGAAAGGGAAAGTACGCATGAGAAATAGGAGTAGGCCAGGCACCTCACGGAGAAGCATGTCTTAGAAGCCTGTTTGCTGCCGGGCAGTGGTGGCGCACGCCTTTAATCCCAGCACTTAGAAGGCAGAGGCAGGCAGATTTCTGAGTTCTCTGTTCACTACAGAGAGAGTTCCAGGACAGCCAGGACTACACAGAGAAAGCCTGTCTGGGGAAAAAGGAAACTAAGAAGCCTGTTGGTTTTGTGCATGTATGGGTTCTTCTGTCTTCTGACAACATCTCCCTACATAGCCCTGCCTAGTAATTACCTTGGTAATTTTTCTGCTTTTATTCCTATAAAGAAAGTTTTTGTGAATTAATAGGATTCTAAATAGCCTGAGGCTATTGAAAATTGCAATGGTTTTTCTATGCATTTCTCTTTTCTAGGTAATTTCTAATGCCAAGAACACAGTTCAAGGGTTTAAAAGATTTCATGGGCGTGCATTCTCAGATCCATTTGTGGAAGCAGAAAAGTCGAATCTTGCATATGATATTGTGCAGTTACCCACTGGATTAACGGGCATAAAGGTAAGGATCTGCAGACACTGTGTTATGAGGCCCCATTTCATCAGTTCAGTATGTCACTGTAGTTCTCATGAAGCTGTAATGAAATGCTGTCTTTACACCTTTATCATATCATACACGAGTGAATATTCTTTTTTTCATGGATGAGTATTTTGCTTGCATGTGTATTAGTGTGCTATGTGTGCCTGTGCTCTTGCAAGTCAGAAGAGGATATTGGATCCTCCACGACTAGAGTTACAGTTTGCCCCTCCTGTGTGATTGCTGGGAATTGAACTCCCATCCTTAGGAGAGCAGGCAGTGCTCTTAAACCCATCAGCCAAGTTTCCAGACCCTATAATGAAAATGTTTAAGAGCATTTCTTGCTGATTAAGGTTTGTAGTTTTTGAATGATAGTGATAATTTATGAGCTATTGATGGTGCTGTTCCTCTGTATTGGAAACCTGGGGAAGGATATTGCTCTGTCACTGCTATTGGTGGTGTTCACAGAGAGCTGCCTTTCCAAGGTGATATTAATGAAGTCTTGTAGAAGAGCAGGCCAGAGAATAACTTGTTCTCATTGGCTAGTCTCAGTGCTGTAGTCATGTCAGTAGGACTGAAGCTGCAAACAGATGTTCTAGGGAAGAGTGAATTTGATCTTTGTCTTTGAAGTAGTTATAGAAGAGTGTGGAGCAGTAGTGACCTCCACCACACTAAGGTTGGGATATATGCTGGGACAGTGACCTGTATCTACTACAGTGGGGTAGCAGGAATATAGGCAAGTAAGCAGAAGAGTGGTATTTCATGTGTTATGGTTTTGTTTTTTGAGACAGGGTCTTATTCTGTAGCCTAGGCCAGCCTTGAATTCATCTGCTTTGGCCTCCTGAGTGCTGGGATTACAGGTGTTAGCCACCATCCTCAGCCAGCTGTGGTATTTGAGATCACAGCAGTCATAGAGAGAAGAATCCTGAGAATCTTAAGTGAGATTCAAATGAGGCTGGGGGGAGAGCTCTGTAGTAGAACAATTTATGAGGTCCAGATTCAAACCTAGTACCACAGAAAACCCCTGACAGATATTGAGGAAAGCAGAAGAGTGTAGCTCTGGCACTATAGCTGAGAATTGAGATGAGCAAAAGGTTCTCCTTAAGATTGTGAGTAAAGGTGCTTGTCACCAAGACTCAGTGATCTACATCCTGAAAGTTGTTCTCTGGGTGACCCTCATAAACACTGTGGCATGCACCCCCCCCCCCCCGAATAAGTATAATTTAAAAGTGATGACTAGGTTTATGTACGTTAACTGTGGCAGTAATCTCAGAAGAGTTTGTATGGCTCACTGAGGGAAAAGGCTGTAATGAAGCAGAGGGAAGGCAGAACAGGTCTTGTGAGGAAGTGGGGACTTGTTACAGTAAGGAAACAGGACAGATGTCCTGGAAAAAAGGAGGAAAGATCTGGGGAACTGGTCTGTCTATGTAGACAATAGTCATAGGGACTGACCAAAGCCAAGCAGAAAATCAGTAGGTGGAGCAGGTTACAAAGAGACTCTGAGGGGAGTCTGTCCCTGTCCCTGTCATGTAAAGTGACCAAGTGTCCAACCGGATTAGGATTGGAGGTTGCTCAGTCAAGCTCCTCCACGTTGAGACGGGATCTGTTCTGGATGTTAACTGCTGGGTGGGTCTGTGGGTGGAAGATGGGTTATCCACGACAGAGCTTTATCATGAAACATTTTCTGAGACTTGATCATCATTTATTCTTTAACCCAATAAGCATTTATCGTGACTGTGTGAGATCTGGGGCAAACCCACTTGTGTCCTGGTTGGGGAGATGAATAATGTAAACACAGTGTACAGTCCACACAGTGTTCTGGTGGCAACACAGTTTCTCTTAGCAGTCCTTTTTATGGCAGGGCAGGATGATTTGCTTTTGGATCAGGTAATTGCCTCAAGCAAGGTTTGCTTTAGGTTGTGGTTGTCTTTCCCTAGGTGTCATGTATATTAAGCAAAAATAGCAATTTTGGGTCTGGAGAGATGGCTCAGGGGTTAAGAGCACTGACTACTCTTCTGAAGGTCCTGAATTCAAAACCCAGCAACCACATGGTGGCTCACAGCCATCTATAATGAGATCTGACGCCCTCTTCTGGAGTGTCTGAAGATTTTTTGTAAAGATAACATTCTCCAGTTCCCTCTTGAGGCACTGTTGCGTTGACTAGGACATGACGTGGACTAACATTGGATCCTTTGTCTTCCTACAGGTTACATATATGGAAGAAGAGAGGAGTTTCACAACTGAACAAGTGACTGCTATGCTTTTGTCGAAACTGAAGGAGACAGCAGAAAGTGTTCTTAAGAAGCCTGTTGTAGACTGTGTTGTTTCGGTGAGTTGGCTCTGTGGTTTTAGGGAGCTTCCTTAAGAACCAGAGAGAGGAAAATTGTTTTTACTGCAAATACTGTGTTGTGTTGTAGTGGTAATTTTGAGAAGTTCCTGTTGTGAGGCAGAGTCTTGCTACAGTCCAGGCTGCCCCAGTAACTAACGCTTCTGCTTCTGTCTCCCATGTGCTGGGGGATTGTAGTAAGAATCCGTGGTCAGAAATCTAGTCTTCCTTTTCTTTGGTTTTCTTCTTTTTTCTTTTCTTTTTCTAGTTTTGGGGACAGACTCTCACTGTGTGTGGGCTGGCCTAAGAGCTTGCTGTGTAGACTGAGGTGTTCTTGCCCTTGGCTGCCATTCTTCTCCCCGCGGGGCTTGCCTGTGCTGGAATTCCAGGGGTTCAGCTCGCTTGGCTGAAAGGAGAAGGGTTAGCACGGCCTGCCCGCTCACCCAGTCTGAGTCAACTCCCCAACCCAAAGTACTGTTTTCAAGTCTTCTTTTTTTCTCCAGACTCCACTGTTGTACCTATTTAAGTCTTGTCCTTTAAGCCTCATTTGAAATCCGACTTTTTCCTAAGATTTTTTTTTTTTTTTCAGTACCTAGTGTAGTGCTTAGGGACAGGGTAGCTACTTGGTTGAATGAGTTGAATGTTAGATGCCTGCCTCACCTCCATCTGTTTTCCTTACTGACTGTGTCTAGTTCTAGAAAACAGTAATGTACATCTTTTAGTTTACTGTGTGCTCTTGTTTTGATGGGAGCCTGGCTGCTTGTAGTAGTAGGGTGTGTGTGGTGGGTCTAGAGGCTGTGTGAGTTCTACATGGCCTTTGCCATGCAGTCCCTCATCCTGCCATTGTTACCCCATTGTCCTAGTTAGGGTTACGGTTGCTGTGATGAAACATCATGATCAAAGGGAACTTGAAGGAAAGGGCTTATTTGACTCATGTTTCCCATCACTGTTGGTCATTGAAGGGGAAGTCAGGATAGGAAGTGGAGCATGGCAGGAACCTGTAGGTAGGAGCTGAATGTCCAGGCCACAGAAGAGCTACTTACTGACTTGCTCCTCTTGGATCAAGGCGGGAGGGTCCCTTGTGGATGGGGCGACCCCTGGGCTGGTAGTCTTGGGTTCTATAAGAGAGCAAGCCGAATTAGGGGGGGAGGGCACGGACAAAAACAAGTAAGAAACCTCCCTCCATGACCTCTGCATCAGCTCCTGCTTCCTGACCTGCTTGACTTCCAGTCCTGATTTCTTTAGTGATGAACAGCAATGTAAAAGTGTAAGCTGAATAAACCCTTTCCTCCCCAACTTACTTCTTGGTCATGATGTTTGTGCAGGAATAGAAACCCTGGCTAAGACACCCATTTTGAGGAAGTTGGGTTTTAAAGGATGGTTTTCTTTCTTTTTTTTTTTTTAAAGATTTATTTATTTATTATATGTAAGTACACTGTAGCTGTCTTCAGACACTCCAGAAGAGGGCATCAGATCTCATTATAGATGGTTGTGAGCCACCATGTGGTTGCTGGGATTTGAACTCAGGACCTTTGGAAGAGCAGTCAGTGCTCTTACCCGCTGAGCCATCTCTCCAGCCCTAAAGGATGGTTTTTTAATTCTTGCTCAGAAGTCCTTAAGACCTCACTGAGTTTGAGCAATGTGCTGGCACAATTCTCTTGTAGTGAAAGGACACTGTAGTCCACAGGGAAAAGGTAATGGAATAGCTTATTTAGGAAGTGGGGCACAGCGCTGGCACCAGTGTGCTACAGTGCAGGAACATATGTAACGCAGTTTTTTCATCCACAAAATGTGGCTGGAGTCTAGAAGTCCATAGTTATTTTGGGGTATGGTATCCTAACCAGCATGAGCATGTACAGCATTCTGGACTTTAGAACAGCAGGTAGTCACCACAGCTATATTGGCTAAGTAGTACAGTCAGCTGTTTTTAATTGGTTAAGGACAAATTTCCACTAGTTTATCTAAAAACTTTTTTTTGAGCCTGTTTATCTCAGGCTACCTTTAAACATGTTGGGATTACAGGTGCACACCTCCAAAATTAGTCTGAGGAAATAATTTCTTTTTTTTTTTTTTAAAGATTTATTTATTACATATACAATGTTCTGCTTACAGAGGAGGACGCACCAGATCTCATTATAGTTAGTTGTGTGCTTCCATGTGGTTACCGGGAATTGAACTCAGGACCTCAGGAAGAACAGCCAGTGCTCTTAACCGCTGAGCCATCTCTCCAGCCCGAGGAAATAATTTCTTAGTCTGAGTTCTAGGTGTCGACTTTTTGCAGGCCTTTGTGAAGAATGTTTCTTTTATAGGTTCCTAGTTTCTACACTGATGCAGAACGCCGGTCAGTGATGGATGCCACACAGATTGCTGGTCTCAATTGTTTACGGTTAATGAATGAGACAACTGCAGGTAATTGGGATTAACAGGGCTAGGTGGCAAATTCCTTTATTCCCGGCGCACTCAGTAGAGATCCTACTCAGTAGAGTAGGTCTGAGTTGGAGGCCATTGTGATCTATAGAATAAGTTCCAGGACAGCCAGGAATCCATTAAACAGAGAAACTCTGTCTCAGAAACAAACAAAAAAGGGGGTAGTGAATGAGACAGCTGCAGATGAGAGGACTGTTGTTTAGTCCTACTCTTGGACTTGTTAAGTACAGAAGCTGTTAATGTTGAGCACTGTGATGATAATGTTCCACATGAATAAAAGGTATGCAGTGTTTATAAAGAATTTGTCTCCAACACAGTACCCAGTGTAGCTTCTTCCTGAGATAGATAGAAAATGTGTCCTCTTTTTTCTTCCCATTTTGCTTTTTTTAAAAAATTGATTAAATGAATTTTAGTATTTAGGAGATATTCTGTTGAACTTACTTTTTCCCCCTCTTGTGTAGTTGCTCTTGCTTATGGAATCTATAAACAAGACCTTCCTGCCTTAGAAGAGAAACCAAGAAATGTAGTTTTTGTAGATATGGGACATTCTGCCTATCAAGTTTCTGTATGTGCATTTAATAGAGGAAAACTGAAAGTAAGTATGTTTCCAGAAAACTGGAAATTAAAACTTGATTGTTCTATATTTTTGAGTGACTACTACTTCTTTCTTCTTTCTTCTTTCTTCTTTCTTCTTTCTTCTTTCTTCTTTCTTCTTCTTCTTCTTCTTCTTCTTCTTCTTCTTCTTCTTCTTCTTCTATTATTATTATTATTATTATTATTATTATTAACAACCAGTTAGAAGCATGTTGTGAGTCACCTGAGCTGGAATGCAGCTATGGTGGGAGGAGTGGAGGTTGTGGGTCCTAAACAAGCTCTACGTGGAGTTGGTGTGGTGCGAAGTAAAGAGCGCGAACTGTGAGGTGAGGCTCCCGAGCGCTCTAGTCAGGATTTTCTCACTTGTACTGAGCAGGGAGCAGCGCATCCTGGCAGGGTCTCCGGGGCATTTTCCTGGTCTCTTCTCTTGGTAAAATGAGCAACAGAGAGGATTATTAAGCTGCCCTCGCTGTTTGGAGAGCTCTAGATTGAGACTTTGGATGCTAAAGGACTCTAGACTAGAAGTGATAGTCAAGGTTTCTAGAACATTTACTGCTCCAGAAGAACAAATATTGTGTATAGAATTGTATAAGTGTTTAAAGAGAGGGATTGCCACAGTGTGTGTGTCTGGCTCCTTTGAGGAGCTACACAGTGAATAGAGGCTAGTGTCCCTTTGGCAAGGTAACTTTATATCTAATGCCTGCTTTAGCTGAGTGTTTCAAGATCCTTGGTGCTAATGTTTAAATTTGCCCCCCAATTTTGTGGTGCAATGTAGGGAGGACTAATGTGAAATCATTTGAGGGTATTTTGGGTTCTAGTTTGTTCTGTCTCTTTCTTTTGCTTTTTCTTTATTTTGAATAAAATAAAGTTCTGTTTTACCTTCTTACCTATATTTGTATATTCTAGGGTTTTGTTAATAAAACATTGGTTGAGAAATGAATATTTACAAGGTTTATAGCTGTAAATTGTGGGTTAGACATAATTCTCAATGTTCAGGAAATAATTTAAGCTGAGCAGGTGGCTCATGACTGTAATCTTAGCCTTTCGGAAGCAAAGGCAAGTGTCTCACACTGAAGACCAGTCTGATCTATAAAGTAATTCTTAGGCCAGTCAGGATTCCATAGTGAAAAAAGTACAAAAATAAACGTTGGCGAGATGGTTGAATGGGTGAGGCATGCCTGTTTCCAAGCCTGACGACCTGAGTTCAATCCCAGCACTCACAGGGTGGAGAGAACGGAATTTTGAAAGTTGTGCCCTCTCCATCCATTATGTATTCTCAATAAATAATGTAAATAAGTGTGTTAAAATACAAAAAAAATTTAACTTGGGGTTTTATTGCTGTGAAGAGACACCATATAAAAGCCACTCCAGCCAGGCAGTGGTGACGCACGCCTTTAATTCCTGCACTTGGGAGGCAGAGGCAGGCAGATCTTGGCCAGCCTGGTCTACAGAGTGAGTTCCAGGACAGCCCAGGCTACACAGAGAACCCCTGTCTCAAAAAAACAAAAATTAAAAAATAAAAGCCACTCCGTAAAGGACAACATTAATTGGGCCTGGCTTAATTTAAGTTCAGAGGTTTAGTCCATTGTCGTCATGGTGGGAAGCATGGGGACGTAAATGGTGCTGGAGAAGGAGCTGAGAGCTCTACATCTGGATAGGCAGGCAGCTGGGGCACACTGGGCATCAGAGACCTCAAAGCACCCCGCCCTCCACTGGGGACACACTTCCTCCAACAAAGGCCACACCTCCTAATAGTGCCATTCCCCATGGGTCAAGCATTCAAACACATGAGTCTTTGGGGCCATATCTATTTGAACCATCATAAACTACTGATAGAATTATTTCTAAAAACCTAACATATTTAAAAAAAATAAATTGGATTTTGAGGCAAGGTCTCATATTAACTTAGGCTGGTGTTCTGTCTCAGCGTGGAATTCTGGGATTGCGAAGGTGTACCTGTACACTAGCTTTCCTATATTACCTTTGGGGTGCTCAGGGTTGAACCTAGGGTTTCAGGCTTGTTTAGCAAGTGTTTTTACTGCTGTGCTACATCCTTATCCTCAGTTGTAGAAAATAAAATTGGAATCTCTGTACTCAATTCTATATCCAGTTTTTCAAATTATTAAGAAAATTTCTTGAGTCAGGCAGTGGTGGCATGTGCCTTTAATCCTGGCACTGGGGTAGGGGAGGTAGAGGCAGTTGGATCTTGGTGAGTTTGAGGCTAGTGTGGTCTTTAGAACAAGTTCCAGGGCAGCCAGGACTACACAAAGAAAACCCTATCTCTAAAACAAAATAAACAAGATTCTTAATGGATTCAGTGTTCATTAAGAGGTTATGTTTTACAGGTGGTGTTGCTAGCTTGTCACGGCTTACCTGGTCTGCTTTAGAGCTGATCTTACAGTTCTGCTACAGATTTGGAAACTGTCAGTGCAAGTTCGATAGACCTATGTGGCACTACTCTGGCACACACGAATACAATTATGCCCAACATTTCTGCAGCTTTCTGGAAGTGAACCGTTCCACACTTTCCTGACTAGAAGTTGATACAAGTGTTTGGCCTTGACACAGGGTTTCTCTGTAGCCCTGGTTGTCCTGGAACTTATTCTGTAGACCAGGCTGGCCTGGGACTCAGAAATCCACCTGCCCCGCCTCCCAAGTGCATGAAACTGCTCTAGAAGTGTTTTCTACTACAGTAGGTGTTAGCCACCTAAGATGGCCCTTTTTGCTTCCACAGATGTGTGCAGTAGAGACTGCTCTTATGGTACACATCGTGACTCCCAGGTGGAGTTGCCTAAGGCAGTCATCTGCCTTCATCCTGGAAGGCTTCCCTGAGTGGAGTTGAGCCCTTCCCTTTCAAAGTGTTTGCATGGTATTTACCCTCATCCCCCAAAGAAAGAAAAAAGCTTATATAGTATATTACCTGGGCAGTGAATAAAAGGACTGCCTGTTTCATAGTGCAGTGTGCCTTGTCAGCCTTGATGACCACATTTTCTGGCCTTTAGAAAATAGATGATGACCAAGTGATGGCAACACATGCCTTTAATCCCAGCACTTCGTGAGCTCTAGGCCAACCTGGTCTACAGGGTGAATTCACAGCTAGGGCCACACAGAGAAGCCTTATCTGAAAAACCAATAAAATAAAACAAAAGTAATAAAAAATAGAGTATGTATCATGGTAAATTTTACAATTGGCTAATTTTTGGATTATCCTTTTTTCTTTGAAGGTTTTGGCCACAGCTTTTGATCCAACATTGGGAGGCAGAAAATTTGATGAGGTGTTGGTAAATCACTTCTGTGAAGAATTTGGAAAGAAATACAAACTAGACATAAAATCTAAAGTTCGTGCGTTATTACGACTGTCTCAAGAGTGTGAGAAACTCAAGAAATTGATGAGTGCAAATGCTTCAGACCTCCCTTTGAGCATTGAATGCTTTATGAATGATATTGATGTATCTGGAACTATGAATAGGTAACCGTGTTAATTTTAATGTTAAATGAACTGTGACCTTTTTTTAAAACTGATTAATGAAATCATGGTGGTTAATGTGTTAAAAATTACAGGCCATTTAGGCCATATGACCCAGTTTTCATGTAAAGGTTGGATCTGGTGATTCTAGTAATGGAGAATAAAACTTTTATTCTGGTAACTTAAATATTTCTGAAAGTTACTAGTTAAATATGTATTAGACACAAATGACTAGTTTTCATAAAACTAGCAAACTTTTAATGCAGAAATAGAATGAATTTAACTTAGGCACCAATTTAAAAAATGTTCTTTTTGAGTAGTTTAGGATCATTTGAGGGCAGTATTCCTTTTGTACAGCACTGCAAGAATTCTGGGTAACTGACATTTAGGGTTATTTCAGAAATACTCAGTGTTATTGTTGCCTGATTGTGTGTTGCTTGGATGAGGGAGTGCGATGTTCTTTTGGCTGTGAACTCCTGGTAGAATTCAGGCTTGTTTGGAGAAGTGTGCCTGAGTGACCCTTAAAGAATTTGAGATGGTATTTATTGTTGACCAGTGTCCAAGTGTATCCTAGCTCACCCTTTTCTCCTTTTTGGTTTTAATGAGTGTGAGGCCTCCCCCCTCCTCCTGTGTACGAGAGAGAGAGAGAGAGAGAGAGAGAGAGAGAGAGAGAGAGAGAGAGAGACAGACAGACAGACAGACACACACACACACACAGGGGAGGCCACTATGTTTTAGAAATTTGTTAGTCAAATGCTGTCTATAAGAGTTAAGTAGATTGGTATGTGTGTTCAGAATCTGTTTTGCCTGCCTGCTATTTTTCAAATGTTACTTTTTATGTGTATATGGGTGCTTTGCTACATATCTGTGTGGACCACATGCATACTTTGTCTTTGGAGACCAAAGATGGAGTTCAAGGACAGCCAGGATTCTGTTACACAGGATTTCTTTGTGTAATGGCTAGATATAGCTCAGTAGGCAGAGTGTTTGGTTATAATTCCTGGGTTCATTTTCTAGCTCTACATAATATAGGTTGATAAGCTAATTGGCCAGAAGTTCAAGATCAGGCTAGAGATGACTTGACAAGTAAACGTGGTTACTGTCAAGCCTTGTACCTGAGTCCAATCCACAGGATTTACATGGTAGGAGAAGAGGTCCTCCTTATGTGTGCTAACATACATGCAAGCACACACACACAGCGTGAGGTTGGCTTGATCTTCATGAAACGTTGCTATCTTGAACGTGTCATTCTTTAAAACAGTAATCAAAGACAGGGCTTTGCTGCCCTGGGTATGGACAGGGAAAGTGTCACTTCATGTACTCTTCTATCTGGGTAAGTATGAGTGTGACATCTCCAGGTGTTAGGCAGCTGCTTGGGTATGTGCCATCAAATGTGGTTCAGGCCAGCCCGGGACATTTGAGATCCCATCACAACACACACACACACACACACACACACACACACACACACACACACAGTACAGTGAAACATTCATTTATTTAGTACATGCAGTGCCATGAAGCATCACTTGTTTGTATATAATGGAAACTGTCATTGCTTAGCTAAAGCCCCAGAGTTTGTCTATAAGCAGTTCTCCTTGGGATCTGTTTCAGATTTTGTTTGCATTCTCTACACATATCCTAGCAGTGGAACCATGAATGTATGTCATGTGTGTAATGCATGGTGGTTTTGAGGTTCATTCACGAAGTGTGCGCCAGTGTGTTATGTGTCCTGGCAAACGTTGGATCATGTGAGGCTGCATGCGCTCATAGTCAGCATGTACTGATGGTTTGAGGATGGAGGCAGGCATGTTTGAACAGGTTCTTCAATGTCTGTCTTCTATGAGTATAATTGTTCTCATGACGTTCTTAAAAACTTCATTGTCTGTGCAAGCCACTCCCCAGTCCCCATCCAGCTCTAATATAACTGTTCTTAAAGTAAGCTTTTCTGAGTAGTAGTTGAGTGTTAGTGTGTTTTTCAGCTTTGCTTTTCTTGAGGAGCCTTGCCTTTTTGGGATGTGACAGTCTCTGCTGGCTTGTTTTGCTCTTAAGTACTTTGTCATTAGTTTCCATATTTAATTTTTGTTCATATATGACTTTTTTGTTTGTTTTTTGGTGGCTGTTGAGGTAGACTTCATATAAAAATGTACCATTTTAAATGTACACTTTAGTGTTTTGCATGTATTCATAAGGTGGCTACTCATGTCTAATTATGGAATGTTTTTGTCATCCCCTAAAAGAGAAGAAAGCGCAGTCCTAATAGAAGTCTCTATGAGAGTTCCTTCTAGTCTCAGGGCAGATGCTCTGTGGATTTGTGTATTCTTTTGTGCATTTTTAGTTGAAATGAGTATTTCCAGGTTCTGCTCCAGACCCTTTTACTTTTGTGACATAGTTGTCACTCTGTATCCCCGGTTGGTATGGAACTCTGTGATACAGGGTGGTCTTCACCTCAGTTTTTCTCCCCAGTACTGGAATTACGTCATGGCTGCTTCCTTGGGCCATTTTTTTTTTTTTTTTTTAAATCAGGATTTGTAAGTCTCTGTAGGTCTGGCTGTTCTGTAGACCAGGCTGACCCTGAATTCAGAGTTCCACCTGTCTGCCCCAGGAGTACTGGGAATTATAACCAAACACTGCCTACTGAGCTATATCTAGCCATTCATTACACAGAGAAACCCTGTGTAACAGAGTCCTGGCTGTCCTTGAACTCGATCTGTAGACTAGACTGGCTTCAAACTCAGAGATCTGCCTGTCCTTGCCTCCTGAGTGCTGGAATTAAAGGCGTATGCCATCACATCCAGCCATACCTCAGTTGTTTTAAACCTAAAGACAAAGTTAATTTAGGATACTGTAATGGTAAAAGTAATCTCATCTTACTCATTTAAAAATTAAGTGGAGAAGAAACGCCCAAGAACAAAAAATGAAAGCTATAAATAGTTGTGTTCTCACATGTAGATACAGCACGTTTTTAACAATAAGCAATCAAGGCTAGAGAGACTAGATGGCTCAGTAATTTAAAAAAAAAAAACAAAAAAAACCAAAACAACAACAACAACAACAAAAAAAACCCACTGACCATCCTTCCAGAAGACCCAGGTTCAATTCCTAACACCCACAACGCAGCCCCTGCTGTCTTTAATTCTAGTCCCAGAGATCTCCTCCTGGTGTGTGCCACCATTGCCTGGAGAACTTGTTTGCTTTTTTTGGACACAGGTTATTTTGTATGTTGACTTTGAACTCCTGCTTTTCCTTTATGTGCTACCCCAGAGTGCTAGGATTACAGTCATGAACCACCATATCCTGTTTTCAGTATTGTGGGATGGAGCGCAGGGCTTCATGCGTGCTGCACAGCACCGTCCAGCTAAGCACTATCCCCAGCCCTTCGGAAATGGGCTTTAGAGGGGTTTTTCTTCCTTTTGACTTTACTGCTATTTTCTTGCCCAGTTTGGGTTTGTTTATCAGTGTGTTTTCTCTCCTTACAGTCTTTTTTTTTTTTTCCCTACCCAAGCTGGCACCAGAACTGTGTGTGTGTGTGTGTGTGTGTGTGTGTGTGTGTGTGTTGATTTATCTATTCTGGGTATTTCATATAGATGGAATAAAAGATGTCCTTTGTTTGGCTTCTGTTTAGCATAGCACCTTCAGGTCTAGCCTGATACACCATGAATCAGTTACTTTTTCTTCCTGAGTACCAGTGACAGGCATTTGAATGGTTTTTGATTTCTGGGTTTTTATGAATCATATTGGAAAGCATCGCCGGGCGGTGGTGGCGCACGCCTGTAATCCCAGCACTCTGGGAGGCAGAAGCAGGCGGATTTTTGAGTTTGAGACCAGCCTGGTCTACAGAGTGAGTTCCAGGACAGCCAGGGCTACACAGAGAAACACTGTCTCGGGGGGAAAAAAAAAAAGAATTCTCCACACTGGAAAGCATCCTATCATGTACATGTTTTTTTCTGTGAACTTAACGTTTTAAGTCTGTTGGTGTGCATACCTAGTATAGAATCGCAGAGTCACAGTCATCTGGCAATGCTGTGTTTAGCATTCCAAGCAAAGGCCAGATTCTTAGTGTTCATTTTACATTGTCCAGAAACCTGTAAAACCTGTATTGTCCAAGTCCTTATCAGTGCTTGTGAGTACCTGATTTTTAGTGATAGTCTTTTGTTTTATGTATAAGTGGAATGTGGTTTAATCTATATTATTTCTTTAATAGAGGCAAATTTTTGGAGATGTGTGATGATCTCTTAGCAAGAGTGGAGCCACCACTTCGTAGCATCTTGGACCAAGCCAGTGAGTACTTTTGTCTTGAATTAGTTGTTTGTAGATCTCAGACTTGGGGGGGGGGGGAACTGCATGTTATCATTTTCTCTCGAAGTCAAATGTTTGCTGCATGAATACTGTCAGTTTCATGTGTCAATACGCTTTGTTCCCTGGAATGTTTCTTCTTAAAGCCAGCTATGAAGAATACAGGGAAATAAAAGTGTTTTTCTCTGAAAAATCACTTTTCAGTCTGAAGCACAGATGGATGTATACATTTCTCTTTACTGAAGTTGTTTTGAAGTATGTATGTGGTGGTCTCATTGTCAGTGAGCCCTTTGTTCACATAGCCTGGCTCTGAGAGATGGCTTGGTGGGTAAAGGCTTGCTGCTAAAACTTGAAGACCTTTGGCTCCTTTGCATCTATGTAAAACCCAGGCGCACACACCTGTAATCTTCAGTGATGGGAAGGCATACAGATCATCCCAGGAACCAGCTCCACGTTCACTGAAAGACTCTTAAAAAAAAAAGCTAGAGAAGAGAAGGCTCAGAGGCTAGAACACTAGCCGCTCTCTACCAGAGGACCTAGGTTCAAAGTCCCAGCATCTTCATGGTGGCTCATCAGTTCCAAGAGGCCTGACCCCCTCTTCTGGCCTCTGTCAGCATCAGGCATACATGTGGTACATGGATGGATATCATGCGCACTCACATGCAGACAAAACAACCATATACATTACAAGGTTTTTACTTTTTTGAAGGACAGATTGAATGGTGGTGTTTGCCTGAATTTTCTGTAGACGGGTCAGAAGTTTAAGGTCTTCAAATTTTAAGGCCAGCCCAGGTTAGAGACCTTGTCTCAAAATAATCTCAGTACTCCGAAGGAAGAGAGACAGATGGATCTCCGTGAATTCCAGGTCAGCCAGCACTCCATAAAGAGATCCAGTCTTACTGGGCAGTGGTGGCGCACACCTTTCTTTAATCCCAGCACTTGGGAAGCAGGGACAGGTGGATTTCTGAGTTCGAGGCCAGCCTGATCTACAGAGTGAGTTCCAGGACAGCTAGGGCTATACAGAAAAGCCCTGTCTCGAAAAACAAACAAAAAACAAAACAACAACAAAAAAATCCAGTCTCAAAATAAAAGTAGCAGATTAATAAATATACAAAAGTAAAGTGGAGAGGCACGTCATACAGGATCAAAGACAGACATGCAAACCACGTGTATGAATTATAAGATGTTTTAATTATGTTTCAGACTTTAAAGGGTGACAGTTCCCTTAGGAATACATTATTAACTAAATGAGTTTTGGGTACAATGTTTACATTTTTTATTATTCACTAATTAATTAAGTGTGTTTTATGTGATGTTATCTTAGCAGCATTGACTTGAGTCTTAAATCAGTGTTGATGACAGGTAAGTGTTTTTACCTTGGATTTTGGGAGTGTCATGTTCCTGCTCCCCATTTTTTTCTCAGGAGTCACAGTTATATTGTGTAGGCTGGTCTGGAATTCTTGGACTCAAGCAGTACTCCTTTCTCTGCTTTTGCTGGAACTACAGGCACATACCTAATGTGCCTGTCTTCAGTTCATTTTCTTTTTAAAACGTGAGTCAGCGGAGGTCAGACGATAACTAAGCAGAGTTGATGCATCCTGGAGGCTGACCTCTGGGGCCGCCCTGCTTTCTCAGCATGCGTGTTTACCCTGCTGAGCCATCTCCCAGCCCTCTTAGGAAACAGTGGTTGTTAGATAAAGCGTGCCTGGGAAAGCACTTGGCATTACACCATGCCCTGGTCCCCAGGAGACCATAGACCATGGCTGCGTGCCTGTGCCTTGTTCTCTGGACTGAGCCCTGGAGAACTTAGATGAGACTAAAACTTCTTTACTTCGCGGCAGGTCATGGATAACATAGTATTTTGAAGCCCACTTTGGGCTAACATGCTGGGTGGAATGTTTGATCTCTTGGCAGAACTTTGTGTGACACTTTACGGGGATGTGGGACCTGTATAGGCAACAAGTGTAGTGTCCTTCGGTGGTGCCTTACAGACCCCACTATTGTTTGTTGGAGACAGGGTTTCTCTGTCTAGCCCTGGCTGTCCTGGAACCGCCCACCCACTATTGTTATTTTGAGAGTCAAGGTGACTACTTTTTACCAGAGACTATGTGCCAGTGTGAGAGATAATGAGGGCATGTGGCTGGGGGACAGGGGAGATGGGAATTTTGGGTTGTGCATGTGAGGGAGTTGAGTTGGGTCACTGTGAGCTCTACTACTTTTCTTTTTCTTTTTCTTTTTCTCTCCCCCCCCCCCCCAACAGGGTTTCTCTGTGTAGCCCTGGCTGTCCTGGAACACTCTGTAGACCAGGCTGGCCTCGAACTCAGAAATCCTCCTGCCTCTGCCTCCCAAGTGCTGGGATTACAGGCGTGCGCCACCACCGCCTGGCTACTTTTTTCTTCATTGTAAAGAACCTTTTTATAAATGTCTCATTTTTTGTCCTAGAGTTAAAGAAAGAAGATATTTATGCAGTGGAGATAGTTGGTGGTGCCACACGAATCCCTGCCGTGAAAGAGAAGATCAGCAAGTTTTTTGGTAAAGAACTCAGCACAACATTAAATGCAGATGAAGCTGTCACTCGAGGCTGTGCTCTGCAGGTGAGTTTGGTCCTGTTCCTAAGTCATAACACGAATCTACCTGTTAGCATCAGGGTGGTCTTAAGGTGTAAGATTCTGAAGCCTTTGCCTAGAATGGAAAGCTGACATACATAAAGGTACTGATAGTGGAGCATGTAGTAAGACAAGTTCAGAAGATACCGAAGCAGGGGGCTGTGCTGACATAGGACTTTTGTTTGATTCTAGCACTTGGGTGGTAGAGGCATATGGATCTCAATTGAGTTTGAGGTTTGGCTTAGCGAGTCTGAACAGCCAGGCCTACAAAGAGAACATTGTCCTGAAAAAAAAAAAAATGGGGTTGGGGGGCTAGGTCAGTAATTCTAAGAGCTGATAAAATTTGCTAGAATGTCTGTTGATTTGTGAAATAGTGTACTTCAGTTAAAGGAGGACTTCAGAAAATAACTACTTAAACATTACATTTGACAATGACAGCAGTTTGTAGACCTGTTCAGATACCATTATATTATTATTATTATTGAAAATACTAAGTAAATTAGTGATGGCCTCCTATTGTTTGTAGTTCTGTAATACCAGTTTATAATGTCTACATGTGACAATGGTCTTTTTAACATTTTCATTCTAGTGTGCAATCTTATCACCTGCTTTCAAAGTCAGAGAATTTTCTATCACTGATGTGGTAGCTTATCCAATATCTTTGAGATGGAATTCTCCAGCTGAAGAGGGGTCGAGGTAATATATTATCAGTCGTGTTTATACGTACTCTGTTGGGTGTTGAATCTAGGCAGTGTGTTGTCCTTCATTTCAATTTACATGTGTATCTGTCCAATGCATGAAACGTGATTGTTGTTGGTTTAAATTCAAGGCCAGGCGTGATAGTGAACCCTTGTAATCTAGCGTGTCATTGGTGGAGGGAGGCGGGGATCAAGAGGTAAGGTCACCCTTGGCTGCATAGTGAGTATGAGGCTGGGCTTCAGGAGAGCCTCTTCTTTTTTTTCTTTTTTTGAAGGTATGAATAAATTAGTACCCTGTCCTTTTTAAACACTTTAAAGAATTTATTTATTTTTTTGGTTTTTCGAGACAGTGTTTCTCTGTTTAGCCCTGGCTGTCCTGGAACTCACTCTGTAGACCAGGCTGGCCTCGAACTCAGAAATCCGCCTGCCTCTGCCTCCCAAGTGCTGGGATTACAGGCGTGTGCCACCACCGCCCGGCAAGAATTTTTAAAAATTGTTGTTTTGTGTACTTTAGCTGCATGTATGGCTGTGTGTGCCTAGTGTATGAGGAGAAAGAGGGCATTAGTTGTAAGATACCATGTGGGTGTTGGGAATAAAACCCATGTCATTTAGAAGAACATCCAGTACTCTTAACTTCCGAGCCATCTCTGTGTGAACCTGGAAAAAAATAATAGCTGACAAGGAGGAGAAACTAGGAGTGTTAATAATTACAGACCTAGGATAAATTTGTCAAAGGTGTTCAGAATGTCATGAATTTTTCTGAGTAAAACACTTGCCATACAAGCCAGAAGACCTGTGTTCAGATCCCTAGAGCCAATCAATATAAAGCTGAGGTGAGATGGGAGGTTCGGGAATCCTAGAAACTCCAGGCTGAGCCTGGAGTGGGGAGCAGCAGACGGCAGAGAGAAGTTCCTCTTATTAAACATGCACTCACGGCACACCTCCTCTCCCCACATCAAATAAAAAGAGTGGAATATTTTAAAAAGAAAAAACATAATTTTTGTGGGTTTTTTTTCTTTCTTCCCTTTTCTAGTGACTGTGAAGTCTTCCCCAAAAACCACGCTGCTCCTTTCTCCAAAGTCCTCACCTTTTATAGAAAGGAACCATTCACTCTTGAGGCCTACTATAGCTCTCCTCAGGATTTGCCCTATCCAGATCCTGCTATAGGTGAGTAGAATTGAAACTAAAATAGTAACAAAAACTTGTCTCTACTTAGAGTACTAAAAGAAAAAAAGGAAAAAAAAAAAAAAAAAAAGACTATTCAGAAATGTAGGCGCTTTGGGCCACAAAAGCAAACATCTTCTGCCCTTAGTACTTGGTGTAGAGGCAGTCAGACGGTTGTTTGATGGAGGCTTGCATTTTGTGGCAGTGTTCCTGGGTTGAATGCACATTGTGGGTAATTGCTTAGTGGTCCTGATGAAGAGCGTGGCATAGAGTTCAGTTAGGTTCTGATACAGGGTAACAAGGTTTGCACAGAAACCAAAGATTGTTGACAGCATCAGTTTATTGTAGATTTTGGAACCAAGTTGGCCAGAGTCTACAAATTGGGCACATTTACAATTTGGAAATAATAGCACTTGACAGAGAGAAATCAAGAGTTGTATAAGATCTGTGCAGTGGACAAAGAGGCAGGAGCAGTTTCAGTGACCTTTGCGAATTGTGGGAAGAGAGTTGGCTTCCCTACTTTTCATTTGTAGGACAGGAAGGACCATAACAGTCATACCTAGAAAGGCTAACTTCTCCTGTATTCCTTTCTGTGTCTTTCCGATACTGGCCTTGCCCTGGGTATGCTCACTAACACACTTGGCCCCCGCAGGCTTCCTCTGAAACCCACCATGTGGCTGACGCCCGCCCCTCCCCAAACTGGCTTTTTCTCTTAGGCAACTGCCAACATGTGCAGCTTGCCGTCTAAAGCTTTCCATGGTTTTGTTTGTTTTTTTAAACAAAATTGTCTTTGAACTTTAAAAGATAAGAAAATAAACTTCTACAACAAACTCTTGGTATGGTAGTGAGACTTAGAAATGACCATTTTTTAGAAAAATGACAAACGAAAAATTTGAAAGTAAATTGTGGAAATTGGATACTTGACAGCACATGCAGATGACAGACGGGACTGGAAGAAAGGAGAAACCAACAGGAGACATTTGAGCCCTTAGTGTGGGGTGTCAGGAGTGAGCTGTGTTGAGAGGAAGGAGATGCCACTTCTCTGACCTGGGAGCCTGGTTATTTTATCACTCCGGATATGGATGTTTAAGTTCAGTTTCATTGTGCATTCTTTCTGTGACTCCCCAGCCCAGTTTTCAGTTCAGAAAGTCACTCCACAGTCTGACGGCTCCAGCTCAAAAGTGAAAGTCAAGGTTCGTGTAAATGTGCACGGCATTTTCAGTGTGTCCAGTGCGGCCTTGGTGGAAGTGCACAAGTCTGAGGAGAGCGAGGAGCCGATGGAGACTGATCAGAATGCAAAGGAGGAAGAGGTAACTGCACATTTGATACCTTTTGTTGGTCCCAGCCGACTGGCTGATAGGAGCACTCTCATTTCATTCCCATGGAAAGGATCTGAAACTGGCTCCTCCCCTCAGACCGTTTCTCGGCCTCACATTATACTACTGACTGTAGAAAAATGCTGTCTGTTAATTGTTTTTACAAGTACAGGAAATTAAATACTCTTGATAAAGGAAGGCCTTAGTACCCTGTACATCAGATTCAAAGCTTTGTAAAAACTCCAAAAGTGTGGCTCTTTCCCAGATGTGTATGTTGGGTCAGGGGCTCAGGGACCAGATGTGGTGTGTGCCGGGGCTCAGGGACCAGCACTGCAGCGCATACCTACATTGAGAGCTTGGCTTCAGATGCTCCCAGATTCCTTTCTTTATGGTGCTGAAAGAATTCTCTGTGGGTCTCTTGATGAAGTCAAGGCTCTGGGAGGAGGCATGTGGAAGGAAAACTTAAGTTTGCTTTGGGGTTTGTATTTCCACACTCCATTTAGTCTTTTATGATTCACAAAGGAATTCCTTAGTTCCTACAAAAGTGGGCACGTTGGGCAGGGCAGTTCAACACTGTCCTGAAGCTGGACTCCACACTTCATGCTCTGTGTAATTGTGCACGGTTGGAACTTTGAGCCCTGGTACACCGATTGCTGGTAAGTCAGCGGGCATTCTGGTCCATGTGACTTTGATACCATTTGTTGAGTATGTTGTGAAGGCTGCCTAGGTTTTTTCTGTTAGAATCTTCTGGTTTCAGTCTTTAACTGGTTTTTTTTCAGAAGATGCAAGTGGATCAGGAAGAACCACATACTGAAGAGCAACAGCCACAGACACCGGCAGAAAACAAGGCAGAGTCTGAGGAGATGGAGGTATAGCCTTAGAATCCAGTCTCTTAAGGAACCCCAGGGCCTGATTTGAATGTGGTTCTGTGCCAGTATTTATTTGTATAAGTTTTTAGCTATATTACATAATTGTGTTTTAATTTCTTACTGATGAGACCGTGAGACGTAAAATTTCTTTTTGCATTTCCCAACTTTTGCCAACTGTTTTACTGTTTTTTTTTTTTTTTTTTTTTTTTCCTTTTTCCCTTTTGCTAAGTTTTAGTGAAGAAAAGTTTTGGTTTACTTTTCATGAGTCTGTTCTGACACATTTGTAAATTTAGGAATATTGTTATCCTTATAGTGATAAACAGCAGTGCAGGACAACATGATACAGTATTCTAGTTGAGACTTATGTCTTTGTGGTCACCTTTTTCTGCCTCAGGAGTGGAAGGGCTACCAACCAAGCGCAAGCACGAAGGTGTCTAGGGAGCAGTAAGGGCCACTCCTCCTATTGTAAGGTGTGGCCGTGTGGGTGGGGAGATGGGTCAGGTGGTACTAGTTTTAAATTTGACACCCAATGTACCTGTTACCAAACTTGCCAACTTGAGTTGGATTCCTCAGACCCACATGGTGGAAAGAAAACTGATTCCCCACAAATTGTCTTCTGAACTCCACCCACACGTACTGTGGCATGTATGCATGCACACATACAAAGCTTTAAGAATGTAATATTTTGAAAAGGAACCTGCAGCAGTGCATTCATGTAGGTGCAGACATGAGCCAGTGAGTCAGGGCTGAATTGGTGAGCTCTTGGCCTAGTGAGCTACCCTACCCTGTCTCAGAAATAACATGTTGGATTGGCAAGTTGTTTTAGCCCGTCAAGGAGCTTTGTCACCAAGCCCGAGCAGCCTGCATTTCATCCCTGGGACCTATCTGGTAGAGATAACGACTAACTCCTGCAAATTGTCCTCTGACCACACACGTGTGCTGTGGCATATCTGCACTTACACTACTAAATAATGCAGCTGATGCCATGAATGTATAAGCATGTATACATACAAATACACATAGTACTATGAAAACTATGTTTAGGTACACTGTAAAATATTTCAGGATGATCATGTAACATTTAAGTCTTGTACAGGCTGCCTTTTGCCTTCTTGTGTGTTTCTTGTGTGATGGTGTCAGATCTTGGAGTTATAGACAGTTGTGAGCTGCCGTGTGGGTGCTGGAAATTGAACCTGTATCTTCTGGAAGAGTCTCTTCACTGCTGGGCCATCTCTCCAGCTGCCACCTCCAGACCCTCTATTTTATTTTAGAGACAGGTTTTCACATAGTTCAAGCTGTCCTTGAACTCCTGATGCCTCAGCCTGTGCTCTGTAGCGGTATACTCTGACTGATGGCTGTATGTTAGTTATGACCTTGCAGAAGGGTTGTTAGATATGTTAACATTTTTTCATTTTTAGTTGTAAAATAAACATGGCTACATTTTAAAGCATATAGCACTGTAGCATTCATTATTGCATTATTACATTCAGTTTTGCAGAATGAAATTCTCTACCTGTCCTTCCCCAAACCCCTAATGACCATAATGCTTTCCTCCTGAACTTGTTATTCTACATATAACAGATTCATCCTTTATTTTTTAGATGATGATAATTATGAGTTACATCATCAGAAAGTTAACTGAGGCCAAATCAGCTCTTTTTGACATTTGATCCATTTTAAAATATTAGTCTGTATGGTTTTGTTCTTCATCGTTTATGTTTCTTTAGACCTCTCAAGCTGGATCAAAAGATAAGAAGATGGACCAACCACCTCAAGCAAAGAAGGCAAAGGTGAAGACCAGCACTGTGGACCTGCCCATTGAGAGCCAGCTGCTGTGGCAGCTGGACCGGGAGATGCTCGGCCTGTACACGGAGAATGAGGTACGTTTGGACTTCGTTTAGGACAGTGCTTTTAATTCAGCACCTCATGTTGTGGTAACCGCCAACAATAAAATTATTTCCTTGCTACTTCATTAACTGCAATTTTGCTTCTGTTAAGAATTGGAATGTAAATATCTGATATGCATGATATCTGATACTGACTCCTGTGGAGGGGTTGTTTGATGCTACTTTAGGGTTTCTGCCAGTTTGGACTAGTGTTGGTAAAAGCAGATTTAAGTAGTAAGCTAGGGCTTGTTGTATTCTTTCGAGAGTGATAGTAACATGACGTCTGCATCACTAGCTCTGTCAATTGTTTTTTCTTTGAGATAGGGTCTCTCCTTGGCTGTCCTGGAACTTATTCATGCTGGCCTGGCCAGAGATCCATCTGCCTCTGCCTCCCAAGTGCTAAAGATTAAAGGCACACACCACCATGCCTGGCAGAAAGGTTCCCATAAACAACTTCAGGGGCTTCCCTCCCCGCACCTCCTCTCAGTGTATCCTTCTGCCCTGGGACTCACTTGCTAGACCAAGCTGACCTCAGACTCACTGAGCTCTGGGATCAAAGGCGTGCACCACCACTTGTCTTAAATATTTTGTTTTTGTTTTTGAGGGTCTTTATTTTTATTCTCTCCCCAACCCCATTCCAAGGGGAAAAACCATAAAGTCTGTGCTTTTCAATTTTTTTAATTCCTGGGTCTGTTTTGTTGGGGTGAGTCAAGAATTGGAAGGATTTGAGGAGGGAATGCACTTTGCTTTTAATATTAGTTGATGCTTAAGAGGAAGTTGTCATAGTTGTCCTTGTGTTTAATTCATTGCTGCTGTTCCAGGGTAAGATGATCATGCAGGATAAACTGGAGAAGGAACGGAATGACGCCAAGAATGCGGTGGAAGAGTATGTGTATGAGATGAGAGACAAACTTAGTGGTGAATATGAGAAGTTTGTGAGTGAAGATGTAAGTTTGCTGCTTTCTTATGTTGCGGTCGGGGATCCTCAGATACTCGAGGGCCGCTTTGCTAGTATGTGCAATCAGGTTACAAGAAATGCTAGTGGGAACTGAGTGGTGGGGGGCACGTGCTCTTCAAAGCTGGAGTTTTGTTCCTAGCACTCATGGTGCTCACACACTGTCTGTAGCTAGAGTTATAGAGAATCGACAGCCTTTTCTGGCCTCCATGGATGCTTAGATACCTGCAGGCAAAACATTCATGTGCATACAATCTAAAAGGATGCTAAAATTTTCTGTTTGGAAGTTACATAGTTGTAACTTTTTGAATATTTGAATGTTTAGTTTTAACATGTGTTAAGGGTTCACAGGCACATGAGTCCTTGTAGAGCCTCAAACTTGTGTCTGCTGCCTTCCTGGATTGGTCTCCACTTTCCATGTTTTCTTGAACCTGGAACTGGCTGATTTTTCCTTTTTCTTTTTCTTTTTTTCTTTTTTAAATTAGTGTAGCTAGGCAGCCCGTTTCAGGGATCCCCATCTCTTGCCTCCTGAGTGCTGGATTAGAGGAGGTGATGACACATCTGCTGGTCTTCTACATGGGTTCTGGGTGTCTGAACTCGAGCCCTTATACTTCCATGCAAGCCCATGATTACTTACTGATCCATCCATCTCTCTAGTCCTGGGTTGCATTTCTGTATTTATTGTTTCCCATTACAGTGTGTATAGGGTCGAGAGACAGACATGTGATTGGTTTTTTGTTTTTGTTTATTTATAGGATCGTAATAATTTTACCTTAAAATTAGAGGATACTGAAAATTGGCTGTATGAAGATGGAGAAGACCAACCAAAGCAAGTTTATGTAGACAAATTGGCTGAATTAAAAGTAAGTGACTCTGTGAGCCTTTAGTTCTAGAGTGGAGCTTCCAAGTCAAAAAGCGCCAGCTAAGATTGCATACAAGAACTGCGTCACGCTGATGACCTCACCTGCTATTCTCACCAGTTATAGGATGAGTTAACTGCTGTTGAGTGAATTAGCATTGAGGCCCTTCTTGGTGTCAGGATATAGAAAGAACAGCAAATTTTAGCCCTTCTGCAGCACCTGCTGTGTGTGTGTGTGTGTGTGTGTGTGTGTGTGTGTGTGTGTGTCCGCGCCCCTTTCCTCCATGGTGCAGCTGAGGCGGTGTCCTCAAGCTCCTCAGCCTCCCCAGTGCTGCCCTGTAGGCATGCCATCATGCCCAGCAGAGCAGCTTGGTGTAAGGATGTGGAGCCAGTATTAACAAACACGGAGAAAAAAGTGGTAATTTCACCGAGAGGAAATTGGAACTTTCCCTATTATTCTGACTTTTATTGTGAACTTTGTGGAAGAACTGGGCCATTGTCCAGTCCAGAGTGTGTGGCTGAAGAACATGCCTGGGGCAGGATGCAGGTGGTCCTGCTGAGTTATGCTTGCTTTCTCTTTCCTTTTCTTTTTCTTTTAATCCCAAGTGCTGGGATTAAGTGCTGGGATTAAAGGCATGCGCCACCACCGCCTGGTGAGTTATGGTTTCTTATGCTTGGTTTTTGTTTTTGTTTTTAAAAAGACAGGGTTTTGTTGTGCAAGCTGTTCCGGAACTCAGTATGTAGACCTAGCTGGCCTCCAACTCAGAAATCCACCTGCCTCTGCCTCTCAAGTGCTAGGATTAAAGGCGTGTGCCACCCAGCCTGGCCCCAGTGTGTTTTTAATAAAAATTGTTGGACAGGTAACTTTTGGTTATCTTTCCATTGTGAGAATTGGGGTTTTGGTCATGCTAAACAGCTCCAGTTGGCAGAGTCTTGCCTTGTGCTCAGGAGCAGCTGGTGAAGGTGCCTTGCACAAACATTTAACTTACAATAACCTTTATTATTTTAAGCATGTGTTATGTATATTTGAGTGTTTGTATTCATATTCATGTGTGTGCACACGCATACACAGAGAGTGACAAGTTACCCCATTACTCTTAATCCTCGTAACTATATAACTTGGATAGTTTAAAGCTACCCTGTACAAACCTGTGTATTCTCCTGTTAGACTTTAGGTCAACCTATTAAGACACGGTTCCAGGAATATGAAGAAAGACCAAAATTATTTGAAGAACTAGGGAAGCAAATCCAACAATATATGAAAGTGATCAGCTCTTTCAAAAACAAGGTATCTGAGTTTCCTTTTCCTATGATTTTTGGTCATGGCACTGTGCGCTTGTTTGATTTTGTGTTTTTGAGGCAATATCTCACTGTGCAGGCCTGGGACTCGCTCTGTAGGCCTGGTGTCTTTGAGCTCACCCAAGTCCATATGTCCGTTTGTCCTGAGTGCTGGGATTCAAGGACTGCGCCATCACTTCCAGTCTTAGTTTTTCAAACATTCTGTTTGTCTTACTAGTTTTATTCTTGTACACATAGAAGGCATTGGGTCCTTCTTGGGGCTGGAGTTACAGTTGGTTTTAAGCTGCCCAAGGAGGATGCAGAGAACTGAAACTTGGATTTCGTATTAGAGCAGCAGGTGCCTGTAGCTGTTGTCTCCAGCCCGAAGATGGGAAATGTTTGAGAGGCAGTATTGGGTAGGGAGTTACTCATCCTCCACTTCACTGTCCTCATCTCTGCTTGTAGGAGGACCAGTATGAACATTTGGATGCTGCTGACATGACAAAGGTAGAGAAAAGCACCAATGAGGCGATGGAGTGGATGAATAGCAAGCTGAACCTGCAGAACAAACAGAGCCTGACGGTGGATCCAGTGGTCAAGACAAAGGAGATTGAAGCTAAAATTAAGGTAGTTCTTGCTTTGTGTACTTGGGACATTTCTTTGGTTTTTTGTTTTGTTTTGTTTTTGTTTTTTTGTTTTTTTGTTTTTTGTTTTTGTTTTTTCCAAGACAGGGTTTCTCTGTATAGCCCTGGTTGTCCTGGAACTCACTCTGTAGAGCAGGCTGGCCTCGAACTCAGAAATCCACCTGCCTCTGCCTCCCAAGTGCTGGGATTAAAGGCGTGCACCACCGCCGCCGGCTTTTTTGTTTTTTGTTTTATTTTGTTTTGTTTTTTGGGGACATTTCTTGACAGCTCTATTATTAACAGTTGGGATTTCATTGTGGCTTAGGTACTGGGATTTAGCATGTCAGATACAATTTAAGAATATAAGAAACCATAGTTTTCTTTCTTTACCATTCTAGGAGCTGACGAATATTTGCAGTCCTATAATTTCAAAGCCCAAACCCAAAGTGGAACCCCCAAAGGAGGAACCGAAACACGCTGAGCAGAATGGACCAGTGGATGGCCAAGGAGACAACCCAGGCTCTCAGACTGCTGAGCACGGCACAGACACGGCTGTGCCTTCCGATGGCGACAAGAAACTTCCTGAGATGGACATTGATTGATTCCAACACTTGTTTATATTAAAACAGACTATTATAAAGCTTTAAGTTGTCAACTTTGTTCTGAATATCAACTAGAGCAAGCAAATACTGGAGATTTCTTAGTCAGTTTTTAGGGGATCTCGGGGGGTGGGGTATATAGGTAATATACAGAGCATTTTGACTTCTAAATAGTTAGATCCAGAGATGAAGTGCACTGTTCTCTCTCTCTTCATTACAGTCCTGTTTAAGAGCCTAGCCAGTCTTTCTGAGCTCTCGCCTCCCTTGTTTTAATCATGCTTCTATAAGGTGAAGTGTGTTTGGGGGAAACTGAGCTCTAACACAAGTTGTGACAGCCGCCAGGCAGGCTTTTCCTGATACATGACAGAAGTTCAGATTATGCTTTGGAAAGTCTGGGTGGAGATCACCACCAGCATTCTCTACCTGTGCGGTTATGGGGCTGGTGCTTCCTCCATTTCTGAGGGTCAGCATGGCCAAGCATGGATTAACACAGGAGAGTGCAGAGTGGAGCGGGCCTGCTCTCCTTGCCCTCTCCCCAGCCCTGCCTTCCTCCTCCGTCCGCAGGCAGTATAAACGCCACGTGCCCTCTGTGTCAAGGGAGTGGACTCTGGCTTCCCGTACTCCTGAAAGTACATTCACTAATACTGAAGCGTCAAAGTCTAGTTTAACCTTAAGGTTAGGTTGTAAATAACACAGTTGGGTATAGGCATGATAAATCTGAGCTGTCCATCCTTATGGTGGAAAGATTTGTGCCCTGACCTGCTCAAGTGGTGGTAGATGTATGTAAAATAGAGGTTTGGATGGAACGGGATGAGGGTTCAAGGTTTCTTTGGTATCATTTGTGTTAATGTGTCTTGAATCTGCCAATCTGTATGTTAAAACAGCTGACAGATTGTAAAGCTATTGCACTGCATTGCCTGGGACAAGGCTGAAATTAGTGTAAAAGACAAGGTGCCCAAGGTCACAGGAACACCTCATTGTTGACTGAAACCAGTGTTAGGACACCACGTATTCCTGGGGCAAGACTACAGGAAAGAGATGTTCTGGGGGGAAAAAAGGATGAATGCCTGCTGTAGAGACCAGAGTTGGTTACCTGCCTTAGTTACAAGTGTCGGTTAGGTCTGGGTCTTTGTAATCACTGATCTCTGTAACAGAGCTTCTGTTTATTTTTGCTTGTTGGAAATAAGCTTAAACCATGCATAGTTAGAATTACTATGCTTCTGTCTGTCTACGTAGGAAGTGCTGTAGCTCTCAAGTGCTCTGGAGGCAGTTGTTTGGAGAAGAAGGCATGCATGCTTATGTAAGCAACTGGACTCCCGCTCAGTACAGGCCTGGAGCCCCAGGCCAGGGGCATGCTCTGCTTCTTTGAGTGCTTTGAGAGTACCCACCGGCCTTGCTCTGAGGCCAGTAGCTTTTTCAAATGCAGGCTGCAGGATTAAGCCAACTCTTATGCAACTGACTGTCCTTAATGATGATCTCTCATAAACATTTGTGTGTGTGTGGGTGGGAGGGTTTGGGTGTTGGGATGGGGATGAATTTGAAGTTTAAAGTTAAAGTTAGAAATCAAATGATCTGCTTCTGCTCTGTCTATATAGGCCGATTGGATTTATGTGGAGGCAGGCCCGATTGGCAACTGATGACTTGTGTGCAAGCAAGCATTTATCCAGGTTGCGTTATCCAAATTGGTTTGTCAAAAACTCTAGGTCACATTCTTACACTAAGAAAAACAGTAAACATGAGACAAAGTTTAGGAAAAACTAATAAAAGAAACCTGTCTTAACTTGAATGGTTTTCTTAATTTCCTTAAGTGAGCTGTTGTGTTTGTGAGAGAGACTGGGGGAGATGTGTTTGTGTGTGTGGGGGTGGGCAGGGACAGGGTGGGGGGGGGGAAGACTGTCAACAGGGTAATTGGGCTGAATGCAGTTACCTGACCACTCATTCTGCTTTAGCTGCCTGCCCATGTGCTGTTGCTAGGACTCCCAGGATAACTTACTTTCGAGCCCTCTGCCCCGGAGAATAACAATCTGATGTTGTCCCCTCTTCTTGGTATAGAAGTCTTTTGCGAGGCCGGTCTTTAGGTTGAAGAAGATGTGGAACTTCAGGTCTGTGGGGCGGGTCAGCTGCTGGTTATAAAGGGTGTAGAGGAGAGAGAAAACTGCAGTTCCAGGTAGTTGTGGAAGGAAGCCTCAGGGCTGGGGATGGTCTCCTGGATTGTATTTGGAAGTGTCCAGAAAGGAAGTAGGACCTTCTAGAGCAGAAGGTTGGGACGAGGGAGGCTGACGGTGAGAAATAGGATGGCCAGTAGGTCTAGATGCTTCAGGAGTGTTCCAGAAGGTGGGAGCCGGCTGAGCAGACGAAGCTTGGGTTCAGGGAAATCATTAGTTCCCAGACGCCCAGCCTGCTGGAAATGGAATCCATTGGCAGGCTGGCCATGTCCTGTGACCATGGTCTAGAATTATATGAGGATGGTTCTCACCACTCTTCAGGAGACTAATCGTTTGCCAGTACACTTCTTGGATGGCTCTTGCTGGGGCCAAACCCAGGACATGACCCTCAGACCAGGAACACGGCAGCCCCTGTGCATTGGCTGCTGCCATTCGCAGCAGAGGCTGCTGTAAGAACTGTAAGGAGGAGGCACGGGATCTCAGCTTTGGCCCAGGAAGCAAGACAAAGCAGGAAGGGGTGCTTTTCTAGGGGATCAGGGAAAGAAAGGGCCCAGGCAATGTTAACGATACAGACATGCTTTCCAGATTTGTACAATACCCAAGGGCAATCATGAGCTGGCCCTTAATTGTTTTGGCGCATGAGTTCAGGACAGAGAACTGGAGGGATATTTGCTTCCAGTTACTCAGTGGGATTTGCATGACTCAAGTCCAGCACTCAGAGTCAGATACTATAGAAAGCTATGTTTGAGCCAGGCATGGTGGCACACACCTGTAATCCCAGCACTTGGGAGGCAGAGGCAGGCGGATTTCTGAGTTCGAGGCCAGCCTGGTCTGAGTGAGTTCCAGGACAGCCAGGACTACACAGAGAAACCCTGTCTCGAAAAACAAAACAAAACAAAACAAACAAACAAACAAAAAAAGAAAGCTATGTTTGTCTTGGGACCTTTCATGAGCTGTGCAGAGACTTCAATCCATCCAGGGCTGGGTGCCTGTTAAAAATTTGGAGTCCTGGCTCAGTGGAGGAAGAGAGAACACTAGAACTATTTTTCTTATCTGCAGTTAGCAGGCTTTCCCCACCACTACTGCAGGACTCACATCCTTTTGCTTTGTTTTCTTACCTGAACTAAAAAACTTACTTTAAAATTGGGATTGGAAAGACAGCTCAGCACTTAGGAGTGCTTGCTGGATCTTGCAGAGGCCTTAGTTCAGCTCTCAGCACTCATGATGGGCTGTCTGTAATTCCAGCTCTAGAGAATTGAAAGCCTCTGGCCTCTGCAGGCAACTGCATTTGATTGCACACACGCACACGCATACTCATATCCTCGTGCACACAGTTAAAAATAATAAATCTCAAAACCCCTCCTTATACTTTAAAGCATTACCAGCCTACTATTTAGGTCTGGCTCCTGCTCTCGAAGGGAAAGCTGCAGCTCAGCTTCCGGGACAAACTCTAGCCATGTTTTGCAGGGTGAGCTGGATCCCCAGGCATATCCAGTCCGAGGGCATCTGTTAGTTATTCCAGTGGAAGGTGCATTACTTATCTCTGTTGTTGTTGCTGGGACAAAGTACCTAACAAAAGCAATACAATGAAGGAAGGACTTGGGTGGCTCACAGTTTGAGGTACAAGTCCATCCTGGTGCGGGCGGGGGAATGAGAGCACAGAGCTGAATCACGGGCTCGGCTCTGTTCCTGTTCCCTTTCTGTTCAGGTCAGGACCCTGGCGCTGGCATGGTTCTGCTTACTCCAGGGCAGGTCTTCCCTCCTCAGTTAAACCTCAGGGAACTATGCATATCTTATTATATCACACACACACACACACACACACACACACACACACACACACACACATTATATGCTATTTCATATATATTGTATGTTATTTCACAGATGCATATTGGTGTGCCTCCTAAGTGATTCTAAATTTCATTAGGTTGATAATCAAGAGTAGCTTTCCCAGGAGGTTTTTAGGACCCCAGTGAGCCGCACGGTAGTACCTGAAACACTCAGAGGCTCATGCAGCAGTCTGGAAAGGCCCTTGCTTGAGTGCTGGGCCTTGCCTCTGTGCCTGGTCTCTCTCAATGAAGCAGCGCCTGGAGTTCAGATGCTTCTCTGTGACTAGAGACACAGTGTTTTCAATGGAGACAAAACAGCAGCCGAGCTCTGGGGGCCCGCTCAACAACTCCACCTTCTGGATGGGGAAAGGGTCGAAGCTGGTGCTCATCCTAACCCAGGAATCCCCATACCATCTGGTTACAGTAGCACAGCTGACCTTCTGGAGAGCCCTGTGTCTGTCATAGTGGATGATGACTTCCAAAAAGCCACCCTCAGTATGGCATTACCATAGTCCCTTCTAATCTGTGGGGAAACCCCCCTAAGACCCTTTGAACCCGCAGTGGTACTAAATCCTATGTATATTAGATTTATCTCCTATACATACCTTTGATAAAATTCAGTGCACAGGTTAGGGGAGAGTAAATCAGGTGTGACTTCACATGCCTATAGTCTCAGCACCAAGGGGCAGGGGACCTGACGTTCAGGGTCGCAGTAGTTCCTTAGAGAGTTCTAGGCCAGCCTGGAGTCCATAGGGCTTTATTTCAGGAGGGAAACATGAGGGTGGTAAGAGATGAACGGTACTATGAGAACGTTGAGGTGTTCTGTCCTGTATATAATGGATGCTACAGGCGGCTCTCTAGTACACTAGTGGAGTACATCGCACACAAGGCTGGCCGAAGGGATGAGTGGTGTCCTAGGAAGAGCTGGGCATGACGTTTCTGCACACTACTGAGGGCAGTGTGTGATTTAAAATTCATGAGCTATTTCTGAAAATTTCCACTTAATGCCTTCAGACCATGACTAACTGTAGGGAACTAAAACAGGAAATGAAGCTGGGTGGTGGTGGCGCATGCCTGTAATCCCAGCACTCTGGGAGGCAGAGGCAGGTGGATTTCTGAGTTCGAGGCCATCCTGGTCTACAGAATGAGTTCCAGGACAGCCAGGGCTATACAGAGAAACCCTGTCTCGAAAAAACCAAAATCCAAAATACCACCCTCCCCCCCAAAAAAAACCCAACAGGAAATGAAGACAGCAGATGAAGGGGCCTACTGTTTTTGAAGTAGCTCTCATTTCTTCTTTCGAAAAGTTTTATTCCATCTATTTATTCTGTGTATGCATTGCACACTGGCGAAGGTCAGATATACGTTTTAGGAGTCAGTTCTCTCCTTCCACCATGTGAGGTGTAAAAATTGAACCCAGGTCCTCAGATTTGGGGCAGGTCCGCTCAGTCATCTCCTCAAAGAGCCTGAGTGAGTCTCTTCTCCAGCCCGGTCTGGTCTTCTGTGAGCTGCAGTGCCAATGCTGCCACATGGGGGCGCCATCGCTCTTTCTTTGTTATGGTAGGTTGTTGCCACGCAGGTCAGAATCAGCACACCATTCAGACTTCAGGTTTGGAGAAGTTTGGAGAAGAGATGGCGGCTCCTCCATCTATGGGTTAGGTGAAGTAAAGCAAAATCAGTCTGGTTCCTCAGAACAGCTAGAAGGCGAGGGAGAGTGTTAGTGACTGACCCTGCTGTGTTGTGATGTTTAATCTTCACTGTCAACCTGACAGGGCTTAGAATCACCTAGGAGACACACTTCAGAGTGCCTGTGAAATTGTTACCAGAGATGTTTACATAGAGAAGAAAGAGCTTCCCTAAATGTGGGTGGCACCACCCCATAGGTCTGAAGTGAATTAAAAAAAACAAAAAACAAAAAACAAAAAACAAAAAACCAAACAAGTTGAAGGCTGGAGAGATGGCTCTGTAGTTAAGAGCACTGGCTGCTCTCTCTGAGGACCTGGGTTCCACTCCCAGCTCCCACGCGGTGCCTCACAACCATCTGTAATTCCCGTTTCAAGGGATCCTATGCCCTCTTCTGGCCTCTGTGTGCATTGCATACATGTCATGTAGACATACATGCAGGCAAAACACCCACATACATAAAAATAACGAAGAAATGTTTTTGAAAAAAAATGCAGAAGGTGGAGGCTGGGGGTGGGGGCAGTTCAGTTGGTCACAGTGCTCGCCTTGCTAGGACGGGGAGCTGAGTTCAATCCGCAGCCAGACGCGGTGGAGAGCACTATAGCTTAGTGCTCGGAGGCAGAGGCAGCAGAGCCTGGGGCTTGCCAGGCAGCAGCCTGGCCCACGTGCCAAGCCCTGGGCCCCAGAGAGAACGTGAGCCAAAAACCAAGGAGGGTAGCCCCTCAAGAATGGATGATAGCCAAGGTTGACCTGTGGCTTCCACATGTGTATGCCTCACTACATGCAATCCCCCAACACACACACACACACACACACACACACACACACAGACAGAGCTGAGCACCAGTACACAGCTGTGACGTGATTGGCTGTTCTAAGCTATTGCGGCCATAGGTAGAGTTTCTCTCACCACCCAGCTTCCCCACCATGACGGACAGCGCCCTCCATCAAACCAACCCTTCCTTCCTTAAGCTGTTTTTGTCAGGTACTTTGTCACGGCAGGGAGACAAGTAACTAAGGCACACCTAGAGATCTGACCACCCAAAGTGTGGCGTTACTGGGTAATAAAGAAGACTCTTGCATTGATGTCAGCCTGGGATAAGGCACTAGGGTAGACACTGAAGAGCTCTGGGCGAGATAGACACTGGGAAAGACAGATCCTGGGGTAGACCGCCCCTGGGGTGGGTAGGCAGACAATGGGCTGGGTAGACAAACAGCAAGACACCGGGGTTGACAGAAACTGGCATAGACATTTATGCTTCCTGGAATCAGCCTGAAACGCTGCTCTGTCTCAGCAGGTCCAAGGCAGACCTGAGCTTTCACAGCTGCGGGAGAACCTTCCTCGAGCCAGGGCAGGCCCCCAGAAGAACAGTGTTGCCCAGCAACGGCAGGACCCTCCCCCTGGGAGATGTGACTGTCAGCCTCAGGGTTGGAGTTAGAGCTACTGCTCCTTCTGTGACACATGACTCTGTCCCAGGGATTCATGTCCACCAGCTAAGACCCTTTACCAACTGAACTATATAGGTTAGCGATTTCGCTATTTATTTTGAGACTGGGTCTCATGTAACCCGGGCTGGCCTCAAACTTGAACTCAGATCCTCTAGATGACTTTGACCGCCATCTGCCTCTCTGTCCGGAGTGTTGGGATCATGGCCCTGCCCTGCTCTGCCCAGTTTAGGTTGTGCTGGGGATTGAACCCAGGGCGTCATCATTGCGAAGTCAGCAGCCTGGACCGCGTTTGCCGCCCTCGCCCTTGTTGCCCTGCTTAACTGCGCCTGCACTCTCCAGCGTCCTGCTTCAGGAACATACATAGCAAGCCCTCCCTCCCTCCCTCCTTCAGGCTGGAGGATGGCTGTCTGCCGTGAGGGATCCTAGCTGCTCAGGGGTCGTGCCTGGGTCAGCGAGCCGCGCCGCGCCATTTCCACGCGCTCAGATCCAGCTTTTCAGCCTGCTCTATGCAGCTTTTGCGGATGCTTCCGAAAGGAGCCCTAAATCGGAACCAGCTCATCAAGTGGCTGTCTATTAACGAAATGGCTTCCTGTTAATTTGAGTTTACAAAATAAATGGCTCCTGACAATCTGGCAGGGCTGCGTGGCTGCACCCCCCCTCCCCCCACCATGTGCTCTGGGGACAGGGCAGGGCATCACTAGGGGAGCAGAGGAACTCTGGCGCAGATGCCACGGCAACCATCAGCGAGGACTTGGGGTTATCACAAATGGAAAGGCTGAATCATTTGCTGGTTTGTTCATCACTCCGAGGAGGAGGAGGAGCCTGGGACGCTGCAGTGGCCTGACAACAGTGGTCTCTACAGGGTCCGCAGCTGCTCTAATGTAGCACTTTGTCTAGCAGGGCCTGCAAATAAGTGGATGATTAACAGTCATCGGGCAGAGCAGGACAGTGTGGTCCAGACACAGGAGCCTGGAGCTAGAGGCACAACAGAGAGAGAGTTGTATGTAGGCAGCTTGACCCCAGGCTCGCAGGGGTCAAGGAGCAGTGCTATGGGGTAGAAAAGAATCCAGGACAGAGTCCCATATGACACTGGCAAGGGCCTGCAGGCCAGAGCCGTAAAAGCCTTGTCCAATGGGAAGAAGGCATAGGTGGTAAAGTGCTTGTCACATAAGTGTGAGGACCCGAGTTCAAACCCCTCCCAGCATCTATCTTAAAAACTGCCTTTCTCAGTGATATATGCTTATAATCCCGGGGCTGAGGAGGTGGAGGCCTTCCCTGGGGCTTGCCGGCCAGCCATGCTCGCTGAATCAGTGAAGCTTCAAGGCCAAGGAAAGGCTCTGTCTCCAAAACAAGTGGATCCCTCCTGTGGTCGTTTGAATGTAATTAGCCCCCCAAAGGGGTGGCATTATTAGGAAGTATGGCCTTGTTGGAGTGCATGTGGCCTTGTTAGAGGAAGCGTGTCACTGTGGAGGTGGGCTTTGAGGTCTTATATAAATTCAAGTTGCAGTGAGGCGGTCTCCTTTTGCTGGCTGCAGACGAAGGTGTAGAACACTCACTTCCCAGCTTCCCTACCTTCCTGCTGTGATAATGATGGACTGAGCCTCTGAAACTGTAAGCCAGCCCCAATTAACTGTTGTTCTTTACAAGAATTGCCCTGGTCATGGTGTCTCTTCACAGCAATGAAACCTTAACTGGACACCTCCTGAGTGAGGGAGGACCCCTGAGGCTGACCTCTGACCTCTGCGTGCCCTCTCTACCCTGTTTGAGACATGGTCTCATTACTACTATTCACTCCAGTTCAAGCTTCACCCAGCCCTCAAGTTTCCATCTTGCCACAGGAATGCTGGGAGGACAGAGGATCACGCTATCATGTCCAGCTTTTATCTGTAGGGTCTGGGGATTCGAACTCGCGCCTTCATACTTGCACGGTGAGCCCTTTGCACATGGAGCCACCTCTCTAGCCTTTATATTTTGTTGCTACAAAGTCTCATATAGCCAAGGCTGTCCTTGAACTCTTGATCTTCCTGCCTCAGCCTCCCCTGTGCTGGGATACCTGGCTTTAATTTGGGTTCTGGCAGGCTGGGGAGGGGTGGTGGTGTGCTGGCGTGTGTCACATGAAGAATAAAGTGTAAAGGTGGCAGCTGGTGACTCCCTTTTCCTCTGTGCCAGGACTGGGGCCTTTAGAATGAGCCTGTATAGCCTGCCCTCTGATGCACCTTGAACCAGGGACTGGAACTGTGTGTCTTCCTGCATGGTGCGAGGGGTAATCACCAGCACGCCAATACCGAAACGAAGCCTTGGCACGGGGAACGAACACAAAATGGCAGGAGCAGAGTTTCCGATGTAGATCTCCTGCACTTAACATTTATGAGTGGCTATAAAAGGCAGGGCTGGAATTGTGTCTGCAGTTCCCAAGCACAAGCCATCACTTTACACACTCTAACATCTGTTTTAAGATCACAGCAGAGAGTGCTGGGTAATTGGCTTCCTTTTGTCCCGGGCCCGTCGGTTAGGCTCCATCAACTCGATTATAAATTCTCAGGGATTTACTAGTAAACAGCATTTGGGGAGCCTGACACTGTCATTCTGCAGCTCGGGTTCGGAGAGAGGCGAAGAGTGGGTTTATGGGTGCTTCCCTGGACAGCCGCGGGGCCTCAACGCAGCCCGAGGGGAGGAGACGCAGGCTCTGCTGGGAAGCCCCAGGCACAGATCGAGGTGGTAAACAAACAAACAAACAAAACCAACCAACCAACCAAACAAAACCGCCTGAGGAGAGGGTGTGAGGGGCCAGTGGTTACTGGGAATGGAGGCTGTGGAGAGGTTGTGAGGAAATGTGGAAGGCTTTGAGATTCTGGAAAAGGCTTCTGTGTTCTGTGCCTCAGTTTTCTCCTGTGTAAAATGAAGCTGATGACGGTCATCTTAATTTCCTGGGGGCAACTTGAAGCCAGGGCCCACAGTGTTGTATGGCCACATGGAGAGACCCCCTACATTGGGGGGCGGGGTGACATTGTCCTCCTAGAGAAGTGAAGAGACAAAGACAAGCTCTTCAGATGGCTGTCCGTAGGGCCACAGGGCAGGGTCCTAGAAGCATGGATGTCCAGCAGCAGGTTCCAAAGGCCTCCTTCCTGGAGGCAGGTGTGGAGTATAAGGAAGCTGTGAGGGCGGGCCGCATTGTGAGGTAAAACTGCAGAGATACATAGCAAGGCCTAGTGAAGGCAGGGTGTGGGTGTTGGGGTGGGGACATGGCCGGGTCAGGCATTTTTCCTGGACTGGGTTCTTGCATCTTCTTACGTTCATGAGGTGGGCAGTTCCAGTACAAGGGGAAAGTAGGAACCCAACAGGTCTTCCGGCCCAGGCTCTGGAGGAAGGGACAATGTTCTGAGCTTTCTCTTTGGGTCTAGTGACCTTAGTTCAGCCAGTCTGGTTTCTTGCTGGCCAGGGCGAGGTCCGGGTCCAGCTTTCCTCATAGGGTCTGGAATTTCTAGTTTGGCCCCTCTGGGAGGACTTTTCTAGAGAGGGGTAATGTCCCAGAGATCAGACAGACTAGGTATGCAGTAGGATAGTCCCTGGGGCCCAGCCCTGGAGTCTGACCACACATTTTCCAGATCTAAGAGCCCTAGCTTTGAGCCGTAGGTGATAACCAAGCCTAGCAAAGGCTGACCCAGGCAGAGGCTGACAGGCAGGGCCCTGCACCTGGCACTTAGCCCTGCAGCATCTAGGGAGTACCGTGGAGCTGTCTGCTCTTGTGTTAGGTTAGACCAGACGTGGGCGCTCAGCTCTACTGCAGCAGTGGCAAAGGCTGGCCCAGTGTGTGTGACGCCATGGGCTCCACCTCTAGCACAAGTCAAAACAGAAAAGAGAGAAATAAAATCCTGCTACTGCTTTTAGCGAGGCCGGGCCCTCGCACCTGCGGAAGAGGCTGGGCTTGAAATGGACCCTGCCTAAGTCGCTCACTCCTAAGTCTTCAATAAGTAGCCCAGGCTAGCCTTAAATTCACCCTGTAGTCCAGACAGGCTTTGAACTTGCCGCTCCTTTGCCTGAGCCTCTTGAGTACCTGGGATTACAAACATGAGCCACCAGCCTTGCAGGAGGGCTGCTATCTGTCCCCCCTTCACTCTCTGTGTGACGTTAGCGTTATTAAATCCCCTGGGTCTCATGTGTAAAAGGAATCAAAGGATTTGATGAGTTAACGGCTGTAAAATGCTGAGACTGGGCCTGTCAGAAAGCCAGTGCTGGGTGCGTGTGGTGTACAGACATACGCGCAGGCCGAACACCACAAATAAAAATGAACAAATGGGGTGAGATCGAGAGCAAGACACACCATACACACACACACACACACACACACACACACACACACACAGAGTGGGGGAAGGGAGGAGGGAGAGAGGGAAAAAGAGAGGAGGGAGGGGGAGAGGGGGAAGGGAAGGGAGAGGGAGAGAATACTTTAAAAATAAGCTAGTTCCTGGGCTGGAGAGCTGGCTCAGCCGGTAAAGGCTAGGCTCACAACCCAAAATAAGCTAGTTCCCCATCTGGAGAGATTGTCCAGCAGTTAATTTTGATTCCCAGCACCCACATGGCAGCTCACAACTGCCTGTCACTCCAGTTCCAGGGCATCTGATGCCCTCTTCTGATTTTTGCAGGTACTTATATGCATACATGAAGTGAAACACCCATACATATAAGTAAGTGAGTAAATAAATAAACAAACAGCCCACAAGCAAAAACTAACCAACCAACCAAAAGAAAAAAGAAAAAAGCAACCGAAGCCTAGTGCTTGGGAAATATGAGCCATTGTTATTATTTTTTTTTAATTTATTTTTTGAGCCATTATTATTACTGCCATAGGTACTTACTTATATTGTATATTGCTGTTGAAGCCACTGGACTATGTATTCTATTTTAAAAATATTGATGATGATGATGATGATGATGATGATGATATGTATGTGTGTCTATGTGAGACATATGTGTGCAGACATGCTCATGCCATAACATGCTTTTGACAAGACTGTCTGAGGGCCAGAACAATGGCCTTAGGAGTGGGGAGGGTATTTGGGCTGAGATCTGGGAAGGCGGCTCAGGCCTGAGCTTCGCTTGCTCCACGCTGACATTTCTAGGTCTAAATACTCCTGGTTACTTTAACCCGATCACTCTGGCCGGGCCTGGTGCCTTCCCGCAGGGGGTAATTTTCAGTTCAAGCGTCTCCTTCTTTACCCACTTATGATTGTCCCTGAGGTCTGTTTTACCCTTTTCCGATCCCTGGGCATCTAGAAGAAAGCCCGCGGTCCCTTCCTGTCTAGTGTGGTCTTCCACCCCAGAAGGATGAGTGAGGTGGGGACTTGGGCAGATACCAAGGATGCTTTGGGGAGTGCTTCACGGCCCACCTTACTGTGACATGATGTTCTCGGGGGTACCCAGCTCCCAAAGGGAAAGAAAGCTCTGCAGATGAGCACTGAGGTAGGAGGTTGGGCCATCCTGACCACTCCTTCTTAGCTAGTTCATGGGACCTCTCAGAATTTCCCTCCCTGTGTCAGATGGCTCCTTCCCTGACTGGCTTTCTGCTTGCCCTGCCTGGCTGTAGGGCTACTGGGCACACCACACTTACCTGCTGTGGATGCCAGTTGGTATCTGCCTTCTCCAGCATCAAGGTCAAAGGTTGAGGGCCTGAGGTGGTCTGAGAGGAGCCAGAGCTGGGGGCTCAGGCCTTGTCTATCCTGACCTCTATCTTCATCCTCTGAGATAAGTGTTGCTGAGATTTAGGTACTGCTGGCCTGAGTCCAAATGGTCTCATTACTAACCAGGCCGCAGCCCTATTTGTCTGATTTATGGTTAATATTCTCCTGGCTTATACCTTTTCTCAGCAATTTAATAATGATCCATAAAGCTGTCTCCTTGGACCGAGATTTGGAAGGTCTGGGGCCCTAGAGACCATTTTGGTTTTCAGAGATTTTTGAAATTCCCTGGGGGAATTGGCCTCTATCCTGGCTGGCCTGAAGCCTCACAGGTTTTACTGAGTCTCAGCCCTGCAGGAGCTAGGTTCTAGTATAGCCTCCCTAGGTCTGTGGTGTGGTAATTCCTTTGTAAGCTCATGAGTACCTCGAGGCAGAAACCATACTGGTGTGTCTTTATTAGGGTTTCACTGATGCGAAGAGACACCATGACTAAGGCAACTCTAAAGGACAACTTTTAATTGGGGCTGGCTTATAGTTTTAGAGGCTCAGTCTATTATCACGGAGGGAAGCATGGTAGCGTGCAGGCAGACATAGTGCTGGAGGAGCTGAGAGTTCTAAGTCTTGATCTGAAGGCAGCCAGAAGGAGACTGCAAAGTCTATACCTACAGGCCACACCCATTCCAACAAAGCCACACCCATTCCAACAAAGCCACACCTCCTAATAGTGCTACTTCCCCTGGGCCAAGCATATTCAAACCACCAAATGGTGGTTGTTCAGTGTTCTCCTCCTTAGACAAATGAGTGTGTGTGCCTGTGTGGAAATGTGAATTCGGGTGCCCAGGGAGTTCAGAAGAGAGCGTCAAGTGCCTTGGAGCTGGAGTAACAGGCAGTGTGGTTCGCCTCCTGTGGGTGCTGGGGCCTAACTACAGTTCTCTGGAGAACTCTCAGCTGCTGAGCCAGCTCTCTGGCCCTCTCTTTCTTTGTCCTGGTTTTGTTGCTGTTGTTTGTTTTTTTTGTCTTGCTTTTATTTTTATTTTTCGGTCACATGGTATTAGATTGGAATAGATTGAGGTGATAAAATAAAATAAAATAAGAATATTGCTCTTGCAGGGGAATGAAAATTTAGCTCCTGGCACCTGTGTTGGGCAGCTTATAAATAAATCTGTAATTCCACTCCTGTGACTTCAGTCCTGGGAATCAGACGCCCTTTTCTTGACTCACGCATTCATGTGCAAGAACTTACATGTAGACATGTATGTTACACACAATTTAAAATGGAATGGAAATAGTGAGAGGGTTTGGATAGGTGTGTATGTGAGAAAGAAAGGGCATGGGCATCCATAGCTCAGCCACAATGGATGGGGTGGGGGGACTTGGTGGTGGCTTGCTTTGGGGAGGACGCACATTCTGTTTGTTCAGTGTGGCCCTGGTCGTCTTCACTTGCCAGTCCAGTGGGCTGCGGCTCTTCCTGGATGATGCCTGGTGGCTTCGCTTGTGGGGAAAACGGTTTGTGTTCAGAATCATTTCTTGGGCAAGGCTAAAAATACCCTCTCCCCTTTGCCTTATTCATTGTTATGAATTGCAATCAAAGACAGTTTAATGGCAAAATTGCTATAAAACGGCCAAGGAAACATTTCTGTGGGTATTAGTTTTGTTTTAGTAAATTACGAAGTAGAGATTTAACTTGCCACCTTCAGGATTATTTCTGCCTCTCAGTGGGGTAATATAATCAGCAAGATCTACTCCGGCTTTCAGTTTTTAGAGAACACAGATAAATAACCTCCCAATATGCTCCCGTACAAAGTAAATTACCAGAGACATCTGATATTCCCCATACAGAACCACAGAATGCCACTTCGTAGTGCGTAGGTGAGGGCATGGGGCGGATACTAGAGACTCATGGGAAATCTGCACCGAAAGAGACTCAGAATTAGAGATGGAGGGCGTCCTGATGGAGACTCCCTGGAGGAGGGTCCCTACTGGTCATACAGATGCATGGGTTTCCAGTAGCATGGCTGTGCTATGGGTGGGAACAGAAGCTACTGGCTTCCTTAGACCCGTGGGGTCCAGAGGATGGGAGGAGGCTGGATTTAAGAGTATCGAGCCCAGGCAGTCCATGGGTAATACATATTATTAGGGCATCCCGTGTTCAGACTTGGCTATTTTGTAAACATTTTCTGTGTCCCTACTGTGTGCTTGTTGGGCACTATTGAAGAGGCAGCTCCTGTGTCTGCCCTTGAAGGAGCTCAGAATGTAGAAAGTAGTGGAGCTTGATACCAGCAAGCACGTGTTGTTCCTAAGACAAAAAAAGATTGATTCTACCCTGAGATGCCTAAGCCTTGACAGCTGTCAGGATTATCCAAGCAGGGACGGGAAGAAAGAGAGGACAAACATAGGCAGAAGGAACCGAGTGGGCAGAAATGCAGAGGGGGTGGTGGTGGTTTGAATAGGCTTGGCTTCCGTAGATTCATGCGTTTGAATGCTTGGCCCATATGGAGAAGCTCTAGGAGGAGGTGTGGCCTTGCTGGAGGAAGTGCGTCACTGCGGGGGTGGGCTTTAAAGTCTCCGATGCTCAAGCTTCACCCAGTGTCCAAATCCAGTCTCCTCCTGGCTGCCTTGGGTTCAAGATGCCTTAGCTTCTCAGCTCCTCCTCCAGGACCGTGTCTGCCTGTGCGCTGCTGTGCTTCCCACCACGATGATAGTGGACTAAACCTCGGAAACCGTAAGCCTTCTCCACTTGGATGTTTGCCTTTAGAAGAGTTGACTTGGTAATTTTGCTCCTTCGCAGCAATAAAACCCTAACTTAAGACAGGTGGGAAACCTGCCGCTTGTTAAGGCGGCTCGAGGCTGTGATCTCTGTAAGGTTGTATTGGCCAGGTACGGCTGGAGAGGTTGGTACCAGGTTGTCAGGAGTCCGGAACAGTTACTAGCTTGGGAGTGTGGGATGTTTCTGGGTTCTCAGAGAAGACCCCTCTACGACTGTGCTTCCAAGCCCAGTTGTCTGTGGGGCTCTGGGTAACTCTGTCGCTGTAGTTGGCGAATGCGCTCTACTCGCCCGGCAGCGGCAGTGCGAGTTCCTTGCTACCCCTCCAGTGTTTTGGATTCTCGAATGAAAGACACACATACTCAGCCTTCTATTTAGTATGCCTTAAACGGCTCAATGCCTGGGCCACTTCCAAAATTCCGTGTTGTTAATGTCTCTCCCCCCCCCCAATACTATTGAGTTATTATTTACTAAAATCTGCATCCCAAACTTTCTACCCTAGACCCAATCAGGGGGAACCCCTGGGGCCGCTCTCCCCGGCTCTAACATAATTAGTATGCTTCTCTTCCCGCCACTCACAAGCCCGGATATTATTCCTTCTGTGGTATGGTGATTCTGCTTCTTCCTAAATCCCCTCGCCCTTGAGTCCTAAAGTCCCGCTCTGTCTCTCTGCCCAAGCATTGACTGCCAGCAACTTTATTTGCCAGTCGGAACTAGCTAGGGGCAGGGACCCTAAACATCTCACATGAAGAATTCTCAGGCAATTTTGGGAACCCATAATGCAAACATTAAACCAAATCCACAATGTAACTCAGCCCCACCGGGCCTCTTTCCTCATCTTTAAAACCCACGGCAGAGCTGAAGCTGGACCTGAGCAGTCGCAGCCTCCTGGAGCTGCAGATCTGCATTTCCCCAGCCTTAGCAGCTGGCTACGAGGCAGGCTGTTTGCGTATTGTTCCAGAATCCTCTGAGAGAAGCCACAGCACCCTCCTTCACGTGCCGAGGTCAACAGCACCCCCTAGGGATGGCTTCAGGAATTGCCGTCAGGGATGATAAAGGTGGAGATCTGCGTTTCCAGGGTTTAGCGCGGGAACCACAGAGGGTAGCCGCCCAATCTGATGACCAGGGGCGTGGCTTTGCTGAGAGGGCAGTAAAGTTTGGGGCTGGACTTTCGTTGCTCAGGACAGTTGAGGAAGGTGGTCCTGCCTTTCCTCTGACTGCCACATATATGTACACACACACACACACACACACACACACACATACACATACATATACATATAATTACCCTCTTCCCCCTTTATTTTTTTTAGATAGAGTCTCACTTTGGTAGAATATGTACTCCAGGCTGGCCTCGAACTCTCAATTCCCCCAGCTATTTCTCCTGAGTACTAGAATTGCAGGCATGCAGCTACATATTGAAATGATAATACCTTATATTATCATTTTGGGTTCAGTTAAATACATTGTGGTTAATTTTACCTTTTGCTAATTTACTTTTTGAAAATATGGATACTCTCCAGGTGATGCTGGTGTACGCCTTCAATCCCACTACTCTAGAGGCAGAGGCAGGCAGATCTCTGTGACTATGAGGCCAACCTGGTCAGAGAGTGAGTTATAGGACATCCAAAGGCTACACAGAGAAACCCTGTCTTGAAAAAAACAAGAACAACCAAAGCAACCACTGAATACTGGAAAATTTAATTTCATGTGGTACAGTAGATTATGATTCTTTGGACCGTGCTGGTGTAGGGGCTCTGGGGAGGAAGCAGCCCTCCTCCCTTTCCAAGCCCTTGAGTGACAGCTGTTTTTTTAAATGCTAGCCTAAAGCTCCTGGAAGCCATTCATGAGTTTATATTCTCCCCTGTCCCTTCTGAGCATGCTAGAAACTGTCCTTGGCCAGGGAGTGATGGGCGTGGTAGAGGCAGTCGGCTGTCAACGTGACACACCTGGGAGGAAGGGGCTGCAGCTGGGGAATTGCCTCCATCGGACTGGCCTGTGGGCATGTCTGTGGGGCATTTTTGTTTTTCCAAAGGAATTTTTAATTCACTATTTTTGATGACTATAAATAAGTGTTTCCGCTATGGAAAAGAAAGTTAGCACAGTACACTTTCATGACCGGGGAATGGATTTCTGAAGTCTTGTTCAACGGTGTCAAAACTTGGAGGGGAAAAAGTTCAAAACAAAACAAAACACCTGAAAGTTGGAAGCCAGTTCTTGACAAAGTCCCTTGTAAAAACAAAAGAGAATAAAAACAAGCCTTAAGGAGCAGGACAAAATTTTAAAAAGAAAAGGAAAGGAAAAAGACAGAGCGATTCATCGCTTCTCCTCAGACTTCCCTACAGTCTCCGGCCTCCCTCACTGAAAGGGCTTCCAGCTTCTCAGCCACCTTTTCGCCATTTTCATTTTTGCCTGGTCCTTTCTTTTCTCTCTCTTCAATTTCCTTCCTGCATTCTTCAAACTTTGTTTTGACCTTTTGTGCATTCTCGGCATTTAGGAAGCGGATGGCGAGCAGCTCAGGCTTGGGGCGATCGTCGGCAAAGTCGGCGTGGGTACTCCAGACCCCGGCTCGGCCACCGCCAGCGTTCGGCTTCAGCGCCATCACCGGTGTCATGCGGTGGCTGGCGCACAGCTTCATGATTTTGTCCCTCCTCATGAGAAAGCGGATGGTCCCCTCTCCTTATGCTTCAGAAGGTTGACGTCTCCAGTGCCCCGCTCCTTCCCTCCTGGGAGGTCATCCTCTGAAGCAAACCGGAACAGCTTTGCACGCATCTTTAAAAGAGCTCCTCTTCATCTTCTCCAGCGTTTTAATTTCTTGCTCAGGAAGAGAAACTATTGGCTCGAACTGGGGGGGTCGTGGTTAGACTCATCTGTGTTCTCTGTGGAAGTATCCTGGTCTTCGTGACTGTCCTTGGCGGCCGCCTTGGGGGCAGGGTGACCGTGTGGCTCGACGGTGGCTGGTGGCTTGCCCGAGCTCAGGCGTCGCTGGCTTGGTGGCCTCTGGCTCACAGCTCCTTTCCTCCGTGTCTGGCGCCCAGTGTCCCCCGCCCATCCTGTGGGGCATTTTCTTGGTTGCTAATTGACAAAGGAGAGCCCAGCTCACTATGGGAAGTTCCGTGTCTAAAGATATGGGCTTCAGCTGTCTAAGAAAGGCTGACGAACATGAGCCTGAAAGGAAGCCAGTGAGCAGCGTTCCTCAGTGGCCTCTACTTGGGTTCGTGCCTCCGGGATTCAGCTTGAGTTCCTGCCGTGTGTCTTCCGTGGATGGTGGGCTGTGTCTGTAAGACAAAATAAACCCTTGCCTTCTCAAGTTGCTTTGCTCATGGCGTCTATCACAGAGTACACACGCAGCTTGTCAGAAACTACAGAGGGCTTCACCTCCCAAGGGCCACTTTCCACTTAGTGGGGAAGTCTTTACGGATGGAGGGAAGCCGTCACTCATTTCTGTAGCCCTGGGACCTGCATGGATCTCGCCCACGGTCAGGCTGGTGGATGGATAGTTCCATTGGATGCAGAGACCGGAAGTCCATGAAATGGGGTGAATTTCGGTGGGTGACGTGAATAGCAGCAGACAAACTGGTTCGGGAAACACGGGTAGATAAGAGTGACGAAAGATGGAGAATGGTGGATCTGGGTGGACAGACGGAAGGACGTAGGATAGTTGGGTAGCTGGACAGATAAATAAATGGGGCGAGTCAAGGTCAGATGGGCAGCTGTGTGGATGGATAAGTGGCTGGTGGGTGGCCGGAAGGGAGGCCCGAGGAGGCTCGCCCATTGGCTAAGGCCTTCCCGCCCCGTCTTGGTCCGCACACCGCGTGCTTCGCTTGCCTGACTTTGTGTTTTGCTCAGACATGTCCAGAGCTTCCCCAGACTTTTACTGAATTCTCCGGTGTTCTCAATGCTGTGGCTATGCTAATCAAGACTCTATTCCTAATTACAAGTGTCGGCGCCCTGGTGAGCTGCCTTTGCTATCTCGGGGGAACAGACTGGCAAGCTGGAACATGGTGTGTAAACGAGTGTAGATGGTGTGTGTGTGTGTGTGTGTGTGTGTGTGTGGGCACGCGAATTCTTTATGATGTCAATTACCCTCCTCCGCCCCAAATAGTGTTTCTCTGTATAGTCCTGGCCTCGAACTCACAGAGATCTACCTGCTTCTGCCTCCTGAGTGCTGGGATTAAAGGTGTGCTCCACCTCCACCTGTCAGTCATCTTTGTAAAGAGCATCGTCTGCCCTTCGGAAGAATCAAGTCAGTGAGAGTGTGACTGAAAGAGGAGAGGGAGGAGAAAAACCACAGGAAGTATTCTGAGTTCATGACACAGAAGATGCAGATTAGAAAGACATCTGGGAGCAGCAAGATCAGTAGTTCAAGGCCACCTTTGGCTAGACCGTGAGCTTGAGTGCAGCTTGGGGTGCATGAGAACCTGTCTCAAGGGAAATTTCATTTTAGAACTATGTTCCTGACCTATATGGGAGTATAATGACTGTCTTCGCATATGCAGAGAGAGCTTTCTAGAACATTGTTTCCCTGAGAGCCTGTTTTCCTTTCTCAGCAGCCCTGGGAAATTTTAAGGAGAGCATAAGGTCCTCTTTGAGGAAAATGAGTCTCCAAGAGAAGAAAGGACGGCCTCATATTTGAGTTCTCCGGGGTGGGGGAGGGGCAGGAGTAGGTGCTAGGGCCAGAAGCTTTGGGTCTCTAGGATGCACAGAGAACACAGCTAGTTGTCAGCTGCTCAGACTGCATCTGTGCTCAGGGTAGGGCTGGGGCTGCTATATTAGGTTTGCTCCATTCCAGGCTTTGGATTTTCTGTACCAGAAAAGGGAGAGGCAAACTGAATTTAAGGCCTGCCTGATCTCCATAGCAAGTTTAAAGTTAGCTAGTACTACATAGACTAGAGGACAAAACCAAAGATACACCCCCCCCACAAATTAAAAATAAATAAAAACAACTCCCTCCCCCCAAGCAAACTTTGGGAAGCAAGTGTAATGGTGATAGATAATATCATGGAGTTTGTAACACCCATAGATTAGCCTCATTGACTTCTGGTGGAAGGTTAAAAACTATACAAATAATTTTAATGGATGTGATTATGTCCCCATCACAAAATAATGTGGACTCATTCCACAATTATTCAAAAAATGATCATGGTGAGAACAGCTATTAATTAGCAAATAGCTCTAGAAAAAAATTTCAATAGTTTTGGGAGGTACTGTTAATAACCCGTTACGCTACGTCTGGAGGTCACATCACCATGTCATGTCAGAGCATAGATTTATGGCTCTGTTGATAATCATTTGAAAATAATTAAGATTGTGCTGTGCATCTGGCTGGGCAGATTCGAGGCACACACAGAAAAGGCCATTCAACTGCATTACAGCAGGGACAGATCATTTCCGGATAAAACAGATCAAAGCTTTTTTTTTTGTTTGTTTTTTGAGACAGGGTTTCTCTGTGTAGCCCTGGCTGTCCTAGAACTCACTCTGTAGACCAGGCTGGCCTTGAACTCAGAAATCCACCTGCCTCTGCCTCCCAAGTGCTGGGATCACAGGCATGTGCCACCACGCCTGGCTGATCAAAGCTTTTTTAACATCCATTTGGCAAGATCATGGCCAAGTTATAGCTTTTCTGTGATTCCTGATAGTGGTCAAGTTTTCCTTTCCTTCATTGTCTCCTTGAATTTGTGAGAGGAAACTCACAAATCATCAGGAAGTCCTAACCTTGACTTGGGATTTTAGAAAGTCTTTTTCTTCCTGGCAGAAATAACTTATTTCTACATGACTTTGCCTTCTTCCAGAGTGGCACCCAGTGGAAGTGTCTCTGTTCTTTCTTTTAAGGGAGGCTTTTTCTTTTCTTTGGTGGAGTTGTGCTTGGATTCCTCTTGGGCCCATAGCCTTCTTGGCTTCCAGGAAACTGGTCTGCTAGGGCAGGCAGACTGTTCTATTGCTGTGAAGAGACACCATGACCAAGACAACTCTTAAAGAGCCAGGCGGTGGTGGCGCATGCCTGTAATCCCAGCACTCTGGGAGGCAGAGGCAGGCAGATTTCTGAGTTCGAGGCCAGCCTGGTCTACAGAGTGAGTTCCAGGACAGCTAGGGCTATACAGAGAAACCCTGTCTCGAAAAAAACCAAATCCAAAAAACCAAAACCAAAAAAAGAAAAAAAAAGAGAATGCATTTAACTGGGGCTGGCTTACAGCTTTAGAAGGTTAATCCATCCTCCTCATGGCGGGGAACCTGACAGTGTGCAGGCAGACATGGTGCCTGGAGAAGTAACTGCTAAGGAGATAGCAGGAAGAGAGAGCTGCCGGGCCTGGGTTGGGCTTTTGAAACCTCGGTTTCTCCAATAGGGCCACACCTCCTAATCTTTTTCAAGGAGTGCCATACCCTGATGACTAAGGATTCAATACATGATCCTATGGGAACCTTTCTTACTCAAACCACTACAGAAAGCAACTGACCCTCACAGAAACGCTTGGAATCTCTGTTGGGGAGGCAGAAGGGAGCTAAGGCTCACTGACTGTGTGTTCCAGGCCCTTCACTCACATGATTACGGAGGTCACTGCCGTACCTCCACTTGATGGCCAGTTCAGGGATTGTATCAAGCTTACCAAGAAGACCCAGGCTGGAGAGAATCCATCATTAGGCCTCATCTACCATCTATGTTTATTTCTTTGGTGGGGTTTCCCATTGCATTAGTTACTTTTCTATGCCTGTGATAAAATATCATGACCAAAAGGAATTTGTAAAAGAGTTTCTTTTGGCTTATGGCTCCAGTTGGGTAGACTTCATGATGGCAGGAAGGCATGGGGCAGCAGGAAGCTCACTGGTCACATTTTCATCCACACACAGGAAGCAGGGAGAGAGAGAACAGGAAGTGTGGTGAGCCTGTAAACTCTCAAGGCCCACCCCCAGTGACATACTTCCTCCAGCAAGGCTGCACCTCCTAAAGGTCTCATAATCTTCCCAAACAGTGTCATCAGCTGGGGAGCAAATAGTCAACAACCTGAGCCCTGGAAGAGAAGTTAAAGTATTTTTTATTCACCTCATGCAAATGTCTCTGAGGCTTACTGCCTCCATCTGCCAACATAGGCCTTGTTCTGGAAGCTTCTAGCCTCCGTACAAACTAATCTAGGCCTAGAGTGTTTTCAGCCTCTGAGACTTACTGCTCAACAAGCTCACCCTTTCTAGTTCTTTCTGATTTCTGGTTGGCAGGTTCAACTCAGCTGTTCTGGCTCAAACTCCTCCAAGCTGTGTCATTCAGTCTGGCTTCTCTTCCGGCCTCTGACTGAATTGCTCGGCTCAGCCTCACACTAACTTTGGCAATATAGTCTAATCTTCTGACTCCTCATTCTCTGGCTCACTCTGTCTTCGTCTGTCTAGCTTGCTCTTTCTCTGCAAACTGTCTCTGTACGACTGTCCCAGTAAAGCTGCTTCCTCCTCTCTCTTCCTCTTCTCCGTAAGAAGCTTCCCTGTCCTCCCTCTTCTCGTGAGAGTTGGGCATAGCCTGTTCTGTCAAATCTCTCTCATCTGTCACTTTGTCTGCCACTCCATTAGACCTCGGGTTCACATATGGGTGTTTCCTTCTACAAACTAACTTTACCTTCGTTGTTTGGGATTAGAGAGTGCTGGGATTAAAGGTGTGTAGTAGGGCTGAGGCACACCACAGTGGAAACAAGTTTTTCCAGTAAATAGCACAATCTCGGCGTTCACAGTGTGATCAAATATCTTGCGACAGGAAGATTTCTCATTCAAACCACCACTTCTTTATACATCTTCAAGGGAGGCTTGACGATCTCTCAGGTGTTTGGGATACTTAACACCTGCCATATTTAGGGTAGGTAATATGTGGTATGTTCTAATTGTTCATATCAAGAAATTCATCTAAAGGAGAGAGGATGGTTCTCTGCCAATCACAGTTCTCACAGGAAGTCACCATGAGCACTTGGGTGTATCACTCTGAATTCCCTCATAACCAAACAACTTATTTTTAGTGTAAGTGGGATCATACATGCTTGTCTGTGATGTGTTTTTTTTAATCTAACCTAACCTATAGATGACTTTTTAATGAATGAGTATATAGCTAGTCTATTTTACTTATTGATTTATTATCTCCACTTTTTTTGAGACTTTTTTTTTAAAATTATTTTTACCTTTTTTTCAAGACAGAGTCTCCCTGTGTAGCTTGGGCTGTCCTGGCCCTTGCTACATAGACCAGACTGGCCTTAAACTTACAGATCCACCTGCCTCTGCCTCCCAAGGGCTGGGATTGAAGCTGTGTACCACCATGTCAGTCCTTCATTTCTTGGTCTGCTGTCTATTGTGATATCTACCGTTTAGCAATGGCTCTTTGTCTGTCTAGTTGATTTTAGCCTTAGGACATAATCTGCAGGGCAAGCGTCTCCACTTCGCATTGCTCCTACCTGCTCTCCTTCCCTCAGGGGCTCACAGCCCTTTTCCAGGACCCCTGCATTGTCCTGGCACTGCCCTGTAGCTTGTTCTACACCCAGCAGGGTCAGCGGACCCTTCAAAATGTAAACTAGGTCACGTGCCTCTCTGCTCAAAGCCCTCTGACAGCTTTCCTCCAACCAACTTAAAAGCCGACACTCACCTGGCTTCAGGGCTCTCCCATGTCCCCTCTTGCCATCCTGCTCCACGTGTCCCCAATCCCATCTGCTCTGTTTCTGCTCTGTCGGCCTCCTCACTGTTCTTTGAACTTGCTGGGCACACTGCTGCCTCAGGCCTTTGAACTTACTGTCTGTGCAGCTCGGAATATTCTCTCTAGAAGGGCTTGTGTTCCTTTCTTCTTTCCTTCCTGAGTTTTGCTCACCTGCCTGGGAAGACCTTCTCTCCCCATCTGATTTCTTAGGATGACTTTTAAAAGCCACATACACATATATTTCAAGTCAAAACCAGTGCTGATACTTAATTAAAATATTCAAATTAAGGGGAATGGAGAGATGATGGTTCAGCTGTAAAGAGCACAGGCTGTTCTTCCAGAGGAGCTGGCTTAGATTCTATATGGTAGCTCACAATCTAGTTCCAGGGGATCTGACACCTTCTGGCCTTTGTGGACACTACACATACATGTGCTGCACAGACATACATGCACACAAAATACCCCTACAATACAATAAATTTTTTTTTAAATTGAAAAATTTTAAGTATTCAAATTAAGCAAAGAAAAGGACAAATAAATCTTTGCTTTTACTTGACTACTCTGTGCAGATAGATGAGAAAGAAAGAAGAGAGACTCAGGGCTGGAGGGCCAGAGTGGCCAATGGTTGTCCAGGTAGCAACTCACTCAACAAGCTGGGATGGGAGAAGGTGTGGCTTGGAGGGAGAGGTTTGAACTAAGGTTGTTGGAGGAGCTTGCTGATGGAAGACAAAGTCTGGGGTGTGACTCTCAGTGGCCAAGATAGTTCTAGAATTCAGGGTACATGAAGTGAAGGTTGGGGTGCAGTGAAGGCCGCCTAAGAGGACTTTGGATGGAGAGGAAGTTGAGTGCTAGGTCCCCACATCCTAAGTAAATGACTTTGCAGTCATCAGGCCACACAGTGAGGAGAGGATTGGAGGTGGCGAGGCGCCATTAGAGCAGGATCCAGGAACCAGGTCCACTGGCTTTCCTGACCACCCTGAGGAAGCAGGCTGTGTACAAAACCAAGTTTCATTCTGACAGGGGACAAAGGTTAGCAAACAGAGGCACTTCTGTAATCAGTACTCTACATTGTAGAGAGGAATCTGCAGGTTCACGGTTAGCACTAGCTCAACATGGACATGCTGCTGATGGTTTATTTGTTCAGAGTTAAGTTCTCCACAGCCCAGATGCTGCTGGAGGAGCACACGGTTGATAGCAGCAGGAGTACCTGGGTCCAGACATCCACAGGAGAGCAGCATTGATCTCAACGGTCTCAGAACTGCGCCTGACTACTGACCCAGGAGACTGAGCTCCAGCGGGGACTGACTTGGTCTCCATCCCTCTTGTCCCCATATTATGTGCCAGCTGGAGATGCCATGGAAGACAGACTTCTGGGCTATTAACCTGCTGTCTTCTCAGATTGCTGGCTCTCTTAGGAAAACACACATTTAAGATTAAATTTCCATCTCTGCTTACTGGCTCCTGTGAAGGGCAGGAAACACGAACTGGATTCCATGTTGAACCATGTGGAAAAGATGGACGGGAAGGCTCTTGAGTAGAGGTTGGAGACGGGGGAGAGAACTCAGTTTACAGAGGAGAGGTTCTAGAAGGACTGGGGGATGGCTGAGGTGTCAAGAAACTCTTCTACGTACCTACCAGCATTATAGTAATAATAATAAGTAGCATTTTGTACTTATTACCTGTCACAGTTTACTAACTTATGTGTAACTGACACCTAACTTGAGCCAAATACAGTGATGTTTTCCTTCTATACACTTAGAGGTCCTTCTGTTATTTCAGGTATAATATCTCCCACTGATGAGTAAAATCACCTGGCTTTCATGGGTACCCACATATGTGTGGTTTGTACACACAGGCACATACACATACTTAAAAATAAATAAATCTTAGGAAAATGAACAAAAAGCTAGGTATGGTGGCTCATGACTTTAACCCCAGTTCTTAGGAGGCAGAAGCAAACAGATCTCTGTGGGTTTGAGGCCAGCCTGGTCTATGTAGTGAGTTCTCTCAAGACAAAGGCAAAGGCAAACGCCAAAACCGGTTGACATGAAGTTGAAGTTGGATCTGGGAGGAGTTGGAGGGGGAGGAAAATTTCGTCAAAGTGCACTGTGTGCATGTATGGAATTACCAAGCATATTAAACAAACAAAAACCCTGCATTAGTCATCCCCTTCCCCCCCTCTTTTGTTTGTTTGTTTTTTGGTTTTTTTTTTTTTTTTTTTTTGAGACAGGGTTTCTCTGTGTAGTTCAGGCTGTCCTGGAACTCACTTTGTAGACCAGGCTGGGAAGATCAGAAATCCGCCTGCCTCTGCCTCCCAAGTGCTGGGATTAAAGGCGTGCACCACCACCACCACCACCTGGCGTAGTTACTTTTCTATTGCTGTGATAAAATACGATAGCAAATGTAACTTATAGAAGGAAGGGGTTATTTGGGTTTAAGGCTCCAGTAGGATAAGAGTCTATCATTGTCACGGAGGGGAAGCAGGGCAGGCAGGCGTGGTGGCTCACCTTTTGAACCATAAGCAGAAGCAGAGGGAGCAACTTGAAATGACAAGTCTTTAAACTCTCCAAGCCTGCCTCAAGTGACCTGCTTCCTCCAGCAAGGCCATACCTTTTAAGCCTCCCCCAAACAGCACCACCAACTAGAGATCAAGTGTCTTAGGTTTTCCATTGCGGGGAAGAGACACCATGGCCATAGTAACTCTTATAAAGGAAAACATTTGAGTCTGGCTTAGAGTTCAGAGGCTCAGTCCGTCACCATCATGGTTGGGAAGCATGGCAGCATCCAGGCAGGCATGGTGCTGGAGAGGTAGAGAGAGTTCTACATCCAGCTCAGCAGGCTCAGGAAGTGAATGCCACACCAGGCATGGCTTGAGCTTCGAGACCTTAAAGCCCACCCCCTAGTGACATACTTTCTCGGACAAGGCCATGCCTGCTTCAACAAGGCCCCCACTTCCTAAGAGTGCCACTCCCTATGGTCAAGCATTCAAACACACGAGTCTATGGGGGCCATTCCTATTCAAGCCACTACACCCAACATTCAAATGCCTGAGAATCTGGGGGAACCCCAACACTCTCCTAAACCAAGAAGGCATTTGTTGGGTGGTGGGTGCCCAGGCAATGAGTTTAGAGTTCTTGTTGCCTGAGCTTGGCTGGCTGTGGGTTCATCTATCAGAGCCTTGCTGTCAGTGAAGCAAGCTACTGATGCGTGGCCATGAATCACAGTGCGAGAGCTGCTCATAATCGCCTCCTATGTGTTTTCGGTTCTCAAATTTAAAACCATTTACTGCTGGGAACAGATGTTAAATCCAGGACGCTTGTCAATGGTTGGCTCCATAGACAAAAAAAGATGCTTAAAATTAGAAGGCTGATTGAATTTTAAGTATAGTGATCACAATGTTGGAAGGAAAATAATTGAAATGGTAAACAGTTTATCGTGGGAGATGGGAGTAAGGGAGGGAGAAGGAAGCTGAACTCAGATCTGTCGACTCGTGTGGGGTTCTAATAGCTACTCTGCCATGATCGTTCTGTTAATTAATACGTAATTGTAATAGGAACTCTCTGGCAGCACTTAAATGTGTTAAGCGCCAAGGATGGTTATTCCTAAGTTAGGCAATGAGTAAAGAAGCCCCAAGAACTCAGTAATAATAGTCATTCTTTCATATTGGGCACCTAGGGTGTGCCAGATAGTGGACTTGAACTTTTGTATACCCCATGATGGTTCTTCTCCAAGGCCAGAAAGACCAGCAGCTGCTTTGTCCAGTTAGGAAAAATGTAGTAAATGTATAACATAAAGCTTACCATTTTAGGTGTGTGTGTGTGTGTGTGTGTGTGTGTGTGTGTTCACTGTGTGACAATGTGTGTGTGTTCATAGTATGTGTGATCAATGTGTGTGTGTATGTGTGGTTGTGTGGTCAGTATGTGTGTGTGGTCAGTGTGTGTGTGGTCACAGTGTATATGTGATCACAGTATTTGGTGTCTGTGTGTGGTCAGTGTGTATATGTGGTCAGTATATATGTGTGTGTTAGCAGTATGTGTGGCCACAGTGTGTGTGGTGTTAATGTGTGTGTATGTGGTCAGTGTGTGTGTGTGTGTCTGTGTGTGTGTGTGTGGCCACAGTGTGTGTGGAGGCTGGAGATCATTTTCAGGCTTTGTGCTTAGGCTGCTGCCTACCTCTTTGCTTTTTCAGTTTTTAAAACAAACTCTAGAGTCTTTCATTTTACACAGAGCAGTGTTTTGCCTGCATGTGTGTTTGTGTACCATGTGTGTACCTGGTGCCTGTTGAGGCTGAAGAGGGTGTTGGTTCCTGGAACTAGAGTTACATATACTTGTTAGTATGAGATGTCACATGGGTGCTGGGAACAAAACCCAAGTCGTCTGCAAGAGCAGCACGTGCCTTTACCCCCGTAGCCATCTCTTCAGCCCTCATACTGGTTTCTGAGTTAGGGTCTCACTGGACGGGAGGCTTTCTGAGGAGGCGATGCTGACAGGCCAGCTAATCCAGGGCTCCTCCTGCGGTGCTGGGTTTACAAGCTGGGCCTCACCCTCTTTCCCTCCAGCCCCTCTGGAGGCAGTTAGTGACTAAGGCTGAGCTAGGTAAGAGCCCAGGCTCCACCCCTTCCTTGCTCTGTGACTTTGACGTGTGCCTTCTCCCGGCCTCAGTTTTCTCATCTGCAGAATGGAGGCTCGCAAGCCCATCCTCCTAAATAAAGCGAGGCCTTGCCACCTGGCGCCACCAGCACACGTGCTCCACAGAAGGTGGAGCTGCAGAGAGCGGCTGTGGCCCGCCCCGCCCGCACGCTGGGCCTGTTGGCACTTCCGTATAGAAGGAGTGGGGCGGGTCATTCGACCTGAGCTTCGAGCTACTCCCCAAGTCTCACTCGCAGCTGCCGGTCATTCTGCCGGAGCGTCACGTGGCCTCGGGAGACCACGGAGGATATTCAGTGGGGGGAGGTGAGGTGAAAGAATTGGGGGTGAAGCTTTGATGTGGTGTGGCTGCTTTGGGTGACCCACACTCTCGTGAGTAGCCCCCTTTTAAGGTCCTAAGTTCACCAATTAGTCTTGGGTGGAATCACTACTTGATTCATCCTTGGTGCCCGATTTGGAATGAATACATGCTCGTTCCTGTCTGCCTTAGGTACTTTTCTTTCGCCGTGACCAAGGCAGCTCATAGAACGATGAGTTTGTTGGAGGCTTACGGTGTCAGAGGGTGAGTCCATGATGGTCACAATAGGGAACGTGGCAGCAGGCAGGCAGCTGTGGTTTTGGAGCGGTAGCTCAGAGCTCACACAACCACAAGGCAGAGAGAGACGCTGGGAACAGCTTGAGTCTTTTTTTGTTTGTTTGTTTGTTTTTTGTTTTTTGTTTTTTGAGACAGGGTTTCTCTGTGTAGCCCTGGCTGTCCTGGAACTCACTCTGTAGACCAGGCTGGCCTCGAACTCAGAAATCCGCCTGCCTCTGCCTCCCAGAGTGCTGGGATTACAGGCGTGCGCCACCACCGCCCGGCTAGCTTGAGTCTTTAGAAGCCTCAAAGCCTGTCTCCAGTGACACACCCAACATGGCCACACTTAATCCTTCCCGATCAGTCTACCAGCTGGGGACCAGGAATCCAAATATATGCGCTAGTAGTAGTAGGAAGGCTACTGCCTGTCATTCAAGCCACTGCAGTGTCTTCCAGGGAGGGTCTGTTCAACAGGTGTGCATGATTTTCCTTCCACCGTGGTTTAGAACTCCCAATACGTATTGAACTTGGGTTTCCCATGTCTAGTGTTACCGGTGGACTCTCAAGGAAGTCATCAGCGACTCTGATTCTGAGACTAATTTATTCTGGGACACAGCAGAAGCACCGTGGGAGGGGGGTTACAGCCATCTGTCACCTCCTTGCTTGCGAAGGACTGGCTCACCTCTGCCCAGGTGACACATGCAGTCTGCTCACAAGGGAAAAGCTCTTGGCGGCATTGAGGTTGCCCACGTGTCTGTATGGGTGATAAAGGACTCCACGGTGGCTTGTCTTGTGACCCTGTGGTATCAAGAGTGCTCCACTGCAAGCAAAGGCTGTTTGTGTAGCCTGGTGTGTGTGTGTGTGTGTGTGTGTGTGTGTGTGTGAGAGAGAGAGAGAGAGAGAGAGAGAGAGTGTGTGTGTGTGTGTGTGTGTGTGTGTGTATGTGCGCAAGGCAGTCATGAATACTCAACCCTGCTTTGTGGAGGCCTGGGATCGGCCCAGCTGTGTGATATTGACTGAAGCTGCTTCTGGGACAGATGTCTTTTTGCTCAGAGATTCATTTTGGGGTATTTAGCACAAAAACTTGAGGCAAGCAGTCACTGCTGGAAGATTCATATCCTACATTAAAACCTCTTTATTAGCGATTTGATTTAATGGGCAGATAATCCAGTGTCCTAGAGACAGGCATCTGCTGCTGTTGGAATGTATTTGATCAGATAATGTGTGAGAACCAGCTGGGTCTCGGCCCCGTGAGGTCTCAAGTTGCTCTCTGAGCTCCATGTATCTAACAAAAGTTGTTTCCTGAAGTATCTAATGGCCCTCTTCCCCTCTCCGCTACGGCGATGGTTTTGGTTTTATAGCGGAATGTGGAGGACCTGCGTGAGGGGAGATGGAAGACACAGCCAGGAAGGAAGTCAGTTTCTGACTCGTGCTTGCTGCGTGACATGGTGACTTCTTGTTAACCCGCTCGATCGCTGCGTTACCATCTCTCCGATGGTGCTCTGAGCGGTCTGGAGAGTGAGTGGTCTATGGTAGTCATTCTTTTGCTTCTGAATGAGGGAACAAAAATAAAAAAGAATAAACAGCAGAAGAGGAATGTGTAGGTAAGTAATAGAGTAGGTAGCAGAGTGTTATCAAACTGGGTGCTTGAAATACCCTGCAGATATCAGCTGGAGAGACCCTTTGCCTCAGCCAGCTGGAGTTCCCAGTAGAGAGGGTCCCAGGCCGAGTAGAGTGTCCCCTCAGGTGAGGTCTCCAAGTGATGGGCAAATACCAACAGGAAGGAAACATCAAGCGAAGCTGACTGGGGAAGTCGAGGCAGGCAGGCCAGTCTCTCTCCATTGCTGAGAACCCCACTGCTGCACCCCAGCTCTTCCTTCCCATAGACGAACTTTTATATCACCGGACAAATAACAGTCATAACCTCTGTAGTTCATGACCGACTTAGCGTTCTCAAGGACACAGCGGTTTTAGTGTTGGGCTAGTTTGTTATTTTTCCATTCCTCCTCGTCCTTCCCAGAGTTAGGAGAAGGAAGGGCAGCCCATCCACAGACAAGCTATCTTGGAAGACACTTGACATCAACATGCTCGGGCCTGAAGAGGGTCTGGGGGTGAGGGTGGTCTCGTTTGGAGAGCCAGCTTCTCAGTGAGCTCAGGCAGAACATGGTCATTTACCAGGACGATCTACAGCGCAGATGGATGATCCCGATTGTTAACTTCATGGTCTTTGGAACCTGACAGAAGGCAAACCTCTGAGTGTTGATGAGGGAGTTTCCCGAAAGGCTAAACCAAGGCCTCCTACCAGATTTCTAACCAAGGCTGAGGAAGATGCATCACCTGCTTCGGGAATGTAAGGCTCTTCCATCAAGCACGGGGCAGAGCCAAGCCAAGCCAAGCCCTTATTCTCCTGTGCACCTGCAGAGCTGTGAGGGAACTCCCGGGAGCAGGACACACTGGACCGCTATGATGGCTCTCTGTTGCTGTGATAAGGTACCCGACAGGAGCAACTCCCGGAAAGGTTAGGGTTACTTAGCTCATGGTTTGAGAGTGCCGTCCATCATGACGGGAACGGGCTAGGAACGGTCAGTGGAAGCAAGACGCCATGTTTCCCCTTCAAGTGTTGCCTTCTGGAATCTCTCCATCTTGCGTCTCTCTGTTTTGTTCTTAGGAGAGCTTCTTAGGAGAAAGTCTGGGGATGTTTATTGTCTTAGGGTTACTGTTGTGATGAAACACCACAACAAAGCATCTTGGGGAGGAAAGGGTTTATTTGGCTTACACTTCCATATCACTGTTCATCCTGGAAGGAAATCAGGACAGGCACTCAAACAGGGCAGGAACCTGGAGGCAGGAGCTGATGCAGGGGCCACGAAGGGGTGCTGCTTATTGGCTTGCTCCTCCTGACTTGCTCAGCCTGCTTTCTCATAGAACCCAGGACCACCAGCTCAGGGGTGGCCCCACCCACAATGGGCTGGGCTCCCCTCCATCAATCATTAATTAAGGAAATGCCAGCAGGCCCCGCCTACAGCTTCATCTTAAGAAGGAAATTTCTCAATTGAGGTTCTCTCCTCTCAGGTGACCTTAGCTTGTGTCAAGTTGACATAAAACTATTGAGCACAGTTATCGTATAAACCGACGACATCCCGTGGTACGGTTGAAGGGAAGCTTTTATTGTAGATGCATGGGAGAGCACGGCCAGAGGTGTCTGGAAGAGTCCAGAGCAAAGAGAGAAATAGCAGACTACATGTGGCTGGCAGGCTGGATTTGGTCAATGAGAGAAGCAGGAGCAGAACAGAGTGAGAGCGTGTGTGTGTGTGTGTGTGTGTGTGTGTGTGTGTGTTTGTGTGTGTGTAGTTGGGGTGGGGTTGTGGGAGAGCAGAGAGATGGGGAGGAGGGAGACAGAAAGACTAAAGAGAGCTCAGGCAGCACGTGTAACAAGTGCAGAGCCATCTTGTTTGTCCCATAATTATTTTTATAAATCTTTGTCTATGTACCCAGAATATCATTTCCCCTCAAAAGTGTTAGTGCTCTCCCCACCTCCCAGACAGGGTCTCATGTAGTTTAAGCTGGCCTTGAACTTGCTATGTAGCCAAACCAATCTTGAACTCCTGATCCTTTTGTGTCTGCCTCCGAGTGCCGGGATTACAAAGACACGCCACCATGGCCAACCTCAGTAGCCGATTTTCTTAAATAAGAAAAAGGGAGACTTAAAATGAGTCAGGGTAGAAAGAGGTTAGAACAGCAAGATCCCAGCTAGCTGTTTTAGCTTTGCAAAAATCTTATTTACCTTAAATCACATTTCCATGTTTCCTCTCATTCTTCTTCATGTATCCATACATCAGGCCGACGTGCTAGGACTTGCTCTACTAAAGTGGAACTGAAGGTCAAGAATCCAATTGCCCGGTAGCCACAGGGACACCTTTTGGTGTAACACTTGAGTGCTTAACAGATGGAGTTTGGGTTATGGAAACTATCAGAGCCCACATGATCTTTCCCCAAAGGCTTGCAACAGCAGCATGGCTGCTCCTCTGTGAAGCCCCCCCCCCTTTATTCATTCTCTCAGGGCCTATTCCAGAAGCCTGGGAGAGGGTGATACCTGTGTGTGTCTGGCTTTCCACTCTCCTGTACCAGAGCCTCTTCTTGATATGAATTGCCTGTCTGTGTCTTCAGTGCAAGGAGACACAGGCCTGGTATGGTAGTGCCCTTTCCCCTGGGCCCACGCCTGTACAGAGGTGTGATCCTTTGTGTGGTATCTTCAGGGCCACCGGAAAGTCCCTCGTTGCTTAGAGACACTCGATGATTTACTTTGATCTTTAGCTCCTCTGGGTTTCTGACCAGCCAGTGACTAACTAACTGCTCAGGTGGCTTTCTTCTCCACACCAGCAGCGATGGCCCAAAGGCACTATTTGCTCAGTGCTTTATCAGATCAAGGCTGCCCTCCAAGGCCAGAGAGGCATGAGCAAGGCCTCAGGGGCTGGATGCTTCTTTCCCTGCTGCTCGCTCATTTGTCCAAGAAGAATACCATACACAGAACTGGCTGGATCGAAAGACAGCATGTCTGGTGGTTTTGGATTCCACAGAGGGAGTCTGTCTGTTTGCTTTTGCTTTTTCTATAGCGACCGAAGTTCATGAAAATGACTTCCTCTGACAGGGAAAGATCTCTGAAATGGACTCTGAGGTCTGGCCCCTCTCTTTCTTGATGTCCCTGGTCCCTTCTCAGTCAGCATTATCTCCTTCCAGCTTCTGTTAGCCATTCTACCTCAGGAGAAGGTATGTTCTCTGTGGCTTTCTGTGGTATCAAGGATGCCAGTGGGTGCCAGTGTGCAGAGGGGCTGAGACTGGGATCTGCTCAGGTGGGAAGGCCTCATGTTCTCCTGGGCCCTTGGTGACTGAAAGAGGTTGGCCTAGGGCTTGTGAGCGCAAGAGAAACCAGGGATTCCAGATCCATGTGTGTGAGTGTGTGTGTGAGTGTGTGCGTGTATGAGAGAGAGAGAGAGAGAGAGAGAGAGAGAGAGAGAGAGAGAGAGAGAGAGAGACCGAGAGAGAACTAGAGAGAATGAGAACATTCTTTGTTTTTGTTTGGTCTTATTGAGACAGGGTTTCACTATATAGTCATGACTGGTCTGGAACTTACTATATTGACCAGGCTGGCTTTTAACTCAAAGAGATATATACCTGCCTCTGCCTCCTGAGAGCTGAGGCTAAAGGTATGCACCATCATGTCTGACTGGGGTCAGTATACTTGACTTCAAAAGCCCTTCTTCAGGAGCAGAGAGGGGGCTTGCCATCTCTCCCCTCTCTCCCTCCGTCTGTTCTTCATTCTTATCTTCTTCCCTTTCTTTCCCTTTCCCCTCCCCCTTCCCCCCCCTTCCCCTCTCCCCTCCCCTCCCTCCCTCCCTCCCTCCCTCCCTCCCTCCCTCCCTCCCTTCCTTCCTTCCTTCTCTCCCGAGGATGGATCCCAGGCCACAGCCATGCTAGTGGGACTCTCGCTGAGCCTGCCCTCCTTTGCTATGGTAGCTGTGTTCTATACTCTGCTTGGAAGTCACCCCTGTCATGTCTCCACTACAAGCGTCCCACGCTCCTCTACTGTGAACTCCTCCTGACTTGTCTGCTTCCCCTTTAGAGCTTGGGCTGTGACTGGTGACTGGCCGCTCCCAGGACTTCCTGAAGGTCCCTGTGAAGAGGGTCACAGTGCCAGAGTCTCTTCTTTTAGCTCAGCCACAGCACTGCAGACAGAAATGTTCCCACAAGGGGAGCATAAACAACACAGACAGATTCCTCTGGGGCTCAGCCCGGGCAGGAGATGCAGAGCTGATAATGAAACCGTGTCCACGAGCCACACACAGGCTGGGCAAGCAGGCCCGCGAGCGGTGACTGTGGTCTTCCTCCAGCCGGGACGGTGGCACCATCTGATGTACGGGCACAGGGGAGAGTCAGCTAATTCCTGCAGTTCCAGAGAAATCAATTTAGGTGGCACAATCAGAGCGTGGAATTGGAGTGAAGAGGATGCCCAGGAACTGCTGGGTGTCCTCAAACGTGGCCGGGCTTCCGAGACAGGAGGGGTGTTCACCAGTGCTGACAGGCACAGGGAGACCACAGATCACAGGCCTCTTGCTTTGCTGAAATGCCATGTCCTGGGTCAGTTCTGACACTGTGTATGTGGGGGGGGGGGCAAAGGGTCTTGATGGAAGGCTCAATTTCTTGGGGCAGACTGTTCACACAGGCACTAGTCATGGAAGGAGGCTATTTCCTAAGGTAGGGGAGAGCGGGGAGGAGACAGAGGCTTTCTCTTGGCCTCCTCCACTCTGGAGGGTTCTTATTTTTGGCCTTTCTGACCTTCGCAGGCAGGCTTAGGGGAAGAAGGCAAGGATTGTCTGGCCCCGGGTTTATTATGTGAGAATGGGTGGGACCACAACCAGGTCAGGGCAAGGCTCGTGTAAGTGGGACAGGACTGGGACTGTGTGAGGGACGGGAAAGCACAGTTACGGGTGTGGCAGTCGTCAGTCAGCTCTGCCTTCAGACCCCCATACGCACACACATCTGTGAGCCACGTGTAGCCACACACGTGCATTTTTGGGCAAATGTGTGAGCATGTATATGTATGTGCATGCATGTGAAGGCCAAAGACAGCCTTGAGTTATGTACTTCTTCTTCTTTTTTTTTTTTTTTTTTTTTTTTTTTTTTTGGTGACAGGGCCTTTCAATGGCCTGGAACTTGGTAAGTTGGTTAGACGGCCAAGCCAGAGCTCCATGGGACACAACTCTCCATCTCCAGCACTGTTTACAAAACTCGCCATTCCCCACCTCCCCCCCTTTTTTTAAGCTTTTTTTTTTTTTAAGAATTTAAGAACTGGACTCAGGCTTTGTGCTTGCAAGGCAAGCATTGTACTAAGTCACCCTGCAGCTGCTGCACATATTCCTAACCAGGCTGCTTTTCTTTTGCTATAGAGAGCTACAAAAAGGTAAAGCATATGGCTATAATCTTCCTATCAATAAACATAGTGTTGCCGGTTGGTGGCGCATGCCTGTTATCCCAGCACTTGGGAGGCAGAGGCAGGTGGATTTCTGAGTTCGAGGCCAGTCCGGTCTACAGAGTGAGTTCCTGGACAGCCAGGGCTAGACAGAGAAACCCTGTCTCGAAAAACAAACAAACAAACAAACAAACAAACAAACAAATAAACAATAAACATATTGTTAATATTATCAATATACATAAAATCACTTAAAACAAGCAAGCAAAGCCATCTTAAGTAGCCACATATCAGGGCTGGGTTTGTGGCTGAGTTGTAAAGCACTAGGCTAGTATGGATTAAGCCCCCGGATCAGTCACAGGCCAAGACTGCATGCCAGGGGCCCGGGGAGGTGGAGTGCTTGCGGAGCGTGTGTGAAGCCCTGGGTTCAGTCCCTGGTCACACACACAGCAAGCATGGTACTGCATGTCTGTAGTCTCACAGTTGGGAGGGGAAGGCATGAAGGTCAGAGGTTCAAGATCATCTTTGCCTACCCAGCGTATCTGAGGGCTAACCTGGGCTATGTAAGACTTTGTGTTCAAAACTCCACCACCGGGGCTGGCAAGATGGCTCAGCAGGGAAAGACACTGGATACCAAGCTTGACAGCCAGATCCCCAGAATCTGCATAGTGAGGAGAGAGATCTGACTCTGGCAAGCTGGTCTCTGTGTGCCCATGCGTTCAAAGAAGTAAATGTTAAAAACAATGTAAAATACGCCACTCTCAACGATACACCCTATGGACAGTCTTTCTTGATTCTTCTACGTTAGTGTGTGTGTGTGTATTTATTTTTTTATTTTTTTTTATTTTGTGGTACTGTGGATTAAAGCCAGGACTTTGGGGTAGCTTGGCGGGCTCTCTGTCACAGAGCTTCACCCCCTGCCCTGACATCACTGTTGTTTGTCAGTCATTGCGTTGAGGAGGACGCTGCACATTACAGCACTCCTTAAGACTCCATGTTTATTTCTTAAAATTAAAAAAAAAACCCATTTGCTATGTGCATGAGTGTTTGCCTACATGCCTGTTGCCTCGTAGAGAGCAGAAGAGGACGCTAGGTCACCTGGCTCTGGAGTTAAGATGGCTGCGAGACACTGTGAGCGCTTGGAATCAGTGTGGGTCCTCTGCAAGAGCAGACCATGCTCTTAACCAACGAAACGAGCTTTCAACCCATTTTTTTTGGGGGGGGGGCAGGATCTCAAGGGATAGCTTAGGCCAGCCTTGAATTTACACTGGCCTGCCTTTTTCAGTCTTCCTGAGTACTGGGATTGTTGGTGTGTGGGAGCCTGCCTGGCGTCCTTGTACACTTCTAAAGAGGCATCTTCTGTCTCTCTTTCTTTTTTGCTCTCTCTCTCTTTAAAGATTTATTTATTATATGTAAGTACACTGTCTCTGTCTTCAGACACTCCAGAAGAGGGCGTCACATCTTGTTACGGATGGTTGTGAGCTACCATGTGGTTGCTGGGAATTGAACTCAGGACCTCTGGAAGAACAGTCAGTGCTCTTACCCACTGAGCCATCTCTCCAGTCCTTTTCTCTCTCTTTCTCTCTTTCCTTCCTACTTTCTTGCTCTCATCCTTTCTTTCTTTTTTCCTTCCTTTTTTCCTTCCTTTCTTCCTTCCTTCCTTCCTTCCTTCCTTCCTTCCTCCCTCCCTCCCTCCCTCCCTCCCTCCCTCCCTTCTTGCCCTCCCTCCCTCCCTCCTTCCCTCCTGCCCTCCCTTCCTCCCTCTCTTTCTCTTTTTCTTTTTTGTATTTAGAATAATTTCGGCTCAGGATGGGTCACTTGTACCAATGGAATATCCTCAAAATCCTTATGTGTTTCCTAGGTATTCGTACCATTTATCTGCATTTGTCAAAACCACAGCCATAATTTTTGAGAACTTCATTTTTTTTAGGCTTAATTATGCTTGCTCTGGGAATACCAGATTTTTTTTTTCTTTAAATGGAGACGCAGTCTCACTATGTAGCCCAGGCTGGCCTAGAATTCACTATGTAGATCAGACTGGGCTCAGACTCACAGAGATCCACCTGCCTTTGCTTTCTGAGTGCTGGGATCAAAGGCCTAATTTACTTTTTCCCCTTCAGACATGCTCTTTCTAAGCCTGGCTTCCCTTCCGCCTGGCTGAGAGAAGCTGTCAGCCGTTGAACCTGCATTTATTTAATTAAGTTCCACTTCCCTTGAACTTTGGACTACCCGGTTGGCAAAACCAAATGGCGTATAGTCATACAGTCAGTATGGGCGTGAGTTCAGGGAAACCAGGACTGTGTCGTGGTCCATCTATAAGGAAAGGTAATTTTTTAAACTTTGGAAAGATTTCTCGGGTGTGCGTGTTCACAAATGTGAGCTGTCCATCACTCCGCGTCTTGCTGTTTCCACTCGCCAATATTTCTGTGATCTATGACTTTTAACTGCAGTAAGAATTTCATTGTGTGAATATATGCTGTCTTCATGGAGCCATTTCTGTGATGGATGACCGTCGAAGCTATTTCTAATTTTTTCACTATTACTGTATTTCATAGGATCTGAAAGATTTCCTTTTTATTTGAACATCTCTGGTGTTCGCACCGCCTTACAAGCATCTGGGAATCTTCACCCATTTCTCAGCATGCGTAATAACAAAGCGTCTTGTGATCACTGTTGTCTTAGGCTCGATGAAGTACCGCTAAGCACTGAGGGATCACCTGTGTAGATGGGTCTGGAGGTCAGTGTATCCGTTCTGGGGTTCTCCATTGCCCTGTTTGCCGGTCATTGGCTCACTGTGAGCTTTAGGATTTGTCAACATGAGGGATGGGAAGTCATATTTCACTGAAAAATTTCATTTCGCTTAAAAATTAAAATTGTGCAGGTACGTCTATGTGTGGGTTTTCAGAAGTTCAGGTATCTTCAGAGGCCAGAGGCATTGGGTCCCTGAGAACTGGCATTAGAGGTGGTTATGATGTGGGCACTGGGAACAGAACTTGGGTGCCAGGCCAGAGCAGGGTGCGCTCTTAACCAGTGGATGGTCTTTTCAGCCTGTTTTTTTTTAATTAAAAAGAAGTTATATAATTAATTGTAAAATAATTAGAATTATTTTCCAGTGTGTGCGTGTGCCTGAGCACACCCATACAGATATGTGTGTGTGTGTGTGTGTGTGTGCCTGAGCACACCCATACAGATGTGTGTGTGTGTGTGTGTGTGTGTGTGTGTTTGTGGATGTGGATGTGCCATGGCATCTGTGTGTCAAAGGTCAACATGAAGAGGCTGGTTCTCTCCTTCCACCATGGGGATGCCAAGGATTGAACTCAGGTGTTCAGGCTTGGCAACAAGTGCCTTTACCACACTGAGTCATCTTGCTGGACCTTGTGGGGTTTTTTTGTTGTTGTTTTTGTTTGTTTGTTTGAAACAGGCTCTCACTATGTGTGCTGGCTAGTCCTATGTCAACTTGACACAAGGTCAAGTCATCAGAGAGGCAGGAACCTCAACTGAGAAGATGTCTCCCTGTGATCCTGCTGTAGGCGAGCCTGCAGGAAATTTTCTTTCCTTTCTTTTATTCTTTTTAAAGATTTATTTACTTTATTTATATGAGTACACTGTAGCTGTCTTCAGACACACCAGAAGAGGGCATCGGATCCCATTACAGATGGCTATGAGCCACCACGTGGTTACTGGGAATTGAACTCAGGATTTCTGGAAGATCTAATCAGTGCTCTTAACCTCTGAGCCATCTCTCCAGCCCATGGACGTTTTCTTAGTGATTGATGTTGGAGGGCCCAGCCCATTATGGGTGGAGCCATTCCTGGACTGGTGGTCCTAGATTCTATAAGAAAGCAGGCTGAGCAAGCCCATGAGGAGTAAGACAGTAAGCAGCACCCCTCCATGGTCTCTGCATCAGCTCCTGCCTCCAAGTTCTGCCCTGCTTGAGTTCCTGTCCTGACTTCCTTCAATGATGAACTGTGGTGGGGAAAAAGTAAACATCTTTTCCCCAAGTGGCTTCAATCACAGTGCCTCATCCCAGCAATAGTAACCCCGACTAAGACACTATGTAAACCAGACTGGCCTTGAACATGTATGTAATCCTCCTGCCTCAGCTTCCAGAGTGCTGGATTTTTGCCACTTCATCTATTGGTAGTGAAGCTTTAAGTGCCTTTTCTGACTACTCCTGGACCAGGGACTGCTTCATATATTTTTGGCTGCTCAGATCTTTCTTTCTTTCTTTCTTTCTTTCTTTCTTTCTTTCTTTCTTTCTTTCTTTCCTTCCTTCCTTCCTTCCTTCCTTCCTTCCTTCCTTTCTTTCTTTCTTTCTTTCTTTCTTTCTTTTTGGTTTTTCGGGACAGGGTTTCTCTGTGTAGCCCTGCCTGTCCTGGCACTCACTCGTAGACCAGGCTGGCCTTGAACTCAAAAATTCACCTGCCTCTGCCTCCCAAGTGCTGGGATTACAGGCGTGCGCCACCACCGCCCGGCAAAAACTGGACACTCAGATTTTCTTTCTCTGTGAATTGTACATTCCAACTGGCTGCTTTTTTTTAAAAAAAAAAAAAATTCTAGTACTTTTTCTTATTGATTTGTAGCAAGTATCTGCACATTCTAGATACTAATCTTTCATTAGTGCTTTGCAAATAAATATTTTCTTCCCATCTGAAGCTATCTTTCCACTTTGCTTACAGTGCTCTTTATTTCATAAGTAATTTAAATTCTAAATGTTGAATTTGTAAAGTTAATCTTTTTTTTTAATGGTTTGGGCCTTTTGTAAAGATTGTCCAGCATTATTGCTATTAATTCCAGCATTGGCAGCTGCTATCTCTGCAGTAGCCACTGTGTGCCAGGTTCTGTTCTAGGTGCATTAAGGAAGTCAGTGATCACGGCAACCCTGTAGAGTAGTGACTAACCTCAGTCTACACAACTACCCACAACCAACACATGAGACTCTGCCCAGCCACCACTGCTTGGTGCAGCAATGGACTCTTTCTTCCAGAGGTGACCACAATCGATGAGAAGGTGGTGGCATGAGGGGTGGGGCAGCACAGTTGGCAGAGTGTGGGAACAAGCTGTTCTGGCTGCCTGGTCCCATCTTGTCCCCTTGAGCTGTGTGTTAAAGCAGTCGGGTTGTCCAACCCTTGCTGTTGGGGAAGCTTCGCTGAGGGAACTCTGCACAAATGGGAGGTGGCTGGGACACTCAGAGCATCATGGGAGCTCAGGCACTTGTAGCTTTAAGTCCTGCCAAGACACTGAGAGGCTCATCTGTCTGTCTGTCTGTCTGTCCACCTGTCCATCCATTTGCCTTAATATTGTTTTGTTCTCCTTCTTCACTTCCTCCTCTCCTCCTCTTTCTTCTTTTCCTCTTCCCTTCCCACTATCTGTCCATCCATCCCTCCCTCCCTCCCTCCCATTCTGCAGCCTTCTCACACTGGATTGCTGGCATAAGCCACCATCCCTTATGGTTTTGAAACTTTCAGAGAAGATGAGCAATGGAAAGCAGGTTACCCTGCGTGGGAACGGTTGCAGGGTGCCCGCCCGAACTTCAGGCAGGCAGGCAGAAGAGGCATTTTACACAAGGTCCCGCTCCTGGTTAGAAATGTTCAAGGGTTGACTTAGAGCAGGATCTTGAGCCACTGTGTGGCTGAGAAGGGGATTTCAGGCGCGCATCCCTCTAGGCCGGCATGTGCAGTTGTGCAGAGGTTTTTGGCTAACAGAGGTATGTGTGTGCGCATACCTCAACTGCAGGGAATCTGCAGGTGGTTGTGAGCAGCTGGGAACTAAAGCCCGCTCCTCCTGAACAGCGGCACGTGCTTTTAACCACGGAGCCATCTCTTCTGCCCTCAAGCGAGTACATTTTAAACATGTAAAAATTGTGAGAATAATTTAATAAAACACAGAAATTCTCAATTTTTGAGTAATAGGAGGATATTGTAACAGCTTTCTAAAATGATGAATCTTATTCTTAAGTTCAGCTTAGAGTCATTGTATTTATTTATTTATTTTTGTTACTGTGTACATACATACATGCCACTTTGCATGTTTGGAGGTCGGAGGGAAGGGTTACGGAGCCAGTTCTCTCCGCCCACATTTCTGTGGGTCCTCGGGGTTGAGCTGAGGTTGCTAGGTTTGCTTGGCAAGTGCCTTTACCGCCAGAGCCACATCACCGGGCCCAAGCTAGAAACATTCAATTTAAACCAGGAAGATGGCAAATGGAATATTGTCTAATGCCATGGAAGGTCTGGCCAAGTGCAATAGGACAGGGACCAGTTTTGTGAGTAAGCCCTTTTCCTCTCTGTCAGCCATCTACTGGGAAAATCAGCAATCCCATCCCTCGTTCTTCCCTGGAACACAACTCTCCACATTGTCGGTTGTCAATTCCCTCCCTGCACTGAGGGAGGGAAGTCATGGGACTGGGCAGGGGACATCTATGTTCCTATTACACTGTTAGTCACTGTTGAAGTGGGAATTTTTGGTTTCATTGGAGATTCAGCTGAGTCACGTGATTGTTTTTGGAAGCCGTCTTATGAGAGGATGTGTTGGTGAAGCAGACACAAGAGAGGATGTTTTGCTGTTTCTGGAAGCTGCCTGGTGGAAGGGCATGTGACGTTTGCTGGAGTGAATGCTTGAGAGGACACGTGATGCTTGGAAGGTGTAACCCAGCAGACAGCGGGCGATGCTCTGGTATTGGCTCCCCTTTGCTGGTCTTCGTTGGGCTTCGCGGATGCTGGTCTTTGCTGATGACAATGCCCTGGCTTTGGTCCACCTTGCTTGTTGCGACTTCTTAGATGTGCACCAGAGAACTTCTGGTGGGATTCTGGCTGCCTCTTGATGCTCTTGTGGTCTCGTGTAGATCAGCGGTTTAGAAACAAAGAACTGTTTCTAAAGAGGTCCACAAACTTCGTTTCCTATTAACCTTTCTTTCCCCCTACCTCTTCTGGGTGGTGAGCTAGACGGGAGGTTGAAGTGTTATGAACCATAATTAATGTAAGCCTACATACACACCGTGAGCCAGCCTGTGCTAGGTTTCCGCCACGAATCCTGCCATCATGCCAGTCCCCTCCTGTCACCTGAACAGTGTATTTTAAAGTTGATGGGGAAGCACATCAACTCTTATGGAGTATGGGGCAGGGAAGTGTATCCAAATCCTGGGCTATCAAGAGCTAGCTAGTTATCACAGCTCTTACAGCTTAAATTCAGTTAAAAAAAAAAAAACAAAACAAAAAAAACAACCCTCGGCCAATGGTATCTGTCCTCAATGTGTATGCATGGGTGGTATGTGTCTGTCTATCCATTTTCTATAATTTTGAAAGGAAAAAGTTTCAGGTTTCATGGTAACCATTTTTCTTCATGAATCACGTTAAACTAGCACAATATAAATTTGCCGTCCCGGCTGGGAGGTGGTGGCATATGCCTCTAATCCCGGCACTCGGGAGCCGAGGCAGAGGCAGATAGATCTCTATGAGTTCCAGTTCCAGGCCAGCCTGGTCTACAGTGAATTCAGGACACCCAGGGCTACACAAGAGGAACCCTGTCAAAAAGCCCCCCCCAAAAAAAAGCGCTTTATTTTTCTTCTGCCATTCTGACGATTTCAAATGTACAGTTCAGTGGCATGAGCTACTTTTCCTGGTTGCACAGCCCTACCCGCACTCATCCCCACCCTCAGTCCTCTGAAATGTATCTCATTTGGTTGGCAACTCAGTTTCCATTCCTGGAGTCCTCCATCCTGCTTCACGTCTCTGTGTTTTGAATACTCTAAGGATAAAGCGAGCTTGAGACCCTGTTACCTTTTTGTAACCAGCGTATTTCTCTAGGTATAACAGCCACACCGTTTATTCATCCTATAGTGGGGGTCAGATTTTCTGTCCTCTTATGACTGTAAAGTACCAAAGTGTCTGTTAGTCACATGTTATTTATCTGTTAGTCACATTTTATTTATCCGTTCAACCACTGAGTTGATTCTACATTGTAGTTGTTGGGAATCGCACTCCCAAGAACATAGGCACACAGATATCTCTTCTAGAACCTGTTTTTAATTCTTTTGTGTATGGATCTAGGGCCAGAATCATTGCAATTTATGGAAATTTCACTTCCCCCCTCACCCCCCTCAGGATCATGCTGGTCTTCTCTACAGCTGTAGCAATTCCATTTTAAAAAAGATTTTATTTTTTGTTGTGTGCATGTCTGCCACGTATGTGCTTGTGCCCTGTGGAGGTCAGAAGTGGGTGCTAGATCTTCAGGATCTGGAGTCCTAGGCAATCATGGACCACTTGGCATGGATGCTACAAAGTGAATTTGCACTTAGGGCTTCCACTGCTTGGATGAAACACTGTGGCCAAAAGTAACCCAGGAGAGAAAGAGTTACTTCAACTGCAGTTGTGTATTGCAGTTCATGATCATGGAAGGCAGCCAGGGCAGGAACCTAGAGGCAGAAGCTGATGCAGAGGTCGTGGAGGAGGGCTGCTTCCTGGCTTGCTCCCAAAGTCTTGGTCAGACTGTTTCTTATGTGATTGGGACCACATACCCCAGGGCAGTGCTGTTCACAGTGAGCCGGGCCCTTCCACACCGATTATCAAGTAAACAAAGCAAAGCAAAGCAAAACAAAACAAAAAACCCAAAAACCTAAAAACCTAAAAACCAACTCACCACAGGCTTGTCCATGGGCCAATCTGAGGAGGACAACTTCTCAATTGAGGTTCCTTCTTCCAAAATGACTCTGTCTTATGTCAAGATGACAAAATGCTAACAGCACAGCCCCTGAGACCTCTCTCCAGTGTGGCCCACCACCCCATTTTCATTCTTATCAACAGTGCCCCAAGGTTCTGATTTCTCTGCGTCCTTGCCAATGTGTATTATTTTCTTGTTTTAAAGTTTTCTGTTGGTCTGTAAAGTAGAAGGTGTTATTTCTTTTTCTGTATAGTTCTTTTAAAAAATTACATTTGTTTGTGCACAAATGTGTGCACTTCTGTGTGTGTGTGTGTGTGTGTGTGTGTGTGTGTGTAAGAGCGGTTGTGGAGGTAAGAGAACAACTTGTGGAGTCAGTTCTATTCTTCCACCATGTGGTTCCCTGCCCTGGGCTTGAACTTGGGTTGTTAGGCTTGCTGGCAAGCGCCTTTAACTCTTGAGCCATTTCTCCTTGTGTTTTTTATGTGCCCTTTTTTGTTTGTTCATCTGTTTGTTTTTCGAGACAGGGTTTCTCTGTGTAGCCCTGGTTGTCCTGGAACTCACTCTGTAGACCAGGCTGGCCTCGAATTCAGAAATCCGCCTGTCTCTGCCTCCCAAGTGCTGGGATTAAAGGCGTGCGCCACCACTGCCTGGCTTATGTGCTCTTTCTTAATGGCAAGTGACACTGAGTACTCAGTGAGCACTGAGTCATGTGCTCACTGGTCATTCTGGTGTCTTCTTTGAAGGACTTTCTATTTAAATCCTCTGGAGTACGTTAGATCAAGTTGCTCTGTTTGTTGAGTTAGAAGTTCTCTTCTGTACTCTGGATGTCTGTCTCCTCTCAGACACCCCCCCCCCCCCCCCCCCCCCCCGCTTTGCACACTGTCTCCTGGGAGTTCTCTTTTCATTCTCTGGAGACTGTCTTTTTAATATGTAGTTCTTTTCATGAAGTTATTTTTTGTTTGTGTTTTCTTTCTGTGTGTGTGATTTTGGCATCAATCCAGGAAAATTATTCTAAAGCCAATTCTGTAAAGTGTTTGTTCCTGAGGCTGGCTCAGAGATGGCTCAGAGGATAAGAGCATGCAGTGCTCTTGGAAGAGAACCTAAGTTCTGAACCAAACATCTACACTGGGCAGTTCAAAATTGAGCTGACCTCCATGGATACATGAGCACACACACACACACACACACACACACACACATATACACACACACACACACACACACACACACACACACACACACACACACACACACAGAGGTTTATTTTTTGTTTGTTTTGCTTTGAGACATAGTTTCTCTGTGTAGCTCTGACTGTCCTGGAATTCTTTCTATAGACCAGGGTGGCCTTGAATTCAGAGATCCACTTGCTTCTGCCTCCTGAGTTGCTAGGATTAAAGGAGTGTACCACCATCACTTGGCTATAATAAGTTTTGAGTAAAACTTTCTTCCTGTGTTTTCTTCTAAGGGTTTTCTGTTTTTTTTTTAGCCTTTACAATTAAATATTTGATACATTTTGAATTAGTTTCTGCATATGATATTGGGTACTGATTCAACTTTATTCTTTTACATATGACCATTCAAGTTTCCTAGAACAAAGCTTCTCTCTCTCTTCTTAAAAAGAGTTATTTATTTATTATGTGTAAGTACTCTATAGCTGTCTTCAGATGAACTGAAAGAGTGCATCGATTCCATTACAGATGGTGGTGAACCACCATGTAGTTGCTGGGATTTGAACTCAGGACCTCCAGGAAAGCAGTCAATGTTCTTAACCACTGAGCCATCTCACCAGCCCCATGTCTCTGTCTCTTTATGTCAACTGTGTAATCTAGGCTGGAGCAGAACTCTCAGATCCCCTGTCTTTGCCTGGAGGCTGACAGGATTAACGGCATGTGCCATTGTGTCTGGCTCTGATAAAATATTAACAAGTCTTTTTATGGAATTTTCAAGGCTCTACATAAAATTATATACTCTGCAAACTGAGAAAACTTCACTTTCTAATTTGGATGTCTGAAACAAATTCTTGTTTATTAAAAACAATGATAGAAAATTATACCCACCGCCCAGAGCTATGTTTAAATATGGGGATAGATTATTAGAATTTGTGGTATGTACTGTTTTATTTGAATTTTAATAAAAAGAATAGCAGTGAGTTAATTGGTTTAAAATAGGAAGTGTAGCTGAGTTCAAAGGCTGGAATTCTCTGAAGAGTATTAAAATTACATATAGTTTGATCTAATTGAAATTTTGGTCCACTGGTGCTCAGTGGTTAAGACTGCTGGAGAGAATGAGAGCTCAGGTCTCAGCCCCTCCTCACAACTGCTCAGGAAATCTGGCTCCCTCTTCTGACCTTTATGAGTACTGCACTCTTGTGCATTTACACACATTAACATGCACAAGAAAAGTGCAGGGCTGTGTGACTGATTGAGGTAAGAGCATCATTTGCCCATCTCTGCTCTGCTCTATGAGATGCCAACACCATACTTATCTGGATTGATTTATTTTTGCTCATTTATATTTATGTAGATCAATTTTAGACTAAAGGTAATAGAAACTATATTGTGAATGCGGTCTCATTTCACGGTTCCCTACCTAATGGCAGTCTCTTACACCCCTTCCTGATTTAACCATTACTACAGTTTCTTTTGGCTGTTACCCTCATCTGTATTTTTGTGCTTTCGTTACATATGAGTGTAGCAACAGCAACGTGTGCTGGAATACTTCAAAAGTTTAACCATGTTTATGCACATTTCCTTATTGTGTGTGTACATGTGTACCATGGTGCACATGGAGAGGTCAGGAGAGAACTTGTGTGAGTTGGTTCTTTCCTTCCTCCTGTGGAACCTACGGGGATCTAACTTAGGTCGCCAGGCTTGGCGGCAAGTGCCTTTATCCGTGGTGCTGGCTAGTTTTTTTTTTTTTTTTTAATCAGCTTGACACACAATAGAGTCATTTTGGAAGAAGGAACATCAATGGAGAAGAACACCTAACCAAACTGGCCTTGGGACAAACCCGTGGTGTACATTCTTGACTGATTGATGTGGAAGGGTTCATTTCATTGTGGGCAGTGCCACCCCTGGACTGGCGGTCCTGGAGGCCACAAGAAAGCGGAGAAGCAAGCCATAAAGAGCACGCTGGAAGACAGTGACCTCCGTGGCCTCTGTTGAACTCCCACCCTGACATCTCTCGGTGTTGGACTGTGATGGGGAACTATAAGCTGAGATAAAGCCCAGTTCCTTTTAGTCACGGTGTTTTTGTCAGAGCAATGGAAGCTCCAGGCCATCTTATTAGCCCTAGTTTGTATATTTAAAAAACTTAGTGTAATTTGCCATTTTCACCCCTTTCTTTTTCTTTTTCTTTTTTTTTTTCTTGAGACGGATTTTCTCTGAGTAGCCCTGGCTGTCCTGGACCTCACTTTGTAGACCAAGCTGGCCTCAAACTCACAGAGATCCCTCTCTCAGGGGTTAAAGGTGTGAGGTACTACACTCAGCGGAGTGGTGGGGGTGCGGCTCTTTCTGTGCAGCCCCTGCAGACCCTGTGCTCATTGCTCGGTCCTTCTCCCAGTGTCAGGGCTGCAGCCACATCTCCATCCCAGGCGCCCTGGTGTTTAAACGTAACCATGTTCATACAAGGCAGCCCCAGCTCCTTCATTCAACCCACAGTTCTGTGAACACAGAACAATCTCTTCTCTTATGATGGATATTTAGCTTGTTCTGAATTTTCCTTATTACAGTGTCACTGTGAACATTCTTTCTTTTTAAAAGGATTTATTATTATTTTGTGTGTGTGTGTGTGTGTGTGTGTGTGTGTGTGTGTGCGTGCGCTCAGAGGCCCTTTGCCGCCTCTCCAGCTCCGCACATCGTTTAAGTATTTCCTTGTGAACTCACACTATCAGTTATATAGGATCTGTATTTAGAAGCAGAGCTGTTTGATTGAAGCGTGACTCGATCTTTCACTTAATTAGATTTTACCAAATTGCTCTCCGAAGTGGTGGCCCAATTTGCACTTTCTCTGGAAGCCACCGGCACTGGGTGTTACTGGACCCGTTAATGACTGCCATTCTCATGCAGGTGAAATTGTGTCACCGTTTATGTTTAAGTAGCATTTTCCTCTTGTTGGGCCTGGGGAATCTTTCCTTTGTTTCTCAGGCACCAGTCTTTCTGTTTTTCTCTTGTTCATCTTTGCCCACTGTTTTTTTTTTTTTTTTTTTTTATTGGATTGTCTTTTTCTTCTTTAAGTTTTAAGGATTTTATTAATGCATGTGCTCACATGCACTCATGGACCACACCCGGCACAAGTGGAACACGGAGAACTTCTACCCTTCTGTGGGCTCTGGGGATCGAACCCAGGTACCCGGACATTTGCAGCAAGTGCCTTTACCCATAGAGCCATCCGCTGAGCCATCTTGCTGTCCCTGGGCAGTCTTTTCTCATGAATTTCTTTTGTTTTGTTTTGTTTTCCTATTTTGTTTACACATTTTTTTTATTGAATATATTCTTCAATATACATTTACATTTCAAATGTTATACCCCTTCCCAGCTTCCCTCCTCCCTGAAAAACCCCCAACCCATCCTCCCACCCCCTCCCTCCAAGAATATGCTCCTCCATCCAACCCACTCCCACGACCCCCCCCCCCCATTTCCCCACACTGGGGCATCTATTGAGCCTTCACAGGACCAAGGGCCTCTCCTCCCACTGATGCCCGACAAGGCATTCCTCTGCTACTCTTTTGGCTGGAACCATGTGTACCCCTTGGTTGATGGTTTAGTCCCTGGGAGTCCTGGGGTGTCTGGTTGGCCGAAGTCGTCATTTTTTCCCATGAGGTTGCAGACCCCCCTCCCAGCTCCTCCAGTCCTCCCTCCAAATCCCCCATTGGGAACCCCGCACTCTGTCTAATGGTTGGCTGCTAAGCATCCACCTCTGTATCTGTAAGGCTCCGGCAGGCCCCTCCAAAAGACACCCATAACAGGCTCCGTTTGGTACGCATTTCTTGTCATCCATAGTAGTGTCGGGATTTGGTGACTGTTTACAGGAGGAATCACCAGGTAGGACAGTCTTCTCATGAATTTCTTGATGCGCCGCCCTGAGTCTGTAATCTCAGTACTCAGGATTTAGAGGCAGGAGGGTTGTGATGAATTTGTAGCTGGTTTGGACTGCAGAGTGAGCTCTAGGATAGTGCTGGCAACAGGTGGAGACCTTAGCACAAAACAAACCAACAAACAAAGCAGACTTTCTTAGTGCTTAGATAACATCATTCTAGTTCTGTGGCTGGAAATGCCATACCTCATGCTGTGACCTGTCTTTGACATCTTTCTTATGTGTGTGCACATGTGTTCATATGTAGGTTTGTGTCTGAATGGAGGCTAGAGGTCAACCTTGGGTGTCATGTCTTAGATGCTGTCTACCATTTTTTGAGACATGGTCTCTCATTCTCCAAAAACTTGTGAGTAGGTCAGGGTAGCCAGCCATCACCTCCATGCTGGCCTGGCCTAGAACTTGGTAGTTCTAGGCTGGCCACTCACTCATGGGGAATCTGACAGTGTCTGCCTTTGGAGTACTGGGATTAAACATCATGTATGCCACATGACTGGCATACATTTATTTTTATTGCTTCTTTGAAAGAGTAGCCCAGGCTAGCTTCAAACTTACTGTGTAGCTGAGAATAACCTTGAATTCCTCTCCCTGGCTCCCAGCTTCCAAGTACTAGAGCGACAGGCGTGTGCCACCTTGAAAATGACATTAAAAAAATGTGTTGCTTTTATGTCAGGTCAAAGATGACTTTTCTATTGTCAAAACTGCTAAACCAGTGGTTCTCAACCTTCCTATTGCTGTGACCCTTTAATTCCTCATGTTGTGCTGACCTCCAACTGTAAAATTATTTCATGACTACTTCATAACTGTAATTCAGCTGCTGTTATAAATTGTAATGAAAATATTTTTGAAGACAGAGGTTTGCTAAAGGGACCATGGCCCACAGATTGAGACCCACTGGACTAAACTCTCTTATGGCATCTTATTAATGTATGCTTAGAAAATCTTAGATTTCCTACATATTTATAGCTCCTATAAACAGTGACGTGATCTATCTATCTATCTATCTATCTATCTATCTATCTATCTATCTATCTGCTTACTTATCTGTGTCTCTGTGTCTCAATGTCTGTGTCTCTATGTCTCTATGTCTCTATGTCTCTGTGTCTCTATGTCTCTGTGTCTCTATGTCTCTGTGTCTCTATGTCTCTATCTATCTATCTATCTATCTATCTATCTATCTAAGCAGTATATTTCTTTGTAGCCTTGGCAATCCTGGAACTCAGAGATGTGCCTGCCTCTCTCTGCCTCCTGAGAGCTGGGATTAAAGGTGTCCATCATACTTGGCATAATTTTATCTATCTATTTTGGTTTTTTGAGTCAGGGTTTCTCTGTGTAGCCTTGGCCTGTCTGGAACTCACTCTGTAGACTAGGCTGGTCTTGAACTCAGATATCTGCCTTCCTCTTCCTCCCATGGGGAGCAAGCTAGTAAACAGTATGATCTCCATGGTCTCTGCATCAACTCCTGCCTCCAGATTCCTGCTTTGAGTTCCTGCCTTGGCTTCTCCTATAAACCAAATAAATCCTTTTCTCTCCACATCATTTTTGGTCATGGGGTTTTATCACAGCAAGAGAAGGCAGACTAAGCTTCAAAGGGCCAGGCAGTGGTGGTGCACGCCTTCCTTCTCTCTCTCTCTCCCTCCCTTTCTCCCTCCCTTCCTTCCTTCTCTTCCTCCCTTCCTCCCTCTCCCTCCCCTCTACCCCTCTCCTTCCCCCCTCTTTTTCTTTCTTTCTTTTTTCCAAAAGTTTTATTAAAGGAAAACTTTCTTGTTTACTTCTCACCAGTCTGTTCTGGCGTGCTTCTAATGACATCAGAATCTCCCAGGTCAGTGATAGCCGGTGTACATGCTTTGAAGTATTTCCCACAAGCTGTACTCAGTTCGGTATTATTGCCACTGTAGAGATGGACACCAGTTTTAGCTAACATGGCATAGTACTCTATTTCAGATTTCCTCAAAGCTGGGCAGTTGTTGGTGAGGATAACCAATTTTGCTTTGTCTTGTCTGATCATCTTTAGAGTATGTTTGTACCCCAGTATGTACTTTCCTCTTTTCTTTTCCTTTTTTTTTTCCCCCCGAGACAGGGTTTCTCTTTGTAGCCCTGGCTGTCCTGGAACTCACTCTGTAGACCAGGCTGGCCTCGAACTCAGAAACCCGCCTGCCTCTGCCTCCCAAGTGCTGGGATTACAGGCGTGTGCCACCATTGCCCAGTGCTTTCCACTTTTCATAACAAGCTGGAGCCTAGAGTTGATTGACTCCCGAGACTTTTTCCATCTTCTTTGTGGCCATCATTTTCCTGCCTAAGGTGTGGGACAACCCCCAACTAAGATCAGCTGCCAAGATGGCCGGGGAGCGAGAAAGGAAGGAGCTCCCACAATGCCTCCTAGTCAGTTTCTTAACCAATAATCTTAACCAAAGATCATTCCTACAGATTCTCAGATCTGATGTAATTTCTAGGGAAATTCCCTTCTATTCTATTTAGAGGAAGATTTATTATTTTAAATGATATGTATGTATGCATGGCTGGGCTTGAGGAAGCCAGAAGAGGACATTAAATCCCCAAGGGCTGGAGTTTGAGGTGATTGTGGGTGCTGGGAATTGAACTCAGGTCCTCTGCAAAAGCAATATGCATTCTTTATTGCAGAGCCATCTCTGACCCCGTCCTTTCTATTCTCAATTGATTAAGACGTTTTTCCATCCACAAATGATCACTTGATTTTGTTGAGTTCTTTTCCCGTTTCCTGGAGGTGGCCCAAGAGTTTTTCTACTATGTTAATGTGGTGAGTTATATTCATGGGTCTCCTGAGGTTAATCTACAGTTGAGTTACTGGGATGCATTCTTACTGACCATGAAGTACGACCTTCTACGATTTGCTTTGCTCAGATTTTATTTAGAATTTTCCTATTGTCCATAAGTGAGATTGGCTTATAACTCTCCTGTCTTTTACTGTTTTTCACTGGCATTTGCCTCTGAGTTTACTAATGCTATAAAGTGAATTGAGCTCTCTTTCTTTCCTATTTTCCCCGAACATTCTGTGTAAGATAGAATTGCCTCTCAAACTGCCCGGACCTGTCCTCGCTTCTGTTTGCACGTGTAGATTAACTATTGATTTGCTTTCTTTTATAGGCTTATTTGAGGTTTTCATTTCTTTAAAAAAATTTTTTTTTTGAGTTTGTTTCTGCAAACCATTTTTCCCCTGCTAGGAAACAGTTCGTCTAATTTAAGTTTTTGTAGGAATTGCTTGAAGTTGTTACATGAAGTGATCTGTTATTTTTCTTAAAAACAAAATCTGTGTTATCTCTGTGATAACAATGGTGTTTTTTTCCTCTCCTAATGTTGTTTTTCTTCTTCCCCTGCTCTGTCTTGCTGTAAATTCACTTTTCTTCACGTTTTCAAAGAGTGAACTCTTGTTTTTGTTTTCTTAATTAAAATTTTTTCTATATTTTAAGTGTTCATGGTTCTTTTACACTTTTTAAATTTTATTTATTTATTTTTGCCTTCTTTCCCAGGGGTTTCTCTCATGTTCTTTTTGAATTAATTTCTTGTGCTGAATGTTTAGATCTCTGATATGTGGCTATTTATTTTGTTTTCTTTCTTTCTTTCTTTCTTTCTTTCTTTCTTTCTTTCTTTCTTTCTTTCCTCCTCCTCCTCCTCCTCCTCCTCCTCCTCCTCCTCCTCCTCCTCCTCCTCCTCCTCCTTCTTTTTGGTTTTTTGAGACAGGGTTTCTCTGTGTAGCCCTGGTTGTCCTGGAACTCACTCTGTAGACCAGGCTGGCCTCGAACTCAGAAATCCACCTGCCTCTGCCTCCCAGAGTGCTGGGATTACAGGCGTGCGCCACCACGCCCGGCTTTTATTTTGTTTTCTAATGTAGACCTTTCCTGCATTTCTTTGACAGGGTCCCATGTAGCCCAGGCTGGCCTTGAGTTTTCCATATGCTTGAATTTCTCATCATCGGCTTTTACTTCCCAAGTGCTGGGATTATAGGTATGTATTACTATGCCTTAAAAACATATCAGTGGTGGGAATCAAATCCTGAGCCTGTGTATGCCAGGCAGTTACCCTACCACCTGAGCCTCCCCTCTAGCCCTAGATTTTCTTTCTGATACACATATTTCTCTCTCTCATGCCTTATACGTTATTAAGTCATCATGTATATCTCTGCATTAGTAATGTTTTGTCTTTGTATAGAAAACCTGGACATGGGATGCTATCCTAACTAGCTTCAATTGTCAGCTCAATAAACTCTATAGTCACACTGGGAAAGGAGAACTCTCCACTGAGAAATTGCTTACAGTAGATTGTCCTTTGGGCATACCTGTGAGAGGCTGTCTTGATTGACGGGTGATGTGGGAGGGCCCTGCCTGTAGGTCCAGCCCATTGCAGTGGCATCACCCATAGGCAGGAGGTAGGTCTTGAGCAATATACAAAAGTTAGTGGAACTTAGTCACAGGGCTGAGAGCAAGCCAGAGATGGAGCCAGCAGGCAGTGCTCCTCCACGCTTCCTGCTTCCTGCCTCCTTATTCCTGTCTTTTGTTCTTGTCCTGACTTCCCTCAACCATGTTTTATGACCCAGAAGTATAAACCAAATAACCCTTTCCCCTGTTGCTTTTGGCTGAAATGTTTTACTACAGCAACAGAAAGGAACTAGAACAGATATTTTTTTTTGAAGAGAAAAGGTTTATTTATTTCATAAGCTAGGAGGTTCAGGGGCACACCACCTGTACCAGCTCTGTGGGAGCCCCATGTTCAATGGCACATGGAGAGCAGTAGCGGGAACACGCGTGTGCGGAGCTGTCATTGCTGCTGGGAAACAGGCTTGCTTCTTTCCTTGTCACTGTGATAAAATATCCCCCTTCCACCAAAGCAACTCAAGGGAGAAAGCTGATTTTAGCTCACAGTTCAAAGGTGCAGTCCAAAGGCAGCTTGCAAAATACCTCCTAGTTCTAATGATATAAAGACCTCCATTTAGGCCTTACTCTTTAAAGGTCTATACCACCTCCCGATAGCACCTTTTTATTGACTAGCTCTCAGTTACAATTGGCCTTTAAAGAACACCCAAACCATGTACAAATAAAGGCAATATATATATATAATATATATCTATAAATAACAATATATAATAATTTAATAAAATATTATCTATTTCTATATAAAGTGACCATCTATAGATCTATCTCTGTAACAGTTTGAATTTGAATTGCCCGCCACAGGCTCATGTTTTGAATGCTGTTTTTAGGGCTGTGAAATCTTTGAGATAGGGATTGGTTGTTAAAAGGTAGGTCGCCTGGGGTGGGCCTTTGAAGGTTATACCTGGCTATTACTTCCTGTTCCTCTCTGTCTTGATTGGTCATGATGTGACAAGCTTCCATCACACAGCCCCACCTCCACACACTGAGTTGTTTCACCATGTCTGCCCTGCTCTGATGGATTGAAAACCGTTGAAGTCATGAACCAAACTCCTCTCTCAAGGGCTTTCTGTTTGGGTCTGGAGTCACAGAAATTCACACTCTAGTAAGAATTCACAGAAATACACAGTCTAGTAAGAATTCACAGCAATACACAATAATACATAGTCTAGTAAAAGATTCTCTAATAGTTTTATAGAACACATTTTCAATTTTTATTATGGCTTCTTTGATTTTTGAGTTAATTATAATTTTACATTTAATTCTTTGAATTTGTATTTTTAAGCTTTATTTTTTTGTTATTTCTATTTTATTGAATAGTGGCCAGATAACATGTCCTATGATTTCGATTTTATATTTATTGAGAGTAGTTTTTAGGGGGTTGGAGAAATGGCTTGGTGATTAAGAGGACGGGCTGATCTTTCAGAGAATCCAGGCACCTACATGATAGCTCACAACTGTCTATATATGTAATTCTAGGGAATCTATCACCCTTCCTTAGGCAGATAAATATGCAGGCAAAACACAAGACACATAAAATAAAAACAAATTAAAAAGAGAAAATAGTTTTTAGAATGTTGTTATTAAGGTTTTTCTTTCTTTTCTTTCTTTTTTTAGTTATTTATTGTTTTGTTTTGTTTTTTTGAGATAAAGTTTTTCTGTTTAGTCCTGGCTGTTCTGAAACTCATTCTGTAGACCAGTCTGGCTTTGAATTCGGAGAGATCCACCTACCTTTGCCTCCCCAGTGCTGGGATTAAAGGCATGCGCCATCACTGCCTGCCTTATTATGTGGCTGAAGTCTTCTATATCTTTACAAATTTTCATTCGTTCAAGACAATTATTGAGAGAGCAGTGTTAAAACTTCTTGTAACATTATGAGCTATGGTTTATAATTAGAATTTTGGTAGGTCATATATATTGAACATTTAATCCATTTCTTTTGGATTTTCCTGTTGTGGAATATTGATTTTTAGAGTATGACTTTATGATTTTCTGAATTTCCTCAGTGTCTGTTGTAATGTCTCCTTTCATCTCTAATGCTATTAATTTGGACTCTCTTTTGGTTAAGGCAATCTTTTTGAAGAACCAACTCTGTTCTTTGATTATTTTATTTATTTTTGTTTTTATTTCATTAATATCATCCCTGATTTTTATTATATTGTCTACTATGTGGGCATTGTTTGTTCTTACTTTTCCAAGGTTTTCAGGTGCATCATTAAGTTATTAGATTGATTTCTGTCACTATTCAAGTTGTGTGTGTGTGTATGTGTGTGTGTATAGTAGAGCATACATGTAGAGATAAGAGGACAACCCACAGGAGTTGGTTCTCTTTCACTAAGTGAGTTCTGGGAGTTGAACTCAGGTCATCAAGATTGGAAATAACATCTTTTACCTGCTTAACAGAATCATCTTATCTGCCTTCAATTATTTCGTACTTACTAGGTATCCCTGGCTGTCCTGGAACTTGCTGTGTAGATCATAGTGGCTATGCACTCTCAGAGATCATCCTTCCTCTGCTTCCTAAGTGCCAAGATGAAAGGCATGTGCTACTATACACCTCAATTTTTTTTGATGTAAACACTTTGGTATGCTATGTTTCCAATTTTATTCAATTCTAAGAAGTTTTACATTTCTCTCTTGATTTCTTCCTTGATCTCAGTTATCATCCAGAAGTGTGTTGTTCAGTTTTCATGAGTTTGTGCATTCTCTATTGCTACTGACTTCCAGCTTTATTCCATGGTGATTAACTAGAATGCAGATGTTATTTCAGTTTCCTATATTTGGTGAGATTTGCTTTATGCCCTAATGTACAATTGATTTTGGAGAAGGCTCCATGGGTTCCTGAGAAGAATGCGTATCCATTACTGTTTGGGTAGAATGTTCTGTAGATACTTGTAAGGTCCATTTGATCTGTCAAATCATTTTACTCCAGAATTTTCTGCTCAATTTTTCTTCACATCTTGTCTATTGGTCTATTGTCTCTAATACTGAAGAATCAAAGATACCCACTATCACTGTGTTGTGGTTAATCTATGGTTGCTGAGTCCTGCAAGGTTTGGAAGAGACAGTGACATGGTTTCCCATCCCTGGAACAGAGCCAGTAGGGCATGGGTCTCTACCTGGGTTGACGGTTGCTGGGCATGACACACACACACACACACACACACACACACACACACATTCCTGCCAAGGCTATGGGGGAATGTCCTCTCTGCCAGGGTTAATGATTCCATGATAATAAGAGATAGCATGAGTGGAGGAGGAGAGGGTGTGTCTATGTTCTTAGCAAAAATGGTAAATGCTGTGACCTTCAGGACAGTCCTTAAGGCTGTGGGAAAGAACTCTGAAAACATGAACTCAACAATATATAAACAGGATTTCTCAATTTTGTAAAAGGATGCAATATGAGTTATATGAGGGCCTTCTCAGATCTAGATTGACAGAAAGATACTAAGACAGGCAGATACAAAGGCAAGCAGATTCTTGAGTTCAAAGTCAGCCTGGAACAGAGGCTAGTTTAGGCCCAGATGTGGTGGGAATGGTAATCTGAGAATGGGATCTCACCCAGCTAGCTTATTGTCTGTGCTTACAAAGGCAGGGAGATCTTTGAATTCATTTGCAATGTTTAAAAAAATTGCTTGCTGTCTTTTTCTAAGAATCAAGGGGCTGGGGTCTTGGAATGCTGCTGATCCATGGAATAATAAAAAGGAAACCTGGAGTAAATGACTCAATTGATATGTAAATAAATAAAAGACTGGGCTTGGTTCTGTGAGAATTGAGCTGTTTGGTGGTGTCCAGAGAAAGCTGTCTCAAGCAGCACATAGACCATCAGCTTGTACTCATAACTGACTTTGAGTCTTATTTATTTATATTTTGCCACTCTCAAACACCCTTGCTCTCAGTAACTCCTTTCCCAGCAGAGGCTGGTCCTTGGCATATAGTTTTAGATATAATATTTCTTTTATAAAATTAGGTGGCCCTCTTTTTGATGTATTTATGTTTAGGATTGTAATATCAACTTGGTGGATTTTTTTTCCTTTAATGAATTTAAAGTGTACCTCTTTATTTTTTCTGATTCATTTTGGTTTGAAGTTTATTTGCCAGCTACTAGAATAACTTTGCCTGCTTGGTTTTTAGTTCCATTTGTTTGGGATAACTTATCCCAGCTTTTTACCATAAAGTTGCATCTATCACTGACGGTGAGGTGTGTTTCTTGGAGGCTGTAGAAAGATGGATCCTGTTTTCTAATCTAAACTGTTTCCTTTTTCCCTTCTCCCCTTCTTTCCTTCCTTCTTTCCTTCCTTCTTTCCTTCCTTCCTTCCTTCCTTCCTTCCTTCCTTCCTTCCTTCCTTCCTTCCTTCCTTTGTGAGAGGGGTTCTCTTTAGGTATTGCTTGCTGTCCTAGAACTCTCTGTCAACCAGGCTGGCCTTGAACTCTTAAAGATCTGTCTGCCTCTGCTTCCCAAATGCTGGGATTAAAGACTCATGGAACACTGTTAGTCTGTGTCTTTTTATTGCACAATTGACACCATTAATATTTAGAGTTATTGTTGAAAGATGCGTATTTTTGTCATTTTGTTTTGATTTCCTAGATCTTTTTGATTACTTTTCTTGTTATTGTTTGTTCCTGTGACCTCTTAGATATGTTTATCCTTCTCTTCAGATTGAAATATTCCTTTTAGTATCCCTTGCAGTGTTAGCTTAGTAGTTACAAATACTGTGATTGTAATATTGTCAACTTGACAGGCTCTATAATTGTTTTAGAGATAAATCCCTAGTTGTGTTTTCTAGATTAGGTTAATTGTGGTGAGAAGACCCACCCTAAAGGAGAGTGGTACTATTTCTTGGTCCTGTGGTCATGGAATAGTTATAACTCTCTGCTTCTTGACTGCAGATACAATGTGACCAGCTACCTCCTGTTCCTGCTGCCGTGACTTCCTCACCATTATGGACCATACCCTTGAACTGTGAGCCAAGGTAAATCCACCCTTACTTAGGTTGCCTTTGCCATGTTTTTTTTTTTTTTCTGGTGAATGTGTTCATTTTTTTTTATTGGATATATACTATATTTACATTTCATTTCCCCTTTTCTGGTTCCCTATCCCCCAAAAGTCTCACATGCCCTTTTCCCTCCCCGTGTTCCCCCATCCACCTCTTCCCACTTCCCTGTTCTCTTTACCATGTATTTTATCACAGCAAAAAAAAAAAATACAGTTACTGAGCTCTTGGTAATGTTAATTACATGTCTGTGTCTTGTATACTCAGTTTAAGTTTCTACACGTATAACCATATACTTGTTTTTCTTTCATATCTTTTGCCCATCCTTTCCTTTCCTTTTCTTGTGGCTCTTGCTAGGATGACAGTGGGTACAGTGTTGGCAATAGTGGGGTGCTGGTCTTGTCCTCGTCCCACACAGAGCACTTTCAGTGTCTTCACTTGTTGTAGCCCTTCTTTATCCCCACAGACTCCCTGAAGTCCCTGTGCTAAGAGGAGGTCATGTGTGAGTGTTGAGGGCTAAGCTGATCCAAGGCTTTTGCTGAGGCCCTGAGGTATGGAGAAGGAATGTAGAGCCTTCTTTAAAACAAGGAAATATGCTTGGCAGAGCCAGAAATGGCCTGGGAAGCTGTGGCTTCTGCTCTTCCCACCCCAAGGGGCTGTGTTTATCAGTCCTAAGGCTGCTGAGTGCTCAATCTGAGGTGCACTTGAGATAGCTTTTGTTTCCCTTGTGGCTTGGTTAGCTTCCTGCTGACTTTGTCCCATTGTATGAGAGTTTACAGCTGGCACTGTCCCATTTCTCACATAAAAGTTGTACATAAGATGTTGTGCTTCTTACTAAGCATGTTTGGCGTAAGACTTAGCTTATATAAAACCTCCTGACCCCAGATTTCCTATCTTCTTTATTTTATTTTCTCCTGCCCTTTCCCTACTACTGAAGAACAACCTGCTGGTCCAAGTCATGTGAGAACAAAATTAAGATTTTGTTAATACTTTTTCTGCATCTCTGGAGATGCTCATATGCTTTTTCTCATTTTATCTGATAATGTGGTAAATCACCCCCCCCATATTAAATTATTTTACAACTCTGGGATTAATGTGACTTAGTCACGATGTACTGTCCTTTCCCCTAAATCGCTGAATTTACTTTGTTGGTATTTTCATCAGAATGTTGTCATGTATTTTGTAAACTTAATAGGCTTATGATTATTTCTCTTTTCTTGGGATGTTTTGTTGGATTTTAGGTTAAAAGACTATTTCTGGCATCACAAAATGAGCTGGGGATTTTCTCTCCCTTTTGTATTTGTTGAAAGGGTCTGTGTTAAAATTGGTTTTGTAGCTTCCATTACTGTTGAAAAAGTCACCAGTGACACCCTCTGGGCCTTAGCTCCCTCCCATGTTTCTTTTGAACTAATTATAGATTCACTTGCATCTGTAGACTCAGCACAGTGAGATCCAGTGTACCCATGCTTATAATTCTAGAACTGAAGTGGTTAAAATAGTGGCTTATGTCTTCTCCTTGGTGTTTTCTTTTTTGGGGGGGGGTTGTTTTGCTTTTGTAAAATGAGGAGATACAGCATATATTTTCTTACATCCTGAAACAATGTGAGTGTGGCTGCCAAACGACCAATCAGCGAGCTCTGATTAGATCTCTGGGCTTTCCTGAATGCTCGTGCGCCCAACGTGGAGGCTCTCTCTCCAGCGAATCAGGGTCTTTATAAGTTGTCCTTTCTTATTTGTTCCCTAGAGTGTTCCTGTTGTCTGTGTTGGGGAACATTTTCCCCATTGCATGCAGAGTGAGGTCTGTGGCACCACAGTTTCGTATCCCTTCTTTGGACCACCCAGGGCTGCCCAGTCCCATTGGTTCCACTGACCCAGCACTGGTATCTGGCTTCCATCTTGGTAAGAAACCTTGGCTGGAGGGATGAACTCTGAACACAGTGAGGATGACTAGTGACCAGGAGTGGCAGGTAAGTAAATACCAGGATTTCTTACATAGACATTTATGCATCAAGATGATATTTAGCCGGGCGTGGTGGCGCACGCCTGTAATCCTAGCACTTGGGAGGCAGAGGCAGGCAGATTTCTGAGTTCGAGGCCAGCCTGGTGTACAGAGTGAGTTCCAGGACAGCCGGGGCTACACAGAGAAACCCTGTCTCGAAAAACCAAAAAAAAAAAAAAAAAAAAAAAAGAAAAAAGAAAGTAATTAAAAAAAAAGATGATATCTATCTGGGTATAAAGGACTACTATTGCATCAAAAACATTTGGCTTTTGCTTTTTTTTTTTTTTTAAAGACATTGTCTCACTATGTCTCCCTGGCTGGTCTGGAACTTATTGTGTAAACAGACCATCCTGGTCTTGAACTCACAGAGACCCACCTGCTTCTGCCTCCAACCTGAGTGTTGGGATTAATTGTGAATCTCAGGTTAACAAGGGCTACATGATGAGATTCTGTCTCAAAAAATGAAGTCTTCTTCTACAGATTCCAGGCCTTTTGCAGTTTGGGGAACTTGGGGCCCAGCCCTATGTTAGTCCCTTCAGTTTTTCTGCAGTGTTGGCTCCTTCTGTCCTATATAGACATCCTTGAGTCTGGGTATCTGTGATGGCTATCCTTGGTTGTTTACTTGACTATATGTGAGATGGAAGACACCTGTGATTCCAATGTTGAGTCGAAGTGACAAAGGCTTTTGATCTAGATCTTTAGATGGTATGACACATGCTTTGGATATGGGTCTTGAGGCAACAAGGCACACACACCTTTAATCTGGGCCACACCTTCTGCTGGGAGCCTAGAAGGACAAAGGTGAAGGAGGCGTTTGCTCACTCTTCACCTGTTTGCCCTTACCTTGCCCTTACATCTGTTCCTTCACTATTTCTTCAGAATTCCAGCTTATACAGAAGACAAGATGAGACACCCAACCTTGTGGGACTGAGCGACTACTAGATTCTTGGACTTTCCATTCACAGCTGACCATTATCGGATTAGTTGGGCTGCATCCTGTAAGTCATTCCAAATCATTCACACACACACACACACACACACACACACACACACACACATTCACTTTATAAGGTTTATGACTCTAGAGAACCCTGACTAATACAGTATCTTTGCCTTTTCCCTAACTCTGGGGATCCGAAAGACCTCCTTAACCACCCCTGGGTTGCTTATAATCCTGGATGCATATTCTGCTCCCAAAGACCAGCTAGAAGCACTTCACTGGTGTTTAAGGTCCCAGGCCTTTATATATAGTGGAAATATCTTGGACCCCTTCCCCCAGAGGTATAAGTACTGATGTGGCGTCTTCTGTATAGTTTAAAGCTCAGGCCCTTTGCTAGAGCATTCTCCTTCCTAGTTAGCTCGTCTAACTTAACCTACCTTGCCTACGACTTGCCTCATGGCTAGCTCCATACCTTTCCACTCTGGTCCATTTGTTCCTCTTCATGTCTTTTCCCAAATCTCTGATGTCTGCTTTTGTCTTCCAGCATTTTCATTCTCTCTCTCTCTCTCTCTCTCTCTCTCTCTCAAGTTCTGCCCCTACTTCCTGTCCAAATATTAGCTGTCAGATCATTATTACAGCTAATCAGCAGCAAGACAACCTATGATACAATTTTTAGATTGCTTCTAGGCATAGAGGGCTGTCTGACCTTGAAGTATCTGAGCAGGTGTGGAAGGACAAGTATTTACAAATATAAGGCTGGTGACAGGCCACAGGAATGACAATACCAATATCCTGCCTGTATTTAGTTCTTTGCTGGTACAGATTTAACAATTGAAAATACAGAGATGCACCTTCACCCAGTGTAAAAACAGTTATCCCAACTTCTATGCTCATAGGACTGGATCCCTGTCGTACCTGTCTTGTAGCCTCTATCAACAAGGCTTGGGAAGGCTCCCTCTCTGAGACTTTCCCAGAGAACCTCTTGTGGCTCCCCAGGAGATCTCCTTCTAAACAGAATAACTCCAGGCTGTGCATGGGTGGTTGACCATGTTTACAGGCATCTGGGGCATGGGTAAAGGTCAGGGGACACAGTTAGATTCTTGAACATGTCTCCCTTTTCTTATTTCAACCAGAATACCTGTACCACTTGGTAGGGAAGATGCTCCAACCACAGGGGCCAGAGGCTGGCCACTAATTTTTGTAACAACGTGACACTGCCCTGTAACTCTTCTAGCCTCTGGCTTACTGTGTGCAGAGATCTCATACAGCCGTCATGTCTATGGGGACAACATTCTGGCTGTTCTCTCTCATGCAAGCCCATTGCTTTTGCCTTTTTTTTAAATTTTAAAACTTACTCTTCTTTCTTTCTTTTTAAAGATTTATTTATTTATTTATTTATTTATTTATTTATTTATTTATTTTTGAGACAGGGTTTCTCTATGTAGCCCTGGCTGTCCTGGAACTCACTCTGTAGACCAGGCTGGCCTCGAACTCAGAAATCCGCCTGCCTCTGTCTCCCAAGTGCTGGGATTAAAGGCGTGCGCCACCACCGCCCGGCTTGCTTGCTTGCTTGCTTGCTTGCTTGCTTATTTATTTATTTATTTATTTATTTATTTATTATATGTAAGTACACTGTAGCTGTCTTTAGACACCCCAGAAGAGGGCATCAGATCTCATTATGGATGGTTGTGAGCCACCATGTGGTTGCTGGGATTTGAACTCAGGACCTTCGGAAGAGCAGTCGGTGCTCTTAGCCTCTGAGCCGTCTCTCCAGCCCCTTACTCTTCTTTCACACATTACAGCCCGGGCACAGTTTCCTCTCCCTTCTCTTCTCCAAGCCCCTCCCCCCACCTCTTCCCTACATCCATTCCTGTTTCTTTTCAAAAACAGGCAGGCCTCTCGTGGATATCAACCAAATATGGCATATTAAGTTTCTTTAAGACTAGGTACTTCCCTTGTATTAAGGCTAGATCTCGATAGCAGGAAAAGGACCCAAATGCAGGCAAAAGAGTCAGAGACAGCCCCTGCTTCCACTGTTAGGAGTCCTATAAGAAGACCAAACTACACAACTGTAACATATATGCCTAGGTCAGTCCCATGTAGGCTGCCTGGTTGGCAGTTTAGTCTCTGTGAACCCTTTTAACCTAGTTAGTTGTTTCTGTGGGTTTTCTTGTGGTATCCTTGACCCTTCTGGCTCCTACAATCCTTCCTCCTTCTCTAACATAGGATTCCCCAAGCTCCACCTAATGTTTGGCTGTGGGTCTCTCTATCTGTTTCCATCAGTTGCCGGATGAAGCCTCTAATTTCTGTAAGGCAAAAAACACTATCATAGGACAAAATGGCAGCCTATAGAATGGGAAAAGATTTTCACCAACCGCATGTCCAACAGAGGGAAAATTTCCAAAATATATAAAGAACTCAAGAAACTGGACATCAACAAACCAAACAAGCTAGCTAAAAAGGGCTGGAGAGATTGCGCAGCGGTTAAGAGCACTGACTGCTCTTCTGAAGGTCCTGAGTTCAAATCCCAGCAACCATATGCTTGCTCACAACCATCTGTAATGGGATCTGATGCCCTCTTCTGGTTGTTTGAAGACAGCTACAATGATGTACTTAGATATAATCATAAATAAGTCTTTAGGCTGAAGCAAGTTGGGGTCGACCAGAGGGAATTCAAATTCCCAGCAACCACATGATGGCTCACAACAATCAGTACAGCTACAGTGTACTCATATACATAAAATAAATAAATAAATAAATCTTTAAAAAAGTGGTATCCAGCTCTAAACAGAGAATTCTCAACACAGGAATCTTAGATAGCCTAAAAACACTTAAATGAATGTTCAGCATCCTTAGTCATCAGGGAAATGCAAACCAAAATGACTCTGAGATTCCATCTTATACCTGTCAGAATGGCTAAGATCAAAAACAAAAAGGACAGCTTATGCTGGTGAGGATGTGGAGCAAGGGGAGCACTCCTTCATTGCTGGTGGGAGTACAGACTTGTACAGCCACTTCGGAAATAAATATGGGAATCGACCTACCTCAAGACCCAGATATACCACTCCTGGGCATATACCCAAAGGGCATTCCATCCTACCACAAGGACCCTTGCTCAGCTGTGCTCATTGCAGCTTTATTCATAATAGCTAGAACCTGGAAACAACCTAGATGCCCTTCAACTGAAGGGGGGGGGGATAAAGAAAATGTGGTCATGTACACAATTGGAGTATCAGTCAGCTGTTAAAAAATAGCACCCTGAGATTTATAGGCAAATGGATGGAACTAGAAAAAAAATCTTCCTGAGTGAGGCAGCCCAGACCTAGAAAGGCAAATATTGTACTTACTTATAAGTGGATATTAGATGTAAAGAACAGCCATGCATAGATGCAAAGAAGCTTTGCTGCTTTTATTAGCAGGCCAGTTGTGCCCCCACTCTTCTGCTCTTAGGCATTTGTATTTAACCTCAGATCACCCCATGCAAAACTTATCCCCAAGTTTTGCACAGAGAGCATTCCTGTGTGTACCACTGATGAGCCAGGGCTCTTGTAGTTCTTCGTAGCTTTCACACCTTTAGACCGTAGTCATTCTCTGTGACTAGGCGTGGCTACAGAGTTATGTTTTTGGAGAACAATGGTTGAACAGAGTAGATGCGGCTGCAAAAGTGTTCTGGCACAGGGAGGAGGCAAACTGAGGACAGACGATCTGGGCACGTGGGGCTCAGACACTTTCTGTCTGAGTGGCCTCATTGGCTGGGTCAGGATGGACATTTGGGATGCCAGGTGAGACACAAGCTCCTGTCCTGTTATATATGGGTCAGTCTTGGAGTGGGCTGCACCCATGTGGCGGTAAGCACAGGCTTGGGTGGGACCAAGGTCAGGAGCAATGGGCAACTGGCCACTGCTCTCTGCTTCTTATCACTTGATTGCTTTTGGATCAAGTTCAGTGCTCACCACACAGGGAACTGCTGGACCCCCACCCTTCCGCAAATGTTAATAAGGCAGATATAGAAGGCAGAGGCTAGGGGACCTGAGGTTTAGGCTTTGTTGGGTAGATCATAGGGACCAGGATCCATTTGTCTATGGACTTGAATTGGAGCCAATTCTGTCATTTCTGAGCCACTGCTTCCATCGAAGTGGAGATTATTTGTGGAGGGAGAAGGAGGTTACTATGTACCATCTCTCTTAAAGGATCTATAGGTAGTTAATGGTTGCTGATGGAGGGAGAGACACTTCCTTCAGTCAGACAGCCCTCTATGCCTAGAAGCAATCTAAAAATTCTATCATAGGTTGTCTTGCTGCTGATTAGCTGTAATAATGATCTGACAGCCAATAGTTGGACAGGAAGTAGGAAGCAGAAGAGAAGGGGGGCGAGGAATGCTGGGAGAAGAAAGCAGACATCAGAGATTTGGGAGCAGACATAAAGGGGAACAAATGGACCAGAGTGGATGAGTTGCCTATGCTCCTATAAACACCCCTGGCCCCCATAATCCTGTAAGCAATCCTAGGACACACACACAGTACACGAAAGTAAAATGAGGTCTATTTGGGAAGAGAAAGAGGATCAGTGGGAATAGGAAGGGACCAGATTGGGTAGAAAGATGTAAGTATGATTAAAATACATCATTTGCATAACTGATATATAATAGCGAAGCCCATTATTTAGAATTAATATATGCTAATTAAAAAAAGAACGGTTGAAGAAATGGCTCAGCAGTTAAAAACTTTTGCTGCTCTTGCAGAGGACCAGAGTTTAGTTTTCAGCTCTGGTATTGGAATGGCTCCCACCCACCTGTAACAACAGCTGCAGATCTGCTGCCCTCTTCTGGCTTCTGTGGGAATCAGCACCCATATGCACCCACACAGACACAAAGGCACACACAGATACACACATACATGGATACACATAGACATACACAGACACACATACACACACAAATACACACATAGACACAGAGACACATACACAGACACATGGAGTTACACACATACACACACAGATACACATGGACACACAGAGACACACATACACAGACACACATAGATACACATGGATACAGATACACATGGACACACACACACATAGACACACACACACACACACACACACACACACACACAGACAGACACACACAGACAAAGCCCTTAAAATAAATGGAGATTATAATAGCCCATCCCTCCCTGGCTGATCACAACACTGGAAATGCACACTTCAGTGCCTAGCAAGAGGCCAGGTCAGGGCAGTCAGAAATCCAGCAGAGAGCAGCACTGTGGTGCTTCTGTTGCCATGACAGCTTATCGTGTAGGTCAGTTTTGCTGGGCGCTGCTTTAAAAGAAATGTTTGTCTCCCCAGCATCCACATCCACACACTGAAACCTAGCCCTTTGCGCCATGGCCTTGGGAGCTGGTGCTGTAGGGGAGGTATTAAGGTCACCACTTACGACGGAGAAGCTGGAAAAGAAGCTTAGGACGCACACAGGCCAAGTGTCACGTCCCCAGCAGCTGACAGACTAATTCCGAAAACATAATTTTTTCCAAGTTTTATTGTAAAATCCTCAGAAAAAGAGCATTGACAATGACCATCCCTTATGATAATCTGTGAGTCTTTTTTTTCTTTTGTCAAGTGGTACACTAAATACATTGTGTTGTTCAATACAATGTCATACACCAAAATAAACACAAACTTATTTCAAATGCCACGTACGGTTACTGGGTTGGTACAAATTTCTACTAAAGTTGATGTATTAAAAATAATTTATATATATCTTATAAATAAGGAAAAATTCACATGTGTATTAATAATTACAGGTGGCCTTTTGAGAAATACCGATTACAGAAAATATATTTTGGAGTCTACACAACTGCTCAAAAGAATGTAACCTGCCTCAGTGTAAGAGATCCAAAGGGTTTTTTTTTTTTTTCTGAGGTGGGGGAGAGGGTGACTCTCTGGTGGTGTGTGTGGATCCACAACTTGACGGTCATTTGGCAGCACAATAGCGTGAAACGGTGTGCGACCACTCCAGCAAAACTTCATGCCCAGTTTCACTTTGGGTCATTTTTTTTTTTTTACACAGCCTTCAGGAAGCAGGGCAGCATCACTGGGGAATGTGGGGGGTCATGGAGGGAAGGCAGAGGAGGCAGGCAGGGAGAGTGTGAGTATAGGGCACTACATCGTGGGGCGCTACCATCGTGGTGCACAGTGGGCTGGGGCTGGCCTCCTATAGGTTTGTTCCTCTCCCGTCCCTAGAGATGGCATGCTAGACAGCGGGTAGGGATTTAGAGTTTAGAGAGCCCTGGGTCTCTCCACCAGTCAAGGCTGGTTTCCCTTTCTTAGAAGGTGAACTTGGGAGAGCAACGTGTCACCAAGGCTTGGTGTAGAGGGTCAGTCGATACACAAGGCTTTGTGGGTTGTAGGCCGGGTTTTCTAGAGTTGTTTAGGGTAGGGCCACGTTCCCTAGGACATGAGTGACTTTTCACTGGAACCCTAAAGCAGTAAGGCATCATGAGCAGGGGCCACGTGATGCTGGGACAGTAGCAGGTAGATGCTCCTTGAATGGTGGGAGCTGTGGCGGGGGTGAGCCTGGGACATGGACTGTCACTGGTTGTTACGTTGAGCTGGGAAAGAAAGGTGCACAAGTGTGACTTCATATAAAAAGCAAGAACATCCTAAGTGCGCTGGTGCCTGCTAAAAAGCCTCACTGTGAATTCTGGAAGTCCATTTCTTCTCTCCCTATATATCCCATAATCTCTCCCATTGTGTTTGGTTGAATTACACTTCCTCAAAGTGTAATTAGATACCCAATTAGAGCCAAAGGGAGAGTGTGGAGGACTAAGATGACGCTCGCTTATAATCTTTAGGCATCTGCTGGGGAGCCTAAGACGCACAGGTCCTCAAGCCGGAGCAGTAAGTATGGATGAGCAGCAAGCGTGCTGCCTTCCACCAGCCGTGTGGCATCTTGTGGTCACACCCGTGGTGCCTTGCTTCCGTTGGGTCTTTTAAGTATCCCACTGAGCATCTCTGTGGTTGTGGAGGAAAAAAACCCAATGAAGGCAGTTAGTGATATTCTTGAAGAAAACCAGTTTGCCTCTGTGGCGGCCTGGTTGCAGATGGTAGCATCTGGTCTGTGAGTTAACTTCTCATTTGAACCCTCAAAGCAAGGCGCATCATGGGCCAAGGATGCATGAAGCTGGTGCGTTAGAGGGTTGTTGCTCCTTGAAGGATGAGGGCCATCCTAGGGGAACTCATGAGAAGGGGGCTTGGGATCCAGGGAGGGAACCAGGAAGAAAGTGAGTGACGCGGGAGCAGATGGAGGTCGGAGGGCGTGGGCTGCCTAGCATGAGAAGGGGTTGGAATGAAATGTCATCAGCTCTGTCACTGCTGGACAAAGGTCCGTCTTTCTGACCACCCTGAAGGTGGTTTCCCTAGTCTTCAGCTTCTAACTCTGTAGAAATGAGAGCTAGGGTCTGGGCTGTGATTCTGGACAACAAGGTTCTGGCCCGATGGATTCTGATCACACATGGAGTGGGACTTGGGGTGCGGCTGGTGGAGGACTTCTGAGTCCATGCTACAGTCGTCTTCCGTCACCTTTGGCCTCCTGGGGTGGCATCTGGGGGGTGCTGGGTGCCTGGGAGGAAGATGTGAGGTAGATTGGTGGGTGTGCAGGGGGCGGGGGGAGGGAGAGTGGCGAGAGTTGTCCAGGAGGCTTGCTTCTGGAAGGGGAGGGTCAGAGATGGTTCAACATCAGATGAAACACATGAAAAAGAAATGAAGCAACTACGCTTTAGCCCGTGGTACAAAAATATATCCGGAGCGAATCTTCCACATCTCAGTTCTGAGATCTCCCTCAGTTCACAGGTTATTGGTCAACAGACAAACGAGAAGATGCGGCTGTACAAAGCCAACTCCTGGCTGCTTAGCTGAACGAAGATTCGGAAGTTCCCATGCCGCGAGGCAGCTGCTCTTGGCTTTGTTGGGGGTTGAGGCTGCCTTCCTGGGTGTGTCCCTTCCGTTGGGAGCCCTTTCCCGAACAGAGGAGCAGGTGGAGGGGGAGATAGTTCAGTGTGTGGTGGGGTATGCAGCGGAGGGACTTCTCTGGTGATGCTCTCTCTCTCTCCATCAAAGAACCTGCATCTTGGCATTAGTGTTTAATCCCAGCCATGACTTCAGGTCTTTTCCAGCCTCCTCCTGGGCGGGACCCAGGAAGGCAGTAGGATATTTGTGTGGTTTGGGGACTGAAGAGATCCCCTCAGCATATTGGAGGTTGCCTACCCTCTGGTCTGCTTTGACAGGAGGGTCACAGACTCAGCCAGCCAGAAGCAGGAAATCTCTCTTCCATGCACTCACAGGTGGCTGGGTAGGATGTGAAGACTGAGGGCTTTGGGGCAGAAGGAGAACCAGTAGCTACAGGTGCAGAGAGTTTGTATTTTTTTTCTGGAAGGAATGGCGGGGTGATCATGTCATCAGTTGACTGTTAGGAATTACAGATGGGGTCTATAGAAACAGCTTTCCTGGTGAATTTTGTTGGTTAAACCAGTCCTCCCCGGGTAAACTGTTAGCTGTGGTTCTTTGTGTTCCTCAGAACAAGCCATTGGGATGGGGCTGTGGCAGGGGACCCACATGTCACCATCTTCCACCATTGGGTTTTAAACTCCACTCATGAGTCTCTTCTGGCCCCGCAGTGAAGAGAGGGGAAGCCAGGCAAGGTTTCTCTGCAGTCTTCTGCTTTCCTCTAGAGGAAGTCACCCTGCTTTTGTGACTATGTCCTGGGCTGAGCTACTGACATCGGACTAGACTTCAGGCTTGTGATTTCTCGCTTTCACTAAGTCCTGTATGCAGGTCACTGGACATATGGTGGCTGTCTCCGGTAATTCTATCAGAAGAATAGAAACATGTGCGGATGCCTTCTAGGTATATGCAGAGAGAGAGAGAGAGAGAGAGAGAGAGAGAGAGAGAGAGAGAGAGAGAGAGAGAGAGAGAGAGAGAAACAGTGGCCAAGTAGCACTCCTGCTTTCATCCAGTTTCTTGGAACAGATTGGCCTTTGATTCTGGAATCCTGCATCCAAAGAGGGTAGGTACTCTGGCCTTGGTGGGATGGGGAGAGACGGTGCTGTGGCCTTGGTGGGTTGTGGTGGGCGATGATGCTCTGCCTCTTTGAGGCTCAGGGATTCTTCTGTCTGAGGCAGGCACTGTTCTCTCAAAAGGAGAAAATTATGACCATTGGAAGGTTTTAGTGAAAAGACAGGACTCTGGGGATCATACCAAGATACTGAGGCAGATAAGATACGCCAGCATCCACCCCAGGTATGAAGATGACCTCTGAGATCAGCATCTTCAACCTCTATGTGTCTTGTCTTTACTCAAATCTGAAACACAATATACAGACAACTACCAGGGACTCTAAGGGACAGTTGTTTAGTGGACTGAGAGACAGGAGATGTGGGTCAGGCTGGACTAGTGGCAGGAAGCTGGAATAGGCAATTGGGAGGTTGAGTACTCACGCAGGAAGCAGGAACGAAGTACAGTCTGTGTTTTCAAAGTCTCGGCCATTGTTGGTACATGAAGTGGCTAAGGTAGGTGAAGGGTGGGGGTAGACCCACCGTCTTCACGCTGTAGGGTTTGCAGAGTGATCACTCAAGCTAGAAAGCAGGTGCATTTTGACCACCGACATGGGAGAGGACATGGGAGTGTTCAGAGAGACCTGGGCAGGGGTTCTCCTTCTTGCTGAGAGGCTCGGACACAGGTAGTCCCCGTAGAGCTGGCTGGGCTGTGCCTCTTCCTGATGGCGTGAGAGCCTAGTGTAGGCAGGAAGCGGAGGGACTGACACAGACAGTCCTCTGTAGGTTCTGCACTTTGGAGAGTGTGTAGCTTAGAGTGTGGGAATGAGAACAGTCAGGGAAAAGGGCTCTCTTGCAGTGTGGTGACAGTGGCTGAGGCACCAGCGTCAACTGCTTGTGCAGAAACACAGCCTTAGACTTTGGATGGGCGGCACTCACGGCTTCTAGATTTCGGCACTGAGCCCAGAGGCTGCCTATGTGTTGCCAGGCAAGCCTGGTCTGCCCTGGGACTGGACTTCTGCTGGCACGTTAGGCTTCCTCAATGCCTTTCTATGGTGAAAAGCAGGTGCACAGGCTCAGTTTGGTCTTCTTGGGGTCCCAGCATAGGTTTTTAGCATGGTATTATGGGCTGTATGTGGCCAACAACACAATCGTGTGGAGAGCCACTATTTCTTGGATATCGTTTTTTTGTTTTCTGCACATGGGATGTAAGATTGGAACCCTTTCCCCTCAGAGACTTAGCCTAAGGCAGGGAAGAATATATCAGGACCTTGGAGAGCATCTATCTGCCTCCTAGCATCTGAGATTATTTAAAAAAAAAATTAGTTTTAATAAAAAAAAAATCCAAAATAAAGAGAGTGATTTCCCCATCCCGCAAGGTGTAGTACGTCTCGCGGGCTCTCCCCCATGGGTATAGCGTTTAGCGGGGGAAGCAAGCAAACAGCATCTGCAATGGCGCAAGCGAGGTCCCCAGCAGGGTACGTCAGCTCGCCGAGAGGGACAGTCTGCTGCTCAGGCCACTCCTTCAGGGCGCAGGCTGGCTGGGGCTGGCAGGTGACGAAAGTGTCAGCCTGGGCAGCAGGATCCCTCAGGTCTGTGGTGTCCTCAGGCAACATGGTGTGCAGCCGGGCACAGAGATGATTTTCCTGCACACAGCAGCAGCAGCAGCAGCATGTGTTCTCATCATAGCTCAAGGTATTAAATCATACTTCTGGAATGAAAACCCCCCAATCTTGGTTGCAGCGCATACCTCATACTAGGGAACTTGCAAGGTAATCGGTGTTGAACCACGAAGCGAAGTACAGGGTTTGGCTTGTTTTTTTGTTTTGTTTTTTGTTTTGTTTTTGTTTTTGTTTTGTTTTTGTTTTGTCTGTGAAAATGTACAGCGCACCTGGTTGGGGCTGCGGTGTCAGGGTGAGGGTGGTTCCTTACCGGAGCCTTTCATACCTCTCCAACCCAGACCACCGTGGCCACACCCTTTATGCCTGACACCTCGCACCTCAGGGCATTTTGTCTCCCATTGACCAGGAAGAGTGACTCTTGAGCCGGTGTGAGGAGGTACTGCCCAAAAAGCCCACTGTCTCTCAGGACTCTGCGGGGTCCACCCCAGGGTGGGGCTGGCCCTCTGGGTGGCTCCTTTAAGTTCTTCAGCCTGCCCGTCTTCCCAGTGGACAGCTCCAGGAACAGCACGTCTGGCTCCTTGTCGAGAGTGGCATAGGCATTGTACTGGTTGCCTTCAGTGAAGGAATGCTGGAATGCCACGTCGGAGATGCCCGGGTTTAGTTTTAGGTCATATAGAGTCTGGATTTCCCCCCGCACTGTGACCTCCTGCACGTGCAGCCAGGGGCCCTTGTTGGAGACACTGACAATGAAGCGTCCATCAGGGGACACATAGGGGGTGCCTGTGATATCACTGTTGGGGCCTAGCACCGAGTCTGTGACACTGTCAATGAGCAGTTGTGGGCCAGGGGAGGTAGGGGTGTCCGGTTGACACTGCACGAAGAAGTAGCCTCCGAGGTGGGTGTGTGCCATGGCCTGAGGCATACAGCCATAGTGCCGTAGGCTGATTGTCTTGAGCGCCATCAGAGTCTCCAGGTCGACTTTGTGGACAGCAGGGTCAGTCTTGTTGAAGATGAAGCCAAACCTGGGAGGAGAATGGAGGTCAGAGAGCAGGAGGCCACAGTGAGGCGGGGAGGCAGCTGTCATTTGTTTTAAATGACATCCCAACCCTTCAGTCATCTAACGATCTATTAATAAGATCCATCATCCTGCAGGGGACGCTTCCAGAAGTCAGTCAGCTACACGAGTCAGCCACATACTGTTGAGGTCAAATATTTGTGAATTTGTGTGTTTGCAAAAAGCCATTCATCTTTAGAAATTGGGAGGGGGGAAAGGCCCTTAATGCATGGGGGGGGGGCTTTGGATGGCTTTCCTAGCTTGTGCTAGCTGGGGAGGGGATCTGGGCTTACAGGGTGGGTATGGAGAAAAGACAGATAGACCTCTCTTGCCCTACTGTCATAAGAACACAATCTTGTAAATTAGCCTGCTTTTGGGCTAACTGGTAAGTCAGAATTTGAGGACATAGATGCAGCCAAGAAGAATAGAATTTCTATTTGTAGCCTTGATGTTGGGGGCGGGGGGGGGGGGAGGAATGCACAGTGTGGTCTCCCCTCTGCCATCTATGATGTGGGTAATGGGCAACTTTTGCCTATGAAGACACATGGCCTCTTAGTGTTCTGATGTCCTTGGGCTACAGAGCCTAGGACAGCTTGTCTCTCTGAGTGTCAGGAACTTCCAAGAGATCTCTGTCTGTTCCCAGGGCCGTTGGGAAGACTGGATCTGAGAGGGAGCTCAAGCAAATGGGACTTGATCGCATCTAGCCTTTTGATATTCTGTTGGGGACTGCCCGCAAATATGGAAAGGTCTGACTTCAGGTGGGACTTCCTCAGAGATCCTGAGCCCAAGAGCCTTGCTTATAGAGGCCTACAGTGCCAGATGCACCTGAAGAATAGAAGAGATCTCTGTGTCTGTAATTTCCTCCTGATGAAACTGGCGTCTCCAGAGCAGGCAAAACGCTCCGGGCATTGACTTTAATGCATCCTTCAAGAAGCCGAGGGAGAAAACAGCGCTCTCAAAAGGAGCTCGAACTTAAGAGCCACTCAGGAGCATCCAGAGCTGAGCCTGCTCCACTCCAGCGTCCTGGTGGGGCTCGTTCCGGCTCTGAGGCTTTGCAGAGAAGAGGTTCTTAGGAGCCCATTGTTCTCTGTGTGTCCCTGGCACCAGCCCGCAAAATGAGCCATTTCTTCCTAGAGACAGCACCTGATGTCAGTTCACAGAGGCATACATAGTGAGACCTCTGGGGTCTTGGTGACACAACAGGGGAGGTTTGCCGAGCCTGTGGGTGCTCTATGAAATGAGGAAGGAAGGGGAGTGGCCAGTCTCTAAAGACTCTGGGTCTGCTGAGGGGTTTTCTATTCAAAGGCAGAGCAGGAACTAGTAGTAGTGGGAGGGCAAGAGGGGATTTGGTGCCCATCTGGGCATGACTGCCCAGGCAGACTGGGGCTGAGCATGGCCTGCAGAGGCGTGGTGGACCAGTTACCTGATATGGTTGATGATGAGATTTGTTGGAGGTATAAAGAAATTGTCCACTCCTGCAAACGGTGTTCGGATGAGATGCTGGCCTTGGCCAGTGCTGGCTTCTGTGATCACCTGTAACACAGAGAGGGGTTCTTGTGGGAGCTTTTCAGGAAGGGGCTGGAGATCTGAACATGCACGTGCTCAGGGGTAGACCCCACAGATAGGCTGCTGGGTGGTGGGTAAGCCCTAGTCTCAGGGAAGGGCCAGGGGCCAGGTGGGTGCTGCTTGGGAATGTGGAGATCAGGCATCTGTCCTTCCCGGATGAGGAAGTGGTGGGATGAGAAGGCCCAGACTGTCCACCCCTCCTCCATCAGACCTGGCAGTGGGTGTCTCATCAACCTCCAGGAGGGTGGGGTGGGGACCTAGGGAATGGTGCTGGGCTTTCTCAGGAAGTCACCCTCCCTAGTATGTTCAGAGACAGCTCCTTCGCAACAATGGCTCTCGAGCGTGTTCATCTGTGTTCAATCTCAGAGAAAGAGGGAGAGAGTGTTCTGGACAACGGCCTGATGCGCTTGGAATTTAACATAATTATTGTTTTTGTGTGTTTGTGTGGGGCAAGCATGTGTGTGTGCACAGCTGTGCATATGCTAGTGGAGGCCAGAAGGTCAACCTTGGGTATCATTTCTCATGTTCCCAGCTACTTTGCGTGTTTGAGCCAAGGTCTCTCGCTGAACCTGTAACTCACCAGAAAGGCTAAGCTGGCTGGCCATGAGCTCCCAGGGCCTGCCGGTGCCCACCTTCCCGGCACTGGGATTACAAGTGTGCATCACCATGCCTGGCTTTTATTTTTTTATTTTTTTATCAAATGTGGGTTCAGGTCTGCATGCTTGTATGCCAAGCACCGTGAGCCCTCTTCCTAACCTGGAATTTATTTTCTTTAATGCTACGTACGATAGCATGGGCTTCTGGGAATTTCCGTCCTACGTTGCTCTCAAAATGTGGAGACTCCAGAATTGGTGAGAGACAGCAGGCATCCTACAGGCAGGGCTGTCGCCGAGGCCATGATGGCATCTTAGAGTGACTCTAGCTATGCAAAGGGGACTTGCTCCCTAATGAGAAGATGTTGGCCCCGTTCTTTACACAAATTGGATCATGGTTACCTCTGCTTCCCGACAGGTAAGGTTTGCAGAAAGCAAACAGGTCCACGCCCTGGTGTGTGTCCCTGTTATGTTGACTCCAGGCAACTTTCGCTCTAGAGAGCTACGTGGTAGGAGAGGTTAGACAAGATGAGTCAAGTCAAGGCACACCGGGTGCCTTGTGTGAAGCCACTTGGCTAAGGGCTGACCTAGGTCCTGCCTTCTGTACATGCTCGTATAGATTCTAGGCCACTGCCCGGAACGAGGCAGATCCACAGTGCAGTACAGCTCAGCCGGCTCACAGGCAGTTTTAGCTCAAGGGCACTAGGGACAGGAAGCAGACCCTCAACCCTCAACTAGGAGGAGGAAACATTTTTTTTACGCTCATATTGTGGCAGAGAGGACCCAGGTTTCTGCAGCCCCACGGCAGCCTACAGGACAAGGGCAGTCTCTGATGGAGCCTGCTGAGAACACAGCTTGCAGCACTGAGTCCTTTTGCCTTTTAGGAAAGGGGCTGCCTTCTGGCTTTCACTTTCATGACAAAAACAAACAGCAGCTGGCTTGCCCGCGCAGGCAGGTTTGAGGCCGGAGTCCTCCATGCTGGTCTTGGGGGTGGGGGAATGTCAGCAGGCGAGATGCTGCAGCAGAGGGATGCCCGCTGTGATTTCTGCTCTCTGAGTGGTTTGGGGGCTGCACGGGGTGTATTTTCCTGTGATTTTTCTATTTAACAAATGGCAGGATGATGCTTTCCCGACAAGCCCACGGGAGAACAAGCTCATGGAACTGGACGTTAAGAAAACACAAGGATTAGAAATGGGATCTAAGAGAGATGCTGGGAAACGAGGCTGTGAATTCCAAGGCAGTGTGCAATCACTGCTTGATGCCAGGCCTGTCATTTCAGCTTATAATAGAGATGGAAAATTACAGGCTGTCACCGGTCAGTGTCACTTGCGCTTCGCCACCCTGACACCCTGTATTCAGAGGTTGCTTCATCAGACATAGCGCCATGAGCCATTGACCCTATGTGGCAGGTCGACTTTATTTTTTTTTTTTTTTGGATCCCTGAGGTTCTTGCCCCGGTCTCGTGTCCTAGCACATAGCTGAGCCCACAGATGCTACAAAGATAATTCTGAAGACTTCTGGTTCCTGTGGGCTCAGCTCAGGAAAGATACAGCAGTGACACTGTAGTATGAGGAGTTACCCAGAAGGGAGAGGACAAGAATGCCAAGCATCTCTCTTAGATGGATGGACAATGCCAGCTAAGAAGTAGCATTTGGAGGGACAGGCTAGAGGTGACAGAATGCTGGGCCTGGGGTAAGGACATGGCAGAACTGGCGATGCCTAATGGCTAACACTGGTTGCGGAGGAGAGTATGGGGGTGACCTTTATGCGTGGGTTCATCTCCACATAGCCAGGGCAAAATATAACCAATCCCGAATAACAAATATCTAGAAGGAATGGTAGGATATTTCGAATGCTTTACAAATATTAGCAGCATGCTTTCCCCCATACTCGAAGTCTCTTTCATTGCCTGGGTTTTGGATATGGGGTACAGGGGTCTCACTATATATTTGAGGCTGGCCTTGAACTCCCAATCTTTCAATCTCAACATCTTAGAGTTGACGGCTCATGTGTGTGTAGCCATGTATAGCTTTTCAACTGTTTTCTAGGAACATTTTATTATTAGGTTACTTTAAAAAGTGTGTGTGTGTGTGTGTGTGTGTGTGTGTGTGTATGTATGTGTGTGTGTGTGTCGGGGTGCTAGCAGAGGGCATCAGATCTCTTAGAGTTCAGATTGTGGGTGGTTGTGAGGCCCTCTGATATAGCTACTAGGAACCGAGTCAGGTTCCCTGTAACACTGGCAAGGACTCTTAAATGCTAATTCCTTTCTCCAGGACTCGGCTTACCTTCTGATTATCAGATATCACAGCCTAGAACATCTAATTTTACAAAACCTTTGATATTTTCCTTAGATTAATGATATAATTTTTTTGTATTTATATGCATGTAAAAAAATTCTACAAGCTGAAATGTTTCCTACCTATTAAGTTCAGCTCCTTGTCTGTGTTGATGGATTTTTCTCATGTGTTATTTTCTTTCCCTGGTATGTACGATTTAGGCCCATCTTTGATCAAGCTGTATTATATTTAATCACTGCTTTACGCATTTAGTTACATTGTTGGGCACACAGCTATTCATCATCATGAAAGTCTTTCCTGCTGTCCACAGCTTTTAAACTGGAAGGCACCTCACCCGGCCCTCACACCCCTCTCACGAGCTTCCCTTTGATCAACTGTTACCACGGTTTCAAGCCTTGAGGTCTCTCCTTTTATTTCTTCTACTGTGTTTCTTTCATGTCCTTTCTCCCCCCGTTTTGGTAATGGATACTGAGTTTAGGACCCACACGTAGGAACGCGTTCCAGCACGGAGTCAGATTCCAGTCTCTACAACTCATAAATGCATGCGTGTGCTTATGTGGGCCAGAGGACAACCTTGGGTGTTATTCCACCCATCCTCTAAAAATTAAAACATATTTTAGATATTTAGTTTATGTGCTGTGTTTGTCTGCCTGTATACATGTGCATCATGTGCACCCCTGGTGCCTGCAGAGGTCTAGAGAGTATCAGATCCACTACAACTGGACTAAAGGATCATTGTGAGCTGCCATGTGGGTGTTGGGTACTGGATCTGGGTCTTCTGCAAGAGCAGCCGGTGCTCTTAACCACTGAATCTTCCCCTAGTTCTATATTCACCTTATTTATTTCTGATACTGTATCTCAAATGGACCTGGAATTTGCTATGCAGACTGGTTTGGTTGGCTACAGAGTTCCAGGCTCTCCAGAGACCCCATACATAGCTTTAAAAAGGTCTGTCTGTCTGTCTGTCTGTCTGTCTGTCTCTCTCTCTCTCTCTCTCTCTCTCTCTGTGTGTGTGTGTGTGTGTGTGTGTGTGTGTAGGAGTGAATGTGAGGGTCAGAGGTCAACTTTTGGGGGTCAGTTTCTATCCTTCCACCATGAGTTCTAGGGACGGGACTTAGTTGGGCTGGTGTCACAAGTGTCTTTTCTCACTTGGTCATCTTGCTGGCCCCACATTCATTTTTTCCCCCTTATCAGTTTAGGAGGTTCGGTCTCAGTGTTTTTAACACAAGCACTTTACGGATTGAGCTATCTCTTTGCCCCACCCCCTGTTCTTTTTTGAGGTGAGGGCTAAGTTGCCCAGGCTGGCTCTGAACTCACTTTACTGTCCAGGCAGGCCTTGAGTACATGAGCCTCTCTCCTTTACTTCCAGAGTAGCTATGATTACGGGCCAGTGTCACTAGGCATGAATTTATATTTTTTAAAAATAAATTATTTCTAATGGTTTTCCTTTAAATCATATAGAATCATTCTATGTACACATGTATGTATGCATATTTGTATGTATGTATACATGAATGAATGACCAGGTCTCTTTCATGTAGTCCAGGCTAGCCTCAAATTCGCAGCAGCACCAAAGATGACCTTGGACTTCTGATCTTCCTGCCTCTACTTCCCAAGTTCTGAGATTACAGTCATATACCACCATGTATGATTTTCTGGGGATGGAATCCAGGGTTTTACGCATGCCAGGTAAGCATACTACTGACTGTCTCGTCCCCAGCATATCTTCCCCCCCCCCAAAAAAAAAGCAGGGGCAGGGGCAGCAAATTAGAGCACAGACTGCTCTTCCAAAGGGCCTGGGTTTAATTCTCAGCACCCACATGGCTGCTTACAACTGTCTGTAACTCCAGTTCTAGGGGGTCCAACAACCTCACACAGACATACATGTAGGTAACACACCAATGCACATACAAAGGGGATATTTGGAGAAATGGGATATTCACACCTCAACATTTTCTCCACTCTTCTTTTCCCAAGAAAGACAGACTTGTATTTTTATTCTGCCCTGGCTTCACCCACTCTTGATTGTAAAAACTTACATTTCTTATTATATTATTTCTCTTTCACTCTCCTAGCTTTATCTAGTTCACAAGGTGTTTCCTCCTCAGCCTGCTCTTAAGCCAGTGCTGTGCCTCTTTTCTCTCTGTATAAAGTGATAACATCTCTGGTCCAGCTTATCTGATGCTTGTCTAGGATCTTCCCTTGATGTTCCCTCAGGCGTCTTAGTGCCGAACTTCTGGGAGTTCACACACACCCTCTGTCTTTCTGGGTAAGTAATGTCTTCGATGGGACAGACCTATTGAAGCTCAGCTCTTTTCTCTCCCAACCATGTAGATGTGACACGTGGCCTTCAGGTAACTGTTGCGGGCGAGAAGTCTAATGTCCAATGTTAACCGGACTGTCTGTCTTCTATGGGGATTTGTTTTTCCAGCCCCAAAGGCTTCCCGTATCAGAGTTCTCTTTCTTTCTTTCTTTCTTTCTTTTCTTTTTTTTTTTTTTTTTTTTTTTGGTTTTTTGAGACAGGGTTTCTCTGTGTAGCCCTGGCTGTCCTGGAACTCACTCTGTAGACCAGGCTGGCCTCGAACTCAGAAATCCACCTGCCTCTGCCTCCCAAGTGCTGGGATTACAGGCGTGCGCCACCATGGCCCGGCTCAGAGTTCTCTTTCTTGGAGTTCCAGAATTCTACTAAAAAGTGCCAAGAGATACATTACTTCTCCTCACCTTGGGTTGGAGTTTGCAGAGCCCTCTTTCTGAGAATGACTGCATGTACACACATGCACTCTCCATGTGTGGGGGCCAGAGGACAACTTTGTGGAGTCATTTCTCTACTTCCATGTTTACCCAGCTTCCATGTTTACCCAGCTTCCAGGGATTTGAACCCTGGGCATTTAGGCTTGTGTGGCAAGCACATTTAATGTTGGCTTCTATTCCAAATGTGACCTTTCTCTATTGGAATGTTAAGGGCTCCTATTTCCCACTGCCAGCTCTTTGTAGGTTATCCCTTTGGGAAGATTTTATTTTTCTTTCAGGTTGCTTCTTAGAAATACATTTTTTCTTTTCTAAATCACTGTGGTTTTTAAACTGGAAAGCCAGTCTTGCTCATGTGCACCATGTGGATGCTGGGAATTGGACCCAGGCCCTCTGGAAAAGCAGCCTGTGCTCTTAACTGATGAGCCATCTCTCTAGCTTATGTCTTTTTTTAAATTTAAGGTAAGGATAAGCTGGGGATGTGACTGTCAGTAGAGTGCTTACCTAGCATGTATAAAGCCCTGGATTCCACCTTCAGTACCCCAGAAAATCATGTGGAATATGCTTTGGAGTTGAAATAACACCAATTTTCTGGTAGCTCCTCTCTGAATTTCATTCTTAGAAGCATTCTCAGGAAATTTGTCTGTATTGTGCTTTAGATGGGCAATGTCCTCTACACACTTAATGGTTTGAGCACTTGGTTTCTGGTTGACAATGCTGGGTTGGTGTGTGTGTGTGTGTGTGTGTGTGTGTGTGTGTGTGTGTCTCACATTGTTGGAAGAAGGGAGGGCCTTGAAGCACCCAGCTTGACCTTGTTTCTGGTACCCTGGCTGCATCCTATTCCCATGAGATGTTAGCAGGCAGCTGCCCCTTCCCTCTGCCTCCCCTAGGAGGTACCCTGCTGTGGTGCCTTCTGGGCTATGATGGTCTACCCTCAAGACTGAGATTCAAAGGGTGTTTGGTCACAGAGGAAAGTGAGTAATATAGTCCCCTGCCCCAGCTCTCTAAGCTCATTTTCTGCTCTTAGTCCTTGTTTGGCTCCAAGTTCCTTTGATAAGCTCTTTTGTTTGATTGTCAGTTTTACCGGACCTGGGCCTGGTGTTTTCCCCTTGGGCCCAGCGATGGCTGGGAGGAGAAGGCCAAGCTGTCTCTATTTACTTCTGTTGGTTCTGAGAGACCATTCAACCCTAGTGGCCCACATCACTCATTTGCACAGAATGAGTTAAGTTCTCCCTTGTATCCACATGGTTCTGTGCATTGCTTTTTAGGAAAACCGAGGAGATAATCTTGTGACCTTTTCCCCCCCTCTTAGGGCTTAATAGATACCTAGGGAGAGAGATGCAGGGCCAGGCACAACCTATCAAGCTTCCCTAGCCGGTATAGGGAGAATTCCTACAGATTAGCAGAGCCCAGCCTCTTCTCAGGAGGCTGGGTATAGTGTAGGGTCTTCAGAGCTATGGAGACTGGGGTCACGGTCATGGACAAGTCACTTAACTGTCTGTGGCCCTGTACACTGTGAGCTCTAAGTCCAAGTGCTTTCTCTGTGCTTTCAAGCATGTGGGCTGTTGCTCCTGTTCATTGACTAGAATGATGGTTTCAATAGAGCGTGTTTCCACCAAATTCATATTGGCGCATAACATATAACTCCAGTGTTAGAGTGTTGGGAGCTGGTGGGTCCTTCTTGAGTTCCATCTACGAATTGCTATTCTCCTGAAGGGATTAATACAGTCCTTATAGGATGGGTGAGTTCTCACAAGAATGATTGTTATAAGGGGAGCCTCATGCCCTTTTCTTATCACTTGCTGACACATGCGCCCCTTCCACATACATCTGTTTCCCTTTTCTATGCGTCCACCATGAGGGGATACAGCACCCCTGCCTATGGTCTCCCACTAGAAGCTGACCAGATAGAGCCATTTGGTCTTAGATAAAACCAGGATAGAAAATAGATCTTTTCCTTTATAAATCACACAGCTTCAGGTAGTTTGTTATAGCAACAGAAAACAAATGGAAAGAGCCCACATTCGTGACTTTCAACACTATTCTTTAGATGGTTTGTTCACTCCAAGAAGAAGAAAATCTTATTTTCCTTTTCACCATCTGGACTCCAGAGGCTCATCCTGTTTGGCCCCAAGAGTTATCAACTCAGGAGAGTCAGGTGTGGTGGGGCTAGGGAGGAACTTGGAATTGTCATGGACTTAGAATTTGATCATTTTACCTTGTTTTCAGTCGTAGTCCTGCTGTGGATACCCTGTGACTTGCCTAATGGGAGTATTGCTTGGAAACTGTTTTTAGTTTTCTTCTGTTGCTGTGATAAAACACTCTGACTTGAAGCAACTTAGGGGAGGAAAGGATTCATTCAGCTCACATTTCCAAGTCACAGTCCATCTTTGAGGAAATCAGGGCCCAAACCCAAGCATGAACCTCGGAGATCACCGCTTGCTGGCTTGGATACAGGTTCAAGCTTACCAAGGTTTCTTACATAGCCCCGAACTGCTTGTATAGGGGATGGTGCTTCTCATAGTGGGCTGGACCCTCTTAATTCAATTAACAATCAAGACTATTCATCCAACAACATGTTGGATCATAGACCAATCTGCTCTAGACAGTTTTTAAAGTGAGTGTTTATTCTTAGACCACAGGTAAATCCTAACTAATACTGTTTCCTGCTTTCTTCTCAGCTTTTGTGGAAATAGTTTGGATAGACAGCCACCCAGGGAAGCATGAGCCAATTACTTTATAGCAACAGGATCCTGTATAGGCTGAGTATCAGCTTTAACATGCTCAACCTACCTGTAGGCTTGGCTGGGACTTGTGCACGTCTCCCCAGCTTAGGACCCACACTTGGTCATGTGACTTGTCATAGGACAGCTTAGCCGGCATAGGGTCCACACCTATGGACTTGAAAAGAAACAGTGACAAGTTGGTCACTGCTGAGGTTACAGCTGATGTGATGGTCACACCAAGACGGTCTGGAATTTCGTGTATGTGGTCATCTCACAAGGAGAGTTAGGAAGCTGGCCTTGAACCCTTGCCAACAATCCTGATTGGAAACTCAGTGTAGAAACCTTCTCATGGCCTTTTCCTCAGAGGACAAAAAGACACAATGAGTTGTCTCTTTGAAGCACTTACTTTCTTGCTCACATTTTACCTAAAGTATCCTAGGTCCAACTTGGATGAAGACTAAACATAGAGGTTTTATGAATTCCACTCAAGAACCTGCTCCAGGGCTCTCTTTTTCTTCTCTCTAGAAGTCTTGGGTGCCTCTTTGACCCTCAGAATCTACTTGGTTTCTGGTAAGTTGGTACTTCTACCCTGAGGTAGATTCTGAGACCACCCGGTGCTGTCCATCTCTTACCTTTGTTCTACTCTTTGTTGCACACCCATCAGTTGAAGTCTTTGGGCTTGGACTGCAGCATCAGCAGGTGCACACTCAGGCTACAGCATCGCAGGCACACACTTTTTGAATTGAAGCATCTGAGGGTCTGCTACCCATCAAGTCTACAACTTCTCCAAGGTCCTACCACAAGAATGCTGTTTCCTCCTTTTTACAGTGTAGATTTTTGTTTAAATTAAAAATTCTATGTATGTGAGTGCAGGTGCTGAGGAGGTCAGAAAAAGGGGCTTTTTTTGGGACTCACCTGGAGCTGCACCCTTAGGTGGTTGAGCCACCTAACATGGGTGGTAGGAACCAAGCTCAGCTCCGAAGCAGGAGCAGCAAGCACTCTTACTGCTGGGCCGTCATCTCTCCAGGCCCTCAGTGTTGTTTTATGTTACAAAACTGTTCCTTGATGATCATGCTCCTGGCCTATGAATCCCCAGCTTTCCTCATAACCCCCACGCTCAGCAAAGATGCTTACACAGGTTCTCTGCCATCTTTCTATCTATTTGGACACCAAGTTTGATGCCTTCAAATCCATATGGATGAGCCCTGTTTGAGGATGACTAATACTGTGATGATACACCCTGACTAAAGCCTCTTGGGGAGGAAAGGGTTTATTTAGTTTATGCTCCCCTATCACTGTTCGTCACGGGAAGAAATCAGGATAGGGACTCAAGAAGGGTAGGAACCTGAAGGCAGAGCTGATGCAGAGGCCATGGAGGGCGCTGTTACTGGCTTGTTCCCTTAGGCTTGCTCAGTCTGTCTTCTTATAGAACCCAGGACCATCAGTCCCAGGGTGGCCCCACCAATAATGGCCTGGGCCCTTCCCTATTGATCACCAATTAAGAAAATACCCTCCATGCTTGCCTATAGGCCATTTTATGAGACATTTTCTCAATAGAGGTTCCAGCCTCTCAGATGACATAAAACTATCCATCACATGGGTTCAATGGCTTTCCTCCACTCCCTCGATCACCATAACTTATACCTCATAAACTTAATTTCTGAAGTTTCTTTCTAGCCAAGTAGAAAATTTAAAAAATGACCATCTCTGTCCACATTGGGCCACACTTCACTAAACACTCTATGGAGCCCCACCCCCACCCTTTCATCTTCCATGACTTACATAAGGAGACCTAGATGGCCTCAAAATATCAGTCACTTCATGACCCTCCTTTTAACATTATAGGACCTTATGTGGTCACCATTCTCTTTTAGAAATACTCCATTTGACCTTGTTTCTCCGCAACCTTCTTCACTTCTTCCTGACAAGAGGTGGCATGTCCCAGAGCTTCTCCACTGGCCTCATCTATAACCTTCCACTAGTAACAAATTCTAATAACCCATTGAGGGGACCTCACCTTAAAGTGTAGAACTGAACTCATAATTTTGCTCACTCGACATCCTGCTGGAATGGTTCCTTCCCTCCCCACTCTCATTAAAGTCTCCCGTTACTCTCTTGTTCTAACTGATAGCTTCCACCCACTGATGTCCCAAGAGGCGTGTCTCCCCACTTCCTGGTTGCTGCCTTCTCTATGGTAGTGGTCAGTGTTTGCTTTCATCTGGATTGGTTTTGGAATCAGCCAGGAGGAGACACATCCTGAGCTGTGCTTGGGAGCTTGTGCTCCTGGAGAAGTTTAACTGAAGGATGTGGGAGCTACCTTCCACAGATTGGCTGAAAAGGGAAACCAGAGAGTAAGCATTCTGAGCACTAACAGTCATCTCTCTCCTTTCTGTGGACTCAGTATGACCAGCCCCTTCACACTGGAGACTCTTGGGGCTGTGATGGACTGGGACCCTCAAACCTCCAGTCAAAATAGACCCTTCTCTCTTCAGTTGCTTCTGGTCAGGTATTTAATCATAGCAATAAGACAAGGAACTAATACCAAATTACCAAAGGCCTTGGCACCTGGCACTGCCATGCTCCAACATCCCAAGGTGAAGCTACCATCTGAGGACATCAGTTTCTTACTCTTTTTAAAGAGCCTTCTCCCGTGATCCTCCTCTCGAATACATCCCATTTATCTGCCCTCTTCACTGCAAAATTTCCTTGGCATGTAGACAGTAGCCATTGTCTTGCCTTACTACTTAATCCCTTCTTGTGAGATTTCACGCTCCTACTCAGTGCTGTGAAAGAGGGAGCTGAAGAGCTAAGCCAAAAAGTTGATTAAATTCCGAATGGGATTTTCCATAGTCTCACTGTGCAGAGGCACTGAAGTCTGTCAGGAGAAAGAGCCTGAGTGAAAGCCTCAGGATTAGGGGAGGGACAGAGCAGACTTGGCCTTCAAGAGATTTTAAAATGATCAACTTACTACTTTTCCTGCCTAGCCGAGGAAAGGGCAAATCTTTCTGATGGATGACAGCTATTTTAAAGACTTTACAACTTAAAAATATGTGGAATGTTTGGATGAAAATAAACACTAGTCATTTCAAGAGGCAGATAATCTTTTTACTATTCAAAATCATAACAGGAAGGGCCACAAGAAGATAATAAAGAATTTATATGAAGTTGGGAATTAGAGAATTTGAAGGTAAAATGATTCTCTGATCACCACCATCATCATCACCATCAGTGATGCAGGAGAAGGCAGGATTAGTAAGCTGAACAACACATTTCAGGACATACAGAATTGAAACAGGAGGAGATATGTGTGATACAATAGAAAGACAAAACATTTTAAAGATGAGGGTAGAGATGGGTGGTCCTAAGGAAGAGAATTTAAAGACATAATTGCTGAGAATTTGAGCACCAAGGAGAAGAGAATTTAAAGACATAATTGCTGAGAATTTTCCTGTTTAGTAAATGTTCAGTACACAAACTCAAGAGCTCTGGAAACTTTACACTGCAGTTAAACTGCTAAACAAAGAGGAACACAGAGGAGGAGGCAGGGAAGATAGAGTTGGCCTAGCAACGAAGCAAGAAGAAGATGGACTCTTACAATGCTGAAGGAAAACAACTGTCATCTAGAGTTATTCAGAAATAAAGAGTGAATATATCCACTCCCAACAAAACAAAAATCTGTTTCCAACAACTCTAAAAGAGCTAATAAAAATGACCTCATTCTAGCACTTTGGGGTCTGAGGCAGGAGGATTGTGAGTTCAAGGCTAGCCTGGCTTATGGAGTGAGATGTCAAAACAATTACCGTATACCTCAGTATTAAAGAGGCCTAGAAAGAGAAATATATGGGTAAATATCAGCTATTGCCTGGATATAAAAATTAATTTTGTATATTACTATAATAATATAAAAGGAAGGAAGAAGTTAAAGGAGTTAGTGGTTATTGAAGAAATGAAGCGTGATGGCTATTGTTGAACTTCATATTTGACATAAGTTAGAATCATTAGGGAGATGGGCAGCTGGGCTTCTCGATGCTGGATTATCTTGACTACATTAACTGAAGTGGGAAGTCCCGCCCACTGTTGGCAGCACCATTCTCTAGACAGGGGATTCAGGACTGCTTAAGAGTGGAGAAAGTAAGCTAGGCACTAGGTGCATTTACTAATTGATCAACTGTTAATGTAATGTGACTGGCTATATTCTACGTGATTTCCTTGCAACAATGGATTGCAACCTAGAATCACACCCCTTCTCCTCTAAGCACTTTTGTCAGGGTATTTTTTAGCACAGTAGCAAGAAAGGACGTCAAGATAGAAGTAAACAATTTACATGTGATAGTATCAGTATAAAGATGTGCTTTATCATCTTAATAACCACAACACACAAGTACATCTTCAATAAATAATGGAGAATAAATAAAACAAAAATATTTGCTAAAGTTAAAAGCAAACAAAAATGAGAAAAAGGCAACATAAACAGGCTAAATAAGGTAAAGTTGTAGGAACATTTAACTATACCAATTATACTAAATATGAACGAACCAAATATTTTAAGAGGCTAATTAAACTAGATAAAACTTAAATGTTATAAAAGAACATCTTAAATATAAGAAATAGGGAAGTTGAAAAGTAAAGGGATGGACAATTGTGGCATGAGAATGCTGATTAAAAATACGATTTAGCAGCCGGGCGTTGGTGGCGCACGCCTTTAATCCCAGCACTTGGGAGGCAGAGGCAGGCGGATTTCTGAGTTCGAGGCCAGCCTGGTCTACAGAGTGAGTTCCAGGACAGCCAGGGCTACACAGAGAAACCCTGTCTCGAAAAACCAAAAAAAAAAAAAAAATACGATTTAGCTATGCCAGCATTATTAAAAAACAGGTCCACAGCGTTACCAGAGATAAAAAGGGATATTTTATAAGAAAAAAACTTTCTTCAGGAAGGGACTAGAATCTTAAGGTAAAAATGATAGAACTTTGAGAGGTAGATAACTCCACAGCACAGTGGATTTTAAAAACACACCCCAGCAGGTGATAGACTAAATGGACAAATCACCTAAGAAAGGAGATCTAAACAGCACAATGAATCAACCTGACATAACTGACACATGTTAAATAGCCAGAACATGAAACATTTATCAAAGTTGATCATGAGTTCGGTATTAAAATAGGGTTTAGCATATTCTTCAAAAGAAGAAAATTATTTAGTGTGTTCTCTGATCACAGGAATCAGTTACAAAAAGATAAACTGAAAACCTGTTGCAGCTACCAGGGAAAAAACCCCCACAACTTTGGTGATACGGATTGTTCTTTACGGTCGTGTTTCCCAGGGGCAGGACAGAGACAACTGCTGATGGGCAGCAGGTTAAGTTTCTATCCCAGCCCTTCAGTGGGCAATCACTATTGTCAAACTTTCCTTGCACATGTGCCTGGTTGATCTTATCTTCCACCTGGTGATAATCTTCCTTTTGTTTCAGTGAAAAAAAGAATCCAAGAAAAGTAATCTCACTAACACCCCTGTGTGGCTTGGTTGCACCCAGTGGAGGAATATTCTTTTGGCTTCAGATGGTGTCCCCACCATATGCACTGGAGCCCACTGGCTTTGACAATGCCCTGGAGGAGTGTGGGAGCAGTTGTTGCCATTAGCATTTGCATTCGTAATCTGGGGTAACATGTCTTTGAAAACATTCCTTTGGTACCCACTTTTTTTTTTTTTTTTTTTTTTTTTTGAGACAGGGTTTCTCTATGTAGCCCTGGCTGTCCTGGAACTCACTCTGTAGACCAGGCTGGCCTCAAACTCAGAAATCCGCCTGCCTCTGCCTCCCAAGTGCTGGGATTACAGGCGTGCGCCACCACCGCCCGCTGGTACCCACTTCTTTATTTCTATGCTCACAGTTTTGCATTGAGACCCATCCACAGTTGCCTTGATCCCCCACTACACGCTCTACCTTGACATTCTGACTTGAGTCCCTTTCCCCAGAGTGGCCTTGATCATTGTCATCCTAGCGGTTATAACTAAGGTGGTCTACAATTCAGTAAGATGAAATCCAGGGCCCAGTTCTCAAGATGTCCTAACATGGTGTCTTAGGGTTTTACTGCTGTGAACAGACACCATGATCAATGCCAGTTTTATAAAAGACAACATTTAACTGGGGTTGGCTTACAGGCTTAGAGGTTCAGTCCATTGTCATCAAGACAGAATCATGGCAGCATCCAGGCAGATGTGGTGCAGGAGGAGCTGAGAGTTCTACATCTTCATCTGAAGGCTGCTAGTGGAAGACTGACTTCCAGGCAACTAGGGTGAGGGTCTTAAGCTCCCACACACAGTGACACACCTACTCCAACAAGGCCACACCTCCTAATAGGGTCACTCCCTGGGCCAATCATATACGAACCATCACACATGGAGAGCACCTCTTGAGATTATCTCTGCCTACTGGAGTACCACCTGCCCAGGTTTTCTTCCTGCCTCTCAGCCCGCTCCTCCTCAGATTTTTTTTTTTTTATCTCTCTGCTTCTTGATCTTTACGTGTAGGAGAGCCTCGGCCCACCATCCTTTCCATCTTGTCTGTCTGTACACCTTGGGGCATCTCAGCCAGTGTTCTAGATTTAATCAGGCCAGGGGCTGATGACACTTAAGTAGACAGTTCCAGCCTCCATTTTTCCTCTGACTTCAGACCTGTTAACTTGACATGTCTATCTAAATACCCGACAGCATTTCAAATTTAATCTCCTTTCCATCTGTGCCATGGTCTACACTCAGCCTTGAAATGAAGTATCTCTAATCCTCACATCCTTGATTTCATTTGTGGTCAAATAATCCTCTGCCTCTCCCTTACAAGAATACTTGTGACTGCAGCCAGGGTCCACCTGGATCTTCCAGGATCTCCTGACTTGAAAAGTCCTCAGCCATACCTACACTGTCCCTTTTGCTACATAAGGTTAACATTCAGTCTTCTGACATAGAATGTCTTTGGGGCCATAAGTTAACCTGTCATTGATTATAGATGATATAACTGTTCTATGCTCAAGCTAACCAAGAAGTGAACGATGGGCTTCCTTCCTTTTCCTCTCAAACCTTACATTCAACCTGCCAGAAATAGATTTAGGAGGGCTGGATAGATGGCTCAGTAGTTAAGAGCGCTTGCTGATTTTCCTGAAGACCAAAGCTAGGTTCCTAGTACCTGTGTGTCAGGTGGCTCTCGACTACCTGCAAGTCCAGCTACCTGGGATCTGATGCTCACGTGCACATACGCATGACTAAAAATAAACGAACCCACTAATTCCCCACCATGGTCCTCTGAAGCTGCCGCCATCTTGTGCCCGAGACGAGCTCCACCGTACCCCTGCTCTAGCTCTCTTGCTGTTTGCAAGGCAGCGGCTGTGTTACTCGATGCTCAGACCTTTTGGTGGCTTTCTCTTTCACCTCGATTTTATTCTACAGCCTCACTGGTCTCCAAGGCCCTCCGGGGGCCAGCTCCTGTTTATCCCTGAGCTCACTGCCTCCACCTCTTCCCCTCATCTCTGCAGGATGCTTCCACCCTCTGTGTCTTAGGAGGCATTCAGAGCTCAGCTCCTGCTCAGCTCCAGAGGGGGAGCCAATTTCAAGCAGTCTTACAGCTCCTCGGGCACATGAACCCTGGCTTTCCACAGCTCTTGCTCCTTACAGCGCCCAGAAACTCCGCATTGTGTTCCTGCCTCCCTGACTAGAGTCCGTGCTGGGGCCTCCAGTGCACTCATTCATGGCTGGGTTTTGAGCACGTATAATGTGCTGTGCACACGGTAATATATACCCGATAGGCAGCTGCACAGAAGTCTCCCCCTTGGCTAAGTTGGGGAGTGTGCACAAAGCAGGCACTGCCCCAGGATTTCAAGCCTTCCCCACTCCTTCCAAGGACTATTACCTGTAAGACCTTCTGGGCTTGAACGTCGACCACAAGGACTCTGTTCAGTGCTGGCTGGGCCACGTAGATGTACCGGTTCCTGACATTGACTGCAGAGGCCCACTGGCATGGCTGGGTCGCATCTCCTTCCACACGAGGACAGATTTCTTCCTGTAAGGAGAAAGCCAGCCATGTATCTGTTCTCCTACTCTACTCCAACATCCCTGGGCTCTCTGGCCATTGGCCCTCTTGGATCCCCTTTCTCTTTCTTTCTTTCTTTCTTTCTTTCTTTCTTTCTTTCTCTCTCTCTCTCTCTCTCTCTCTCTCTCTCTCTCTCTCTTTCTTTCTTTTCTTTTTGTTTTCCGAGACAGGGTTTCTCTGTGTAGCCCTGGCTGTCCTGGAACTCACTCTGTAGATCAGGCTGGCCTCGAACTCAGAAATCCACCTCCTCTGCCTCCCAAGTGCTGGGATTAAAGGCATGTTCCCCCCCTCCCACACACACCCCGGCTTTGGATCCCCTTTCTTTCTTGTCTCAAACTCCTTGGGATTCATACATACAGCAGCACGTAGCCTCTGCCACGGCAATAATTTCTCACTTGACCTTTGTCTTCCTCATCAAAGTCAACACTCTGTCACTGTGTTCTCAGTTTGTCGATCTTTCTATGTGGAATAGCCCTGGGCTCGTTCCCGGATTTCTTCTTTAAAGTCTATTTCCTTGTTGAGCTCACTGAACTCTATGGCTTTAGGTACTATCTGCCCACTTACTACTCCCAAATCCATATGTGTGCAGTGCTGTCCACCTTATTATTTCTCTATTACTGTGTTTGAGACAGGGGTTTTCAGTTCACCATGTAGATTAGGCTAGCTGGCCGATAAATGCCACGGTCTGCCTGCCTGCCTCTGTTCCCCTAGGTTGGTGTTACAAGCATACACTTAAAACAAAATAAGATTAGCTTGCATGTTTCTGTGTATACTACATGCATGCCTGATGCGCCTGGAGGCACGAAGAGGGCACCTGATCACCTGGAACTAGAATTCCTGATGGTTGTGAACCACCGTGTGGGTGCTGGGAACTGAACCTGGGTTCCCTGAGAGAGCAACGCGTGCTTTTAATCACTGAGGCACCTCCCCAGCCACGCCTCCTTTTAATGTGGGTGTGAGGATCTCTACCTCAGGCCCTCATGCTTGCAGGGACAGCGCGCTCCCAGGCGTCTATCTTTAGTCAAGCCTCTTTGCGCACTCCACTTAGATGCTGCCTCTCACACCTTAAACTTGTATATCTAAAATCAACTTTTAGTTCTTTTTTTCCAATCTTGCTCACTCCGTATAAAACTAGGATCTCACTGCTTTCCTCTCCCCACTTTATGGTCCTTTTTATTTTATATTTTTAAAGATAGGAACAGTGTTTTCTCTGTCTTCTGCGATGCAGGATGTTACCCTGTCCTAACCCTGTCCCCTGCTTTCTCTTAGCCTGCCCGAGTGGTTGACGGCTCAGGTCTCTGCTGGATGCCGCCATGCCCCTGTCCATTCCTGAGCTTTTGACAACACTCACAACCAGATGGTGCCCAGATCTCTCTCTCCAGCTCAGAAACATCCCATCCACTCCCGTTTGCTTCTTTCACAGGCACCTCAAACTCAATCACCCAGGACGGGCTGTGCGCTCTGCCTCCCATGGCTGGACTCGCTCTTTAGTGCCTTTGCTACTTGGCATCACAAGATGCTGTGAAGTCCTGGTGAGCAGGACCATGTGACCCCATGCCTAACAGGGTCGGGGTGCAACTGCTTGGGGGGCAGCAGCCTGAGGGAACCTCAGAGAACAGAATAGAAACCTAAGAGAACAGGAGCAGGGAGGGTGCCCTGAGCCTCCCCCACAGTGGTTATCTCTTCTGCTGTCCCCTCCTTGTCACCTGTCACTTGGGCTTTATGTCTCATTTGTAGCACCTCTGTAACTCTGGGCACTCATTCATGTGTGTCCACGCCTAAGGGTCACCACAAGAACACCTGTCTAGGTGCTCTCTGTTCACCCTACACCCTCTATTCTTTGACTATGGAATTCTGGAGGCCTGGAACCCAGTGTACCCTGGTGTAGCAGGAATTGGGGGGGGCACTTCTATGTAAACACCAGGTGCTGCACAGCCACAAGGCATCTCCTCCAGGAGGACTTAATTGGGGACTACCTGAGAGACCAAGGGTTGCTGATGAAGACAATGCCAGCCAATTGGGAACTGCTGTTTAGAAGAGAGATGCTTTCTTGGGAGCAATGGAGGGTATTAGAGGAGCTCGCTGCAGTGTTTCTCACCTGCTCCCAGAGTCTGTGTCATCGACTCCGCACTACCTCACCTCCAACCCCCAAGGGCAGATAGGGTCCGGCAGCCAGCGCCCCGGCCCTCACAGCTGCTGGACGGAGAGCTAGAATTCTCTGCCTCATGCTCCTCCTTTAGCCTAGAACCACGCCCACACAGAATGACCAGAACGGAAGGAACCCAGACACACATACACGTACACATGTGGAGCATGACCTCTTGACCACACATGACACAGAAGCTGCCTCAGCCACAGAAACTCACATAACTCATGAAGATCTTCTCTGTAGGTTTCAAGCGTCTCTGGACCTCACAGTCCACAGGGTGGATGACAACGATGCCATCGTCGGAGAAGACATAGAACATGTTTCCCACGCTGAGGCCTGAGGGGGGAGGGGAACACAGCACAGTCATGAGCTTCTTGTGCGGTAGGGCCACACAAGGCACAGCAGCACAGTAGGGGTGTCATGTACTTTTCTGGTGGGGAGGGGTAGACAGTCAATTCCCAAGACTGGGAACCAACGTAACCTATTACCAGCTCTGAAGTACCCGGGATCTCCTGCTCAGGCAAACAGGTCCCTGCTGCTGGAACCCAGGCCGGAGGGAGCTCACAACATGGCTCTCCATAGCTAATCCTAGTTATCCCTTGGCGAATCATCTGGGGCTGCTATATGCATATGCCTCAGAGCAACCCCCCAGCAATCTCACTGTCTGAGGTACCATGCCAAAACACCTCTGCCATGAATGATCCACCTTACAAATCTTGGGCTGAAGCAGTCACTCGGGGCACAGCCTCCCTGGGCTTCTTTGAAAGCCAATCACCAGAAAAGCCAACACAAGATTGACATCTTAATGGAGCCCACGCGGGGTTTGTAGACGCAGCTACGTTTCCAGCTGAGTGCAGCGTGGTGCTCAGTCAGTGTGGGAGAGAGTGAGAGTCAATACTCATTCACCGCACAGTCAACCTCACAGGGACGCAGCCTTCTGATCCGCCCTCTAGAAGGCTCTGTTGAAATCTAGCTTCTACTATGGGGCTCCAAAGGGCTCCTAGCTTCCTTTGCTGCTGCTGTTCGGTCTCATTGCTCTCCTTTTAAGATCTGAGAGTGCCCTGGGACCTATAGTCCCTTCCTCTTGGCTTCTGTGTTCTGGCTTCTCTAGGATTTCAGTATCAGCAGAGATGGGCAAAAGCATTTAACTGCTGAGGTGAGAGGGGATTTGGTCAGTGTGTCATCATATCCTTTGAAAGCAGCACCTACCAGCCCTGTAGTCTAAGGTGGCTTCAGTGTGCCTTTGGTCCCTACAGTACACAGCAACCCCAGTAGACTTGTGTTCGCTTCTGAGTCTCTGCTGTATAAACCTGAGTCCCTCTGCAGTACCCCAACAGCATGCAGAGGCCTAACAGCATACCACTGCTTAAAACACATAGGGCACAAGCTGACTGTACTTGGTGGTCGAGGTACCAAAGCTGGGGAGCAGAGAATGCACCAAGGGTTAGAGCCAGCAACCCTGTTGTGGGCCTCTGTCTTTCACATGTACTATGTCAGGCTCAGTGCCCAAAGCTCAGGAGACCAAGGTGGGTGTGTGCATGTGTGCACCACAAGAGTTTGACTGAGTCCCCTCTCCCCTTGGTACATAGGCTCTGCAAAGCTGGTGGCTCAGGGAAGCTCGGGGAACCAGGAACACATGTGACTACAGGCATGACACACGACAGTCACACGTAGTACCTTCTTCCCGCCACAAGATGTTTGCCACTGTGGCAGCCAAGAATCAGGAGAGCAGCAGCATGATAGCCAGGAGAGAAAGAGAAAAGGACAATGTCAAACCTTCACTGCTGTAATTCGTTCTGTTGAGGAACATTCTAGAATCTACTTGTCGCTCGATGAGTCTGATCACTCACTGGCCCAGCAACAATATCAGCTCATAGTGCTGGACCCACGTGGACACTTCAGGTCTCAGAATGCTTTTTCTCCCTAAATGAATCTTTGAAACTGAGTCCTAGGGTTCTGGCAGCCTCCCTGTCTCTGTGGGCAATGACAGAGTCTCTGAGCAGCCTCTCTCCCCAATTTCCTATGTCCTTCCTGGGTGAGAGCTGATTTTCAGTTAAGACTCTCCAAGGAAGAACATTCTCTCATTCAATGATCAAAGCTTAACTTGGCATCTGACTAAGGGATAGGGTCTGACTGGCACCTATGCTGTGACGTCTACCTGCAGGACCACCTGGGGAGGCAGTGGTTACAAGGGAGAGGATGCTTAGCCCATGAGGCAGGTGATGATTCTCAGAGGAGAGAGGCCACTCTACTCCCAGTTGCATATTCATCTGGTAGCCCCTCCCCCCATACCATGGAGAGCACTAAACTCCATGCTTTTGTCTATATATACACATATACCACGAATACAACAGAACAATTATAATACACCGTGGTGAAAAAGTAAGGGGCTGGAGAAATGTCCTACCAGTCAAGAGCATATGCTGCTCCTCCAGAGGACCATAGTTCAATTCCCAGCATCCCACAACAGGCAGCTCATACCCACCTAGAACTCAAGCTTCAAGAGATCTGATCCCTTCTTCTGGCCAGTGTGTGAACCAGCACACACACACACAGGTACACATTAAAAGAAAATCTTAAAGTTATTTAAGACTTGTAAAGGATTCATTTCTGGAATTTCAGATCAAGGGAAGTATAACTACAGAGAGGGGATGACTGACTGCACCTGCGAGCTTCTAGGCCACCTGGAGCACACGGTGGCCCGAAGGCTTTTGTGACTGAGTTTCCAGTCATACATCACATAGGAGGCAGGAGCAGAGCTGGGGTATTTGGGCTTCCTTATAGTCCTGGCCTCTGTGTCCTGATCAGAGACTTCTATCGTCTATGTTTCCAGAGCTGTGTAGTTTGCTTGAGAAGGTCACCATCTGTATCTAGCTTTATGGACAGAGGAAATAGATTTATCCCAGCCTTTAGAAGCTTGGTGATTGTGGCCCTGGAGAGTTAACGCATTCCCCTTGCCCCCCAAACACTGCTGTACAGCTCAGGACTTCAGAGCCCATGGGGGCACTCACGTGTCTTCCTAGCCGAGTCCTCAATGAAGAGGGAAGAGATATCTTCATCCACACCCACTTCATTCTTGGCAATGCAGGTATACGCCCCAGTATCTTCATAGCGAACGCTGCCGATGTGGAGTTCGCTTCCGTTGGCTGTAGAGGGGAGAGTGCACAGGGTGGTACTCTCGGGGCGGGGGAGCACCCTTTCATGTGCCCTCCCCACCATGCTCTCAGGATCTCTGGTGAGCCTTGAGCTAAAACCATAGTCATGGAGTATGACTGAAGGCAGACAATATCCTTGGGACTGGACCCAGGATAGGGTGGCACTGCTGAAATAGAGGGTGACCTGGAATCTGGCCAATGGCTTCTCAGATGCCCATGAGACCTGTGTATGCCACAAAACAGGGGATCTCTGTTTCCTCTTAACATGCCAGATGATCTTGCCTCTCATTTCCTGTCCTGGGATTCACATGCAATTCTTACCCAAGAGGGAGAGCTGTTTGGACATCTGGGTTGAGACGTCCATGCCATTTTTCAGCCAAATGATTCTGGGCAGGGGAATGCCTTCAGCATGGCATCGAAGGCTGGCTGCCACCCCAGGTTCTTGTGCCTGGGTCTCTGGATAGACACGGATGACTGGTGGCACTGTAGGTGAGAGTCAGTGTTGGTAAGAACAAATTCACACCCGGTCTTGGGCCTGTAATCAGCCCCTGAGACCCAGATCCAGAGGGTGAACCCGAGAGGTGACTCTGGAGGCCTCAGGACCAGTTTACAGTGATCATCTTTGACAACCCACGCACCGAGGAGAAAGGCTGTAAAATGAATTACTGGTAATAAACACAACCGGTGTTGTACCCTGTAATTCATGGCTTCCACCTTTGTTCTAAATATGATCAGAAAGACATCCAAATATTTAACAGTGTTCAGCCACAGGATATAAAGAGCGACCAGCGGCTGGAATTAATCTCCGAATGAACGAAACTCAGATGTATTATTCCTGTTATCGGAAAGCCATTGGACAGGGCCTTAATTTCTTTCAGGAAATGCTTCACGAAGCACTTATGGGCACTGACTGGCAGGGCTGCTAATTACATCACAGCTCTGGGGAAGCCCATCGATTTTCCAGTGGGTCATTTTTATTCCTTCACTCCCTGAGCTCTGGAACCTGCACGGAAGAAGGATGTGTCCTTGGCTGGGGAGTCGCTGGCTCTGGCCCCTGGTGGTTGCGTTTCAGCTTGGGCGTATGACCTGCCCCACTGGCTAGATGGCCACAGACACGCAAGACTCCAGCACATCCTACAGTGCACCGCCCCTTACATGGACAGGCCATGGGGAGGGACTCTTGGAGAAGTGGAGATTTCGGGAGAAATCCTCTATCCTGTGGCTAGAAGTAAAAACATTCTCACATTCACATCATCATTTCTCACATTCACAAGGGCTTATGTTTATAATACATTATACTCTATATACTGTAAAACAGGATTTGAGAGTGTATGTAAACAAACAAGTTTTAAACAAATCACACATTTTTGTGTGTGTATGGGGGGGTGGATTCCTCTTGAAGTGGATAACTATGTTTTCTTAGCACTATCTGGAAGTTCCTTTGTTTATCACAAGGAGGAATCCTGGTATTTGAGATGAGAATCTTCTCTGGGCTAGCAGAGAGTACTTGATACTTATGTAGGAGGAGCCTATGGCACCGATGATGGAGTCTGAGTAAGGGAGCACTCTGGTGGTCCACACTCGGTAGACAGAGGACAAATTAGAAACTATAGAGTCATTAGGAGCAGTGGATCTGCAGTTGCCATAGATAACACCATCACCACTACTATTACTACTTTCTCCTCCTCCTCGGATGTATTTATTTTATTTCTATGGGTGCACTGTAGCTGTCTTCAGACGCACCAGAAGAGGGCACCAAATTACATTACAGATGGCTGTGAGCCACCATGTGGTGGCTGAGAATTGGACTCAGGACCTTTGGAAGAGTAGATGGTGCTCTTAACCATTGGGCCATCTCTCCAGCCACCATAGACACTCTTCTTAACAACTCAGCTCTAGTTCCAAGGCTTGCCCTGGCTGACCTCTGGGAGGGAAGAGGGGAAATCCAAACTAAGCTCAGGGAATCCTAAGAGCAAGATGTCTCTGCCATCTCTCCCTCAGTTCTCTTTGCTCACAGTTTTGGGGATAGAGTCCCAGGCTATATAGCAGCATCAAGGATGATTCTGTCCGAGATCAACCATCAAGGATGGAGGAGTTGAGTAAGACCAGTTGAGATGTGGGCAGGGATTGCTTTTAAGAACACAGATGTAAGTTTTTCTTGGACCTACTTGGTTCATATAGGAAAGGATGAACCTTCCTCACACATTACACTAGGCAGTGGGAGAAATGGGCTCCAAGAGGCACAGAATTTGGGTAAGGAGGCTATAGAGGTCCAGAGCACTGAGGCTGATGGGTGGTTTGAGAAGGTTCTAGAACAAAGCAGGGTTCTAGAGGTAGAGGACTACCTGGGACATGGGCACTAGCATGGGCTCTTGCAAGATCTCCACCTATTCATAGCAGCCCACCTGACAACCACAGAGCGAACCCACAGGAAGCAGAAGAGTCCACAGAGGTAGAAGTGGAAATGGAGAACTCAACTGGAAAGCCAAGAGAGCAATGAGTAAATCTTTGAGCTTGCCTACTTCTAAGAACAGCAAGTCTGATCAATTGAAAACAAGAGAAAAAGAATACAAAGGGGCCTACGAGTGTGGTAATGCTGTATTAAGTTATGGGTAATGAAAGCCTCAACGAAATGGATCATTTAAAAGGAACCTTTGGGGCTGTAGAGATGGCTCATATATATAAATGAATAAGTTGTGACTGTCTCACTCGGTCCTTGGCTTAGTTAGTTTTCTATTGCTGGGATGAGAACCATGACCAAGGCAACTTATAGAACAAAGGAAAGTCTTTGAGGCTTATCAGAGGTTGGGTATCTGGTCGTGATGGGGAGCATGGCAGCAAGTCAGACAGGCATGGGCCTGGAAGAGGACTTTAGAGCTTACGTCTTATACAGGAGTTGGAAGTAGGGGGGAAGAGAGCTAACTGGGGACGGCATGGGCTTTTGAAATCTTGAAGCTCACCCCAGTGACATGTGTCTCCCAACAATGTCATACTTTCTTATTCTTCTCAAGTAGTTCCACCAACCTGGACCAAGTAATGAAAGACCTGAGCCTCTGAGTGCCGTTTTCAATCAAACCACCACAGACCTGTGTAAATCAGGATAATAAATACAGTTGCTAATGTCTAGCAGGCATTTCAAGAACACACTGGGCTACAGAGATGGCTTGGTGAACAGAGTATTTGCCGTGCAAGTGTGAGGACCTGGGTTCAGATCCCAAGAATCCATGTAGAGAGCTGGGCTCAGTAGCATCTTTCTATAATCCTGTCTTTCCTGAGGCGCGATGGGAGGCAGGGACAGGAGAACCTCCAGAGGCTCCTGGGTGGCGCCAGTGAACACGAGGCCTGCCGTAAGCAAGGTGGGGCTTAAGGAACAACCCCCGAGATTGTCCTCTGACCTCCATATGCTGAGGGACGTGTGCACACATGTGAATATATGAACATGCAGACATGCATAAAAATATAACAGCAGATTCTGAGTAAGTATGTTTCAGTGTTTATTAGGATATCTATAATGACCAAAGTCAAAGATGGCCAAAAAGAAATCATTTGATTTTCTTACTAGATACTGAAAGAACCTTTGAAAAAGACCTAAACTCCTTTTCTTGGTGTGTGACTCTGAGAGCCCCAGTAAAACAGGAACAAAATGATATTTTCCTCCTACAACGAAGAATATGTCCACAAAAAGAAGGACCAACACCCTTCCTTTCAGGAAAACGAAAGAGGAGAAAGTTCAGGAAGCAATGTTAACTCTGATGCTCCGGGGAATTGGCCAAGAAAGATGAGCTATGAAGGCGTAGACATTAAAGAATTATGCCATGTTTATCCCTGTGAGTACACACCCAGCAGAAACAACTGAAGGACTCTCAGTTCACCACGGTGGGGAAGGCATGGTGAAGGGAGGGGCTCTCTCTCCGGTGCAACTGAGGCTCTTCATCATATTGTGACCAACCAGGTAGCAGAGAATGTGGTTGGTCGAAGTGAGTATGACTTCAGAGCCTTAACACATAGCGACCTAATTCCACTACCTAAGTAATTCCACTACCTAAGCCCCACCTCCTAAGGGCTCACCAGCCACCGAAATAACACCCCAAAACTGAGGACCAAAATTTCAAAAACATTCATGGGGAACATTCAAAAATAAAAATATTTAAATTCATATTCATTTAGGTGTCTGTGTCTGCTTGTCTGTATGTGCACCATGTACATGTAGTACCCTCAGACAGCAGAAGAGGGCGCCAGTTCCCGTGGAATTGGAGTTACAGGAGTTTGTGAGCCACCTGCTGCGGTTCTAGAACTTTGGTCCTTAGGCAGGTGCTCTTAACTGCTGAGCCATCTCTCCAGACTCTCAGAGGGACATTTAAGATTGCAACCATATAATAGCGAAAAGTGATGTTTTCCGTAGCAGCACTCCAGGCCACGAGCCAAAAAAAAAAAAAAGAATGGTTAAGATCACATGACAATACAGAGCCAATACCAAACATCCAAAGTTAATAGCTTATTTATAGATCAGAATAGACCAGACAGATAACAGCCTGGACCCAAGTGATGAGAACTGTAAAATCTTAGTGACAGCAGGAGAAAAGGCAGTAATGTGAGGGAAGCCATTGATTAGGAAGATTTTCCATTGTCACAAACAAGATCTGACAAATTAACCCACAGACTATATCTAATTCCAATTAAAACGGATCTGTTGGGGCTTGACGAAAATAATGCTGAGTTTATCTAGAAAGGGGAAAAAATTCAGTGCACAGCCAAGGGAACTGAGAACTAACATTGCTTCTTGTCATTTTTCTAAACCAAGATGTCACGGAGCAATTGCAATACTGAGTGTGTTGTGTGGGCGGGGCAAGGCTTCTCTGAGCCTAGCACCCGACTAAAGACCTTGATTGATTTTACAAGGCTCTGTCAATTCCATATCAGGCAGCTGACATCTATGAAAGACCAGCCGGGTATTAGGCATGTTGCTAACAGCAGTACGAGTCCCTTGGGTAGTGGAGCGTTCTGTGTGGGGAAAGAAGACTGAAGGAGCTGTCAGGGTGATGGTCACTCCCAGGGGGAGGGGCCTGAGGTGCAGAGCCTATCAGGCTTTACTCTCCCCTCCTCCTACAGGAGAGTCAAGTGTCAACCTTCAGGTGTCTGTGGGACCTGTCTCTTCATTGGTGCTGAGCTCATCCAGGGAACAGGACTGGCTCCCACAAGGCCTGGAGACTGGCCCTGGTCCCTGCTCTCATCTCTGGCAGACATGTGCTGCAGATTGAGAAGTTTTCACACTTGAACAGCTCACATCTATCTGATCACGCACAGTGCTCACTCTGTTCCCTGCCCCCACCTCCCAGGGCCTGTGTGCACAGCTCTGAGATGGGAGATTTCTCAGGCCAATCTGGGACTAAATTTAAACTGAAATATGTGATAGGGTTCTAGAACAGAAAGACACCTGACTGAAAGTCAAGGGTATAGAATGAGTCACTCAACAAAACACATGCCTAAATTCAAGGCACCAAACTTTCCATAGGTGGGGGTGGGAGTGGGGGGTAGGGTAGGGACATGGACACACACACACACACACACACACACACACACCCTCTGCCCATCTGGAAGTCTCTTTGAGGACACGGCAACTCTGAGGAGAGGACATGGACTGTCCCTTCCTCCCAGCTTCCCTCAGACCTCTGAGCGAGGCTCACTAGGCTCTTCTCTCGTCCTTCATAATGACATCATGTCATGTTGTTCTGATGGGCCCTCCCTCTAGTGAAGCTCCTTTCCCTGTTTGTCCCCGTCCACTGGAAATGACCCCAAAAGCTTTCTCCTGAGGACACTGCTTCTCTTGCAGCTTTCTAGGGCAGCCCCTTCCTCCTCTAGGATAATACCCCTCGTTCCTCACCTGATTCTACTTCTAGGGACTTTTCTCCTTTCAGCTCACACAATCTGTTCATTCTGAGATGAAAGAAAATAAAGTGACTCTAAAGCACCCCCAAAACAGAGCCTGCTCTTCACCCTGACTTCTTCCCCCACCCCAGCCCCTTTTCTCCGATGTCATCAGCAGTCTTCCCTAAGCCAGACCCGGCCATCCACTGGGCCACAGTGGCTTCCACATGCTGGCCTGACCCCGGTGGCCCTCATCACTGCCCTGGCCTGCCTGATGGCACCACACAGCTGAGGGGTCTCCACTTGGCCCTGGGCACCCCTCCTCGTTCCCTCTGGCCTCTCACCTGCTCAGCTGGCTTTTCCTCACAGCCCTGGCTCTGAACGCAGGTCTTCATCCTCTGGTGGCCCAACCCATCCACAGACTTGACCCCTGTCTCCTGACACATCTGAAATGCATCGCTCCAGCTCAGACCTTGCCCTTAATGCAAACTTAGATGTCTATTTGCACCCCACTCCACAGGGCATCTCTGTGGATACCCGACATTGGTCATGGTCTAGTGAGTTCTTCCCCCTTTGTTTCAGTCAAGGACAGGCCTCCCTTGCCAGACAGAGCATTTGGGGTTACCTTTGACCCCCCCCCACTTTTCATCAATACTACCCTCTCCACCTCTTTCTCCTGCTGTCCTATGTAAATAACTTACGTTTCCTCCGATTCTCCTAATTCCTTCTGTTCTTTAAGAAACGTCTTCCTCAGCACTTTTGCCCATGGCCACACCCCCACGCAGACATGGCATGCCGATTTGTTGAATGGCTGGGAGATGTATAGTAAGTAAGAGGGTGGGGAAAAGAGCATCTCTCAATAAATAGAACAAGTACATGCCAGGAAGTCAAGAAGGCAGCTCTGGGAAACTGAGGAGCTGGTGAAGCTGGGATGGGGGGAAGGGAGAACATGTCGCCAGTGAGGCTCAGAGATAGGCTGGCTGGGCGTGCCCGTGTGTGGAATATGAGACATGGCGCTGCATTGGGGTATTTGGGATCATGGGAAATTACCATGATTCCTCATGAGCCAGTGGGTTAGTTTCTCTGTTTCTCTCTGTCTCTTTCTCTCTCTGTATCCTGTGGGCTACTCTGGGCACCTAGGCAGGACCAGAGGCCCCTTGGTCTATCCTGAGTTGCATCATGGAAGGTGAAGGTTGGCCCCAGGGACACTGTCTTGCTAAAAAACAAACAAAAAACAAACAAGCAAGCAAACAAACAAACAAACAAAATCCCTCAGCATTTGCTGAGGATAAAAGTAGCATGAGGAATTAAGAAAAAAAAAAACACATTTCAGTTGGTTGGGCCCTCAGTGCCTGCCTATAAAACCAAACAGTTCTCCTATGGGTGAGGCCCAGGTTCTGAGTGAGGTTCTGGCCTGCATCCACCCAGCCCTGATCCCTGCAGTCACAGGCTTTGGCTATGCCCAATGCCAGCCCTGTAGAGCCTGCCAGGACAGGCAGGTCCTGAGGAGGAGACCAGGCTGGGACTCACCCACATGGGGACTCGTCAGAGCAAAAGGAAGCTGGCAGCGTTCAGGAGCATGATAAGGGCACAACTGTTCATGTCCTAGGCCATGCACATCCCAGCTCCGAGCCCCTGCCCTTCGTCCTCTGCACACTGAAAAGATTATGAAACTAAGCTACACTGGACAAAGATATTTCCTTTTACATCTGTAAAAACCTTCTTATGAGAACTTGAGGGACTCAGTTGGTAGAGTGCTTTGCCTAACAAATACAAAGACCTGCATTGCAATCAGAGAACCCACACAAAAAGGCAGGGTGAGGAGGAGAAAGGTAGGTGGTCCCTGGGGGGGGTCTCTGGACGGTCGGCCAGCCAGCCAGCCAGCCTAGACTACTTGGTGAGCTCCAGGCTAGCAAGAGACTGTCTCAAAAATAATAAGGTAGGTGACTCCTCAGGAATGACGCTGAAGTTGACCTCTGGCCTCCAGGTGCAGGTGTACACACCCACACCCACACCCACACCCACACCCACAAACCTACGCACACTCCATTTGTGTCCATAACACAAAGGATCACTTTCTTTGGGAAGAGTCTCTCATTGCCAAGGTTTAGGCAGCATAAACATGTTCTTAAGTAAGAAGTCACGAAAGTACCAAGCTGGAGTAATAAGCAGATTTGAAGATGATTATTGTGTTTTGGGGATGAATCACTGCTTGTCTGAACTGTGGGGAGGTCGAAGGTATTTTTAATTTAATGGATTAATCATCGATGTCTAAAGTTCTTGCTCCTTCCTATGAAAGCAGTGCGGGGACTCTGCAGGAAGTTATAAATCATGTCAGATTTTGGGCCTCATCTCTGAAAGCCTGGGCTATGGGGAAGTTATACTAATAATTTGTGTGGGGGTAGCATAGCTTTCTGGAAGGGTTCCTTTATGCAGTTAGGTTAAGCAGCCACAGAAATGGGGGGATCTCACAAGTTGGTGGTAGCCCAGTCTCTGTATGGGACCTCTGCGACCAACAGCTGAGAGCAGTGTGGCTCTAGCAGGAAGCAACCTGTACTGGATGGGGTAATTTTCTCTGGGCCTCCGTTTTCCTATCTGTATAATGGATGTACTGGAAATCCTACAAGCAGCCTCTAGCTTTGATCATTAATGTCTACCAACTCTGACTAAATGTGGCTTAAGATAAATCCAAAGTCTTCCCCAAGTCTGCCTGTCCTGTATCCTGTATATTTCCAAAGCAACTTACTGCCCGACCTAGAAGAGACCAAACCAGACCTCCAACAGTATAGTGGGGAGCTGTACCAAACTCTACTGGCTTCCCAGGACCCTCTTTCATACCCTCAAGTGTGGCGTGGATGGTGAAAATGATAGCCAATGTGACTACCCATATCTCCTCCTTTCTCAGAAGACTCTTCAGCAAGACAGAGAGCCCTCTGAGAATCACCAGGACCCTCCTAGCCTTCTAGGGTCCTGCACAGACTTCCCTCCTTCTGCACTGTCTTAGTTAGGGTTTTACTGTTGTGAAGAGACACCATGACCAAGGCAACTCTTATAAAGACAACATTTAACTGGGGCTGGCTTACAGGTTCAGAGGTTCAGTCCATTATCATCAAGGTGGGATCATGGCAGCATCCAGGTAGACCTGGTGCAGGAAGAGCTGAGAGTTCTACCTGTTCATCTGAAGACTGCTAGGAGAAGACTGGCTTCTAAGCAGGTTGGATGAAGGTCTTAAAGCCCACTCCCTTAGTGACACACCTCCTCCAACAAGGCCACACCTCTAAATAGTGCCACTCCCTAGACCAAACATTCAAATCACTACATCCTATTTCCTGGCCTCCATAGGTTTGTTCAAACATATGAGTCTATGGGGGCCATACCTAAATATAGCATAATGCAAAATACATTTAGTTTAACTTCAAAAGTTCCTATAGTCTATAGCAGTCTTAACAATGTTAAATGTCACAAGTTTAGGGCTGGAGAGATGGCTCAGTGGTTAAGAGCACCGGCTGCTCTTCCGAAGGTCCCAAGTTCAAATTCCAGCAACCACATGGTGGCTCACAACCACCCATAATGAGATCTGACTCCCTCTTCTGGGGTGTCTGAAGACAGCTACAGTGTACGTACATATAATAAATAAATCTTTTAAAAAATTTAAAAAATGTCCAATGTTCAAAGTCTCTTCTGGGATTCATCTAATCACTTAGCTGTAACGCTCAAACCAAGATGGAAGACCAGCTAGGCAAACTACAAACTCTGCATCTCCGTGTTTGATGTCAAAGTGGCCTTCTGATCGCCAATTCCTTTTTCATCTGTGTTGACTGCAAAAAACTCTGCCCCAACCCCCGGGCTGGTTCCATTCTGTTAACAGCTTTCCTCAGCAAGTATCCCATGGCTCTGGCATCTTTAACACTTTTGGGTCTCCAAGGCAACTTTAACTTCACGGCTTCTTGTTTCAGTGTCTGGGATCCACACATGATGATCTTCTGGGCTCCTCCAAGGGCTTGGGTGACTTCCCCAGCTCTGGCCTCTGTAGCATCCTAAGTTCTGGTTGACTCCACTCCACTGCTGCTACTGTTCTGGTGATCATCCCATGCTACGGGCATCTCAAATACTCTGGAGTCTTCTGCTGCAACTAGGCTTCACCAATAGGCTCTCATAGGCTCTATCATGGTGCCAAACCTCAACTTCTTTGCATGACCCCTTCAGGCCTTGCCATCAACTTCAAGTGAGGCTGTACCTTCACCAGTGGTCTTCTGTGGCTTCTCACAGTGCCAAGCCTCAACTGCATTTCATGATTCCTTCATGCCTTCAAAACCAGTACCACCTGGGTGACTCTTACACATTATCAAGTACAGCTGCAGCACAAGGTATTCAACTCCCTCACTGCCTAAGCTTGGCTGTCCTGGACTTGCTCTATAGATTGACCTTGAACTCAGAGATCTGCCTGGTTCTGTCTCCTGAATGCTGGGATTAAAGGCATGTATCACCATGCCTGAACTTATGCTGTCCTTCACCTAGAATTTACTCTGTCCCAGGCTGGCCTTCACCTCAAAGATGTGCTTGGTGTTGTCTCCTGGGATTAAACATGTGCAGCACCATGCCTGGGCCTAAGCTTTTCATGATCACTGTTCCTCAGGATCAGTGTTCCTCTAGATCAAAAGCCTGTGTCTTTCATTTCATTTCTCAATTGTAGTTCATTCCAGATTAAACGTCCAAGTGAAAACAATAACCACGTAATAATAACACCCAATATGCTATAACTATTCCTTGTTCAATAACAAACACATAAACAATAAGCTTAGCTGGGTGGGATCTTGTCACAAAGTCATCACTCCCTTAATCTGTTTATCTCTTTGGACATAGGGTTCAGCTCCATTTCACTTCCTGGTATCCCTTTATTATTTGAACCATACATTTTTATGTTTTTCTTTTCTAAGCTTGCTACACTTGTTCAAAATGCTTTTCATGAGACTTTACCAGAGAGCAAAGCCTTTGTTGGGCTTTTTTGAGACTTCCTTTGTCAATGCAATTAATATAAATCTCTTTAATTTAGCCTCAGGTAGATTCCTCAGACAAGGACAAAAAGCAGCCACAGTCTTTACCAAAATATAACAGGAACAGTCTCTCAGCCACATATTAAAATTCTTCTTCTCTGAAACCTCTAGAGTCAGGCTTCCAGAGTTCAAATCACCCTTAGCAACAGTCTTCCATATTCCTACTAGGATAGCCCATTAGGCCCCCTTAAAGCATCCCACTGCTTCCAAATCTAAAGCCCCACATTCTTCTAAACAAAAGCATGGTTAGGCCTATCACAGTAATACCCCAGTCCCTGGTACCAACCTCTGTCTGTTAGGGTTTTACTGCTGTGAATAGACATCATGATCAAGGCAACTCTTATAAAGAACAACATTGAACTGGGGCTGGCTTACAGGTTCAGAGGTTCAGTCCATTATTAATCATCAAGGTGGGAGCATGGCAGTGTCCACCCAGGCATGGTGCAGGAGGAGCTGAGAGTTCTACAACTTCATCTGAAGGCTGCTAGGAGAAAACTGGCTTCCAGGCAGCTAGGATGAGGGTCTTAAAGCCCACTCCCATAGTGATACACCTACTCCAACAAGGCCACACCTCCTCCAAATAGTGCCATTCCCTGGGCCAAACATATTCAAACAACCACAAACAGCAAGCCATATCCCATAAAGATCTTCGTCCCCTACTTCTGGAAGATTTTTTTAGTGACCCAGTCCTCCTTCCTGAGGCCAATGGCTTAGAAAACTGCTTGGTCAGGGTGGGGGGAGTACTAAGTGGGGAGTTAGTTCTTCCCAGCCTTCAAGATGGCTGGCAACACCTGAACTGAGTGAGTTAGAAGGATCCTTCCAAACCCGCCTGTCTTCCCTGGCCGAGCCTGAGAGGAGGAAGCTCAAAGGGCCCTGTGAGAGAAGGACTGCTGCAAGGAATAAAGCCTCTTAGATGCACAGTGATGTGGTGTCATGTTACCCGTGAGAGCCTTGGTGGCTTAGACGAGGAACCATCGTTAGATCCAGAGATCAAGGGATCCTGTCACCTGTAGGCCACTCATGGTCCATACTTCACAATGGCCACTGGGGCCACAGAAAAGCCTAGGGTAACTTGGCTGTGTGACTCATCCTCAAGACCCCTCCCCCAGCATTTGGATTCATTTCACCCGAGGAAGCCTTGGGTCAACCAGGCCCAGTACTTTCTACGCTATTCCTTCTATTACAGCAGACGGGCCACTTATGCCTTTAACGAGACAGAATGCAAGGGAGGATGAGGTTTGCTTGGAGCGGCGTGGAGGGGGCTTCGAGGGGACAACATGCACGGAGCCATTTACTAACCATTCACCTGCAGGACGTGGGTCTGGAACAGCTGCTCATGGCCCAGGGCGTGGCAGGTGTAGTTGCCCATGTGGATTGTGGTCACCTTGGTGATGTACAGGGAATCATCCTCGCCAAAGTCCTGTGGGGCAAAAGAGCGGTGATGAGATTCGCTTCTCTGTGGAGCAGACTGGACAGCTGGTGAGTTAGGTTTCCAGGAAAGACACCCCCCTCCCTGGCACGTCGTCCTTTGTGTATGGCCATGGCCTCTTCCACTTCCAGTTCCCTGAAAGGAACGGGAAATGCTGGCTTGTTTCACAGGAACCTTGCTCACCTGGTGCAAGGCTTGGTTCTGGAGGGAGGGCCTTGTTGAGAGCAAGGGCTGACAGACTTTCTTAAAGGGCTAGGTAGGAACTCTGTCAGCCTCCCTAGACTTCAGATTTCTGTCAACTCTTTGGCTCTTCCATGATACATGATGATAGCTGGGAAGATATGCATACGAATGAGTATGACATGTTTGGTGGCATCTACAGACTCCAGTTTGCTTAACCAGGGTTCAATTTCATCCTGATCCCACGTGCATATGGGTAGCTTATGGGGTCAACCAAAGGAAGAGAGACAGACTGATGGAAACATCGAACAAACCAAACCAAGGCTAGGTGTGTGTGTGTGTGTGTGTGTGTGTGTGTGTGTGTGTGTATGTATGAGAGAGAGAGAGAGAGAGAGAGAGAGAGAGAGAGAGAGAGAGAGAACCTGAATGACTGACTCATTCATTTCCAGGGTTTCTACAGGAAGTAGCCCAGTGAGCCAGTGAACGTTAGCTCCATGGTCTTTACAGCCTCCTAGGATGGCTCTTCCTAGGTCAGGGCACAGGGGAGGGCACAGGCAGAAGTCCAATAAACACAGAGCCCCGGCACTCCCCTGGTTAGCTGTTCTTTCTTGTTCTTTCTTCCAGGCACCAGCTGCAGACAAGTTAGGACTCACGATTTCTTAAGTCTGTAGAAAGTCCTCAGGAGGTTTGGCTTTAGCTACCTGACATCTCTAAAGATGTGGGGCTTGGCACTATTAAGATCTTGAAGGCTTCGGCTTACGGGTAAGAAAAAAGGGTTGCCCAGGATGGGCACTGTGTTTTGGAGTCACCTGGCACAGGGGACCCAGGCGATTCAGAATTGGCTGAGGTTCTGTTCAGAAGCTCCATAGTGTCCACTCATAAGCTGTGGATGATACATGTGTCCTGTTTGCCTGATGGGGAGGGAGGTTGGCGACCCAGCAACAGAGTGCATGGGAGGCCAGGTGTTGGGGTGCACAACTGCAGTCCCAGCACTTGGGAGATTGGGGGGGGGCGGCAAGAGGATGAGAGATTCTTGTAACCTGGGTCATATGAGACCCCATCCTAGTTTGCATTTTGTGGCCGAGATGAAACACTGATCAAAACCAACTTGGGGGAGGGAGGGGCTTACCGTAGCTCATGGGTTCTAGTTCATCACCGAGGGCACCCTGGGGACAGTAACTGAAGTGCTGGCCACGCTTACTGCGGCATCTTTCCGAGGGTACCGCCACCTGCAGTGGTCTAGGCCTTCCTGCATCGGTCATTAATGAATAAAAGGCCTTCGTAGACTTGCCGACAGGTCAGCCACATGGAGGCAGTTCCTCAGTCGTGGCTCCCTCTTATCAGGTAACTTTAGTTTGTGCCTACTTGGCAGCAACTAACGGGCATAGAACTTATCCAAACCAAAGCAAAGCAAACCAAACTCAAAGGAAGGCACATAGAGACGCTTTCTGGGATGGGACGCATGGCACACATGCGGGGCTTTTTGTTTTTCCTGTTATGTGCACCTTGTTCCCTCTCCTGCTTGCTCCTGTCTTCTCTGAGCTTCCTTTGTCCGCAGAGGCACTGTCGTGGCAGGACTTGAGGCTGTCAGCCGCCTTGCACGGGACATCTGTGAGCACTTAGTGCACGTGCACAGGACATCTGTGAGCACTTAGTGCACGTGCACAGGACATCTGTGAGCACTTAAGGCACCACCCCTGCCTCTGCGGCAGTGACACTCTCCCTTGATCAGACCCCTAGGGTCTGGTCACAACCGCATGAGTCCCTTGAAAGATGTTCTGTGGGCTGGGTATGTGGCTCAGCTGGTCGAGTGCTTGCCTAGTGTGCTCAGAGTCTGAGTTTTCTCCCCAGGGTGCTTAAACAGGAGGTGACAGCACATGCCCAGAATCCCAGCATGTGAGCTGTGGAGGTATGAGGAGGAATTCGAGGCCATCCTCAGCTACATAGCACATTCAAGGCCAGTGAGAGAGAGAGAGAGAGAGAGAGAGAGAGAGAGAGAGAGAGAGAGAGAGAGAGCGATATGCTTTGGGGCTAACTTAGCCCAATGAGGGATGAGAGAAAGGCACAACACAGTGGCAGAAAGGTTGACAGTGAACATGGCTCCTGCTTTCCAAATTAGTAAGAAATGGCTCACCGTGCTCTCATCTGGAAGCCTTCTGGAACCCTGCCCCCTAACCGGGAAACATCACTTTCCTTAAAAGAGCCTATTCCTACCTTCCCGTAGATGCCTTGGTCATAAAGAACACAGCAGATAGCTGACTTATCCATTGTCATAACAGAGCCATAAGGGCTTAACACCTGAGTTGCTGATGAAGAACTAATGGCTGATCAATACTGAGATGACAGATTTCTGTCTGTTTCCTGAATCAGAATGTAAGTGTTCTGCTTGGAGTCCAGTGCTGGGAGGCTGGGTGCAGCCTGGCGTGTGTATAAGGGGGCGTGTAATTCATCCTAAGCGGGGAGGAGGAGGGAGGGAAACTCAGTGCTTCACATGGTCAGATGCAGGCAGACTCCATCCTAAAGCGCAGAACCCGAGCTGTTTGCTGGGTCTAGTGCAGGGTCATTTGCGTTTTTCTTGACTCTCCTCATCACAGCCTTGTTAGGGCCCTTGAAGGTAACCTCAAGCTCCAGTGGTCGCATCCTATGGTCTCTACTTTGTCAGGGTTGCTAGTCACCTGTGTCACAGCATTTTGGAGGCTTAGAAGGGGTCTAGGTGAGGCAGCTGTCTAACGCCAAACTTTCAGGGATCACCTGAGAGTGGTGCCCCATTAGCATCAGCACGCAGAATTCAAGAGGTTACTCATGTCAGGATCTGATGTGTGGCCAGCTCCCTGCCGCCCCCAACTGCCAGTGCTCTATATCTAGAGATAGTCAGGGGAGAAGAGGAAAAAATGCTGCCCGTGCAGACTTTTGTTCTTGTCAACAATCCCTGAAGAGTCCAACACAATAACTGTTTGTGTAGTCTCCATACCATGCCACACCACACACATATGTAGAGATGGCTCAGGCCAGGGTACGCATAGGTATGCAAATGCTGTCCCATCTTATACAAAAGACTTGGACATCTCCAGATTTACATCACCTCATTTTATCTTCTCGGAAAATGCCCGAACATCAAGCAGTCTACCCCAGTCCCGTGGGGCAGTCAGTAGGATTTATTTTAAACATCGGATCTCTCTTGCAGCCTCTATCATGACACCCTGCACCCAGCCACAATGGTCTCATCTGGGGAACAAAGACCTTTGTCTCCCTGTAGTGTGCTTACCCACATGGCTTCCCACAGAACAGGCTTTTTCAAGCAACCGCCAGAGGGCGCACTCCATCACCCAGCCTGGGGGGGGGGGCAGTGGCAGTGCTGCCCTGGCCCTTCCTGCTTTCCACTCCCTCTGCCCTTGCCCTAGGACTCCTGCCCATCCTTGACAGGATTACGGGAGCCTTTCCCGTGCAGTCCCTGTCCTCCCCACCCAGCCCCCCAGGCTGTCATTTATCTCTGTCTCCTCCGAGGGCGCTCACCTCTTACCCCACTGCCATTCCAACCCCTTCTTCTTTGCATCACAATGCCTTGTCACTGTGTTTGCCACCTGTGGAACCCTCTCAACTTAAGCTGCAAGAGGAGGAGGGGATGCTTAGACTCTGGTCACTGCTGTGTCCCCAGGGCTGAAGCCAGCAGTTCACATCTGGTGGTGTTTAGTGAGTGGGCCGTGAGCTGCCGGGTGAGTGAGACTTCCGGCAGGGATACAGTCGGGGTCTGGCTCTCTCTCGTATGTAAGTCTGAGTGCCCTGCTCCTGCCTTTGTGATTAAGTGTTGATTAGCTGTGCAAGGTCAAAACATGGGATTGGTCACAACAAAGGGGGCGGCTGAATGGCAACAGACTGGTCCCAAGTATCCAGGCATATATATATATATATATATATATATATATATATATATATATACACACACACACACAGTTGTGTATGTGCAGGTACATATAGAGGCGAGAGGTCAACACAGGGTCTCTGCATCGGCCTGCAGCTTGCTGATATGGCCTTGCTAGCCTGCCAGGGAACCCCAGGATCCTTCTGCCTCTGCCTTCCCAGTGCTGGGATTACATACATACGGCTCCACACGTGGCTTTCCTATGGGTTCTAGGGTTTAAAGTTAGGTTCTCATCAATCTTAGGCACTTTAGTGCCTGAGCCTTCTTCCAAGGTCTGGTGGAATCCTGTTCCCAAGTCCTGCCGATCTCTTCTCTGTCATGTAGCCTTTAGGGCATCTCGGATAGACTGGAGGTTTGGCTCAGGGCGGCAGCAGACAGAAACCCCTGTGCAAGAGCCCCAGACTGTTAACTAACTGTGTGCCTCAGAGTCTTTCAGCTTCCGCCTGCTTCTCTCAAGAACAAGTCCTTGTTCCCCTTAAGAGGAGCATGCCCCTGCGGTAGTGAGCCAGTGGGAGGAGCCGTACCAGCCTGGAGGGGACCAGGGAGCCGGCCAGATGCTTTAGAGCTCTTTTGTTAAGTGCAGAGCACACCACCGCCTGTGGTGTCAGCTCAGGGAGAGCCCGCCTCTGTAATAAATAAAATAATCTCTCTAGGCTAAAACAATAGACATCATATAATTACAGAACGGAATGCATATTGTTTTCTGGATATGAGTACTGGCTGCAGAAATCAAATTACCTCATTGGATGTGAGAGAATTACTTTAAACATTGATTTATAAGAAGCTACATAAAACTAAGCCTGCAATCTTTCCTCTTCTGAATGCTTCCTGAGATGTGTCTGAATACTGCTATCAATGCTTGATTGCATCTCTGTAATTGTTTTTTTATGGATAGCTTCTTCCCTCTGATACATAGAAATGTATTAGCAAAATCAAAGTTCCTTCCAGAAATAAACAGATGCCAGATCAGACCATTCTTTGTATGGGTGCACATCCATTTTTTTGGGGGGGGGGAGAAGAGACAATTTTACTTAAAGACATGATGTTTGTCTATTAAAAAGCGATTTTCTAAGTATTTGCCCTTATTAGAGAAAGTAATTAGATGAGACTTCAGTATTAAACAGTAGTTAAACAGAGAGGAGGCGGGGGATGCTTCCATAGTGACACGCGGGAGTCAGGAATAAGTAATGCCACAATGAGCCACCAAGGCTGAGTATTTGGTGACTCAGCGTTAAACACGAGGACTCCAGGGTGACACTAAAGTTCAGCTTAACCATACTGTCAAAGTTACAAGCCGAAGCTCAGCTTGGAGACATTTGTTCAGAACTTTCCAACCCTGCTCTTCCAAGAAGTGTCACTGGGGGTTGGGGATGGGGGTGGACAGATGGCTCAGCGGTTAAAAGCACTGGCTGCTCTTCCAGAGGATCCAGGTTCGAGACCCAGCACCCACATGACAGCTCATCATCATCTCTAACTCCAGCTCCAGGAGATCTGACACTCTCTTCTGGCCTCCTGGGTACCAGACATGCACATAGTGCATACGCATACACAAAGACAAAACACTAACACACAAAACAAACAACAAGCCCAAGAAGCACCCCTGGTTCTCTTTGGGGATGAAGGCATCCAGGGGTCTCTGATTCCACACTGGCTTGATTCCACACTAGCTCCTAAAAAAATCATTCATCTTGGTATCTTGCTAGTCAATATGTTCCCTACCATGAGTGACGTGTGGTAGCCTGGTGGTGGCCAATACTCAGAGACATATGAATCACATGTTTAGTATCCAGACCAAATGGAGTTCCCATCCATACAAACACATGTTTTGAACATGAGAAAGCCCTGAGCTGGATCGCTAGCACTCCATGAACATAGTACTGCATATCTATGATCCTGACATTGCACTGGGGTTATAGACAGGGTCAAAAGTTCAAGGGGTGGCATCCTTAGTTAAAGGGACTTAACTAAGCCTAATGATCTGATTTGGATTACTGGAACCTGTATGGTGGAAGGAGAGAACCAACTCCTGCAAGTTATCTTCTGTCCTACACACACACACACACACACACACACACACACACACATACACACACACATACACAAAGACACACACACCTCAACCAACCTGCCAGGTCTCTACAGCTGGGGTACCTGTGTTGTCTTATCTCTCCTAGTTCCTCCAAGAACGGTTCTGACACTCTGCAGAGGCCTGCCAAACCTGTCCTCTTGCTCAAGATCCTTTTGTATAAAGGATATCACAGCAACCTTCTGGGTGGCCACTGAAGGCTGAAGAGGGTAACTGCATTTGTAGGCACCCAGGCTCCCAGGCGTGGGCTGTCCTGCCCACTTCAGGTTCAAGACCAGGAAAGGGGATCAATGGTATGTAAGAAGGTACCCCCATCTGGAAGGAGAGCTCCCAGCTTCTTCAAGTTCTTGGGGCATGTATGGTCACTGCATATCTGGAGTGACTACTCTTTCCATGACTGAGTTCAAAAAAGGTAGGTATCTCGTATTTCTCCATCACTGGGTGTCCTTGGTGGGCTGTATGGTTCATGTCACATAGTGAACTCTGGTATGACAGCTGGCTGGAGGGATGTGTACCTTAGGATGCTGTTCCTTATGTCATATGCCTGAAGGGAGGGGCATCAAGATTTACCACCACTCAAAGAAACTGCTAACTCTTGCCATCCTCTGTAGACAGCTGGTGCTTAAGTCCCTAGAATGCTCTGAGGAGTCTTTGTTTATGTGCGGTTTTCAGACCAAGTGAGGCCTAGCTTGCTTCCTGAGGGACTGCAGGCTAAATAAAGGTCATCTACAGGGCAGGTTGTGATGAGGCTCCAGAAAGATCTCTGGGCACCAAGGACTGGCCACACTAGTGTATACTGATGACAGAAAACAGCTCATCTGGGGCTTCACTGGGAAGGGGCCTCAGGAGGTATCTTGCTTGGAACTCTCTCGGTTCTGCTGATGCCTTCTGACAGATTTACTCCTGTATTATCCCTGCCAGAGGCTATCAACATGGCGCACTCCTCTGGCTGGAGTGTTGGGAGGCATAACATAGCTGTTGGGCCCTATGGCCAGATACCTGAGCCCCTGAGTGGGGCTTAGGGTCCGTGGCTAATTGTCAGTGTGTGCAAGGGGTGTGAAGGGACTTGGGTATCAGGATGTGTGTGACAGCATCCATTGAAGTCTCAGACTCACTTTGATCAATTGTTTTGGTCTGCAAGGCAGTCCTCCTCCAAGTGCACTTGGGTCACAAGTCCCCAGGGTGAGAAGGCTTAATGGGTTAATAGCCCCTGGCTTCACCCTGTTCCATGATAGCCAGCTACTGTCATTAGAACATTCCAAGATGACTTTTTTTTTAATTACATTTTTTTTTTTTGGTAGGGACCAAGATATTTTTGATCAGGATATTTTCCCCCTTGACCTGGTGCTTAAAACTCTTACACACTGTTGGAAGGTGTTTAAACCAGTACACCCTTTGGAAAAAGAGTAATAATACCTTTCTAAACTGAGGATGTCAGAGAAAGGGTCTCTCTAAGGTGCTGAATTCTTGCCTAGCACTTCATGCAGCCCTGAATTTGACCCCTTCCATTGTGTAAACCAAGGGTAGTGGGGTATGCTGGTGATCCCGGTAATGAGGAGGTGGAAGGAAGCAGGAAGATCAGATGGTCAAAGCTAACCTTAGCTACCTGAGCTACAGGATAGCCTATTTAAAACAAACAAGCAAACCAAACCAAGCCAAACCAAACCAACCCTCTCCAAACCGAACATGTCCTTCTCCCAAAAGAAGTTCCTTTACAGATTCGGGCAGATGTAAGAGCTGTGTATCTGGAGGAGGGCTGCGGCACAGGCAGTGGACAAAATCGACACAAAGTAACAAAGAGACAACACTGAAGGAACTAGGGGAGGGGGGAGGGTCACAGGGCAAGGCCGACAGTTGTTCCCGTGTGGTCCTGGGGCTGCAGGCTCTGGAGAGCATCCTTTCCAGGGCTAGGCTCCAACCTGCAGTGGCTAAGAGGGGCACTGGTCAGCCTCTTCTGCTGGCTGGGCAGCGAGTCTGTGAGGCTGTGCCTTCAGGGACTAGTCAGGTACTGAAGGTGGCAGCGCTGAGAGAGGAACAAGATGAACTAGGGAGCAAATACAGAGGAGATGCTCGGGACAGTTGACCCACACGTCCACAAGTTGACACCCCACAGACCTGGCACCCCACCTCCAGGACTGCCTTTTTTTTTTTTTCTTTTTAATACAAGGTCTCACGTGGCACAGGCTGGCTTCTGACTTGCAAACAGAAGACTTTCAACTTCCTATCTTCCTGCCTCTACTGCCTATGAGCTAAGGTTACCCCGCCCTGTTTACACAGGGCTGGGGATGGAACCCAGTGTTTGCGCACTCAAGACAAGCAGCCCATCCGCTGACCCACATCCCCAGCCCACGGATCCGCTCTGGATAATATACCAATAGAGTGACTCCACCGAAAGATCAAAAGGCAGGAGGTTTAGATACCACCAGGGTCTTTGACCCAAGCTGGGAAGAACTGGCCCTACCATCAAGGACTGTGTTTTCCAAGAGTTTAAAACAAAATGTACCCAGGAGTTTAATGAGATGATCCTAATGCAGAGTGACAGCCACTGTCTGCCGTGTGGCAGACAGCTCTCCATGCTAATCAAACGCCTCGGATCACACCACAGTGCATTCACGACCGCTTCATACAAAGACAATAAAAATTAAATGAGTCATGAGCTCCTAAATCATTTTCTTTTTGGTCTTTTTTTTTTTCTTTCTCTTTTAAAGGACTCACTTCCAAAGAAACATTTGGAGAGAGCAAACACATGCCTCATTAGAAATATTTGTTCTCAGTTTTCCACAGTTTAGCCATGGGGGAAAGGGAGCCTTTTAACAGACCCTTCAAACAATAGCACAGATACTGGCTTCTAGTGGGCTTTGTGTCGCTGCTTTTATCACTGTGCGCTGCCTGCCAACTGTTGAAAGCCCCAAATAGTGAGCCTCAGTTAAAAAAAAGAAAAGAAAAAACCCCACAGAAACCTCAAACCTACAGCCGAATAAAGACTTTCTTTCATGTTATTTGAAATATACTGAGTGTGTGATGTCTTTAAAATCTTTAAAAAAAACATTTATTTATTTCATGGGGAGAAAATGTGTATATGGGTGTGTGCACTATAGCACAGGCACCTGTGTGTATGCAGGCCTGTGCACCATAGCACACGCACATGCATGGATGTGGGTGTGTGCGCGCACACACACGCGTGAGTACATGCAAGTGTGAAGGGCAGAGGATAACTTGAGGAATAACTTGGTTATCTCCTCCTATCATGGGGGTGCAGTGACTCACCATGCTTGGCCGCAAGTCCCTGTCTTTACCCACTGAGGCACCTTGCGATCCCATGTCCCCCCTCTCCTCACTGTTTTTCATTTTTAAAGAGAGGAATTTGAGAGACTGGGGATGTAGTTCAGTGGTACAGTACTTGCTAAGCATACACAAGGTCCTGGGTTTGTTCCTTAGCTACACACACACACACACACACACACACACACACACACACACTCTTAGGCTTTTTTTTTCTTCCTGGAATGTCCTCATGGGGGCCAGAGGGCAGCGGCTGATGAGCCAGCACCTCATACCTGACCTCACATCCAAGTGGATGCAGCTGGGAAACCTCAGGACCTGACGCAGGTTGAGGGGGCAGGCAGAGGCAACCCCGGGGCGTGGCAATGCCAGGCACTAAGTATTTCGTCCTGTTATTAAGAAACTCAAAGAGTGCCACTGGGTGGCAGACTGGCTGCAGGCCCCCAGGAAGTTCCTCTACTCCTGAGTGCTTTAACCCCGCCCACCTCAGGCAGCACTGAGGAGGGAAGCAGTTACTGGGAAGAGACCAGTTCGGTACCTGCTATCTTAAGGCAGGAGCAGCTGGAAATCCATAGGAAAACCAGCAGCAACACTCAGCGATTCTGCTGATCTGATACCTTCTGCAGCTTTGGGGATGTCCTCTCCCTGGTTCTATCCCCTCACTGGGCAGGTGCTGGGACCCTTTGGGTGACAGGGAGAGTGAAGGAGCCATGGGGTAAAGGACACATGACACTATTCAGGCAATGACACACAGTCTGGGTTCTCGGGTGTCCCTCACTCGGTCTGGAGTCTTAGAGAACCAGAAGGCTATGGTCCGGAGTGGGCTTGCATGTTTGCTTTGTGCAGACAGTGAGGCAGCGGCCATCCCCTGCCTCCAGATGTCCAGTATGGCGCTGGGAGTAGCATATACCCCTGTCTTTGACATAGACTCCAGCTTAGCCCCGAAGCCTGGCTCTGAGCCTTGAGGAGATGGGAGGGTGCAGGAAGAGCTAGCCAGGGAGGGGTGAGGCATGGTTCTTTGTGATCTAGGCAAGAAAGCAAAAATGCTTTCCTGGCTTCTGTGCAGGACACACACACACACACACACACACACACACACACACACACACAAATCCCAGAGTCCAAAGTGGCTTCTTTATCACTGAGCTGTGTGACCCTCAGGACAGGGAGACCCTATAGAGCTTAACCTTCCCCCGTTCTAATGGGACATCTATAGACATCTTTCTGGTCCCTAAGATAGATCCTTGTGTCTGGGCAGAGCAACTCCCTCCAGGATAAACACCCTATCATGGGCTCCAGCTGCTGGGAGACACACCTGTTACTGGCATTATATGAGTGACACATAGAACACAGGAGACAGCAAGCTCTGTGTGTCACTTGTATAGAACAGAGACAAGGAAGCTCTGGCTGCTGGCTACTGATGTTCACAGTGGGATAGCCTGTCGGGGCATCATGGCATGGGCTGGAGGTGGGGGTGGGGATCAAGGTCTCCTCTTCTTCCTCTACCAGACAGTAATGTGAGCACACTCTTTGGGGCAGCCTGACTGCAGAAGACAGCTTTTGGGGCAGTGACAGCAGCCGTAGGTCCCCGAGGGTTGAGGTGAGTAGAGCTCAGGGCCAGATCTGAGATATATGAGAAAGATAGCTGTTTCAGTAAAGAAACCAATCGGTGGTCTGGAAGTAACTCAAATGTAGGCCAAAAGTCATGGGCTCCAGGGACCACGGGTTGGAGTGGAAACCGTCGATTCCATGGGAGGCGTATTGTAACCCGGGAGCCTCTTACAGGGGGTACTGTGACTGGCACTCTGCCCAGCTGCTGCTTCAGGGTGTGGGGCACTTTCTTTGGGGGCTGTCCGCTGTTATAGCTGACGCTGAAGCTATATAGCATTTGATGCACTTGGTGTGGGCAGTACTTCTGCAGAGGCCCCGAAAGGTCCAGGTTGGACTTTCTGACAAGGTCCTATCAATGGAGCCGTAGCCACATGGAGGGATCCTTGAGCAGGAACCACTGTAGCCACTCAACTGTGTTCTGGGTGAACTTAAGAGAGGGGGGAAAGACCCAAGAGCAGCCACGGGCCTCCCTCTTGTTCTGGGTCCCATGTTACTTGGGACTTTTCTTGGAGACATGTTCAAGTTTAGGTTGGAAAGTCTCTGGTCCTGTGAAACGGCTGCATTTGAGAACATTACTCCGTGGCTCAAACCCAGTAGCTCCCCTAAGTCTGTGGGGCAACAGCAAAGGCTGTTAATATTAGTATTCCAGGCCCTTTGGGGGTCTGTCCCCAAGTGGGGCCCTTGTATTGCTCTCTCTTGCTTTTCCTGGTTGCAGGAAGCCCCAGTCCGGGCCCTTCTAAGAGGTGTTTGTAGAAGTTCTGCCCTTCCTTGTGTGCTGGGGACAGCGTCTTTGCTCTGGGCCCCAGCACGGGGCTTTTGCGGCTCACTGGCACTTTGTAAGCAAATCAATGCTGAAATGATGACTGGCAAGCAGGGAGCGGCGCTCTGCGCAGAACACAGGCGGCTCATCGCTCTGCGCAGAACACAGGCGGCTCATCGCTCTGCGCAGAACACAGGCGGCTCATCGCTCTGCGCAGAACACAGGCGGCTCATCGCTCTGCACAGAACACAGGCGGCTCATCGCTCTGCGCAGAACACAGGCGGCTCATCGCTCGCCTCCGGGCTAGAAGGGAGCATTGACTTTCTGATCAAATATTATTCTGATGCGCAAGGCATCTTTGATGTTTGCAAGTCAGAAAAGTTTAATTACATGTGTCATTAGGATGGCATTCTCTAATAGCTCTGTGACTGAATTCATTAACAGAATTCTTAACAGATAAGACAAGACAAATTAATATTTTGTTGCCCATGAAAGCGTCTCATTAAGAGAGTAGTGGAAAAGTGATTAATATTTTCTTGCCAATCAAGATGTCTCATACAAATGACAAAGAAAGGAGCCCCACACCTTTTTGTGTTTCTAATCTCCCTGCCTCGGGTTTGGAAGGCTGAGCCGCTTCCTTGGGTGGAAGCCATGTTGGGTACCAGACATTAATTACAACTCTGTTGATTGTATTTCAGCATTCACAGTGGCAGGAGCAGTGGATGCTGGGATGGCCAGGAGGCTCTGGAAACCCTGAGAACCTCAGAATCTTTGGTCCTTCTGGGCTGTTCTCCCTTGGCCAATTCTTGCTTCATAAATGCCCCAGGCCTTCTAAGCATCTGACTGCTGCTCCCTTTGGCCTGACTTATTCCTGGATGTCCTCCTCTCTCCTGGGAAGGAGGAGGAGGCTGCTGTAAACCTTCTGGGTATCTGGTACTGAGGTGGGTGTTTCCCACACATGGTCAGCTTAATATTAACAATGTTAAGAAGAAGAAGAAGAAGAAGAGGAAAAAGAAGAAGAAGAAGAAGAAGAAGAAGAAGAAGAAGAAGAAGAAGAAGAAGAATGAAAATGAAGGTGATAATGGCGTTCATAGAGTAGCCTGTCAAGAACGTTCCATGCATCTCATCTCTGTAAATCTGCAAGGCAAGTACCCTCTTTCATTTATCTCCATATCACAGATGAGGAGCATTGAGACTTACAAAGGTCAGGGGCCCTTTTCCAAGGTCACTCAATTAAGTGATAAGCTGAGACTCAAACCCCTTTGAAACCACAGCCTATCTATGCCCATCATTAGCAGGTGGTGCTCCCCTCTCCCCCAGGTAGAGGAGGCAGAGGAGGCAGGCATGGGCATTGGATGAGTGCGCTTGCATGTAGTGAGGACCCCCGTGGAGCAGGTGCCGCCCTGCACCTGTCTATGGGGCGTCTGAGAAGCACGGATCGGCCTCGGCCTCTTTGCAGGCTACCGACTCAACCATGAGCCAGTGTTTCTGGGGAGGTAACGAGGGACCATTAATCTCTGGTTGCACCCACAATTATCCAAATTGCTAACCTGATTTGAAAAGGAGAAATGCAATCGAGTTGGTGCTGGAGGCATGTTTGAGTAATTTAATTAACTGACGGCAAGTGCACTAAGGAGCGTTTGCCTCTGCTTTTATTTCTGATGTGTTTAAATAGAGCACCAAGTAACGCTCTGGAGGTTAGTCAGTCACCAGCGGCCCTGGCCTAGCGAGGAGACAGTCACAGCGGCCAAAGTTGTTTGTAAATGGATGCTAATTATGAGAGGTTCTGTATATACAAGCTTACATACCCAACACACACACATACACACATGCTCGCACGCACATTCATAGTCAACACACACATGCACACACACATACACACATGTACTTGACACTCCCCCCAAGAACATACACACACCAACATTCAACACACACACATACTCAACATATACATACACACATAAATTATACATATACATACTCAAACTCAATACACACACACACACACACACACACACACACACACACGACACTGAACTTTCTTGCTATGATCTCGGGCAAAGCCTGGCCATCTCAGACCCAGAGGATGAAGGGATGAAGGATTCTACTCAGGGGGTGTCTACCAGGCACCCACCAGGGCAGTGCTCCACCAACCTGAGATGGAAGGGACAGGATGCTGTCCATACCACATAGGGGAATCTCAGGGAAATAACCCTGCCTGGTGCGACAAGATGGTTGAGGACATTCCTCAGCCAGATCTGCCAGGTTAGAAACTCCGGAGTGGTCACCCTTTTCTAGCTGCTTATCTTATGATCTGTAGGCTCCACCCAAAGGGGCCCAGAGTCCTGACTCTCTAATGGCACCTATAATTTGGGCTGGACCTCTTACATCATGATAGACTCAGCACTGGAAGGACCTCGACACTACCCTCCCCCCCCACAGAACATACACACGCTCACACTCAACACACACATACACACACACACACACACACACAACTCAACATACACACATAAATTACACATATATATACTCATACTCAACACACACATACACACACTCAACATACACATACCCACATAAATTACACGTATACATACTCACGCTCAACACACACACATACATACACAAACACACACAGGACACTGAACTTTCTTGCTATGTTCTCAGGCAAGGCCTGGCCCTCTCAGGCCGTGGGTTTAGCTGCCATCTCGAGGCTGCTAACCTCAGTCTCTGCTTGTCCTTGCATGTCCCCAGGGATGGGAGGCTCACTCCACCATAAGACATGCTCAGTGGCCGCAATGGTGAACCATCTACGGAGCTCAAATCGGTCTCCTCTGTGGTCACATGGTTCAGGTCAGCTCTCTACCCCACCCCCTGCTCCACCTCCTTATAGATTGCCAGGATCTGAGTATTCATGCCACGAGTCTCCCTTTTCTGACACAAGCATCCTATTGTGGACCCACTGTTCTCTCCAGAGTCAGGAAGACCAGGGCAGCCTCCTCTGCTTGGAACCGCACTCCTCTTATTTTAGCCCAAGACCCAGAGCTACCTCAGCATCTCACCAACATGGGTAGCACTGCTGATATCTGGGTAGCCACATCAACCCTTTGCCAAAGCTAGACCAATTGATATATTAGTTCATGCCTTCTTGAAGTTCAGTGAAGTTCAGGTTGCTTTCTTAGAGATAATTTTACCAGGGATTACTCAAAACCACAAAGCTGGTATAGAACTAGCTGTCTGGTTCTTCAGGGTCTGGAAGTATTCCTATTGGTCACACCAGTATCAGGATATGTGAATTCATCCACCTACTCTCTTCTGATGAGGAATGTGTATGTGGGTATGTATGGTGCATTGTGTGTATGTGTGTGTGTGCTGTATGTGGTTTGTGTGTGTCTGTTTTTTTTGTGTGTGTTGTGTTGTGATATGTGTATGTCTGTGTGTGGAGTGTGTATATGTGTGCATGTGTGTGTGTATTGGGTGTATGGGTTTATAGATACAAGAAGCTCTCACAGTTGGCATCAGTTTGTAAATGCCTTTGGACACTGTGATTGGTTCCATGCTAAACCAGGGTCACTGGTGACTAACCTACATGTCCATCTGGGGACGGTGGCAGCTTGAAGGTCTTTGAATCTGCATGTTCTTACCCAACAAAGAGAGTCCTCAAAGCAAGCCTCCTCTGGCCTCATCTGTCATATACCTTCCCTTCAACCAGTCACCCTGATCATTTTTTGCCCTCTATAGGGACTGCCCTTCTGCCCGCACTCTATCTAGGATAGAACGGGAGTCTCCTTGTAGTTCCTGGCCAGTGTCTCTTTCTGGCTTTGAAGTCTTCTGCCTGGCTGTGCTCTCTGACAGCTTATGCTCCATCCCTGTGAGGGATGAGAGTGGGCTCACACAGAATGTTCCTCTCTAGATCCCAGACTTTCAGCCTGAATTAGGCCTTTGGTAAAACAGGGCCAGGGCCAGGGCCAGGGCCAGGTGCCACCTGCCCTGGCTATGTGCCTCCCGGTCAATAAACTCTGTCCTTTGACTAGACATCAGGATGGTGACTGTCATTCATTGCATCCTTTTCATTCAGGGACTCGGATCCTCTAAAGCTGTCAGGCTGAGTATGGACCAATGAAAAGGACACCCTCTGCCACTGTTGCCACACAGTGCCCCACAAGTTGGCATCCCCGGGACATACCCCAGCACTTGGTGACTTACATTGATGTCTTCCAGGCCCAGGAAGCTCAGAGTGAGCCCGTTGCGTTTCCAGATGATTGGTGGCCTCAGGTCTCCACGAATAGCACAGGTCAGCACTGTGCTTAGGCCTACAGTCACAGTGGTCACACTGACCTTGTCCTCAGGGGCGAGGCTCAGTTGAATCACCTCTGTAGAGGGAGAGGAGAGAGTGGTCAGAGGCAGACACAGAGGTCAAATCCCAACTCTAGGTAAACAGTTATAGATTCACTCAAGGGCAGGGCCGAGGAAAGCTTTGGGCCCCCAGAATTGGTTTATAATGTGTCAGCTAAGCACACGGATAGACACTCTTGCTGGGTGGTCGGTCACAATGATGGCTACTATCTGAAAAGTTCCACGTGTCAAAACCAGTCAGGAACCTGGCTACAGTGGAGGGGAACCATCTGGGCCGTGGGGTCGTGAGTGGACTTGAAAACACCGGTTGCCAGGCCCCATAAGGTCCGCCCAGCAGAGAGACCACAGAGCCAGTTGTGGGGTACGGCGTGCTGCTTGGAGCGCTCTGGCTTAATGAAGTTGGAACTGCTAAGTACGGTCAAGGTCTGCTGGTGAGCCGACAGGTATGTCATCCATCTCGGGGGTAGCTTAAAGGTTGCACTGTCTGAGGTCTGGAGAATGAACTGGCTGACCTTTGAAAGTCTGTTTCTGTCTGAAGATTCACTGAGCTTGGAGTTGGATTTCTGCTCTGCGACCATGCACCGTGGCCTTTCGTCATTATGTATTTATTTATTTACTTTTCTCAGTGTACTTCAGGCAGGCCAAGTTATGAATCCTTGCCATTTTTTCCTTGCCAACTGGAATGGAGACTGGTCACTCTTTAGGCAAGCATAGAAGGATCTGAAATATTTCTACACTGCCACCCCCAGGCTTTCTGAAACTCTCAGGATTTATGAAAAATTAATCGAATCCAGTCTGCTCAGTGCAAACATGGGAGTAGGCTAGAGTGGAGGGGAGGGAACGGGTGTCCCTGCTCTTTCTCTATGTCCTCCGAGGGCTGGGGAGGCAAGTTGGCTTGGCAGGGGGTATGTATGTCTGTATGTAGTCTAAGGTGTTGGCAAAACTGTAAGGTGCTACGCTATCTCATTACGTCCTTGTATTGGGACATACATCCCCTGCCAGATACACCCTTCAAAGTGTTGGAATCAAAGCCTAAACTGGGAGCTGAGCTCTGTAGGATGCTGGGAGTCAGCGTCCTGAGCAGCACCACCTCAGGCTGTGCATCTGGACCTCATGCTCCCTTGCCAGAATGTGGGGGAGGGGAACAGGGCAGAAAAGAGGTGCAGGTTCAGCCCTGCAGAGTGTGAGTCGCAAGCAGGCGCCTCGGGTCAGATCTGCAGCAGCCAAGTCCCTGCCTTGCCACTTAGCGGCCCTGCCCTGGGCCTGTGAAGACGATCAAGCTGTACACAAGGCGTTCCCTCGGTGTTTGTTGGATGGATGGGTGAACAACAGAGAAAATGAAAATAGAGGAGCTGTGAGAGCCGAGAGGCCGGCGGCGGTGGGGAGGGGCGGTCACTCCCGAGGAAAAATGTGACTGGAGTGAAGGAGCCAGTGCGAGGAAAGATAAGCACCGGGTGATGGATGCGGACGCGGGCGGCATAATATTTCACAAACATTATAGTGGTGCATTTCAAGTTTCCTCTTAAATCACGGTCGGCCTGCTGCCCTCCCACCTCCGGGCCAGGAGTGTTACTGCTCAGGGTAGGGAGACAGAGGGTGCAGACAGCGTGGCAAGACTGGGAACCAGGCTTTGCAGACTCCCGGAGGATGGGGGAGGGGGGTGATGGAAGGGGGGTGAGGAAGGGAGGGAAGGAGGCAGGGAGGAAGAGGGGGGGAGAGGGGGGAGGAGGAAGAGAAAGAGGGAGGAAAAGGAAGAAAAAGGGAGGGGGAAAGAAAAAAGGAAGAGAGAAAAGGAGGGAGGGAGGAAAGGAGAGACAGATAAAAAACAGAGAGATACACACACACACACACACACACACATACACACACACAGAGACAGACAGACAGACAGAGAAGAGAGAGAATTTGATGGAACTATGGTGCAGCTCCCCCTGAGCTCTGGGGGCCTTGGAGCTCAGGTGCCAGGGTTCTCAGCTGGGAAAAGGAACTCTTCCTCATCAGATGACCACTGTGCTCTGGGAGCAAGAAGATGGGTGCAATGCTGCTTTTGCCCCAGGGACTATGGGAGTGAGAAGAGAGTCTCCCAGGTATGTAGAGGAAGGGATCCTGAGGGGCTCTGAAAGATACTGCAGACTCCTATAGCAGTCTGCTCCCGCAGTAAGTGTGCTAATGTCTGAGAGGGCTTGTGGGAGGCTCAGCTTGGATGTGGATGTAGCCCGGAGGTCCAGCTGGTTGGAACTATGCGGAGCAGGAGAGAGGCCATGCCACTTTCCTAGAATCCAGCCTGGAGGCCGGCTGGGATGAGGCTGCTCGGAGAAGCTCTCTCTTTGTACCCAGAACATCCACGCCTGTGGACTATGGGCTTGCCAGCATGGGCCAGGCTTACCAAATGGAGGGATTTTCAGTTGCCTCTTTCTCAGTGCCTCTGGAGAAGAAGTGAGGCTAGGTACTAAAGGGATCACTGCTCTCTGCATCCGACCTCCATCAAGACTAGAAAGACTGGGCCAGGCGGTCATCACAGAGTCTGCAGGAGACAAGGCTTCTCCTGCTCCCTCGTGCCCCACTTCTCTGCTGTGATTTCCCCAGATGCCTGTGTCACATCCCTAGGTAGCTCACACACAGTGGACCCTCTGCTTGGACCTCTGTGCACTCTTGTGAGTATAGTGGGCATCCTCGAGGCTTCGGTGAGGCCTGGGAACTATTGCCTTCCAAGATAAGGAGAGACCTGGGAATCTCAAAGTAGGGCATTGCCAAACACGGGGTGAGAGGCAGGCAATCTGATGGGTTAGAGCTCTGGGTGGCCAGTACTGGCTTTCATGTAGTACAGGAAGGACTCCAACATGAACCATAGAACCCCTTCCTTCATGGGGCCCCCAGGGTCCCAATGTTCACAAAAGGTCTGGTAGAGCCTGGAACATAGAGTCAAATACAAATAAGACAAACATCCTGGGGTCAGGGTAGTGGCAACCTTCTGTGACCCTCTTGGCTCAGTGGCTGGGTGATGCATCTTTGTCGGTTGAGGTCCTCATCATTTGTATGTATGAAGACATACACTTTGTGCAGGAAAAACTCGTGCAAAATTAGAATGCGTGAGTACCCGCGGAACCATCGTAATTCTGCTCCTGTCAGCTACACAAATATTAACCAAACAGCAAATATTTGGATCATTTAAAGTTTAATTAAATGAATGTTTTATTGGATTTAATTCGTGTCAATATTCCCCAGCTCCTTTTAAAATTCTAAAGAGATTTATGGTTACTGAGCCTTTCTCTCCCACCCTGCTTTCTTTATTTACTGTTTAGCAAGCTTTCCCTGGCAGCCCTTGCTTCCAGGCTAAGTGAGAAGACCAGGCAAGTTAGCATTCTGGGGTAAACTTGGGGGTGGGGAGCAGTCAGGATCTGGGGTTCAAGTGGACCTCTGAACCTGGCTCAGCTTCTGAGGAGTGGAGGGGCCATGGGCAGGCCTCATCCTTTTCTTAGTCTTCAATGTAGATATCAATAAAATGAAAAAAAAAATTGGCTAGGAAGCCAAGAGGCTCACTGACATTACTTTTCCCATCGTTGTGAATAAATATGGACAAGAAACTGTGTGTGGTGGTTTGAATATGCTTGGCCCAGGGCAAGGCACTATTAGGAGGTGTGGCCTGGCTGGAGTAGGTGTGGCCTTGTTGGAGGAAGTATGTCACTGTGGTGGAAGACGATGAGACCCTCCTACTAGCGACCTGGAAGACAGCAGTCTTTTCCTGTTTGCCTTTGGAACAAGATGTAGACAGCTCCTCCAGTGCCATGTCTGTCTACCATGATGCTACCATGCTTCCTGCCTTGATGATAATGGACTGAACCTCTGAACCTGTAAGCCAGCCCCCAATTACATGTGGACCTTTACAAGAGTTGCCTTGGTCATGGTGTCACTTCACTGCAGTAAAACCCTAACTAAGACACTAAGCGCTAAGCACTAACACACTGCTTATGGTGGGAGGCTTTATTTTTGCTTGTGGTTTGAGAAGGGATATAGCCCACCATGCTGGGAAGAGCTCGGTAGCAGAAGAGCTCTGGACACATTGCATCTGGAAGCTGGAAGCAGAGAGAGACAAAATCTGATTCTCATCTTGTGGTCTCTTTCTTTTTCTTTCTTTTTTTTTTTCTCCACTCTGGGACCCCACCTGATGGGGAGTTGCTCACATTCGGGGTGGTTCTTCCCCTGAGGTGGTTTGAATGAGAAGCAGCTCCCAGAGGCTAGGGTATTTGAATCCTTGGTTCTCGGTGGGTGGTGCTATTTGGGGAGGTTTAGGTGGTGCATCTTTGCTGGAAGTCCATCACCAGGGATGGGATTTGAGAGCCAATACCCTGGCCCTGCTCTCAGTTTGCTCTCTGCTTTATGCTTGAGTTTGGAGCCAAGAGCTCTCAGCTCTCTGCTGTGTCTCCCCACCATGATGGAATGGTGTCCCTCTGGAACCGTAGGCCTAAATAAACTCTTCCATAAGTCGCTTTTGGTTTCGGTCATGTTTTATCATAGCAATAGGAAAGTAACTAACACATCCCTGCTCAGTTACACCTCTCTGGAAACATTCTCACAGATACTTTCAGAGGTGTGTCTCCTGGGTGGGTCTAAAGCCGATCAATCTAACAATGGTTAAGCCCCAACTGTAGACCATTAGATTCTACAGCTCTGAGTAGATGATTCTGTGGATGCCTCTGCAGAGCCCCTTTGCCCTGCAGGTGGTGCCTGCTCTTTTACCCTCCAGGGTTTTCTGCCCCTGTTCTTTGCTCATTTGCTCCCTACTGTAAGGAGATATGTCTCAAGTAGAAGCACCAGGGATGGCCAGGCCTCCCAAGAGCTTCCCCCATGATGCCTCTCCGCTTACTCAATGGCCTCCAACAGCTTCCTCCATGGCTCTCTCTTATTGTGGTTTCAATGTGAAATGTTCCCCATCAGCTTTAGTGGGTGGAGCCTTGCTAAAGGAAGTAGGTCACCAGGGAGGGCCTCAGGCTCCATAGCCCAGCCCTACTTCCTGTTAACTCTGCTATCTTCAGCTGGCTTCCTGACCCTGCTGCTGTGGCTTCCCGGACATGATGGAACAATCCTCTTGACTTGTAAGCTGTAATGAACCCTTCTTCTCTTGAGTTTCTTGTCAGGCATTTCACAAAAGTGTCTAGAAGAGTAACTAATGTGCTCCTAGTTTAATTAATGCCCCTTCCTCCTGTAAGTCTCCATGGCCCCTTCCAGAACAAAGCTATCAGTGGCCCTCTGTCAGCCACAAATGCAACATGCAGAATTTAGAAGAGTCCCTGATCCTGTACCTACTCTGTCTTGGACATTATACATTAGCTGGTTTCCTACTCCTTGTATTTGAAACAGTGTGTGTGTGTGTGTGTGTGTGTGTGTGTGTATGAAAGTGCTGGTGCATACACTTCTGTTCATGTATATGGAGAGCAGAGCAGTGCTCTGTGCCCGTAGGGACATTGCTGCCTCTGCTATGAGATCTGGCACTGGAGAGCTGCTGAGTGCTGAAGGACTTTAAGGAAGGTAAGAAAATCATGTGGTCAGAGTTTGGGCCCCTAGCGTGCCGGGGCTCAGGCTTTCTGGCATACACTGGCTTCCTTTTTGCTTCCCTCTGGTGTGAGGAGATAGGACATAGACTGTGACAACTGTCATGTCTGCATAAGTGACCTCCTTACAGCAAGAGTGGTTCTCATGGCTGAGTGCTTTGTCCTGTAGCTATGGTACTGTTTGTGACTAGCATAGTGCCTGACACATAGTAGGTGGGCTGAGGTCTTGACCTCTTTCCACTCCCCTGCCCCAGGGTGGGATGTCCTTCATTCTGCAAACAAAGGATTGTAGGCACTGGCCCCCACCTTCCTGCCTTCACAGAAGTTGGAGAGAAGGTGTCCACGAGGAACCTAGAAGTCTTCCTTGACCAGGCTCGAAACTGGGTAAATGAGGTGAAGTGGTCAGATTGCCCGTAGTTAAACATCCTTAAGCTATGGCTACACTGCCCCTACTATTCCAGAAGCATCTTCCCACAAACACACTAAGATCCGTACAAGATCTACATCATTATGACACCTGCAGGATGGTTTACGTAACACTTGTATTAGTGACTTTTCTTTCTTTCTTTCTTTCTTTCTTTCTTTCTTTCTTTCTTTCTTTCTTTCCTTCCTTCCTTCCTTTCTTCTTTCTTTTCTTTCTTCCTTCATTTTTATTGAATATCGTCTTCATTTACATTACCAATAGTAAAACCTTTCCAGATTTCCCCCTCCCCAAAGACCCCCAACCCCTCCTCTCACCCCCTACCTCCACGTATATGCCCCTCACCTGATCCACTCCCCCACATTTCCCTTTGTTGGGACCTCTATTGAGCTTTTACCTGACCAAGGACTACTTCTCCGACTGATGCCCAACAAGGCATTCCTCTGCCACATTTTTGGCTGGAACCATGTAGTACCCTTTGGTTGAAGGTTTAGTCACTGGGAGTCCTGGGGCATCTGGGTGGCCAAAATCATTGTTCTTCCCATGGGTCTGTAAACCCCTTCAGCTCCTCCATTGGGGATCCCATGCCCAGTCCAATGGTTGGCTGCTAGCATCTGCCTCTGTATTTGAAAGGCTCTGGCGGGGCCCCTCCAGAGACAACCATGGCATGCTCCTTTTGTTATATACTTCTTGTCATCCAAGGGATTTGGTGACTGCTTATAGGGTGAATCCCCAGGTAGGGCAGTCTATGGGTGGCCTTTACTTCAGTCTCTGCTCCATACATTTTCTTTCTTATTGCTCCTGTGACTATTTTGTTCCCTTTCTCAGAGGAACCAAAGCACCCTCACTTAAGTCCTCCTTCTTGAGCTTCCTGTGCTGGGTGAATTGTAACTTGTTTATTTTGAACTTTTGGGCTAACATCTGCTTATTAGTGAGTGCATACCATGTGTGTTCTTTTGTGATTGTGTTACCTCACTCAGGATGACACTTTCTAGTTCCATCCACTTGCCTAAGAATTTCATGAATTCATTGTTTTTTAATAGCTGAATAGTACTCCATTGTGTATATATACTACAGTTTCTGTATCCATTCCTCTGTTGAAGGACATCTGGGTTCTTTCCAGCTTCTGGCTATTATAAATAAGGCAGCTATGAACATAGTGGAGCATGTGTTCTTATTACATGTAGGAGCATCTTCTGGGTATATGCCCAGGAGTGGTATAGCTGGGTCCTCAGGTAGTATTATGTCTAATTCTCTGAGGAACTGCCAAACTGATTTCCAGAGTGGTTTTACCAGCTTGCAATCCCACCAACAATGGAGAACTGTTCCTTTTCCCCCACATCCTCTCCAGCATCTGCTGTCCTCTGAGTTTTTCATCTTAGCCATTCTGACTGGTGTGAGGTGGAATCTTGGTGTTGTTTTTGATTTACATTTCCCTGATAACTAAGGATGCTGAACATTTCTTTAGGTGCTTTAGAGCCATTTGAGTTTCCTCAGTTGAGAATTCCCTGTTTAGCCCTGTACCCCATTTTTTAATAGGGTTATTTGATTCTCTGGAGACTATTAGTGACTTTTCTATTGCTGTGCTGAAACACCAGACCACAGCAACTTATAGAGTTTATTGGGGCTTATGGTTCCAGAGGGATGAGGGTCTGTCACGGGAGACCAGGATGGCAGCAGCGGCAGCAGCAGGGAGCTGAGGCCTTACACAGTGCATGGCGAGCACAGACAGAGGGAAAGCTGGGAATGGTGAGAGGCTTTGAAACCTCAAAGCCGCTTCCAGTGACACATCTTCCCCCAACAAGGCCACATTTCCTAAACCTCCCAAAGAGCACCGTCAATTGGGCACCAACTGTTCAAATGCCTGAGACTATGGAGAACGCCTCATCCAAGCTATTCATCTAAGATATTAAAGCATCTCTAAAATTCACAGTATAGGACTAGAGAAGTGACTTCATAGTTTGCTACTGCAGAGGACTTGAGTTTGGTTGAGAGCACCTATATCAGGTGGCTTACAACTGCTTGTAACTACAGCTCCAGGGAATCTGATATTTTTAGACTCTGTGGGGATGGATATGAGTGAGCGCGCGCGCGCACACACACACACACACACACACACACACACACAGATTTAAAAATTCACAATACAGACCCACTTGGCAGCTGCCCCATCTTGAAACAAACTCTTACTAAATCTCTCTTTGGAGTGTTCTAGCCAAATAAACTTTTGCTTAAACTGTTGACTGGACTGAATTATTTTCTTCAAGAAGTTAAGAACCTAGAAACCCTTATGTCAGGCTAACCCTCCTCTTCCCGGAAAGCAGGCGGCCATACTATTTCAGCGGCCAGAGAACTGAGTCTGTCTCTACGTCAGTTCCTCTCCCAGTGAACTTGAATGCAGTGAGACTCGCAAATTCAGCAGCACCTGCCAAAACAGGACTCTGGTACTTCCTAGCCAGAGAAACAAAATGTCTCCAATTCTCACCAAGTTGGTATTAATTTTCTTATGTCAGAAATGCACTTAATGGCTGGTACATGGCCCAGCCTGGACATAATGCTATTTTGCAAAGGGTGCCATCAGTGAAAAGCTCTTGTTAAAAGGTTAGCCTGCCTGCATACCAATGCATTCTTTTTTTTTTTTTTTTTTTTTTAAATCTTGGTGTGTGTATTGATATGTGTGAGTGTGGCATGTCTGTGGAGGTCAGAAGACAACCCCAGGGGGTGGTCTGCCTTCCACTGTGTTTGAGACAGTTTCTCTCATTGTTTACCCTGCATACAACAGAGTAGCTGGCCTTCTGGGGATTCTCTTGACTCCACCCCCCCATCTTGCATTGGAGAAGTGGGATTACAGAGGTTCAGCACAGCGTCTGGTTTTATGTGGCTTCTGGAGATCCGAACTTGAACTCAGGTTCTCATACTTGCGTGACAAGTTCTTGACCCACTGAGTCATAGCCTCAGCCTCACCTCAATATCTGGGAGCCTTGAAGGGTGCACCGAGGCCCAGTACAATCTCCTGAAGGATTACAGTACTAGGCGAGTGAAGTCAGGTGCTTGGGTCTGTAGGAGCTACCTCTGTTCATATGCACTTAATGCACTCTTCATGTGACCTGAGTGCCACCAAAGGAGGTGTGGTCACTGTGTGACAAACTCTGGTGTCATTCCTGTGATGGGCACAATGTGAGGATGTTAACTGTTGAGTGTGTGTCCAAGGTCTCCAAACACCCTAGACTTTGTGACTTCAACTGGAGTTTATAAAACAGAACTGCTTGGGCTCTGCTCAGTCTCTCTCTCTCTCTCTCTCTCTCTCTCTCTCTCTCTCTCTCTGTGTGTGTGTGTGTGTGTGTGTGTGTGTGTGTGTGTGTGTGTTTGCTGTGCGCTGGGAATAGGACCCAGGCTTGTATATCCTTCTCTCCCTCTGTTCACTCCATCAGACAACTGGCATGCCGGGCTCCTTTCAAGTACTGACCGAAGCCTCGCAGACGTGAGGCTGAGGCTGGGTTATTTTAGAGCATGTCATCTTGACACAGGCTTTGAGTACCAAGGTGCAGCCAGCCTATGCAGGGGGTTTGCTCCAAAGCCACACAAGAGGGCACTTGGATGCACCCCGCTTCCCTAAACACAATCGGTCTCAGTTTCTCTGCTGTTGTCCCCATTCCTCTGGCTTGCCTCATGCTTAGAATTGGCAATAAACTTATTAGCTAACTACCCATGGAGTCATGGGTAATTTACATTCTCAGTTGTCTTACGTGGCTTGGTGTTGCTTCACTCTTCATTACAGTTTAGTTGTCGAGTTGTGGTCTCCAGTGCAAACACACACCTTTACGAGTTGCATTCAGACAGAGACCAGACCCGTTTCATTACCTTTGTATCCTCAATGCGTCATACGATGCTGGGCACACAGAAGCGGCTGGATAATTTTATGCAGGCAAAGGATTCCTGCTCGTTCAGCTGTTCTTTACTGAACACCTACTACCTGCCAAGATGCGGTGGGAATGAACTAGCGAGCAAAACAGGCCCAGTGCCTGCCCAGCCAGAGCTCACAGCTCAGCAGAGATGAGTGTGGGGGGAGGGGGAGGCTGTGCATGCAGGGTGAGATCCTTGGCTCCCATGCTTCCTGGCTGCCCTCCAGGTTTGGGCTCCTCCTGTGTACTCTGTGCGGACAGCAGAGCCACGTCCTTTCTAGCTGCCCAGCCTGGTGTAGGTTCTCCCTGCTTGCAGGATGGGCTGGCGCAGAGGGGCAGAGTCACCTGGGAGTCTTCCTGAGCTTTGGGGTCTGCTCGCCTCCTCTAGGCAATAAACCGTTGGGGTTTTTCTGGAAAACTGAATGTCATGGTGACTGGAGGAGTTAGGACAGCAGTGTGCTTAGGCTTTCATGTCCCTGGTCCTTGGGGTCCGGGGCTGTCCCAGCGTGGCAGGCAGCAGAGGCACCTACTGAAGGGAGCTAGGGGGCAGTGTCGAGCTGGGAAGCTCAGGGCTTCTTGGTCAGCAGAGGTTGTGGCCATCCCAGAGCCATGTCCGGCTTTCTCCCTCTCCCTGTCCCTGTCCCTGTCCCTGTCCCTGTCCCTGTCCCTCTCCCTGTCCCTGTCCCTGTCCCTGTCCCTCTCCCTCTCCCTGTCCCTCTCTCAGGCTCTTCCTCTTCCTCTTCCTCTCTCCTTCTCTCCCTCTCCCTTCCCATCCCCCTTTCCCTCCCCTCTCTCCCCCTCCTTTTCTCTCCCCCTTTCTCTCTCCCCCTCCCTTTCCCTCTCCCTCATTTTCCCTCCCCCTCCCTCTCTCCCCCTCTCTTCCCCTCCCCCTCCCCTTCCCTTCTCCTCCCTCCCTCTCCTTCTTTCCCTCTTCTCTCCCCTCCCTTCCCCTCCCTCTTTCTTTCCCCTCCCCTCCCCTTCTCACTCTTTCCCTCTCCCCTCCCTCTCCCTCTCTTCTTCTCTTCCCCTCTACCTCCCTCCCCTCTCTCCCTCTCTTCTTCTCTGCCCCTTTCTCCCTCTCTTCTCTCCCCTCTCCCCATCTCTCCTCTCCCCCCATCTGTGCTTGGGGATGCCTTCACGAGGCAGACCACCCTGTGTGTCTCCCACTTTTTGCTTTGTCCCCCCTTGAAGGACAGACATGCCTGTGCTCAGGGTCTGTGCAGAGGGGCGAGCTAGGCACGCTCCTCAGTGGCTAGGGTACCTGCTTCGGATGGGCAGCAGGGCCCCATGTGCAGTCCACGGTGCTGCCCAGACGATGATCCTGGCAAGCGTTCCCTGCCCGTTGCTTGGTGGCATTAGGGGAGGGGACATGAAAATGGACCTTCTGTAATTACACGCACTTCCTCTGTACTTCAGAAATTTGCTCTGGATCTCTCAGATTGGGTGCAGAATTCTGGACTGAGAGGGAGGGACAGAAGTGTCTACACCCCCAGGAAAGGCTGCTGTGTGCCCTTTCCGGGTTTCTGAGTGTTCACCCCACCATTTCTCTCGGAGTCAGGGGGGGCACATATGACTGAATGTTATGCACAGGGGTGACTGTGCCTCAGCGTCATATGGGGGTTGCTTTGGTGTGTTCACTTGACAGGGACATGGGGTGCCAGATATCTGTTCAATCATTTCTCTGCCTGTGTGGGGGTGCTTCTTGGGGAGAGGAAGATTCCAATCTGTAGACAGCGGAGAGCAGATTGCCCTTCCATGTGGGTGGGCCTCCTCCAGTCAGTCAAAGGCTTCAGTAGAATAAGTAGGCAGAATAAGAGGCCATTGAGGTAGGAAGTTGGCCGTGGTGATTAACATTGGCTTGTTAACTAGACAGGGTCTAGACTCTCTTGGGCATGCCTTTGAGGGATTATCTAGATTAGTTTAACAGAGGTGGGCACGTATGACTGTGGGAGGGACTGTTCCTTGGGCTGGGGTCTCAGGATGCACAGAAAGGAGAAAGTCAACTGAGCATCAGCATTCACCTTCAGATGCAACATACTGAGTGGCCTCAGGCTCCTGCTGCCATGATGGACCATACCCCGGAACCATCCAAATAAACCAAAACAAACCGTTCCTTCCTTTCCTCCTTCGCTTTTGTCAGGGTAACAAGACAAAGAATTCATAAACTGGGACTTCCTGGATCTTAAATGAGATGGATACTGTTAGTCTTTCTAGGTCTCCTGGGACTCCAGCCTGTTACCAGCAGAGCTTGGGACTGGTCAGCTTCTAGAACGGTATAGACCAAGTCCTTAGTCAGAATCTATGTCTCTCTGTCTCAGTCTCTATTGCTACCTCCAGCTCCTGTTGTCTTGCCCCTGGTGGCTCTGTTTTGCTGGAGAACCCTTATTAATGAAGCCATTATCCATACTCCGGCCTCCTGCTGCAGGGACCACATCGTGATGGCCAGGCATAAGTGGGAGTGAGGACCATGGTCTCCTTGTCTCTATTTGAGGTGAGCTGCCCAACCCCATCAGACTTGATGAGGTGGCGAACTCAGCCTTCTTGTGGCATACAACCGAGATCTGGAGGTTCCTATAGCAGATGGCGCTGTAATTACCTATCACACCCCTTGGAAAAGAAGGAATACAAGTTAATGTGCTTCTATCGAGGGAACAGCAGGGTGATGTGGGTGGGACCTGAAGCCAGCAGCAGGTCAAGGAGCGCTGGATCATCTTCCCACTCAGGAGATGTACTTTCTGTTCTAAGTCTTCTATGTCTATGAAGGACTCCAGAGGGGTAGGGAATACATACACAGATGAAGTGGGGTTACAAGCATGATGGATACAAAGAAAAAGATGAGGCAGGAGGACAGAGAAGGGGGGCTCTTGCCTCCCCTGGCTTGGTGGATGGATTCTGGATCAACTATAGTTAGATGGAGACCTGAGACTTGAAAGGTGAGGAGACGGGGAGAGAGCACATTTTTCATTTTTAGGGTCTTAGATATCCCAAGCTGGCCCAGAACTTGCTATGTACCCAAGGATGAGTCTGAACGGTCTTTTGGTGGTGGTGGTGGGGGTGTGTTTTTGTTTTCATTCACTGTGTGTGTGTGTGTGTGTGTGTGTGTGTCACTGAAGTGCTATAGGAACTAAGAAAAGACCAGTGTGGCTGACATGGTAGAGTATGTAACACAGTTTCGGGGGGGCGGGAAGTGACTGGTGGAACAGAGTTGAGGTAAGGTCTAATAGCTTTAAAGTGATGGGCAATGTCAGGGAATTAATTTTTTTTTCCTTTTTCATACATGTTGGGTGCATGTGTATACGTGCATGTATGGACATGCATGTGGAGTCCTGAGGTTGATGCTAGAAATCTTCAATTGCTTTTCCATCTTAATCACTGAGGCAAGGTCTCTCAGTCAAACCCAGAGCTCACCGATTTGGCTAGTCTTGCTCGTTAGCATGTTCTGGGGACTCCCAGTTCTACTTTCTGAGGTTTAAGAACAGACAGGCCTGCACTCCCACCTGGCATTTCCCCTGGGTTCTGTGGATCAGGGGACTCCAGTCCTTACCTCACACTTGTGTAGTAAGCACTTTAACCTCCCAGCCTCACAGGGAGGTTTTAAAACCAAGGAAGGACCTCACCTGATTTGCATGTGCTAAAGTGTTACTCTGCTAGTTGGGTGGCTACGGTCATTTTGTAGGAAGACGAGAAGATTTGGAAAAACACAGAGGCCAAGGCAGGAAGTAGCTCAGTAGTTCAGGGGACAGTGAGGACAGCACTAGGCCCGGAATCAGCTTGGATGAGGTGCCAAGAAGGGTCTCCTGGGTTCTTACCTTACCCCTGCGGCAGGGTAGATGAGGAGGGGAACCCCAGGATGGAGACTCCCCCTGCACCCCCCCCTTAGCCTATGGCCCTGCTGGCTTAGATGATAGTCTTGTATACCTTTCCAAGCATCAGTGTGAAATGAAGATTACAGCCACGCCCTTAGTGAGCCATCATCTAGGAGAAAAGAGGCCTCTACGGTCCAAGTCCCTCTCTGCATGTGTGTCCTGGGGCAAGAGTAAACAGCAGGAGCCCCCTCTCCCCTCCCCTTCCCTAACCCCAACTCCTCCCATTTGACCTCTACCCCAAGGTCCAGGCACGCTTCTTGCATGCAAAGGGGGGAAGCCATGATGGGAAGGGTTATGAATAAACACAGCCTGCTTTCTGGTTAATTATCCTCCCGAGGACGTGCAGTCATGGCTGCATTTTGTAACGAGGCATTAACAGTCCGTTCTGGAGAGCAGTTTGCACTGGTTTCTGATGCCAGCTTCCCGCACTGCCCATGGACACCAGCTGAGGGGCTCCAGGCCCTTGGACCTTCTGCCAACTTCCTCATTTATTTATTTAGTTTTAAATGCTTGTTTAATTTAGTGTGTGTGTGTGTGTGTGTGTGTGTGTGTGTGTGTGTGATTCTTCAGGAGCCATTTGCCTTGTTTATTAAGACAGGGTCTCTCATTGGCTTGAGACTAGCCAAATAGTCTAGTGTGGCTGCCCAGTGAGCCCCATGGACCCTTCTGCCTCTGCTCCCCCCCACCCCCCAATGCTGGGATCATAGAGGCAGACCATTATGGCTAGCTTTTTTAAAAATCTGAGTTCACCTACCCTGCTGATCTTTTCTGTATGTTCTGGGGATTGAACTGGGGTCCTCAGGCTTGTTTGGCTAGCACTTCACTGACAGAGCCATCTTTCCAGTCCCCATTTGTCTCTAGGTTGCTGAGGCTGCCAGAGACAGACCTGGAACCCTCACAACTCCAGTCACAGGAGGAGGCTGGGGCAGGGCTGACCCTGTGGTGACAGGAAGGAGCTTGGATTTCATTTAGAAGTCATGGGAGGACTTGAGGCGGGCAGTAGAGGTGCTTTGACTTACATCGCAGGAGAAATCCCCAGCTGTGGTAACAGGACACCCTGGTGGCAGTTTCCTAGGCAGGTTAATCCCTTGGTATTAGGGAATCACCCGGTCCCTTTGGAATCCTCAGCGTGCCACCTCAGTCCCCTGTGGGCTTCTTGCTTTCATAGCACATCTGTGCCCCATGGTATGAGCTGGTAGAGAGGAGGTCTGAGTCTATAGAACAAAGTCCTCACGTTGTGCCCTCAAACCTCACAGTCGCATTTGCATTATGCCCTCGTTCTTAGAGCCACTGAGGCAAGAGCCAGGATTGCGTGAGGAGCCTGTCAGGAGGAGGCTCTGTCAGGAAGAAGGGGCAATGCTCATTGTTTATGGTGGAGGGGACAGCATGCTGACAGGAGGCTGGCGTTGTGCTGCCAAGGGCTTTAGCCAGACCATGAGCGATCGCAAAGCACACTATCTGGGTCATCTGCTGGAGGCGGACTGACCGAATGATGATCGATGAGAGGTGGGCACTGATAGGGAGAGAAGACGTGAAGCTGATTACCCAGCTCGGGGCTGGAATCCTGGCCAGGTGGCGGCTCTATCTGTCGAATGGCTTGAGAGAGGCTACAGAAGGCGAACTAGAGAACTGCCTTGAGCTGCGGTAGGTGGACGTGGATCGGGCTGTGTGACCTCAGCCTAGGGCTCAGGGGAGAGGTGGTCTAGGCTGGGAAGCCACCTTGCAATGCACCCATGCTCAAGTGCTATTTAAAATGGGATCCCTGGGAGAATGTGAGGAGAATCAAGGGGCTGCAGGCTTGAGGACGGGTGCTCAGACTAGCCTCAAGCTCTCAATCAAGAGGCCCGTGTCACTACACCCAGTCGCTGGAGCTTTACAGTGGAACAGAAGGTGGTGGGACATGATGTTGGGGAGTGGAATGGAGGGTGGGGAGAAGAGGCAGGGCCCTCAGTCTACGTCTGTGGTTCTCCGCTATTCTGGTCCCCAGGAGACTTCTGGTGCTGCCCAGCAGTAGTTTTGGTCTCGGTGGGGTGGTGAAGGGAGAACAGCTTCCTGTTGGCCTCTACACAGTGATGGCCAGGGATCCTGCTGGGCGGCACCAGGCACACGGGAGTCCCCACAGCGAGGAGCTCTGGCTCTGATACCAGCAGTGGCACCATTTGGGAACCACGGCATACTTTAACGTCATGACGTAAGGACGCATGTTTTGTTTACCAGAAGTGGCTTCCCTTCCCTCCGCAGGGGCAGTGGTACCCTTAAACCACCCAGTGTGCTCGGGTGGGGAACGGAGGATCCCTGTACAGGCAGCTGACTGGGGGAAGGAGACCTCCTGAGAGTGACTGTCACCCCTTTTAGAGATGCCACAGAATCTTTGCTGAAACCTTCTCTTGGAGAGGCAAATCCCATGTCAGCAAAGTTCTTAACAAGTGCTGGGACGTGAGGGGTTTCTTCTTTCATGGGGAGATCTCTCTCTCTCTCTCTCTCTCTCTCTGCTAGTCTCTTTCATTTATCTTTGAGAAAGAAAGCCCTGTGATGCGTTTTGTCCAAGGACAAGTCTCAGTAAGAAAAACGCCTCCAGATCCTTCTCCCAGGACCCCTCCGCCATCTGTCAGTTTGGAAATCTCCACATCTTGACCCATGGCAAATTACTTCTTAGCAGCAGTGCCATGTGGTGTCTGCCTTAGCCTGTGCACACACAGGGCTGCTGGCCAGATGAGCGAACGGGCCACTGAGGAAAGGAGGGTTGAGGCCCTCCCTACCCCATCTACCTCTCCTCATCCTTCCGGCTATAGTCAACCCATCCTATGCCCCTCCAAGTCTACCCTTTTCTCTCTGTCCCCTCCAGAGTGACTCCCTGGCAGGACCCCGTTTCTCTAGAAGATGGTAGTCTTTTGCCCTAAGTCTCTCGTGGGACGTTTGCCCTCCCTTGCCTGGTATTTCAGCTCCACTAACACCTCGTCTCCCACTGCTTCTATTTAGATGGAGCCAAACTGAACTCTTGGCTATTCTCCAGGTGCATCCTGGGATTTCTCATGCTCACTGACCATACTGGCACCAGCGAGCACAGCCATTTACAAATATTCCTGGTACATCTCTGCTCAAACCAGGGATGCTGGCGGAGGGCCAATGTGACCATTCTAGGCCTCAGCTTCCTCTCTGCCCGGCCCTGCACTAGAGGGGGAAGCCCTATGGCACTTGGCCTAGACTCTGCTCACCCTTCACGACGGGAAGGGTGAGCCCTCCTCCAATCCCACAAAATCAGGAAAACCCCATCACATACGTAAGAGTAAAACTATAGTTCCAAACATTATTTGACAGCTTTAGTTTAGAGAAGTGGCTTGCTGTCCATCACAGGCCAGGGAGGGCTGGTGTGCACATCCAGGATTCACGTGCATTCAGGACCCACAGGCCCCCAGGAGTGGCCTGACATGTGGGCGGCTCACAATCCCGCATGGCTGCCCATCCTGGTCTGATGCCCCCCCACCCCCCATGCTGGGTGGCTCTTTCCCATGTCGGGGACTGGACACAGAGCTGCGGAGAGCACCAGTGGTAGGATTGACACTCCAGTGGGATTTCAGACTCGCAAGCCTGGGACTGATTGCCATTACCCTTCCTAGCAGTAGAGGATGCAGTCCCCTGCATCTTATGGGAAGCTGTGCTATGGCTTGCCTTGGTTGTTAGACAGGAGCACTCTCCTGCAGCCCAGGGATGGAGCACTCTCCTGCAGCCCAGGGAGGCTGCAGAGGTTCCTAGGGCAGCTGAAGCAGAAGTCAGCAGGCTGACAAAGGGCTCCCAGGACAGGAAGGCTGCATGTCCTGGACAGAAATCTATGTTGAGTACCTATAGAGGATTCCATGCTGAGTTTAGGCTTGCCTTCTCCTCCTCCTCCTCCTCCTCCTCCTACTCCTCCTCCTCCTCCTCCTCCTCTTCCTCCTTTACTTCCTCTTCCTCCTCCTCTTAATCCCCCCCTCTTGCATATCATGAAAACAGGTTCAAAGGGGCTCAGCATTTTGGATAAAGTTAGCCTTTAGATTCCATGGAATGACTCTATGGCCGTTTATAAATCTCCATCTCATGTACACGCCCTGCAGATACACTACCACCTGCCCTGTCCTGCGTATCATCCTGCCCTGCTCCTAGAGACGCCAGTTTCACCCCTTCCCTGCCTGCAAGCGCCCTGCTCCACCTGGCTGCCTGGGGAGGTACGATACTTTGCACGGCCCTTTCTGCCCACCTGAAGCCCATCTGTGCAAAGAGGCCCCATGTCTAACTCCATCAGGAAGGAAAGGTCACGGGATCTGCTGAGGAAACTCAGTTAAAGACAGGGAGGTGCTTCCTGACTCCTTCCACAAGCCCGCTGAGTCCTGGTCTGCGGAGGAAATGGCCCCAGGAGGCTTCCATCTGTCCCCATTGTATGCCATAATCCCAGCTCAGTGGTTCCTAGAAAGCACTGGATGTCACTGGTGGTGACTGGCTCCAGTGGCACTGAGTGCCATTAGTGGGGCAGAGCTACTCTATTCACACTCTGAAGAGAACTCCTGGGTCTTGGAAGCTAGGGAGTCTTTTGGCAGTGGATTCCTAGTGTCTTGGCTGTGCCTTTTGGACTCTGGTGTTCTGTGTGCTCAGAGTCTACACCCTAGATAGCTTATCTCAGCCCTCACTTTGTCTCACCAGCCTCTTCCAGGGTCAATTGCACTGTCCTTCCGGTTCCCAGAGCCTCCTGAGCTATGGCCCCCAGCCCCACCCACAACCTCTTCCTACCTCTTCAGATCATCACCCCTTGCACTTGCACAGCTGTAAGCCACAGCTTCTCTGCAGGCCTCCCGCCTCCAAGTCCTGAAAGGTCACGTTCACACCAGGGTGTGAACTGGCACCAGTCTCACTTCCTTTCTCAGTCCTGATTTGTTCTTCTCCCTGCATCTTCCTGGGCTGCCTGTCAGTCTTGGGTCAGGACCACGGCCTTACTAAGTGCCCCGGGCCTGGCTTTTTAGAAGATCAGGTGGGAGAGACCCTACATGAGGTGCACCGACTTGGGGAGGGAGCACTGGATGGGGTGTGAAGGGGTAAGGGTAGGGGTAGAGACTGGACTCAGCAGGGCTCAGCATCACAGGAACTGCCGCTGCCTGGCTTCCTACTGCCGCTCAGTGCCTCCCATGGAGCCTCGCACTCAGATTGATCTCAATAACCAAGAGCTGTATCAAAGGGAAATAACATAGAATGAGGAGGAGGAAGAGGAGGAGGAGGAGGAGGAGGAGGAGGAAGAGGAGGAGGAAGAGGAGGAGGAAAAGGAGGAGGAGGAAGAGGAGGAGGAAGAGGAGGAGGAAGAGGAGGAGGAAGAGGAGGAGGAAGAAGAGGAGGAGGAGGAAGAGGAGGAGGAGGAAGAGGAGGAGGAGGAAGAGGAGGAGGAGGAAGAGGAGGAGGAGGAGGGGGAGGAAGAGGAGGAGGAAGAGGAGGAGGAGGAAGAGGAGGAGGAAGAGGAAGAGGAGGAGGAGGAGGGGGAGGAAGAGGAAGAAGAAGAGGAAGAGGAAGAGGAGGAGGAAGAGGAGGAGGGAGGGGAAGAAGGGGAGGGGAGGAGAGAGGGGAGAAGGGGAGGGGAGGGGGAGGGAAAACAGTTTTGTAGCGGCAAGAGGGCAGAAGTGAGTGGAAGAGCTTGGGGTTTGGACCTACCTAGGGGAAGGGAACAGGAAAATTAGTCATGGCCATGATGTTCAACCCACCTTTGTACGTAGTCCCCAACAGGAGCATCTTATTAACCGAGTCCTTGGGTTAACCCTGTAGGTACAAGACATGCTCACAGCCACACAACAGGAAGTGGCAAGGCTACAGCTGAGTGTAGTGATCTGCCCAAGCATATTGCTTCACTCCTCAGGTTGGGACACACCCCCTGTGGTGGTGTTGTGCTGTGGTCAGTGGTTGGGACATCGTGCTTCCTTTGTAGCAATGGGCACATTGAATGGCTCTCTATAGGACATATATCCCTGAAGCCTGGCAGCCACCTTACCAATCCTGGTCATGTTCTCCCTGGCTCCAGGTTCTAGCCCTCATTAAAAAGAAGTATATCATGTGCACATCCTGCATAGTGACCCTAGAGCCACCAAGCTCAAAGGTCCCACCACCGATCACCACAGAACTCCTATTAATCTCCTAAGTACTGTGAGTCCTCCCAGTATGGGTTGGCTGTTGCTGATCTTGCAGAAAGTCAGAGCCTAGATATGGGAGCCTCTATATGTCAACATGGGGTCCCTAGGCCACAAAGTACACGCCCACCTGGATCCTGACATTGGGAGATAAAAATGACTTCTCCTTGTGGTTCTACAGATGAGCCAGGGAGACATAGGCAGAGAGGGGCTCCAGACGCCACTGCAAACCTAATGGACTCCCACAGGTGGGACAGACACCAGTAACGTGGCCCCGTTGAAATGGTTAGGCTCAGAAAGCCACCCAGCTGTCTCCAAGCAGAACCGCAGCCAAGGGTTGAGTGTCTAGAGAGCCAGGGGCCAGCCTGATCTCCCTCTGCTATTGCTGACTGAGAAGTCATGGAGGGTCAGACTGATTCGAGGCTTTCTCAGAGTCTCTGATGAAAGGACAAAAGGAACCTAGTTTGATGTCCTTGTCCAGGGACAGACTCGGCAAAATCTGGTCTAGGGCTGGGGCTAGAGCCTTGAGGGAGGTAAGGTTCCCGGAAAGTTGTCTTTTTCCCTCAAGAGACTGGAGTTAGGAGTCCCCAAAACTCTGTGTGCTCAGTCTGACACCTTTGAGCTATCCTGTGCCCCCTTGTGCGACATTGCTTGGTTAGCTCCCTGCTGACTTTGTCCCATTGGATGACAGGGCTTTTTTTTTTTTTTCTTTCTTTCTAATCCTATCCCATTTTTCCTTTCAGGAAGACAGTATATAATGTGTATTTCTTAATAAACCTGCTTACATGAGCCATCAGCGTTTTAAAGATCTCCTCCTCTCACGCCTTTCTGTTCTCTTATCTTCTCACTTCCTGGCCATCATGCCCCTTAGGGCGGTGTCACCAAAGAATGACCAGCTCCAGGTGGAGGGAGCCCCCAGCACAGAGACCAAAAGGACACAGTCTACTCCTGTTTTCTGCTTGCTTAGTAGACAGAGGTGGAGGTGATCTAGGAACTGGCTATGTCCTTTGTAGATCAGGGATTCTGGCTCAGACTGGTATAGCCACAGCAGCTGAGTTCCTGCTACCCTGCTCCGGGAGGGAGTGGCCCAGAACTTGCCCATTGTCCCTGAATTCTCACTGGTTGTCCCCATTCTCTGAGGGCATCATGACTTTCTGACTCCTCCCATTGAAACCAGAGAGCAAGGAGGTCCCTAGAGTCACAATGGTAGAACATCTGGCCACCAGCCGGACAGGTTAGCACCGCCCCCCTCCACCCCGCCCCTAGTGTTCCATGTCTCTGCCTGGAGTCTTTGAGGTGCCATTTCTCAAGAGTCGCCTTCCTGCCAGGAGGAACAAGAGTAGCAAGAAAGCCAGAGACTTTCTTTACTAGTCCTGGGGGAAGGAGAGGGGAGGAACAAAGGTGGGGGAGAGGCAAGGAGAGAGCAGGTGCAGCATCAGGGTGGGGGCATCTCAGGGCAGGCCCAGCATCAGCCTTTGAAAGCTGAAGGCTGTGTGTCTGTCCGTAGCCATGGGGTGTCTTCCAGAACTGACTCAAGAGGATCACAGGCTAGATGAGAAGGCATGCCTGGGATGAAGACAGCTCCTCCTTTTCCGAAAGCACTTTCACAGCTGAGGTCCCATCAACCTTACAGGGAACAAGGCTCGGGGACATCTGTCTATCTCACAGATGAGGAAACTGCGGCCAGATTCTAGGTCATGCCTCTCTGAATGGATCCTTTCCACTGATGCCAGGCTTGCGGGACACAGAAGGTCTTGTGACCTAGAGCTCTCAGAGAGCAGCACCCCCTTACCCTGGAGCCAGGTACCTTGGGATTGAGTGATTGCAGCTTCTCAGTTCCACCCTGCTGCACATGTCATGTGTGCCGAAGGTTCCACGCATGGCTGTGGGTGTGGCAAGTGTTCAGCATTCTGTATTAGATCATAGACCTTGAAGCCCTGCCGATATTTTTAAAAACTATTTAATGCGTATATATCAATAACACAAATACCCGAAGAGCTCATCAAAAGACCTCTCCCAGCCCCTGGCCTGCACTGTGACTGTCTCAGGAGTAAGTGGGCTCCTGACCATGGCAGAGGCCTCACCGCCCTGTTCTTTGTGTCTTCTTCCATCTCCAAAGCTGCCAGCCCCTGTGCTCTTGGCAAGCTGGCCAGGACCAGGGCTGGCAGGGCTGAGAAGTCAAATGCTTTCACGTAGTATATAGGTGGGATAGGCCAGGCCTTTTCCTCCACTGGCGAACAATAAGGATGGTGAGTGGTGGCTGTCAGGCTGTGCACCAGCCTGCGTGTGGCTCTTAAACTGTGCGGATTGGACACAGGTCCTCTTGTTTGAATGACAAGCAGTCCACCACCTGAGCTATCTCCCCAACCTATCTTTCGAAGTGTGTAAAATCAGCACATTTTACTATGAAACGACAGATTTTAGTTCAGAAAGAAAAGAAAGGAGAGAGAAAGAGCGAGTCCATCCTCTGGGGTGTCACTGTCTCAGGGTCTCTTGGTGCTCTCCAAGGGGGCAGGACAGGTGCATTCTTTGAGGTCATGTTAACTGGGGTCCTGCTTGAGGCTTGGCTTCAACCCCCTTGCCCTGTTGGATCTTTTCAGCCCCTCTCTCTGCCTTTGAGGTCTAGAAAATTCCACAAGGCATGCACTGGGTCCTCTTTCATCTTCCCATGTTGCTGGCTGCAGGCCTGACTGCACTTGGGATTTTTATGAATATTGGTTTGGTGGATGCTGTGCTGTGAAGCCTGCAGAGGGAGAAGGCTGGGATGGAGTGGGACCAGCGCTACCTACCAACCTCAGGGCGGAGACACTTTGTGCTCACGAGCCTGGCTCTTCCTGCGCTGGTTTCCTCTGCAGGTCTTTAATTCAGCCTTCTCTGGTACTTCCTAACTCAGGGAAAACCCCGTGAGCCTGCTCTGGCCCTTCCTGCGGGGTTCTGCCTCATTAGCTCCATAATCCAACACGAGGATGGAGAGGAAGAGCCGAGCCACTCTGCGAGTGATTTAACAGAACGCTTTTATGACTATTGAAAATGAACACTGACCTCAGGTAAGAGGCGCTAAACAGGGTCTTTAAGGGCCCACCATCCATTTCCCTTGGACGGACTCTCCTCCGTAAATCACCCTGTTGTCAGTTTTACGACACCGTTCTAGCTATTGAGGCTACGGAACTGTGAAATGTCATATATATATATACATATATATATTATATATATATATATCATATATATATATAATATATATATATAATAAAATTAAGTTGCAGGGAGCATGCATTAGCATTTCAAAAGTCTTCTGTAGTATCATGTTCCAGTCCTCTCGGTCAAGGGCCACCAGGACCCCATCCTTCCCCGTAAACAGACTGCGAGGACTGTATTATCGTTTGTTCCTGAGCTGGCCTGGCGGTGAAGAGCATAATAATGATAATGGCAAAGTACATACTGGATTAATTTGATTGGACAATGAAATGCTCCCCTCCTCTGATAACAAAGCTGGGGTCACCCCCTCCTGCTGGCCCAGGTCAGTGACTTTCAGAGGTTTTAGGGTATTTGTCCTGGAGACAAATGAGCTATGGAATCCGCTGAGGTGAGAGGGTGTTTCAGGTGACAAGATCAGATAGGAACCATCATTAAGGTGTGGCCAGTCCCACCCCAGCTTCTCTATCTGGTAGACTATAAGCCCCTCCCTGCTCCCTGTCAACGCCTAGAACCAGTTAATTGCCGGGGACTGGATTGATTATATTATGGTCTGAATTTTAAACGTTTCCCATAGGGCCACGTGTTTTCCAGCTGTTGGCACTGTTGGGAGGTGGTAGAGCATAGGGGGCGGGGCCTAGCGGAAGAGAGTCAGATCTTTGGGGGTACGCCCTTGAGGGGATCCTGAGACCCCAGCATCTTCTTTCCTTTCGTTGTTCTGCAGCCTCTGTGACGTACACCAGTTTCTTCTGCTACTTGTTCCCATGGTAACATACAGTGCCTCAACAGGCCCAAAGTGATGGAGCCAAGAGACCACGGGCTGAAGCCTCTAATACTATGAGCCAAACTAAGCCTTTTTCCCATGTATATTAATTCCTCTCACTTCTTTTTATACATTATATACACACATACACACACACACACATATATATATATATATATATATAATATACACATATATACATACACACATATACATACACATATATAATGTACATATATATTATAGTAACAGAAAACTAACACTAACACTGTAGGTGTGACTTAACTCAACCTGAAGAGGGTGGGTTTCACATAACGGGCTGGGTCTTCGTGACAGGAAGCTTCTGGAAGCCACAATGCCCTTCCTCAGAGCCAGACCCATGGCCCTCTGATGGGAGCCTCCCTGATCATTTAGGATTCCAATAGAGCTGCCTGAGGCGTGTGGCCAGTGGCGGGGCTGAGGCAGAAGCACAGTGGACAGAGACTGTGAAGGCTGACCCCTGCCAACACCTGCTGACCTTCAGCCCTCTCGGTCTCCAGGGAAACTGGGAATGTACTTCCTTCCCGGGGCTCTGAGCTTGCCAGGTGGGGGGAGAAGAATCTAATGGCCCTAGCCGGTACTTACAACCTATAGCAACCCCCCCCCAGCTCTCCCTAACCCTTAGACAGTGGCAGCTTCATTTCTGTAACTTATTAGGAAGCTGGCCTCTTCTTCAGGAGCCTCAGACTTACTGGGTCTCCTCTGTGTACTAAAGGCACTTTCCGGGATCTATTTTCATTTGAGGAGAATTTGTGCAGCTCTGTTTTAGGAAGCTCCAGACCCTTAGCCTGGGAAGGCACCCTGGAGGGGGGTCATGGGGCATCGCAGGGTGTGGAAGACAGCAGACCTGCCCTGAACTCCCTGCCAGGCACGCCAGGGGAAATATATTCAGCATCAAGTCCAGCCAATGAGAGTCTGCTCTGAATTGAATTTTAACCTTAATGAGGTACAAAGTCCCTTCTGTTCTCTGTAATGGAGACCTTGAGAGGTTTTATCAGAGAGCGAAACACAACTTCTCAGTGTTTTCATGTTTCCCTAATAACGGCCCGAATCATAACCTGAATTTTTATGCAACTAATTATGGCTATGAACAGGGCATGAAAGATTTATATGATCAGAAAAGAAACGGCGTGTGTTTTCTCTGGGCAGGTGGAGGATGAGCTGTGTAAGGAAGGTAATTAGTTTTCTAGGTCATACGGAAGGTACCTTCATGGTCCTGGCTGGTGCGGTCAGTGGTGGAGTATGGGACACAGAAGATGCCTTCCTGGGACACTGCCACCTCCACTTTCCTAAGACCAATGTGGCAGATTAAACACTTGGGCTATGGGGTGCAAAAGGAGGAAAGGGGGCGACCAAAGATTATAATTCCTGTGATCAACATGGAAGCCAGAATTCTTTTCCCCTCTCTTTCTCTATTCCTATCTATTTGTATATGTGTGTCTCTGTATGAGTGTAGCCTGTGCCTGGGTACCTATGCACCTCAGAAGAAAGCATCAGATCCCCTGGAGCTGGAGTTACAAGCAATTGTGAACCACCTGCCTTGGGTGCTGGGAACCAAGCAAGCTTGGGTTCTCTGGAAGAGCAGCAATCACTCTTAACCGGTGAGCCATCTCTCCAGCTGCTAAAATTCCTTGTGTGTGCAGTGTACATATGTGCTCATGTATAGCAGTGTGTGTGCAGGTGGGCGTGTCTGTGTGGAGTCCAGGGGTCGATGTGGCTGTGTTCCTTGATGGATCACCACCTTATTGTCTGTGACAGGGTCTGGCTCTCCCTGAAGCTGGGGTTTATTGATTCAGTTATGCTGGCTGGCCAGTGAGCTCTGGGATGCGCCTGTCTCTGCCCCTTCCCCCCAACCCCACTTGATTACAGATTTGTACCTCTGTGCCGAGATCATACATGGGTGCTGGGGGTTCAAACTCAAGTCCTCAGATTTGGACAGTAGGCACTTTACTAATTTTCTTTTTCTTTTCTTTCCTGAGTCAGAGTCTTATCATACAGCCCGAGTTGGCTGGGAATTTATTCTCCTTCTGTTCCCACCCTTGGGGCTGTTATTATTACAGGTGTGTGTAATTTGAATTTCTGCAAGAATTTGAATTTCTGTTACTTTAAGTTTCAGTTAAACTAACAACAAGTGTTGACAATAACACCCTGGCTGAAACATGTGGCCTGGACCAGATGGACGAGTGATTGACCAGAAGCCATGATTGACACCACACCCAGGCGAGAAGACTTCTTCAGCTGTTTTGCCTCTGGGAGATGCTGCTTGGCTCTCTGAATGGCAGTAAAGAGGATCTGATGGAGAGCCACACACAGGGAGAGGGAAGCCATGAGCGTGTGGGGCTGCAGTGAGCGCTTAGCGACACAACTGTTTGCTGAGGTCCACAACTGATTAATGTACACAGACTCATTCATTTACTCAGCGTTACGTTTAATCATTTAATTTCGCAAGAGTTTTCAGATCTTTTAATCATCCTAATATTCTTCTTATTGCAACATTACTGAGCTGTTAGTTCAATTCAATTAAAAAGTGTCATCCGGAAGTAATTTATTCTATGGGTGCCATTAAGTGGGTCCCCCAGATAGGCCTGCGGGGTGGAGGAATAATAACTCTTGTGTTTTTATGAGTCTGTAAACCAGCCTGCTGCGTTAGCACTGAAGGAGCCACACTCCAAGTGGCAAGTGTCTGTCCACGCCTGTGTGACAGCAGGTCTGGGATTGCGTCTCCGGATTTTGTAGCCGAGATCCAGAAGAGAACAGGAAACTCAGACCATCTGTTGCCACTTGTGCCCAGGTGCTCCTGGAAAGCCACATTGCCTTCCCAGTCCTACTAATATTTGTCACAGTACAGCCTTGAAGTCCCTCCTTTGAGGCTTCTTGCCAGGATTCTCAGTCCCCACCTCCTACTGCAGGGGTTGGCATGGGAGGCCACCCAGAGCCACAGCTCAGGAGAAAGTCTGCAGGGCCCACACCACGGCAGGATCTGGTTTATCCATACTCGGTCTGGCCATGACTCCATCTGGTTGACTTTTTAAAAAATTTGATACAGGACCCCATATAGCCAGACTGACCTTGAATGGAAAATGACCTTGAACTCCTGACCCTCTCTACCTGCAGAGTTCTGGGATTACAGGCACCCACCACCATGCCTGCCTGGAGAGTAAAGCCAGCCTTTGTGCATGTTAGGCAAGTAAACTACCAACTGAGTTTTACCCTCAACTTCAACCCAGTTGACCTGTGAGGCATCTCCTCTGTCTTCTTCAGATATAGTACTGTCCCTGAAATATATAACACATCATATTCTATTTCCCAGCAGCTACATAAAACAGAAAAACAAAACCAGTGGTGCTCATTCCAATAATCTACTGTAACTTAATCTATCGAATGTTGTCATTTTGACAGGTCATCAGCATACAATCTAATGACCTAGGTTTGATATGTTTTAATATACAAGTCTTCACAATGTGTATACACTTCACACTTATTGCATGCCTCAGTTCAGCCTGGCTGCATTGTACACAAGCTACTGAGGATATGTGGGGGTTGGGATAACATGATCTCTAGAATCTAATTGCCACGTTGGCGGTACCCTCTGGGGTCATAGGGCCTTGGGGCTTGTGCAGCTGGGCTGTCTTGCCTGGGCCTGCGGGACCCTGTGATAGAGGAGGGACCATCTTGGGCTCAGGGCCACTTTGTACATTTGTCTGAAGAAGTTGGTTATCATGTCCTTGGAAGTCATCTCACAGAGGATGCTGGCTACATATGGCCTCTGAGGCTTATCATGCCCTAAGGTTGAAGAAAGCCAGAAGGCCCAGGCAGGAGTGGCAGACAGAATAATCTCTCCAACAGTGCTGTCGCAAGATAGCCTTGTCCACAGGCCTTGGCATAGGAAAGGAAAACTCAGGTTTTATGGTAAGGGGAAGGAGGACCCCAGTCCAGGGGCTGAAAAAGGATGCTAGTTGGGCAAAGCCCACATCCTCCTTTCATCCCTGGCCCAGGAAGGTCCCCTCTGAATCTCCACCACTGGTCTCTAGCCTTCTGTGCCCCAAGAAGGAAGACTGACTCCCCTGGGACACCCAAGTCTTACACAGCTGGAGGATATTAGCACTCTGTCCCCAGATGCCCAAGTGCCCACTTTTCTTTGGCCCTGCCCATACCCAGAGGCCGATTGCAGACTTCTGCTCAGGGCAGCTGGGCCTACTGCTTGGCTCTGTTGACAGTAGCCGAGGGCAGGTTCCATTTCCCAGACTTTTGAGCACTTAATCCTTTGGGTGTGTGTCCTCTCTAGGCCAGCACAGGAGCCTTGAGAAGCCAGGGACAAATAGAGTGACCTTGCGAAATGCCACCCTTGCTCTTGAAGAATGCCTCCATTATTAATATCTCCATCTCAGAAAAGGGCTATCTGTGCTGTTTTGTATGAGAGCAGCAATAAAAAGGGGAAATTAAATTAGCAACTCCGTATGAGCTTCTAATCCAGTAAAGTCTCTTCAACTCCATAACCTGTTAACTTAAACTCCGGGCCGTCAACGTAAGCAGTTTGAGGGAAATAGCAAGCAGTATTTCGAATGGCCCCATTTTTGTACCAGTTCCGATAAAAGTGATTGAAGCCTGGGGGCTGGAGATGAGCCAACGGGCTGAGGCGGGCAAGGGTTCATGTGCTCAGGATAACCATGTGCCCCACATGATAGATAGCCTTTCCTCCACTACAGAGTCCTTCCTCCGTAACAACACCCAACTCCACGAATTAGTCAAATCCAATTACACACATGAGGTGGCCTCTCCAACCCCTATCACACAATAGGAGACAATGCTGTCTAGGAGGAAAACATTCTAAGAAACTACACTTGGTAATAGGGGTGATAAGTACTCACAGAAACAGGACTGAGTACCCACTGTGTGCTCCGCTCTGCTACCCATAGGACCTCTGACATAGGTATGTGGCTCAGTGTCGTATGAACACAGAGGACCCTTTGTTAAAAATCCATGTGAAGGGCTGGACCAATGGCTTGGCAGTTAAGTGCACTGGCGTTCTTGCAGAGGGCCAAGGTCTGGTTCCCTGCATCTTCATAGCAGCTCACAACTCTCTATAAGTCCCGTTCAGGACATTCAGTGATGCGCTCTTTTCTGACCTCTGTGGGCATTGCACATACATGATGTCTATATCTATATCATCAATATCTATACATATATATTATATATCCACTCATACACATGAAATAAATAAGAATTCTGAGATGTTGACAGCAAATGGTGGTCCTCATGTAGTGGGATTGATTTTCTGGCTTCCAGAGGGTCAAGTCCAGGAAGCAATATGTGTATCAATGGCTGAATTCTCACACGTCTCTTTAAAAATATTCATTCTTATGTGTATGAAGTTCTTAAGTGGATGCGTCTACGCCTATGAACGAAGGGACCCACAGAGGCCAGCACAGGTTGTTGGAGCTCCTGGCACTGGAGTTAAAGGTGGCTTTAAGCCACTCACATGGGTGTTGGGGACTGAACTTGGGTCCTCTGCAAGAGCAACAAGTGCTCTTAACTGTTGAGCCTTTTTTTTCTGTCCTGCCTCTGCTTTTGAGATAGAGACTCATGCATATCGAGATGGCTTCAGACTTACTATGAAGACAAAGAAGAAACTGAACCGATACCACCAAAGATGACGCCGAGTACCTGCATCCTCCTGGGGCCGTGGGTGTGTGCCATGTCTAGTTTTATGTGGCACTGGAGACTGAACCTAGGACCTTGTGCATATCTGGTGAGCATGCTACCCAAAGAGCCGCACCCCCAGCCCCACACAAGCTGCCTTCCTTAGTCCTTTTCACAAACGAGCAACGGAGTTTCAAAGAGGTTGGGACACTACAGGACAGGAGGTTTTGAGTGCAATCGTGGTGGGAGACTGGGGTTATCCCCCCAGCGCACAGCGGAGTTCCAGAGAAGATGGAGACCACAGCAGGCCGCCCCAGAGTCACGCTGTGAGCACTGATTTAGTTTCAGGAAAACAGTATCATTTGTTCCATTAAATTAATGTTGTTAATTTGAAGTTTATTGGTTTTGCAGTTTGTTTTTATTTCATTTATAAATTTGTTTGAGCTTTATGGTTATAAAAGAGCTCTATGCATAAGGGACATGTTCCCAGCTTTATGCTTGTACATATTTAACTAACAGTATACCAAACATAATTTAAATCGATAGAGAAACATTTTCCTTAAAGTAGGGTAATCTTGTCCCAAGATGGGGCTTATAGGGGTGCTCATAGTTCTGTATTGGTTCATGGCTGCCTGGTCTTAGAGATGGAAGGAAGGTGGTTTGAGGAGGAAAAGGAAGTGAGGGGGAAGGAAGGAGGGAAGGGAAGAATTGAGAGGGAGGGAGGGAAGAAAGGGAGGAAGTGAAATGTGGAGTGGGGGAAGGAAGGGGTTGGGGGTAGGAGGGCATGCAGACAGGAGGAAGGGCTGGGAATGGGATGGAGCTGGAAGGGTTTTGGCCTTCCTTGGCTTCCTGCCTGGCTGCTGTGCTGTGCCCCTTTGCCTCAGCCCAGAAGCACTCAGCTTTGTGACCCACATTTTCAGACAGTGGCACTTGCCCAAAGGCAAGGGTGAGTCTGTAGGACGTAAGGCGGTGGCAGAGGGGGCTGGGTTGTGACGTCCTTGCAGGCTGTGTCCCTAGCTGACTTTGAGCAGGAGCTCAAACTGACTTTGGAGTCAAATGACTTTCATCCCTTCCTGTTAATCCCCCCTTCTGTGGGCAGGACGGGAGTGTGTTTAAACTGTCACCTGTCATTGTAGGAACACTCACTCCCCACCGGCCATCTGATGCCGAGGTGTGTCTCTGGCAGGAACGCTCATCAAAGGCTTGTAGAAGAACTTGTACATTCTCGGGAACTTAAAAAAGGAAAAGTTTCCCCAAAGTGGAAACAAGTCAGCTGTGTCAACTCTGGCATGTTGGTACAATGGACTATTATTGCTCAGGAGAAAGGAGGACGGCCTTCTGCTACGGATGGAGCTACAATCGGTGAACCCGCAGACAGCTTTGGGCAAGCAGCCAGACACAGAAGGGTCACACCGTGTGATCCCATTGACACAAAGTTCTAAGGCACACGGGTTACTTGCAGTGCTGGACAGGAAATCATTACGCTGGGGAGGAAGAAGAGGTGTGGGGACCAGGAGGGGGACTCCTGGGATGGCACGAGCGAGGCAGGTGTTAAGGGTGCTGGTGAGGCTGTTTCACTGGGATATACCAGGGGTTAAATCCGGGGCCTTGTGCATGCTAGGCATGCTGTCCAGGGGGCACCCAGATCTCTCTATGGAGTGGGGTGTTTTTCTGTTTGCTCTATTACAGTTGGAGTTTGTGGGTTGAGTAGCCCTATGAACAAGGCTGGTTCTAGAAGGATCTTGGGGCTCTAGAGTCCCTTCTCACTCTGATTTAAGGCTGACACCTTGTTCAAAACAGCTATGGAGGATTCATAAGGGAACTTAATACTAAGGGGACACAAAGGCCATTAATGGCCATTTCAAAGTACACAGGAGTTTGTGTGATAAGGGATTTGTCACCTCGGATGGTCCCTGTGGTCAAAGCTGTGGCCCTCTCTGAGTTCTCAAGGCCTGGACCACCAGTATTTACCATACACTGGCTTTGCAGAGGGGAAGACAGACTAGGGTCTTAAGTTTGGAAGGGAACTGAAGGGACCTGGTTTTTCTGGACCTGCCTCCCCTCTGGCTGCTGTTCTATGTCCTTTTTACTACAACTCAGAAGCTCTCGGCTTTGTGACCTACATATCTAGACAGTGACACTGACCAAAGGCAACGGTGAGCTTGTAGGGATGTCCAGGTGTGCAAGGCTGTGGAGGAGGGGACACGACACCCCCAGGGTCACTCTAATATATTGGCAGTGACTGGTAGGTCTTGTGCCAACCCACAATGGCACCAGGCTGATGTAAATCATGCCTTGTGTATGCTAGGCAAAGAATCTCACCAAGCCACAATATCTGGCTCTTTAAGACAGACTCTTGCTAAGTTGTCCAGGCTAGCCTTGAACTTACTATGTTTTTCAGGTAGACTCTTATTGCAATCTTCCTGTTTTAGTCTCCCGTGTAGCTGGAGTGACCGGTTTGAGTTTGCACTCAGTGAGCTGGGAGGTTTTAATGATGAGATATCCTTCCCAGAACAGCAGACAGGAGCCACAGTGTGATTTCTTGTTTCCCCTAGAAGGCTATCTTAGCAGAGGCCACATTTGGAACCCCCTGGGGGCATCCCCAGAAGGCCTGGGTAGAACACTGGGCACCAGACTCTGAGGGGCATCCCAGGAGAGGGTAGTCTGCCTTTGTTGGGTTCTGATAGATAGTTCTGTAGGTCATTCCTACTTGGAAGTCTCCAGGTCCTTCTCAGTAGCTGGTTTTGGACGTGTGACATGGGGAAAGTAAGTGTGCAGGAGGGATAACTAGTAACATCCCCCAAGAACGCCCAAGGACACATGGAAACATGCTCCTTGGCGGGCAGAGAGGTAGTTCAGGTGGTGCTGTGATATGAAGCTCAAGAAGAGTAATGCTATTTTCTGATTTTCTTTAGGCTTTTTTTTTTTTTTTTGACAGTGCCTCATGTAACCCAGGTGTCCCAGGTTTTTAAAATTTTTTTCTGTGATAAAACACTGGCCAAGAGCAGCTTGGAGGAGGAAAGGGTTTATTTCACCTTATACTTTATAGTCTGTCACCGAGGGAAGGAACTCAAGCAGACGCCGTGGAGGGATGCTGCTTACTGGCTTGCTTCCTCTGGCTTGCTTATTGCTTTAATGATCTTGGACCACCTGCTCAGGGGTGGTACTACCCACAGAAGGAGAAGCCCTCCCGTATTAATCATTGATCAAGAAAACGCCTCACGAAGTTGCCTCCAGGCCAGTCTGATGGAGGCATTTTCTCAGTCAAAGTTCTCTCTTCCTAGATGAGCCTAGCTTGGCTTGTGTGAAACTGACCCCATCTGGAACTTTGCTATGTAGCCGAAGATGACCTTGGACCCCTGATTCTCCTTCCTCTTCCTGTGTCATACCCGGTTATCAATGCTGTTTTCGGTAAACAGCTTCCCTAGGGCTGATGTGTAGTCTCTGGATCTGGTACCACAAGCTGTACCAAGCACTTGAGCCCCAAACTTGGTGTTGAGAAATGGGCTGGACCCAGGCTGGCATCCTTGAGATTCTAGGAAGTTGGGGAAGCTCGGTGGATGTGAGGGGCATCTGAACAGTGAGCCATCATGCAAAGGAGTCGTTGCAGGAGGGCGTGGGCCTGGGCAGTCCGAGTCAGGATGTATGGCAGGCGGCCCAGTTCAGCTTCCTGCCAGTCAGCCTCCATAGGGCCAGTGGGGAATTGAATATCCCCCTACCCACTTCGTGTTATGGGGGTCTTGTCATGTTGTCTTATTTGAACAAAGATCCAGTCAGTTAAGGATTTGAAGCTTATCTAGGGTTTAGGGTCAGGCCTGACTCTGAGGTTGAGCTATGTGGTGGTGTTACTATGTGCACAGGAACACCAGGAGCTGCCAGAAGTTGGCTGAGCACAGAGGAGAGTCCCCCGGGGCTGTTGGCCTGGCGATGCCTTGATTTCTAACTTCCGTTTCTGGAACTAGCAGAGAATACATTTTTGGTGTTTCAAACTACCTCGTAGCAATTTGTTATGGCACTGCTAGGATATGCATGCGGGGACATGCAGAGCGCAGGGGAGCAAATCAACCCACGGCCCCCTCCAGACCTGCAGGGTGATACCTGCTCTGACCCCCTGCTAACCACTGCAGGGCCCGTGGCTCCAGCCACGATGCATAAGCCAGTTATGGTGGAAAGTGGCAGATGAGCCTGAGGAGGAATAGCGGGAGGCCAACCTTGCCATGACCAGGCAGGCACATGTGTGCATCCCAGCTGCACGGCGCCGGCTACCAAGGAGGGCCCGGCCACAGCTGTTCATGAGTGAGCCACCTCTAGCTACAATGGGATCTAGGGTCCTTGGGGTGGGGGCTGGGCCAGATGGACATAAATGAGGCATGAATATCACCCCTGAGCTGCTCTGAAGCCTGCTCCTGATGTGGTGGTATCGAATGCCTAGCCCCCAAAGAGGGAACCAGGTGACCACCCAGAAGGCCCCAAGGGCAGAGATCTCAGCTGTCTGGTCTCCATTTTGGTGTTTCCTCAAGCTAGAGCAGAGCCTGGCAGCCTACCTAGAGCAAACAAGTGCTGCCCACCTACAGGTCCCAGCCATGCTGGCCTGCCCTCAGCCCTTTCCCAGCCCCAGGCCCCCAGGATGCATGACTGGCTTCTTCGAAGCCCCAGCTTTCCCTCTTAAAGCTGTTCCTTGCAGAGAGGCCCAAGCGACCACCATCCTGCCCAGAGCTTTTCTGTCTCTTTCTGGGGGAGAACCCAAGTTTGGAGGGCAGAAGCCACAGCGGCCCTTGCTCACTGCTGAGTCCTAGAATCCTCTCAGTGCCTGACACAGGGACCGAGCCGGGTGAGCTGTGAGCCACAATGGTCCCCTAGCTCTTTCCTTTGCCTGGGATCCTGGGCCTACTGTGACATGCATTAACTGCCCCCTGAGGGGCACCCTGAGGTCATGCATGTGTCTTGGGGCTTCCTGAGATGGCGGGACTGGCCTAGAACACTCTAGAGCTAGGAAAATGTCTCTTAAATGGGTTAAATGTAGGAGGCAGAACCCATCAATTAAACGGGTCTCTGCGAGCCTTACCTTGTCTTCCCCCAAGCCTTCACACAAACTACTTACTAAAAGTTCCAGAGTCATAGCGACTCCTATTGCACAGATAGGAAACTGAGGCACAGAAAGATCCAGCACCCCAGGTCCTCGGGACTCCAGAGCCAAACTCTCCCCCGGGGTTCCTTTGTCCTGGCACAGAGACTTTCCTGATTATTTGCCCCCCCGCCCAAAAAAAAAAAAACTGAAGTGGGAGGGGAAAATGGAGATGCACATAGTAGGACTGGAGGCTGAAGGGAAGCAACCAAGGTGAGGTTCTTATGAGCTGCCAGGCGAGGGTCTGCACTGAGTAGGCTTCCTGTGCGGCTGTTCGCTGACGCTGGAGCCTAGGTTGGTTCTCAAGGGGCCAGGTGAGTGGTGGGCGTGGCCAGAGGGTTTGGTTAAGGCGTTTGGATGGAACGGTGGACAGATGGTGACCACATGACTTTGAGTACTGGGTTTGGCACCGAGGGTCTTGACTTCAAGACTAGGGTCCTGGCCAGGTCTCGGCTTGGCAAGTGAATGCGGCTGGGGAGGGCACGAACATCCGCTCTTTTCCTGTTCCACAGGAGGACAGAGTGTGTGGCAGAGGATGCTGAGTCGAGCCAAGGGAGAACGCAGGGCTGGGAGTGAGAAATGCTTGTGGGTTCGGCTCTGCCTCTTCCAAGCCCCCTGCCCCCCCCCCCGGGAGTGGAGGACTTACAAGAATTGGCAGTGGGTGGGGAGGGTGGGGCTCTGCAGGGCTCCCAGGAAGAGGCGGCATGGCTGCGGGAGAGCCACGGTTGGCCACGTTTCCTAGGCACGTACAGAGGGCTCCTCAGAGGACCGTTCCGGGCATACCCTGTGGGTCCTGGGGCAGGGAGCCTGCAGCCGTCTGGGAGAAAGGCCGCTTGTTTTGGCTTGCTGCCAGCTCAGAGTTGTGCTGTCAGTTTCCGATTAGCGGTTGTGAAATAACCGAAATACATAATGGGAAATTTGAGATGCGCTGTAATCTCATTAATAGCAGCCGCTGATGTGGGGTGAGGCGTAGTGAATCATCTAGTGGATAAGAGTAGAGACTTCTATCCAGAAGGTAACAGCATCCTGCCTTCATACCCTGGGGCTAGCGCCGACTCCCTAACCACACCCCCAACCCCCCAGCAGAGCCTGGAGTCACTTTGCCCACAGGGCATAGTGTTGACTCTGCTTTGGCCAGAGGGACTGACTCTGAGTCTTCCCTGGGCTGGGCCCCCTTGAACCAGCACTGGTCAACCTCGCTCCAAGCACCAGGATTCTTGCTCTGGAAGGGTCTGCCCTGTGCTGAGTTTTACACCAAGGAGCAAAGAGTCCTTTTCCCAGAGGCTGGTTTCTCTAGATGAGTCTTGGAATACTCAGATGGTATTTGTCTCCTCTCAAAGAGATGGTCATTGGTACCTGTCAGGTTCTGAGATGTGATTCAGAGGCAGAGGGGCACAAAGTGAGTCCTGCCAAGGATATGCTACACCCTACTGGGGTAGAAGGTGCTGCTATGTTCCCAGCAGGCCACCCAGGAGCCCACAGCTCGTCTCCCCAGTAACACGTTCAGGAGTGATGGTAGGGGAATTGGTGGCCACTAAAGGTACATTATAAAGTCTCTGCTGGGCTTTAGGGCTTCTGACCCCATCTAGGAGTGGGGCTGTTAAGTATGGGGACTGCTGTAGGTTCTAACAGGGCCCTGTTGTGCCTTGAAGACCCTGTTCTATGGACCCGAGCCTTCTGGCTGTCCAAATGAGATAGGCACAGGTCCCGCCAGAAGGGCATATCTGCCCATGCCTCTCTTCTTGTTCATTCCGAATGATGATGCACACATGGCTCTCCTCTCTGTTCTGACGGGTTACAGGTTTCCAGAGAAAAGCAGGGTCCATGTGCGGCTCAGTGGGGAACTGAAAGCAGGCTCTGAAGGCATTGGTAATGGGTGCAGATGGAGCCGGGAGCGTGTGTGTGTGTGTGTGTGTGTGTGTGTGTGTGTGTGTGGTGTTAGCTATAGGAGTACTCATAGAGACCTCTTCTGAGGAGTTTGTACTGTGGAGAGGGGATTCCTAGTGCTGTACTGGCCTGGCCTGAGGCAAGGGTGAAAGGCAGGCAGGATCAGGACACAAAGCAGGAGCGGTGTGATCAGCACAGATGCCAGCAGTGGCTGCTGAGCCATTCCTACCCCTGGAACTCTAAGCACGCATCTAGGAGCCAGTCTCCCCAAGCCCACGCTCCCAGGTCGGATTGACGCCGATCAAAACTCTGCTTCCTTTATGGACCACTCCACTGATGTTGTTAAAAGCACCACCTGCCGATTGTCGGCGTGTGATGTGCCTTTTTGATTCCAAGGCAGGTGTCCCTTGGGGCCGGAGCAGGCCTGGAGGATGGATGTGGACAGCTGGTGGCAGGGAGGGGCTCAGTGCGCTGCCTCGGGTGGCTCTGTAGCCATGGCCTGTTGCTGTGGGTGGTGCCTGCTGGCTCGTCTCCCGCCCTGGCCACTGCCTTTCTTCTTCCATCTGTGTAGACACAGCCTGGCTCCGCTCTCCCACTGGAGACCTGGACTACTCGCTCTGTGTTGTAAGTTCTTGCCCAACCTCCAGAAAGCAGATTCAGGTAGCCAAGACCCGGATGAACCCCCAACTCCTTTCTATTCCTGACTCGGAAATGGTTCACACTGACTTCTGTGTGTGTCATGTGGTGCTGTGCCTGTGAGTAAGTACAGAGGCCGGGGTACAGCCTCCTGTAACCACGTATTGTGGCTTGAATGAGATGTCCCCTATAAGTTTGTGGCATTTGAATACTTGGTTCCCAGCTGGTAGCTCTGTCTCGGGAGGCTTAGGTAGCGTGGCCTTGCTGGAGGAGGTTTATCCCTAGGGGTGGGTTTTGAGAGTTCAAAGACTCACAACGCTCATGGTTTGTTCTCTGTTTCCTGCTTGTGGTTTAAGAGGTGAGTCTTCAGTCATCACGCCAGCCTGCTGCCACGCATCCCCATGGCGATGCTGATGGACTCTAACACCCTGGAACCATAGGCCCAAACAAGCCCTTTCTTCTCTAAGTTGCCGTGGTCACGCTGTAGTAATTATTATTGTAGTAACTATTATTGTAGTAATAGAAAAGTCGCCAGCACACTGTGGCATTCCTCAAGAGACACTGTCCCCAGGGTCTTTCACAGACCTGGAACTTACCAAACAGGCTGTCCTGGCTGGCTGATAGCTGCAGGAAGCCTCCTGTTCCCTCCTCCCCACCCCCGCCACCCCAGTACCAGGATTACAAGAGCCTGGCCACTGTGTCTGTCTTGCTTTATGTGGGGCCTGGATCTTGAACTCTGATTCTCATACTTGCATGGCAGAAGTCTTCCTGACTGAGCTCCTCAGCGCCCATCTCCAGACTTTCTAGAATCCGAGCGGGTATGTGGTGTCTGATGCTGGGAAGACTGACGAGTTAGTGTTCCTATCATCCTGAAACAAATGGTGTTTGTATGTAGAGAGGTCCCGCAGGAGAATGGAAGCAGATCTGTAGGAAGAGACCCTGGGTAGGAAGGTGTGGCCCGAGCAAGAGAGAGGATGAATAGGCCCGAGAGCTCAGACTTAGGGAGTCACAGAAGATGCTGATGCAGGCGAACTCTAAGCGATGCTTTGGGGGCTGCTCTGGGAAGTCCTGAGAGTGGTCAGAGTGTAGTACTAAGTCATCGTCGGTATCCTGATGCTGCCTGTACTAATGCCCTACCCAGCCAGCTAGAGCTGCCTAGGAGTCACGTGTCCTCTGATGATAAGGATGGGACTCTCCTTCAGAGAAGAGAAAAACCAAGAGACAAGGCCACGTGGGTCGTGGAGTTGGAGTCACTAAAGCTTGAAAAGAAAGACTTCAGTTCTGAAGTGAATTGTAAGAACTCAGGGGCCTTAGTTAATCTAGAAGAAGGCTGAGCCAGGGGCTGGTACCCCAATACTCTCCCTAAAAGTTGCTGCTAACTCTCAAGGTTCTGTTTAATCTTACCCTGAAACATAACCTTTACCCTTGCCAGGAGGATGACCTGAACCGTACACCTTCATCAGCAAAGCTCAGGAGGTACCATTTCCCAGAATCCTATCATCTGAAGGGGTATCCCAGAACCCCCCAGGGTTTCATGCAGGTCCTATCTCCTGGGGAGCCTCTTGCATCCAGTTCATATACGTATTTCTCTTCTAGATTTGGGGTAAGCTACACGAACTCCCTGACAAGACTCTCTGAAGCTTACCCAGACTGTGAGGACCCAAGTGGTCCCAGCTGCTGCAGATGTTCCCCCTCCTGTAGTCCCAGCTGCTGCAGATGTTCCCCCCTGTGGTCCCAGCTGCTGCAGATGTTCCCCCTCCCGTGGTCCCAGCTGCTGCAGATGTTCCCCCTCCCGTGGTCCCAGCTGCTGCAGATGTTCCCATGCACCCAGCTTGATGCCACCTGGCACGGCCTGTGGCTGTAGAAGCAGCGGCTGCTCAGAGCCCTCCCCAGTCTCTAGAATAATTCCTGGGTTTTGCATGTCTGGAACAAATTGTGTCAGATGACCCTGCTAATTGGATACTCTCAGCTCTCAGGATTGACCACAGCTGCAAGCCTAGAGTCCTGGATGGGAGCTGGGCCAACGGCTTCATCACCCAGGATACCAAGAACTCTGTCTGGTGCCTGGCTCTACTATGAGCACCTGAGGACAATGGAATATGAATTTTTCTGTCTCAGTATGGGAAGGACCATGGCGTGCCAGCTAAGATATTGTCCAGTGGCTAGGAGGCTGGATCCTAATTCCAGCTGGGTTGTTTGTTGACTGTGCAACTTTGGGCAAAATTTTAAATTAATTTTATTTATTTTTCTCTCATATATTAATCCTCCAAACAGTTTCCTCTCCTCTCAGCCCTCTCCCAGATTCAGTCCTTCTCCTTGTTTCCCATAGATAGCACCAAACATGGCATATCAAGTTTGGGTAAGACTGGGCACCTCCTCTTGGAATAAGGCTGGAAGGGGCAACCCAGCGGGAGGAAAGGGTCCCCCAAATAGGAAAAAGAGTCAGAGACACCCCTGCTCCCACTGTTAGGAGACCCACAAGAAGACCAAGCTACACCACTGTAACATATATGCAGAGGACCTAGGTCAGATCCATGCAGTATCCCTGATTGTCAGTTTGGTCTCTGAGTTCGGGCAAGCTCTTTAACTTCTCAGTGCCTCAGTTTCTTCTTCTATAAAATGGGAATCATCATAAACTCTGCCTCCTAGCTCTCCTGAGAGGAACGCGTAAGGTATCTGACATCATGAATGTGTGGTGAGTGCGTGCTAGTTTGTATGCTCGTCAGAGAGAGTTACTGGGTCCCGGAACTTGGAGAAACATCCCTAGATGTCCCAGTTTTAGTAAGTAAAGCCACCTATCCTGAGCTCCTTATTCTGAAGAGGTCTTATTTCTAGGGGATGCATTTTGGTTGCAGGCCCACCCGCTCAGACTTTCCCTGTCAGTCTTGACAAAGACCTCTCCCCTTCAAAGGGGCTTTAAGCAAAAACCTCAACCCATGAGCCACAAGGACTCCCTGGAGTGCGTGGATGGGTGGAGACCCCTCCTAGTCATAGCATCTCTTCCAGGACCCTCCGCTGAGTGGAGTCCACAGGGAGGGACTGTGGGGTAGGGATGCAGGCTCGGCTAAGCTAGCTCACGTGGCGTGCGAGGGCCCTCACGGGCAGGCAGCCTTCCTGGCTATCGTTTGGAGACAATTTCTACAATTCTTGTTTTTTGTTCAAAGTGCCTCTGAGCGCCTATAATTCCTAAGGCGCGGCCGCCTCGGTGCCGCCCAGACGTTCTCTCACATTTGGGGTTTGAAGGCAGCGTGTTCAGTCGCGTAATAGGAAAACCTAATTCGAGAGTATTGATTTTAAATATCTTTCCGCCTCTCTCGCTTAGAAGCAGTCCCTTGATTGTGGGCAGCTCTGCCTTGCCAGGCTGCCTGGCCTGGCTCATATCACGCACTTCCCAAGGGCTAGGTACAGGGAAGTTTTCAGGCAGAGAGTTAAGCCTCCAGCCAGAGAGCTTTGTGAGGTCTGTTTGACTGTGGGGAGTCTGGGAGGGAGGGGGCGGGCTAGATGGCTCTTTACCAGATCCAGGTGGGGATCCTAGACTGCTCAGTTCCGATTTTGCTTCTCTCCGAACCCAGAGCCTTGGTTGGCTGCCCCTGGTCTGATATTTGAGGCCTTCTTGCCTTTGCTAACCCTACACTGCCTGTCCTCCAGGATCTCGTATCACCCTGTTTCCCCGAGTGTGTTCTGCACCCTGGTATCGCCATAGCGCAGTGTCTCCCCAAGTCACTCTAAGCATCACACCTTCTAGAAGCTGTTCCAATATCAAATACCACTTCCTCCAGGAAGCCTTACAGGAGTACTTCCTCACACTCTCCCATAGAGAGTACAGGTGGCAGGGCACATGCTTTGGAGTTGTGGCTTTTAATCACAGCCCTGCTGTTGTTGTCTGACCTCAGTGACCCGATTTGTAGAATGGGATAGCAATAGCACCTTTGTTTGAGAATCGAACGACATACAAAATAAAGTACTTAGCATAGTACTGAGTAATGACTCAGTGAAGAACCGTTATTCCCCTTTGAAAAAAAACGACTGGCTTATTTTATTAGCTCAGCCGTGGCTCTTATTGACTGGATAGCTTGAGTCGGGGACTTGCCCTCCCTCAGTCGGAGCCTGATGAGTCTGAAGGCCCCGGGTGAGCCTCTCTGGTGTGGGCTTTGGGGGTCAGTGTAGTAGCGAGGAGGTCCTTCTTTTTCTGAGACCCCATAATTGCTCAGGAATCCCATGTAGCACAGTCGGGAGCTTGGGCAAGTGGTACCAGCGCCTTACTGGACCTGTCTGGATCTGCTTGGTTCTGCCCAGGCCCGATACCTGCCTGTTTCCTGTATTGAGCTGTTTGGCAGGCCGTAGTTGGTCTTTTATAAAATTGTCACATTTAGCCTCCGTAAGAGCAAGCAGGACCTGGTCAGACTAGAAAGAGCTTATAGCTCCACAGCAGGACACTCTGGAAGACAAAGCCTTCTGTGGGCATGGGTGCCCAACAGGGAGCCAGTACCCATAGGCCTGCTCTGTCCATCTGTCTGAGGTAATTGAGATGCATCTTTATTCTAGTTCCTTGCCTGACATGTCAAGAGCTTGGAAACGTCTGCCCCAGATAGCGACCCCTGGCACCGTTCCTCACCTTGCAGTGTAGACGGAAGCAAACCTGTGTTTGCAAGAGGCTCTGTCAGGGACAGGGCGTTGCACACTGTATGCCCCTCTTTGGGAGATCTCTTCTCTGTAGCAAGGTCAGCTCAGAGGCCTTGACCTCTTAGCTACCTTTGGGACCCAGAATGAGAGTAGGGGCTGGAGAGGCCCACAGAGTATCAGCAGCTCAGGGCAGGCTAGACAGAGGCAGAGCCTGGCCTTGAGGCTCAGCTTCCAGGCCCACACTGACCCGCAAGTGGAGTATTCACTCTTGAACGCCCACGCGGGAACCCCCTCTACCTTCCTCTCACCTGTAAGCAGAGGCTTTTCCTCTCTCTATACAAATCCATCCATCTTTGTCTTAAGGCTCAGCCAAGGCCACCGTTCTCCAGGAAGCGCTCCCAGCTCATGCGGGCGCTGTAGCACGCATCTTGCAAGAGTTATTGGACGTGTCTCCCTCCCTCGGCCTGGAGGTTGAGGGAAGGAATGACAGGCCCTCAGGTAGAGTCAGGAGAGCGATTGCTGCCAGCACCTGTCTCCCAGCTCCTCCGCCTCCAGACTGCCCAGAGCCCTTACAGCCTCTCCACACCTTCCTGTTGTGATCAGGCTCCTGATTTGAGTGTCCCTACCTTGGCCAGGTAGTGTGTTTTGGGGGAGGCTGTGGATCCTTCCGGAAGTGGGGCCGGGAAGGTGGAAGTAGGTCCTGGGGAGGGGGTGAGGGGTGGGGTCAGCCTTAGAAAGTCACGTCTGTCTCATCCTGCTGTCTGCTGCCACCCAGTCTACCGCAGGCTCTTAGTCCCACTAGCCCTGCGAGCCTTCCCCACCATGACAGCCCGAGAACCTCTGAAGGCACGGGCTGAAGTAAATCTTCCCTCTTCCGGATTATTCTGCAAAGTATTTTGATCACAGCAATGCATAAGTAACTAATCTACTGTCTGGGAGCAGCCCCACTCTGGCTGCTAACACAGCTTGACACCACCGTGTCCGCATCCCATAATGAGTGAGGGGTTTTATGTCACCCGGCACAGCCAGACGCTTAGATGCTTATTTCGTCTCTCTTTGGCTGTCAATTCACTTGATGAGAAACAGAACTGGAGCAGTGGCTTCTGAAACAACAACAACAACAAAAAAAATTTTTTTTGTCTCAATTGCATTTGTATTCAAATGGAAGAAATAAATTTCAGCGCTTTCCTGAGTATGCCAGGAGTGATGCCCAAATGTGCAGGGCGGGCTGCTGCCGGACCCCTGTCCCTGAGAGAGGCCGAGATGAAAAATGAGGCTCTGAACAAGCCTTGGGCGGTGAATCTGGTCAATGGCCATACAGGTGTGCCACCTGGAGGGACCCTGCTCTCCTCTTGCTCCTGGTGTGTTCTCTCTCTCTCTCTCTCTCTCTCTCTCTCTCTCTCTCTCTCTCTCTCTCTCTCTCTCCCTCCCTCCCTCCCTCCCTCCCTCCCTCCCTCCCTCCCTCCCTCCCTCACAAAGGCAACTTGATGATTAACTATCACAGACAGAAGCTTGGATCAGGAAGAAGAAAAAGAATAAATAAGATGCAATTTTGTCTCCGCTCTACTCGCATCGTCTGGAAGCGGGCGGGGCTCTTTGCTGATTCCAGTAGCTGAATGTTTGGAGTGTCATTTATTAGCACCTGTGACCACAGCTTAACCCCTTACCACAGTGCCCCTCCCCCCAACCTAGTGCCATGCATCTGGAAGACTCAGGACCTCCAGGCCACAGAGGGCCTAGCCCCTCTGCGCGGGAGCAGGGCCAGCCTCTGGCTTGTCCTGTCTCTTCAGCCAGCAATCCTATTTCCAGGCTCTGGGGTAGAGTGTGTGTTCCACATGGGTGCCACACCCTCCAGGGTGTGTGGTTCCTGTCATGGATATCTGAGGCCCTTGGATTTTACTTCCATGACTGACTAGGCCTCTGCATGCACCTGCACATACATGTCCATGCACCTCCACACACGTGCCCACATACAAGCAAAAAAGGCAGAAGAGGAGAAGAGGGGAGAGAAGGAGGAGAAGGAGGACGAGGAGAAGAAGAAAAAGAGGAAGATGAGGAGGAGGAAGAGGAGGATGGAGAGGAGGAGGGAGAGGAAGAGGGAGAGGAGGAGGGTGAGGAGGAGAAAGAAGAAGAAGAGGAACAAGAGGAACAAGAGGAGAAGAAATAGGAGGAGGAAGAAGAAGAGGAGGAGGAAGAGGAGGAGGAAAAGGAAGAAGAGAAAGAGGATGATGATGACAGAGAAGAGATGGCCAGTGGGGTGGGGGTGGGCATATCTGGAGGAGATGTTAGAGGAGCCAGGCCTTTAGTGAGGTCACATTGGATGAGGATCTAGGATGTCTTTTGACAGTGTATGTGGGCCATGAGTGACCTCGTAGGACTCAATTTTCTCATCCTGTACAGGTGTGTGTGGTACAGGCAAGGCAGGGGACAGGCACAGACTGAAGGGCTAAGTTGAAGCCATAGGCTGAGAAAGCCTTTTAGGCTGTTTGGCTATTCTGGAAGAAGGAGGACCTTAAAGAGCAGCGTGTGTGGGGTCAGCCAGCAGAGCCTTTCGTTTCAGGCCTATGCCTTGCGCCCTCCTGTAAAACTGCCAAGATTCTTCCTCCGGCAGCTCCGGCAGGCACTGTCCTCATGGCTGCTGTCAGACAGTCGACAAGGGCAACTGAAGGAGGGGCTGTTCCAGTCTGAGGGTGTCCTGGAGGAGAAGGCACAGTGGCCGGTCGTATTGCATGTGCACAGCAGGGGAAAATAAATGCCGGTGTTCAACTTGTGTTCCCCTTTTAATAAAAGCAACGAGAGCCCAGCTCATAGACCGATACTGTCTACAGTCGGGGTGGGCTTCCTACCTCAATCAATCCAATGTAGAAACCCCTTCACAGATGTGCCTAGGAAAACGTCTCCTAGGTCATTCTAGATCCTGTTGAGTTGAAAATATTGATCATTACAGTGATATAGTACAAGTTCAGACTTAGCTTGGTCTGGCCTGGGCTCTCCAGGTCTGAGGAGCTGAACCTAGAGTATGGACAACCACAGAAGGGAAAGAAGCTGATGCAGAGAACAGCCGTGGGGGCCCTGCTGTCTCTGCCACTGCCTAGACTTATGAGTTTCTTTCCCTTTTACCTCTTTCTTACCCCAGAAACAGCAACAGCTCTGCATGTCTGGGACTTTGCCAGTATGGCTACTCTGACCTGTGACTCCTGTTTCCTGATTATCCTGGGATGAAATAGACTCTGGATCCCATGTGGGGCTTTTGCACCTAGTTGGCTAGGTGTGGTAGGTCAAATAAAAATGGCCCCAGAGCCGGGTGGTGGCGGCGCATGCCTGTAATCCCAGTACTTGGGAGGCAGACAGGTGGATTTCTGAGTTCGAGGCCAGCCTGGTCTACAAAGTGAGTTCCAGGACAGCCAGGGCTACACAGAGAAACCCTGTCTCGGAAAAAAAACCAAAAAAAAAAAAAAAAAAAAAAGGCTCCAGAGATTCACAGGGAGTGGCACTATTAGGAGGTGTGGTCTTGTTGGAGAAGGTGTGGCCTTGTTGGAGTAGGTGTGGCCTAGTTGAAGGAAGTGTGTCTGATTCTCTTCAAGCTGCCTGCCAATCCAGAGGTAGAACTCAGCTCCTTCCCCAGCACCACGTCTACCTGCATACTGACCCCTCTCCCCCATGATGATAATGGACTAAACCTCTAAAACCATAAGCCAGGCCCGATTGAATGTTACCCTTTATAAGAGGGGCTGAGGTCATGGTGTCTGTCCACAGCAATGAAAACCCTAATTAAGACAGTGAGCTAGGCCGGCCTGGGCAGCATTCAAGCAGCAGGGCTCCATCCTGCTTCTGTGTCCTTTTCTGAGAGGTACCCCCCTGCCTCACGGGGTAAGGCTCTGGGGGTTCTGTCTTTGCCTCTGTGTAACCTGAGTCCAGCAGTCCCCTTTCGGGGGGGATCCAGGCAGCTGCTAGTCTCTGGGGTGCTATCAGATCATCTGATTCATCATAGTGATGCCCCAGACAGCCTGACCAGCCTGAGAATAAAATACACTTTAGAAGTGTGACATTAAATAGCAAACTCTATTTGAGACTCTCCCGTTCCCAGGGACGAGACGCTTCCCATTAACAAAACACCTTCATTTTCAGAAAAATCCATGTTCACAGCTTGCATACTAGAGCGTGCCCCCACAAGTTATGATTTATATCTTATTACAAGGTGAAAAGAGAAAAAAAAAAACATCTTCGGGGGGTGAGGAGATGGGAAAACCCAGGGACTTTGTCCGGCAAGTCCCAGGGAGTTTGATTTAAAAGGACATTGTCATCTTTAATGTTTTCATCCACAGGAATTAGAGAGTACCACCGTGGTAATTTAGAGGCTGCTGATTTAGGGGCCGCCTTCGTGGGCTGGCTCTGCTGTATTTCCCTTTTTATGGTTCCAGAGAGTATTTTCTGAGAGATAATAATGTTGGGTGATATTTCTCCTTTGTCATATGGACGCCCGAGAAGAAAATTAAAATAGGTCCTTTCTTTGCCCCTCTCTGAGGCCAGGCCGTGGCCTGGAGGACTGACATGGGCTAGCCCAGTCACTCTGTCCTCTTGAGGCCTGACTCTGACCCCTTGCGTCTGAAGTGGCCGTGTTGGCATCTTCGGGCACCTGGAGCGTGTCCATTTCCTCTTAGATCCTTGACCATGTCAATCCTACCTGATGGTTACAAACGTCTTTAAGCCCCAGAAAGGCTCTCTAGCTTTTCTCTCTTCTAACTCTGCCCTCCACTCACTGGAGACTTGTCTCCCCTCCTCACACTGCTTTCTCTTCTCTTTGTATTGCCTTTGTCGACTGGCATTTCCCCACCTTGCTGACTTCTTCCCAGGGCCTGGTCTTGGCCGTTCTCTACCCACACCTCACCAACTCAATGCCCTTGTCTGGCCTTATGGCTTTAAACAGTGTCAAAATGCCAGTGTCTTTCTTATCCAGGGTGAACAGACCTTTTGTTCTTATCTCCAGAGGAAAATTGCCACAAAGATTCTGTTTCATCTAGTGAGAAAAATGATCCTCAGACTGGCTTCTTGGGATCCAGGGACCTCAACCTTCCTTCCAGTGAGCAGACCTAGTCTTAACCAAATGGTGGAGTTTCATGTTGCCCTGGTGACCAAAGACGCCTCCTACCTGACTGTTACAAACTTCTTTAAAACCTCAGAGAGGCTCTCTAGCATTCCTGTCTTCCAACTCTACCCTAAATTCTTAGCACAAGGCTTTGCTGCTCTTTTCCTGGAAGAGACCATCCTTGATCCGCCATATTTAACTTTTGATGCTTGCCGCCCACCCTGCCCTGCCTTCCCCCTGGGCTGCTCTCAGAGCACCCCCAGTGTTCCGAGTCTCAGTGTTCTTGTTGGTGTGTGCCCAGGAGCCTCATTGCAGTGAAAAATCTCACCAACATAAGGGGAGGTTTGTTCCTAGACCTGCAGAATCTCCATAGCCCCCACACCCCCTGCCAGTGAGCATTTGTGTGGGTTCAAATCTAGTGCTGATTCTAGGGGCTCAGGGTGTAATGGGGAAATCAAGCTATAGGGGACACCTCAAAAATATATATATGGTGTAAGTATGTACATGTTCACTTGCTTGCAGAGGCCAGAAGCAGATGTCAGACTTCCTGGAGCTGAAGTCCTAAGTGCCTGTGAGTTGTCTGAGATAGGTGCTGAACTGAACTCGGTTCCTCTGGAAGTACAGGAAATGTTCTGAGCCACCAAGCCCATCTCTTCAGCCCAGTGCTTATACCTTTTGATGGGCACAGTCCATCAAAGCCCCTTGAAAAAGGCTCTCTTTGGGCATCGGTGGAATGATATTTCACGTCAAACACTATCACCAGAAAATAATTCCGTGCTAATGTGTCGTATCCCACATGTGGGAATCTCAAAGCATTTTGCTAAAGGGTATTAATTGGGTTTTACAACATCACCGACAGTCAGGGGAAGAATCAGTCCCTTGATTAATGAATAAAAAGATGGACTAAATCAGGCAAAAGATAGCACATGCAAGCTCAGATGCTGGAAGCCAATGTGTAGACTTATGGGTGGCATGTGGCCTCCTAAGACATATGGACGGGGGCTATGGCATTACCCATGATCCCTGCTAAATCCTTGGTCCTTGGGGGTTCCATCTGGGTGACCATAGGCAAGTTCTTTAACATCTCAGTGCCTCAATTTCCCCATCTCTAACTGGGACTACACTCTATACCTTTCATAAGGATTGTCACAAAGTGAGACACTATATTTTATTGGCTAATGCAATAAATGTTTTAAGTAGTAACAAAAGTCTTGGCTCAGTCACCAGCGACAGCCTCCTGCTCTTTGCCTCCTGTATGTGAATGAGTCCTGGGCACCTAGCTGGTTCCCAGTGTACCTATTTACTCACCGCCCACAGGCACCTAAAGTCTAGACACATGGAGATCCAGAAAGAGCTTGCCAGACTGATACTGGCCCTCTATGGATTTAGCCCCAAAGCCCTGATTTAGTCCTTCACAGATACGAGAAGCAGGTGCTGGGTTGGACTGGCCACTGTGGGACAGGATGCCAGGAGTGGCGCCGGGGAGAGTTAGGATCAACAGTCTGTCTTTGAGGTGGATAGCTCCCCTTGCCAAGCCACAGGTACCTGCGAAGACAGCAGCTGCCAGATTCTGAGATGCCGAAAGGGCCCTCGTGAAACACCTGCTGGTGACCAAAGCTGTTTGAGCTACTTGAGGGTCAAGCAGAGTGGGCGAGAGTTTGGGCTTTGAAGCCAGGCTCCTGGATTCAAGCCTCGTCCTGTAGCTTTCTAGGTCTGGAAAATGGGCAAGTTATCAAACGCATGGGGCCTCTGGGTTTCATCTGTGCAGAGGAATAACGATAGCTCCTCCCTCATAGATTGTTGTAAGGATTAATGGATTCACCTAGACCGGTTTAGCATCAGCCATTAATGCCGGGTTATTACCTGAAATTAATGATGTGGCTTCAGAAGCCGGCTCTGCCACATGCTGTGAACCCACTGCGGCACTCGGCTTCTGAGTTGCGGTGTCTCCGCACTGCGAATTGGCACAGTGCCCTGACCTCATGGTAGATGTTCAATCTGGGTGGGCTTCCTCACCTTGGGCCCTGGGCCATTTTCCTCAGTAGGTAATTCGGAGATAGAGGGACAGGCCGGGGCTTACCATGTCACTCCTGTCTTCTCAGGTCTAAGCCCAGAGCTTGCCTGGAGCAGATTCTTGGCACGCAGGGCTACATGACAACAAATGTCACCAAGTGCTTCCTTTCAGGGCGTGTGTTGTTTACTTTTCTCATGGCTGTGACAAAACACTGGGCAGAAAACAACTTCAGGGAGCAGAGATCTCTTTTCGCCCACAGTCTGAAGGGACGGAAATTCACCATAGTGGGGCAGGAAGGTTGGTGGGAGCGGCTGGTGGCTGTGGGACCCCGTGGCTGTGAGCTCAGGTCTGGACGACCCAGAAACATCCAGAGTGGGGCTAGAAGCAGGGTTGGGCCATAACCTTTGAAGCTTGTCTCCTAACCAGGCCTCGCTTCCTTCTCTTCTATAACCCCCCAAACAGCGCCACCAGCTGGTGAGCAAGTGTTCTAACCTTGACAGGACTCCTTCCACCACAATCATATAGGAAGCAGCTCACCGGCCCGCCTTGCTGGTTCTGTGACTTTAAGGAGTGTGTGAAGATTTTTGTCATGAAGCTACAGGAAGCCGCAGTGCTGAGCCTGTGTTAGTGCACTCTGGTGCTGAGCGAGCGTGAGTGCACTCTGGGCCTTTACTGTCCTGCAGATAGCAGCGACAGGTGCTTATCTGGCCACTCACCCTGGAGGAACTTTGGCACCAGCATCCTCTCCTGAGGATTAGGAGCAGGAAGTAGCATCCAGGAGGCCATCCCCACGCACAAATTAGGGCTGATGAGGTTTGAGTTGCAGCCATTGTAATGCTATACAGGCACTGTTTCCTGCACCCTGGGCGTCTGGAAGCCATTTTTCTTGCAAACATTACAGTTGGTAAGGGTCCATGGCCTTCTGAGCTGTTGTTCTCTAGTTCAGTTGGTCTAGTCCGACACAACCCATTTAGAATGAAACTTCCTGGACTCCGAGGCTCTTTAATATTTCATCTGCCTGGCGGCCTGGCCATGGCTGCTTACAGAGAGCCTGTGGTCTGGGAGCAAGGGATCATGGGCTTGGGCTGGGTCTCTGCCCTTCATTCAAGGTAAGATCAATCAGCTCTTCTGACTTCAAAGGTATGCAGACACAGCACAGAGGCTCACGAGGGGCCTGCATGGCCACACATTCCTCATGCCCCCTCCTAGTCCCATTTAACTGAGAGGTCCTCCTTCCCTCTCAAAGCCGCCATGGCCCACAGCTATTAATCAACAGCTACACAGCTGCTCTGAGCTCTCCCTGGGCCTATACTATCTCGGCTTCCCCTTCATATGGACTTCTTTCCAAATCCTTCCCAAGCCATGGCTGGAAGGCAGGGGAGGGAGGGGAGCGTCTGCTCCTGAACACTCTGAAGTAAACATCCAGCCTCTGTAGGACAGAGAGCTGACTTGGGGAACCCAGGGGTCCTGCTCAGGCCATTCTCTTACGGTTACAGCACTTCCGGTAGAAGCACGCTGGCTCCCTTCTTGAGGCAGAAGCAGATACCAACTGCTCCTGTGCCAGTAGGAGCTGCTTTCCCTGAAAGGATGCTCTATGGGGCCTTCGAATACCTCCCACTGCACCCTCATGTCTTGGAAGATGCATTCCATCAACCCTTGGTTAGAAGCCAGGGAGGAGGGATGGGAGGACCCAGGATGGATGGAATGGCTTTGGCCTCTGCATGACACAATCCAACAGGTAGCCCCTATGGCAGACATGAATGTAGGTTGGAGGCCTGTGATGGCTAAGCTTGGTTGTCAACTTGACTATGTGTGGAATCAACTAACGCCCAAGCAGCTGGGCATGCCTGGGAGAGATTAGATCCTTTGAGGTGAGAAGACCCACCCTAAATCTGGACCGTGCCTTCTGATGGCAACCCTCATAAAGAAGACACTGGAGAAGGAAGCTTTTGCTTTTCCCTGCTTGCCTACCCTCTCGCTGATGTAGGATGTAGGAACCTCTTAGGATTCCAGCATAGACTGATGACCAGCGGCTCTCCAGGAGTCCTCTGGGGTTTCAGTACCAGAATGGGACTGGTGGGACGCATAGCTTGTGGACTACCTAAATCTTGCTCTTTTCACTGGGAGACAACCATTGCTGGACTCTGTGGACCACAGCCCAAAAGCAACTTTAATAAAGCCCGTGTGTGTGTGTGTGTGTGTGTGTGTGTGTGTGTACAATGCTTTCATCCCATCAGTTCTGTTCCATTAGTGAACCCACACTAATAATACAGGGCTATTACGGAGTCTAAGGCTCTCTCTGGGTGTGACCATTGCACTTTCTTAACTCCTAATCTCCCTGGAAGACATTTGACAGTTCCCGTCCTTTCCAAACCCAGAATCCCAAGCTTCCTGAAGAGGTTCTGGTTACCGGTTGCCTGCCGATCATATGTCAGTATTCTCAGGCCTCATGGCTCCTCGGGGAGGAGAGGGGAGGGGAGGGGAGGGGAGGGGAGGGGAGGGGAGGGGGGGAAGGGTGCGCATGGCGTCTGGTTAGCACCCAGCAGGAGGGTGGAGGGTCTGCTTTACCTTGCACACAGTCTGCACTCTGCTGCTGGATGATGTGACACTGGGACTCTGAACTCCCACAGGGATATGCTTACCCCAGGGCCATCTGTTCATTCAATGGCTGCAGGGACCTGAGGCTGGCAGGGCTCTTGGCTAGCACCAGAAGCTTCCTGGATGCTGAGTTATATGACCTTTAGTTCTTTGTTGCCCTGCTGATCCACTCTCATTCATTCTGTCTGAGCCAGCGGGAGGCCAACTCAACCCTTAAATACTGTTCCATGTCCCGAGTATGAGCAATGATGGTTTACTGAAGCTGCCTCCAGGCCAGGGCTCAGCCTCTCGAGCGCTCCTACATTGTCAGCTGCCATCAAGATAGCAGCAGTGAGGGATGCTGGGTGATGGGTGATGCTCTGAACACACACAAAGGCAGGGACATAACCTTTGTTTCCAAGTCCTTACTTCTTCACGTTTGAACCTGTTGCCAGGTACCAGTGAGTTTTCAGTGCCATCTCCTAGAACTGGCCTCTGAAGGTTAGGGCCAATTCTATAGGTGGGCAGGGCCAACAGAGTCCCTAGAAGTGTGTTTGTTTTGGGGAGCTGAGAAGCCACTTGGATTTCAGAGGAAGACAACCTACAGAGACCTGGTAACTCAAGAGAGAGTGGGCAACTCTTCTGAACCAGTCTGCTCTTTGGGGCTTCAGCTTCCCTATGGAGCCAGAATGCCTGCCCCCCCCCCCCATTAATCAGGAAGTTCTTGTAGTAATTGCCCATCCCCCAACCAGCAACTCTGCTACTCTTGTGGCATGGTCTGGGAGAGATGCAGGTGAGGTGTGTCTAAAAGCACCTGTGAGGTGCCTGCTTCAGAATTGAGCACACAGGCGATGGCCCAGGTCCTACCCTACCCTCTGCAGTAGTCTGTGGGCGGAGCGTGTGTTTACTCTACACACACTGTAGGGATAGAAAGTGAAGACGCTAGAGGGTCCTGGCTAGAGCAGGTGTGACATCCCCCCAAGTCTTCATTGCAGGCTGTGTCGTGGACAGATCTGGAATTAGCGACCCGGCTTTGGGTGGAACTCTGTAACCTCCAGCATCCTTGGGCTCTGGGGGGCCTGGGTGTGGCCTATGGTGGCTCTGGAGAGTCAGCCGAATGGAGGGAGCTCTACCTGGGACGTCTCCAAAGTGTTCCGGAAGACTGTGAACCTGGGCATGCCGTGCAGATAGGGGACAGTGGGGGGCTCAGGACATTTCAGGCATCCTACTCATCCGCCTACTTGGACTGGGAATGGATCCCTGTGGATCTGGGTCCAACCCTAGCTATGGGCGATTTCCCAACAACCCGTGAATAGCCATTCCACCTAAGACCCTTTCTAAAGGCAAAGTATCCATGCCACCTGAGTCTGCTCTCCAAGGCTCCACATGCGAGCTGTTGCACCCTTTCTGGGGATCGCCCCACCCCCCAGAAGAGGAGGCCAAGCCAGCAGGACCATGTGGCTAAGGAGCCAAGATGGAGCTGCAGCTGGAACAGAAAGCTATTGCCAAGTATTCTGTGCTAAAGAGCATTATCACTCCCTTGGTGATAGCAGCCAGACTGGCTGGCGGTCCTCACTCTAGGTGGGGACTCGTGGGGGATTCAGGGCAGAGGAGACTAGAACTTTTCCTGTTTTTATCTGTGTAAGCTGGAATCAGAGTACATGATGCTTAGTAGGTGTGCCACCCTTCGCATCGTCAGAACACCTGCTCCTCCATCACCAGAGATCATCTCTCATTGGCTTATTTATCTGACCATTTGGTGTGGTCCCGAATCCTCAAGAACACAAACAGCCAGAAAGAACAACTTTTATAGTGGTCATGACCGTCTGACCTTATGGGTCCTGCACATACAGAGATTAGATGTGACTTGGGTCTACACGTGTCATTGCAGAGTGCGTTGCCAGCTTCTTGGCCTTGAACTTCCTCAGGGAGCTTCAAGGGAGCCTTTGGGAACCATGTGACGGGACTGGTCAGGTGCCCAGTCATACAGACAGCTAAGGCCAGCTTCTGAAAGAGTGACTGGGGACATGGCAGAAGGCCAGCTGGGCCAAGAGGTAGCTTAGATTATATATAGGGGATGGGACCTCTTTGCCAGCCCAGCTGCCCAGCTCCTAGACTACCCCATGGACCACGGTGGACAACTAATCCAGCTAATGCTGTGTGGGGAGCAGGTAAATGCCTTGGCTATTATCTTTGGAAACTGTCATATCACTCTGACCATTTTCTTATATAGTCACATAGATATTTATTTTCCAATATGGCCTCCAATCTTTTTAAAGAGTCCCTGCCGCTACCAGGCTGAATGGCTACCACATAAAAAGCTCCAGGTTTCCCTCCCCCCCCCCCCAGCTCCGTGGCTTTCCTTTCCAACCGTGACAGCTACTCAGGACAATAACAATCTTGTCCTTTCCCTTTGCCCAACTATTCTCTGTCTTGTCCCCTCTGCCGCCATCTTGGCGGGTACTTTTTAGTCTTACTGTCTCTGTCAATATTCCAACCACCCTCCGCCCTCCCTGTCTCAACCTTGGGCCCAGAGGGAGGTTCCAAGTAAAGTCTAAGTTCTGGGGTAGCCAGAAGCCACCTCCGCCTCTAGTGATCGAGTGGTGCCCTGTGAAAGCCATGGTAAGAAGGGGCTGATGGATGGGGGATTTAAGATGAGGTAGCATCTGGCCATCTGGGGTTTGAATTCCCCCCTTACCTGGTGTCTAAGTAGCAGCATAGGCACTGGCTGCCTCTCTCTACCTACCCAGAGCTTCTTGGCACCCTTGGTGCCTTCAGGCTGCTCTTACATGGGGTAACCGTGCTATTGGGGTCGATTGAGTATGACCCATAAGATGTTCCCTTAGTCACTGTATCCTGCCATGTATCCTGTCATGGCTTCCACCAACCACTGCCCTCTCAACCTTAGGACACATGCATTCTGCAGACCACAGACTGAGTCTCATAGTCGTAGCTATAGGGTCTTGCAAGAGACTGCAATCTGAAAAGATGCAGTAGGAGAAGAAAGATCAAGATTGTAGAGCCCTGGCTGTGTCAAGCGTCCAGCAGAGGGAGGCAGGCAGGCCCACTTTTGTATCCATTACTTTCTCACTGCTTTGACCCAGCGCCTGACAAGGAGCAGCCTCAGAGAAGCACTGACTTCGGCTTGTGTTTGATGAAGTGGCTCATCCGGACAGTCACGGCACAGCAGCGGGAGTGCGTGAGGCTGCTTACCTCTGAGGGGGGCGGGAAGACAGGGCAGGAGGTAGAGCCGGATCAGAAACCTCCTCAAGGTGGTAGGAGCAAGCCACTGAGATGAGAAAGAGGCAGCGCAGTTTTGAGACTTCAGGGTGGACAGAGGAGGAGGAAGAGGAGGAGGGGAGGAAGAGAAGCAGAGACAGGCGCAGGAGGGGTGCAGGGCTCGGCACATGTGAGGGGAGTGGTGAGGAAGACTTCTTAGGGGAGGAATCTACTGGGATAATTCTCAAGTGAACCCCCAACCCCCAGAAACCCACCTCCTCCATCTAGGTGCCACTTCAGTCTCCCAAAATGGCGCCACCTGGTGGGGACAGAGTGTTGACGCATGAGCCTGTGGGGGATGCTCCACCTCAAACCGTCAGCGCCTCTCAGGCGTGCTTCCTCACACTTCAGAGCATCCGGTCATCACCAGGGGCCTCACACTCCCCGCCAGCCACACCCACAAGAAATCAGGGGCCCAAGGGCAGGCCAAGGAGTCCAGCAGGCTGCTGGGGGCGGGGTGGGGGGGTGCACTCTGTTTTATAAGTTTTCTCTCTGGGCTTTTGCTTGGAACCTTGGAGGCAACCTTGGCCACAGAAGGATCCTCACTGAGATAGACTTTGACTCGCTCCGGCTTGCACATCCCGAGCCCCCCCAACACCACTGTTTAGGGGAGCAGGCTTGGGAATCGGAAGTATGACCTTCGGTGCTGAATTGCACATTCAAGTTCCGACAGAAGCTTTGCAGAAACAGTGAGATTCATGATGGCAATACGGCGCTATCCTGTAAAAGGCTGACATTTCAATTGTTCTCATTTATATCTCTGTAACCAAATCTTTTGCCTCCTCTGCAGCCACTTTAAAGTATTTACTAATATCCAGAGAGCTCCGTGCAGAATTTTTAGTTTCTCTATGATAGACAGAGTCAGGCTGGGCTGTGTGACCCCGTAAACATGAGGTGGCTCTGCAGCTCCAGGAAAACGATGGCCGAAGTGTCCAGCCACCCAACCCGCCCCTCCCTCCAAGAGTAAGGTTTAAAAAAAAAAAAACACCAAAGCGTCATATTTTAATGAGGTTTTTTTACAATTTGTGTATAATAGATTTTCAATAACAACCTGTAATTAGTTCATTTTCTACTATTCAGTTGCTCTGCACTGAGGCTATTGAGAGCTTCCAGCTGGGATCTTTAAAGGAAGGACTGAGCTCCAGACAATGCAGGAAATGTTGGGCCTCACAATGCAGTTACAGTCCTTAGGAGTGAACCACTGAGATCAGAAAGAGGCAGTGTGGTTCTGAGACTTCAAGGTGGACAGACGAGGAGGAAGAGGAAGAAGAGAAGCAGAGACAAGCCCAGGACAGTCTCTGGGCTCCCAGATAAGGGGGTGCAGGGCTTGGTCTATATAAGGGGGAGTGCGAAAGATTTCTTGGGGGAGGAGTCTATTGGGATAAACTTGAAGTGTGGGGGAACAGCATACTTCTCCCCGGAGATTGCAGAGGGGAATGTCAAGAATGTCTAAATACACGAGAAAGTTCTAGAATCATATGCATGGGCCATCCCAGTTCTGCTACTTGCTGGCTGTGTGAGCTCAGGTTGGATACTTAAACTTCCCTGAGTTTGTTCCCTTACCTGAGAGAGTGAGAGTGGGCGCCGTGCACAGTGCCGGCTCATGTTAAACGTGAGGTGTCTTTATGACTGGAAGAGCCCATTACCAACCACAGTGGCACTGACCATACACAGACCCTGAGGGTGGTACGCTGGCTCTGAACCCATCCTCCAGCCTGGCCTCACTGCTCAAAACCTAGGGCTAAATGGCAAGGATGAAGCAAGATCCGCCCACAATTGCAGGCAAGCCCACCCTCCGTGGGTAACCAGCCGGAGAGAGCTGGTTGGATGTCCGTGGCAGCCTAGGATGATGGCAGCCATTATTGGTAGAAAAACACGTGCAACTTCCCGGCCCATCTGATTCAGAGTTGCCTGGTTACAGAGCCAGGGAGTGAGGAAGATCAACCCTCTCTCTTTTCCTTTTCTGTATGCCTGGAGCCCCTAAGAGCCAGAGGGAGGCTCGGGTCTGATTCCCACCCTGTCAGCACCCTGGGGTCCCTGGTGACCCAGAGTGTTACCATGTGGAGCACATGTGTCTGCTCAAAAGCTGCCCCACCCCCCACCCCCCAATTCACGAGTTTGCTGGGCTTGCACTCAGAGGATTAATTAAGCAGACAAGTATCTTTCTGAAAAAGTAGGAGAAACTGATAATGAATTTAAAGAGAGGGGGGAAAAAGTCCTCATTTCAGCGACCTGTTCCCCCTCCCCCTACCCCCCCCCATGATCCCAACTTGAACATTCAGAAAAGTGTAAAAACATACAGAATGGAGAAGCCTTTATTTTTTTAGGTGAGGGACTTTTAAGTTAATTGACTGTGATGAACAATCAGGACCAGCTTGCATCCTGCTCTCCAGTAGCCCTGGAGCCTGCGTCTCTGCCACAGCAGGGACAGGTGGCTGTGGGGGGAGGAGGGGAGGAGGTGGAGGACACATGCAGAGAGCTCACAGCCTTAGTTCCTAGGCCTGACTTTGATCTGGGATGTCAAAAGCAACCCGAAAACAATGTTTAGTTGATAGATGGAGTGAGACAGGGAGGCCACCTTCATCTTTCATGCCTGTCACTGTATAGGATGGGTGACCGGGATGGGAGTCCTCGCTCGGCCTGATGGTCAGAAAGAGATGGATGCCGGGGCGGAGGAGATCCTTTGCAAGCGTGGGGACCCAAGTTTGGTTTTAGATGCCCCCTACCTTGAAAGCTCAGCCTGGTGGTACCTGATTGTAATCCCACTCTAGTACTGGGGAGGCAGAGATGGGCAGATCCCTGGGGCATGTTGGCCAGCCAGCCTTCACTGTGAGAGGCCGTCTTAAAAAATGGAGGTGGACGGTGCCTGAGAAACTACATCTGAGGTTGTCCTCTGGCCTCCACACACGTTCACGCACACACACACACACACACACACACACACACACACACACACACACAAATACAGAGAGAGAGAGAGAGAGAGAGAGAGACAGACAGACAGACACACACACACACACACACACACACACACACAGAGTGCGCGGAGTGCGAGTTGCTGGTTGTTATGGCTAACATACCTCCTGTGGCCTCCGCCCAGGGTGTGGCACTCACCTACTTCCTAAAGCCTTGAGTAAGATGCAGTCTCATCATGAATCCTCTCAGTTGGCAGGGCAGCCAGTGGCCGTGGAACCCCAATGCCAGAGCCTCTAAGAGGCAGTGTGGGGCAAACCAGCTCAAAACCAGTGAAGGACCAAAACAGATGCCCTGAAAGGTAAGCCCTCTCCATCCCCACCCCAAATTTATCAATACATGTCATTTGCAGGCCAAACACCCAGAACCATCATCTGATTGATTGATTGATTGATTGATTGAGACAGGGTCTCACTATGTAGCTAGCCCCGGGTGGTCTGGAGCTCAGAGATCTGCCTGCTTTTACCTCCCAAGTGCTGGAATTAAAGGTGTGCACCACACTCCCAGCCCAGACCTATCGTCCTCAGGAGAGCTTCTGACTTTGCTTCAGGAGGCTGTGGGGCTGGAGCCTCCCTGCAGCCTCTACCCTTTTGTTCCGGGAGCCCAGGAATAAAACTCACAAAACAGAAGCTAGGAAATGAGGCACCAAACACTCAACTTCTCCCAGCCCATCAACTCCAGCTGTTAAAATTAAATCCAAAATGGTGTTGCTGAGATGTATAAACTACGGCTGGCCTTCAGTGAGATTTCTCCAGTGCCCACTGCTTTCTAGGGAATCAGTTACACCTGTATGTCTCAGTTTACTCATTTAAAACTCACCCAGCCATACATCCATCACTGCAGCTCTGGGAATTAGTAGTTCCTATAACTTTGAAAAGCTATTGATCCCTGGGTGCTCAGAGCCGTAGCTTGTCAGGCCTTTATAGCTGGGTTAACTCATTTTGTGGCTTCCTCAATGGTGGCAAGTTTACATTTTATTGCATATCTATTATTTGGGCTGGGCTGTGATGAATGGTTTGGCTGCCCGGCTCAAAACAAGTCCAAGGCGACCGCAGAATCTAATTTGCTTCAAGAATAATGATTATAAAGCGTTTCAAATAATAATCCAGGAAGGGGAGAAGCGGACATTATGGTGCCGTGCCCGAAACCTATGGTTGGAGCCAAGGGGACAATATGCCCCTTCCCTGTAGTGGCTTACATTTATATCACCCTTCATTAAGGACCTATCATCCTGAGGATGAACCTACCTGTCTGTCTGCATGGGTGGGAGAGATGCTTGCATTTCCCCGGGAACAAAGCCAAGAGCTTGCAGGGTGGCTCCAGATCCATTCTCAGGATCAAGGATGGGCCACTGTCAGCCAATTAATTAATTAATTAATTAATTGCTTCTGTGACAAGCAACTTAAGGAAGGAAGGGCTTAATTTTGCTCACAGTTTTAGGGGATCACAGTCACCATGATGGGGCAGTCACAGCAGTAGGACTAAGAGGCAGCTGATTATATTAAACCCACAGTCAGGAAGCAGAGAGAGAGATGAACTCTAGTGCCTGCTTGCCTTCTCCTTTTCAAGCAGTGTAGGACCCCAGCCTGTGGGATGGTTCTGTCCATATCTAGGGCGGGTCTTCCCAGCTCAACTAACCTAATCAACAAACTTCTTCCTTGCATGCCACAGGCATGCCACAAAGTGATCCCTTTGCCAGGGAGTTGGAGTTTAGGCAGCTTTCCTGGAATGCATCACATCTGTTCCTGGAAAACATGCCACTTCTGGATTTGGAGAACAAATCTGGCTGTGGGCCCTTCTGATGCTGGGTCCCTAGTCCATCCAAGTTCTGAGGGGCTAGTATTACCAAGGGAAGTGGATGGAGACTAGTGATGAGCGGAGCACTGGGGTCACCAGGGAAGGTCTCTCTATTGATGTTCAGGACTATACTTAGCATGTATCTCACTAATAATAGCAACAACAACAACAACAACAACAACAACAACAGTAACAATAATAATTCTCCCCATTTTGGGTAGCCTTCATGTGCTATAGATATCTCAGGTGTAAAGTTTCCCACCACTGTGGATTTAAAGTCACTGACCATTCAACCGTGTGTTTACAAAACATTTTTAGATTTCAAGAATTATTTTGGGGAATAAGCTCTTGATGCTCTTACAAGCTCTTGATGCTCCAGGTACTTCTAGCAACAGGAAAAGCCTACAAGTCACTCACGCTTTATCATGAACCGAATCTGCAGATACAGGTTTTGGTTTTCCTAGTTGGCAGGGTTGAGGATGCAAGAGACCAGACATGGTCGGTCATGGTACATCAATCGAAGCCTTGCAATGGTGGTTGCATGTAACCCTGGATACTAAAGATGTCGCGCACTGGAAAGTCTTCTCTTTCATCACAGAACCACACCAGGCACACAGGCAATTAATTACTGCTGGGAAAGTCATTTGCTTTTCTCTTTTATGTCCTTCAAATATGTCTTCTATCTGTCTGCCATCAGGACAGAAGAACTGCCTCTTGGGAATAACCAGAGCTCCAAGAGTGTTGCTATTCTTCAGGGACACCTTCTGGAGCGATGGAATTCCAGATGAATGCTAGGAGGAAGGATGCTAAATTCGGTGGCTGAGGGTGTGGCTTAGGTACATCTTCAGGAGCTTACACTGCCTACCCAAGGCTGACCATCAATCAGGTGCTGGGAGCTTGCAGGCCACACCCACAAGTCTATCACCCGGTTCTCACACTAAGCAGACCCAAGTAACCTTGCATTTAAGGGAGCTTCTTCTGTTTAGGGCAAAACATACTCTTCTGGTGTGGGCCCAGCACAGGAGCTGGCTTCCCCCCCCACCCCCCCGCAGTGTCAGCTCATTGAGGTTAGAGCCTCACATCAACAAGCCCGATAGAATCTCCAGGCATCTCATCTCTAAGTGTGGCACACACCAGGGAACCCCAGGGAGGAGCCACCCAGGGCACCCCCTCTGTTTTCACAGGAGCAGACAAAGCAAAGGGAAATAGCAAGGCTGACATTACAATTAGCAAGCTGATGTAGGAAACAGGAGGAAGGAGCGGTCTCTCACCTGAGACCACAGAGCTAACCCTGAGCTACTGCTTTTCCCCTGTGAACCTGGCCACTGCTTCCGCTTCCCGAGAGCCGCGTGCATCTGATCTTCTCTCTTGAGAAGTGACCACCTCCAGGATCCGCTTAGACAGCAAGTCCTGTTTGCTGAAGATCAAACCGTCTTAACCAGAAACCTGTGCGTTTCGGCTTCTGTAAAACCTGCTTAGTTCCAGGAAAAATCTCCTTTGGGGGTGAAGATAAAAAAGACCTCCCTAAGATGGTCGCAAGATAACGACAATGCCTAGATGGAGGGACTCTGGCCAGCTCGAGTGTGGCGGACACGGCTCTGGCAGGCCTTGCCCTTCTCCCCTATTCCCTCTACCTTGCTAAAAACCATTAGATTACATCCCCAAAGCAACTCACCAAGGCCTCTTCCCTTATTTGGTTACTTCCTCCTCCCGATGCTGACCATAAAGGCCCAACTATCAAAGTATTGAAGTCTGACAATCCAAAGGCCCCTATGGCTCACCTAATTAACATGCCCATCTGAAATTAAACACCTCATCCTAACACGGGGTTCCCTCTTCACCTTTATACACTGCCATTTACCTATGGGCCACACCCGTCTCCTCTCTATCAGGGGCAGTCCTTTGTCCACCAGTACAAATATGCCTCCTTCTTCTCCCTTGTTCTCTTCCGCTTCTTTCTTGTCCTCTATCTCCTGTCTTTGTCCCTTATCCTTTCCCTCTGTCCCTAGGGAGTAAATAAATCTCCTTTGTGTTGCGATCTTGTGTTGAACACCTTTTCTTTCTCAGACCCTATGAAGTGGTTCTGATCAAGGCTGGGCCTCTTTAAGCAGTAGCTCTAGGCTATAACAGCATGTTAATGAATGAATGTTTTCCTGAGAAACTCTCATTAGGGAGAGTTGAGAGCCCCTACCCAACCCCCGCAGAAGTACTTGGGTAGTGACTAGTCCCAGCTTCTGCCTGGCCATGCCTCCAACACCTCTCTAGTCTCCCTCCAGGCTGGGCTGCCCCCATGTCCATTGCTGTACTTTTCCTGGAATTGAAACATCCCTCCTGGAGGAAGGAGGGAGGCTTATGACTAAGGAAGTAAATAAAACAAGGCCAGGAAGCTCCTGAAACTCATAAGAGTCACAAGATGTCCCCAACCCCCGCCCAAGTGTTATAAGTAACAGAAATTGCTGGACAGAAGAAACTGACAAGCCCACCTGCCTTCAAGTCCTACCGGTGAATTACTGCCTGTGATCTGTGGGCTTTTCGGCAGTACTGCCACCTTGGAGTTATCCAGGCTCTTTTAAGTAATTCAATAACTCCCTGGTTCACTGAACTTGGATGGAGTCATTTCTGTGGTCTATCACTGATGCCATATCTGAGGTAGATAAACATTTCTTCATGTCTCTCCAGGAAAAGTCACATGAGTACATTCAGAGCATTGTTACAGCCCTGCTGCTGTTACAGCCCCAAATCCCTTCACCAATGAGGAACACCTTTATTCAAAAGGCAGAGGGTTGGTGAGTCCTCTCCTTCCCACGCATCTCGTTTCGCCCTTTTCTTATAACTCAGGCTCGTACAGAACAGTTTCAACTTCTTTCACGTTTAAGCCAAATCCATCTGGAAGATGGCCGAAGCCAGGCTCACATGTCCCAAGTACCCACAGTCCAGGCTCCAGATGCCACAACACCACCACAACACAGGATAGGTACCCGAGGAACTTAGTCCCCACGCCCGCAGCCCTGTGGCGAGGTCTCACTTACGGAAGGCTGTGTAGAACTCTCCAAGGGTCAAGGAGCCATCGCTATTATAGTCATCGAATCGCAGGAGGTCGCTTGGTGAGCATCTGTCCAGTGAGCCATCCATGTCCTGCTCCTTTAGCACATACTGTGAGGTGAGAAGAGACAAAGCCAGAGTCACCTGCGAGCTTAGCATCATGGACGTTGCTGGGGAATGCCCCAGATCCAGTAGGGATTCAGGGTGTGGGAGCAGATGAAGCCTGAGTGAATGCGTCCCGTTGACATGGGCACTGCCACATCAAGGACCCCAATGCCTCAGACCCATGGGAATGGCTCCCCTGGGTCCGCGTGCAGATGTTGACAGCGTGTGCAGACGTTATAGACACAGCCTCCTTGTCCTGGATGGCTGCAGCCTGAACTGCTCTCCCACGGAAACCCCCATCCCAATTAGCTGTATAGAATGGACTTGCCTTCTCAGTTCAAATGTACAGAATAAGCTGGGTTTCAAGGCTGCTCCTGGTGCATCTCCGTGAGGGTAAGTTACCTAGCCAACCCCGGTCTTTTTGTGTATCGATATGCCTGGCCTTTCTTCCTTCCCTCAATGCCCTACTCAGGGCAATCCTAAAACCTTGCAGGTTGAGGCACTGGGAAGTACTCAATCTCTGGTTGTCTTAGTCAGGGTTTCTATTCCTGCACAAACATCATGACCAAGAAGCAAGTTGGGGAGGAAAGGGTTTATTGAGCTTACACTTCCACACAGCTGTTCATTACCAAAGAAGTCAGGACTGGAACTCAAGCAGGTCAGGAAGTAGGAGCTGATGCAGAGGCCATGGAGGGATGTTACTTACTGGCTTGCTTCCCCTGGCTTGCTCAGCCTGCTCTCTTATAGAACCCAAGAATACCAGCCCAGAGATGGTACCACCCACAAGGGGCCCTCCTTCACTTGATCACTAATTGAGAAAATGCCCCACAGCTGGATCTCATAGAGGCACTTCCCCAAGTGAAGCTCTTTTTCCTATGATAACTCCAGCCTGTGTCAAGTTGACACACCAAACTAGCCAGTACACTGGTCTTGTCTGATTTCAATCCCTCATTTTATATGTAAGGAAACAGAGGCCCAGAGAGGGAAGGAAGGGCCAGGCATCAGGTCTGTGGTCTCGCTGACCATCAGACAGACCCAGGCATCCTAAGTGAGGAAGAATCTTTGGGACTACTTGTCTGTCACTTGTGGTGCTGGTGGAGAGACAGATTTGAGGAGAGCTTGATCATGGGAAACCAGCTAACAGCTGGATCAGGGTGAGAACCCAGGTCACTGTGTGTGATGCTTAATTTCCATTGTCAACCTGACCAGAGTTGGAATTACCTCAAAGATACCATAGAGCTGGGTAATCAGGCTGAATAATAGGGAAAAAGAAACTGCAGAATTGCAAAACCTGCCAAACACTGGCCCCCATCTGCCTCTGCTTTCTAGTGGGTGACTTGGGGTGACTAGTGGCCTCATGCGACCACATTTTCTCACCATGATAGACCGTATGCCCTCAAATGGTAAGCCGGAAACAAACCCTTCTCTCTTAAGCGGCTTCTTGAGAGGTAGCAGATCACGGTGATGAGAAAAAGAACACATCGCACCCCATCTCTGTATCCACTCCCCTCCACCATACACCAACTCTCACCACTGTCAGAGAGCTTACTCTCCACAGAACATGGCAGGAGAGCAGCTGCTGACCAGCTCCGTCTCACACTTCTGTTGCTGTGATAAAAGACCCCAACAAAAGCAACTTAAAGGGAGAAGGGGTTTTTACAGTTCTGGGGACAGAGTGCCATCCAGTCACGGGAGACATGGCAGTGGCCGAGAGGTGGCAGAGCAGGGTGCTGGCTGTCAGGAAACACAGCTGAATGGGGGATGGGGTCAGGCTACTAAGCCTAACCCCGCCCCCCGGAGGCCTACTTCCTCCACCAAGACTCCATCTCCTTAAGATCCGACAATCTTTCCAAGTGCTACCACCAGCTGGGAGCATGCATTCAGACACGTGAGCCCATGGGGACATTTTATGTTTGCGCCACGGTAAAGCCTGAACCTCCTGTGCCTTCCGAGTTCTTCCAGGGCCCCTAATGTCAGCCCTGACTTTAGGAGCTATTGGTGGACTGTTGTGGATTCCTCTGGGGTCATGGTTTAACTGAGAAGATACAGAGCCTCAAAGGAGATGCTACAAAGAAAATCAAGAGAGGAAATGATTCGATTTCATTTTGGGGGTGTGGTGGTGGAGGCATTTTTCTCTTTGTTTAACATTCCCAGCTTGGTCTGCTATATTAAAGGCAATTTAGTGTGATAATGTTAAAAAAATGACCCTTCACCCAGAAGTGGGGGTGCTCGATAAGAAGGAGATCAACCGTGACGCCGCAGATCAATCTTCCAACGATGGAAATTTCCCTTTGTCTATTTCTACATTGGAAATTGATTAACTTTTCATAGGACCAACGAGTTCTTCCCTCCGGCGCCTCTGACTCAGTGTCAAGGCAGGGCCCACATTAGCTGGGTTCTGCTTGGCGGATTTATGAGACGGGCTTTAAATATATTAAATTTTAAAGAGGAAATCATAGTCCAATTACCATGCTTGTTAATGGCTGCAGGTGCCTCTGGCCACGTCTCTGCCAGGTTAGAGCAATGAACCCAAGGAGATCGGTTGGGAGTCACTTGGGTTTGGTACCAGGTGCTCTCGGCTGCCTCTGCCTAGGGCGCGCTGACGTCACCTGCCCTGTGCTTCCTGCTCAGCCTGAGGTATGAGGAATAACAAACAGACTGGTGTGTGTTCCGCAGGTAATCATAATTAGCAAGGCCTCTGGGCTCTCTCAGGGCCATTCTTGTCAAATGAAGGCTCCTAGCCATGTCCTTTAGGGTCTTAGCTAGAGCTGAGGGGTAAATAGTACTTATAGAGTAGGGGTGCTGACCCCATGACACCGTGCCACCTGTGGGCAGCAGGCCTCCGGATGCTTGGGTTTGTGTGACGAGTGGAACAGAGTCAATGGTTACTCAAGTCCCTAGAGCCGCAGATTCCTCACCTAAAACATCTGTGAAGTGGGACAATAGCAGTCCTGACCTTACAAGAGAGGATGCTGAAGGATGGGGGAGGGGCGATGATGATGATGATGATGATGATGGTGGTGGTGGTGGTGGTGGTGGTGGTGATGTTGCTGCTGGCTATTGATGCCCAGCAAGAACACCCTATGTGCCAAGCATAATGTTATATGTGTCACATGTCTTACATGTTTTAGCGCCATTAATTCCCATGATGACCCTGTGTGAGAAAAGGAGGCCCAGGAGTGAGGAGCTTCCAGAGACTCACTAGCTCACGATGTGCTGGCAGTTGGATGGTCGGCTTTGAAGCCTGTATTCCTGGCTGCTGTCCTACAGAAAAGGCTGTATTTATCCATTCTGGGCATCCTTAGACTAGTGCCTTTGCTGGGTGGACACAGGGCTTCCCACAAACCAGATAGTGTGGAGTTGGGCCATTGGCTTTGGATACCAGAGAGGAGAACTGTCACTGGGTGGAGGCCTTGGGGACCCCTCAAACTGGAGGGCCAGAGATGCTTGCCGCTGCCAATACTGTTCCCCTTTGACATTTCTTCTGTAGAAAATGACAGGCTCACAGCGCCAAAGACTAGTTTTCGAAGGAAAACACCCGTGGGCAGCCCTTTTGAGGGAGGCATCAGAACTGGTCTGTAAACCTGGGTTGAGGTGCCAGGTGGCAGGGAGACAGAATTCTGTGTGTAAGTCCTTCTCAGAGGTGCTGAGAAGCTGTGAGTTCTAGGAATGGTGGGGTGGGGGGGGGAGGGTTGTCCCCGTTTGCAACTGGTGACAGAGACAGTTACATACAACTGTCCCCACCGTGGCACGCAAGTGCTCCTTTGCCGCGCATGCATACAGGATCTCTCCACAGCTCCAGCCGAATGCCACACCCACCTGAGCCAGCTCCAAGCTGCTGAGGTGGCCATTACCATCGGTATCCAAGTCCTTAAACAGGAACTCCACCAAGAGGCGCTTCTGGGAGGCGAGGCTTTGCCTGTGGGTTCCTTGTGGGAGCGGCTGTCTGCGGCTCTGCAGCGCCAGTAGGACGTTTTTGAGACGAGCATAGCCAGCCATGGTGCACACGTCACCTGGGAAGAGAAGACAGTTGTTACGTCGGGTACACCCTGGGGACTTGAAGGAATGTTCTGCCCACCAGTCTGCTCATCTGTCTCAGTCACAAACAACCGTTGGGACATTTCCAGTGTGCAGGAAACAGTGCCACCGTCCTAGAGGGGGCTCACGGGACCATCTGCCCCCTCACCCAGCCTACTGATATTTAAGCCAGATATCGTAGAGCAATCATATATGAACCAGAGGGAGTCGGGAAGATTCTTCCAGTGGAATTTGCAGCTATTGTCCCGTGGCGTGGGGAGAGCCAGCCCCAATTCTATTCTGTCACAGTCTGCTTTTTGTCTTAATCCTATTTTAAAGGCTGCTTTTGAATCCTTGGCCTCATAGATTAGGGAGTTTTAGTTAACAGGCCTAATAATCCCCGCTTAAGGTAATTAGGTGCGCTCCCAGAGCTGGGTTACTTGAAAACAAACATGTGTACACAAGTCCATGACCAAGAAACAAAAGGAAGCTTTAGGAGATTAAACCGAGCACACAGCCCATTAGTCTTAGGCCTTTTATCACGGCTGTGCTCGCTGAACGCGTCGACATTGCATGGGTCTTTGGCAAATGAGGCCTGTGATGCACTGTGACATGACATGGTTTATCTCGCCGGCGACGGGGCCACCATACAGGGCGCAGCCAGGAAATAGGGGGCCGTAGGGATGTCCCAGGGCAGTGCTCCTCCAGCTCTGTCTCCCCATCCAGCCTGGGGACACTAAACGCTTCCTGAGACTGGGGGATGCTGGTGTGGGCTCCCCCACCCTCCATTCTACAGGGAAGATGGAGGGGTGCTAGATCTGGACGGTCTGGGGTCAGGGCCTCTTCCCTTGAATTCTAACCCCAGTGGAAGATGTCAGGTTAACCTCTCAGGGCCAGCTGGATAATGAACAGGCTGGAGTATGGAGACCTTGTGAGTCCCAGCTCTGCTGCTTCCAGACTGTGTAACCTGGGAAAGGTTACACAGGCCTCAGTGATTTCACCTGAGAAACGGGATAACACCGCATCCCACAGGGGAATATTATGAGAGTTAATTAACATAGTTGCACACATCTTTACTCTGAGCCAAGGCTCAGGGATTGATAGCTACTCTCCAACACTTTCAGTTGCTGGAACCACGAAGGGAATCCACTCGGAGAGCTGGTTTTCTCTCCTGCCCTCCCTCTCTCGTTAGAGAAGCCCAGATGGCCCAAATACCCTTCCCTGCACTTGTTTGTGTTTCTAGATTTTCTTCCAATTTGGGGTCAATTGATTCTTGTCAGAAACAAATGCCCATTACTATTTCCTTTGTGTGTTTATTTAGAAGAAAAAAAAATCAATTGCCGTGTTCGATATAATCAAATCTCTCTGTTCCCTGGGAGTCCGCCATGCTGAGGCAGTGGGGCTCCCTCCCATCCCCCCGCTCCCGACCTGCTCACACCCCTCTCTTGCCTGGCAGGTGACCCATTTTGGAGAGCTCCTAGGACCCATAAGCTGATGTACCCCATCTGTAGATCCCCATGGCTGTGGATGACTGAGCATGACCTCTGTGTCCTGGTCTCATGACAAAGCCAACATGGCCAGGAAGAATGTGTTTGGTGGCTGGACTTCTTTTCTCTCTCAAAATACTGTGTTTTGGGGAAAGAGATGGTCCCACTTGAGCCAGCCTATCACCCTACCCAAGAGGGTAGAGCCTGCTGCTGGCGAATGGGGCAGCAATAAGGGGGCAGAGTAAGGGTGGGAGGGTGTTGGGGTGGGCCCTGGCAGGCGTGTTCATTCATGTGGAGGCTGTGCACACACTGGAGGCACTGTCACTTCCCGGGGGACAGGCACCTGCACTACATACTGGGAAGCTGGTGTCTATAGTGACTAACGTGGTGTTAATAGAAGGCTTCCCTCAGATGTGCTGGCCAGTGATGAGCATTCTGAGGGCTGCCTGAAGGTCAGATCAGGCAGACCAGATGGGGGCTGGGGGGTCTTAGGCTTACTGGTCCCCCCACCCTTCTCACAGGTTCTCGGTGCTGCCCCATGCTCTGTGCAATAGCTGGAGGACCCCACCATGGCTGCTGGGGGAGCATGAAGAAGTGGTCCTGCTGAGGTAGCCCTGGTGGGGGCTGTGGGAACGTCTCAGGCTCTGTTTTCCTACCAAATCCTGAAGCTATCTAGACTGTGGCTGCAACTTAATCGGTCCAGGGCTCGGCTAGCCTGCCAGAAGCCCTGAGTGCAACGGCCCAAACTTCATAACGCCGGGAGTTATGGTTCATGCCTGTTACCCTGAAAAATCCCGAGATCAGAAGCTCAAGGTCATTTCCGGTTATGTAGCAAGTTTGAGTCCTGCCTGAGTTATATGAGACCATGTCTCAAAAAGAAAAAAGAAATCCATACTGTTGTTCTGAGAACTCAGAGGTTTCTATCCTGTGTCTAGAGGCCAAGCTGGACCCAGTTGAGGGACCTGAGTCTCCAGGGTCAGCGTCCTGTGCTGCCCAGGCCGGATCGCTCCCATCTGTGTAGCAGTATTTATTGACACTCTGTGTGGGTGGACTAAGGTTTTAAGAGTGTCTTAAGAAGTAGATCAGTTTAGGGGAGAGGGGGGCAGAGGCTCAGACCTGCTGTGTGTGAGCTACAACAGGGAAGGAGGCAGAGGGAAAGGCCGGGTGTACAGAGCACACGGGGCATCTGGAGGCCAGTGGAGCTAGGGAGAGTCACTCACAGGCCTCTCCACCAAGGCAGAAGAGGGCAGTTGGTCCATCTGGGAAGGACAGAGAGGCCATAGGCTGGTGTGGGAGCCAGGGCACGGAGCCAGCCACAGCAACCTGATGTCCACCACCCCCCGCCCTTTCTTTTCTTTCCTGAGGGTTTGCCCCCCCCCTCCGTCCACCAGTCCTCTGCAGTGCTGGGGACCAAACCCAGGAGCTTATGAGTACTAGGCAGATATGCTACTACTGAGTTATACCCCTGTTCTGGCAGAGTCTTACATTTCTCTTCGCACACAGAGCAAGCATATTTCAAATGAGCGGCGTGGAGAACCCTGCCTAGACGCAAGCCATTACTCTCATCTGCCCAGAGTCAAGTCAACTCTTCTAGTCCTTCCCTAACCCCACACGTTGGGAAGATCTGAGGGCATAGAGAAAGCCACCCAGGATTTACGCACCCACGGAGGCCATCACCTTAGTGCCCGTGGCCTACCCTCTCTTCTTAGGGACACACTTGATGCTTCTGCAAACACGCCTGCCTGGTGGCTCGGTGCCACCAGACCATACCATGTCCCAGCCTCGCAGTTCAGTCTCGGGGTGAGCTCTCCTCCCTGAGGCATGCTTGACCCCAGGATGGCTGTTTCTCAGGAGTGTGTACTTCACACTGTCCCTTTTCATGGGGACAGTCAGGAGTGGTTCAACCACACCAGGGCACTGCACACGCTTGCATCTGCCAGACCTGTCTACCCAAGGCTCCAAACCCTGTGTCCAAACTATTTAGTTTGTCTTGTGCCAACCTGAGTCCCGTCCCTGGGACCTGCCAAAAGGTGGAAAGAGAGAAATGAGTCCACGAAACTGTCCCCTGACTTCTGCATGATAAAAGGATAAAAGGATGATGTACCAGTTGGAGAGATAAGCAGGTATGCACATGGATGAATAAAGAAAATCAAGGCAGGGGAGGGAACCGTGGCAGCCAGGAGTCAGGAGCGGGAGGATCACTGCAAGTTTGAGGCCGGCCTCAGTTAGACGGTTTCTTGCCAGCAAGGGATATAGAGTGAGAGATCATATTCGAAAAGTAAGAAACTAAACAGAAAAAAGATAAATAAAATCAATCACCTCTGTTCGTCTACTCTCTGTTTCTGATGTCAACATAGTTGACCAGAGGCTATGTCAGCCTAGGCCTAGGGTTCCTGGAAGGGAAGGCATGTGACATCTTGGGACCAGGGCAGCGTCCAGGGTTAGCCTGGGCTTCAGCACACTGGCTCCTTGCAGGGTAAGGTTCCTGGAGGGTTAGATAGAGGCTTGGGTATTTACTACACACCCCTCTCCAGTCCATTGCCGAGGCTTTCCTAGGCCAGCCCGGGGCAATGGACGTTCAGAACATAACTGTCACAGGCTGCTGAGCTTGGCCTGTCTGAGGCTTTCTCCTCACTGTCAAACGGACAAGGATTTGGGATCACTTAGGAGAGATGCTTCTGGGGATGTATGTGAGGGAGTTTCCAAAGAGTTAAACTCTGAATGGGGGCAGCACCCTCCCATGGGCTTGGGCCTAAATAAAAAACAAAACCAAAAACCAAAAACCAAAAACCAAAAACCAAAAAAAAAAAAAAAAAAAAAAAAAAAGGGAAGAAAGCCAGCTGAGTACCAGCATCCACCTGTTTCTGCCATGTGGACACAATGTGACAGGCACCCCATGTTCCTGTCCCTGTCCCTTCCATGCCATGATGGGTACACACACAGTTAGACTGTGAGCCTAAACCACACTGTCCTTTCTTAAGTGAATTTTGTCTCAGCAACGAGAGAAGCAGGCAACACCAACGGCTCTTGTGAGCACTGCCGGGGGAGCCTGAGGTCCGCCTAAGCTTCACGGGGTGAGAGGCGCTAGCTAGGCCTTGAGCATCTTAGAGCACCATGGCATAACAACATGACAGGGCTTTGCTAGAGCGTATGACTAGTCAGGCCTGAGGTGTCCTTTTAATGACACTGGCAGGTTACCCCCAGTGAGGAGGGATGTAGCTCATTCATTTTTGTCTCCTCCTCAGAGATCACTGACAACTAACCCTATGCATATAGACCCATGGAACGAGGAAGCCATCTTGGATATTCCCCCCTCCCTTCCTCGACCTAGGGCTATTTCCACTCTGGGACCTTTCAGTTCCTGATTGGCTGTCAGAAGGTACCCAAACCACTTCCTGTCAGGCTTAAGGTCCCCCCACACAGCAGAGGTTCTCTGGTTAGTTCCAGGATCCTCCTGCATCTAGACCAGGCTTTCTTTGGTAGATAAAATATTGATCAGCGTACTGAGGAGCCCAGAGTGTGTTCGTATTTTCCTGTCAGAACTTGGTAATGAACTGCATTTATCAAGCCCGTTCTCCATGAGAAAGGTCAGTTGCAGATCTGGCTAAGTTGTCATGACACCTCATTAATCTGGCTCCCTCAATAATTGTCCCTCTTTGAAGATTCTAAAGCGTTCCCATTCTGGCCTCGCTCCCTGCACGCCGAGGGAGATGATCATAGCAGGAGCGCGGACTGAGCCACATTTAATATTTTGAGCAGAGGGGAGAGGAAGCAGGAGCTGCCTTCAGAATTAAGTGTCCGTCAGAGGGATACTTGCTACTTCGAGACAAAGGGACGCAGGGGGAGGAACGGTGAAGATTCCATCAGCCACGTGGCCTCTGCCGGACTGGGCCTCAAAGGAACTGTCCTCGTTCCCTGGCAGGTGAAGCTCCATTCCTGGGGGTGGGAGGGGTGGGCGACTCCCAAGGGGCAAGGGGAGGACATCAAGGTAAGAAGTGGGAGAGACAGACAGACAGCAAGAGCCCATGTTCTAAGAGTGCATGCATGGATATGGTGAGGAGTGTGTGTGTGTGTGTGTGTGTGTGTGTGTGTGAGAATGTGTGTGGTGTGTGCATGCATGTGTGTAAATGTGATGTGTGTGTGGTATGTGTGTATGTGTGCATTTGTGTGTGCATGCGTGTGAGTGTGTATGTGATGTGTGTGGGTGTATGTGCATAGGTGTGTACTTGATGTGTGTGCATGTGTGTGTGATGTGTGTACTTTCGTGTGAGTGTGTAATGTGCATGTGAATGTGTGTATGTATGCATGCGTGTGTAACATATGCCTGTGTGTACATGTGTGTGCATGTATGCCTGTGTATGATGTGTGTGCATGTGTATGTATGCCTGTGAGTGTGTGATGTGTGTGTGCATGTATGCCTATGAGTGTGTGACGTGTGTGTGCAGGCATGTGAGTGTGTGATGTGTGTATGTGCATGTCTGTGAATGTGTGATGTGGGTGTGTGATGTGTGCATGCATGTGAGTATGTGGTGTGTGGTGTGTGGTGTGTGTGTGTGTGTGTGTGTGTGTGTGTGTGTATGGGAGGCTGCCTCCTCTTTACCCAGTAGAGCTATTTTCCCTCAGGCCCTTAGTGAGTCTCCTCCCACCTCCTTCTCCATCATACTCTGCCCCACCTCGCTTCTCCATCCCAGCCCTTTCCCAGCCTTCTGTCCAGGGCTTACACATCCTTCCCAGCAGCCCCCGTTAGTTCCCTGCTGGTCTGGTTTGCAGGCACGAGCCCCGCACCTGGCCTGCCACCGGCACCTGGGAGTTCGGTGTTAAACATCTGTTAACTTTAACCACCGCAGTCGCCTCTGTGGAGAGGGGAGGCTGAGGGGCATGGGTGGTGTCACAGTGGTAGGGGAAGGGTGGAAATCTGAAGATGGTGGGACCAGTCCTCCATCATGTCAGCTCCCTGAGTGCAGTGCAGATGCCGGGGGATGACTCCTGAGTGTGGGACTTATGGCTTCGTTCATGGACAATCCATCTTTCCTAGGATTGCCAGGGTCTATTTGCCTTACCGCACCTAGGGGACACCCCAAAGCCCTGTAGAATGAACTCAAGGATGGTTATCCTCAGAGCGGGGTGAGGGTGGCCAGCCACAGGAAGCTTGGACCCTAGCTTATATGTAGCTTATGTAGGGTGGCCCTGGATGGACCTTTAAGGAAGGTTTGAGGGCACACTCAGCTATGGATAGCATTAGGAAAGACCTCTTCCCTTGCCTGAGCTCTGCACAGCAAATGTGCAGCAGCATAATAGCCCAGAGGCCCTGTGGGCCTGGGGAGGGCTTTATACACAGGCAGATCATGAAGTTCCCATGGCTTCGGGGGACCCAAGCTGAAGGCCCCAGCCCTGATGGGTTCCAGCTGGAGATAGTTCCCTTTGTCTGTCTTGTCCCTCACTGGTCAGCCCTGGACTCAGATGATCTTAACCACCATCTTGGAGAGAGGACACAGGACTTAGACCGCCCAGCATCATGCTGCAGTGGCTTTCCTTTCATGACCGGGGGTGGAGATTGCCAAGGGGAGGGTAGGCTGAACCCCAGACATCCTTCTCAGACTCCCAGGTTTGAATGGTCGCTTCCCAGGTGTTGCGGCTCTTTGAGAGGCTGTGGAGCCTCGGTGGAGGATGGGGCTCACTGGGGGTGGGGGGCAGGATGATCTTGCTTGGGGTTGGCTGACTGCGGGGGGGCGCACTAGGCAATTATATAGCTCACATTCTTGCTGAGATGGGATGTCACCTCAAACTGTGACCGAAATAAACTCCCCCCTTAGGTTACTTCTTGTCTGGTATTTCGTCTCAGCAGTGATGAACACAAATCACAGAGGGCGAGGGGGAAGGGAAGGGCGGTGGTAGGGTCTGGTGGGCTGTGCTAAGGGGGTCCTGGGGCTTACAGACCACTTTTCCCACGCAGTATATAGACCATTGCTTCAGTAACCACACAGGGCCCACACCTGGAATAGTGCTGTCTGTAACCTAGCAGGGTGGGCTGTAGCTAGAGCTGAGGGTCTCAGTACTGCACCTGGCCACAGCCCCAGAGAGGTCTTGAGAGACAGGGTGGGGCTCCATCTTTATGCCCATCCTTCCGTGTGCTCACAGGCAGTCTCCTCTCCCTCCAAAATTACCGCCTTGGCTCCCGCCTCCCGCCTGCCACATTTCGCCTTAACAGCTCTGTGATCCTTACCACTAATGCAGAAATTTTGTGTAAGCGTCTGGCGCCAACATTCCCACCCAAGTGACTGTGCCATCCCAGCCCCGGCTGCCATGTGTCATTCTGAGGTCTATTTTGAAACCGCTAAGCCATGCAAAGAGCAAGAAGCAGTTTTGCTCCCAGATCTAATTCATGAGGCGCCGCGACTTTGCTGGGATTTAGCTTAAGAGGAACAGATGTTTAACTTGATGTAAATTTGTGAACATTAACAATCTTTCAGCTGCCATTTCTGAGCAAATTCAATTAACAAATAAATGCCACAACCAGTGGCTTATCTTTTGGACACATTTTTCACTAACACGATGCAGTTCTTTGGGTGGAGGTGACAGAGCCACAAAATCCTAAGAATTCCAGAGAATCGTGAAACACCCAAGACGGGACCTCCTTACGGTCCCCAAACCTACACAGATGAATGTCCCCAAAGTCATGCCATCTGGTGACCCAAAGCTGAGTCTTGGGGCTGCTAATTACTATGACCTCAACCCATGGAGACCTATGGAGGTGTCTAAGCTTGTCTGTGGCCTAACCTGAGACCACTTAAGTTTGCAGTTTCCTTTCACAATCTGCGCCTCAGTAGCTCTAGCTGTGGCAAGTGACTCAGGCTGACTGGCTCCCAAGAGAGCATGCAAGGGAGGACCCAAGGGCTTAAGAGAGAAAGGGAATCCAGGCTCTAGATATGCAGAATGTTTGTACCTACCTAGGGGGCTGAGAGAGACAGAGACAGAGACAGAGACAGACAGAGAGAAAAGGAATATAGGCTATATACATGCAGAATGAATGTACCTGCCTAGGGTGTTGGGGGAGGGAGGGAGGGAGAGACAGACAGACAGAAAGATAGACAGAGATAGAGAGAGATGGAGAGACAGAGAGAGACAGGGAAAAAGGGAATCTAGGCTATATACATGCAGAATGTATCTGCCTCTACCTAGGGTGCTGAGAGAGAGAGAGAGAGAGAGAGAGAGACAGAGACAGAGTCAGAGACAGAGACAGAGACAGAGAAAGGGAGGGGGGACAGACACACACACAGAGAAAGGGAGGGGGGACAGACACACACACAAATAAGGGGGAGGGAGAGACAGACACACACACATACACAGACACACACAGAGGAAAAACACAGAGAGATAGAGAAATAATGAGAACTAAATACATCTCCTAATCTCTCCCCCACTCCTCCACATGTCGGGCATGTGCTAGACCCTCGGCCTCGGTGTAGGGACAGGAGAGCATGGCCACAGGATGGGGTTCATCTTGTACCGTGGATCTGCCAGCTGTCACAAACATGGCTAGATTTGTAGTTGAAAGAGTTGGTTCTTTCAAAGGTCACCTGCTGGCATTTGGCAGGGCCACATCTTGGGCCAGGTGTCTGGCGGGCAGGCACTCTGACAGCCAGTGGTGGCGGAGGAGAACTGAAGGGTAGCATCTTCTTAGATGTCTCAGGAAGCCCAGGGATGCAGCTGTCATCTTCCCAGAATTCAGCAGGAGTGGCACCAGGCTGGCAAGCGGTCCTTGGCCAGTTTCCACCTGGTCTTTCCCTGGGGTATCTGCATTTGTCATCTCAGTTGATGGTGAACTTTCTAAGTTGAAGGCACAAAGCCCATTTGGGGACCACAAACAGAATCTACATAATTAGGCTCTGCAAGGCCTTCAGTGCATGAGATTTCAGTTCGAGAACACACACACACACACACACACACACACACACACACACACACACTCATGAGTAGATCTCACACTCAAATCTCCAAATTCACTGAAGTGGGAATTGGTCAAACCCACGCCAACACCTCACATGGACCGAACATCTTAAGTTTCACCCCGGGAACCGGTGATTTTAAATGAACAAAACCTCCCCAGACCTTTGTTAGGAAAGTGGTACATTTGCTCATGAATACGGGGTTCAGTTGATGTTGCCACACAATCGGCGACTTGACATTTACAACCCTCACTTTCATTCCCATTAAAGAAAGCAAAATTGGCTAGATTCCTGGGGGAGGGATCACTTACACTTTTTATGGCTGACTGGAACATCCATCAGGTGGCCCCAGAGCGAAAGAATAATGTTTGGGAATTTAAATAAACGCTAAAGCCCTCTTGGCATTAAGAACTTCACGTTTTTACTGTTGTGTTAGTTGAACTCCCGCCCCTGCAATCGTCCCTAAGAAATCACACGTTCCTTTCGGGGTGTGGGTACTAGCCACTAGACTGGGGGAGGGGCTGATCTCACTGGGTCTGCCCAGTAGCCCGGCTGCTGGCCGCTCCCTACCCCCACCCCTCATTTGCAGTCTGAGAGCTGGGATCCAGGGTACAGCTGGATGGGGGAACGGGAGGGGATGAATGTGGCGAGAGGTTTCCTTGTGAGACTGACCTCGAGGCTGGACTCGTAGCCAAGGGAAGGGTCCCACTGTTGGGTGGGACTATCTCAGCTCCCCAGGTGTCAACCACAGCAAAAATCAACATTCTTGGCACTTTAAGCTGCCATTGTCTTTGAGGAGTAACCAGATTGACTGATGGCCTGTGTCGCCAGAAACACAGCAGAGGCTGGAGCTATCCCGACTAGACAAGGGCTACTGCGCTCAAGGGTAAGGCTCAGCCTCAGCAGTCGGGCAGAGAGAGCACTGTATCCTCATGTGAGCTGGAGAATGAGTCAGGAGGGTGTGGACTCTTCTTATCAAGAGTCCCCAGCAGACAGTGTACAGTTCCAGGGGCTGCTTTCTATTGTCACAATGATGGGGCATGTAATGGCCAGAGTCATGGCGGCTTCATCCTGCTCACTAAGCCTTTCCTGGCCAGGAATTTCATTTGAGTTTTGGAATATCCAAGTCATGGAAGTGAATGGCTGACCATGTGAGCGGAGAGCAGGCCAGAGTGCCGGACGGTGCCTCACGGCCTGGCACTGCCTGAGGGATTGTCTCGGGGCTTCTTGCTTTGACACGGTAATTGTCAGTCTCCCGGCTGAGCCAAAAAGCCACTAGATTTTAAGGGCGGCTGGAAGACTCTCATCTTCTTGATGAGGGGTCTGTATTGATGCCAGTGAGGAGCTACACTCAAGACACGAATGCTCTGGGCATCTCGCCTGTAGAAGCTCCACAGAGCTGGGGAAACAGCCTCCCCGGGGGTCTCTGGAGGCTTGTCCTAACCCAGGCTCCCAGAAAACAGCATCTCAGAGAGAAGCTCAGCAGGTTTAGACTAGACAGGATTTGGGGATTTCCCGGGGTTTCAAGCCTGCTCTTTACCTTTTTGTGTTGGGAGATTGATAGTAAATCCCAGGTCAAAACCAAACAAAGCTACCTGGGAACTCGGGGCCAGATGAGCGAGCGAGCGAGCGGTGTTGGACAGAGCATGGGTGTCTGTACAGTCCTGGGGCTGCAGAATGGAGGGGAGAAGGCTTCCTTCCCTCCTTCAGTCTACCCACTGGGGACTGCTCGGACTGCGAATGCCCAGGATCCAGCAGCTTATGGACAAGTTGTAGAAAATCTTGACTCTGTGGATGTCAAACCCAGGTGCGGACATTCAGGCTTTTCAACCTGAAGCCCCTCAGCAGGTCGTGGGCCAGCTTTAGGTTTGGCACCCAGAGGAGGGCCTGGTAACGCGCAGTGAGTGATCTGTGAGGGAAACAGGCAGGGTGGATGGGAGAGGTCCCTGGCCGCTCTCCTCCGAGTACCCACAAAGCCACTCTCCCCCAACCAGCTGAGTTATTCCAGACACATCTTTGCCCGGACTGCACTGGAAACACCACAAACGCGGTAGCGGGATGGGAGTCTGAGGATAGGCTGCCTCTTACTACATTCCCACACTAAGAAATCCCCCTCGGCCCTCTCTGCCTTCCATATTCATAAGTTCTCCAAGCCCCAGCACAGCCTCCTGGCTGCCCTGGTCCAGCATGGAAATGGATTCACATGCTTTGAAAGGGTTCAGGGCCCGAGGAGACCGTGGGAGCGAGAGGACCGTGTCCGGATTCCCAGAGGAAGAAGCAGGAACACCCCTGGAATCGTGCCAGGACCCAGAGAGGTGGGACGGGCAGCCCGAGGCTCTTCGTGCCTCAGAACCTAAGCAAGGACCCTGCCTACTTGTGCCCTGTGTATATGGTGTAGCCCACCTGTACCACGAGCATGCATATACTGCCTCAGGTCTAGTTTGTCTATAATCTTTGGAATTAGACTTTGAGAACATAGTTAGGAAAAAATACCTCACAGCATCAAGATGCAGAAATTTGCTGTGCTATTCCCCCCCTCCGTGTGTGTGTGTGTGTGTGTGTGTGTGTGTGTGTGTGTGTACTCTTGCACATCAGGGGTTTCTCATATACCCCATCTGCTCATGCTAATGGCCCCAAACAAAACCAGGAGCCCTCAGTGAAAAAGCCAATCACCCTCTGACCTTGAGTTGTGTTTTCCTCATGAACAAGTGCTCTGAGGAGAATGATGTCCTGGTAAGATTTTCAGAAGGAAGGCGTGACACTTTCATTTCTCCCACAAGGCCTGCAGCCCCAGATCAAGTGGGAGACACCTCACACTCACAGGGCTTGATTCACACCAAGAGTGGCAGGCCCTCCGTCTCTCTGTTCCTCACACACAGGGATGTGGATTTGGGTATGCATTCCAAAGACAATGCCCTATGCCAGTAGCTCAGCCATAGGCCGTCCGCCTCTTGGCTGGCCTCTTAGCCAGCCCACCATAGCTGCAGACCCCAAGAGCAGAGCTGAAGGCTTTGGAATCATGTAGTCGGCTCCCTATTTATTACTGATTAGGAAAGAGTCCCAGTAAGAAAGAGGCTCAGCCTAAGGGGCAAGGCTCTGGTGAGAGTCAGGCTGCGATTGATTGCCTGGCATTTTGTGTGGTGCACTAACTAGTACGGGCATTTTCTGCTCCAGCGATACCTCCTTTCTCTTCTGATTTCAGCCACCCAGCTCTTGCATAGAGACCTCCAGAGATGAGAGTAAAGTTGGGGCTTAGACTGAGGCTGGGCCTGGGGCCGGGGCCGGGGCCGGGCTGGGGCTGGGGCTTGGGCTGGGGCTGGGGCTAGGGAGCTGAGCTATGAGAGAGGAGGATGCCCCACAGCCCAGGGAAGCCGTAAGAACCCTACTCTTACGAACAAGACTTCTTACTGGCAAATCTTATTACCGTGAACACACTGGAACATGCTGCCATTTCTGGTCAGCGTCTTGGCTCAGAGATTCACGAGTCTGGATTTAGCTCACACATCCAGAACCCAGAAGATCAAAGTCCACAGTGATAGACTTGCCAGTCTTTTAACTGAGAAGAGTTATCTGTAGCCAATTCCCAGAACGGGTGTCCCTTCCAGCAGCCACTTCCTGACTTGTACCTCCCTCTTTCAAAAGCCTGCTAAAGAGTAGCTGTGCTGGGGTACAGCTTGGATGTGCCCTGCAGTAGGGCACTTCAGGGTGCTGGTAAGGCTCGGTCCCCTGACCTGGTTGCCGGTTACACAGATGTGTTCTATGGGGAAGCTCACAAGCTGTATCTTTATGACACTTTTCTATATGTGTTGGACTTTAGTAGTTGTTTCAGGTAGCAGGTAGCCTGGGAGCTGGGGGGATTCTCAGTAGTTAGAATACTTGTTATGTAAGCATTGTCACCAGAGCTCAGATCTCCAGAACCCCAAATAAATGCTGGCTGGATATGGATGGCAGAGATGGGGGTCCTAGGAGCAAGCTAGGCTAGGAAGATTAACCTTACCAGCAAGCTCTGGTTTTGATCGAAAGACCTTTCCTCAATGCATACAGTGGATGAGTGACTGGAGATGATTCTTGATGTCCATCATTAGCCTCCACATGTATGTGCACATAGGCACAGGTGCCCACACAGTTGCAAAAAAGATGCATAGCACATGCACACATAAAATGAAAGAAAAGTAGCCCATTGTTTCTCAACAACTGAAAGACATTAACTGCATACCTTAGTCAAACCCAGGCTTGGAGACAAGGGAGGGTGGAGACCAGGGTCTCTGAAGATGGTCAGAGATATGGAAGTACAGTGGCTTTGACTTGTTGGTCTCCAACCCTTTGCCTTTGGTTAACAAGCTGCCCAGGGATGAGCATCTCTTCTGGTAGAAACTGCATTGCCCACCTTCTGGAGTAGTGGGCACCTGTAGAATCTTCCAGGCCTGAGGCTCTAGGGAGAAGGCTGTCCGTGAAGGCTGAGTGTTTGCTCGCTATTGAAGGAGGAAGAATGAATGAGCCTATGAGTCAGGGGACCTCACAAACATCCTCACATCTTGGCCTCACTCTTACCCTCAACTCTGAAGAAAGTATGAAGGACTAGACCCAAGAGCTAGGATGATATTTCCCTGCTCCCAGGCCACTGAGGATTGAATCGAAAGACATGGGCACAGCTGGGTCTCTGCCACTACGGGCCTGACTTTTAGTTCACAGGACACAGACATGGATATTAAAGACTTCCTGTCCAGAAGGAACTGACATGGATTCTTGGAATCTTCATCTCATGGGCCAGTCATGCCTCATGCAGCTCTTAAGTCAGGCATGAACAGCCTGACTTTCTCTTGGCTCTTCTTAGTGAGATCCTCTATCTGAAAAGAGGTCTAGTGGCTGAGTTCTGAACTGTCTTCTTTGGATGGATCATGTCTCCTTTCCTTCTAGAATGTCTTCCCTGGCCAGCTTCTGCTTTCTGATCCAGATCACATAGCCTACTAACGTGTACTATTGGTTTTTCTTTCCACTGTGGAGGGTAACACCCACAAGCAGATGGGGCCTCATGAACCACCGGGGGGACCCTCTAAGACCGGCTGTGGTTGTTACACCTACCATGCTCACAGGAGATGTCTGGCAACTGTGCAGACAGACTAATTAACCCTGGGCCCTCCCCTTTCAGCTTGCTTACCCAGAGGGAGTAGAGGAAAGTGCACTCCACCCCAGGAGATAATTTATAACCATGCTGAACATTTGGCTTGACAGGCATCGGTGACCTGGATGCTTACCCTGTGCTGAGAATTCATAAGCATGTGAATTACTGTCTGGGCTTCTAGATTTAACTTTAGATTTCAAGTTGAACACTGAAGTGTTCTGAACTGAACAGCAGTCCCCTCATGTTAAGGCCCCATAGAACACACCTGGTTGTCCTCAGTCAGCCTCTGAGGGCCCTCCCCTCTGCCCCCAAGCCTTCTCAGTAGTACCACTTTCTCTATGACGTGCAGGCAAGGGAATGACATCATGGATTTTGATGCCTGCCAAAGCAGGTCTAGGACACTGATTAAGGAAGTCATGTCTAGACTTGTAACAAAGGCCGCACACTCATTCTGCTCTATTGAACACTGACTTGCTTTCCCCCTCCCTAACCAGCACTATGGCATGTTGTCCCAGGTCTTCTGCACTCCTGACCCTCTGCAACTGCCAGCTGTGTTCTTCATCTGCTCCAGCCCATTCTGACTCCACATCCTGAGCTGATTGCCCATAAGTCCCTCTAGGCATTTGGAGCCTAATGCTGGGTGGAGAGAAATGACCACGTTTTCAGTCATACAGTATCTACTTCAGGGCACAGCTATTTCTGCACCTTCCCAGATTTCTCCAGATTCATGGGAAATGAAAGAGACAACATACAGTATGTGTTCAAGACACACGGCCACTGGTAGGATGGGTGATTTGAGCTATCCATTACTGTTCACCTGCTTCTGGGGTAGGGGTGGGGGTTTGGGAGCCATGGACACCTGTAGCTTCTGGGCACAGGTCTGTTCTCAGGGAATTGGTGGGGTAGAGGCTGTAGACCTCCTATTGCTTGATTTGAGAAAACAGCCTGCTGGGTAAGGTCTGAAGCTCATAGCTTGCCCTTGTACACATGCAAGCCAGATCCCAGCTCTAGGCTAGACAGGTTAACCAGGAAGGGAGGTGATGGCTGCATTCTAGAAGGTTTTATGTGTCTGTGGTCCAAATGATAAGACCGGGGAGGTGGTCTTTTGGACCACCAGACAGACAGATCTGTAGCTAACCCATTCATGGACTTCATCTGGGTCCTAAGACAGGAGGGGGAGACATAGAGGAACGCACACTCTTTGTGATTCACTGGGGTGTGTGAGCATGCAATGGGAGTCCAAGACATGCCAAGGAGTGGGTCTGCGTCCACGTATCAGGATTATGTCTATGCCAATAAATGGCCATAATTATAGTTTTAAATGACTTCATGAAGCTAATGGATCCAAGGGAACAGTGTAGACGAAGAGTGAGACCATCAGCTGGCTTGCAAACGTCAGACGAGAACACCAGCCATAATTCCATTTCAGACGCCACCCACTTCTTCAATGATATTTTTTTGCTCAGCTCATGCCTGTGAGCCCCCAGTTTGATGGCACACAGTAGATGCCGTAGGCCTTTCAGTTTCTATTCTGTACCTGGGAGCCAAGGACTATCTCATTCATCCAGACACTGAAACGAGGCTGGGGAAGCAGATTTTCACATGCCATTTCTGGGGACTTAGTGTCAGTTTTAGTTCCCCCAGACAGGCTGGGCATCCCCTGTGACGTTGCCTCATTTGGCAAAAGTCTGATCTTCTGAGTCTTGCTTGGCACATGCTGGGTTAGGCCTCCTGCCCGTGTTTTCGGAGAACCCATTGTCTCTGCTCCTTGCTGTTCGCCCCTCTTCTGTCACGGAATAAGAGCCAAGCACAGGCAAGACAACTGTGTTTATAGCTGCTTCGACTGAGACAGACATACCCTGCCATTTCTGGCAGGCCACAGGGCAGTCACTTGATTCCCCCAAAGACAAATACCCCCATGCTCATAGCCTTCTCTTAGCCTCCATACTCCCTTCCTGAGTAAGGACAGGGACAGAGAAATGGTAAGAGTCCTAGCAGCACGGCTTTGGCTGACACCAGCCATGAACACTGGGGTCTCAGCTCTGAACTGAGTGCTGGTGAGCACGGAGACTCAGAATCCTCCCTCTTGTCCTCTTCCCGTGTGCTTACAGTTCTTTCAGACTATAAAAGCAAAACCCCAGGGCGGGTAAACTGGAGATCTTGGCATCTGCCTGCAAGAGGAGTATGACGAAGAGGAAGAGAGAAAGCCATGATGCTTGAGTTCAGTCAGCATGTGTGGAGGTCAGCCACATGTTGGACAAATCGCTGTAAGGGGATCTTCAGAGGAAAACAGGGGAAGCCCAAGGAACTAGAAAAAGCATACTTAGACTCCAGCGGCCAGCATTCAAAAGAAAGAGTCAGAAGACAGAGGGAAAGCAATGTTTTTCTGAATCAAGGTTCATAAGTGTGGGCTAACGTATATGTAACAGAACATCATGGTGGCTCAGTAGAGTGCGCAGAGCATGGAGATTCTGGGAAGGGAAGGCACACTACCTCATCTAAGGAAGAATTATTCCTCCTGTCCTCTTGGTATAATTTACATCTACCTTCTTGAGGGGTGGTGCCTAGACCAGGTGATTGATAGGATTATCTCATGTTTTGGGTAGCTTGGAACAGCCTCAACCCAACAGCAGATGCAGCCTACACTCTAGACCAGAAGGAAAAGAACTTTCCCTTAGTGGCTCTCCAGTGCTGTGTAACATCCCTTCTCTGGAGAAGTGAGCCTAAAAGAATATTACCCAGTCGCTCCGTGAAAGACCAGAGTCTTCTGAGCATTCACATACAGGCCAAGGCATAGCAGAGCAGAACTGGTCTGTTCCCTAGAAGCTCAGGCTTGCAGCCCCGCACTTCTGAGCTATGATAACCCGTGTGCCCGTGTTGTGGGAGTCGGTGGTCCAGGAGGGTGCTAGACAATAAAGAAGGAGCCTGTATTTTAGTAAGTCAGATTCCTAGCTCTTCTGTGGTGGAAGGGGGAGGGTGGGGACACGGAAGGTTCTGGAGGTTGAGTCTTTTTCCAGAGGAAGCACCCCCTTGGGCTTGATTCCAGGGAGTTCACTGGGCCAACAAATCTCTCTTCCTGGTGGCTCTGTGTATAGAGAACATCACAGAGTGACTATCAAGGGAACATAAGTCACCCTGCTGCAAAGCAGTCACTTTAATACTCTGTAGCCGCATTATAAACCCATTCTCTGCACACCCACTAGTAAATGCCTCTGCCCCGCATCCCATTTCCTGATATCTCTAAAGACACCAGGGGGAGGCCAGGGAGTCATGAAAGACACATAAAAATGCAGTTGTAGATGGGCCTAAAACCCATTTCTTTGAAGCCTAATTGATGGGAAAAGCTTCTGGCCCCAGAGAACTTAAAGACCCGTCGTGTGGATATTTGATTAAGTGTCCCCATATCACAGACCACACGCAACCAGAAATCATTATCCAGTAATTGCAAATACATTAATAAAATGATGATGGGGGTTTGCCCAGGACATAAAAATGGAATAAAATAACTCACTCAGATAACTCCACAGTAACGTGCAGTGTGTCCCAAGATGGGAGGGGCCCTCCAAGGTAACGGAAGCCGGGGTTCTCCGGTTTTGTGTCCAGTTATTTCTACATGATGTCTGGTGCCTTTTCCGCCACCCTTGCTGAGGACAGAGGGGCAGCCAGACTTCAGAACCACTGTCCAGCCCAGGCATATGGTGCCAGAGGCCTCCAAAGTCACTACCCCACAGCATAGGCCTAGCAGCCCCCAACACCCTTTGTCACACAGCCCAGGGGGTGGCCACTCTCCCGTGTGTGTGTGTGTGTGTGTGTGTGTGTGTGTGTGCTGTACATGATTTCTTCAGATGCCATCTCTCTCCTAACTAGTAATAAATGGGAAATCAAAATCTGTATGATCACCTGAACATATCTGCATGGACTATCCAAGGTGTAGCCCAAGGCTGAGATCACTGTCCTCAGCTGGGTGCTGGCTTCCTGCTGGATGGGTAAGCGATGAGGAGCCATGGCACAGCCACGGAGACACAGAACACCCACGGCCCCCACTAGCACGGATCCTCTTGTAATTAGTAGTCCCTCTCAAGTGCTCTTTGAGGGGGTAAAGGTAAGGGATGTGGAGGTATCATAGGTGGAATATCTCATGCTTGTGTGTAAGGGAACAAACTCAGCTATCAACATTTTTTTTTTATATGTGTATGCAAAGTTCAGGTCCTAACCTTTCCCCCAGCCTTCCCATGCTCCAGTGCTCTGTGTCTGGCTTGACCATATTCCATCTGTCCACCACCGCTTACAAGCTGTGTGGTTTCTGGTTACTTAATCTCTCTGAACCTTAGTGTACCCTCCCATGAGCAAGAAAGAATTTCACAGTCTTTACTTTGTTGACGGATGAGTCCCCCTAGTGTCCTACAGTCTGACCCTGACCCTTTCAGGGTCACAAGCCTCAGGGAGTGGGAAGCTTAGGGTGAGAAAGAAGCCATACTGGAGAGTCCACGGGGTGTAAGGGGAGGGCTGTGGGTCATGGGGTGAAGTGTCAGAGCTCAGACAGCCACAGGGCTGGAGAACGAGGGGAGATTAAAGCTAGTTCAGAATCAAAACTGACAGGTGACGGCTGTCTTTTGCCAAAGCAGGAAGAGAAGTCCTGTATGTCTGCGCGCACACACCGTCTTTGTGTAGCGCTTACTCAGTGAAGAGGCAAGCACTGTTTTTAAGCCTATACACAGAGGCCCAGTGTCTCCGTTCTTGCAGGGACACGGGGCAGTTCCCCCCATACATCTGAGAAGAGCCTGAAGTGGGTATCAGGCCAAGGGTGCTACAGGTGAGCTATGGAGAGCAGTAGGTCTCTGTGCCTCATAACACACACACACACACACACACACACACACACACACACACGCACACGCACACGCACACGCACACGCACACATACATACACACACGCACACGCACACGCGCATGTACACCACAAGAAATGTCAGTCCTGTCCAGAAGACAGGTTCAGCCTAGTGGGTGGGCAGATTGGTGGCTCAGTAGGAAAGGTGGCATCTGGTGGCTTTACTCTAGAGGCTTAGGACCCAGGCAAGCTGGCGGTGTCCCAGATCCTCAGACCTCTTACTTTGTTGACCTCTGTCTGAACAGGCTCCTAGAGATGGACAGACACCTGGCTGCTTTTAGCTCCTGCTGAGTGGGAAATGCCCCTGGGGATGGTGACACATTTTCAAAGGAAAAAAAAAAAAAAAGAGGCATGAAAGCCATCTCTCCACTGGAAGGTAATTTGTGAGTGATGAAGTATTCTCCCTCTGCAGAGAGAATGGGAGAGGAAAGACGGCCCGGAGCCCAGGCAGCCTGGCCCGCCGAGTCTCTGTCATCCTGTATCTTATATTGTAGTTCATTAGGTGTGACATTAGACAGAGCCCCCGGGCATGTGGTGAACAGTTCCATGCAGAGAACTAAATTGCAGCCTTAAAAGTTCTCCTTTTTATAGTGATTCTAAGAAATTTGGACAAAAGCAAACATAAAGGCCGCAGACAAGACCACCTTTTTATCTCCTCTCTCTCTCTCTCTCTCTCTCTCTCTCTCTCTCTCTCTCTGTGTGTGTGTGTGTGTGTGTGTGTGTGTGTTTACATATCCATGTAGAAGCCAGAGGTCTCTAGTGTTGTTCCTCAGGAGCTGTCTGCTTTACTTTTTTAAGTCAGGGTCTCTTACTAGCTTAGGATTCCTCAAGTAGGTGACAGTGGCTGGCTAGTCAACCCCAGGGATCCTCCTGTCTCCATGTGTCCCCGCCCCCCCCCCACTAGGTTTACAAGTACAGCCTTTTTTTTTTTTTTTCCTATGTGGGTTCTGAGGGTTGAACTCAGGTCCTTGTGCTTGCTTGGCCAGCGGTTTACAGACTGACAGAGCCATCACCCCTGCCCGGCCACCTCTGTTGCTTCATCTTCCTTGGCCGCCTGCCTTTATGTTGTGCGTGTGTGCATTGCGACTGGAGCTACCCATCTGCCTCTTCCAAGGGACTCTGGTTTCTGAGTGTCATGGATCCTCATCCCCAGGGCATCTGCTTCCCACCAGCCTTGGAACACCTGAAGGCCTGGAACTCTCCGGGCCTTCCTTTCTTCTGAGGATGGACAGCCTGGGTGGGCTACCCCTGTGGACCCCTCACCAGGGAGATAGATGTCTCTTGTCCCATGATGGATGGTTACCTATTTTGCTAAGGACTCAGGTCACCTGTCCTGGAAAAATCCATTTCATTTCAATTAGCAAGCAGTAAAGCCGGGTGCAGGTTTCCTTAGCAACTGTGGAGAAACAGAACCTCTCCGGACCATGCTCTGCAATGTCTCTTGGGCTCTCTGTGCCAACGGAAGGCAGGCATACTCCAGCTGGGGTCTGGTGCTCAGCCAGTCTGGACTCCCAGAAGGTTGGACCTGGGTCACTGCTCACTCCCTAGGAACTCTTCAGTAGCCTCTAAACATCACAGAAAACTCAAAGTTTTCTTCTAGGGACTGAGAGTCTCCGGTCTTCTAAACCTACATGCATGAAGTTATTATTATTATTATTTTGTTGTTGTTGCTATAACAACATACCCAAGGCTGGGTACAGTTTTGGAGGCTGAAAGTCCAAGATTGGGCAAGTCCACATGTCTCACTGCTGTTGAGAGCCTGAGTGGTGTGTGTGTGTGTGTGTGTGTGTGTGTGTGTGTGTGTGTGAGTGTGATGATAATGTGAATGGGTCACAAGGACTATAAGATGAAGCAAGGAACCAGAGTCAGTTCTTGGGCTCATTCCTTTCTCCTGAGGAATCTAGCTGAGGTCTTAATTCCTGTCAGATAGCTGTGCCCTATGACCTCATTACCTGGCGCTAGGTCCCTCTTCTGACAGGGCCCTCTGCCTTTCAATTCTCATATACTGGTGACTAAGCTCATGACCTTCTGGGGGACAAATCACATCCACAAATTACAGCACCATACATTTAAAAAGATACAGCACTTGGGTGTGAGGAGATGGCTCACAAGCAGGAGGATCTGATTTAACCCCCACCCTGGCACCCATGTGAAAGGCTGGGTGTGGTGGGGCATAGAGATACGAAGATCCTTGGGGCTTGCTGGCCAGTCAGGCTAGTGGGCTCCAGGAGCAGAGAAAGACCCTGCTTAAAACATGAAAATGATAAGGAGCAATTGAGGGAGATATCCAATGTGGACCTCTGGCCTCCATATGTGCATCTTCCTGACATCCAATCAAGCACACACACACAGACACACACACACACACACACAGACACAGACACACAGACACAGACACAGACACACACAGACACACACACACACACACACACACACACACACACACACATGCACACACACTTAGAAATAAGTATTTGGTAAAAACCGCTTTGTATGTTTGAGAGAGGAGCCTGACCCTATTCTAGAAATGTGAAACTTTCGTAACTGTCGGCTACAGTGTGGCACTATTGCCTCTGCTGTGTCCCAGACAGGGAGAGACATTTTTATCAAAGGCACGGTGAAGGCTTACTGGGTTTCTGTTTACTCTGCCGGAGCTAATTCTGTATCCGGCAGCCGCTTCAATTCAATCCCCGGACTGTGAATTTCCCCAAGCCACTTCTATTTAGTTAAGGCCAGAGTCTCAGTGGGTGGTAATAAATATCAAAGCCCAGGATGACTGAGGGAGGCAAAATAAGAAAACCCAAATCAAATATGATTATTGATCAATCCTGAACTGCCTTAATCATTTCTATGCTAATTTTAAATATATATATGTAGATATTGGCATTTTCATTATATAAATACATTGGCATTTTCAGCTGAGAAAATGTATTGAACAATTCCACACTGTACTCTTTGGAGAACAGCAAAATAAGTAAAAATACAGTAAAAGGCACAGAACCGAAAATGTGGCAGAGTCTTGCCAGTCTGAGATAGCCTTTCAAACATCTTTAGATGTCTAATGTAGCATCGTTTTAGAAAACATTTCAAAAGCAAAACCACACGCACCATAAAGGGAAATGAAATTTGGACTGGCAAGATGTCTCAGTGGGTAAAGGCGCTTGCCACCAAGGCGAATGGTCTGAGTCCAATCCCCGGAACCCACACGGTGGAGGGAGAGAGTCAACTATGAGTTGTCCCCTGACTCCCACACTCAGCCATGGCCGAAGCCTGTGCACACACACAAATATACACAATGAGTAAGACATACCAAAAGTGAAATTCAAAATCACCTCTTACTACCAATTGGAAGCCACTCATCCTGTGACACTTCTAATACTGTTGACTCTTATGACATCTTTTATTTAGCTTATCATATTCTGTCACTATAAGTAATGCATTTAAGTTTCTATTCCTCGATGGCAGAAGTGACACTAAATGCAGTGTCAGCATACCCTGAAGTTCCCATCATACCTGGCGGGAAGATAAAAGCACAGCACAGGGCAGGACCCGGTGCCGCACACACAAGTCACCCTTGCTGTTTGGAGACTGAGGCTGCACTCTCAGGCAGTCCTCCACTGCTCCAAATCAGACAGATGGCTGTATGTTTAACACGAGGTCATGCTTCTCCTGTTTAGCTATTTGTCTTTTCTAGAACCTTTAATTCCCCGTAAGATGCACTGAGAGGTGCGGGGAGAGACAGCTCAACGGATAAAGTACTTACAGCATAAGTGTGTGGGCTGGAGCTCAGAACCCACAGAAAAACAGGCGGGTTCTCAGCACTCCTGAGGCAGAGCTGGGGGTCGCTAGAGCAACGTGAGCTCTGAGGGAGACACCAGGTATCAACTTTGGACTTATATATATATACCTGCACATTCACGTACACAAACACACACACATGCATGTGCATGTCATATACACACAAAAACCTATTGAAAGGCAATGCACATGCTTCCTCTATCTTACCATTAAGGTCTTGCTTTCTTTTTTTTTGTCTTGTTTTTAGGACAGGGTCAAGCTTTGACTTTATTTATTTATTTATTTATTTATTTATTTATTTATTGTTTAGGAGGCAGGGTGTCCTGTAGCCCAGGCTGGCTTTGAACTCAGCAAGGATGTAGCTAACGATAACCTTGAACTTATGAAACTCTTGCTTCAACCTCCCAAGTCCTGAGATCACAGGTACGAGCCACCATGCCTATTTATATCGTGCTGGAAATCGAACCCAGGGCTTTGTGTGGGTTATGTGAGCCCTCTACCAGCTGAGCTCCAGCCCCGCCCTCTCTCCCTTCTTGAGAGTGAGTCAACCCTATTGACTATGTTCTTATTCTAATGTGAATGGGCCATCCTCAAGGTTACTTCCTTTTTGCTGAAGATAAGGTCTTCTTCTCTACCCTGCCCATGCTGCCCACTAACTCCTAGGACTGGCAGATCCCCCTGCCTCAGTCTCTCATGTAGCTAGGACTCTAGATGCACGCCATCATGTCAGGTTCTCATCTTCCAGGCTTCCGGCACTGTTGATCTAGCTCTTTCTGGGATTTGTTTGAGGTACCCCTGCTTAGTGCTGCGTTTTCTTAGGTCAGGATTTCTTTGAATCCTCTTATATTTTGCATATCACTTTGCATAGTGAGCAGAAACACTAATACTTTTTTTTTTAAAGGAAAGGAGGAGAGATGATCCAGTAGCTAAAGTACTTATCATATGATCATATCATGAGGACTGGATTTTCTAGAAGCCGTGTAAAATACCAGGTAGGTGTGGCAGCCCATCTCTAATTCCAGTCTCAGAAGGTAAGGGCCTGTAGAGCAAGCTGGCTAGGGCCATATCGGTGAGCTCTGGGCTTGATTGAGAGATCCTGACTCAGTGAATAAGACAAAAGCACAGTTCCGATGGTTCCTGACATAAACCTTGAGTCTCCACGTGCAAGCACACACACATACGTATACCCACACATCTACATACAAACACAAACATGCTATGTACACCAATGTAAATAAAATGTAAAAGACAGGCAACGGTTTTTGTGTCTGGAACTGTGTTACTCTGGCACCCATCTAGTCCATGTAAAATTTTTTACCAATTGGATTTTTAATTTCCAAGAAGTATTTCTTCCTCTCTTCTGCCCCTTTCCATAGCATCCTGTTCTTATTTCGTGAAAATATTACTTCCTAAAGTCTCCCTATGGATTTTTATTATATCATTAAATCTACATTCTGTTCTGTACCCCTAGGGCCAGGTGTTCATTTCATCCACCCCGGCTCCTGTCTTTTGCGTTCTCTGCATGGCTCCTGGTCCATGCTCGTCGGTCCCCTTCTATATAATAGATGGAACAATGCTGTCATAAGACACTGGGTGCTCTGTGGCTGTGAGTGTCTCTTGCCCGGGTGGGAGAGATATGTCACCAGACAGGCTCAGCCAAAACCAGAGCTTTAAGAAGCTCCGGGAGGGGACAGACAGGCAGACTGACGGACCCTGCCTCCAATATTCTTGGACTTAAAGCTCCTTGAAGACAGATTAGCATTATGTAATCTGGTCCCCAAGAGGTTCTTGCCCAGGACAATTATTGGTTACGGTAATAACTGCTCATAACCCTGACTCACCCCCCCCCCAAGCTGAGCAAGGTGGGACCTGTGAGGGGCTCTCTCATGGACTCAGAGCCACCAACATGACCCGTGTGGTCACATTGTCACTCCTTTACTAGTGCCCTTGAATCAGGTGGCACATAGTGATAGGCTAGGAGGCAGAGGGGGCGGGGGGGGGGGGAGGAAGTGAGGCAGAGGAAGGCAGAGAGGGGCAGAGGGGGCAGGGGGGACAAAGGGAGGCAGAGAGGGACAGAGGGGGACAGAGGGGGGGCAGAGGTGGTAAGAAGTGGGCAAGAGTAGGCCCCTTGGCTTTCCAAACTTTGCAGTGGGGCTGAGGTCCCCAGGGTCTAGAGAAATCCCGTTAAGGACTCCCTAGGCGTGAGCGGGCAGCCTAGCCCCTGGTGCTATGGGAGGCAAGTGTGAGGTTGTGAGGAAGCAGGGTAGCATTCAGGTTTTTCCAGCACCCTCCCCCCCACTCCCCCCACTTTCCCACGCTCCCCTCCAGCATCCACTCTAATTTTTTAAATGTGTGGAATGTTAAATCGCCTGGTCGGAGAAGACGGAAGATGGAATGCGTTAGCGGCAGCCGAAGATGGCCATGAATTTTACAAATGGCTTTCTAGAAAGCCCTCATTCAAGTTCACAAATCAGGCCCATAACGGCCCCCATTCCGCAGCTCCGCAGATGGAAAGGGGCAGCTTTCCGTTCCAGCCCAGGCTATCTGTCCTGCGCCCAATCTCGTACCCGCAGCATGGAAGGCTCGGCATGAGCCCTGGTTTCCCAGACGGCCTTCAACTGCAGAGGACAGACCCTCGCTGGCTGTGTCCACACGGAGAGGACCCTGGTGTCCCTTCTGAAGTGCAGCAGTCGTGGGCTGTAGCAGATAGCATGCACCAGAGGAGACACACACACACACACACACACACACACACACACACCACTCGGAAGGCAGGGATCCACTTCCCTATCTCCTCAGAAGCCACAGCTAGCTGAGCAAGACTGTTTCCAAAACAATAACCAGTGCCCCCCCTTCTTTTCAGCAGATCATCTTTTCTTCCTCAGTTCCTGTAGTACCGAAATGAGGCCGAAGGCCGACTGCTCCAGCCCGGGGGCGAGCGCGTGGGTGGAAATGGGGCACAGAACGTCAAGGTGTCAAATTCTTGGCTCTCGAAACTCAGAGCAGAGACAATTTTCTGAAAACTAAGGTTTTCAATTTGCAGAAGACAGCCTTTTTTGAAAAAATAATTTATTTCTAAAGCTCTAAAACCTTGGCTTTTTATAGCAAGAAATGGAACTATGCAGCTCATAAACTTCCGAGCACAGGCTGGGGAGCTGGGAAGAACACAGGGACTCCCCTCCCCGGGAAGATAGAGTAACTTGGTGGGAAGGAGGGGGATGGGCAGGAGAGACTGTAGGCTAGCCTCTTTTCCTGGGGGAGAGGGTCATTAAGACCCAGGTGAGAGCCAGTTCAGGGGGGAAATGCAAGACTCACTCCTGCTCAGAGGGACAGCAACCAGAGGCTGCTAAAAGTGTCTGTGAATGTTTTCAGAACTGGCGGGCATGGTGGACAGACTTGTTTCCCCAGCTCAGAGCTCAGGGGTGATGGTGCACAGGGTCCTAAAATGGAGAGGGCATGCTGGAGATTGCAGGTGGCCCGAGCCCGGGAATCTGGCCCTTCTGCCCCTCAGCAGTCTGGGGGCCACTTGGCCCAGTTGGGTACCGCTGGCTGTGGACTTCTCCTTCCTAACTGTGTAAGCTGCTCATGCCCAGGGATTGGCTTGGCCCCTCCTATGGTCCAAGATGGAGCCTCCACAGAGTGGCAAGAGGATGGGTGCCAGGCAGGTCGTCAGAAGCCACTTCCTAGAGATTGGGAGACGCAAGTGGGCTGAGTATCAGTCTTGCTGCTGCCCTTGTAAGTCAAAAGCCCAGGCAGGCTCTATTATCCTCCCGGTAAAGCTGTAGCTATAGAGCGATGCTTCCCTCCAGATGGTGAGCTGGACTTTCAAGGGTGCTCATTAATGCATATGTGCTTGTGTGTGCACAATAGCGTGCGCGTGTTTGTGTGTGTGCATGCTAGTGTGTGTGTGCATGCTAGTGTGTGTGTGCATGCTAGTGAGTGTGTGTGTGTGCACATGATAGTGTGTGCATGCTTGTGTGTGTGTGTGTGTGTGTGTGTGTGTGTGTGTACCTTGCACTGCCTGTTGGTCTGGGGACTCCTCTCCTCTCCTGGGAGACTCTGTTTGCTGCTGACTGAACCTGGGAACATCTGATGTTTGCAGAAGTCTTTGGTTATATGCATGCTGAGCTCCTGAAGTAGATGTTAGCAGGGCCATGTCCTTGTTAATGTGTAGTGTCCATGTTCAAACCAAGTGCTATTCTGAGACGGTAGGGCTAGGGAACTGTTCTAGCTTTTTTTCTCTTTTCTTCTTCTTCTTTTTTTTTTTTTTCCTATTCGTGAGATCAAATGATCATGCCAAACTAGGCCAGGAAAAGCCCACAAGGCCTCAATCCTTCACAAAGAACTTTAAGTGACTAAGGAAGGCTAGGAGTGGGAGAGATGGTCTTCCCCAGGGCAAGAGATACCAACTGCATGGCCAGTCCCAAACAGTCAACCCTTGAAAACATACATACAAGTAATGTAATATGGACTCAACAAGTTATATTTATGAATATATATATATACATATAAATGTCTACATATATATACATACACACACACACATATATATACATGTATACACATATATACACACACATATACATACATATTGTAGAGAGCCTTATTGAGGTGCCATGCCACCTGGCAGGAACTTGATATCGACCAATGTGAAGTTCCTCTCCCAGCCTTTGAGTGGGAACTCCTGTGTCAGCCAAAATCCCCTCCACCTAGGGTGGAGTGCTCAGACTAAGGTGAAGCCTATTGTTCTTCAAGGACCTGCAGTTTCCTGAGAAACACTAGCCACCTGTGGAGCAACTGAACCGGTTCTGCTGAGAAGCTTCCAGACTTTCCCCCTGCCTATATAGTGGGAGTTCTTCATTTAACTTTGAGACCTTGAATAGCAGGTGCTGTCTTGGTCTCAGTCTCTTTTTTGCTGCCTTCCTGTACATCCCCAGCTTCCTTTCCAGGTAACCCGTTCGATGTAACTGCGGGCACACACACACAACACACACACATGTATGTATACAATAGCAGTTAGTAAGAAAAGAGGCCATGAGTTTGAATGAGAGTAGGGAGGGGCATATGAGAGGGTTTGGAGGGAGGAAAGGGAAGGGAGAAATGTTGTAATTAAATTACAATCTCAAACACTTTTAGAGAGGCTCACTCTGTGTTATGAATGCATAGCATGCACACTGTCATTTCTAAGTCCACCTCACTGCCCCGTGCTATATTCTCAGGCTTCCTCCCCTGCTTTGATAAACTAACTTGGCCTAACTCGGCTCATCCTGAAATAAGTCCTTTCTTGCATCATAGTCAAGGATTCTGCTCTGAGCGGAGGTCCCCAAGCAGGAAGGGAACTCCTCAAGGATGCTGGTGGCAGTGCTGGGCTGTGTCCCTTCACCATTACCGACGCAGACAGAGGGTGAGTTTTGGGCATAGCCCACCGAGCCTGGACTAGTAACTGGAGTCCATGAGCTCCTCTAGCAGGAGGCACTTAGAGAGGAAGGAACATGTCATGGGGAGCTTTGGTAGCAGGGGCAGGCCTAGGAGCGCAGGCCCAGCCATCTCCTGCACAAAGAGGCCAATTCAGAGGGGGGCAGGTTGGAGGCCCCTGTTACATATGTTCTCAGGTGGGGACCAGGTAACAAAAGGCAGATGGGGGAATCTTGCTTCTGAGTAAGCTGCAGGGATGTCACAAAACTAGACATTGACAGAGAAGGATGGAGAGGCCTCCTATGGCTAGGAGTGTGCCTATCTTTCCTGCCTGCCTCCCTGCCCGAGTCTTTCCATGGGTCTGTCATCTCCTTTCAAACAGCAGGTCCAGAGGTGAGGCACAGGCTCAGCTACAGGCTATGCTAGCCCTAGAGCCCATCAGGTTCATGAAGCATGAGTACAGGGCCGGGGACACAGAGGAACCCGTAAATGTAACCTGTGTGGTCACATGACTTCTCTGGCAAATGGAAAGAGAAATGTTTGAAATGTTATGTATCGATCGATATCATGAGCTTAGACCCGGGTAAAAGTGATGGCTTGAAGGGAAACAGGCCCTGTCTTGTTAAGATTTCTCTGTTCCGAGTCTGTCTCTTTAGGACGTTGAATGCTCTCCTCCTTCCTGCCCTTCCTCTAATTCAGAGGTGGGGTCACTTGGTGCTGTGCACTGACATCATATGCCCATTACCAGTCATAGGGAGCCTGGCTGGCAGCAAGCCAGAGGCACAGGTTGGCTGGGGGTCAGGGGAGTGATTTCTGAAGTCTCCAGCCTTCCTTGTCCATTCCGCAGAACACTGTTTAGAAGCCTCTGAGTTCACCTCAGGCTTGGAGCTCTCACGTTGTTCCTTTCTAAGCTGAAAGGATTCTTGCCTTGAACTCTGCCTTCCCAAGTGACAGATCCATAAGTGCTACCGTTTCTCCAGACCTTCAGGGCTTTCTCATGGCAAGTGTGCTTCTCCGGCTCACTGTCGGGATCCTGCGCAAACCCAGACTGTGGGGACAAGGGTGACATTGGGACTAGGACTATGGGGGTGGCAAATCGTGGCATTCAGCTTCGCCGGATCTCTAATCAACTAAAATCCAAGCTTGCTGGGAACACCTGCGAGAGATTCCCTCCGTTAGCTTATTTGAGGGGGAAGACCCCCTCTAAGTCTGGGAAGCCTCTTCTGGTGGCACCCGAGAGAAGAGGACACAGCGAAGGAGACTTTGTTCTGTGGCTCCTTCCCGTCACACTTGCTGGAAAGCCTGTTTATCCCTGCAGACAGGAGGCTAGGCAGTCCGAGGAAGAAGAGTGCTGTCAGCAAAGCTGGACGGGCGGAACCATCTGAGGCCTTTGACACAAGACACGGGGTAACAGGATTTGGAGTTTCCCCTGCTGGTTCCGGTCTTGCTCTGGTCCAGTATTTCCTCCCCATGCTCCCTTTCCTTCCATTTGGAATGGTAATGCATGTTCTGGCCATTGTAAGTTGGAGATACGCAATTTACTTCTTGATTTTATAGAGGTTTACAGTTAAGAGACTGCCCCGAGTCCTCAGAAACAACTGGAACTTTTAAATTGTGTTGAGACTGAGAAAGACTACAGGGATTTTGAAGTTGGACAAAAATGCATTGGCCAGGAACCTATGGGGCTGGGGAGTGTACTGGGGTGGTTTGATCAAGAATGGCCCCATAGGCTCATAGATTTGAATAGTAGGCCCCCAGCTGATGAAACACTTTGTGAAAGATTAGGTGTTGTGGCCTTAGTGGAAGAGCTGTGTCTCTGGGGCTGGGCTTTGAGGCTTCAAAAGTCCATACCAGCCGTGATTAGATCTTCTTATCTGCCTCGTGGTTGTTCTCTCGAGATGTAAGCTCTGAGCTACTGCTCCCACATCATGCCTGCCTGCCTGCCTGCTGCTATGTACCACCAAGATAGTCATGGACTCACCCTCTGAAACTAGGGCCCCAACAAACTCTTCTGTAAGTTGTCTTGAACATGGTGTTTTGTTAAACACACATAATATATGTGCATATATTTCTATCTATCTATCTATCTATCTATCTATCTATCTATCTATCTATCTATCTATTTATCAATCAATCAATCAAAGGGGCTAATGCTTACCCTCAGCCCCTTCTAAAGCCTATTATTACAGCAAATTAGATGGAACCTTAATCCAAAGTTAACTCCAGGCTCTGACTTAAACACAAGAAAATGTGTTATGGTTCCAATGATCGCTCCACACAATCTGTATCTGGAAATATTCTTGCTTCAAATCTCAAGTTAAAGAGCATAAATATTATGATTAGTGTCTCTGGGGTTTGCTTTTCAGTCAATAATATATGTGTGTGTGTTTCTGTAATAATCCAGCTTTCATGATTTGTGAACTGCCTTGACTGAGTTTGCTCGCCTGAAGGGGGAACCGAGGCAAGGCAATAAAACTCCAGAGGCAAAGACCCAACTGATGTGATTACAGTTTCAGGGAAACCAGAGATGGTGCGTTTAAAAAGCAAAGTTATCTTTACATCATCTAATCACGCCGAGGGAAGAAGTTAAAAATGAGATCACAGAGGAGCTGGTGCCTCCGATACCCACTTTAATTTCAGGCAGTGAAGAGCAGCAATGCACCACCCTCCAGAAAGCCTAAATAAGGTTCCAGAGCAACAGAGGAGGTCTCCACCTCTCCCAAGAGACCTCCCCGCCTCCCACCCGCCATGTCTTCCAATTATCACCGCAATGGATGCTCCCTGGCACGGTGAGTTTAATTGCCACCTTGTGCTATAATGATTTCTTTTCTCCTAAGGCAAAACTTGGGGGAGTTAAATCATTGAGAATAAAACTGTTCAATAACAATAACGGAATTGAGTGTATGCCTTTCCCTTCCCTTGGAGTTTATAAACCTTGAAGGTCTCCGCTGGCTAAGAAACCAATTCAGAAATGAGTTAACCGACTCAGAATAAGAACATCGAGTTAACTTTTCCCAAATCCCCGAGTCTGGAGAAGGAGTCTGAGACCTGACTTCTGACCTCTGATGGCACCAATAAACTTTCTGAGCAGGCAGGACATCCCTACTCTATGGCGCTGGCATTTTTTTTTCTTTCTAGATTTTCCCAAGAACTGTTTTTGTATTTGGGATGGAATCTACCGTGGGAGTGGAAGCCTCTGACCTTTGTGTAGCATTTGAGGGTTTTAAGGATGATGAAATAATTATGTCGTTGTGTCCGTGTATGCATGTAGAGGCCAGAGGCCAGCCTCAGGTGTTCCTTGGGATATGCTGTCGTTATATTTTAAGGAAAGGTTTCTCATTGACCTGGGTCCCTACAAATTAGGCTCAGCTGGTCAGCTAGTCTTAAGATCTGTCTGCCTCTGCCTCCCTAGTGCTATGACAGAAAGCATGTACCACTATGCCTGGCTTTTTTTTTTTTTTTTTTAAAGCCTGGGCTCTTTGGATTGAATTCCTACTTGCAAAGTCAGTGCTTTTCCAATGGAGCCGTCTTCCCAGCTTACTGCAAGAATTCTTGATGGTTCTCTGCAACTCTCATGGGAGATCAGGCCTTTTCTCTTATGTGTGGCTCATTAGGAAGGTTGGCTGTTTGTGTGCTGGTCATGAGCTGGTTGTGCACTGGTCATGTGCTGGCTGTGTGCTGGTCATGTGCTGGCTGTGTGCTGGTCATGAGCTGGTTGTGCGCTGGTTGTCTGCCTCTGCTGGGCTCACATCCCCTTTCTGTTTTCTAGTTGCTGCACACTTTCTCCACGGTTCCTTTGTCTCTGCCCAGTAAGCAACAGGGCTCCCTGGAGTGTCTGACAGGGACTTCTTGGCCAACTATCACAGACGTCTCTTGGAGGGTTCTCGGTTCTTGTTCCTCTAAGTATTTATTGAACCCCTTTCTGCAGAACTGAGTTGGGGCAGTTATGACGTGGTGGCCACCAGAGACTTCAGAGCGGTCAGTGGAGCATCTCCTCCTAAAATGGTTCCAAGTAGGACAGAGCTCATAGCAGCTTTTCTGCAAGGTTCCAGAATATTTTCAGTAGTCACACTGATTGACTGCTCTTACTACTGAGACGACAAAACAGAGATGCCAGACTTTCTGAATGGCACAGGCTACGCCCTCTCACGAGCAAATCATCGTCTGCCCTACACGTCCCCCTCCTCCCCCCATCTGAAAGCTGGTGTCTAAACACCAATAGCCACTGAAGCCAGTACCTGCTCCGGTTAGACATGAACACAGTCCTTTCAGCGTGGCTAAGCATACTCGGAATTTTCCTGGCTTATGACCAACTACGGAAAACCAAGGGAAGACTATTTGTTGCTTTGTTCAGAACGTCATCAGAAGTCGTTTACTATTATTGTGTTGCCTGTGGTAACACAGCAGGTGGCCAGGAGCTGCCAACTCGGTGCTCCTGTACCGTCTGTGCTCGCGTTCACAGAGGTGTCGGGCTCCGCTAGGAATTCTGCCATGGCTTTGCATCAGGACCTGTCTATCAGACGACAGCGGCAGTCTCTTACATGACTTACTGGTCCTCGCAACAGTATCAGTTAACACATCCTATTTCGGAAAGATACCTGGAAGTCTATGCTAGATCTCACATTTGTTCTAAGGAATGGCTACTACATCTGAAAGAGGTCAGAACTCCTGCTTGGAGATCCGGCTGGGTTCCCAGTCATTGCTTCGGCAAAGATATTGTGGGGTTGGGGGGGGGGCGCCATTTGTCTACACTAGCTAACTAGTTCTCATTAGCCCAATACCCCATTGCACCCGAGCAGCTTCTAGATCATTCTGTGCAGCTCACTGACCGTCCACTTAGAGTTTGCTAATAGGTCAAGGGCTGAGGTGTCTGCATCTTCAAGCATAACAGGACAGCCTTTTCTGGCTTCTAGAAACTGCCCTTCTAGAAAGCACAGGGAAGGCACAAGGCAGGTGTGCATAGGTGGTCATTCCATACTGGTAGGCTCCGCTGGGACCTACTCCTGCATCCCCCCTGCCTCCGCACCCTCTTCTTCCTCAGCAGCCTATTCTCGGGCCCAGCTGCTTTCCAGTCTAAGTCCCATTATCTTGTACTTTTATTTTAACATCACTAATTTCCATGCTTTTAACCTAGCCCCCCCTTTTTTAATACTCGATTTCAAAATTCATTATGTTTTTACTCCCCCTTTTTCTATCTTATCTCACGTTTAATGTCTGGGATTTAAAATTCTTGTCTTCTAATTCCTGTTCTCCCTGTCTGCTGTCGCTGTCAGCTCTTTAAACCTCATCTGTTTTATTGATTCTCCTCTGGTCTAATGTGCTCCTGCTTTATTTCCACGTGGGGCTTGGGGTCTGCTGTATCGTTTTTCAAAGAAGAAAATTACCTCCCTTTATCCCTTTCTCTTTCTAAGTCATCTGGATATTCTACAGAGAAGAGGAAACGAGCCAGGTGTCAAAGGGCTTCCTAGCTCAGCCTGTGGTGGAGAGGGCTGGGAACCAGTGCCTTTGTATGCCTAGGTGGGGTGTGACAGGGAGCAGGGGTCCTGCCTTGGTTGTCCCTGCCCTCACAGGCATCAGGGGACATCCACTGCAGCTGCTGTCAGCCTGTTCCTCTGGCAGTCCCTGGAAATTCTCACCCTCAGTTTCCTATACCCGTCCCTCCCCCACCACACCCTCTCTGACTTGGCTATTCCCAGTCCTTACACCTACGTACCAGGTGACTTTTAATGTCATCCCTTCTGCTCATACTTTTTTATTCGTTGTTGAGATAGGGTTTCCTGTAGGTTAGGCTGGCCTTGAACTCCTGACCTTCCTGTCTCTCTAGTGCTGGGACTAGAGACTGGTGATAATCTCTGAGGCCAAGTTCTTCTGGAGGCATGAGGTGGGTTGTGAGCAAAGCCTGTTGCCTTGAGGCCTGGAACCTGGAGGGATCACTGAGTGTGTTTCTACTGGACATCAAATCCTCTAGTCAAGGAGACATCAGCCATGCTGTGCCAAGGACCTGGATGCATGCTGGCCCTTAGTTAAGGTCCTTCTGTCCAGATTTGAGGTCCCCGTAGAGGCTTATCCCATTAGCAGACATGGGAAATCGGGCAGTTATGAGGCTGGTGTCTAAATGAATCCTGAAGAAGAGGCTCCATTTTTTTTTTTTTTTAGCCACTTAATTGAATTTGTGGCAGTAAATCTTTGAGTCTTCTCTTAGCATTCAGAATTTCAATTTACTCCATGGATTTTTGTGTTCTACCCCCAGCGAAAATGAGCATTGGTGCCGAAAAGCTTTTAATCAACCCTTCTCAAAATGTCAGTCCCCTTATCTCCAAAGCCCACTGCAATCTTGGGGCCTATGGTTTTAAAAAGAGCTCCTCCATGTACCGTCCCTCCCGCCCAGCTCCTGGTGTGCTTTATCATGGCTTAATCAGAGTCGTTTCTGACACTCATCCCTCTCTTAATCTTCTCAGATTTCTTCTTAAGGTGAGTTTCCCGCTTCAAATCCGGCTTTGTGGATCCATTAATATTCCCTGCAGCCAACGCCCACAGACGAGGACTTGCGGGTGAACTCTGGCTGTGTCCCCTCTCCTAGCACGCAGGTTAATTGTCCAGTCTTTAATTAAATCATTTTCCTTTCACGTTGCTTGCCGAGCTCCTCAGTAAATTAAGCTGTAAACCATCTTTGCTTTAAGAGGATGGAGTTTTACACATTCTGGCTTGTATTTTTCCCCCCAAAGACTCTCTCTCTCTCTCTCTCTCTCTCTCTCTCTCTCTCTCTCTCTCTGTGTGTGTGTGTGTGTGTGTGTGTGTGTGTCTATCAATCATGGCATAGGATTGACCCCACAGCCTCATGTATGATAGGCGTGCACCCTACAGGGGAGCTATATTCCCTGGCCCTCTTTTACAGCTTTCAAATTTTGAGACATGGTCTTAGTAAGTTGCTTAGGCTAACCTTGAACTATGTGTATGTCTGTGTGAGTGTGTGTGTGCTTGTGTATGTGACTGTGTACACATGTGTGAGTGTATATATATGTACGTGTGCATGTGTGTGAGAGTGTATGTATGCACACATGTGTTTGTGGCTATGTGCATGCCTGCTTGCATGTAGAGAGACCAGAGAAAGCAATCAGGTGTCCTGATCTGTGGACTCTCCACTTCACTCCTTTGCTGCAAGTTTCCCACTGAGCTTTGAGCTGGGCTGTAGATCAGAAAATCCCAGACCCAGAGAGCCTTCTCTTTCTGTCCCCGGCTGCAGGGCGTGTGGCAGGCAAGCATCTAACCACATCTGCCGTTAGGTTATCACGCAGAAGGTGTTCCTGCCTACTGAGTCATCTCTCTAGCCAGGCCTTCATTCTCTATCCTCCTGCCTCGGCTTCATAGGTACCTGGGATTATAGATCTGATGTGCTAGGTCTGATCCGTCAGGTCCGAGAGAAAAGCTAATTTCCAGAAAAATAATTCTTAATAGGAAAGGACACAAATTATATAGAAAGAAAGGAATACAATTTTTGGATTTTAATGGCAAACATTTTACTTAGTAATGCTATGGGGAAAGGCTCTTTTCCATACTCTGGGGCAGAATGGAAAGGCCTCTGGAAGCATTAGTAACTTAAACACAAGGCAGGCTCTCCCGCCGACCTGGGAGCAGCCACCAGGGGGCAGCACGTCTCCCACCTGCTGATCTGCTAATCAGCATCCCTGCTGCGCTGCCCCTGTGCGCCACAGGGCAGCCATGCTCTCTCTATCGATTTCTCCCCAGGCCTCAGATTTGGATGAGCCTAATCAGTGGTGTGGTCTTCAGTCCTTACTTCTTGATTTGGCAGGAGAGTGAGTTATCTGAGCTGCCGTGCTCTGTGATTTGTAGGTGGGCGAACTTGGCTGCGCTGCGGTGACCTTTTCAATATTCTGTTATTAGAGGGGATGGCCATTTCAACTTCCTCCTGAACAGAGCATCTTCAGCATGTGCTGAAGAGGAAGAGCGGCCAGTTAGTCAGAGCGCTGAGAGCTGAAAAGGTGGCCGTGGGGTGGGTGCCGATGGCCACCGTCTGCCTTGGCATCCCGCTGGCTGCAAGGCTCCAGATCCCCAGGGTTCCACGGGACCCAACAAAGCAATAGACTCAGTCCTCAGGTCCTCTTCTCTGCCATGCAGACCCTGTCATTGCCATGTAAACAGGCAACCCAGGTGACTCACTATGGCCTGCCACGAACTTTCCTATCACTTCTGGAGCCCCAGCCACGGTGGCCTTCATCTGCTGCCTTGGACTTGCAGGCTCCTCCCGGTCCCAGGGGCTTTGCACGTGCTCAGCTTAGCCTAGAATCCTTCTTTCTCCAGACTTTTGGCCTGGCTGCCTTCCCTTCAGGACACGGCCCAGGCTCCGTGGCTGTCTCCTCTCCCACGCCTCCCTCCTTATGGAAGCAACACCCCACTCACCTGTCTTCCTTTCTCTGGGTTGTGTGTGTGTGTGTGTGTGTGTGTGTGTGTGTGCGCTTGTGCACAGGGAGGCCAGAAGTCAAGGCCAGGATTTCATTGATTGCTCTTTCCCTTAATCTTTCAATAGCGCCATAGTGGAGCTCACTGACTGGTCAGTGAACTCCAGGAATTCTCCTATCTCAGTTTCCCCGTGTTGGTGTTACAGGCACGCACCGCCACACTGGGCTTTTTACTTGGATGCTGGGGTTCCCAACCCAGTCCTCAGGCTTGGGCTACAAGCACTCTGACTGCCCTCTCCTCAGCCTTCTTTAGAGCTGTTTACAGCCCATGACACTAGTCTCGTCCTCCGGGCCACGGCCTCACCATCTTCACATGCAAGCATCCCGAGGGAAGAGGACGGGCTGTGGGTGGACGGGCTGCAGGCGGGCGGGCAGCGTCTGCTCTCTGCATCCCCAGGGCTTGGAGCAGCAACAAGAGCCCAGCGGGTCCTCAGTGCAGTTGACAGAACACGGAACAGTTGATGCTAGCTCTGACTCCTCTCTGGTCACACAGCAGATATCCTTCTTCCTGCTTCCTGGGTCACTCCTGTCACCTTCCCAGAGGACCTATTACACAGGCCAAGGTGACAGATGCCAGGTGAAACCCAGCACATAGAATCTAGACTCACTGCAGTGATTCCAAGTATTAGCAAATGACTCACACAGAAGTTTCCTTCCTTCTTTTTTCTTACTTTCTTTCTCTTTGTCTCTGTCTCTCTCTTGCTCTTTCTTATTTTGTTCATTTTATTCAAGACAGGGTTTCTCCATATAACTTTGGCTGTCCTGGAACTCACTCTGTAGACCAGGCTGACTTTGACCTCGCATAGATCTGCCTGCCTCTGCCTCTTGAGAGATGGGATTAAAAGTGTGTGCCACCACTGCCCAGCTTAGAAGTTTCTTACACATATAGCAGGGTGATAATTTACAACAGAGCAGCCATTTCTAGGATCCAAGTATTTGAGCCTAGGCCTGCTTAGAAACTCCCCCTAGCTGAGGTTTGGGTGGATGTCCCTACAAAGCAGAATAAAGAGTCCACAGCCCTGTCTGGTGATGTATGGGGGTCACAGGTGCTGTTTCTGGAACTGTGTGGAAGGTTTGTTCCAGAGGGTCTACCTGCCGTCCAGAAGCACACACGGGAACAGCCACAGGGCATGCTTCTCAGTTTTCAAGGGATCTTTGAAAAGTATCCTGGGAAAGTTTATTCCCGCCAGACCCTGGGCTTTACAGTATCCTAGGAAAGCCATTTCACCGCCACAGTGTGCCACATTACTCCGTCTACAGTATGGAGGGCCGTTTAAACAGCTGCTGCATGTCCATGCTTCCTCTCCTAAGCTCTCCTGTGCCTGGAGGATGAAAGGCGTTCAGAAGTGCGCGGAGGCATCACTCCCCGCTGCCGTGGGTTTTCTGCTGTCGACCACACCAGGAGTTTAGAATCAAACATCAGGAACGGAGAAAAGGAAATGAAAGGCAATGGTTTTAAAGAGTCTGCCAGCTCTGATCCTTGGGAGAGAACAAATCAAACAATCTCACCGGTGACAGGGATGTACCTGAATAGAAACCAAACACAATTTCACATTCCTCTTTGCTGGTCAGCTGGAATGCTGTTATCTGTGTTGTATGACAGTTAAACCCGAGCCCAACAAGCAGGATCCAAATCCTACTACCTGAGAACTACAGAGCCTTTATCCCGTCTTGCCAGCCTTGTCTGGACACATTAGTTTCGTCCCATCAGGGATTTGGTGTTTTGGCCCTGGCTCCTTGCAAGTGACTTTAAGCCTAGAAATGTGCTCCCTTTGTTGACCTTTGAGGTTTTGGGCCACGCCGCCTAGTCTTATTATACTAACAGTGTAATTATGGCGGAGCACACATAGCAGGGAGTGCGAGCCCCGCCTCTGACTGGTCTAGGGATTTGGTGAGTCTAGAGTCAGTCAGCTGATCCCCAATACAGTCTCTGAATACCTAGCCTCAGCTAAGCTTCCCCAGCTGGCACTAACCCATGCACACTGTAGTCTTCTGTGGGTGGATTCAAATACTCCTGGTGATTGTCTGTAACCGGGAGTACCAAACCATGTGTGCAAGCATTACCGGACTGTGACAGTCATTCTTAATGCCGAGGTAACTACTTATCAGGTAGGTCTCTCTCTCTCTCTCTCTCTCTCTCTCTCTCTCTCTCTCTCACACACACACACACACACACACACACACACACACACACACGTACACATACTGTGGAGCTGCGGGACGAAGGGCTGTCACACACCGAGTGTGACACAGCAGGATGGTGTGAGGATTATGGTGCTACAAAAAATGATGTAAATCTGAAGTTTTCTATAGCTTCTGCAGTTGGCTTCCAGTATATGAAACAGTGGGAACTTAGGGCCTGGGTAACTCAGGGGTGACAATATTATTACATACCATTGTCAAAAGGAGAAAGTGCCATATGTACAACACGCTCAGACTCTCTTGCACCCCAGCCTGGAAGCCTCCTCTCTGCTGTGTCTCTAGTGTGTGCTACCATACCTGGATCTTTTGACATGGATCCAACTCAGGTCCTCCTGCTGACAAGGCAAGCACTTTCCCAACTGAGCCAGGCCCCCGGCCCCCATCTGGCCCATTGGAATGGCTTTTTTTTTTTAACCAAGAGAAGATCAGTTGGCACGCCAAGAGTTTTCCTGCAAAGGGGGATTTTCCAGCAGATGGATTCAGTTCTCATGGTGAGAAAAGCCAGTCTTCAGCCAAGATAGGTGGCCACCCCTGCTGGTGAGGGCATGAAGCTAGAGAGGCTGGCTTCTAGGATTGGCTTGGCTTCTGTTCCCACACATGGCCTGCCTCCAAAGCCATCCAAGGTAGCTCTTACTGTGCCCCTGTTAATCTCTCTGGATCTTTCAAAGTTCAGGATTCAGTTGGCATTTAGACTTGGCTCAAGGGAGTCAAGCCTTGTAATAAAGCAAGGAGCTCATTATTCAGGGCTGCTCTTTGCAGTGGTCTATCTGGCTAATCACCGACAGCACACGGTCCCCTAGTTAATCACTGCCTGGACTCTCTGCTCCTCGTAGCACCTTGGCTGAGATGCACATGGAGATGTCTAATGCCTAGCAGGGTCACAGAACACTACAACAGCAGGGGACGGAGAGGAAGGCAGGCCAACCCTGTGACTATGCAGGATAGAGGGAGGACACCCAGCAGGAAGTCGGCTTTGAGTCACAACCCAGTGAGATCACAATTCCAGGACATGGCACCCAGCCTACCCAGCCTCTTCATTCCCTGGCCTACTCTGTTCTCTGTAAGATCCCAGTGTAAGGCAGGCCCCATCCTGACGGGTGGGAGCCTGTTATATGGTGTGTGTTTGGAAATCCCAGCCAGCACCCTAGGGCCATACCCTTGTGCTATTTAACTTTCTGATTTAAATCTGTCATTGAGTCATTTGCCATCACTGGGGCTTACATCAGTTAAGCTGGAAGAGTTCCACAGTTAAGACATTCCTGGTGGTGGCAAAGCCACAGGCCGGAGACAATGACTCAGTAGGTAAAGGAATTTCCTGCCAAACTCATTACTCAAGCTCCATCCCTGGGGTCCACGTGGTAGAGGAAGAGAAGGAACTCTCGAAAGTTATATTCTGACACACACACACACACACACACACACACACACACACAGTGGTACACACATATGCATATGTATATGTATACACACAAAATAAATAAAAATATGATACAAATTTAAAGATACAACCAGTTAACTTTATTTTAAGGTAGAGTGTCGAGTATTCGAAGTCTCAGACTCCCTCTGTAGCTGAAGAGGACCTTAACTTTATTTATCTTCCTGTCTCTGTTTCCCTAGCAATGGGACTATATACATGTCGCCCCTTGCCTGGTTTATGCAGTTCTGGCACTCAAACCCAAGGCTTTATGCATGCTAGGCAAGTACTTTACTAACTACATCCTCGGGAGAGCCAAGTTTTAATGCTCCTTCACTTAGCCAAGGTCACCATCCTCCCTTTTCTGGAAGCTTCCTGGCCACTCCAACTTTGACTGTTTGATAATCTTTCGATTTGGTACTGGGCATATAGTCAGAGCTCGATATTCCTGATTACGTCCTGACTCAGGGGTTCTCCAGAGCAGAGGAGGAACCAGATGCTGCCATGTGTTCCCAGATGAGAGGCTCAGGGCATGGCAACGTATATAGGATGATGGTGGCCGAAGCCGTAGTTAGGAGGCTGAGCAGCAAGGGACACTCAGAGGATGAGAAGACCCATCCCAGCTCAGAAGAGAAAAAGGCAGGATCTGATCATAGTCAGTCAGCAGTGCTCATGGACTCCATGGCCCTGCTTCCCAGGGCAGAGGTGCGAGCAGAGCTCTAGGATGGCGGCTCTGCGGGCAGCCCCAGGCTTGGTCTCTCTTGCCCTTCAATTCCAGATGTGCCCTCTGAGATGAAATGGTGCTAGAAGAGGCAAGAGCCAGAGATGGGAACTGCTGCCCGGGATGTGAGCAAGGGGCTCAGGGAGGCCCTGCGATCAGAGAGGAGGTGGTGGGGAATGGCTTATCTTTCTGTAGAAGACATGGGAGCCTTTGCACTCACAGATAAGGGGGCTTAGGGTTAGGGTTAGGGTGGGGGGTTAGGGTTAGGGCGGGGGAGGGTTAGGGTTAGGGTGGGGGGGTTAGAGTTAGGTTAAGCACAGATAAGAACATGGAAGATTAAGCACACAGAGATGCTCCTTCAAAGAAAGGAATACAATACCTGTTACCTGCCCAGAAGGCTGGGAGCTGATGTGATTTCTAGCCTGGTGACCTTTGTTCTATGTGGCTAGAACATTTCTGGCACCAGACCCTCCCCTAGACCATTATTGTAAATTTGTTTTTCTCAGTTAATCTTTGTTGACTTTACAAGGAGTTTCAATGTTGTCACGTCTACTTTGTATTTAGCTTACTTTGTTCCTTGAGAAGATCTATATATGCTTTTCACCAAATGGTGCTGTGCTTAAATATGCCTAAAAAAAATCTACTTAGGGTCAGGCTCCAGAAGTTTGAACCAACACAAGCTACAGAGTTGCGTTGACCTGAACTGCCTTCCTGCCTCCCGTGGATAGTCTCTCTGCAGCCTTCATGGGCTTCAGAGACCCCTGCAAACTGTCACCCTGACAGGGTTAGGAATCACTAAGGAGGTTAGTAGGGTACACTTCAGGGTGTGTCTGTAAAGGCCTTTCTAGGGAGGAATAATCAAGTAGAGAAGACCCGTCCTCAATGTGGTTGCTGCCATTTTACAAGCTAAGGGCCCAGATGGACTAAAAGGGGAAAGGCAGAGTAAGATAGAAAATGTGGGCATTCTCTCCCTCCCTGCTTCTTGCGTACCATGATGTGGTTTCTCTCACCATCTCTTCTCTGCTACGATGGAATGAAGCCTTTGAAATGGTGAGTCCGAAGAAGATTTTTCTCCTATATTTTGATTTCTTGGGTATTGAGTCACAGTAATGGGGGCACATGGGAATCATAGAAACAGGGGAGAAGAAAGGGGAGCTACGGGCTGAGTTAGCTCACGGTAAGAGATGATCTGTCTTAGATTCCAGGACTAGGTACCAATTTGAGTTAGGGCACAGACATGATTAAACAACTTCCCAAGTCCAGAACAGGTTTGTCTCTCTGGATGACTGGTAGCCGTAGGCGGTGTTGGCAGACTATCCTAGGGTACTCAGGGGAATACCACTTCCACACCCCCCATGAGGACCAGCCAGTGAAGTAAGAGGAGCTGCTCTTCCCAGACTAGGCACACACTTCAGAGATGTGATAAGCTCAGATTGCCTGCCTTTCTGGGGCTACCCATGAATTTCCATCAGGGCATCTGTTCCTGAGGACATCCTCCAGAAGGTTCTCATGAAATTTAAAGTCACAACTATTGTCCCTGAAGCCTTCATTGGTGAAAGAATAAACATGAGGGAAGAGAGCCTGGGGGCTGGGCAAGTGACAGTAAAGACCTGTCTGGGAAGTAGGAAGCTGCTGATGTCCCCACCGTTGGACTGCCCCTCATCCTCAAAGCACAAGCACCCACCCACTGGGGGTAGAATGGCCTTGGCATCCATGTGGAGATCATGCAGAGGAATATAACCCATGGTGGCTGATTCATGTACCATCTGCTAGCTAGAAAGCAGGGGAATGCCTGCTACCTTCACCTTTGTTTTCAAGTGTTAGAGGTGAAGACACAACAGCCACCATTGGGCACTGTCTGTTTTAGGAGCTTCATTAAATAAACTGATACCAGGCAGGAACAATATCGAGGTACCAGTAGTGTCTGCTGGAGCTAAAAGGGATACATACTCATGGCCAAGCTTCCCTCCATAATATATAAGGCAGCCCTGTGGCTTCTACTCATAATCTCCTCTCAGGGACAGAGAAACCATGTATTCATCACCTGGGCAGACAGTCCGGCTGGTGGAAGGCTCACCCTTTGATGGTAGAAACTGCTTCCAGAGGGGAGGGATAAAAGCTCAGAACATTGATAGGCAGGGTGTTTGAAATCAGCCTTCTTGTCACCCAACAGCAGAAACAATATCTGAGCTGCCCAAACACCTCCAAAATCCAGGTGAAAGGTCTGCATTTTTAAAGACCATTTTTTTCCTCTCTCTTTTTTTTTATCGTAGAAAGGAGTTTGCTTCAGGCAGGATTTAAAGACCACCAATGGGATGTTCTATCCATGGTGGTTTGAATGAGAATAGCAGCCCTAGGCTCATCTCTTTGAATGCTCAGTCCCCAGCTGGTAGAACTGTTTGGGAAGGATTAGGAGGTGTGGCCTTGTTGGAGGAGGTATGTTACTTGGAGTGGGCTTTAAGATGTCAAAAGACATGCACCATTTCCAGTGTGCCTTCTCTGCATCCCGCCTGTGGATCACGATGTAAGCTCTTAGCGGTCACTGTCACCATGCCTTTGTTCTTCTATCATGTGAAGCCATGATAGAAGAACTCTAATCCTGTGAAACTGTAAGCCCTAAATCCAACACTTTCTTTTATAAGTTGCCTTGGTTATATCATTTTATCACAGTGTGTGTGTGTGTGTGTGTGTGTGGGGCGGGACTAAGACTCTTCCATAGGATAAAGTTTCTAGGCTGCAATGTCATCTTAGCCTTGAACTCCTAAGGATTCATCTGTGACTCAGGATCTTCCTCAACATGCGATGACAGGAGAGGGCAGAGGGCTCAGCTCAGTGCCAGCTGGTACTTGCTAGGGTGGCCATGTTCTTGAACGGTCCCAGTCAGGACTGTGACATTACTCAGTCCTTCTGGTCACCATCTGCCAGGCCTGCCAGACACATTTCCAAGAGCCAGCAGGACCCCCACTTCCAGGTGAGTGTTGTGTGTGTGTGTGTGTGTCTTGGTTAAAAACCAATGCGGGCAATCACAGAGATTCTGCTTCATTTTAGACTCATTTTAAGTGACACTCAGAGAAGGAACCACAAAGTCTGGCTGTGCTAAAAGCAGGTGTCCCAACAGCATCCTTTCTACTGGGCGTGGCTTGGGACAAAGTCTGAACAGCCTTTGTGTCATTTAATGCTGAATAACCTATTTAGACCTCTGGAGGGCTTCAGAGTTTTCCTGATGGGGATACCCAAAGGCTTGGCTGGCCCCTTCAATTTTAAGGACTGGGAGAATCTTCCAGAGTGATAACTGCCTTGCAACATCCCGAGAGCAATAAAGTGAACCCCGAGTGAGGGCGCACACATGGGACCATCACACTGTAATCTGTCTCTGGAGTAAGAGACCTACTGTGTGCAGACAAGACCAACCAATGTGGGATGCGAGCTGCAATATGCTGCTTCATGGCCAAGTGCATGCCTGTGGTTTCAGCCTGCAACACTCATCGCCTTCTTGCCGGGACTCTACCAGCAGAGGTATTCACAAGCCAGCGGGAGGAATGAACAAGACCGCAGCCAAAGGCTTTGCTCAGGGTGGAGTGGGCATTGTCTGTAAGCAGGTCCTTAGTGGGTTTGCATGTGCGGCTGCCTGCCGAGCAACTGTTGTGCTTCATCCTCTCTGCTAGGGAACCCCTAACCATAACCTAGTGCATGTTGTCCAGCATGGGAACATGGGTTTCCCCCCCCCACCTTCCTGCAGTGCATGATTCTCAATGCGAAGCACTATGTGGCTCTACCCACAATAATGTTCTTCTCTGTGTGGGAGCATTGATTAAAAATCTGTATAATGGGTGACTAGCTGTGTGCACACAGGCAGTTTCTTTGGAAGGAAACATTCCTTCCAAAAGAGAGGAGGAGGAGGAGGAGGAGGAGGAGGAGGAGGAGGAGGAGGAGGAGGAAGAGAAGGAGACTCAAGAGCATCATGTGCCTGGGGAAGCTGGAACTTTCAGGATTCCTCCTCCTCAGGTTTACAGAGATAGAAAATAACTGCCCTGTAATGGGGAAAAACTCTGACCAGGGGAGCTCCAGAGAGGGGATTCTTCTGCCCACCTGGCTGCCTGCAAGATGTGCAGAAAGCTCCCGGCTGGCAGCCCTCATGAGCTGTCACTCGGGCGGGGTGGGCTCTTCGGCAAGACAGCTGCTTTCCAGTTCTCCCTCTCTCGTGACCTCCCACCCACACGCCAGCGAGTAACCCCAGTAAAAAGCTCTTCAGTTCACCAAGTTTTGGGGTAATCATCACTTCAGTGAGTAGTGGGTTCCCTTTCTAGGCTGAGGAGATGTGTGGTGTGTCTTCCCAGGAAATGTTTCTCACAGAACAACACAGGAGGGGCAGCCACATGTGGGCTCCCAGGAGCATCTTGGTCAGCAGAGTTGGGCACAGACCCTCAGAAGTGCTTGCTCCCACATCTCTGCTCAGATTGATTCTCCCCCTGCCCCTACACACAGTTAGCTATCCTCAGAAGCACAAATATAAGGGAGACATCTCTTGTATCTATCTGAGCTGAAATGGAAATCCCATTGGAAAAGGAATACTGACCCTGCTGTCTATCAAGGTTGTCCTGCCCTGAAGGGTGATTAGAAAAGGTCATTTCACAGGGCCTTTGATCTGTCTCTAAAGAGTCTTCTACTCTGTGCCGGCCAGTCCTTCCCCCAACTGTCCACTAGGGTAGAGCCTTGACAAATGAGATTAGTGCCTTTCTAAAAAAAAAAAAAAAAGATGGTGTTGGGTGTGGTGTCATACATCTCTCATCTCAGTATCCAGGAGATGGAGCCAGGAGGACTGTGAGCTTGAGGCTTGCCTGGGCTACATATGGAGTTCAAGGTCAGCTTAGGTTACATAGTGAGACTCAAAAATATCCAAACAAACCAAGAAAAGAGATATGAGATAGACTGACTCATATTTATCCACCTCTGGATAAAATGAGAAGCAATCCTAGCAAGAGAGCGAGCGCACATGAGAGATACCAGGATGACCAGCACCTCCATGATGGACTTCCTGGTCTCCAAGGCTGTGAGAACAAATTTCTTTAAAGTATTGGCTCAGTATTATGTTTCAGCAGCCAGATGGACCGAGATACCACTTGTTTAAAAAAAAAAAAAAATCAGGCTCGTGACATGGGCCTCAAAGAGAGAGGGAAGTTTGGAATCCCAGTCTTTTAGAAGTGGATAGCCATGTGAGTGATTATCAGACTTGTGTGCCCATATGAAAATGGCTGGCTGTGGTCTATAAGCACTTACGGTTCGGACACATCCATCTCTCTTAAAGGCATTCCCTGCAGTGAGCTCCCCATCTGGAGGGGAGACTTTTGCCCAAGAAACTCATGGTCTGAATGAAGACATTAGTGTGTAAAGTGCTATTCTGAAAAACCAGTGTGCCTGTGTGTTATATAAACACAAAGGAAAAAAATCCCTATAAAGTTATATTCTATACTATTATATGCAGTTCCCTGTGATGGTAAATAACTTCTATTTTCTCCTTTGTGCTTTTCTGTATTTCCTAAAATTCTAGAAATAATACATAATACATTTGTAATTAGAAAAACAACAATGAGAAGTAAGAGCTGTGACTTTTAAAGACCTCCAATCATGACTTTCCTCCCTAGACTGAAACACCAAAGCCCCAGCTAGCTCCTCATTGTCAGAACAGTTGGAACCTTAGAGGAAAGAAACGGGGGAGGGGGGAGCAAAAAGGTCGGGAGGAGATTTAGGGAAGGTGCTACTGAATGGAAAAAAAAAAAAAAGGCCTTTCCTGTGGTTGACCCATTAGAGGCAACTTCCCAGAATCCCTCCTTGTTTCAGCGTCTGGTTCACACACATGAGGTCGAGGCATCGACTGTGGGTGAACGAGATGAATGTGTTCTTCCCACACTGACATGATTTAAAGTGAGTGGATCCCTTGTGAGAAAAAAAGTGGAGACAGACAGAAGAAAATATTACAGACATCTGAAAGAGCCATGGTGGGAGAGGACAGACATATTGCTTGTGTCAACTGATATCCTGACTTAAAAGAAATGAAGGCAGGTGCCATGTTTATTGACTGGAAAACACTGCTCCGGAAAGATGCCAATACTCCCTGTCTTGACCCACAGATTCAATACAACAAAAATAAAATTTTCAATAGGGACGTGTGTGTGTGTGTGTGTGTGTGTGTGTGTGTGTGTGTGTTGCTCTTGACAATTGGATGCTCAACTCACAGGATTGTACAGGCTCGTGGTAGCTGCAGTGGGCAGCATTCTTAAAGAATACGAGCTTGCTGGGCAAAAGTCAAAACTTAGTGCAAACTCTGGAGATGACGGCTGTGCACCTGGTGCCCAGGCTAGCCCTGCTCTGGACCCTTGCAAATGCAGACTTCATTACAGTGCAAGGAGACTCTTGTAGATCTCTGGGGGAACAGATGGAGTCTCAAAAATAAATGGTGCCAGGGTGCTTTGGGATTCATCTAAAAGATAATGAAAATAGGCCAGTTCTTATGCCATTCAAAAAGTTAAATCCAAGGAAGCTAAAAAATATAAATACGGGGGATTGGAGAGATGGCTCAACAGTTTAGAGTACTGACTGTTCTTCCAGAGGACCCGGGTTCAATTCCCAGCACCCCCATGGCAGCTCACAACTGTCTGTAACTTCAGTTCCAGGGGATCTGACAAAGTGGATAAAATAAAATAAACCCTGGATAAAATGAAATGAAATGAAATGTGGATCCCATTCGTAGAAGGCAGTGCAAGGAGCTCTTCCATCCATTCCCCAAAGAAATGATTGAATCTGGTGAAACAGGGGACACGAAAGCAGATAAATCCCAACCTTCTGAGCCCCCAAACACAACTGGAAAGGGCTAGAAACTGTCTTCAGGCCTCGCGTCTACAATTTTCTTTGTTAAGTTTCTTTTCCCAGATATTTTGTCATAGCAACACGGACAGACACTGCTAGTGAATGCCTTTTCTTTTTGAAGGTGATAAAATATTTAAAATGGTGTGTACTGCTGATTGTACAACTCTGGATATATTAGCAGTCTGCATATTTATGAACAAATTGGGTATTATGTGTGTATTAATGATACCATTGTGCCAAAAACAGGGTGCGAAGGGAGTAGAACTGTGAAGTAGGGGTGATGCAGAAAAAGTCAGAGCCTTGGGTTCTGGGAAGGATTTATTTTGAAAGTCACAAAATCTACTAGCCATGTGGAAACAGACTGATAAATCCAAGTAGATTAAAATGAAATACTTCCTCCCTTAAAAAGGAACCAAGGCAGAGTGACAAGTCAAGCTATTAGCAGAAGAATATGCTTGCAATAGTTATAATCAATAAAGAATAAATATCCAGAATATATAAAGAGTGCCACCAATCAATAATAATTAAAAAAAAAAAACCCTACAACTTGATAGAAATAATGCTTACTTAGGCAGGCACTTCACAGAAGTGGCAATCAAGGTGGCCAGTAAGCAAACCTCAGGATGCTTCGCCTTGTTTATAGTTAGGGAAATGGCCATTAAGACCACAATGAGAGAATTATCTCATAAATATGTGACCAGTAAAAACGAAACAGGTTTAATGGTCACAAGAGCTCTTGAATATATCAAGTGTGGTGGCATGCACCTTTATCCCAGCACTTGGGAGGCAGAGACGGGCAGATCTCTGTGAGATCTCAAGGCCAGCCTAGTCTACACAGCAAGTTAAAGGTCATCCGGGACTATATAGTGAGGCTCTCCCTATGTCTCAAAGCCCCCCTCCACCCCCAATATACAATGTGTGAAGTCGTACACTCTGCTGTTGGCAAGATGTGCTTTGAACACCTAATCCTCAGCTTATGTTGGAGGGTGTGGGACCATTAGGAGGTGGAACCTTGTGGAGGCAGAGGGTCACTGGGGGTGGGCTTTGAAGCTTTGTCGTCAGGCCCAAATTCCTACTTCCTAACTGAAGCCGTAATGTGAACCCCATCCCACTCTCCTAATACCTCCATGCCTTCCCACCTAGATGGACAGCTGTCTTCAAACCAAGAGCCATGCAAGCCCCCTCTTCCTTAAATGGCCTTTGTGAAGAATTTTGTCTTAGTAAAGAGAAGTTTAACTAGCGCACAAGGTAAATCACACAAGGCAAATCAGTTAACAAGTTTAGAGACATGTAGGGCATTATCTAGTTGGGCAAAGTTAGCATCTTTCCAGAGATCCATGCTGAGGAACTAGTTGTACTGGTGCATTCCAAGGCAGGGGCAAGAAAGATGGCGGCAGTGTTGCTTGGAAGAGTCCCCCAGTGGGAACGAGCCCAAGTGCTGACTGTCAGCGAAAGAATAGATACACCGTGAAATGTTCATATATGGGGGCCAGGGTAGCAGAAATAAGCAGGCTCCAGCTATGCTCAGAGGGACGGTCTTCCCAACAAGATGCCAGGAGAGAGAAAAGAAAGTCAGACAAGAGCATTCACCGCACGGATCTGTGATGCTCAAAAACCAAGATCCGGCCAAGCATCGCGAGACACGCGCTGGCAAGAAGAGAAGCCAGTGTGTGATGGTAGTCAGAGAGTCGGGAGGGACAGTGGGCCGTCTCGGACTTTTAATACCTCCAGGGAAGCTACTTGTGAGTGGGGGAGGGGCTCTCGAGTCTGGAGGAATGCAGAGGTGAGCCGGTGGTGTCAGGCATGGCTTTGGGGTGTTCATGTGGCAGCCAGGTAAGGGTGACTCCGATTCGTGCATTTATGATCTTCACAGTAGTGTGTGAATAACACTCGGGGCTCTGTTCAAACAAGTTCTGCAGGCTCATCTTGAGTTTGCAACCATTCTCTCTCTCTCTCTCTCTCTCTCTCTCTCTCTCTCTCTCTGTGTGTGTGTGTGTGTGTGTGTGTGTGTGTGTACACGTGTGCATGCACCACAGAGCATGAATGCAAACTTAGTGCCAAGTGCTTTTACCCACTGAGCCACCTCAGGGCTCCCACCATCAATCTTCGATCGTGCTGACCTGGGTGAAAACCGACTCGTGTCCACTCCCTGTCCCTTCTCTGTCATCCTCCCCTCCCTGTGTGGTTGCTAAGAGTCAGGCCTAGAGCACAGCAGTGAGACAGACCAGGTCCCTCCTGGGGTTCAGCAAGGTAATGGTGTGACCTCCAGTTCTGTGAACGCCAGACGCACCGCACTCACCAATTGCCAGTGTCAGAGAACACAGAGGCAAACCTAGTGCTCTATACTCCAGGTCCTTGAACCACGCCTGGTCCTGGGCCCGGTGCATAAACCTCAGCAAACAACATGATCTTTTGCTCTTGTCTATAAGATATTAATTTTTTTTTCCCCGTACGTTGGTAAACACCTGGAGGTCCTGAGAGGGAGAAGTTTGGTCACTAGGAATCTCTGTGTGATGGATGCAGTTGCTTAGATTTGAAATGGATAACCGCGCATTGTTTTTGTGACTTCATTGTTCCTGCCTGGATACTCAGGATACCTGCTAGGCACAAAGGTCGAGGCGGGAGCACTAGCCAAGAGGAAGCCAAGCTCTGTGTAAGGAGATTGCATTTTTTCTGATGCCACAAAGGGAATGAGTTTCAGCCTGAAACCCATTAGCTCTGAGTCTGTTTGCAGAATTTACAGCCTCCCCAGAGAATGTCCTTAGCCCTGGAGGGAAGGAGGCAGGGCGAGGACTTGGCCTATTACTTTCATGTGCTCACATGTGGGAGCGAGGTCAGATGGAGATGAACGCTTCCTTTCCTACACGGGTTCTCTCTCCCCCGAGGCCTTAGGCAGGTGTAAGCAAGCGCTTGAAGCCAGCACGGGTGCAGTAAGAACACCGTGCCCAGTGCAGCTCGGACAGTGTCACCACACACAGTTCTCATCTTCCTCACGGAAACTTAATGTCCATGCAGGAAGCCAACATGAGCCTCCAAGGGAATTCTGGCTGTTCCTAGAATCAAATTCCCAAATTCCCTATGATTTTGTGTGTGTGTGTGTGTGTGTGTGTGTGTGTGTGTGTATGTCTTAGTCTGTGACCAGGCCACCCTCTTTCTTCTGTTTCCCTAATCTCAGCTTCCTTGTCCACCGAGGAAGGAAATCCTGAGACACTTAGAAACTAAATTATAATATGGGACTTTCCACAGCGCTGTGGCCACGACCTGGAAAACAACAACCACAACCACAACCACCACCACAACAACCCCTGCTTATGACCAGGTTTAATTTGGCTCAGTCTAGAGGCACAGAGTTCACAGTGCTAGGGAAATCATGGTGGCGGAAGAGACTTGGTCCAGGCACCAGGGAGACGACAATGACGAAGACATGCCGGGCCCACTTTCTCATTTTTTATTAGGTTCAGGGCTCCAGCCCCATAGGTTGAGGCTGTCCACATTTGGTGAGTTTTCCTTCCATCCCCAGTTAAATCTCACTGGGAACGTCCTCCCAGACACACCAAAGGTATGTCCCACCAATCCTAGGTGTTTCCTACTCCAATCAAGTTGATAACAGGAACTGACGATCACAGTACCCATGGGCCCATTTCACAGACTGAGACACTGATGCTAAAAGAGGTTCTGTAACAGACCCCAGGAGCTTAAAAATGGAAACCCTGGGTTTCTAGACAGTCCTGAGCACCAGCTCCCCACTGTCCTGTGTCTGTACCCCTGGCCATGTGTTGAGGAGACATTCACAGCCATGCACACTGGCACAGCCCGGAAGCTGTTAGCCTGCTGGGGCTCACTTCACAAGTGAGAGGAATGCACTCAAGTGAAGCTGTGTGAACTCCAGGCCGGGCAAACTGGAGGATCATTCACTTAGCACGTCCCCTCTCCCCACACGGATGCCTGCAGACGGCCCCTTTGAGGTGGGGCTGTGGCAGTGAGCTGAGCTCCTGCTAACCTACCCTGGGCACAGAGACCCACCATGGGCACAGAGCGAGTAACAATAAACACTTTGTTGTTGGTGGTGCTGAATTCAAGTCTTCGCGCATTCTTCCTAAGCGCGGCTACCATTGAGCTTCCCCCGGGCCCTGAAAGAGCTAATGGAGACGTGGTGGTGTATCTTAATGCTCAGCCTGAGAGACGCTGAACCTCTCAGCTCACACCTTTAAGTGCATCTGTGGAGGCTTTTCAGAGAGGTCTAACTGACGTGGAAAGACTCATGCTGAATAGGGGCCACACTGTCCATTGGACTGGGCTCCTGGACTCACTAAAACAGAGACGGGAACTGGGAGGGCCATCCGTCTCTCTCTGCCTCCCGGCCGTGGTTGCATACGAACTGCCGCCACCGTGCGTTCCCCGCTGTGATGGGTCTGCACAGCCCTTGTGCACACAGGCGCTGTTAGTGGGTCTGTTCGGGGGATTAAGTACAGGATGTGAGCCATCTCGGAAGCCCCCTAAGTTGCTTTTGTTGGTCTTTTTTTTTTTTTTTTATCTACAATAATGAGAAGAGTAATCCACACCAGAAGGGTGACTGGGGTCTGCGCCTGTTTGTCATCATTATACAATTTAAACACCCAAGAGGCCTCTTGCAAAGCTAATAATGTCCACCCACCTGTGTCCACCCACCTGTGACAACTGTATGTTCTTGGAATCATCTCCTCCTCCCACTGCTGGACCCTGGGAAGTGTCCACGTCAGTTAGACCTCTCTGGAAAAGCGTCCACAGATGCACTTAAACACCAGTCTGTTTGCCTGTCACCCCACTTATAATTCGGATTAACTGAATCTGACACTGGAAGCCTTGGTGCTGGGGTGGGAGCTGAATCCATTTACCCGATGAGGCAGGGTCAGAAAAGATGGTTCTACACCTGTCCCCACTCTGTTCACACAGATGCCAAGGTCTGGGGCATTAATGGCAGGGTGGTGAGTTACTGTCCACTTTCTGCTGGCGATCCTGGCTATATCATTAAAGGTGGGACCAGAAGCTGGCACCACACAGTAAATACCCCCAGTTGACTAAAGCCATGTCTCTTGGCAGATGCTTGTTTTAGTCAAAAGTCATGAGAAAGGGTAGGAGAGAAAGTGGAATGGGGGAGGGGAGGTAAAGAGGAGAGAGGGTCCGATGGATGGTGGCCCAAGTGGGGGATGGATATTCCAGAGGCTTCGCTTACCCTGGCCACCTGCTTTGTCTGAAGTAGGTCCTTCCTGTCTGAACAGTTTCCATTCACATGTGATGTCTTGACCCATTTGGAAGGAATGTCTCCACTGGCATAGGCAATCCCTCCCCAGCCGACCAAGGCCAGCTGGCTTTACCCAACCCTGTTCTTTAAACATCTCCCAGACACACCTGCCTCTGTGTCTGTGTCCCCTCCCAGCCCCTGCGTGGCTATGATAGAGAACAGAACCTGGTGCGTTTGAGACAAGTGGACCCCATGGGGGTACCTGGAAGGGAGCGGCACCTCCTCTGGAGGTTATGTGCGGCCCTCTGCTAACCTCTTACCTCTCCTACCCTGGTCCCCGATGCCCAGACCTTTGGCTCTGAGATTCTCAGGGATACAAATGTCCAAGCAGGGTGTCAGAGGCAGGGGTGGAGTGGGGCGGGAGAGAGAAGAGCCTTTCTTGAAGACTGCCCTTTCTTGGGTCGGGCAAAGATTCTTGTCAGATAAAAACCTTTGTCCCATTAAAGGCCACTTCCCTGGAGGGAGTTTTTCTCCAATTAACTTCACTCATGTATCAGTTCCTCTGACCAATGACCCCGGGAGCGTCCCGTTGCCACGCAGGTCACCTCAAGCGTTTGCTCAGCTAATTGGTCACTGCCTTGTTAGTCCTTCCTTGGTGGTCTCCAGGGGTAACGGTGGCCCCCTACCCATCCCTCCCGGCCTCTCAGTCCAGGGATCCTACTGTCTTTGAACTCTCAGCCTGCACCGGCCCTGGGCGTCTGGGGCACGCAGGCATGTTAGCAGTGCTCCGTTTACCTCTTCCCTCTGCCATTCTTACCACCTTCCTTTTCCTTTTTGAGTTTTCTCCCCATAGATTTGCATCGTACACTGTGCGTGTGTGTTTTGTATACCAGTCTTAATTATGTCTATGTGTGTGCATCTGTGTGTGGGTGTGCCCGTGTGCGCAGGTGCCGCTGGAGACCAGGGGTGGCAGATATCCCTGGATCCGAGAGTTACAGGGAGATTGCTGGCTGCCTGATGTGGGTGTGGGGAACTGAACGTGAGTCCTCTGTGACAGCAGTGTGTGTTCTTAAGCACCGAGCCATCTCTCCAGCCCTTTGTTTGACTGTTTAGCGTCAATGTCAAATAGTGTCTGTTTGGAAGAACTATTGGCAGAGAGCACCTGTGAGGCGTGCCGGGTGTTCTGGCTGGTTCTGTGTGTCAACTGGACACAGGCTGGAGTTCCCACAGAGAAAGGAGCTTCAGTTGAGAAGATGCCTCCATGAGATCACGCCGTAAGGCATTTTCTCAATTAGGGATCAGAGGGGGAGAGCCCCTTGTGGGTGGTGCCATCCCTGGGCTGGTGGTCTTGGGTTCTATAAGAAAGCAAGCCAGGGGAAGCAAGCCAGTAACTAACATCTCTCCATGGCCTCTGCATCAGCTCCTGCTTCCTGACCTGCTTGAGCTCCAATCCTGACTTCTTTGGTGATGAACAGCAATGTGGAAAGTGTAAGCTGAATAAACCCTTTCCTCCCCAACTTGCTTCTTGGTCATGATGTTTGTGCAGGAATAGACACCCTGACTAAGACCCTGGGAATGCCTGGGGTCCTGCACTGCTTCTCCACTCTCTCCTGTGGATGCCTTTGTACTGGAGGGCAAGGTGGTCCAAGGCGGGGTGGGGGATGCAATGATCAGAGCCAATACCCCATCAAGGTAGCAGTGGGTGAGGAGTCACACTCAGACTAAGACCCCCCAAGGGGCCAGCGTGCCTTATAGCGTCTCTATTTGCCAAGTAGGCATAATGGAAGTCCTCAGCCCGAAGAGTAAATGAGATGAAGGAAATGAATTGCTTATCACTGGACCTGGCTTTGAACACGGACCTGTGACGTTAGCTATGGACTCTGCCCTCCATTCCCACCCAATCTCTAGTTTCTTATAAAAGGGACAAACATAGAAATAAAAAATAATTTGCTAAAAGTGTGGGTGATTGTAATCAGAATCAGAGAAGTCCTTATAGACTGGGCCCCCGGGAAGCCTGGTGGGACCTCCTCTTCTAGATATCCTTCCCAGCTGGATGGGCGTGGTCATGTGTGTCCCTGCTTCCTGCCAACTGCTCCTACGCATTACGTCTTTGGCTGGCGCTGCAGGGACTCCATGTCGGCCAGGGGTGGACCTGACTTGTCTTTTCTATCGACCCTGCTGTCCTGAGGTCTTTTATAGAACCACAGCTATTTGCCCATGACTTTTTAAAATGCAAAGTTTGTGTCTTTACAATTGGCAGGGAAGTGTTTACGGAGACGGGCCTGGCACATAAACAAGCCCTTCTTGCCATTAAAATCTAGCAGGGGTGTGGAGACCAGTGTGAAGGAGGAAGACCAAAACAGGAAGAGACAGAGAGTTGTCCCTGAGAAATATGGGTGGATGCCTGCCTTCCTGGGGGGGGCAGGACCTGCCCACCCTATCCTTGCACCACAGTCACACGAAGACAGCCACTTTGGGCCAGAGAATGAATGTGATTAGTTTCATTACCAAGACTGAATACGGCAATGGATTAATGTCTGCAGAAGCCCAAATGTCTTCTTTCCTGTCCCTTTCAGGGGCGACTGCATTTAGGTTTGTGTCTGAGGAGCCACAAGTGGCTTGGTGGAGGAGGAACACCAGGGTTGCTTACCAGAGCTGTCTGAGGGGTCCGCACTTGCTGCCACCCTGGTCATTTATTGTATGTGTCTCCTGAGCTACAGGTCAGGTCCCCTCTCCTGTGCGATGCACAGAGGAGAGATGACAGCCCAGAATGGCAGTCATCTGTCAGCTCAGAAACAGAGCTGGGCACAGCCTGAGCCCCCTTGGCTTTTCAGTCAGATGCTAACAGATAGGGGAAGGTCATGGGATGACGCCCAGAAAACATCTGCCGGTGAGAGCCGGGGCGCCTTGTGAATGGTGGACATGGTGGTGTCACGTGCTGCAGTGGCCTCTGTTAGTTCTGCATATGATTTTATCCCATGTTGGTTTCCACTGTCTTGAAGGCTTAACTTCCGCCTCTGAACAGAGCGATTCTTCGCCTCCCCTCCCCATTGTGTGAAAGTGTGGCTCCCACACTTTCAGAGATGAACCAAGGTGGTTCATGTGGAACTTTACAGACAATAGTTCTGGCCATCTGACTTGTCACTGGCTACCTCACGGGCATTGTGTGGTATGTTTAGTACACGTTTGGGCTAAGGAAGAGACACAGCAACCCCATGTTTTGTTTTGTTTTCTTCTCTTTATGACAAAATATAATGAGAAAGCAAGGGCTTGTTGTGGTTCTTAGTCTGATGAGATGCAAGCCACAGTGGAGGGGGCTGCATGGCGGGAACATGAGCTATGGCATCCTCAGGAAGGAGAGAGTGATGTGTGTATATGTGTGTGTTGCGGAGGGTAGGCTGGTGTTTGGCTTGTCTTTTCCTTCTCCCCCTTTTATCTGGTTTAGGACCTTAACGTGGATGCTGCTCACATCCAGGACAGGACTTCTTTGCCCAGTTGAACATCTGTAGGAACCCCTGCAGACACCCAGAGGTGTGTCTCCTAGGTGATTCTAAATCTAAGCAAATTGACAGAGAAGGCTGTGTGGGTCAGAATGAGGTTTTTTTCCACATTACTCTCAACCTCAGCATGTTTTCTGGGAAACATCCAGGATGAATGATGGGTGGGGGAGGGGAAGGGGAAGGCCTGGTTTTTGTGGAGAAAACTCCGAGTCAGAGGCTAAGCCCATCTGAGCTGCCTGGACACACCAGCAAAGGCTAGGGGGCAGGGTTTCCTGGGTGCAACTGGAGATAACCAGCAACGCTTGCTTAGAGCCGGCGCTAGGTTCATTCTGGGCTCCTGGGTCAAAAGAAATGGAAACTTGCCTCCGTGGGCTCACTTAGCATTCTTACTTACCTAAGAAGAATTTGGGTATGATCTGGCCTAGTCTGGTGGCCCATACAAGTTATCTCAGCACCTAAGAGGCTATAGCAGGAGGAGTGAATAGGAGGCCAGCCTGGGTTACTCAGCAAGACCTTGTCTTAAAAAATAAAAGTGTATAATCTGTTGAAAATCCCATAAGCAAGTGCCTTAGTTTTCGGCCTTCTGCCATGATGAACATGGTGACATAAAGCAGCTTGGGAGGAGAGGGTTTGTTACAACTTGCAGCTTACGGTTCATCATGAAGGGAAGTCAGGGCAGGAAGTCAGGGCAGAAACTCAAAGCAGAAACCTGGTGGCAGGAACTGAAGCAGAGGCCATGAAGGAGTGCTGCTTACTGGCTTGTTCCCCATGGCTTGCTCGGTCTACTTTCTTACATAACCTCACTGCTTGGAACCACGCACAGTGGGTTGAGCTGTCCCACATCATCCATTAATAAAGAAAATGCCTCAACGTTTGCCTCCAGGCCAACCTGATGGAGGCCTTTTCTCAGTTGAGGGACCCTTGTTTCAGATGACCCTGGCATGTCTTCAAGTTGACGAACACCAACCAGCACAACGAGCGAGGGAGGTTAAGCACACTTAGCGTCACACTTTTCCCTTTGAAGTTTTGATTAATTATATTAGGGACAACTAGACAGCTTAATCTTAGACAGCTTCTCATTTTAGGCAACCACATGCTCCCCTTAAGTGTTGAGTACTAATGGCTTTCTATCTGCCAGATCCTCTGGGTGCGGGGCAGAGACAGAGTTCAGCAGTTAAGGGCACTTGATGCTCCTGCAGATAACCCAGGGTTAGTTCTCACCATCCACACTGAGTGGCTCGCAGATCCATGTAACTCCAGCTCCAGGGGATCCAACACCCTCTCCTGGCCTCCACAGGTACTGCATCCATGTGGCTGTGCGTACGTGTGTGTGTGTGTGTGTGTGTGTGTGTGTGTGTGTGTGGTGTGTTGTATCTAAATTGTTGAGGTTGCTGCTTCTGATTCTCCATGCCCCAGGCAGGACCATGGAGGTAAAGTGCTCTCAGAGACTTTGTCCCTGTGAACATCCACTCAGTCATTTCCACACTTGACCACCATCTGTTGGGTGCAGAACTCTTAGACTAGAATCTCATCACTCAAAACCCCACAGGTGATTTTTATGTTGTTAATGTTGGCTCTTGGCAAGGAGGTCCACTAGGGCCACCAAGAGTTTGGGACACAGAACCAGAGGTCTTCTCCAGTCTCTCTTACTGTGTCCCTGTGGTTTGCTCTGGGCTCTGTGACAGCTAGTCACCAATGTGTTAACCCTTCCATGAGAAACTATCCTCTCGTTTCTCAATTTGACTCTTTCTCACTTCCTATGTATTATATTTAGGGAGAAGTTTTCTCTGTTCTCTGTGGGAAGAATTTCTCCATATTCTCCAACACGAGAATCAACATTCCCTTTCCCTCCTCATGGCTACCCTGGCTCTTTTCAGCTTCAGGGTGTAAGGAACGCCTGCTGCTGGAGTCCCAGTCCTTCAGATAGTTCCCTTCCCCTCTCCTGCTCCCACTGATTTGGGCAATCGCTAGACCAAGAGGCAACCCATGTCCCATCTCTTCTGTGAGTTTGTGTTTACTCGAGCCAGCAGCAGACTCCAGTTGTTGCCTAAAACATGCTTCTGTTTCTAGGGGTAATTCCCTCCAAGCATGCTCTTTCTCCCACTGGCTTAATCGTGAGGGGTCTCCTGTCCCATGCTGCTGTAGCAACTTCCTTTTACTCTTGTGTAGATTAGGTTGTTGTCAACTTGACAGGAGCTAGAGTCAGGGAAGAAAGACCCTCAATTGAGGAATTGTTTCCATCAGATTGGCCTGCAGGGAAGTCTGTAGGGATGATGATGATGATGATGATGATGATGATGATGATGATGATGATTACTATTGGTACCAAGACAGAACAAGGGAAACTTCCTCTGCATGCACAGAAAGGAAAACCAACAAGCTCACTATCTTCATGAAAAGGATGATGGGTCCTTGACTCTCCCTGGTACTTTCTCCACCCTATCCTGTGTTCCCTTTGAGACATCTTTGGTAGAAGTAATTTTTCTTCTATGGCCTTGTAAGATACCTCTTCCTTGGCCCCTCCCTCTTGACCCGCATCTACCTATCAGGGAAGTTTCTGCCATCAAGTCATCACGGCTTAGCTTCTAGGGTTGTTTTTTTTGGCACTAGAAAAGCTATGGGGGCCAAGGGCACCTGGGTCTGTGTAAGCCTCACCACATCATCAGGTGGAGTCAGCAGGTCTACACAGACTTGAAGATCTCTGCCAATGCCCTCAACAAAGACCTTGGGTTTCTTATATATTAAAGGAAATTCGGACCTTGTCACTGTATTGGAGTGAACAATCTGAGAGGCACCTGAGAGGCAGATGGGAACATGGATGTGTGAGAGGAAGGAGAAGGTTGCGGAGGGAGGGAAGGAGGACACAGAGATACTGTGAGCCGGTGAGTGCTGGCTCAGTAAGGCGGGGCGAGGGAGGGAGGTACCAATCCACACCCCAGAAGTGTCTGCCGGACCACTGAGAACCAGATGTGTGGGTCTCATCTTAGCCATCTTAAGAAGTGTCGGTAGACTGAGTACAGGAGGTAGGAGAGGAAATGGAAGTTCCCCTAGGATGACAGTGAAGGAGAGATGACTGACAGGTCCCTGGAGGAGCCCTCCTTTCTAGCTACACAGAGAAACACACAGCTCAGATACGCCTGCTTACAAAAGGATGCGGACAGAGTTCATTGCGTCTGGCTGTTTTAATTACCTGCAAATCAAGTGATTTTGCTTCCTTCGTTTAGCGGGAGGCTTCTTTGAAAGCCATTTCCACTCCGATTGCCTCCATTAGTGAGTGGAGAGGATGCATCGGAGCAGAATGGGGCAGGCGGGGAAAGCAGAGGGCAGGGCTCTGAGGACAGGCATGGCTAAGACCGCGGGGAGCCGAGAAGAGAAGTGCCCCTCCCCTGTACACCTCGGAAAACTCTGTCCTGGACCCGGCTCCCCCCTGGCACCTGAAATCTGGAAGAGGACTGAACACAAGTTTTTTTGCCTGACAATGAACCACAGTTCATTGACTTGGGTGGCCCCTCCTCAGCTCTGGGTTGGTAGGGAGTGTCCCAGACTCCGTATTTGGTTACTCGGTGTGGTGTGGTGATAATAGCAGAGCCTGCTCCAGCAGGGACTCTGCGGATCGTCCCCTGCTGTGCTTCCTCGGGTCACCACCTGAAGATTATTTATTTCAGTGACTGGGCACAGTTCTTTTCTCCTCAGAGAAGAAAAGGTGGCCTAAACATTGCTTTCCTGAGGTGAAGAGTAGGCAGAAGGGTTGGACACTCATCTCACCCCTGGAGACTGGCGGTAAGGGCAACAGGAACCAGGTCTCAGGACCCGTCTGGCCATCCAGCTTCTTGCTCAACTTCTGTCCCACACCAAGGACCCTCTGGCTCCTCAAGTCTCCAGGAAACAGAAGACCTAGAGCGATGCACATCTACAGGAAGGAGAGGGAGCAAGTGCGGCCCACGTAAGCAGACATGCTCTGCGGTGGGCGGCGGGCGGGCATACAGAGTCCACACGTCTGAGCTGTGGCTGGTCTGACAGCTGCTGAGTTTGTCACGCACGTAATTAGATAAACTGCCTGAGCACAGAGATGGGGAATGCAGTGCCATTTAGTGGCTGCTACACAGGGGCCTTGATCTTAATTGAAGGCACAGTAGGGGGAGCCTCAAGGCAGTCCCAAAGCAACTTCTTCTTGCTCTAGTAATTTGACATTTGACTTGGAGTGATCGTCTTGAAGCTCACAGGTTCTGGGCTCCAGCTCCAGCTCCGAAAGGCCTGAGCTGCCAAAGCCAAGGCCACTTCTCTTCCCAGTCTCCCCCCAAGCAGCCTCCTGGAGGGATAGTTGTAAGTAGGGGCTCCATGTCTGTCTGTCTGCCCCTTTGTTGCTCCCCTCCTTCTTCCTCTTCCCTCAATGTTTTGGTGACCTTCTAAAAGTTCTGTTTGCTGTGACAGAACATTTCACAAGATGAACTTATGGGGGGAAAGATTTGTCTTGGCACATCAATGTGGTGTGTGTGTGTGTGTGTGTGTGTGTGTGTGTGATATGCATGTGTGTGAACACAAGCACAGAGGGTAGTGGAAGGTGTTGGGTCCCCCCTTTATCTATCTCTACCTTACTTCTTTAGGGAAAGTCTCTATTGAGTAGGCCGGTTGTCAATAAGATCCACTGACCTCCAGGCCCCGACAACTCTGGGGTTCCAGGGGAACTCGACGCCACACCCAGCCTGCCATGTTGGTGCTGGAGCCTGACCTCAGGTCCCCATGGTTGCGCAATGAGAGTTGCACATGTGCATGTGTAGGCGACCTTATATAATTCAATGGCTGTGGTAGAAAGGGACAGAGAAAGCTTACATGAAGGGATTCTGAGGCAAAGCCTTTTCCTTTGACTCTAGGACTGGAAGGTGAGCCTGCCAAAGGCTGACACGCCGGGGAAGTTAGAGAGAAGCAGGGGTGGGGTGTAGAGACAAGCAGAAGAGGTGCTGAAGACAGCGGGGAACAATGGCGGAGGTGGGAGGCTCAGAGACCGTAGCTTGTTTCTGTGCATGAAATCAGTGCAGTGCGAGACTTTCTCAGCTCAATAACTTATTAGCAATTTTTAATTACCGGGTTGTAATTAATTCATTCAGAATGCAGCTGTTCTGTGGAGCACGCCACACGTGCTGAACTGATAGTGTTCTTGCACATTTGCAGGGGACTCAGACCAAGACGTTTCTTGCTGAAACCCAAGGGGAAATAATCAAAGAGCGCACATGTTTGTTTGAAGCCATTTTTTTTTCTACTCTGGAAGCAGATTCTACAAGTGGAATAAATGCACCCCAAGGAGGTTGCAGTGGGGTGCGTGTTTGTGCTGGTGTGTGGGTAAATTTCCAGTTCAGCAGGACTCTAGTTGTGTACACTGATGCTGGCCAGATCTATAGAGTGGACAATTAAAGATTACCCACTGATTCCTGTGTATCCCTGAGGTCTTGGTGTTGTGTCTGGTGAGAGAAGCTATAGGCTGAGATTGTATGGATTGTGGGACTGGAGCTGGCCTTCATCCCGACGGTCACCCCCTCTCCCTCTGTACAGCATCAGTTCGAGTTCACACTGCTCTGCCTGGCTCTTTCCTGAACTCTACTTCTCCCTGGAATCCAAATCTTAGACATTCTGTGCCCCCTTGAAACCTTCCCCACTGTTCCTACCTGGCATCCCCTCTGTCTTTCCAAGATCCGCCTCCTGGGGCCCCTCTGCCGAGCATGCTTATGAAGTCTCTCCCTCCTCCACACTCTGATGGCAGAACACCTCTCTCATGCTCTACCAACATGTCTCCAAACTCTTCTGTCCACTCCAGGAACTGCGTCCTTGCTGGGTATCAGGTTCTCTTGCTTCTTGCTAACCAGGAGGGAACATGGGAGACTCAGCTCTCTTCCCAAAAGGAGCCTTCTGGAGGAGATCAAATGCTAGTCACTTTCTAAGGAAACAGTAGGACCCGTCTTGTCTCCTCTAGCTTGAAGGAAGAGCCACCAGCCCTCACTTTCCTGCCATATCCAGCGTAGCCTCTGTACTCTTAGGCAGCTGTGACCACCAGTACTTGAGAGGACAACTGAAAAGGACAAATGGTTTTGTGTCTCTAGGGGATTCAGGCCACAGTCGCATGGCCTCACGCATTTGGGTAGGACACTGTGGTAGTGGGAATGTGGTGTGGAAGGCTCTTCACCCCATGTTTGCTGGAAAGCTGAGAAGGAGACTATAGGCAAAAGAAAGTTCTGAAGGACACGCCCCGTGACCTGTTCTTCTACTTCTGAACACCTCAAAAAAAATGCTCCTGTCTCACAAATCAAGGCATTAATGTTAGAACCCTTAAACCCTCACAATTCCAGTCTAGTCTGTTTCTCCTCTCCTCTCCTCTCCTCTCCTCTCCTCTCCTCTCCTCTCCTCTCCTCTCCTCTCCTCTCCTCTCCTCTCCTCTCCTCTCTTCTCCTCTCCCCCTTCCCTCCCCCTCCCCCTCTCCATCTCCATCTCCCTCTCTGTCTCCTTACCATGTGACTCAGGTTCACCTTGAAATTTTGACAATTTTGCCTCAGCCTGCCCAGTGTCAGGTGATGAGCTTGCACCACTGGGTCAAGCTCCTGGTACAATCAGTAAAATATCTTCACAGACATAGTGAGTGAAGTACTTGACCAATCTCCTAGGCATCTCTCAGTGTAGCCAAGCCGATGATCAAGATTCATGGCCGTGTAATAGGGTATAGATTTTACAGCCTTTTGGACCTGCTCCTTGAGTGTGTCTTGCTGTCTGCAACAACATCGCCATCATCCAGAGGCCCTCAAGGCCACTCTGAGAAAAGCACTTAGTCAGCACAGACATGGTCCATTTCATTCTCACAACACCCCCATGGCATTATACCCACTTTACAGAGGAGGCCAGCCTCAGTGACCCAGTCCAAGGAGGTATAGCAACACACTTGGCCCCCAAAGCCCGGGTCTCAGTCCTTCCTTGTCAGAGGGCTTTGGAGCTGCAGAAGCTGCTCCTCTGGCATAGTCTAACCATGCCCATTCCAGCACAGCTCTGCAGCACGATCCCACATGTCCTGGCAACTAGACTAAAGTCTCTCGTGGCTGGCATAGCCAGGGATGAGAGTAACGTCCCTGGAAGGGCAGATGAGGTTTATAGGAGGATAGAATTGGCCCTGGGAAGGTATGGAACCTAAGTTAAGTTCTGAAGGCACCAAGAAAGATACAAGTAGCTCAGCAGCATTAACCACAACCACAACCAACAACAGCAATAATCTAATGATAACAACAGAGAGATGAAAAGAAAGACGGGAGAGAAAGAAAGAAGGTTCTCTGGCAGATTTACTTTACTAACATGTGGAGGAGGAGTTGAGTTCTCATGACTGTCCACCAACACTTCCGAAACACTAATCTAGGGTGCTAGAGAGACGGTGCAGCAGTCAAGAGCACTGGCTGCTCTTGCAGAGAATGGGCGTTCAGTCTCCAGTGCCCACATCTGCAGGATCACAAGTGCCTATAATTCTAGTTCCACAGGATCTGAAACCATCATCTGGTCTCTCACCCACAGACACAGATACACACACACACACACACACACACACACACACCACACACACACACACACACACACACACACACACAATACTTTTAGAACATTAATACTTGAAGGATAGAAAAGCCCAGTGAGCGTATGGTCTACTCATTTTTTAAAGTGGAAATGTAGATTATTTTCTTGGATGTCACTAGCTTGGAAGCATGCCTTGGGTCCTGGGCAATCTAAACAACATCTGCAAATACTCTGCAGGCTGACAAGGCTGAAGATAGGCTCTAACCACCCGTTTTGCTTCCATAATTTCATGCTTTGGAAACCCGCCCAAATATGCCATTATATTAGCCGTATAATGCAACCCTAGTTGGTTGAGGGATTGCTCAGAAGGCACATTTGCAGGAGGGAGAGTGTGACTTCAAAACCAAATCAGAACAAGTACCTTTGAAAGGGAAGGCCAGTGTGTATGAAGGAATGCACTGTGACAAGGTACCTTCAAACACAAGCTCTGCCGGAAGCCAGGCAGCGAGTCCCGTCCAGCGTCTGGGTGTATGACCTTGGCGGTCTTTGGAGTTGAAGAAAGGCACATCTCCCAAGAAGTCTTTCCCAGATTTCTCCATGCTCCTAACTTTGAACAAGGGATGCCTAGCTTCTGGTCCAGGAGGCCTGCGGTTAAAGCTACAAGCTTGAATAGAAGCCAGCCAGCGTTTGGATTTAGTCTGATTCTTCACACAGGCCAATGACTCCTAAATGAGACTGTATTTTATTTAGCAGTTACAAAGCCATCGGCTTTCTATTGGAGCCATGGCTCTGGGGGATGCTCCTTGCTTAGGGCTGATGTGCACCATCCACCCCTGTGAGTCCCTGCTAATGAGTGCCTAAGTCCCTCCAGGACACATCCTAAAGCAGTGGGTCTTAAGCTTCCTCATGCTGTGACCCTTTAATACAGTTCCTCACATTGTAGTGACCACAACCACAAAATTATTTTTGATGCTACTTCATAGTTGTAATTTTGCTACTGTTATGCATTGTGATATAGACATCTGTATTTTCCAATTCTTAGGTGACCCCCGTGAAGGGTCTTTCGAACCCTGCCTCAAGAGGTCATGACCCACGTGATTGAGAACTCTAGAGGAATCCTAGGCGACTGAGCCCTCCTGCCTGCCATATGACTCACCACTAGCAATAGGTGTTAAAAGGATTTCCCAAGAAGTCCAGACATAAGGACCAGGGGTAGAGAAGAAGTCCTGGTTCTAGGTGGACACTGTATGAAACATCAGGGCTTGGTACTCACAACCTCCTACAGCAGTCTCTCTTCGTCACTAGGCTATCTGGGCTCCGAGAGGTCCCCAGGAGCCTCCTAGGCAGAGCCTCTGTTCCTACCTCTGTGCTCCAAGCCTGTGGCCATGTTAGCTGAGAAGAAGCAATGACGATTCACATCAATACAGGGGGCCAGGTGTCATGCCACGTGACCTTTGTGTGTTTCCCTTACTTTGCATGGCCAGAACAAGCAGTGGTGGCCACCAGGCCCATGCTATAGCTGAAGGAGAGAGCAGAGACGACAGAGAGGCACCCAGGACCACACAGCCGAGACATACCAGAGCCCAGATGTAACCTGGTATTTTGGGACTTGTGGAGACATTGCTCGCTTGAAGGGGGGTCTGGAGGGGAACAGCTGTGCATTGGGGAGAGGGGGGTGTCACAGGACTGGTGATACAGTGCATTAGGAAGATCCAGTGCATAAATTCAATCAACACAGAGCCCAGCTCGAGACTGCCCCCGTCATCCCTCACTGCGGCAGGCTCTGGGACCCGTGTTCTTCCCCTCCTGTGAAATGAGAAATGCTGTTTGAATAACCGATGGCAGGGGAGGCTGTGCACACTCCAATGAGGAAATAAAAAACCTTCAGAAAGATGCAATTTGGGGGATATTGGAAACCAGAGAATGGAACATCAGTCTATAAAATTCAACACGGCCAATAAAGCTGGAGCAACTGGTCAAGTGTTTTAGTGCGCTCGGTTGCCGGGGAAGCGGCGGGGGCGAGAGCCGGGCAGCGCTTCCAGGCATCCGTCCTCAGCTCGTTGCCGTCCCATTTGCATAACGCACCTCATGATTTTGAAGCACCTCAACATTAGCGTCATGACCACGGCGATGAAAGTGTCACAGGCTTAAGTGCACCTTCCCGGAGCCCACGCCACCACAGTCAACCCAGAACAGCCTCTTTGTTACCAGGGTGCTGGCGGCTCATGGCGGAGGGAGGGAGCTGGTGGAGGCTCACATACCCGTGCTTTTCATTTAGACTGTGACCTCCCGACCCAGGCTTGTACTCTGTGGCACATGCACATGTCACAGGGAGCCCGTAAGGCCCAGCTCGTCACTGCAGAGTAGCTCAGAAGCCCTTGGTGGCTGGCATTTCAAACATACACATCTCTCTCCTACCTCCCTTACTATATCCAAAGCAGGAGATCACCAGATCGGAGGCGGGCAGCCCTTTCACCTCTAGCCCTTTCCTCTAGCTCAGCTAGGTTTTCCCAGCTGCCATGCCCTGTTTCTATAGCATAGGAAACTCAATGCACACATGGCTGTTTGACTCATGCTTACAAGCACCTCTGCAGGCCCCGGCGCACACTACTCGCTGAGGCCACATCAACACAGGGAACGGCGTTCTAGCCTCTAGCCTTTGTATCCACACGCATCTGTGAGCCTCTGAGCACCTTTGTGCTGTACTGTGCTGGGTGCTGAGAAAACATTAATACATAAAACAGAATCCCTCCCTGCAGCTCTTACGGTCTAGTTCCTTTCTTCCCACCTAAGCCCCGCGCACAGTGAGTCCTTTGGTCTGCCTCCACAGGTGTGTTCTGCTGTCTTCGCTGGCTTTGTTCAGAGCTTCTTTGAAAAGGCCAGGCATGGGATGCTCCCCCACTGGCTGGAGACCACTCTGCTAGTATCATCTGGTCATTTTAAATGCACCTGGTAACTTCCTGACTCGTGGAACTCTTTTCAGAGGGACACATGTGGTCTCTGTTGCCACTTTGCAAGGACACATGCTGGGTGGAGACTTGGATTGTACCTCATTACCTGGTGCCTAATAGAGACTCTAGATCTGTTAACGGTTTGGTTTGGCCTCCCTAGGTTCTATTCTCAGGGTAGGCAAGGGTGGAAATCTCTGGAGTAGGACTTAGACTTAATATATATTACTGAAAGGTCCCTGCTGCTATGGGGTTAATGTACCATCCCTTCTCTTTACTGCCTCTGTACCCAAGACCTGGGCACCCAGCATCACTGTCACTGGCCACAAGAGCATCAGAAGACCCATCACAGACCTCTGAAGCACAGGCCAGGGGCCCTCTTCCTACCTTTGAGGAAGCAGTCCTTGCTGTGCACACTGACAATGTGCCTGCCCAGCAGGCAGGCCGCGCGGCGGAGCTCGCAGTGGCTCCCGTAGAGCCTCCCATCGGAGCCGCACACAGGCATGTAGCGGGGTCTGCACACCTCCAGACAGTGGCACAAGGGCTGCCCTGTTGTCCTATTGAGCAAGCACCTGCTCCTGTGGCTGCAGAGTTTCTTCCCGCAGGAGGTCGACAGTCCAGGGCTGGGAAGACCTGTGGATGCACACAAACACAGAGGGTTAGCTCAGGACTGGAGAAAAAGAGTTGCAAGCAGTCTATGTTGCTCTTTTAGGTCATGAACAGTAGAAACACACAGGCCTTAACTTCTTCTGAGGCTGAGGTGACCCAAGGTGGGGTGTGGGGCCTCTGGCTACATGGAGTCCGTGGTCCTCCAATTAAAAGGGTTGTCTTGCTGTGCAGAGCTTGTGTTTTTATGAGATTCACTCTGAACATCTCAGACACAGCACCACGCATCCCTGAACCCGTGGGAGGGCCCTTGGGGGAATACTTGTGCTTTCATGGACTTACTTCTCCTTGCTCCCAATGGGATAAATGAAAACACCTAGTCCTGTGCTCACTAAGAGGTACCTGAGACCGGAGGACTGCTCCTATGCCCTACAGCCACTCCACAGACTAGAACTGCATCAAAATCATTATAAAGCTGGTTTCTTCTGCCATCTCTCCCTCTGTCTTTCACTTTCTTCTTTTCTCCTCTTATTCCTTTTCCTTGTATTTTTCTTTCTTTTGAGACAGTATCTCATACAAACCAGACTGACTACAAATTCCTGATCTTCCTGCCTCCACCCTCCAAGTACTGGTATTGAATGTATGGGCCACCACACCCATCGTTATCTTTCTTAAGTGATTATTTGCAGCCAGGCTGTGTACTAGGTCTCTGACAGGTCTCAATGTTCAAGAAGTAACTCTGCTTCTCTCTGATCTGGTCATTCTGGTTGAGGATGGAATGTGACAAAGCCATGATATAAATAAGGCCAGTGTGGTGGCTTAAATGAGAGCAGCCCCCATAGGCTCATGTATTTCAATGCTTGGCCCCCACTTGGTGGAACTGTTTGGGAAGGATTGGGGGTGTGGCTTTGTCGGAGGAGGTATGTCACTGGAGGTGGGCTCATGCCATTCCAAATGAGCTCTGTCTCTTTCCCTGCCTTGATCTTGTGGATCAGATGTAAGCTCTCAGCTACTACTCCAGTGCTATGCCTACCTGCCTTCCTGCCTGCCGCCTGCCTGCCTGCCGCCTGCCTGCCTGCCTGCTGCCATGCTTTCTGCCATGACGGTCATGGACTCACCCTCTGAACTGTAAGCCTCAACAAACTCTTTTATTGAGTCTCTTTGGCCATGGTGTCTTATATCACAGCAGTTTAAAAGTAACTAAGACAGCCAGGCCAGGAAGGAGCCATGGGATCCTAAGAGCTACTTTTCAGTTCAATGTCAGGCAAAAGTATAGCTGCTGGAAATTGAGAGAGCCGAACAGAAAAAATTAAGGAGTGCTGCGTCTACTCCGGGAAGCTCCTGCAGAGTCTAGAGGGGAAGTGTGGTAAGAAGGGGTTGGGGAGACCATACCATCAGCAGGGCCACAGGCATCTTCCTCCTACCCCTGACCAGTCCTCTATAGCATGATCTTTGTCTGCGGTTAGAAGCCAGAGACCCTGGAATTGGCAGTTACCATACTGCTTGAGTATGTCCCCTATATCTGACATACACCCACAAGGATCTTCGGACAGTGGTGCCCAGAGGCAGGTGGCTGGGGGATGGCTTATATCACTGGTAAGAGAGAAGTCCATCCAGAGCATAAAACTAATATTCTCCTCTAGGAGAAGAGTCCAGGGAACTATCTGGTGCCATTGATAACAACATATGGCATGCTGAGACTTTTTTTTTTATAAAGAATGAAAAGTTCAAATAATTCCAATGTGTATATGGTGTTTCCAGCTATGGGAATGTTTGCACTCTGCTGAAGCAGTGGTCTTCCATGCTTGTTGCGGCAGTACACACTGTAATCTCAATGTCTGGGAGGTAGAGGCAAGAAGGCTAGTCTTGGCCTGGACTACATAACATGTGCCAAAACCAAAAACCAAAACCAAACAAAAAAGCAAGTAAGACTGACCAACCCATCCACCCACCCACCCACCAACCAACCAACCAGCCAAACTATCTCCAATATGCTATTCAAGACAAAATGGTTCTGGCTGTCAGCACTGAGCCTTCAGGCCCAGCTTCTTCTTCTCCTTAGGACAAACATGTTTAAGGGAAAAAACAAGAATCCTTCTTTTTCTGTTTTGGTTTAAGTCTGCTTTTCATCAACATAGATTTGAAAGGGAAAAAAAATCAGTTATGGGAAGATTAACTACTTGATTCAATAACTCATTTAAATTCCCCTAACCTTGGCAAGTTAAGAAATATCGACTCTTTTTCTTGCATCATAATAAACTCGAAGGTCAACATATCTCTGCAGCGTAAAAGGGCAAAACCAGAGCGGGGTGTGAAAATCTCCTTTATCCGCTTGGCTGACGGTCCCCACGTCTCTGCAAAGGCTCGCTCCACTCCAAAGCCACCCTCCTACCCCAGCAGCTTTTCTGTAGAGGCTGAAGAGTGCTGAGAGCAGGCTCTTAGCAGAGGAGCTCTGGGCTGGAACCCCCCTTAACCCCCCTCAACCTCCTCCTAGCCCACCCCATACCCCCATCCCCTACGCCTAGGGCTTCCGGTTGCTTTGCTATCAAGTGAGTTTGATTAGCAGCATTCTCCTGGGTTGGGAAATGGGCCACTTTGGAAAGCGCTGGCAGCTACTAGGAGAAACTAACACAGTGCTGAAACAATCAGCTTTTCTTTCTTTCCCAAGACAGGGCAAGGAAGTGAAGCCTTACCACTAGATACTGTTTCTATAAACTTCCTGTGCCAGCAAAACAGAACCGAAGGCAGTCCATTTAGAAAAGAAACCCCTGGCGGGGCAGTGGTGGCTCACGCCTTTAATCCCAGCACTTGGGAGGCAGAGGCAGGCGGATTTCTGAGTTCAAGGCCAGCCTGGTCTACAGAGTGAGTTCCAGGACAGCCAGGGCTATACAGAGAAACCCTGTCTCGAAAAAACAAAAAACAAAAAACAACAACAACAACAACAAAAAAAAAAAAAAAAAAAAAAGAAAAGAAACCCCTCAGACTCAGCTGTGCTGCTGCTTCTCCAGCTGTGACCCCTTTGCTCTTCCCCAGTGCATATCAGGTCTGATTTACCCCGGAGGGTCGTTCTTCTTATAGGCATGGTCCCTAGAACGTGTGCCCTGGCTCTAGCTTTAGGGGGCTCCACAGGGGCTGGACCACTGTCCTTCTGTGGCCAGAGAACACTCAGATTTTAAGGAACAGAACAATTTTAAAGGACAATTTAGTGATGCCAGGCCTGGCACGGGCAGGGTGACAGGGGTTACATGTAGTGATCGTTTGGAATCCATCTTTATCTGCCTCTCTCAAGCAGGGCAGGAAGGACCTGAAGCAGGTTGGGACATGGAGGATATACATATTCCTGGAGGTTCCTTCTTCAGATAAGACACCCCTAGAGAAGCAGAGGAAAGGGAACTTCAGAGACCGCCTCCTCCACCCAGACTTCTTTGAAAAGCCAGATTGTATTAAACACCACTGTCCACTTCTCCACGTAAAATGCGCACACCGATTAGCTTGCCGGCGGCTTTCTGTAAAGTGCGCTCTGAGGAGGTCACGGTTAAGAAAACACCTGTGCCAACCTGTGGCCATGGAAGACAACGAGACTGTTCACCTTCTCTCTTTGCTGCGGAAATCAGCTGTTGGCAAATATTTGATCCCTAATTATTTGCAATTAAGACAAAAGGAGCTTTTAAAGCCCCATGCATGTCCCTCACCAGGCCATAGACAGCAGGCCCCATGACGGGGGTGGGGGTGAGGGTGGGGGTGGGGGTTGGGGTTGGGGGTGTGTGGGGGGGTGGAGCTTGCCTAGGCAGGGACAGGCATGGATGGAGCCGCTGACCATGAGGTAGTTTCCTCATTAAACCAGCCCCTCATCGCCACATCCTTCCCGTCATTAAAGCAGAATGACTTCCCCACTCCTACCGGGACGATGATAAAACAGTAATGGGAAAGGTAACGGAGTGAGACTCCCAGCAACTGCCTCCAGTGTTTATGAGGACAACCGTGATGCGTGAAAAAGATCGTACATGCCTAATTTATAGTCATAAAGGAAGTCGTTTACCCAGGTTAAAGACTGATCATCTTGCCAAATAAGCTGCTTCTCAACCCTGATTAAATTTACTGAACATGGGTAGACGTGGGAATCGGTACATTAAGGGACAGTGGTGGAGCTACAGATCTATTGTACTAGTTGGTGCTGAAGACCCTCCACTGTCATTCAGAGAGGACTCTGGATGGGACTGTTACAGACCTGATGGCCAGGATGAGGTGTGACTCAATAGTAGTCTGAACCCCACGGGAGGCTGTTCAAGGTAGGCGAGTTCCAGGATAGCGTCTGGATGCAGAAACGGAGTCTGACCCACCTGCAGCGTTGAGTGTGGCTTCCTAGTAGCACAGTGTACTTGAGAACCCAGTGGGCTATTTTGCTTCCAAACTCCGGCTCCTTGGCCCTCAGGAAAATGAGTGTTCCCATCTCAGAGATGGGGTGACAGGAGGGAAATCTACAGCTGAATGTCGCCTTCAAGAGTCATGTTGGCACTCATTGTGATTGTGTCGGGGCTAAAGAGAGTTAGAGGAGGCTGGGACACTGCCTGGCTTCTTTTCTTACTGCTGTAGCAAAAGAGCTGACAAAGCAACTCACGGAAGGAAAGGCTTACTTTGGCCCACCATTGGTCGACACGGTCCATCACGGCAGCAGGAGCATGGGGCGGCTGGTCACACCGCATCCACACTCAGGAAGCAGAGACTGAGGGATGCTGTTCCTCAGCTCACTCTCATCTGTCTGGGGTCCCAGCCCCTAGGACAGTGTTGTATTCACTGTAGGTCTTCTCTCTTTACCTAAACCTTTCTGGAAACATCCTTACAGAAGGTCCAGAGGTGTGATTCCACGGGGATTCTAAGCCCAGTCAAGTTGAGAGAGAAGATCAACCATGACAGTCACGATTGCGTGAGTGCCACCATAGAAGTGAGGTGGACACCCGAGTAGGTTCCTGATCAACTTCTCTTGTCATCTCCTAAGCCCTCTCCTGCCTTCCGGTCTTATCAATGAAGCAGTGCAGAGACCATGTTCTTGAATTTTTTTCAGCCTCTTGAAACAAGACCAAATAGACTTCTTTTGTTTATAATCTACCCAGTCTATGGCATTCTGTTAATGCAAGAGACAATAGTCTAAGATGAAGGGAGACCCATTCATGTTTCCACTTAGGATGTGGACTGATGACTGACATGTTTTCTCCAGGGTTGTGGCTCCTGTTTGGTACAGACAGCGGCCCTGCCTTTCCCTCCAGTTATCTTGGGAGTGTCTGTTCCCTCTCTCAGATAAAGCCACATGCCTCCTGACCGCCACCAGAGCTTATACAAAAGACCCCAGGATGAGATCCTCCAACTTCATGTAGACCCCGTGAGGTCATAGAGATGCTCTGAGGAAACCGCTCACTGCTGAGCCCAAAGGAGTGAGTTGGATATAGGAGAGAGAGGAGCACAGCACCAAGAAGAACCTCGAGAATCTCGCCTACCATCATGTGCCTCACCTGGGCATGACCATGGGCAGCTGGGTGGAATGCTCACTCATCTATGCATTGTGTATGTGTGTGTGTGTGTGTGTGTGTATGCATGCATGAGTGCACATGAGTATGCAAATTCATAAGTGGAAGGCAGAGGTCAATCTCAGGGGTTATAAGTGTCATTCCTTTGAATGTCTTGTTTTATTTATTTTTATTTATGCGAGTGCATGAGCACTTTCATAAGTTATACACACCATACGCACCATGCAGATGCAGATGCCAGTAAAGGCTAGAGGGCATTGGATTCCCCTGGCACTCAAGTTACACGCAATTCTGAACTACCTGATGTGGGTGTTGGGAATCGAACCCAGGCTCTTTCCAAAAGCAGTGACTGCTTGTAACCGCTGTGCCACCTCTGCAGCCCCAGCCCCCACTCCCTTTTATAAGACAGGGTCTCTCTCACTGGGACTGGGGGTATTGATAATTAGGTTATTCTGGTTCAGTCTGTCCGCCCGGGAGCCTCCTGGTTCACATATGTGCCACTGCACCTGGCCTTGGACATGGATGACTCAGGTTCCCCAGGCTTGCATGGCAAGCATTTTCCTACTGAGCCATCTCCTCAGCTGTAGTCGCATCTTATTCATGAGGAGGAGATTGGTTCTGAGGGGAACTGGGGAAGTTAAATGCACACAGGAGGAGGAAGGCAGAAACGAGGTAGTTGGGCATGGTTTATTGCCAGTGAGTGACCTACATAGGCTGAGGAAACCAGGACCCCTCGGCGTACCTTCCTCACTGGGAATCATTTGTATTGTTACTGGAGTAAATGTTTGAGTTCACACGTGACCTCATAGTCCAGGCTGTTAAGGGATGGTAAGTGTTGAGGTAGCTTAGGTCAGGCCTTTGGCTTCTATAGACCTGTTAGACAAGGCACCAGAGTGACAGTCTGAGGCCTTGTCTTATTCCTGGGGAGCCGGGGCAGGGCCTTCATCCTTCCCAAATGGAGTGTTAGCCTCACCCTCAAAATGAGACTCCAGAAAAGGAGGGCCATGGCTTTAGAGACATTGTTCTTCAGAGAGGTACTATGACAGGAGAGAGGGGACCAGAGCCAGAGGCCCAGGCACCATGGATGTGCAATACCACTGAGCCACGTCAGAACTTGTCCCGGGCCTTAGAGTTTCCTTCAGGTGCCCTCAAGCCAGCACACATCTGAACCTTTATTTACCAGGCCCATGCTCCTCGGTGCTTGGTAGTAGCCGTGTGACCCAAGAAAAGCGCCTTGCCTCTCCTATCTAAGATTATAAAGAGCATCTATCTGGTCCGTAGGAGATGGCTGAGAGGGCTGAGTGAGTCACTCACCAGAGGAGACTGATTTGCAGCAGAGACTGGGTCGTCTGAGTCAACAATAGGAAGAACAAACAGCTGGAAATGAGGGAGCCCCAGGACTCGTCAGACTCAAGTACCTATGGGCATGGCGCAGTGGCGGCTGGCTTCGGGAGGCCAGCCTTAAGGGAAGCGAACACGCTCATGTTGACAGTATTGACTGGGCATAGAAGGCAGACTGGAAACAGCTTGCCTGAATCCCCACAGAACACTTCCCCGGCAGTTACCTCGGGATTTGGTTGGAGCATGGCAACTCTGTCCAGCTTCCACGCTGGGCGAGGCTGACTTCACAGGCTGTCAGGACAAAGGGACCAGAGTTGATTGATTGGAGGGCAAGCCCTGTGGGTCCCACAGGGTTCTTGAAACTCACTGTCCAAGGCAGCCTTGCAGGGTCTAGGGCATCAGTGTGTGTGTGTGTGTGTGTGTGTGTGTGTGTGTGTGTATGCATGTGTGAGTATGGTAGCTACAGGACAACCCTGGCTCATGTTCTGGCTCTGTTCACCTTTATTGAGATAGGGTCTCTTACCAATCTTGGAATATACCAAGGGATCTGCCTCTGTCTCCTTCCCCATCCTGCCTGGTTTTTAAAAGTGGGTTCTGGGCATCAAACTCAGGTCTCCTGTTTACCAGGAAGGCACTTTACGGACTGAAACGCCCTGGACTCTATCTCTTAAAGACTAATCACCCCTTTTGTTTATTTTAGTTAATTAGCTGCATGGTGCTGGAGATGGAACCCAGTGCCTTGGGCAGGGTACTTCTCATCCTCCAGTGTGCATCTACACGGGCCCACCATGAAGTTAGTTCAAAGCTTATATCATCCTTCCTGACCCTTTTAAGGATTGTTACGAATGTCTTCTTCCCCTCTGCAGTGTGGAAGGACAATGAAAACTCTGGCCTCACTAGTTCTAGAACTTTCCCCCAAGCATCAAAAGAGCTCATGGGTTCTGTTGAGGGCTTCTTTCTGGCCCTTTGCCATAAAATTGGGGAATCTGTGCTCCCCAACAGCAGACCCTGGAGCAGGGCCCCAGGCAGCCACATGGGGTCTTCAGTCCTCAGAGTGCCAGGGCCCAGCATGAGGTCTCTGTAGTGTCAGCCCAGGCTGAAAAACATCACCACCCATATGTAAACTGAGGACATACGCCCAAGACAATGTTTTAACCTGGAGATCTTCCTGCGACAAGAACACTATAAAGGGAAGCCATCTTACTCCTCCTTCTGTCTGTTCAATCAAGTGATCTGACCCAGCTTCAGAGGGCTTATTTCTAAAACCTTCCTGTGAACGAAAGCAGCATAAAAATTCGGACTGCTAAAGGACTTTCGCTGCTGGGGTGGCGGGGGTGTTTCCTTTACAAAATGGCTTTATTTTAGAGTACTTCATGCAAATAAATTCCTCTCCTCAAGTTCTTTCCTTTGCAGAAAGCCCTGCCAGCTGCCCCAGTCTTAGGTTCTGTCAGCAGGCCCCTCGTTTTCCCTCTAGGTACTTCAGGTACTTCTAGGACTTCAGTCCCTCGACACTTTCTCTGGCTCCTCTGAGTTCCCTCCATCTCCGAGCTGATGGCACCAGGTGCTGCTGGTTTCCATGAATCTGCAGCGGCTTATCGATGCCCCAGTGTGTGGGTTTGTTCCAGTTCCTCCACTAATGATCAAAGGGCACTACTCCCCTGACTGCCTCCAATTATTTTAGGAATTACTGTGGTGAGCTCCGTGGGAGGGGTTGGAAGGGACTGGAATGTCTTCCCCCACTTTCTAGAGATTTAAGCAGCCTAAAAGGATGCTAACTTCTAGAGCCCCTTACAACCTGTGGGTGTGTCTCTGTCTCCAGGTCAGTTCTTCGTCTTGATTAGATCTCACTTGTCATGGATGGGTCAAGATGATAATGTGTGTGACACTGTATCTGGAATCACTTAAGAGGCAAGCCTCTGGGTGGGACTGTGAGGGACTATGGTTTAAATTAGCGTCTGGGCGTGCCTGTGGGGGATTACCTTGGTTAGGTTAATTGGGGTGGGAAGACCCGCCCACCAAAGGGGGCGCCATTCCCTAGTTGGGATCCTAGACTCTACAGAAGGAGAAAGTGAGCTGAATGCAAGTACTTAGCTCTCCGCTTCTTGGTTGGGGACGCAATGCCATCAGCTGCCTCACTCTCTGCTGCCCTGCCCTGATGGGCTTGACCTGGGAGGCAAATTCTCTGTTTCAGGGTAATTTTAATAATGGCAACAGGAAAAAAAAAAAAAAAAAAAAGCTAAGATGCATGGTCTCAGGCCTGACTACACTTTTCAAGGGAGAAAAGAAAAGATTAACTTGATGCAGGAGAGATGGCTCAGTGATTAAGTGCACTAGCATCTTTTCTATAGAATCTGTTCTGCAGGATCCACAGGATGGCTCATAACTGTCTAGAACTACAGTCCCAGGAGATCCAAAGTCCTTTTTTTGGCTTCTGAGACACACACACACACACACACACACACACACACACACACACACACACGGTGCATAGATATATCTGCTGGCAAGATACCCATAGACCTAAATAAATAGTTAATAATACAAGTTGAATATTAGCTCATATACAAATGACTATTTTACAATTAGGGTGGCAGTTTCTCCTCAGATACCATTCCCTTTATCTCAGTGGGACAATCGGCCATAAAAATAGCTATTGGATAATATTGGGTAACAAGACAAAGATTAGTAATATTATTTGATTCTAGGTGTGACCGTGAGTTTTAATTGTCAGACTGGCACATCCCAGAATTCATCTGGGAAGAGGGTCTTGTCGAGGGCTCATGTCGGTTTGTGAGCATGTTTGTGGGGACCGTCCTGCTAGCCTTGCCTTGCATTGTGCTGATGTGGGAAGGTCAAGGCTAAAAGCTGTTGATACCATTTCCTGGCTTAGGCCCTGGACTGTAGAACAGCAGAGAGCGGTGAGACCACACACACACACACACACTCCGTGCTCTCTGCTCTTGGGGGTGGATGCGATAGGACTTGCTGGCCTATGATAGACTATGACCTAGGTGAGTGTGAACAAACCCGTTCTCCCCTGCTCGTCAGGCTGTTCTATCACAATGAGAGAACGGGAACCTGGCACTAGGTTCAGTGGAGATGAAACCTCTGGCGGGTGGGCGGAGCAGCTTGCTGGGTCTGTTCCTCTCAAAGCCAGAAGAATCCATGGCGGCGTGTCTTCCTCTATTACCTCCACAGGGACCAGCAAACGCTCTGTCCTCACAACAGGCTCACACCATCAGTGGTCATCTGTCAGACACTATATGAGCTGATTATTGCACTAAGGTCTGAACTTCACCCATAACCGTATACACAGGGAGGTCTTGCCGGCCGAGTAAGGAGGAAGGAACAGAACCGAGGCTTCCAGGAGGCTAACTCAAACAGTGACACAGAAACTCAAATTCCAAGAAAATCAAGGTGTGTTTTATTTTAATGGGTATTTTAATTTTAGAGGACAATCATAGAATTTTAGGAAGGGAATTATTACTATTGAGACTCAAATTAATGGCATCCGACATCAAATAGAGACTATATGTAGAATGACCCAGAACAGAAGGGGAAATAAAAGAAATCTGAAAAATGCAATCAGTGCCAGGTGCTTCAGGGATGGTCCAGCTTTAAAGGGCACTGGCTGTTCTTGAGAGGACCCCGGTTCTGTTCTCAGCACCTGCATAGTGGGTCACAGTTGTCTCTAATTCCACTCCAGTTCTAGGGGATCTGGTGCCCTCTTCTGGCATTCTTGAGTACTGCAAACACATAGGGCACGTACAAGTAGCAAACACACACACACACACACACACACACACACACACACAGTAATTTTTTTTTTTAAAAATCAGTCCTTCAAAGTAAAATTCTTAAGTAAAAAGCAGTAGAAAAAAACCTTTAAATATGTCCCCATAAGTAGCCAATCAGAGAGTGTTTCCAGTTAAAATTGGGAATCAGACAGGCATTGTTATTATCACCATCATTATTGAAAAAGGAAATAGCCAAGATAGAAAAATGAATTAACCTTAATGTTTAAAAAGGAAAGGCAATGAGCAGTTACTACCGGCTGCTGATTATATATACTTACAGACCCAAGAGAGTGGGGGGAAGCACTGAAATTAGCCAGGCCTGGTGGTGTCGTCTGTAATCCTAGCTACTCGGGAAGCTGCGGTTGGTAGAGTGACAGATCAAGGGCAGCCTGGGTTACAGAGGGAGTCAAGGATAGCCTGGGTTATTTATGGAGTCAAGGATAGCCTAGGTTACAGAGGGAGTCAAGGACAGCCTGGGTTACAGAGTCAGGGGCAGCCTGGGTTACAGAGGGAGTCACAGGCAGCTCGGGTAATGTATGGAGACCTTGTCTCATAAATGAGAAGACATAAAGGCGGCTGGGAATGCTGTTCAGTGATCGAACGCTCACCTCCCTGCCAAGCATGTACAAGGCTCTAGGTTAATGTCCAGTACTGAACAAAAAAAAGGATAAAATTATAAAACAGCCATGATAAAGTAGTTGGACAGATGATAAATGTGTCAAAATTAACCATTTTACTGTATATTAGCAATAAATAATTAGACACAAAAAAGGGGAAACAGTTCTCTCACAATAATAGCAAAACCCATAAAATATTTATGAATAAATTTGATGAGAAAGCCATAGGACCTATGTGAAAAGGACTATAAAATCTTATTGAAGGTCATAAAATAAGATTTGAACAAATGCAAAGTCATTTCTTATTCTTTCAGTGGGAAGACGTTCCCATAAATTTATACATTTAATATAATCCTTTTGAAATAGTATAAAGTGGTCTTTAAAAGTTCATTTGAAAGACTAAGTGGCCTCAGATAACCAGGAAAGATAAGGAGAGACCAGGGAGGGGGTGCTCAGGCAGGTGTTAGAAGACTGGAGGAGAAAGCCGCTGACACACAGAGAGAGGCATGATACTGAGGCAGGAGTAGGCGAATCAATGAGCACAAACTAAAAGAGAGGATGCAGGAATAAACCACAGCATATATGAAAATGCTGCGGTCCAAGTGTCCTTCCGATGGAGGTAAAGGTACTGCTTCACAGATGGCCCTGGCTCCGCTGGCTGCCCACACCAAGAAGTCAGATTCAAGTAACTATACATTCTTCAATTATTCTTATTAATAATGAGTGGATATGAACACGAGACAATAAATAAGTTATTAACTTGATCAACCGAAGCTAATTATCATTTGTCGGGGGTTGATCCTGAGGCATCGTGTGTGCGAGGTAATTGCTGTGTCCACTGTGGGACTGCACACACATCAGAGCCCTGTGGACACGCGTGTGCTCCTTCATCCGGTTAAAGACGAGTTTCATTTTGTTTTGGACTTGGCCATTTGTCCGTCTCCCCTGCGGACTTCCTCTATCCACCTTATTCCCTGGAGTCAGGATCTTTTGCTGACTGGAACGCCCGTCGCTTTGACTAGGGTAGCTGGCTGCCTAGCAAGCTCTTGGGATCCTCCCGTCTGGGTCTCCCCAGGGCTGGGGTTACAGGCATGCACAGCAATGCTGAACCTTTTATGTGGGTGTCGGGGATAGGAACTCAGGTCCTCGTGGTTGCTAAGCAAGTGCTCTTGCCCACTGAACCATCTCCCTGTCCCCCAACCTTCACACTTCTATGCAATATATTATTTCATATACTTTTATGTAAGTGAACCACCTGCCCTTGTCTGAGATCTAGTTCCTTTGATACCATAGGTTTGATCCGCATCTTTTCATATTAATCCATTTATTTCCCCTTACATGACCCACTGAACGGCCTACCATCATGCAACAGTCTGCACTAGGTTGTTGATTGCATTTTTCTCTTCCTCTTTCTCTCATTTCATTATTTTTAGGGGCAGTATCTTTCACAGATTCCTCCTTTTACACATTTAAAAATTGAATAGAAATTATTTTTTTTAAAAAAAACAGCCTATTTATTTCATGAGTGTCAGTGTTTTGCCTGTAGGGAGTGCACCGCGTGCTCTTGGTGCCCACAGCGGCTAGAAGGGGCATCAGATCTCTAGAGCTGGAGTGTCAGGCGGTGCTGAGCCACAGTGTGGGTGCTGGGAACTGAACCTGGGACCTCTGCGAGAGCAGAACGCATCCTTGAATGCCGAGCCACTGATCCAGCCCAAAATAGACTTTCTTTATTCTTCGGTTTACAAAGTTCACTTACAAAAAGTAATTAGCTGAAAGACTAAAGTTAATTAATATTTTACTCTCCATATGAGACACCCAGAAAGAATGAACTCTCACCACTTTTCTAGACTTATAAATAACTGACGGTCACTTGCGTCGATTTTTATATTTATTGCAATACCTCATTGTGCTTCCAATCCTCTTAGCTGCATTTGTCTAAAATGCCCACTTTATTTATATGTTGAGCTGGAGTGTTACGGGGTCGGTGCCAGGCAATCTCTACCGCTGAGTCTTCATCTAAGTCCCCTTTATCACTTTAAACATTTATTTTAATGAACCTGAATAGAATATATAATCTGAAATAAAGATTTAAATGGCCTTTAAGAGGGGAAACCAAAAGGAGACCTAAGAATCAGAGGCTTGCTTGTGCACACACGCAGGGAGCCTATAAAAAATACTAAAACTGGAAGTTGTAACGTAAGCTCAGAGGACCTGGTGAGGGCCTGCCAGGCCCTGTGCATGCTGCCAGCATCTGTGAGCTCAGGGGGCTTTGCTCATGTCCGTCTAGAGGGACTTGTTTTCTTGGTGTCCTCCATCCCCTCCGGCTCTTCAGAGGTGTTCCTTAACTGTGAGGGGAGGGATTTGATGGTGACATCTCATGTCTTAGTCAGGGTTTCTATTCCTGCACAAACATCATGACCAAGAAGCAAGTTGGGGAGGAAAAAAGGGTTTATTCAGCTCACACTTCCACACAGCTGTTCATCACTAAAGGAAGACAGGACTGGAACTCAAGCAGGTCGGGAAGCAGGAGCTGATGCAGAGGCCATGGAGGGATGTTACGTACTGGCTTGCTTCCCCTGGCTTGCTCAGCCTGCTCTCTTATAGAACCCAAGAATACCAGCCCAGAGATGGTACCACCCACAAGGGACCCTCCCCCCTTGATCACTAATTGAGAAAATGCCCCACAGCTGGATCTCATGGAGGCACTTCCCCAACTGAAGCTCCTTTCTCTGTGGTAACTCCAGCCTGTGTCAAGTTGATACACAAAACCAGCCAGTACAACTCATTCAGGGCAGAGTGTTCCAAGGTCTCTCACTCTCTGCAGAATGTCTGACTGTGGGTCTTTCTACATGTTCCTATCTGCTGCAGGAGGATGACTCTCTGATTATGGCTGTGCAAGAATGAGTGTAGCAGAATATTACTAGGAGTCATTTTATCACTACATTTTTTTTTTTTTTTGAGATCAGTATTGTTTGGTTTTATCTTAGGTCCCTGGGCCATCTAGTCTCAAGTTCTTGGTCACCTGAGCAGTGTCAGGTATGGGGTTCCATCTTGTGGAGTGAGCCCGAAGTCAAATCAGTTTTTGGTTGGTTCCTTTTACAAGCTTTGTGTATTTTATTTGGTTACATTTTGATGGGTTATTTTTTTGGGGGGGAGTGTTCTACTTTGTTTTCTTGGTTTTGCGGGATTTGTTGTTGTTTTGAGTTTATATTTGTTTTTTGAGAAAGGACTTAAAGTTGGGTATGGGACGAGGAGAGGCTCTGGAAGGCGTTGGGAAGAATATGATAAAGGCATATTTAAATATAAAAATGTTTTAAATAATAAAACTACAAAGATCACGTTATCTCTGAGGAATATGCACTTACAGAGAGAGGCGAGAGAAATTAGTAAAAATTGAGTTGATTTTGAGATGTAAAATATTTACATGAGAGCACTGATTTTTCTGTTTAAACATTTATAAGAATCAAGAGTAGTCTTGATTGAGAACTCATTTTGTTTAAAACATTTCTGTTAACTTCTGAGCTATGCTAATGCTATGCTAATGAAAATGTCCATTCTGGTGTATTTTTTTTTTGATGCAGGATCTAAAGCTTTATGATCTACTGATTGTCGCTGGAGTAAATTTGGAAAAAAAATGGAGAAGGGTGCAAATCACATCCTGTATACTTTGCTGCCTAATGATTGAGACTATATACAAAAGTTATAAAGAATAAATGTAAGAGAGTTAATTTACAAAGGGAAACTATAAATATTTGTGTTTAGTCGGCATGTATTTTATTAGGTTTCTTGAAAATGAGCAATTATGGGCTGGAGAGATGGCTCAGCCATTAAAGGCTAGACTCACAATCATAAAATATAAGAAAATGAGCAATTATGTCTTTTATAAATCCTTAAGAATTCTTACCCATCTACCATCCCTTCTACCTTATCATCTATCTATCTATCTATCTATCTATCTATCTATCTATCTATCTATCTATCTATCTTTTCTTTCCGGGGTATTCTGATTCAACATATGTTTCAGGTTCTCATTCTATTAAATACTCCTTTCACATTTTTCACTTTCACTTTTTCTGTGCTACATTCTGCATACTTTCCTCAAATCTATCTTCCAGACCAAGAATTCCCTCTTTAGCCATTGCTAATCTTCTCCTAGTTCTCATTCAATTGAGTAAATAAAGCTGGATATCGATGACGATAGAAACTACAGAACATACACAAATTCACAGATACTAAATAACACTAACTTGTTTATTACTACTGAATGATAATTGGTCAAAGATAATAGTAATGGGTCAAGGATGAAATCAAGGAGATTTAAAATTTATAGAACTGAATGAAAATGATCCCATATCAAAATTTATGGGAAATGAAGAAGACAGTCCTAAGAGGAAGTTTACAGCATTGAGTGCATTTGTCAAAAAGTTCTAGAGATATAAAATCGATTGGTTAATGATGACCCTGGAGGCCTTGGGAAAACAAAATACGCCTCCAAAAAGTAGATGGGAAAAGATCAGTAAAATAATGAATACAATTTATAAGATAGAGGTAAAAAATTAAACACACACACAAAAATCCATGGAAAGAAGAGTTGGTTCTTTGAAAAGATGAATGACATTGACACATCTTTAGCAAAATTAAACTAAAAAAAGACAAGGGGAAGCCAGGTGTGGTGACACATGCCTTTAATCTCAGCACTTGAGAGGCAGAGCCAGTGGATCTCTGGGCATTTGAGGCTAGCCTAATCTACATAGTCTACATAGTCCAGGATAGCCAGAGCGACATAAGGGAGATCCTGCCTCAAAAGGGGAGGAGACCCAAATTAATAACATTAGAAATAAGTGGGAGATATTACAACAGACACTGAGGAAACTGAAAGATTCATACAGATGGTCTTTTTAAAAAATCTATATTTCACTACACTTGAAATATCTAAAAAGAAATGAAAGAATTTTAAAACCATATGTAGCCTAGCAAAGCTAAATCAAGATGAAATGTACAATTTAAATAGACTCATGTCATTCAATGAGATAAAGCAGCAATTTAAAAATTTCCCAAATTAAAAACAAAAACAAAAACCCAGGTCGAGATAAATTCAGTGCATAATTCTAGCAGACTTTCAAAGAAGAACTAATATCAATATCCCTAAAATCAGTACACAAAATAGAAAATGAGGGAGCACTTTCAAATTCTGTTTATGTAGCTGGTGTCACCCTGGTACCCAAACCAGACAAAAACCCAACAAAAAAGAAAATTATAGGCTAATATCTCCAATAACATGGATGCAAACATTCTCAATAAAATACTTGTATAGAAAACTCAAGAACACATCAAGAAAATTATTCACCAATATTAATTTGGTTTTATCCCAGAGATGGTTCAACATAGATATATTAACAAAGATAATAAACCACACAAAAAGACAAAGACAGAACTACATGATCATATTAGTAGATGCAGAAGAGGCCTTTGACAAAATCCAACATCCCTTCCCGGTAAAAGTTTAGAAGAATTTAAGGATAACACGGGGCTTATCTCAACATAAAAACAACAAACAGCAAGCCCACAACCAACATCATTCTAACTAGAAAAATTCAAAGCATTTTCACTAAATGTAGGAACAGGACAATGATGTCTGTTCTCCACTCTCCTGTTCAATGTCGTGCTTAAAGTCTTAACTAGAACAATAAGACAAGTGAAAGAGATAAAAGGGATAAAAACAGGAGAGGAAGAAGTCAAGAGCACGCTGTCTACAGATGACAGGACATATATATATATGTATATGTATATATATATATACATATATATATATATATACATATATATATATATATATATATTCCCATTCCTAAAGACTCTACCAATGATACAAAACTTACACACAAAAATTCTATTCACAGACAACAAACACATAGAGAAAGGACCAGGGAAACAATTTCATTCACAATAGCCTCGAAAATCATCCTGGAATAAATTTAGCCATGAAAGTGAAAGACGTGTACACTGAAAACTTAAAGACACTGAAAAGGGAAATTGAAGAAGAATCAGGAGTGGAAAGGCCTCCGTGCTCGTGGGTTGTCAGGGTAAATACTGTGAAAATGCCCATCCTACCAAAAGCAATTCACAGAGTCAAAGCAATCCTCATCAAACTTCCAATGCAATTCTTCAAAGAAATTGGGGAAAAAAATCTTAAATTTCATATGAAAACTCTCTCTCTCTCTCTCTCTCTCTCTCTCTCTCTCTCTCTCACACACACACACACACACACACACACACACACACAATCAGGAAGCTGAAACAATCCTGAACAATAATAAGAGTTGAAATTTTCAGTTTTGAAATTTATTCCCAAAACTATTTTATTCTTCACAAAGACATTTGGCCATTTATTTCTTGACTTTTTTTTTTAATTGTATTTTCTATTTAAAAATATTAAACATAGCCGGGCGGTGGTGGCGCACGCCTTTAATCCCAGCACTTGGGAGGCAGAGGCAGGCGGATTTCTGAGTTCGAGGCCAGCCTGGTCTACAGAGTGAGTTCCAGGACAGCCAGGGCTACACAGAGAAACCCTGTCTCAAAAAAAAAAAAAAATATTAAACATATATGTTTTGTATTTTGTTACCTAACTGTCATGCTAGCCCTCTCCTGAGATCATTGCTTCTTGCATTTCAATAGAACAACAAGAACAAAAATCCAAACCCCGCGTGCTGGGCTGGAGAGGTGCGGCAGCAGTGAAGAACACCTGCGGCTCTTTCCAAGGACCTCGTTCCATTCTCAGCACCTGTGGCTGGTGGATCCCCGTCCACCCACACAGTGCTGCATTCATACGCATGAACCCACACACAGACACAAACACACAAGTAAACAGATACCTTAAAAAAGTTCCCAGCTCCTGGATATTACCCTATGAGCGTGTTTGAGGTATGGTTTAGATAGGAGAACTTATTGATTGTGCCAGGTACCCAAAGAACCCCAGCATTCTGGATTAAACTTCATGTTTGAGATTTTAAAAAACCAAACCAAACCAAACCCTACTCGTGACCAACATATGGCTGTAAATTATCAGTGGTTTTCTCTTTTTCTCTTCTTGGTGTCATGATTTTAAACATGTATACCTCCTTGTAGTTCCTCAGAGGAATGTAGATTTTCTATTTCTTGGCCCCAGGTTTATAGTGGGGAGGGATTTTATAAATAAGTCCACCTTGGAGGGCTTCTGGACTTTTCCCTTTGAGTCATGGAGGCTGTACAAACTGGAGTTAAATCTTAGTCTGGTCAAACCCTTGGAGTGAGGTCGGGCATACAGCTTCTCTCGATGCCTGGTTTCATGTGCTCTCTGCTGCTGTGGCTAAGATTATCCATTTTAATTTTGTGTCTACTTGCTCATATGTATGTATGTATGTATGTACATCATATGTGTGTCTGGTGTCTGTGGAAGCTGGAAGACAGCATCAGATCCTCTGGAGCAGGAGTTACAGGTTGTTCTGAGCTGCCACATGGGTGCTGGGAATAGAACCTGGGTCCTCAACCAGAGCAGCCAGTGCTCTAACTGCAGGGGCATATCCCCGAGGCTCAGTTGCTTTTTCAGACTTTTTCTCTTATTAGCACACCGATACTTTAAAGGATTCAAAGAATATTTATCTGCCTCACTGTCAGAGGCAGAACCCAGACTATGACTTTTGAAAATCGAATCCCACCTAGAAGTAATTGCTGAGGGAGAGTGCTGTACCCAACCCACTGCCATTCCACCCTTCAGAGAACGGTGGATCCTGCTGCTGCTGCTGCAGGCTGTGCGCCTGCCAGGTAGCCTGCATGAGTCTGGACCCACCTGTGCACCGAAAGCAAATCTAAACTCTCTGGTCACCAGAAACTTAAGCAAGAAAGAGAAGCACATAAGGAGTGAAAAGGAAAACAAACACCAGTGTGGCTGGTCACAATTCGATAGCAGATGATCATTTTTTAAATCATATTTGAAGGGGGGGAAAAGATCAAAGACTAAAGAGTCGAGGGACTTTCTGAGTGGGTCAGGCAAGCTCAGCAGTGTGGTTTTTTTTTTCCCCTTAAGATCCTGTCACTTTCTTTGAATTATGGCTGACACATGCGTATTGGTGACAAAAAATTAAAGCTTATTTTTTCTTTTATTTATTTATTTATTTATTTATTTATTTATTTATTTGAATATTGTCTTCATTTACATTGCTAATGGTAAAACCTTTCCCAATATCCCCCCTCCCCTAAGACCACCAACCCATCCCGTCCCCTTTCTCCCTCCCCCCTGCCTCCACTTATATGCCCCTCCACCCAACAGACTCCCTCCTCCACCCCCCCCTTGGTTTCCCTTTGCTGGGGCCTCTGTTGAGCCTTTACCTGACCAAGGACCATTCCTCCCACTGATGCCCAACAAGGTCTTCCTCTGCCACATTTTTGGCTGAACCATGTGTGCCCCTTGGTTGATGGTTCAGTCCCTGGGAGTCTTGGGGCGTCTGGGTGGCTGAAATCATTGTTCTTCCCATGGGGCTGTAAACCCCTTCAGCTCCTCTGGACCATCCTCCAGCTCCTCCACTGGGGACCCCATGCCCAGTCCAATAGTTGGTTGTTAGCATCTGCCTCTGTATTTGTAAGGCTCTAGCAGGGCTCCTGCGGAGACAACCATGGCATGCTCCTTTGCCTTACAGAAGCTTTGCAGTTTTCTGAGGTCCCAGTTGTCGATTCTTGTTCTTAGAGCATAAGCCATTGGTGTTCTGTTCAGGAACGTTTCCCCTGTGCTCATGTGTTCAAGATTCATCCCCACTTTCTCCTCTATAAGCTTCAGTTGTGTCTGGTTTTATGTGTAGATCCTTGATCCACTTGGACTTGAGCTTTGTACAAGAAGATAAGAAAGTCGATTTGCATTTTTCTGCATGCAGATCTCCAGTTGATCCAGCACCATTTGTTAAAATGCTATCTTTTTTCCACTGGATGTTTTTGGCAACTGTGTCAAATATCAAGTGTGTGGGTTCTTTTCTGGGTCTTCAATTCTATTCCATTCATCTTCCAGCCTGTCTGCAAACCAATACCAAACAGTTTTTATCACTACTGCTCTGTATTAGAGCTTGAGGTCAGGGATGGTGATTCCCCCAGAAGATCTTTTGTTGAGGGGAATAGTTTTTGCTATCCTAGTTTTTTTGTTATTCCAGATGAATTTGAGAATTGCTCTTTCTATATCTATGAAGAATTGATTTGGGATTTTGATGGGGATTGCATTGAATCTGTAGATTGCTTTCGGCAAGATGGCCATTTTTACTATATTGATTCTACCAATCCATGAACATGGGAGATCTTTCCACCTTCTGAGACTTTCTTTGATTTCTTTCTTCAGAGACTTAAAGTTCTTGTCATATAGATCTTTCACTTGCTTTGTTAGGGTCACTCCTAGGTATGACATATTATTTGGGACTATTGTGAAGGGTGTCATTTCCCTAATTTATTTCTCCTCTTGTTTATCCTTTGAGTAGAGGAAGGCTACTGATTTGCTTAGGTTAATTTTATATCAAGTCACTTTGCTGAAGTTGTTTATCAGCTTTAGGAGTTCTCTGGTGGAAGTCTTGGGTCGCTTAAGTATACTATCATATCATCTACAAATAGTGATATTTTGACTTATTCCTTTCCAATTTGTATACCTTTGACCTCCTTTTGCTGCCTGGTTGCTCTGGCTAGGACTTCAAGTACTATATTGAATAGATAGGGAGAGAGTGGGCAGCCTTGTCTGGTCCCCAATTTTAGTGGGATTGCTTCAAGTTTCTCTCCATTTAACTTGAGGTTGGCTACTGGTTTGCAGTATATTGCTTTCACTATGTTTAGGTATTTGCCTTGGATTCCCAATCTCTCCAAGACTTTTATCATGAAGGGATGCTGGATTTCGTCAAAAGCCTTTTCAGCATCTAATGAAATGACCATGTGGTTTTTTTCCTTTGGTTTGTTTATGTAGTGGATTACATTGACAGATTTCCTTATATTGAACCATCCCTGCATCCCTGGGATGAAGCCTACCTAATTGTGGCGAATTATAGTTTTGATGCATTCTTGGATTCAGTTGGCCAGGATTTTGTTCAATATTTTTGTATCAATGTTCATGAGGGAGATTGGTCTGAAGTTCTCCTTCCTTGTTTGGTCTTTGGTTTAGGTATAAGCGTTATTGTGGCTTCATAGAATGAGTTGGGTAGTGTTCCTTGAGTTTCTATTTCGTGAAAAAGTTTGAAGAGTATTGGTATTAACTCTTCTTTGAAGATCTGATAGAATTCCCCGCTACACCCATCTAGTCCTGGGCTTTTTTCTTTTTTCTTTTTCTTTTTTTTCTTTTTCTTTTTTTTTTTTTTGATGGGAGACTATTAATGACTGCTTCTATTTCCTCAGGACTTATGGGACTATTTAGATGATTTATCTGATGCTGTTCTAACGTTGGCACCTGGTATGTATCTAGAAAATTGTCCATTTCATCCAGGTTTTCAAACCTTGTTGAGTATAAGCTCTTGAGGAAGGATCTGATGTTTTTTTGAATTTCCACAGTTTCTGTTGTTATGTCTCCCTTTTCATTTCTGATTTTATTAATTTGGATACTGTCTCTATGCCCTCTGGTTAGTCTGGCTAAGGGTTTGTCTATCTTGTTGATTTTTTCAAAGAACCAGCTCCTTGTTTTATTGATTCTTTGTATAGTTCTTTTTGTTTCTGTTTCATTGATTTTGGCCCTAAGTTTGAGTATTTCCTGCCGTCTACCCCTCTTGGGGGGTATTTGCTTCCTTTTGTTCTAGAGCTTTCAAGTGCACTGTCAAGCTGTTAGTGTAAGCTCTCTCCATTCTCTTTTTGGAGGCACTCAGAGCTATGAGTTTTCCTCTCAGCACTGCTTTTACTGTGTCCCATAAATTCTGGTATGATGTGTCTTCATTTTCATTAAATTCTAAAAAGTCTTTGATTTTTTTCTTTATTTCTTCCTTGATGAAGCTATCATTGAGGAAAGCATTGTTCAAGGTCCATGTGTATGTGTGTTTTCCATTGCTTTTGTTTGAGCTTAAGACCAACCTTACACCATGGTGATCTGATAAAATACATGGAATAATTTCAATATTTCTTTATCTGTTGAGGCCCATTTTGTGACCAATTATATGGTCAACTTTTGAGAAGGTACCATGAGGTGCTGAGAAGAAGGCATATTCCTTTGCTTTAGGGTAGAATATTGTATAAATATCTGTTAGATCTATTTGGTACATAACTTCAGTTAGTTTCACTGTATCTCTGTTTAGCTTCTGATTCCATGATTTGTCCATTTTTGAGAGTGGGGCTAAAGTCTCCTACTATTATTTTGTGGGGTGCAATGTATGCTTTGAGCTTTATTAAAGTTTCTTTAATGAATGTGGGTGCCCTTGCGTTCAGAGCACAGATGTTCAGAATTGAGAGTTTATCTTGGTAGACTTTTCCTTTGACCAGTACGAAGTGTCCCTCCTTATCTTTTTTGACAACTTTTGGTTGAAAGTCAATTTTATCTGATATAAAATGGCCACTCCAGCTTGTTTCTTGGGACCATTTGCTTGGAAAATTGTTTTCCAACCTTTGACTCTTAAATAGTGACTGTCTTTGTCACTGAGATGGGTTTCTTGTATGCAGCAAAATGTTGGGTCCTGTTTACATATCCAGTCTGTTAGTCTATGTCTTTTTCTAGGGGAATTGAGACCATTGATATTAAGAGATATTAAGGAAAAGTGATTGTTGCTTACTGTTATCTTCTTTGTTAAAGGTGAAATTCTGGTTGTGTATCTATCTTCTATTGGGTTTGTTGAAAGATTACCTTGTTGATTTTTCTACGGTGTGGATTGCTGCCTTGTGTTGGCATTTTTCACCCATTATCCTTTGCAGAGCTGGATTTGTGGAAAAATATTGTATAAATTTGCTTTAGTCATGGAATGTCTTGTTTTCTCCGTCTATGGTAATTGAAAGTTTTGCTGGGTATAGTAGTATGGCTGACATTTATGTTCTCTTAGGGTCTGTATGACATATGTTCAGGCTCTTCTGCTTTGATAGTCTCTGGTGAGAAGTCTGGTGTAATTTTGATAGGTCTGCCTTTATATATTACTTGATCTTTTTCTCTCACTGCTTTTAATATTCTTTCTTTGTTTAGTTGCATTTGGTGTTTTGATTATTATGTGATGGGAGGTATTTCTGCTCTGGTTCAATCTGTTTGGAGTTCTGTAGGCTTCTTGTATGTTCATGGGCATCTCTTTCTTTAGGTTAGGGAAGTTTTCATCTATAATTTTGTTGAAGATATTTACTGGGCCTTTAAGATGTAAATCCTTGCTTTCTTCTATACCTATAATCCTTAGGTTTGGTCTTCTCATTGTGTCCTGGATTTCCTGGATGTTTTGGGTTACAAGCTTTTTGCATTTTGCATTTTCTTTGACTGTTGAGTCAATATTTTCTATGGAATCTTCAGCATCTGAGATTCTTTCTTCTATCTCTTGTATTCTGTTGTTGATGCTTGCATCTATGACTCCTGAATTCTTTCCAAGGTTTTCTATCTTCAGAGATGTCTCACTTTGCGATTTCTTTGTTGATTCTATTTTCAGTTTCAGATCCTGGATAGTTTTTTTCAGTTCCTTCACTTGTTTATTTGTTTTTTCCTGAAATTCTTTAAGGAATTTTTGTGATTCCTGTTTAAGGGCTTCTACATATTGACCCATGTTCTCTTGTGCTTCTTTCAGGGATTTTTGTGACTCCTCTTTAAGGGGTTCTGCATGTTGACCCATGTTCTCCCATAATTCCCTATGGGATTTTTGTATTGCCTCTTTAAGGGCTTCTACCTGTTGACCCATGTTTTCCTGTATTTCTTTAAGATATTTTTGTGTTTCCTCTTTAAGGGCTTCTATCTTTTGATCCATATTCTCTTGTCTTTCTATAAGGGATCTTTGTGTTTCTACCTGTTGACCCATGTTCTCCTGTGTTTCTTTAAGGGAATTATTTATGTCCTTCTTGAAGTCCTCCATCAACAATATGAGATATGATTTTAAATCCAGCTCTTATTTTTCTGATGTGATGGATTATGCAGGATTTGCTGTTGTGGGAGAACTGGGTTCTGATGGTGCCATGTTGCCTTGGTTACTGTTGGTAATGATCTGGCATTTGCCTTTGGACATCTCGTTATCTCTGGTGTTAGCTGGTCTTGCTGTTTCTATCTTCTCTGTCCTGCTGGCCTGTGTTTCTGTACTTCTGGGATTTCTTTTCTCTCCAATGCTCTGCAAACAGCTGGTTCTCCAGGAAGTATCAGGTGATGGGGTCTTTCCTGAGGCAGGCTTGGCAAGGGTTGAATGCCCTGCAGGCTGCTATTTCTGAAATGTTCTGCTTATGCCAGATTTCAAATGCTCTGCTGATGGTAGTTCTCAAATGTTCTGCTTCTACCAGTTTGAATGCACCTACTGGTGCCAGTTCTCGAATGACCTGCTCCTGCCAGTTCTTGAATGATGTGCTCCTGCCCATTCTCTACAGAGTATCAGGAAGTAGGCTCTTCCCTGTGTCAGAAGGGGCACAGGTCAAATAACCTGCTCCTGCCAGTTCTCCAGAAAGTATCAGGAAGCAGATCTTTCCCATGTCAGATGTGGCACAGGTCTACCACATCTGATGGATGGGACAGTGGCAATTAACCTGCTCCTGCCAGTTCTCTAGAGAGTATCACAAAGTGGGATCTTCCCTGTGTCAGATGTGGCACAGGTCTCTGAGAGCAGGGCTCCCTCTAAGCTCAGGACTCCCTGCAGGTCAAGTGCTTCCTTGCAGGATATGTGCCCAGACAGCTGCAGAACTGCCCAACTCCTATGTGCAGAAGAACCCAGGTGGACTATGTCCTGAGTGATCTTTCACTCTGCTGTTCCCTGTGTACCTGGCTGAGCTGGCTGCTTGGTCATAGGAGCCAAGATGGAGCAGTGTGGTTTTTAACCTGTAATGTCTGATTGCAAGTCTGTGCTGACCAGGAGGGCCTGTTCCACATGGCTCTGCCCTAGCAGCACTTGGCATCACAGGAGCTTCACCCTCTTGATATGGTTACATACAAAGCTTAGAGAGAATCTTTCTGCAACACACAGTGATTCAATCGTGTTTATGTTACACCACTAGATAACATAGAAACCCAAAGTTTTTCTAAGTGTGTCATAGTAACTCAAAAGTATTCCTAATTTATGATAATGTACATATTAGCACAGGCTAAATTCGTAAGAATTATCTTTTTTTTTTTTTCAAGGAGAGAAAATTCTGGCAAGGTAGTAATTTTTTTTTAAATTATAATAAAGAGGAAGGTGTCAGATCATGATGGTGGCCAACAGGGAGTATCATGGACACCACAGGAAATGGCCAAATGGGAGGGGTATTGCGCTCCTTTCTAGCAGGGCTGCTTGGGATGAGTTGTAGCCAACAAGGAAGGTATCTGAGTGGGGTTCAGCTTGGTGGTTAGGAGAGACTTTCACATGGGGCAGGGGAACCAAGCAGTAAGTACAAGTGTTGTGAATGATGGGAGCTAGGAGAGAGTTAGCTGAGAAATCTCAGAAGGAATACTGTAGGCGAACTGGAATTGGGGGTTGTTAATAGGTCTTCAAGGCTATGACAGACTGCCCAACGCAAACAACTTAAAAGGAGGAAGGGTTTATTTATCACTTAAAGTGAGGAATGGGTTTAGTCAACTCCGAGGTTCAGAGGTTTTGGTTATCACAGTGGTGAGTGTGGGGTGCAACATTTCACATCATGACAGACAGGAAGTGAAACAGAGCAGCCACAGGAAGTGTCCAGGGCAGGATGTAGCCCTACCCGGGTCTACTTCCTCCACCAAGGCTATCCCTTCCACAGAGGTTCTTCTAAGTTTTACCATTTGGAAATGGTATCAGACACACTGGAGGTATGCTTTATCAATTTCCTAGGCATCTCTCAATATAGTTATGTCGACATCAAGAACGACAGTTAGGACTGTCACACACAGAGGTGCTGAGATAAGCTCATGCTTTACAAGACACACACATGGGTGATGCCGCCACTTGTCAATGTGCACCAACCCATTGGTATGTATGTTGTTCTTGTTCTGGAAAGATCTGAGAAGCAGCAGGAACAAGAAACACGCTTGACACCCACATCTCGGTGTGTCAACACAACTTACCACTAAAGGGAACCAAAGTTCTTTGAAAAACTTGGCTTGTTGCAGGGAGGGGCAGGCAAAGGATAATAATAGCCTGGAACATCTTGTGAAAAAAAAAAAAAGCAAGCACTTAAAGAGTACTGTGTACCAAAGGACACTGAAGAAGGATGAAGAAATGCCTACTGGCTAGATTTTTAGCATGAAAATTAATGATGACAGTAACAGGGAAGTGCTTTAAGTTTGTGGATTCTGTGAATTCCACAGGGAATTTTTAAAAAGTGAACAAGCAAGCCAGCAAGAAACATTCACAGTACCATTCTAACCGGGAATGGAGAACAAAGGGTGTGGTCAGAGCAGTTCTAGTTGGCAGTCACCACAGTACTAATTCAGACAGGACTCAGCTGCGCATGTTAAAGCCCGTCAAGGAAAGAGACATATTTGGACTTGCGGAGTCCCAAAGTGCTTCAGCACAGCACACCTGTAATTTAAAGTAAGTAACTCTCAGGACAGGTGGCAGCTAAGGACAGCAGGTGCTCTGCTGTGAAACGTCACAATGAACAAAGCTGGCAGCCATTACCTTATTCAAATGGCCAAAGATGACATGACCTGGTAGTCTAGGTTGATTTATATTTCTGTGATAAAGTACTCTGACCTAAAGCAACTTAGGGGAGGAAAGGTTTACTTCAGCTTATTGACCCATCATTGAGGGAAGTCAGGGCAGGGGCTTAATCAGGACCCTGAAAGCAGGCCATATATCCAAATACATTACCCCTGACCAAGAAACTCCTGTCATAGCCAAAGAGATACAGCAGGAACCATGGGGGGTGGGGGGGCTGTTTACCAGCTGTCTTGCTCACAGATCTTAGCTAGATTTCTTATATAGCCCAGGACCACCACCTGTACAGAGAATGGTGCTGCCCACAGTGGGCTGGACCTGCTTACATTGATTAGTAATCAAGATAATGCCACACAGGCATATCCAAAGACTCCCTTCTCAGATAATTCTAGACCAAGTCACATAGACAGTTTAAGCTAATTAGGATTTATGGGCCAAAGCGACATCATAGGCAACTGGATGGGACTTGGGGGAAAAAACACCCACATTATAATTTCTATACTGTTCCTGTTCAATCTACAGCTATAATGTGCTTGTGAGGAAACATCTGATAAACTCTAATCAAGGGACATTATTGAAATGACTGCCTGCTACCTTAAAACATGCAAAGCCCTGGTCACCAGGGAAGGACTAGAACAGCTGTAGATTTAAGTAACTCTCAGGACCTGTGGCAGCTAAGGGCAGCAAGTTCTCTGCTGTGAATTCTTTTTCTATAAATGACATAGGACAGTTTGCAAAACCTGAATAGGGTCTTTGGGTAAAGGATCCCTGAGAATTCTTTATATACTTCCCTAGTAATTTTCCAGTCACCCTGAAAACACAGGGCATCCAAATTTTAGGGACCAGTTTCTACATTAGCTAGAACATGGATGTTTACAAAATATTGTATCTACCCTTTAAGAACTTTTTAAGTATCTTTATGATGCACAATGATAAGTGCAATGGTAAATATTGACGGTCAACTCGACAGGCTCTGGAATCATCTTGGAGACAAGTCTCTGAGCTATGAGGAGTTTCCAGATTAGGAAGCAGAGGTGGGAAGACTCACATGGGTGGCGTCCCACAGCCTGAAGATAGAGGGGACCGTGAGCTGAGCGCCAGCTTCCATCCCTCTCTGCTTCCTGACCACGGGTACAATGTGACCGACTGCCTTAAGCTCCTGCCACCAAGACTTATTCACCATGGTGGAGTCTGCCCTGGAATTATGAGCCCAAATAAATGCTGCTGTTCTTAAGCATTTAGTCCCAGCAGTAAGAAAAGCAGCTAACACAATGAATTTCATCATGAAAGGTTTTCATGTATGTATAGAATGTATTTGATTTTTTTTTGATAATTTGCCTTATCTTTTCTCTGTCCTACTCTACTGGGCCTCTCAACCTTTCTTCTTTCTGTTTTCATCTCGTGTGTGTGTGTGTGTGTGTGTGTGTGTGTGTGTGTGTGTTGACTCAATAATTTCACTAGGTTGTTTACAGGAGCTTAAGTACCTTATCACTGGCTACACACCATTCCAGTCAATACTTCTCCTCCTCAGCAACTATACAAACACTCAGACTTACTGTTTCTACTTTCGCAACAAGGAAAAAATCAAACAAACTATAAGCCTATGATAATAAGAAAGGAATACATGTCTAGGTGAGTTAAAATGCAGACAAGAACATACCTTGAATTGAAGCATATGAAATCTATGATCTGAAATAAAGATTTAAATGGTCTTTGGTAGTAGTGAGAGCTGATTGGTCACAGGAGAGAAAAGGCTTAATAAATTCAAAGGTAAATTAAAAGGAAAAGAAGGACAGAATAAACAGATGCCAAGAAAACCGTGAGAGAGGGTGAAGCGCTGATACCCACACACGGATCCCCAGAATAACAGAGAAATAACAGGGCAGACGAAGAGTATTCAGAGACTCTGGTTAAAAGTCTTCAAAGCTGATCAAAAACATCAAACAATATCCTAGGCCAGGAAACTCTGTGGCAAATAAGCAGGAAGAACACACTGAGGAAGGAGGCAGACAATCACCAGAAACTAACTAAAAAAGAAGAAAGCGAAAAACAGCAGCAGAGAGACAGGAACTGTTAGCATCAATGCAACACACAATACAGACAATGTTTTACTTCACATTGGGAAAAGTGGAAGTCACACATGGGGGTGCATACCTGTAACCCAGAAATTAAAAACAAGGAGAATGACCTGGTGATGGGAGACCTTGTCTCAAACTCTACAACAGTCTGCCAGCCAAAATAAATAGAAACAGTCAAGGGAGAAGGAAGGAAGTTTCTACCTCAAGGAGGAAGAAAAGGCAGGGAGATTATCAAAAGGGAGTTTAAGAAAAAATAAAAGTAAGAAAGGATATTAATAAATCAGGAAAAAAATAGGGAAAAATCAGAACCTCTTCTCACAAGGTTGGGAGGGGTGGGGCTTGGTATACAAACACCCACTTCAGGAGTAAATGAAAAATGTTACTAGAGACAAACTATAGTCATGGAAGATTAGTATATATTATAAATTTTATGGAAAATCAATAAAAGCACAACTCACAAAACTGGCCAATCTGATCATGGATTATCAGGCTCAATATATTTAAGACATCAATTCTTCTCAATTGATCTATGGTTTGGTACAAGTCCAATTGTGATACCACCAGACTTTCTATAGGGTAAGGCAGGACAAAGCCTGACAAATACAAAGCAACTGTTTATAAGATTCATCTAGAATATATTCAAAACTCTTGAAAAAGAGCAGATTTGGAGAACTAATATCGACATGACTTGGGAATTACTATGAAGATACAATAAGGATCAGTGACATGTCAGTGACCATCCATACTGTGGTCACTGAACTTTCAAAAGCCAGCTTTCCTGAAGTATAGCTGAACTGTATCTACATAACATGTATAAAATGGAATTTGTGTACAGCCATGAAACCACATCAAAATCAAGGTTAAGAGGGTTTATGAGATGGATCGCTGGGGGAGTTGCTTGCCACCAAGCCTAATGATGTGAGTTCAAATCTCAGGACCCACATAGTAGAGGAAGCTATCAGACTCTGGAAAGATATCCTCTGACCTCCACAAGTATTCTGTGGACCTATGCGCGCGCGCACACACACACACACACACACACACACACACACACACAAATGAATAATAAAAATAATCAAAAGTAGGGAACTAGAAAGATGGCTTAGCAGTTAAGAGCAGGCTGTTCTGGCAAGAAACTCTGATTTAGTTCCCAGCACCTACATGGCAGCTCACCACCATCTTCAACTCCAGTTCCAGGACATTCAATATCCTTGTTTGATTTCCTCAGGAACCAGGCACACACATGGTGCATAGACATACATGCAGGCAAAACATCCATACTCATAAAATAAAAAAAAAAAATCTGAATAGGTTTCAAGGTAAGAAACACGCTTATCAAGTTTCCTTGTGGCCTTTTTCAACTCTCTTTCCCCAACTCCCCAAACCTATGACTGATCTATCTTCTGTCCACAGACATTACTTTAGGCTTTCAATACTTAAGTGGAATCTTATAATAGATACTTACTTTGTCTCTCATCTAGTAGAATTATTGTGAGATTCATTCATGTTGCAGTATAAATCAAAAGATTCCACTCCTGGGTCTGGAGAAATTGTTTGGTGGCTGTGTTTGTTGCTCTTCCAGAAGACCTGAATTTGGTTCCTGGTACCCACGTTAGGAAGCTCACAACCATCTGTAACTCTACCTTCAGGAGATTTGATGTCCTCTGAATCTCCATGGGCAAAACACACACAGACACACACACACACACACACACACACACACACACACACACACACACGAATAACTCTTTTAAAAAGATTTTAAGTTCATCGAACTTCATAGGAGGAATAATTTGTAGGGATACACAAGTAGTATCATACATATTCTATGATATTGATATAGTTTATTCATTCAACTATCAATGTTTGGGTTGCTTCCAGAGGTTGAAATCAAGCTAAGGATGCAGCTCAGTTGATGGAGTACTTGCATTGCATGTTCCAAAACCCGAGCGCACCCCTCAGCCCTGCATACCCTGGGTGCGGCGGTGCGCGGGCGTAGCCTTGGGATTCCAGAGATGAGGTCAGAGGATTTAGAAGTTCAAGGTAAACAACTCAACGAGCAAGTTGAGGGCTAGCCCTGGCTACATGAGACAGCCTTAAAACCTACACAAATAAAGCTGCTATGAATATTTATGTACTAGTATTTGCATGGACCTGTGTATTAATTTATCTTGAGTAAATGAACAGCTGGGAGTAGAGTGGCTGAATCCGTTTTAAATTATGTGGCTGTGTGGGGGCAGGATATGGGGTATGCGCACATGAATTTGGGTGTCCTTGGAGACTAGCAGAAGGCAGCAGGGGCCCTAGAGCTGGAGTTACACACAGGCAGCTGTGAGCCTCCCAGTGGGGATGGGGTGCTGGGAACGGAGCCACCTTTCTAGCTCCGGCTTTTATTTAAAAACAAGCTGTCCAATCATTCTCTGAAGTAGCTGTAGCATTTCATGTTCCTGTCACCAATGCTCTGTTCCCCCCCCACCCCACCCCTCTCCGCTAACACTTTCTGTCACTGGTCTTCAATTTTAACCAGCTCAGTAAGTGTATGATGGTATGTCACTGTGGATTTAAACTGCAGCTCCTAACGGCTAATGGTCCCGAGAAGCTATTTATGTGCTTGTCTGTACATTCATTCCAAGAGAAGCAACAGGCCATACCTTCAAAATGATACTAGACTCGCTAAAATGTTCTCAGCGCCTGTGTGTCCTGAGGTGAACAGCTCCCTTCAGACACTCTCATCGCCATGAGGTTCTGCCTGGTGCACGGACTGAGCAACCCTGGACTGAACCCCTGAAGCCACGGGCCAAACCTTTCTTCTTTCTCTTTTTCTCAAGTAATCAGTCACAGTAAAGAAAACTACCTAATAGAAAAACCCATGAGACTGCTCAGCGGAGCAAGCCAGGTGCAAAAGTCTTCTCTCTGTAAAATACAGCTCCACTCATATGAAGTTCCAGTGTCTGGGGTATTAAGAACCAGCACTACGCTTGCTCTGCAAAGGGATGGAATGACTGAACATTTAGCTGGGAAACAATGCTCTTGAGCAATGGTTCTCAACCTGTGGGTTATGACTCCCTTGGGAGACAGTGTCAAACGACCCTTTCACAAGGGTCACATGTCTGATATCCTACATTTCAGATGATTGCGTTACAGGTCATAATGGTGGCAAATTACAGTTATGAAGTAACAATGAGAATAATTTCATGGTTGGGTTACCACAACATGAAGAACTGTATTAGAGGGTCACAGCATTAGGAAGGTTGAGACCCACTGAAACAGAGTGAAGACATATTCTGTCATGACTAGCATGGCAGCGCTAGGCTTTTGAAATCATTAATGAAGGTGTATGTATGTGGCTGTCTATAAACTATGCTTCAATCAAACACAAGATTAATTATCTCAAACAGAAGTTTAAGAGACCTTTTCTAGCCCTTGCAGATCCTAACGAGCAATCTAGAGCTTCTCACCTGCATGGGCTGCCTGGCCGGAGCTCTGTTTTCCTCTGGGTGCCCAGGCTGGTGGTATGCCTGGGTGATCTGTCCTATTTTAAGAAGCAACACTATCCTGGTAGCAGGATCCAGTGTTGGTGAGCATTGTTTGAGCTACTACTGAGGTACCCCAGGGAGGCTCCCAGGGCCATGCTGGCTGTCCTGTGTTCTGGGCTTCAGGCCATGGTCAGCTTATGGTTGCGTGACTAGTACCATAATTCAGGGCTCCTATACCCAACAGAGCTCTGGGCTCAGAGCTTTGTGCCTGGAGGTTATCTTGGACCTCTTACCCATTCTGTTTGAATTTGTACTGCAAAATAAGTCAGCCAGAGCAATGGAGAGCATACCAAGGCTCAGAAGCCTACCTCGTGTGCAGTCCTATCAGACTACTCCCTTTCTTCCCCATCTTGGCTCTACTGCTTTCATTCTCAGAAGTACCCCGGGTGGGTAATAGTTCCTATTCGCCTCTCTTTCCACTCTCTGCCCTGGGCAGTGATAAACTATGCTGGGGAATATTATGTGGGGGTGGGATGGAGGGGAGGGGAAGACATTCTGCTGTTGCCTTGACGACGCATGGGCGGGGCTATGAGTGCTGTGTGGTCAGATCCATACCACAAGCATCATAGAGAAGGGTAAGAGAGTGTGGCTGTCCCTGCCCAGGATGACAGGATCATGGCACATTTGGGAAGGCTCAGAGTTCTCCATTGCATGGTTCAGATGTTGCCCAGGGAACCATGATATTGATTTCTAGCTAGGGCTATGCACATTTTCACTCTACAGTGGCCCCCACACATTATGTAGCTTGTCTTGAGTAGTCACAGGCACATCTTCTCTTATGTGATCACAGATCAGGCAGCTACATAGAGAGGGCATACATAACTCTTATCTGTATCTGCTCTTGGTGAAATGCTCTCTTCTGCATGCTAGCTATGCTCGCGACTGTGACTATGGCAAAGTTTGCAGGCTCTGAAGGAGGTGCAGTCACGTCCCATACCTTGCACAGTGTTTAGACATGGTTCCTAAATACAGTTCTTGGGAGAATAGTCTACAAGTCCATCTTGTCATCTTGAAAGATGGGGCATGGGGCACAAAGTTAGGAACAAACAACTGCAGGCTTGATCATTTGTAAACCTATTGAGTACTCTTGTGGTAGAATATTCTATACATTGGAGACACATTAGTGAACAGTGCATTGAACCCACCCCTCAACCTTTGCAAACAGGTTGGAGAAATAAAAACTGACACAAAACCACAAATGTCACCAAGGACTAGAAAACCAGAAGACTTGGTCATGTGGTCACAGAGGCCCTCTGGGAAGAGGTAGCCTTTCCGCAGTGACGATAACAGATGAGGACAAATCAGAAATAATCTGAGGATTGCTCAAGGCCCCGGAGTGGGAACAGACTTGGGTTTTGAAGGAGGAATAAGAGGGGGCTGGCATGAAGAAGAGCAGAAGGCAGAGGCTAAGACAAGGACAGGGATCAAGCCAGAGACGGAGCCCCCGGAGCTGTGCAATGAGCTTTGGCCGCATCCTAAGTCCAGTGAAAAGCTGAGAGAGCGAGAGAGTGATGCGTGGCGATTTATGTTCTTACTAATGTGCTGTGTCTCCTGGGTGGGACAGAGACTGAGGAGGAGGACAGCTTGGAGGCAGGTTTCGCTATTGAAGCAAGAAATGCTAATACTGCTGGTCTGACCCAGGCTGAGACCTAGGGAGGAGGGAGAGGCCAGGCTTGCGGGAGAGTGGGTGGGGGTGCGAGGAGAGGAGCATGTGTAGGTTTGCAGAAGAATGGCATTTCTCAAGCTCACAAATGAAACATGAAACAAAGCAAGAGATTTGTATTAGGGGTGAGACGCCCACATGGTGCCCGTGTGCAGACAATCAGGGGTTACTGGCCTTTTCAGCCTGGAATGTGAACAGAGGGGCAATGAAGGAAGATTTTAAAGTTTGGGGACTGAATGATGTCACCTAGAGAGTGGGCGTAGAAGAAGACAGCTTAACTTAGAGCAAAAGTTACATTTGCACAATCTTCCAGTGTGGAAAGCTGTAAAATTCAACAATCCTACCTTTGCATGGGAAAAAGATGTTTAATCAGGTCATCCAGATGAGTTTAAAAGAAGCTGGCCAATCCGAATCTCTTCCCCCTTTTGTGATGTATGTTGGTACATCCTGGAGCTGGCCCTTGAGCCCCCGGGGTGATCTGGCTTCTCTGTCTGAAGTTCTTGGTGGGATGGGGGAAAGCAGAAGACTAAGTGAACAGGGGTACTTCAGAGAGGGAAACGGAGTGAAGAAAGTGCCCCTCGGTATTTCCGTACTGATAGGCTAAGCTAGAACCTGGTTTTGGATCTTTTGCTGCAAGACTTAACAAGTCACTCATTTACTGGCCCCAGCCCCTACTGCTGAGCACTGCTAACTGGGGCTCCGTCCAGACTGGCCCTGGTGGCATCTTACAGCCGCTGTTCACAATCTTAGAAACTTGCAACCAGACATATCCAGACAGCACCTGGTATGGTTCTGCCAACAATTAATGAGCTGGTGCATGCCCTCCGTCCTTCCTGGGAAGAACCATGGCTTGTGACCTCAGGTGCCTCCTGGGCTCCTGTCACCGCCCCTCAGCGCTTTGTCCTTATGGAGTGCATGATCACCTTCTCTCCTGGAACACGAGCTGTTCTGTTCTGCTGTGACATGAGAATCCGAGTCTCCTTGCCACTCGCAAATGGAAGCCTCCAGACAGTGTTTGCTGAAACTATGGTGGTAGTGGAAACAGCGGGGAAGGGAGAGAATGGCTGTCCTGGGAGCAGCAGTGGTACCGGAGAAGGGAGCTGTGGTGATGTGTCATGTTAGGCTGATTCATGGTGACGCCCATGGGGGTGGGAGTGACGGGCAGGGGGCAGAAGCAGCAATGGCAGTTGGAAGCTCAGGCCATTCCTACCCACAAGGAGCCCAGCCCCATGCCTCATGATTGAGGACACAGGGTCTCTTCCTGCAATGTCCAGGAAGAACGGATCAAAGATAGAACTTCATCCCGGCTTAGCACTCACTCTGTGAGTGCCCCGGCCGGGGTCCATGTGTCAGGACAATCTCGTCAACTCAAAGCCTGCATGCACATGCCCCTAGAATCACAGGACTGATACTTAGGCTTCAGTACTTTAGCGGGTTGATACTAGGTGTCATCACTTGCTCTAGGGTCAAAGGACAGACAAGCAAGGCTGTGTCCATCTGTGGAATTGAGATGTGTCAAGAAGGCATTCCGTGTGAAGCCATCCGAGGGAGCACCTGTCTCCATGATTTCGGGGGGATGCCTCAGGCCTGCCTCTGTCACAGCAGTAGCTCAGGGGCAGAGGGCGCCTGAACTTTCTAACTGTTCAAAGTTAGGGCACAGAGTGACTTTGCTGCACGTGGCACTAGAGATGTACAGGCGGCACAGGAGGCCCCGTCGGGACAGATGATGAAGCAGGCCTGTCAGGATGATGGAAGCACTCTCGTGGGATCACTAATGACTCAGGAAGGTCATGGAGAACTTGAGAGGTACACAACCTGAGGGGACTCTTCTGCAGATGGGGGAATCAAAGAGGTGACGTTTACTTGGCATACTAGAGACAAGGAAATGACATGCTGTGACAAGGTCTGTGTTTTCCCAGCAGTCACTAGGATTGTAGCGTTTAGAACACCTAGGGCCCTAGAGTTCTCTGCGGTTTCTCTCACTTCCTCTCCCAGACTGTTTCCTTGCTGGGGATACTCAGATGCTGAAGGGATGGATGGAGGGTAGAGGTGTCCTCCGAAGTCACCACTGCTCATTTCCAGCTGAAACACGACTGTAGCAATGCTGGCAGTGGCCACATGGTCACCATGGGCCCTGGCTCTCAGGTCACTGTGGAACATCCCTGCTACTGGCTTGTCTCATAAGCACCATGTCAAAGAACGAGCACAGGGCTTGGTGGGGGGTGGTCTAACAGTCGTGAGCTTGGCATGTGAGGATTCAGAGACCATGCTTCTCTTGTGGACAGAAGAACACATGTAATGATGAATTTAAGACACTTACTATGGTCCCTGAAACACAGTGGGAGCAGAAGGAAGTTCTTCTACCTTTCCCCTCTCCCCGCTAAGCAGATGATTCCAGTAAAAGGGTATCTGTGGAACCAGGGTGTGGAACAACTGGTCGCATCTGTAGAGCCCCGAGTTTGATCCCTACTAGCACCATGTAAAATTTGATGTGACGGCACTCACCCATAATCCCAGCTCTTTGTAAGTGGGTGTAAGAAGATCAAGGTTATCTTTGGCTCCAAAGTGAGCTCAAGACCACTGTGGACCACGAGAGACCTGCTCTCAAAATAAGTCAGTGAAGGACTCAACAGATTATCCCCCTTGTAAGAACAGAACATAATAGAGCAAAGCCACTATCTATATCAGACTGTGGCCAGCTCAGAAGCTGTTGAGATTATCTAGTCTAAGTGATCGTAGACAGAGATCTACGGGACCACAGCTGCTGAGCGTTCACTATGCTCAGCCTTTACCACAGCTGCTTGGTGCCGAATACCTGCACAGGTGGTTTTGTAAATAATATTTTTTATCTCCACCTCTTATGTGCTTCTTATAAATTTATTCTTTCACAATCAGATATATAATTTGATTATAGCATCTCTATTATCCTCCTATTCCCTTTCCTTTCCCACTGAACCCCTTCTTCCCAAGTCCCCTCTTATTTTCGTGCCTTTATTTTTGAGGCGCTACCATCAAGCTGCACTCAATTAGGGGTGTTTGCGTGAGCGTGAGAGGACGAGTAATTGAGGGAGGGTAACTTGCCAGTGGCTACGTCACTGAACAGTATGAGCCCACAACCCTCCCACCAGCCACCCTCAACTGCCTATAGCTTCTCAGAGAGGGTGGGGCCTCTGGAGCCCCTCCTCCATCCAGGAAGGATTGCTGCCTGGCTCAGTCTTGTGTAGGTTACCACCACGGCTGTGAGTTAAGGGCTGTGATATGTCCCATATGTCATGCCCAGAAGACAGTGTTTCTCCTTCCCAGGGTCTGGCTTTTATATCCTTCTATGTTCCAAGATGGAGGAGGTGATATAAACATCTGATTTAAGACCAAATGCTCATTTGTTAGCAATTTTAAAAAATCATTTTCTTATATACAGTTTAGCCTACAGTCTTTTAAATCTATGACTTATAAGTACACACTTTGGCTGAAGCCCACAGCTCATCCTGAAAGATGCTGTTAAGCTAAGGGGATAGTCTGTCCCAGCCAAAGACCAAGTGCGGCAGCTAGACTCTGGTCTACGAGGCGCAGGCTAACCCCAAGTTTTGAGTCCCTGGAGCCACGTCACAAGCCTCCCCACCTCCAGCTCAACCACAGTCCTGTGTTACAATGACAAAGAGGCATAAAGGACAACAGTGTGAAGGTGGCTCCGGTCAGTTCAGCAGAAATCTAATCGGCAGACTTCCGTGGGGTGTGACTAAGACCCAGTGGATCTTCCAAGACTCCTGTGACACCTGAACTCCACGGTTGGCAATTCAATGCTTTCCATAGCCCTTCTGGGTCACTCTCTGAACTCTAAAACACGAATCGACCCATTCATTCGTTGAGTAATTTTGCCTTCTGACCATGGGCTAGGAGCCTATAGACTCCCTGGGTACCTAGGCACGCACAGCCATAGCAGAGAGCACAGCGGACAGATCCTGCCCTCAACAGCCATGCCAACCCAAGGCTGCTCCCTACAGCTGAGTACTCTGTGCCTGGCACAACAGGCCTGCTGGGGAATGAAATCCACTTTCTGCTCCCCTTGCCCAGCCACACACTTTGGCAGGGGGCTAGGTCGGACTGGATGAAGGGAGATTATCTTCTTCATGCAAAAAACAAACCACCACCACCACCACCATTAAAAACCCGTCTACTTGCTGAGCCCACAACCCAGAGGGCTCTGTTTGCACTCAGTGGGTACTTTCCTTGTGACTCACACAAGGCTCTGGAGTGTAATAGCTTTAGAGAGTTGGACTCAAACTGTCTCAGGACCGTGACTGTCTCAACTATACCTTCACAGCCTGGTGTCATGGCAAAGGGCTTCTCCGGTCTCATAGGAGGTCCTTAGAAAAGCGGTTGTCAAAGTTAGGACAGAATATGGAAAAATGGGGTGTAAAATGGGTGGGAAACAGAGTGGCTCTGGTAGCTTCTAGGGCTCCCATCTGAGTGCCTTATAGGGGACACTGTTGTCCCTGCTGACCTTTGCTCCTGTTCTGTAGGGACAGGAGGAGCTCATCTGGCTTGGCTTCTGGAACAGCTCCCATCTTGCCTGACCAGCATCCCTGTTAGAGGAAAAGGGAGTCTTTTCCCACAGTGGCAGGCCAGACAGGAGAAGCAAGGCTGAGCTGGAGTCCATGGTATGAGGGCAGGAGACGTGTTCCTCGCCATCTACACACCATGTTGACAACAAGCCTGGGGCTCGGGTTACCTGCCTAATGAGGGCTCTGGGCAGGTGGGCAGTGCTGCCTGTGGACTAGGCTGTGCTGTAATTGGAGCATGTCCTAAAGCTGGTGTCCAGGCAGCAATCATTAGGCATGACACTAAGGGCTCAGGTTCCTTATGATGCAGCGCCACAGCCAATTAGCAGCTGAGGATGCAGAGGTGGACCGTGGGTTAGGGATGACGGACATGGGCTTTTTGCTTCCTAACAGAGTAGGTCAGTGAAGGGATGGGAAGTGGAACGGAAACCATAGAAGTGGTAACTGAGGGCCTTGGGAGGCGCTGTCCTTGGCTAGAAATGAGAACTTTAGCCTTCTTAGTCTCTAGCCCCAGGCCTGGGGCCATGTCCTTCCTGCATTAACAAGACTCTGGAAGGACCTCCAAGCCCTCTCTTTAGCTTAGGTTTGCTCTTCATCTCCATCTCTGCATGCATCGTCTTGTTGACATGCATTGTCTTGTTGATGTGCTCTCTCGGATGCCGGAATCGCAGTATGAGCCGGATTCACCTAATAGGAAAACAATCCCAGTACCTCCAGCAAATAGTATTCTTCCCACCCTACAGCACGTGCTGTCCTGAGGTGCCAGGGCTGTGCTGAGGGCAACAGACTCTTCTTTATAGGAGAGGAGGGCCAGCAAATTGGGAAGAGGGGGTGCTCCAAGGCCTCCCCTGAAACCCCGAGTAGGAAAAGAAATCATTCCTAAAAAACAAGTGCAAACTTATTTGTACGGTGCTAGGAATTTGGTGGAAATTGTCCCTCACAGGCTCAAGGGTCTGAAAGCCTGCCCACTCCAGCTGGCGATGTGGATTTGAGAGGCCATAGAGCTTTCAGGAAGTGGGGTCTACCTGGAGAAAATTAGTGACTGGAAGGGGTTGGGCAGGAGCCTCTCCTCACCCCCTGTTCTGCCCACTCTTGTATGCAAAGATGTAAATAAGCAGCTACCAGGTCCCTGCCACTGCATCCTTCTTCCTTGCTGGACTGTTGCGCAAACTATGAGTCTAAATTAGCTTTTCCTCCTGTAAATCGCTTCTTCTCAGGTCTTTGGCTATGCAACAACGAGTAGACATCAACAGCACGAATGAGGTCACAGATGACACATGAGTGACTGCACTCTGGGAGCGGGTCCCTTTCAAGAAAGATTTTTTTGAGTCGATGGATTTAAATGGATCTGAGTACTACCGCCGCTCTCCCGTGGTAGGTCTCTGAAAACCTCCAGCTGGATATGAAAGGGATCCCAGCCAGGGGGGACAAATGAGAGATAACTTTGATCCCTTGAAATGTAATCTACTTGTGTGTCACAGCAGACACATCATGTGTGTTGCCTGATGTGACTGCGGCTTGTCCCAGGGCCTCTTACTGGCTCCCTCATGGTGTGACTGGGTGTGGAATGTCCAAGGACTCTGAATGCACTGCTCGGATCCAGTGAGGAGGGACAGCAATGATGAAGATGGACTCCAACCACCCGCCGTGAGGCACCCGCCGTGAGGCACCCGCCACGGACATACCCACACACGAGACCCGGGCCCCGTGACACTGGTGTTCTGCTCAGTTGGCTGCCAAACAGTGAGAGAGAGGCTGCCACCCAGAGGAACCCCCACAAAGGCCCTTGTCTCTACTCTCTGCCATAGCAGCCCATGCCAGACCCTCAGCACAGCAGGTCTCCCTAACTCACCATATCCCCTTTGGGGACATTCCTTTAAAGGCAGTATTTTAAAGGAGCCTTTGCTTTGATTAGCTAAGTCTCTGGCCAAGGCTAGCCTGAAGGGTCACACAATGCAGGGGGGTACTATGCCTTCATTTTGGTCTTCTTGTTAACAGGGAACCAACGACTGTCCTCCTTCAACTGCACAAAAATGCCAACACCATCATTAGAATCCTCTGCCTTGCGTCTCAGCTCTAATTTTGGAAACAAGAACCACTGAGGCCTTATGCACAGAAAGAGTGTCAACTATTTCTTTTTGGTCTTAATGGAAGAGGTGGGCTTTTAAGGATTGCACATACACTATTAAGAAGAAACAAGCCCTAAGCATCCACGGACTATAACCTCATGACAATTCCTTCTGGCGCGTGCCCTACATGAGTACTGGGTGTGATTAAACCAGTGGCCTGTACCTATATTACTCTTGGGAAGGCGGTTCCCTCTCAGAGCTATTAAGAATGAGGAGCCACCTACCGAACCCTCGATAGGGACTCTCTGGCCTTGCAGAGGAGGAATGCAGGTGAGACCAGGCGTAAAGGTGATGAGGATCTCAGTGTGGTCTGAACTCTTAAGCAAGTGTTCCATGGGAACAGCCTCATTTTATATTCACAACACTCCCCCAAGGTAGGTTGTACGATTCCAAATGTATAAGCAGGAGAAACGGCAGGAGGAGGACTCTGCCCCAGGACAGTGTGGTGCCAGGTCCTGTGCTCATGACCAGCATCTCTCGGATAAAGATGTTATAACAGCTGCACGGAAGAGAAGGGATGGCCAGGGTCTAAGCTCATCCATTCACACTTTAGAAACTGCCTCAGAATTAGGACCCCTTTTCCCAGCTACTTCCTCCTCCTCATTGAAACATCCCCTCATGGAGGGTGGGGGAGCGAGCCTTCCTGGAGTTATATGAACTTTGAACAATGTACAGGGTTGAGGCAGGGGGTGAGGCTCTGTGGTGGCGGCAGCATCTGTAATCTGTATGGGAAAGCCCAGGGATGCAGCTTTCTTGAGGTGTCTGCCATGCCTGGTGGGAATATCTTTGGTGATGCTCTGCCTTTTGGTCACAGGGGTCCCCAAAACTCACTGGTTCCTCAAACTGAGTTGGAATGGAATGACTTCTTTGCTCTATCTGGGGTAGATATTTTTACACTTCTCTTCGGGAAAGGGAGCTCAAGGAATCTGTCTTAATTGGGGGCACTCAGGTCCTTATGCTTGCAGGTCCTTTAAGTCATTTGGGTTCCAGACTCCCCAGGCAATCCAACGTAACAAGGAAAGATCCCTGTGAGTTAGACATGTATCCCCTGTGAGGTTTCCACTCCCCGCGCGAGGTCACCATCCCTCAGCCACGTCCCAGAATCCGCTGGCACAGTCCACATCAAGATGCAACTTAGGTAGAGGCTAGAGTCTCTTCTCCCCTGCTTCAGGGTAATTGGGTCTGCACCACGGTTCACACATTCTTGTTTTCACATCTCTGATTATTGATTAACGGCAAGTCATTGGCTACAGACTCACGCTGCATACCAGGAGCCTCTGAAACGTGAGCTGCAAAGAAATGCTCACAATTACTACACGAGAAAGACGGGGTAGCCACTGGACGGATAAAACACTTGGGAAATGCAAGGTGCATTTTGACTTGTCCAAGCAATTTCCCTGTCTCTAGATAGACAGCAACTTGGGTGGAGAGTGTAAGTTGAAAGTAAGATTTTTCACATCAGGGACAAACTTTAAAAGAAAAGAAACAACTGCAGAAAAGCCAATTGAGTTAATTGTCTTTGTTCCACCTGCTGCCCATGTGTGCATGGAACCCTGTCTTCTTCTTCTGAAACCCGGTCTTGTTCCAGTCGGTTGGGGCCCTGTGCAGGTGGGGTCTTGCTGTGTCTGCATGCAGCCCACCATCTCCTAGGAGTGAGACTTAATAGGAAAGTGGCATTTGCAAGGAAAGGGTTCAAGGAGTGGCCTTAGGACAGTGATATCTGTTGCCATGACAATGAACATAAAGTCTCCAGTTCATCAGTCCTGTCTCAGCAGGACCTGGGAGAGGAATGGCCAAGTCAGAGCCCTTACAAGTGTTGTTAGAGTTGTATATTCATGAACTTGCAAGAGAATTGGGGGGAAAAGCTGTTCGGGCATGTCTTGGCTCACTGTGTGTGCTGCCCTGGACAAACTCATTACTGTGGATTTTTACTCTACAGAACAAAAGAGTAAAATGGAACTTTGTAAAGTGAGGATCAGGCTTGCTGTGTCTTCTTTCCTCAGTTTCCTGATGGACCCTTTAACATGAATCCCCATCAGGTAGACTAGAGGCAACAGCATCAGTCATGTTATCTGGTGTTGAGGCACACACCGGTGATTAGATATAGAAATGTGTTCTTGGTTGCACATAACTCTGGCTTGGCAAAGTTAGAGAGAGAACAGTCATCCAAGGAGAAGGGCTCCATATAAAGACACGAGAGTTTCAGTCACAAGTACACTCCACCCCCTACTCCTGCAAAGTAGGAGAGAGTAGTCAAACTTTCTGTAAGAGTCTCAGGCAGAAAATAACTACATGCGATCAGAAGAACTGTTGGCAGAACCGGGAGAGATGTGATATGCCTTTGAGAGCAGAAAGTTCCAAGTCAGAGGCAGCAAATGCGGAACACTACCAAATCACTCCCACAGCAGCCAATGGGAGTCTTCTCTTTCCCATTGAAGCCCTTCTCACTTCTCTCTGTCATAGTTCTAAATGGCTAAGGTATCAGCATCACTGTTTGCAGCAGATTGAAGATGGTGCTACGTAACCTACTGGACACTAAAGAGGATAGTGGAGGCCACAACTATGACTCCAGAAGTGAAGAAGACAAACCATGAGGAGACAGCCTATGAGTGTACAATGTCAGGGAGTGAAGGGGTACAAGGGGTTCCGCCTGGAGATGACTCTGCCAAAATACTAGATAATGTGAGTCCCTGGCTAAGACCCTCGGTTATAGCATGGCCAGCATGGTACACCACTGCCACTGTTGACAATTCTTTCGGTGCCATCCAGAGCAGAAAAACCACACAGCTGATCCTGACCAAGCTCTGAATTCGCAAGACTGAGAGGGACAATACAAAAGTGATTGTTCTGAAGTGATTTTTTTTTTTTTCTGAAAAACCTTCCTAATGATAGTGGTAGAAGGATTAAGAATTTGAATTACGATGAGGATTGATAGGCCCTATATTAAGTGCTCATTCAGTGGAGGGCAATACAATTCACTCACTAACTTATCTAGCAATTTGTTGAGCATCTAATCATTGAAGTTTAAGGTACCAGGTAAGGTATTATCTTTTAATCAGAGAATAAAATTGGCAGATACATGTCCCTTCCAGTTCTTATATCCAATGTCAATTGCAAACCACTGGAAGATGGGACCCTGGGTGATTGGCTCTACCCCCATCTCACTAACCAAATGGTTGATTTTTATAGAGAAGCCTTGAATTGCCCTGCCACAGATGCACCCATGGAAATGAGACAAATTGGCATCTTTTAGGGATCTGTACCACACAAGCTGTTCACAGACATCACATGGGACAGATATGCTTTTGAGCCTTGCTCTGGTGTCATTACAGTCTAGATCTGCTAAGTTTGTAGAGAGTGGAGTCCTACCTCATTAAAAGACACCTGGCTCCACTACACTCTTTCAGCCTGTCAGGGAAGGGAAGAGAAATTTCCTGGAGTGGTAACACAAAGAAAACCCAAGCTGTTTTCTTTTCCATGAATTGAAATCTTGCATGCTTAAAACCAGAGCTCATTGGAATTCACCAAAACCCAGAGAGGTTCCCCAGAGACCCAAAAGGCTTAACGGTCCTATTTGTTTCTGAAGCAGGGGACACCACACACTCCATTCTACCTGCCTGGCCACATTAGCATCATTTTCTGGTCTAGTAGGTTACATTTGAGAGGAATTACCCACTAGAGAGCAACAGGGCACCCATGTGCCGTAAAGAGTGTCCATTTAAGCCTGGACATTTACTAGAGTGCCGTGTCTGAGGTTTGAAGATGACTGGTCAAGTTACTCGTCAAGATTTACCTTTTCCAGTTTCAATGAAACAGTTTTGGTTCCATTTTCTGATTCACTCATTCAGCAAATACTGAGTGCACCAAACAGACTTCTAGGTAAACACAGAAGGCTGAGACGGATTTTACATCCTAGTGGACAGAGGTTTAGACAATACACAATGAAATATATCAATATATAAGGGGGGAAAATCAGATGGTCATAAAGGCTAATGAAAGAAAGGCTACTGTGGGTGTCTAGGAGTTGACCCTGAGGAGGTGACATTTAGGCTGAATAAAGAGCACAGTGTGCATCCCAGGCAGAGGGACAAGCTAGTGACAAGACCAAAGAGGTCTTGTGAAGGAGAGGAGACCAGAGGGTCTCCTAAAATTCAGCAGAAGGGGGGGTAGGAGGGAGGTCAGCGAGGAGGGGCAAGCCACGGCAGGAGAAGGGGCCTGTGCTTTATTGGATGCCCGATGGGAGGGCCCTGGAGGGTCTCCAGCAGGAGCTAATGCCATCTGATTTCCACTGGAAATGGATCACTCTGGCTGTTGCATGGAGATGGAATCATAATAGGGCGGAAAGAGGAGGGAGGGAGAGCAATGAGCACTTTTTACGTGTGTCAGGATGAAAGACGACAGTGGCAGTGACTAGGGCAGAGTTGGAGGGTTGGAGGGGAGTAGACAAGATCCCGGGGTGTGCGCGCTGGAAGTTGAGTTGATAAGACCCAGGTGATGGATTAGATGCCGTGGGGGAAGGTGAGAAAATAAACGGAGTGTTTTCCCGAGAGGATCACTCAGCACCCAAGTCTGTTTCATCTCCGTCTCTTCTAGTTACGTAAACATACATATGTATTTTTATAAAATTGGAATCAGAGAGTGGTTCTACATCATTGTTTTAAGCTTAATGTTCCTTTTTGTGTGTGTGAATATTTCCACAAGATGAAAATTTTAATGACCAAATAATCTCTCATTGTATGGAATACACCATACTTTCTTCAACCTATCACAGCTTGGCATCTGGCAAATTCCAATACCTCTGCTATTAGAAACAAGGCTGCGGTGAACACCCCTGAACATAACTCTCTGGGCGATCTCTGAGGGTCTTGCCTGCAATAAATTTCCTGGAGCAGAATTACTGAGCCAAAGGCATTCTTTTTTTTTTTTTTTTTTTTTACAAAGGAGATCTGATGAATAGGTACTGTCAAATGACCGGCCAGGGTTGTTGCTGTTTGATAGTCTCATTGGCTACATTTGAATATTCCCATTTCCATCTACCATCAGCCAAACTGAACTTTTTCATTAAAAACCCCTGCTCCAGAGCCCAGCCATACAGCACACACCTGAAATCCCTGCACTTGGGAGGTGGAGGAGGGAGAGCAGCGTAACGCCAGCTTCGACGATGTCTGAGGCAAGCCTATACTTCACGAGCTCCGTTCAAACCAAACTAGAAGACCAGAGGCAAACCCAAACAGAGCGCACTGTCTACCCCACAGCCGAAAATATACGCTGCCACTCTTTTAATTCGCTCTTTCTGATCGTGAGGAGTGGCACCTTTCCAGTACTTATTGATAATGTAGGATGTGTGTATGTGTGTACAACACATGTGTGTTTACTATGTCCATATTTTTATTCCTACTCTCTTCCATTTTTGCCATTTTGGTTATTACAAAAAGCTTCACTATTTAAAAAATAATTATGCTATTCACATTTTAGTCTGTATGTATATGTCTATAGGCCCATGTCTGGGCGCCTGCAGAGACCAGAAGAGGACACGAGATTCCCTGGAGCTGGAGGTTGTGAGTTATCTGGTATGGGTGCTGGGAACCCAACGCCAGAAGAGGAGCAAGTGGTCCTAAGCACCGAGCCGTCGCTCCTGCCCTGAAGGCGGTCCTGCATGTGTGGTTTTCTCACTCCAGTTATCTTCCCCTCCAGTTTTCCAACCCTCTTCCAATACTCACTAAGGGTTTTACGCCTTCCTGAATATATCAAGTTTCCTGCATCGTGCCTTCCCTCTGTTTGCTTTATCAGCACATCCTTCTCCTGAACAAAAGCTCCCAGATATCTACTTTTATTTATCTGGATTACTGGTTTTTTAAATCTATTTTACTGGACTTTAAAGCCCCGGTGTCTTCAGTGACTTGTAGGATGAAGCACGCTTTCTGAGCTGTTCCCTGAGTGATTAGTCATGGGGACAGTTTGAGCGGCACCAGTCCCTCTTGTACTGGGAACACACCATAGTACTATTTTTAATATACTCTCCCACACTCTCCTCCATACCCTGAGAAATCTATTTAGCTGGGCACAGGCCTATAACTCTACCCCTTGGAGGCTGAGTCAGGAAGATTGTGAGTTAAGGTCTACCTAGCCTACAGAGCGAGTTCAAGGGCAGCTGGGGTAACTTATCAAGTCCCTGTCTCAAAATTTAAAAGAAAATAGAGAAAGGGGGGTGGTAAGACTCTAGGTGAGCGGGCGAGTGCCTCCCTGAATCCACAGGCCTGGCTCTGCCCCTGGGACCTGAACTACAGGTTCATCTGTTTCACTTCTCTTAGCACTGCTATTCCCTAGACTCTCTTGACCACAGAGTCTGTTTCTTGTCAGGGTTGCTCTGAGGCATTTGGGGACCAACTCTTTAGAAGTACGCCTGCATCTACCTAGTGCATGGAACCAATCATTTTTATTGTCAATGCTTAATTGTTCATCCCAACACTGTCTCTGTCTCTTGCATTTGGAGAAGAAAACGCTTAGTTAGACAGCATTGGCTTAGGCTGTGCAATCTAAGAAGCTGGTGGCTTCTCCGTTCAATCCCGTGGGCATGTTACATGCTCATGTTCCAAGCCTGCTTTCAAGTTTCCTTCTTTTCCAAACAGTAATGGCTGGTGTTGGCCTATTCCATACATAAACCTTCAGGACCATTGTACTTTATAGCAATGATAACCTTTATCTATCCAGGAAATGCTAGCCTTCATTTTTCTCCCTTAACGATTTTTACCTTAAATCTTACCTGATTTCTGCTTTGTCTCTAAAACGGTTACTTTCGCTTTCTTCTTTGGGGTCTTTGACTAATAGATTTTGGCTAAATCTTAAACTCCCCTGAAACCCTTTGGGCCATTTGGCTTTAAGTGTGTGTCTTTTCGTTCTCCTGTTCATCAAAAATTTATTGAGAATTTTGTACAGTGCCAGTGTCGGGCACCAGGGAATCCGGTGAAGTTCATAAAACAAATATGATGCTTACCTGCATAGAAACCAGTAGAGTGTAAAAGACAGGCATCAATCAATAATTTCACAGACCCGGCGCTACTCCAGCAGAGGCATGTGGTGAGTACAGTGTGTACACTATACAGGCTATAATGGAATAGCATCACGCAGTTTGGTGGAACTGAGGACTGACTTTTCCAAGGAAGGAGGATGCTGATAACTAGGTTAGGGACAGGGAAGTCATTGGGATTGTCAGGATGGAAGAAGATAAGGAGCACTCTGCCAGCTGGCTGGCCAGTCACAGATAATCAGAGAGCATGGTCACAGCAGAAGCAGGAGGGATCAGTGGGGTCGGGTAGCAGCTTCAAGGAGGGGGATTTGAACCTTTGTTCTAGGAGGAATAAGAAGTCATTAAACGCTTTAAACAAAGGGGGCTAGTGAGTTACTACAGCACCAGTCATATGTGTGTGTGTGTGTGTGTGTGTGTGTGTGTGTGTGTGTAGGTGTGTGTGTGTGTGCATGGATATCAGAGGTCAGGCTATCTACCTTGTTTTTTGAGACAGGACATTGTCATTAGCCTGAGGCTTATTAATGTGGCTATGATGGCCAGATAGAAAGACCCAGAGGCTCCTCCCACCTGCACTTTCCTAGAGCTGGCTTTACAAACGTTCACCACCACCCCAAGCTTTTTGCCCATGTGCTGGGGATCAAGCTCATGTCTTCATGGTTGCCTGGCAGGCATTTGCCCCAATTGAGGAGTTTCCCCAGTTCCTCCACCCCACTCGCTGCTCTTTTCCTGAAAATGGAAACAGAGTCTTGCAGTGATGATCTGCAGCCCTTGGTTGATAATAGCACATAGTGTACATATCTTCTCACCTCTATGTTCCCTGATGTCACTGAACCAGTCAACTGAAACTGCCTAATTGAGTCCATACCACAGAAACAGGCAACTGTTCCCAATCAGGGCTTTTCTCCCTGGGGAGCTGCTTGATAAATATTTACTCACACACACCTGATTAGCATTATCCCAGACAGCCCAGTGTCCCGGCAGGAAACAGATTCCAGGGGCATAAGAAGAAATATAGGGTGGATGGTTAGGAAACCTCTCGGGTTCTGGTCATGAGTGACTCTACCTAGGACTGGAACAGAGCAATGGAGAAGGAGCAAAGGTGGATTTGGGACAGACATGGGCTGCACACTGGACAGACTTCGAAGCACATGGGATGCTTCAGGAGACAGAGGGGACCAGGGAGCTTCCCAAACAGATGAGCAGCTGTTTCTTTCACTGAGATGTGAAACTGGTTTAAGTAGTGTTTCGATTTTTCCTGGAAAAGGGGGTCGGTAATGCAGAAAACTCAGTTCAGCTTAAGGTATTTTGAGTTTTGCCAAGTAGTGGTTGGATAAGAGGGCTTGAAAATGGTGTCTGGGCAGGTGCTCCAGGGCAGGTGCTCCAGCTGAGAGTCTCATGCTGGGGAAGGAACTGGAACTTCAGACACGAGCTCCCACGCTTCCAGAAGAGCGTGTAGGGGTGGGAGGCAAGGAGGCTCAGATTGACTCTCCCAGACTGGAGCTTGAACAAAGGTGTCTGGCAGTTAACAGCGAATCCACACTGCACGAACTTGGATTATCTTAAGTGAATTTGAAAGTCTTTGCTCTCTCATTAATAAAGTTTTCTTCTAACTGTATTTTAAATTTTTACTGCATCTGTGACTAATGCATCTTTGTCCTTTTCCTGATGCGTTTTGTCTTCAGCATCATAGGACCAAGTTAGTTTCCTTCTTCCTTCCCTGCCTCCTCCTTCCCTCCCCGTGGTTTTGAATGGATAGTTACCGAATTATTACATACCTCTCTAATTACACATGCCTTAATTTCATTACTGACTGATTTTGAATCTCATGGCAATTCTTCTGTGACAGTTTCTCTTCCTGGGCTGTTTGGTTCATTCATCAATTGTGTAGCCTGCAAAGAGGAACACTACTTCTCAAACAAGAAAAAGCAGAAGGCTGGGCCGTCTGAGCTCCTGTACGTCCTGCCAGAGCCTTTCTTCTGCCTTCACACACAAACAGCATCCAGACGGGGCCCAGAATTCATGGGTTAGAATCGTTTGTCCTTGAAATACTCCAACCACTGATCCATTATCTTCTGGCATTCAGTGCTTACAGACAAAAAGCCATAAATGGATTTTATTTTCCTTCCAGGATGTTAGAAAAAAAATTCTTTGTGTATGGATTTAAAAACTCGGTCGCAGGGACCATGCGATGGCTCCGTGGGCAAAGACATTTGCCACCAAGTTCAATGCCTGGGACCCACATGGTGGAAGGAAATATCTGAGCCCTACGAGTTGTCCTCTGACCCTCGTGTGTGTGTGTGTGTGTGTGTGTGTGTGTGTGTGTTTGTGTGTGCGCACAGATATGCACACTCATACACAAAAGAAACAAACAAAATTTAGAAATGAATAAAACCTTTTGAGAATGTGCCTACGGGGTGGGAAGTGTTGATAAGAGAGTGGGTTGCTTCAGTGGAAGGAGTGGCATTAGCAGCTGTTCCCAGGAAGGAAGCTATGAGGGCCTGTGGGAAGATGCCTGGGACACTGCAGACAAATGGACGCGGGGTACAAGAGGGGGTGGTGCGAAAACTGCAGAACTTTCATAGTCACAGGATCCCAGGCACGGGGCGAGTGAGGGACACGGAAGGGCGCTGACGGAGTGAAGAGGCCAGTGCCGGGGAAAAGCGCAAATATACCACCCTGCGTGCATTTACTTTGAGGCTTATACCTCATAGAAATGACATGTTAATAAGGAATCCTACATGCAAATGAAATCAGTTACATTTAGAGGGTGAGTAGAGCCCCTCCCTCGGCTAGCTAGCGGCACTCCCCTTGGGAAGGTCTCTGGGAGCCAGGAATGTAACTGGCTGCAGGCTGAGAAGGAGATTTCATGGGAAATCATTTATATCTGTACCACAGGCTCACATAGATGTTTCAGAGTTCACTCTCCTTTCATCCCTCTGGCCCGGCTTGGTAAAGGCCAGTGGGGAAATAAGCCATGCGCCTCTGACGCCACGCTGTCTCTCACTCTACCCGATACCAATATCACCCACGAGGAAGCCTGTGGAGGCCCACGGCAGGGCGTATGCCTGCATCGCCTGACATTGGCCCTCTCCCGGCCCATATGACATTTTCATCCCCCTGTTATCAGGGGGAAGTTTAGCTGTTATTCCTTCCAATAAAGTCAAGTGGCCCAGGGTTGCCAGGTTGACAGAGTGTGAAAGACAGCACCTTGATGCCCTCTTTCTCCACACTGGGAACTGCTAACTCAGGGCCATCTTGGGAATATCGCTTTATTCCAAAGGTTCTCTGTGTCCCTGGATAAAGGTGCAAGGGGACAGTGCCCCAGATCCTAGACCCACTATCCAAGATGGCGGAGAGAATGCAGCTGTCCAAGGCAGACCTGTGTCTGATGGTTTGCCCCTCCTGAGATATAAGTAAAAGGCTATATGTCCAAGGGGAGAGACATGAGGGTCTGTGTGTTTAGCACATAGTCACTCAGCCCCAAGCCTGCATCCTGGAGCAAGAAATCATTTCCATAGGACTGATCTTTCTCTTTCTCCAGCAAGAGTTGCATGTGACTTTATTGGCTGCAGTTAGTCATCCCCTGGGTCAACAGTTCTTGGGGAAGGGAGCACCATGGATGGGCACATGCTGGGGGGCGGGTGGCACAGAGAAAGTGGGGGAAGGCTGTCCTGGAGCTCGGCCTTAGAAGAATGAGTGCCAGGTCCAGCTGGTCAGGAAGAGAGGAGATGTTTCTTGATACTGGACTACAGCAGCTCATGGAGTAACAACTCCTGGGTACTACTGAGGAAAGGGGCCCAGGTGAGACACACAGAGATAAGAGCTATCTATTTTGGGGGGTGGTAGACAGCGCAGGGCCCCTATAAGGTGTCTCATTAGGCTCACCGTTGAAGTGGGTTTGGGCTACAGGGCAATATCACAGAGCACACCAACATCTAATGGCTTCTGTCTCAGGAGTCCACATGGAGTCCTAATCAATCAACCCAACAACGTGGTTTAGGGCTGTCCTGAGCCCTTCCTGCTAGCTGGGTGGCAAAGCTGTCAGCACTGCCAGGGTTGGCTTGAGGTATCACCTTCATGTAGGAAGCAGCTGGAGCTGCTCTCGGCCCATCACCTATCCTGGATGGACATGGCAAGGGTCCTTCCATGGGGCTAGACCACCTCCACAGGGTCCTGTAATAGGGTAGTGATGGATTTATGCTCTTGGCAGAGCTAAGAAGAGGAGAGAGGAGGTAAGTAGAGATAAATTCCCAGCCATCACATAAGAACCGGACCCCCAAGCCTTCTCCTGCCTCTTTATCACAATACCACATAGACGAGGCAAGCATCCTGGAGAGTACGCTGCCGCTTACTCCTCCTTGTAAGCCTACAAGTTCAGTTCCATCCCGAAGATAAAAAGGGAAGCATCCAGGACTATCAGCATGGCCTGGTTCAAGGTCACCATCAAGGATCAGCAGGTTGCGGCTTCAGTAGGGTATGCATGTGTTTGAACAAGGTCTTAATATATAGCCCAGGCTAGCCTTATGCTGTCCATTGTCCTGCCTTAGACTCCTGAGTGCTAGGATTACGGGCTAGTACTGCCACGCCTGGCTGCCCTGTAGGATATGAGTGCATGGAGTTTACTAGGAAGATGGCCTCAGAAGCACAGCCAGGGGTTTGGGGAGTGAAACGAGAGATGGAAAGTGGCCTCCAAGGATAACACTGGCGAGCAGGCCACCGCCACGGCCAGGGGCCCTTCTGGGCAGACTCTTGTGGGAGATGCAGGTGGAATCCACTGCACCAGGTGGGCGCCTGTGGAGTTGGCGCTTATCCAGCAACTCATGGCTGTGGAGGGCTGTTTCTGAGTGTATCAGCTTTTACACTATCTCTGCCTTGTGAGGGCACAGAGAGAGTCCCCAGAGCCTGGCAAAGTCCAAGGGGTGAAGCAGGGAGCTGCCAAAGACTAGGGCCTAGCGAGGGCCAGGAAGCCAGGGTGGCCACTGCTGATTGCTACAATGAGAACAGCCGACTAGTGGAGACTGTAGCAAGGGCAGCTAGGACTGGATAATCCATCAGCACAGACCAGAACAAGATGAACACTTGAGCAGGAGGCCACAAGGGACCGACGGTGATAGACAGACCTGCTGAAATGGAGTCACTCGTTCCAGGCTATAGAAGTAGCTGGCAAGGTTGGGACCAGAGAACCCAGATCTGACTCCCAGCTCTGACACTGGCCCTGGAGCCCACAGCTCCTTACCCTCACTGAACATGCGATCTACACACAGCAGTCAGCGGCAGTCCCCTTGGGGAGTCCAGCTTCTCTTCTGCAGGGTTGCCAGTCCAGAATGGAAGGGCCTAAGGTAGGTGGACGTTCATAGGCAGAGCCCTTGTATCTCTGCACTCAGGGTAGGAGGCTATGTTTCCAGTCATATCTCAGTGGCTGATGTCTTTCGCTTGCTGGAGAGGTTGGGGGGGGTAGGGAAGTGACCTGCCTTTCCCGGTACACTGAGCCAAGGGGATCTCATGCCTTGGCTTCGAGCTGATAATAAGGTTTCCAGAAGTTTATACCAGCAACAGGATCAGGCACTATCATATCTCATGATCTGAAGTGGCAATAACCTATTGATAAGCTATTGTCTGAGGATGGCTGAAGATCTGCACCATTCGGTGATAAGAGCCTACCTTTCTCCCTCTGATGACAACAACAACAACAACAACAACAACAACAACAAGATCCACATGACTGAAAACTGACAGCATGGCATTCCTCCCAGCTCCCAGCACTTTCTCTTCTCTGCTAATTATATGGATGTGCTGATCTAGGCAGCTGGTCAGCAGAGTGAGGTGCTAAGTAGGTTTACGCTTGCGTGGCGTCAGATCCATTTTTATCGAATCTCATCTGGTGCGGCTTTCTGGGGATGTGATGTTGGTGCTGTCTGTGTGTGTGCACGTGTGCACGTGTGCTTTAAACCTACCTCTTCTCATCAAAATTAAGGGGAGAAGTTTTCATCTGTTCTCAACCAGAGTTAATAAAAGTATGATTAGCAAAACCAGTACAACATTTATTTATCTCTTTATAACATTTTTGTATGTAGGTGTTTGTGTGTGCATGAGTGCCCATGCCCGAAGGCCACATTGGTGTCTTTTATAACTGCTTCTCCACCATATTTTTTTGGAGGCAGGGTCTCTCAGTGAAGTTGGAGCTTACTAGTTCGGCTAAATTAAGGTTGACCAGAAAGTCCCAGGGATCCTTCTGCCTCTGTCTCCCAGTGCTTGGGCTGTAAGTGTGCACCATTGTACCTAGCTTTGTGTGTGATTGCTGGGAATCCAAACTCAGGTCCTCATGTTTGATCAGCAGAAACTTATTAACTAATCCATGTCACCAGCGCCTATACACTAAAAAACCAACAGTCAAAACAAGCAAGCAACCAAACCACAAACAAACAATTCCCATGTAGTTGTATGTCATCTTGAACCCTGGCAGAAGCAGGAAGGAAGAAACGCAAAGGTCTCTGTGCTGTGACTCCCCCACAGCACATGCAGCCCCCACACTTCATGCCGTCTTTTCTTTTAAGCCACGGAGCCTCAGTCAGGCTTCCCGAGCCGGCAGGACAAACCCACTCACTAAACAAGGCCGCACCACACAATGGACCGGAGGCTGTCACCACCTCCACACTTCACCCACCACCCTCCTTGTCACTTTGTTTCTCATGCAGTCACACACAATGCAACTGCTTCAGGGTGACAGTAGATATTTTGTTTATCTTATGAAATGTGAACCCAGCTCATTACATCAAATATGGTGTTTTTGAACAATACATTTCCAGATTTAGTTCATCGGAAAACAGTTAGGTCTAAATATACTCACGGCAATATCATTTTGTTCCATATGGGCCCCCGTGGCTCCTGCCCAGCTCTGCCTCCCTTTGCAGACTGTCTTGTGCACAGCAAGCACCTTGTGTGTGACAGATGAGGATGATATGATAATTAAAAACTAAACAGAAATGGCGGAGTCTAATTCATTTGAAGTCCAAAATTATCGTATCGTTCCTATCTTTTTCTCCAGGTGTATGAAAGGGCTAAGGATGGCTCCATTCTTCTCTTTGCTTTGAAAAAGAAATGGCGGCATTTATGGAATGCCACCTGGAAAGGAAGAACACCTGCTTAGCCAAAGCCTCCAAACTGGAGATCCGCTCTTCAGACTTTCTGTTGTTGGTGCAACTTCTGTAAGGACGTCTGCTCCTCCAGACCAGTGCCCACGGCTAACCGCGGGCTAGCCTCCCGAGTGCCCTCCCCTGACCCTGACATATGGTTGATGTCATGGGGTACACTGTCTCAGTTACTGTCCCAGACTCCCAGGCAATCTTTGAAGGGCTTGAGAGCAAAGTACATCCCCCTCCAGTGACCAAGGAGCTGTACATCGAAGCCTCTGAGATACCTGTTAGGGTGGACTGACTTTCCAAGGACAAATTGGGGGTGAGTGGCTGCATGTCACACTGGGTATCAACCGTGGGCTTTCTCTGCTAGAAGCAGATGGGCTCTGCAGGGTCCTCCTGACATCTGCTTATCAGGCTGTGGCAATATTAAAATGGAAATTCTTGAGGATTCTTTTTTTTTTTTTTTTTTTTTTTTTGGTTTTTCGAGACAGTTTTTTTCTGTGTAGTCCCGGCTGTCCTGGAACTCACTCTGTAGACCAGGCTGGCCTCGAACTCAGAAATCCGCCTGTCTCTGCCTCCCAAGTGCTGGGATTACAGGCGTGCGCCGCCACGCCCGGCTTCTTGAGGATTCTTTAGGTGAGCTTTGAGTTTATACCTCTCTCTCTCTCTCTCTCTCTCTCTCTCTCTCTCTCTCTGTCAGTGTGTGTGAGAGTGTATGTGTGTGTGAGTGTGTGTGTGTAAGTGTATGTGTGTGTGTGAGTGTATGGATGTGTGTGAGTGTGTGTGTATGTGTGTGTATGAGTGAATGTGAGTGTATGTGTATATGTATGTGTGTGTGAGTGTGTGTGAGTGTATGTGTGTATGTGTGAGTGTATGTGTGTTTGAGTATGTGTGTTTATGTGTGTGAGAGTGTATGTGTTTATGTATGTGTGTGTATACATGCGGGAAGTCTGAGTTTGATATTGGGTATCTTCCCCAGCAGCTTACCATCTTTTATTTTGAAATCCAGTGTCCCACAGAACCTGGAGCTTGCTGATTTGGCTGGACTAGCTGTCCAGGTTCCAGGGAGCAGGCTATCTAGTCCTCAGTGCTCAGATTACAGGCACTTACCATTTCATTACAGTTGGCCCTTTTGAAATCTCTAAGTTTAATTCTCTTAACTTTATGTGCATGAGTGTTCCCCTGCATGTATGTATGAGCACCACGTATGCAGATGGTGCCCACAGAGGCTGGAAGAGGATATTGTAGTCTCTCGAACTGGAGTTACAGACAGTTGTGAGCTGCCATGTAGGTACTGAGCCTGGGTCCTCTGGAAGAGCAGCACGTGCTCTTAACCTCTGAATCATCTCTCCAGCTTCCACGCTCGACGTTTTACATGGGGCTGCGATCCAAACTCGGATCCTCACACTTACATAGCAAGGATTATATTGACTGAGCTGTGCCCCCCAGACACACACTTTGAGTTTTGAAGAGAGATAAAAGGCATTCCTCTTTGAAACAAATCCCAGGAAAGGCCATAAAGCATGGACAATTTACTGTGGAAGCAGATGACAGGCAGGGCCTGGGTGACGCAAGCACCCAGCTGACCTTTTAGAGGGTGTTGAGAGCTTCTACTTGCTTTACAAATGGGAGGACTGGTGATTTCTGAGAGACAGACCTTGAAACATTAATCTGATGACTGCTATGACCTTCATTTCTCCCAAGAAGGATCTTTGCCTATTGGGAGGTATCCAGGGCGATGTGAGCCCCACCGAAACCCCAGGCTCTTATCCACCGCAGAGCCTGGCAGCATCTGGTTTAGACGCTGTGCTTGTCTCCCGGCCCTAACAATGTCTGGCTCTGTCCGCATTTGCTCCCCAGAACTCTCAGTAACATCTGGTCTCATTGCCATGCCTAAGCACATGTGGAGAATGGACTAGCATTGTCTTTTCTGGCAACTTCTTTTTCATAGCTCAGGCTCCTCCCAAATCCTTCACAAAGGTTCCTTTAGTCTACACTTTCCATTGTTCTGACTAAATACCCAGTGGAAGCACGTACAAGGAGGGAACATTTCTTTTGGCTCAGAGAGTTTTAGGACGTTCAGCCCACAGTCACTCGGTCTCACGTACTAGGGCAGAACATCGAGGCAGGGCTGTGTGGTAGACGCCGCTCGCTCTCTACTTTTCCCAGACAAGGAGGACAGAAAGGGGAATCCAAAGAGGTCCCGGGCGAGGCAGAGCTCTAAAGATGCACCTTAGTGACGCGGTCCCTTTAACTTGGCTCCAAGCCTACCTTCCATGGCCTCCCAGCAATACCATCATATTAAGAATCTACCCATAGATGAGTCCGCTTGTTAGATCACAGCCTCCACAATCCAACTGTCTTTCGAAGACCCAGACCCAGATATGGGCTCCACCACTTTCCTCTCAGTGCATTTCAAATTTGGTCAACTTCTCAGTCAAAATCGACCACCATGTCTCCTATCTTAGCGTACATCCCCAGAAGCTATGTCCATATACATGCCACTGACCCGTCCTCCTTAGATTGTGGATCCGAGTTCCAGACCTGTCCCTGTTCCTCACTAGCCGTGTGGCTCAGTGCATTCTGGCATTCTACACCCGCAGCAGACCCTGCTCTCAGGTACTTGGATCCTTTGTCCTGAGAGGCCATAGGGAGGCATGGACATGTAGCAGGAAGGTTGGGGAGCACAGAAGGCTCACACAGGTGGACCATTTCTTTTTAACTTGCAGGATCCAGTGAGCTGGGCCATTCTGGGATCCCCTAGTCAGGCACCATCCATGTGCCCTCGTTGGGGCAGCACAGAAGGGGGTGACAATAGCCTCGGAGGCTGTCTTATCTGCAAGGTACTGGGATGGCCTTATCTGATAGTCATCTGATACTACGGCCAGCCCACCTGACAGGTGGAGAAACCAAGGCACAGAGGGAGGAAGGGCCTTGCCCAGGGCCTCAGTGGCTAGACAACCAGCCCAGGACACCTGTTCCCACAAAACCACTATGGCTTCTGCCTCTGCTAAAAGCTTGCCTTAGTCAACTAGTAAAGTAGTGTACGGTGGGGCTGGAGAGGAAGCTCTCTGGGTAAAGGACTTGCAGCAACAGCCTGATGAGCTCCGTTCAAGTCCTCAGCACCCACATGAAAGTGGGGTGCATTTGTAACCCCTGCTCACTCTCACTAGGAGACGGGAGGCAGAGTCAGGAAAAACCACCATTAATCGGCGGAAGCTTGCCAGCCAGCCAGCCTGGCGGCTGTCAAACAGTGAGCAAGAGAGACTCAGTCTCAAAGCAATGGGCAGAGATTGACCCCTGAAGCTATCCCCTGACCTCTGCATACATGCCTTGGCACACATGTACCACCCCTCCCCCCAGTATATAGTGCACGGTCTGGAAATGTCCAAAGCCCATGCATGAGAGAAGCACCCTGGCTCGCACTAGAGAAAGAAAAATATACTTGATCACATTTGGGCACAGATTCATACCATTTACATTTGACAAAGCTTATACACATGTCCATGATGGACATGAGATCCTATTTAGAATGCTATCTTAATGTCTCACACACATACACACACACACACACACACACACACACACACACACGCAAATGTCCTAAATCCCTCAACTGTTTTTCTTCTTCTTTATTGGAACAGATGGCAAGAATTTTTTTTTAATCTCAAATAACTGCACCGAAGAAACTGTTATTTGCACCCTGCGTTGCATGTGTGAGTGCCTCACGTTTCACAGATGAGCGTGGAAGTGGCTGTGTTTAGTCGTTGCTCATGCCGGAGATGTGAGAAGACACTTCAATTAAGTGCCACCAGGAAAAAGTGGTCGTAAAGTAGCAGGAGACAACATTCCACTCATCTGTCCCCTCCCGGGCCATATGCTCTTTTCCCTCCTCGGGGTGCCCCGCTAATGGGCTCCATTGCTTCTGCTGGCCCAGCTGTAGCTTAGATCTCTTTCTCTACGCTTTCCACCTTCCGCAGGTCTTCCCATCTTGCTCCATGACCTGGGAGCTCACTGGGCTCAGCGCCACCTTGCCCGTGAGTTCCACACAGCTTGGAGCTCTACCCAGAGCACAGCTGCAGGAATGATTCGTCACTGTGGTCCCCTAGGTGTCATTTCTGTGTGTGTGTGTGTGTGTGTGTGTGTGTGTGTGTGTGTGTGTTTTCATCTTCTGAGACACAATTTTACAATGTATCTCAGGCTGGCTTTGAACTTGTGATCTTCCTGCCTTAGCCTCTCCAGTGCTGGGATCACAGTCCTGTGCCACTGTGCCGAGGTCACTCCTGGTGTTGGGTCTCAGCGGGGATGGTAGCGTCAAATGTTAAGTCGGGACAGCGTGTTGCTGACCCTTAGCTAAGCTCAGTGTCTTCACCACGAAGGCAAGGCGAGCACATTGCTACTTTCATCCCAGGGTCAGAAGAAGGGGGCTGGCTGAGCTTGTAGTTTGCCCCCACTAACAACACAGGTGGCCTGAGAAATCTGAGGGCGGGGCCTCTGAATGGCTTGGGTTTCCCCACATAACCCTCAGAGGGAGAAGGTGCTAAAATTTGACACCCAAAGGTACAAAGGCAGGGTTTTCTATTCAGGTCCTCATAAGGAAACCTTTTAAAAAGCCACAGCTGCCACCAGTGTAGGTAATCAAGCGACTAATTCACATCCAGATGTCTAATTGACTAGTTACACTGAGGAGGCAATTCTCCCCTTCCAGATAACAGTTTTCTTTAGTGGTGGCCTTCAGGCACACACACTGACACGGGAGACAGATGCTGAGTGTAGCTCTGAAAATGGCTTCTCCTTCCTCTATCCCTGGGACGTCTCTGCCTGTGAGCCACAGTGGTCTCTGAGGCCCAGTGTGCTGGCTCTACCATGTCCTTAGCTCCTTGTCGCCCATGATGTTAGATGCATTGTGAGGATGTACGAAGTCCTGCTTACTCTGTTAGCAGGCTGGGCCTGGTGCCCCCAGTGGGGTATGGTGGGTGGGGTCTCAGGGCATCGCAGGGCTAGGCGGGCATCTTTAAACAAGAGTCTGTGGAATTGGGTATCTGGAGCCCTGGGCAACTGGAAGCCTTGAGAGACAGGGAGCCCCTGAGAGGACAGACAGCCAAATGCCTGGGGGAGGTCGGGGGCTCAGTGAACTCCCCTATCCCAAGTCAGATTTCTTTCTAGCCTTTCAAAGCCCATAAAGGGCAGCTACGTGACTCTGAGACACTGGCTTTCAGACTGAATGTTGTTTGACTTTCTCTCTTCCCCGGTATCACTGAGTAATTCATTTTTGCTGCAGGGCTTTTAAGTATTGGCAAATGTATGAATTCATAGAAAATGAAATGGAGGGCAAATTGGATTTTGCCTTGAGTGAAAGGATTCCAGAGCAATTGATCCCCAGCACTTCTGCCCTGGGGCGCAACCAGGCCTTTACTGGGGAGACACTGGTCCCCTGTGTCCACGGAAAGATAAAATTTGGGGAATGGGAGATGGTTGAGTTGGTAAAGTGCTTGCCTTAGAAGCATGAGGACCCACGTCCTAGTCCCTAGGCCTGCGTACAAAAAGCCAGGCGGAGCAGGGAGAGATGCTCAGGGCCTAGGAGCACAGGCTGCCCCTGCACCTACACAGCGGCTCACAACCACCTGTAACTCCAATTCCAGGGCATTTGATGGCTTTTTCTGGCCTCTGTGGGTACCAGAAATGAACATGGTACAGACATACATTCAGGCAAGCACTTGTATACGTAAAATAAAAGTAAATAAATCTTAAAAATAAAGACCACACCTACACAGAGCCAGGTGTAAAGATACATGCGTGTAATCCTGGAGTTTGCAAGAGAAAGTCAGAAGTTAGATCCCCGAGGCTCCCCGGCTAATTAGCCCAGTCTACTTGGCAGATAGATCCCAGGCCATTTGAAGGACCTTGTGATAGCTGAAGTTGTCTGGCCTTAGGGCATATACCTGTACACACATGCCTTCTCTCTCTCTCTCTCTCTCTCTCTCTCTCTCTCTCTCTCTCTCTCTCCCTCCCTCCCCCCTCTCTCTCTCTCTCTCTCTCTCTCTCTCTCACACACACACACACACACACACACACACACACACACACACACACACAGAGTTACAACCCAGACTTCTTTTTCTGCGTTTAGACCAAATTCAACTTGGGTATGTGAGAGGATTTCTGTGTTTGTCAGCAACTGCACAAGTGGCTTTGGAACACCCACTTGCCTTCCAAGAACTCTTCAGGCTAAGGCCCCCATCCACCTTCTTCACCAAACACAAATGTCAGGGTCTGACAGCCCCGCGCCCCGGGGAAAACAATCAGGATGCAAAGCCATCATGCAAGCTTTCACCAGGGGCGACTTTGAATGCTGACTGGGGGCCATCTGTGTCATGGTACACAGTCGGGGCTTCCCAAGAGTTACAGTTACAGCCATTTCAGAGTCCCAAGGCTCAGCAAGGTCCACACCTTAGCAGTGGTGATAGATTGGGGGCTCTAGTTACCACTTCTTAGCTATCTGCCTAGGGAAATCCTGAAAACCCTCACCGGTCTTGTCTATCTTTCATAATTCAAGAGAATTGGGGTTAGAAAAAGTGCATGACATAATTTATATGCTGCAAGTGGACGGGCTGGCATGTTCCCCCATCATAAGGTTTAAATAATGGTGGTTTAACACCAGCCGTAAGTGCAGCGGTCCTCAGAGGAACACCATTAGCTCCATTACAACAGAAGATGGTGTTACGCTCGGTCCAGCATCCTCAGGAACCCATCACAGCTGTCATCTCCATGCCGCCATGGCCCACTTGACGCAGCAGTCTGTGGCTGCCTTTTCAGATCGGATCCATCAAGGGGCTTTCACGGCTGAGGGGAGAGCCAGGCGGTACCAAAATGCAAAGTGGACAAGCCCCGCCTTCCAGGTGTTCCCAGGTGGACACGGCTCTTCCGCTACATCAGCATGAAGGAGCAGAGGAAGAGGGAAGAGGGCCGGGGAGGGGAAATAGAGATGTGGAATAAGCTCTGGGCCTGAGCAGCGTGGAGAATGGATACTTCTCAGAGTGCCTGCACATTCCCGGGGTAAATGAACCACTGAGGCAGGCAGGGCCTATACGTCAATTAGCACCATCTGCAATGGCCTATGCCAATGTTTCTGGTCTAATCACAGACTCCTTAGAGTGACTGCTGTATGTACTGGCAAAGTCTGAGAATGCCATGGGTGGTCAGAGGCTGAGATGGGGACAGAAACACATGTGTAGCTCAGAGCTACTGGTCTCTCTCTGGAGGAGGATCTGGCCAGGGTCTATGGGACACATATCTGAGTCCAGAGTGGCCGGAGGGCAGAAAGGACTTCTCCAGTGCCCCTGGGTAACTGATGGGAGAAGAGCTGTCAAGCCAAGCAGAAGCTCTGGGTGGGTCTGTTTCTCTCCAAGAAAAGGGCCTCTAGCTCTGCACCAAGGTGACCAAGCTGTAAAACACCAGAGAGACCGTGGCCAAGGAGAAGAGGGTCTGTTTAGCCCGCTAGATGCTCGCCTTGGACCTGAGCCCTGTGTTTGCTACTCCAAGTACAAATGAAAAGGATTTCTCTTATTCAGGAGTATCCATCCGCCTGAGGAGGACAGGGGGAGCATGCATTGCAGACACCGTGCTGTGGGGATATGGATGGCAGGGCCCCTGACCTTGTGTGGGGATCATATAGTCATAGGCAGGGTCAAACGGAAGGCATGTCTAGCACAGAAGACTTACAGGAGCCAGGGGCTTCACACCAGCACACACCTGGGTGATGACTTCCTTATGTTTGCTTGTGTGTGTGTGTGTGTGTGTGTGTGTGTGTGTGTGTATGTGTGTGTGTGTATGTATGTATGTATGTATGTATGTATGTATGTATTAATAGCCTATAAGTATATGAAAGTCTTGAGACTGAGAGCTGTGGCTAGGACCACAGTATGGGAGCTCATCATGGGATGGCTCTCTGCTGGTGTCGCTCTGGCCTAGCTGGGTCCCCAGAAGAAGCCTGTCCTAGGTAGGTGACGCAGGCTGCTTTTCCCCCCCTCATCCGCTGCTCATCTCCCTCAAGTACCAAACCAAAGAACTGATTTTTTTTTTTAAGATGACAAGTGTTTTTTGTGTTGTACCAAAGGAGAAGAAAACAGCAGAGAAACACTTAGCTGGGGGGATCTGCAGCCCTGGGAAATTTTCTTGAGCTGAGAGATTTCTGTGCAGGAGATTTCTGTAGACATTTCTCATTTAGATGGAAATTCCTCCTGAAAGAGTAACACCAGCTCACACACCGCATGCTCCCCCAAGCCCTCGTACTGAAAGGCTTCCGCACATTAACTCATTTAAGCCTCAGGAATACCTTAGGAAGAAGGTCTATTTTTTTTTTAAGTGGGGGAGTTGGGGCTCAGAGAGGCTAAGCAATCAAGTGCAGATCACCTGACCTGTAAGCAGCAGCACCAGGACCTGAACCCAGACAGTCTGCCTTCAGAGCCGATTGTCTGAATCACAGATGTACTATGGGTATTAAGTTTAGATCAAGCATTGGATGAAGAGCTGACTCTGGGTCCCACAGTCATCACAGCGGAGCTGGAAGGGCTTGGTTAGCTGACTTTAATAAAACCTTACGCCTTGTCGGCATCTATTTCAGAAAGGATTCAAAGGGCTGGGAGGTGTGTGTGTGTGTGTGTGTGTGTGTGTGTGTGTGTGTGCATACCCCGCTCAAATTCAAGTTCTCTGGCTTGTGAGGCAAGCACTTTACCGACTGAGGCGTCTCCTCAGCCTCAGAGCTGAGGAAGGGGAAATGGAAAGGCTGTGCTTCTCAGAGTCCTCTGAGTTCCTCTGCTACAGTAAGAAGGTCTGTATTTGCCTTCTCTAAGAAGGCAGGGGATACACCTCAGTAGTCTTCATCAACAACCTCTGAGGAGACTTCAGGCCCTTGATTGGGGTGTACCTATGTCATTCCTGCCCGGAGAGATCATAGATGACACACCTTCGCAGACCTCAGAGCACACCTCGAAGACAGACATAACAGTGAGTGACATTCTTCGTCCCGGGCTTCCTCTGTGCTGTGGCCAATTAGTATTTAATCCTCCCAAGAGCGCTGTGAGCTTGCTGCGGCTCGCAGGGATGCTGGGGGCAGGTTATGCAGTGTGTTGTGAGCAAGGGTCAGCGCTGGTATCCGAGGACATACATGCTCAGAGGTGGATGCACGAAGCTGAGGGACACAGATGAGCGCTCAGAGTCCTTGTTGAACAATCATGAAGACCTGAGTTTGATCTCCAGGACCCACATAAAAATCAGGGCAAGGTGGAACAGGTTTATAATCCCAGCACTAGGGAGGTGCAGATTGGTAGATCCCTGAGGCTTCCTGGTGAGCCTGTACCAGTGAAAAACCATGCCTCTAAATATATATATATATATATATATATATATATATATATATACACACACACACATATATACACACATATATATGTATATATTTATAATTTATACATTTGTAATTTATAATTATGATATATAATCTATAAAATTAATTAACTGGAAAAAAGAATGATAATAGCACACAAGGAATCACACACACACACACACACACACACACGAATGTATGCATGGAAAAAGGAATAGGTGGGCGGGCAGATAGATAGATAAACAAACTGGTCTATCTTGAAGCCCAGACCTTACCACAGTGTACTCTGCTGTACCAGAGTACCAGGCCACACTTCTCCACCCTATGACAATCCAGGCAGCTTGAAGGCAGAGTCAGGATATGGAAGATGAGAAGAGCAGGAGTATTCACAAATGGCTTGCCAGAGCCACCTTCTCCGGAAGTCTGCAGTTTGCTATCCCTGCCATGCCAGAGGCGTGAACAGCATGGTGTCCAAGTGCACATGACTGCTGTCTAGTTTAAAGTCTTGTGTTCAAATCAGGTGGACTTCTGGATGAGTGTTCCTGCTCCCAGACATGGAGCACATCCCTGGGAGTAGCCTCCAGGCGCCTAAGCAGCTGGGCCTCATAGTAGAGCTGAGGGTCTCTGCAACATCATCTCAAGACTCCAGGCTGCTCTAGATTAGGTCCCAGGGCTGGCCCCGTCTCCTGACCAGCTGCAGATGCCAACTTGGTGAGAGAATCTGACAAGCCGCATGGATCTGGTGGGAGTTACAGCCCATGCTATGAGTCTATGAGGGCACACAGTGAGTATGACTTGGGTCCGTCTAATGATATCTCAAGAAAAGGCCAGGCTGAGCAGATAGAGGCCGTGGAGCCTCTCCCCATCGGCATGGCCTGCAGTCATGTATGCCTTGTATCTTCTGTGGAGTGGAGGATTTTTTTCCTGTGTGTGTGTGTGTGTACATACAGGTTTATTGTGTATGCATGTTCATAAATGTGTTGTGGGTACACACACATTTACACAGACCATGTAGTCTTCATGTTTGTGCCAAACACTTCAATGCATAAAACAATGAGCCATCTCTAGCTTCCTTTATAACTTAAAAAAAAATGTATGTAAGAACGTGGAGAAATAATGCTGGGGCTGACCAGGAAGCTTCCTCCCTGCTGGCTAGCGTTCATAAAACCAGACGGTGCTAGGCATGCTTCTGGGGCAAGAAGTCAGAAGCAGCTGTGAACCCTGTGAACTACAGCATGGCCAGCATGGCAAGGGATGGGTATCCATGGATACAAGAGTGGCATTAATATGACTGAGGCAACCAACCACTTTCTGTTAGAACTTAAGGTCTTCTCTACAGGAGGAAACACATACCTGGTACTTTAATCTGGCTACAGATCTATTGTTCAGGAGCTCACAGGGTCCCAGGGATGAACCTATCACTATTAGTCTGCTAAATGGACATTGTATCAGACCGCCCTCTCGATTTGTATCACTTTACCAGTAGGCAAGAGTCTGCTCTCAGACCTCATCATGTGGTTAGTGTAGAAACTCACAAGTAGTCAAAGCACAGAGAACAGGTGTCAGTGCACTGCTTGTTACAAATGGAACATCTGTATCACCCCTTCAACCCTAACCCCGCCACTCCAAGGCTTAGGGACCATTGTGAAAGAGGGGAAGGAAAGCTCTCGGACATGGTGGAACTCCTGCATGTACAACTCATGGCAGCCACAGGTGAACGCACAAGACAATCTTCTGCTGGCCTGGGGTTCACCAAATAGGAGCGGCTGGCAGGCCAGCGAGCCCTGGGGACCATCTTGTCTCTGCCTCACTCTCGCTAGCATCACAACAAAGTGCTGCCACACTTGGCTGTTTACATAGGCTCTGGAGAGCTCTCTTAGGTCCTAGACTTTTGAGGCAAATGCTTTACCAACTGAACTGCTTTCCTAGCCTGCCCCCCCCATGTCGTTTTGTCTCCCATAAGAAAGAGAAACCACTACATTGGGTGAGTATGAGCTATGCCAGTAGCATGCATCCGTTAGAAGAGGGATGTAAACCTCTGTCAGCAATGTAAGTGTCTCGTTTCTTCCTCAATCAGCGCATTTTAATGTATTTATCTTGCTAAGCCATGATGGATACAATCTGCCCAAATATACAACAAGGGGCTAATGCAATCTCTTACTCAGAAAACCGCCCCACTATAGAGACTACCGAGCTGCTTCCTCGAGTGTTTAATACCCTAGCAACCAAAACAGGAAGAGGGAAAAAAAACCCAAAATAAAAAGCAAAGAAATAAAAGACAGCCCAACTAAGACATGAAAATCGCACTGCATCTGCAATACTCTGTTGAAATTGGTTTTACAATAAAGCATGTATTGTGAAAACAGAGGTTTAATGATAGATGCTGGTGGGAATCTGATTACGAAGCAAAAACCACACACATCTAAGTGAAGCTGCAGAGCGTTGAAAACATGAAAGCTGGCAAGGAAGCACTGGTCAGGCTCTGTCTGCGAGGGCGCTAGGTCAGCCCCATCCCTTAGTGGCAGGTCTGCAGGGGCAAAAACCCTCTCTCAGAACCTGCACCATCAGCAGTTTAGATGCCCACACAGGTGGCAGATGGTTGCCTGAACATACCAGTCATTTGTCAAAAGATGAGACCCCCACCCCCCTGGCTGTGGTCTATCCCGCCTGAGTACCCTGGGAGGGGGGCAACCTCAAGCCTCAGAGCCTATCACAGCCCACCCTTGGACAGCCACATACATTCTCCCTGTCCCTCTAGTCTTACAAGTTTCTCCTTGTCCCTTGGCTTCTATATCTATCAAAATCTGGCTGTCTCCTAAGATCTGCTTTTAATAAATGAAGTTAGGTTACAAAGTACACATCTCCCCAGGTACTTCCTGGGCCCAAGCTATAGGCCAGCTCTAGATGGAGGCTGACCACATCTAAGACACAATACAAGTGATTTTAATCAACACAGAAATGTTGATTATTTGTGTCTTTCTTAGATTCACTGGGATGTGACTCACCAACTTTGTGAACTAGAAAACATACACACACGCACACACACATACATGCAAACACATACATGCATGCATACCACACACACATACACACACACACGCGCACACACACATACATGCAAACACATACATGCATGCATACCACACACACACACACACACACACACACGCGCACACACACATACATGCAAACACATACATGCATGCATACCACACACACACATACACACACACACACACACACACACACACACGCAAACACACACATACAATCTCTCAGAAGAGGTCCCTTTAACACTGGGACGTAAACATCTTTAATTTAAATATCATATATAAGATTGTCCCTTAGAACAAGGGGCATGAAGGTCATGGGAAGGCAAGAGCTGGCCGTCTGCCTGCATGCCTTGTCTGTAAGCTTTCTCCTTCTTACTCGGCTTCTCCACCTATTGACTCCATTGGGTGCTGGAGAGCCAACCCTTGTCCGTTTGTACTCTTTTTTTCTCTGTCCATAATTTATCTTTTATTCACATTACATTCCAGTTGCATCCTCCTTCCCCCTATCATCCTTGTCCTGTTCTTACAAATCCCCCCTCCCTTCTCCACAGAGAGGGGCAAGCCCCCCCCCCTTGGGTACCACCCCATCTTGGGACATCTAGTCCCAGTAGGTCCCTTCAATTCTTACTATCACCTAAGCTCTGCTGACTTGGCATTTGGCTGGTTTGGGTTTTATTTTGAGATTGATCCTCATTCTGTATCCCAGGCTGCCATTGAACTCGCTACACTTCTGATCCTCTCTCTAGTGCTGGGATGACGGGCTGGGGATGGCACCCATAGCTTCATGCACACCAGGTAAGCACTTGCTGACCGAGGGAAATCGCTAGCAGATCTCACTGTTCTGAATAGCATCACGGACTGAGGGTTGATATCATTCGCTTTGTGCGGCTGCTGTTGTTGCCGTGGAGTGGGGTCTGGGTAAGCTTGGCAAGCTCTCCCTTTTATCACAGGGCACCCCTCATAGCACTCTGTTCTTAGGGGTTCCCTGCTGACAATCTCCTCCTCCATGTTCTGTCATGTTTGTGACAACCTGGATGACGTGATGTCACCAGAAATGCACCAGGTATAGACATATATACTGCATGATCTCACCAACATTTGCAATCCTTTTTTCCCCCCAAACACTGTTTCACTATGCAGTCCTGGCTGTCCTGAAACTCACTCTGTAGGTCAGGCTGGCCTCAAACTCAGAGATCTGCCTGACTCTGCCTCCTTAAGTCCTGGAATTAAAGGTGTGTGCCACCACCATCCGGCTACCTGTGGAATCTTATAAAATGCATTCTTATATTCTTATAAAAAACAGATAGCCGAATGGTGGCTGTGAGAGCAGCTCTGATGAGATTCTGGTCACAGAATGTAGAACCATAATGAGCCAGGAGGCAGAAGTCTAAGAGGTCTATCATGAGACAGGACAACGAATTAATGAGTGCGTGTTGTAGTCTTAAAACCCGCAGAGTGAGCCTTAAGTGCTTCTCCACACACGTGATGGCCCTGTGAGGCAGCCCCCTAGTGACGTGATCACATTTAACCAGTCCACAATGCCGAGACGCTTCAAACATCACAGGAGATGGAGTAAACCCGGGTCTGTACATCTAAGTCACATTCTTAAAGTAACTTGTAAAAGACACACCGTCTTCCCCATCAATGTTTAGAAAGCAGAGACATGTCTTACAGGCCTTGGTGTCCCAGATATAGCAGGGAGATTTGCAAAGAAGAGGCCTCACTCAACATGTTCTAGCTAAATAGATGTACATGTGACAGGCTCAATGGATAACAAAGGGCAAGCTGTTGAGATGACAGATTCCCCACCTTGTAACGTTTATTATCTATCTGGGATAAAGGGGTGGGGGGGGTGAGATAACCAGCCACCTTCCCACACTTTGATTTCTTCTACCTACTTTCCAGACACCTTGCTTTGGTACTTCCTAGTACCTGCTATAGAGACAAGCTAAACACATCACTTTGTAAAACACTACACATATTATATTGATGTATTTTTACCTCTCAAGGAAGCAGCGGACAGCAAATGCTTACCTTGGAAGAATGGATGGGGGCATTTTAGACACCGGAGTCTCTGGAAAAGGTGATGTATTGTAGCTGGTGTTGTTAACATGGCAGGAGATGAAAGAACTGCTTCCTAAGCAAAAGTGTGTGTGTGTGTGTGTGTGTGTGTGTGTGTGTGTGTGTGACTGGCTCTATTTCCTCACATATATTGCTTGCCTTTTCAGCAAGGACGGGGTGCACACCAGCTGGAGCATGGGTAAGAGGATCTCTGAGGGTGAGTGAGAAAGAGGAGACATCCTCCAGTATGAAAAATGGAGGAAGCACTGAAGAGATGTCTCGGAGGTTAAAAGTGTTTGCTGTTCTTGCAATAGATGGGAATTTGGCTCCCTGCACACCAGCTGGGCAACTCACAACCACCTGTAACTACAGCTCCAGGGGATCCGATGCTGCCTTCTGGCCTCTGCTGGAACCTACATACACTTGTATACACACAACAACAACAATAACAATAAATTACTTTTTATAGGAAAACCACAGAGAAAGGTTGGAGTCAGGTAACAGCAGACCCATTTTGACCAAAGACCTAAACTTTACTGTCTTGAAGAAGATTGCAATTTGTCAAAAGATCAGAGAATCTGGGACATAGAACTATGAAAACTCTGTCCTATAGCCTGAGGTTGGGGTTCCTCTACATGGAAATCCAGTGGGGTCTTCTGCTTTTGGGGAACCTGGGTTATTCTTGCTCTGTGTGTCAGCGGGTTCCAGCAGAGTCCCTGAGAATTCCTTTGTGTACTTGCAGGAGCTCATGGAGGGATCACAGGTTCCTGTGCATCTCTCTCAAGTACCAGGGTGCCTGGCTTCTTGCTGTCAATGACTTCCACTCCACTGTTCATGGCTATGGACTATGTTCTCAGGAGAGCCTTTGTGTATTTGCAGGAGCTCATGGAGGGATCACAGGTTCCTGTGCATCTCTCTCAAGTACCAGGGTGCCTGGGTTCTTGCTGTCAATGACTTCCACTCCACTCTTCATGGCTATGGACTATGTTCTCAGGAGAGCGGCGTTAGCAACATAAACCTGTGTGTTTCCTCATGAAATCTTTGATCTGACATGGGAGATCAAGACCCCAGCCTGCCTGACATAGGATGATTGTCATGATGACATGAGAGACACTGTGATTGTCAACTTGAGATTTAGAATCACTGTGGAGAAGAGGTGTGTCTCTGAGGGTGTTTCCAGAAAGGTCTAACTGTGTGGGGGGACGGATGGTGTGGGCGTCACCAAACTGAATACAAGAGAAAGCAAGCTAGATCCACATTCACCTGTCTTGGCAGACGTAATGTGACAGTCCTTACATTCCTACTGCCATGATGGTTCTAACATGATGGATTGTAGTCTCAAACTGAGCCCAAATAGATCCCTTCTCTCCTTGGGTTGCTTTTGCCGAGTATTTTGTTATAGGAAAGTTGACGTTCACAGGAAGCACACACACCTTCTAACTCCCCCCCCCCCCACTGTCCAGGGCAACTGTGCTCGGCTCGTGTCTGACGCCACAGGGGCTCTGGTGTTCTCTGGGTTTTGCCCTTCAGATCTCTACCCAGCGAGGGAGCCCATCAACAAGTTTCATGCAATAAGACTGGGATTCCCTTCCCCAGACCCTCAGCAAGGAGGGAGCTAAATGCATTGGATAGAATTTGCAACCTACAATTTTCCTATAACATTGTTTCTGGGGTCAATAGGTGGATGAGGCAGGAGTGGGCAGGAAGAAAGCTAAGAGGAGGAAATATAATTTCAAATTCATTCATGATTTATCTGTTCGCTCCCAGTGACTGCAGGGGAATTTGTAACTATGCTGCGAGATGGCCTGGCTGTGCCCAGTGCTGCATGTCAGGGAGCTCGGAGCAGCTCCCGCAGGGTTAACCTCTCCTGTGCTGGTGGCTTTCCACCTTGCCCATTGTGGATCCCTCTCCTGCAGTTGTGTGTCACTCAGCAAGAGGACCTGTTGTCACACAGGTGGGCACAGAGACTCACTCCATTTTCCCAACATATGAAGCCATGCTAGAGTGTTTGGAATCTTTGTCCTTGGCTCACTTCTGATGTGCCCTCCTTAGCCAACACTTTCCCTTTGTGAGAGAGTGGGAAAGTCCAAGGGGAGATGAGTAAGCCATGCATGAGCCTTCCAAAAAGTCATTTTCCACGTTAGCCAACCCAGGCAGGGGAGCTGATCACAGGTCTGTCAGCTGCCCATGTCAGGGGCCCGGATGGCCTCCTAGACAAGGGTTCTCAGCATCAAGTCTGCACCCCTGCCTCAGTGTATGGAAGCCCTTCCCTGCATATTGTCTAATTTGATACTGTCATTTAATCAAGGATTCTTTCATGTTCTGGGAGAGAAGGGGATACAGTGGCCTTGGAGGTTTCAGATGGGCTCATTAATCAAGAGAGGAAAAAGGCCAACATACACAGCTGAGCACGGATCCCAATTAGTACACAGAATCACATCCTGGGATGAAGGGGTTAATCACGATGTCACCTGGTTGAGGACCACACCAGGAAAACTCATCAGCACAGACTGGCCTTCGAACAAGCATCCATCCATCCATCTACATCTATCTATATGTTGAGCCCAGTTCTTTTCCATTCTGCACGGGGGACAGTCATTGTTTAAATATGTCACGATAATAATCAGCCTTTGTGGCAAAGATATGAAAAATGCATTGCAAGATCAAAAGGCTGATATTGTCTTCCCTCAGATTACATATTCCTCCCACAGAAAGGGCTAATCTGATGTCCTCAGAGAGGAAGTAGGTAAACATTTTAAACATTATCACCATCCATGTTTCATTTCTTTGGGCCTGCTTGAGAAAAAAACAAGTTATTTATGTGCTAATAAAAAAGAGTGATTATGTTCTTAGCCAAATGGTAATGGAAGCCTGAAACCTCAGCCGCGCAAGCCTGGTCAATCATACCCCAGAGGAACGGGGGACGCTCTTGCCATCTTTTGGGGGTCAGCCTTTCACGTTGCTACTTGTCTTCACCCCAAAGTGAAGTTAGTCACAGAAATGGCCCAGTTTCATGACATGGCTTGCGTGTCAGAATCAGAAGATGGGCTCCCTCCTGGGAATTCCCTCCGATGGAGGTGGATTTAGGACTCCTGAGTCTCCATCGAGCCAGTGTCCTCTCTGAGCTGTGCCTCATCTGTAGAATGGGGGCAACATGGTGTCGCGGATAGCCCTGGGGCTTATCATTATTTGATGTTAATTCTGTTCTCCTGTGACGGTTTACAAACAAGGACCGAGTCAGCGCTCAGGTGATTTCCTGTAAACCTTCTCCCCACTTTAATTCATAAAATAAAGGCTAGAGCCGGTGATTGGGCAGAGGAAGAGGGGAAGGAGGAGCTGAAGGTATTGGGAGAGAAGGATGGAGGGAGAGGACTACGGAGGAGGAGGAGGACGAGGAGGAGGAGGACGAGGAAGAGGAGGAGGAGGAGGAGGAAGGAAAGTGGAGCAGAGCACGTGGCCTGGAGAAACCGGAAGTCCTAAAGGGTCTCACGGGTGGGGAAGATGGCAGTGTAGTGGTAGATCTGCCCAGTCTAGGCGCACAGGATATTTAGGTTGGAGATTCACCTCAACAACATGGCTTTAAGGGAGAACACTAGAGGGCGGTTACCGACCTACCAATGACCTCGCAGATGTGAGGACTCCATCACTGCTGCTATCCCTAAGGGTACAGCTATGAAATCCAAGGGCGTTGGGAAGGGAAGATGCCTTTGGGTTATTTGAGTCCCGGTGACTTGGCTAGCCTCTCAGGAGGACAGGGGACTCGCTAGAAAGCTCTAGGGCGGCAGACGTGAATGACAGGTTCCTATGCCATGTTCCAGAGGGAATGTAGGGGTGTCACTGGGGGAAGTGAGGCACCCAGCTCTTGGGTCTGTAGGTGCCAGGGTGATGCTGATCCTGTGCCTTTGAGACTAGTTCATTGCCCCGCCCCTCCCCCAGGAGACCCCAGCTGCACCCAAGCTGTGGTGGGTACATGGGGCTGGATGGCTAGGGGTTCTTTCAGTTAGTGGGTTTCCAGAAACTGTGAGGATCACACCATTGGCTCCTTTGTGGGGGGAAGAGAGGGGGACTGGCTGGCTAGAGCAAAGAGCTTGTACATTTATTATGAGGCTGAAAATGGGGAACAAGGCAAACCCACAAACTGTTCCCAAGAGCATCTGCTGCTTCCATCACCCCGGGAGGGAGCGGGGCAGCTCTTCTTCCACCAGGTGGGTAGGGAAGCTGCCAAGCATCCCCGTCCTCCCCGCCCCCAGCCCCCCCTACCCCCCCCCGCCATTCCCGGAAAAGGCTGCGTGTAGACACGCCGACTCCCATACCAAGAGCCACGATTAGGATTAGATCTCTAAATTATAGATTTTGGAGAGACATTTGCATTGAATTTCAAGTGCCAATTTTACATAGTGTTATTTTTTTTTCAAATGTTTTTGCTGTCAGAAACCCTCTTAAAATTGAGTAACTTCATTCAGCGGATATTACCAAACAGCTGCTGGAGAATCTGGAGAATTAAAAACAAGAAAACCAAAAGACGGTCTATGTCCTCAAGCAGTGTATGGTCTGAGGTGAAGGAGCAGAGGGAAGACAGGAGCCCTGGGAGTCCCCGCTGCTCACGGTCCCCTCCCTGGCTACAGGTCATCCTGAGTCCTGAGGGCTCACACTGGAGGCCAGGGTGGGCTCTTGGAGCAAAAGGCTCTGACTTTTATTTATTTCAGCTTCAATGTACTCCGAGTGTCACACGCGTGAATCATGAGCTCCGTGCCTCCGGATAACCACCCTCCCATTTGTTGAAGAAGTTGCTGTGGTTTGAATGTAAAATGTGTTGTGCGGGCTGATGTGTTTGAACATTTGTTCCTCAACTAGTGGTGATGTTTGGCAAGACTGTGGAACCTTTAGAGTGCACAAGTGGAGAAGGCGAGCCACGGGGATCGGCTATAGCCTGGCGCTCATCCTAGCCTGAGATGTTGCTTCCTGATCCACTGAGAGTCAATAAGATGGACCAAAAGCCCCTCCTGCCATAATTAGAGTTACACCATCTATGGAGTAGATCCCGATCTACTGTGCCCTCCTTGTCATGAAGGACTGGATTCCCTTAACGTGTAAAACAAAAATAAGCCTCTCCTCTCTTAAGTTGCTTTTATCAGGTATTTGGCACAGAAATGATAAAAGTAACTAAGTTCCAGCCTGGTCTACAGAGTGAGTTCCAGGACAGCCAGGGCTATACAGAGAAACACTGTCTCAAAAACAAACAAACAAACACAACTAAGTTAGAGAATTCATATCAGTAGTGGGTTTGCTGACTCTGTGGCCTGTAGCTCTTCAGTGTTTGTTTGTAGGAGAAATGTAAGATTGTAATGAACTTTTCTGGGGAGAATTCAGGAGACTAGAATGCCAGTATAAATACAGACCAGAGAGTGTGTGCTCATGAGGTTTTGGAGAGGAGGACAAGTTGTCTGTGAGGGATTGTGTTAGAAGCCGTTCATACAATCTTCTGGCAAAGGATCTGGCTATGTTCTTACCATGTTCTTTGAACAAGGCTTAACCAAAAAGAAGAGACAATGTTTATTTGTTTGGTGGCATACATTTAAGACAGCACAGCATTTAGACTGCGGTGCCAGGGGTCTGGGGGAGAGCTGAGAAAAGTGGAATAGAAATATGAGGAAAATGTACAGTTTGTGGAAGAAAGGAGGTTGAGAATATTTAAAGTTGCAGACAAGCTGACTGCAGGGAAAGCCACTGTAATTGTTAAGCAGATTGGCAATGTAAAGAGAAATCTCACACTTTGCACCAAGCTAATAAGAAAAGTATCAAGTGCAAGACCTCATTCACGGAGAGTTCCAGGGTATAACAACACACACTCATTTAAAAAGACAACAACTGTCATTGAAAAGAGAGTGCCCAAATAAAGAACACATCCAGGAACCCTGCCTGAATACAGCCACCTGGGAAGTGTCTACACAGACAAGCAGAATGCAAGAATTACGGGGTCCTAGAGGTTCACATCAAAGTTCCAGGATAAAGCTGCTGAGGTCAAATACTATTTATAAAGATATGATTCCCTGAAGAGAGGCCATGAGAGGCCAGCGTATGAATATAAGGTCTAAGTTTCAATAGAGACCATTAAGATATTAGAAATGGCCAGGCAGTGGTGGTACACACCTTTAATCCCAATACATTGGAGGCAAAGACAAGCAGATCTCTGTAAGTTTAAGGCCAGTCTGGTCTACAGCGTGAGTTCCAGGACAGTCAGGATTACACCGAGAAGCCCTATCTCGAAAAACCAAAACCAACACCAACACCAAAATCAAAACCAAAACCAAAACAACATTAGAAATGCAGGGAACATCGCTTCTCGGCCTTTTGGCTAAGATCAAGTGTAGAAATGCAGGGAAGAGAGTGTCTACTTGGAAAAGCTGTAGGCACTTAGTGGAGCTAGTCTAGAAGAGATGCCCTGTTTGCTACAGGCAGCAGAGCTATAAGAGAGGAGCTACCCAACCTCCTGGGGGGCACAGATGATGCTACTGCAAGCCCTAGATGGTGACATAGAGCTATAGGGTTTAGGTTTTGACCTGCCGGGATTAGGGCTTACTTTGGTTCGATCTTTCTTTGCTCCTCCCTATTCCCATTGGGATGGGTATATTCATTCTGTAGCATTGTGTACTATCAGTATATAAACTGTTTTTTTTTTTAATTTTACAAGAGTTCACAGCTTAAAGTTTGCCTTGAGTCTCAGAAGAGATTTTGAACTTTGGATTTTTGAGCAGTGTTGAAACTGTTAGGAGTACTGGGACTTTTGAAGTTGGACTGTACACATTACAATGTGAGGTGGCCGTGAGTCTGCGGGAGCCAGGGGTAGAATGGTAGGTTCCATGTAGGCTTGTGTATTTAAACACTTGGTCCCCAGCTGTGTTTGGGAAGCTGTTCAATGTCCAGTAGGTTAGATAGACTAAACAGGGCTCTGGGAAAGCGGGTGAGGGTTAGTGCCTGGCTCTCATGCTGCCCAAGCTCTCTGCTTCCTAATTTACCAAGATATATTAAAACCAAAAAGTTCTGTACTATAACCCCAGCCACCATTTCTTCTTACCTTTTCTCCTAGGTTGCTTCTGTTGGTTTTTTGTTTTGTTTGTTTGTTTGTTTGTTTGTTTTTTCAGAGCATTTAAAAAAGTAGAAGTCAAAGACACCATCCCTGTCCCTGCCAAGAAGCCTTGGTCTTCTGTTCCATGATGCTTTTTCCTACAAGAGCAGCAACAAAACTACCCACGCCTACAGTGCACCTTCCCGACTCCATCTCAGTGGTCCTCCTTGGTTGGCCAAATGTGCTCCACATCCTCAGACCCAGATCTCCCACATTCCCATCTTGATTAGCCTGGCCTTGCTGGTTATTTTGTGGTTTGTTTGTTTATTTTTGTAGACTCTTATCTGCCTTTTACTTCTGTCTGTAGACTCCAGGGCTCTGCCAATCCTGAGCCTCACCTCTGTTTATAAAATGTAGAACAGCACAATTTATGGAGAACTTAGGAAAACAGATACTAAATGAGGCACAGCACTGCTTGAACATGCTTGACGGTTTCTTTAGAAATGTAGGCATGTCTCCCTGGTAAGGGCGGGTCTGGATTCTAGTTATACCTGGATGGCTGTGTAGCTTCGGGCCAAATACTCTCCCCGGAATCCTACTTTCTTTATGTGATAAGTAAGGGTGTGAACCCAACCCTCACAGGCCCTTTCCCACTCTTACACACGATAAGGTCAGCTTCTTCTTCCTTCAGGAAATTCTATTTTCTTCAGGTCACACTAGTCTAGGTGGGAAATCCAACATCATTCTTGTGGTTCATCTCAGTTGTCAATTGGGTAAGCTCTAGAATCACACAGGAGAGATGCCTCTGGGCATACCTGTGAGGGTATTAACTTGGTAAGGTTAATTGACATGGAAAGAACCCACCTACTATGGGTGGCATTATCCCCTGGGCTGGGATCCTGGGCTGTATAAAAAGGAGCAAACCAGCAGAGCAAGGCATTTTTCGTTTCTTGATTGTGGGGTTTGATTATGGGACCATCTGTCCCAGCTTCTGCTGTTGTGACTTCCCTACTACAATCCTAAGTTGCTTTCATCTGTATATTTTATCACAGGAAATAAAAAGAAACTGAGATAACCCTCTTTCGTGATTCTATTTTTGCTATAATGAAGGCTTCCCTGATTAATTCCACGTTCAAAGTACGTTTCTTTCAACAGTAAAGGGTAAATAAATTTGGGATGCCAATGCAAAAAAAAAAAAAAAATCAAAACACATTCAAAGGTATTCTGCATGGAGAAAAAAGAATGTTTGTTTCCAGAGGACCAAGTGACTCCATCGTGATAAACTACTGGGAACCAAACCCTGTGGTGAATTACAGACTGGTTACACAAATCACCTACTCAAGTCCCATCTGTCCATGCCGCTCCGCTATTACAATTTCCAATCTAGAAGGAGACTTCCATAACTTGTGTGGGTTTCAATTCCATGTTGCAATATTGGGGCCTGCCATGCAACCTGGCTTGTCACAACAGATTGATTGACTTCAGAAGTGGCTCTTCAGGAATGTTGGGAAATCTTGGCTGGCATTTGCAAGGAACTTTATCCAATGCCTACATATATACCAGGATTTTCAAAAGTTTCCTCTGCTATTAGCTGACTCCCCAGTGTAATCTCCCAATTTGAGCTCATCGATGTTTGCACCTCCAAATCAGCCCCAGAAACATATTGGGGTGAATGATGATTATATCCCCTATCCAAGCTAATATAAACCCATTAAGCTATCAAAGTAACTCTAATCAAATTAAAGTGGTATAGGCTAGCTCTGTATGCTGATGGACTGGGCATGTCTAGATTCCTAGAAACATACCAGTCACTCTAGAACTCGTGGGGAGGGGTCTGGTGCTCAGTGCATATTCACTGCTTTTATCTAATTCCATACCATTTATATATGACTACTGTGCCATTTGACCAGCCTGGGCAATACACCTCAGAAATTTGCTTCATCTGAGACACTACTCCCACCCCAATAGAGACACATTTAACGAGAGAACAAATGACCCACGGTGCTCAAGTGAGAAAAGGCTTACACATTTTCACAACTGCACCTTGGAACCTTCTGGCTTTCAGGAAGCTGAGGCAAGCTCTAGGTCTAGGTAGGTTCAGTGGATGGGTTCTGCCAGAGACGTAACTGCCTCTGCCAGCCATGAGAGGAGAAATAAATGAGGGTTTCGGATGGCGAGCAGGCCACCTCCTTCCAAAGAGTCAACCACGTGAACTAGCCAGAGAGGTGAGGAGACCAATGGGGAAAGGTAGACCCAGATCACTGGTGCTGAAGCCTCATTAGGCAAGCCAGGGACATATGTCTGTTTCTGTGACATCTCCTCCTGCCCTGATGTTCTGATGGCAGATGGAACCTTCATGGAGTAGAAGTTGGCCAGGCCTGGGGTCAGGCTAGGCGCTCAATAAAACCAGGTGTGTGCACATAGCTCTTGAGGGGCAAAGCCTAGGAGCTTAGTGCCCCTTCTCTGAGGCCCTAGAGAACATCTAGAAAATATACCCGGAACCTCTGGTTCGTGGGCATTCCCTTCCTCTCACTCAAAGATTCAAGACACATCACACTTATTTTTAGCCTATCAGCAGTCAACTCTGTAGCCCTGACTTGTACGCCACTCAAGTGAGCTTAAAGTAGCACGGGCAGAGGATACACTGTTTTACCCCACCATTTTACTCCATACCCTTAGTCAAAGACACTCCTAAAGGCTCATTGCACTGCAGGCATGGGTAGTTTTGTTGCTGCCTTTGTAGGAAAAAGCATCACAGAACAGAAGACCAAGGGTCCTTGGCAGGGACAGGGGAAACTGATGGTGTCCTTGCCTTCTACATGATTTTTAAAAATGCTCTGATGAAAAACCCAATAGAAGTGACCTAGGAGAGAAGGTGTTTGATTTAGTCCATGATTTAAGAATAGGATGCTAAGGACTGCTTTGGAACAGGGCATGCATCCTATTCTGGATAATGAAATATGAACCCACCAGAGAAAGATCTGCCATGTTGTGTTGTCTGTTGTGTGTTGTCTGTGAATGCAGGAGCCATGTGGAAGATGGCAGAGCAGAAGCAACCAGGTTCTTGATATCAGTGGCAGTCCCAAGCTTTAGATCGGCTGTTACCAAGGACTTAGCAACACATGAGAATGATTCTTCCAGCCATTTGGGCCAATCTGAGTGGGGCTTTCTGTAACCAGAACAGGTCTGACAAGGTACTTAGGATCTGGGCTGGGACAAGCTGTGGGTCTCAGGGACAGGAGCAGTGATCTGAGCTCCTCAGTGCCCCTGAGCTCACACACAGCTAAGAAGAAGCTTCTTCCCAAAGCCTGACTGACAGATGCCACTTAGGGCAGGAGGGCTGTTCTAGGCCTTAGGGATTCAACTGCCTTAATCCGTATGAGGACCTTACCTTCTCCATGACTATGGGGGCAGCTATTCCAGTGTCCTAAGGAGGATGTGCTAGGCCTCTCCGGTCCACTCTGTGGATAAATGCTGACCAAGACCTGATTGAAATTTAGCTGAGCCTCTTTGAGTCCTACTCTCTACTGGACCTTGACCCTGGCTTGCTGTCTTGAGTTTTAAGCAAAGAATTCCAACGAGCGAATTTACCCAGAAACCCCGGGATTGCAAGCCAGTAAGGTTTCTCTTCCTCATTCTTGATCACCAGTAAAGTTCCCTACTCCCCATCGCTGACCAAGGTCCTTGAAGTAACTTAACCCTTCCCTTTCCCTGTACATTGACTACAAATCTCCACTTGTTCTTGTTGGACCTGTGATGAAGTCCAATGTCTCTCTCTTAGGTGGGCTTGACTATATGAATAAAACCTCCTTCACTGCTGTTGGTTGATTTTGAGAAGATCCTGTGTAGCACAGGCCAACCTTGGACTTCCTGAGTTGCTGAGGATGACCTTGAGTTACTGGCCATCCATTTGCCCCCAGCATCTATACTCTTCTTTCCTTTCTAGTATCTAGGAACAGCTTTGTCACTCAGAGTATCTCTCTTCTCTCCTCTTGTCCAACCTCCCCAGCCTCCTGGTACAGCACTTTCACATAAACACTAATCTGACTTTTCTACAAGACCATGAGGATTAAAGTTCAAATAGCCAGCGTTGAGGATCCTGATGTTAGCAGAGGCAGACACTCAAATGGAAGATGCCATCTCCAGAGGGTAAATGAGGAGAAGGAATGGGCACAAAGCCAGTGTGCGTGGTATGACATCTAACTTTGTTAACTTGACCAGGCTTAGAAATGCCTGTTAGGATGATGAGCAGGTAAAGGACACTTGTCTCCAAGCCTGACGGATTGAGTTCCATTCCTGGAACCCACATGGTGTAAGGAGAGAACAAATTCCTACAAGTTGTCCTCTGTCCTTTACATGCATACCCTGTCATGTTTAAGCATTCAAGCACACGTGTGTACACATGTGACAGGGTTGGGCAGGCCTAAAGGAAAGTCTGCACAGTCTGAGGTATAAAAAGAAGCCTTAATCCCCAGCCGGACAGAGCCGCACACAGACATAGGTGGCTAAAATAAATTCCAAGAGGCGCTCGGGGTTTCTGAGTAATTCTGCGGCTGGCCGAAGATGTGCTGTACTTTTCTGAGGGTGTGGGGAGCGGGTTGTGTTTCATCAGAAGCAGGAAATGCAGATCAAAGTCTGGAGGCTGAGGATGCTGAGATCACAGCAGAAGGCAGCTGACCCCATGGACCATTTTCAAGAGGCCAAGCCTCAGGCTTGGAAAAAGTAAAGAGAATGTAGCAAATTGTAACTGGAGTTTACTGTTCTCAGTCCTAGGGGCTAGCACTGGACCCTCTCAGACAGTGAGATAAGCTTCTGAGGAACAGGAAGCCCAGGGGGTATGCCTTCAAACACTGTTCCTGGACCCCACCCCAGGGGTCATATCAGCCGGATGGGAGCAAGAGATGCCCCCATCCCCTGAGATTTCAAGACAGGTGGCCTGGGTCTCCTGTTAAGAGAAACTATTGGGTCCTGGAAACAGAACAGACCTCCTGGCTCTGCCCTCGGGGTGCCAGGAAAACTGACAAAAAACGGTTGTCTCTGCTTCTTCAGATTTTCCTACAGGCATTTGTGATGGTTTGTATATGATTGGCCCAGGAAGTGACCCTATTAGGAGGTGTGGCCTTGTTGGAGTAGGTGTGTCAATGTGGGTGTGGGCTTAAAACCCTCACCCTAGTTGCCTGGAAGTCAGTCTTCTACTAGTAGCCTTCAGATGAAGATTTAGACCTCTGAGCTCCTCCTGTACCATGCCTGCCAGGATGCTGCTATGTTTCTGCCTTGATGACAATGGACTGAACCTCTGAGCCTGTAAGCCAGCCCCAATTAAATGTTGTCTTTTATAAAACTTGCATTGGTCATGGTGTCTGTTCACAGCAGTAAAACCCTAACTAAGACACATGTAGAGTAGGCTCACCATGAAAGGCTTGTTTGTCCTGGAGACCAGACCTTGTGAGGCACCTTCAACCATACTTCCGGAGCCCCACAGGGGTGTTTGCAAGATAGGGGCACTTCCTGGTAGGGAACAGGAGAATGGCTGGTTTATGGTACACCTTCCTTTTGAGCAGATGGAGATACAGCAAGGCCTCTTCACAGTGTTTGCTGCTCTGAGAACAGCTCCTCACCGTGCCCTCTTGCTCCTGAACATTCCCACCAGGCACGTAGGCAACAGAGGCCCTGGCAGTCAACACCCCCACTTCTCCACCCAAGAAGTTTCTAATTTTAAGTTGAACTGAAGTGGATGGCTTTCTTGGGACAACATTTGCCTATAACACTTGGTCGCCCTGTCATTTTTCTGTCTATCGGTCCCGCCCTCCTTCCATCCAATAAACTCACCTTGTGGCAGACGGCCTTTGCCACGTGGCAGGTGGGGAGACCGAACAAGGCCAGGTGCCTTTCTGCTCAGGCAGCTCACAGGGCAATGGCGAGCTCAGCGGATGCAAGGGATGCCCCATGCGGACGCCAAAGAGAAAGTACCAAGCTGCAAAGGCCAAGCTCTTTCTGCCATGGTCAGGGCAGATGATACTAAGCCAGCATACTTGGTCTAGAGAGCAAGGAGGAAGCAAGCAAACACACACACACACACACACACACACACGCACACACACGCACACACACACCCTACTCACTGGGACAAAGGGGTAAAAGTGTAAACTAAACAAACAGGGAAAATGAGAGAAAGCCTGGGGAGTGCCTTTATGAAAAAGTGCCTGCTGAGTATTGATGAATCCCTAGATTCTGTCCCTAGCATCTAAAACAACCAACCAACCAACACACCAACCAAACCCAGGATGAAGCGGAGGGCTCTCCAAAGCTTGCGCACAGGAAGTGAGGCTGTCAACAGAGGCACATTCTTCAGTTGACAGAAAGGCCCAAAGCTATTAAGGGTCTGATTTGTGGCACTTTTGCCTTTGGCAGTTCTCATGGTGGCTGAGGGAAGGTGATTGGTTTGAAGGCAAAGAGGGCAACGTGTGTGTGTGTGTGTGTGTGTGTGTGTGTGCGCGCGCGCGCGTGCGCGCGCGCCGTGCACACATGCATGCGTGCCGCTGTTCCACTGTTGTAACCACTGAGGTAGGCCTGCCTGAGGGCAGTGGTGAAGTAGGTGGCAGGGCAGAAGCCATAGACAGGCCTTGCTGGCCAGAGAGAAAATGGAAGAAAAGAGTATGATGGCCTCCAGGGCCAGCACTCACTCAGATCCCCCGCCACCCAGGCAGCTGCTCACCTCTCAAGGTCCTGGTGTCCCTCCAATGGCTTTGAGGCTGTTTACTCCGACTGCCGGCTGTGAGCTAAACACCCCTTAAATGTTTCTTATACATTACAGACTTTTTTTCCCCCTTACCTGGAAACACTTGGGTGGCTTAATTTGTTTTCTGGAATAACAAAAGCAATTAGACTAATTGCCTTCAGAATGGGGCGCTCACAGGCGACAACCTCAACACCACACAGGAGGCGACTGGCAGGTTCCTTCTAGGCTCATAATTTATGGACTAATTTTCCTGTCCTGTCAAGGGCAGGACCATCTCAGGAACAGAAAAGTGTGCGGCTGGGCAGACTCCAAGGCTTCCCTTTACAGCTCCTTAGCAGTCGCACGCATGGGGAGATGGAAACACCAGCTGCTTACGTCCATCACAGTGGCACCGGGGCATTTGCCACGGTAGACCAAGGGCATCGGACCCTCTAAGCGGCAAAGCACCCCCGAGCACCCACACTGTAAAAGGGAGCTTGTCTTAGAGCCTTGTGCTGCTGCTGCAAATACGGTTTTCCTCCTTTTCCCCAAAATTCCATCTTGGTGAGTTAGACCAGATTTGGAGGACTGTCTTGAAATGACAAGAGCCACAGTTTGGGACAGGTAGAGATGGCAACCTGACCTAGGCTGTGTGTGTGGTGGCTCAGTTCTAGTAAGTGATGCTATCACTGGCTGTGCCTTAGGGGTAGAAAGAGTATCACATGACTATTTCTATCAAATTGAGACCTTTTTTTTTCCTGTAAAGAGACATTCATACACTTTACTCAGGAAACTCAGTTACAAGAAGCCCTAGTGTTGTGGATAGCCCTGGTCTTGTATTTTGATGCTAATTCCACTCCTGGGAGGGGCTGCAGATGAGGAGCTGCCTTGTGAACCTTCTCTCCCCCTTAACTTTTCAAATAAAGGCTTGAGCCAATGATTGGGCAGGAGGAAGTGGGCGGAGCTGAGAGTCTAAGGGAGGAGCGAGGAGGGGGGACAGGAAGGGGAGTAGCTACAGAAGAAACAGAGAGGCGGCAGGGAGAGAAGCTGGGGCCTGGAGAAACTGCAAGTTATATGGGATAATATAGATGGATATAGAATAGTGTGGTGGGCGGTCTGCCCAATCTAAACTTGTAGCTTGTTTTGTTAACTGAGTTGAGCTTTCTTTTACCGGGGAATTGGGTTGGAAACAAAGTAGCAACACCCCAGAGTACATAAACAGTGACCAATTGCTGTGGAGAAGAGATTCTTCAGTGGAGATGCCTGCATGGTGGGTACGCAGGGATACAGCTGCTGAGCTGTGGTCTCTGCTGCCGGGCAGTGTCTGGTAGTGCAGCTGCCTTTGAATCATTGTCCTGTAAGTAAACCCACCAAGCGTATTGCTTCACCGAGCTAGATGTGAGAGGAATGATTTCTCGGGTCTGTCATTGATGCCTCAAGGGGGGTGAATAGATATCTGTTCAATAGTTCCCCAGGAAAAGTCACACGATGGGGAGACAGTGATCACAAGATCCCACAGCTCAGTGGAAGACCACCTGCATTAGTCAGGGTTCTCTAGAGTCACAGAATGTCTGGGTAGTCTCTAGATAGGGAATTTGTTGATGACTTACAGTCTGTAGTCCAACTCCCCAACAATGGTCAGCAGCAGCTGTGGATGGAAGTCCGAGGAGCTGGCGGTTGCTCAGTTCCACGAGCCAAGCAGGCAAAGAAGAGAGAGTGAGTCTTCCTTCTTCTAATGTCCTTATGGAGGTCTCCAGCAGAGAGTGTGGCCCAGATTAAAGGCATGCACCACCTTGCCTTTAATCCCAGATGACTTTGAACTCAGAGATCTCCCCATCTTAATCTTCTAGAATTCATAGCCACTATGCTTCAAGCTCTCCATGCCAAGATCCAAGCCAGAAACTTGCATCTCTCAGTCTCCAGATTGGGATCATAGGTGAGCCTTCCAATTCTGGATTCCACATATAGTCAAGTTGACAACCAGGAATAACCACTACACCACCCCACTACCACTACCTAGGTGCAAGACAGAATTGCCTCCGAGCTGCATGGCAGACGCACCAAGAAAGGATGGATACAGGAAAGCTTGTGAAGGGGGGGGGGGGGATTGAGAAGCCTCCGTGGTGGAGAGAGCACTTAGTACAGAATCCCCAAAGATAGGCAGAACGTGGAAAGACCACTGGAGGAGGAGGCAGTTCAAGCTGAACACAGGCACTGAGATGTGAAGGCAGAGGCTCTGTGAGGACACTGGTGGTCACCCACTGAAACTTCGTCAGTGGTGGAAACTGTAGAAAAACAGGTTAGAAAGACAGTGAGGGACCACGTGGCCAGATGGCATTTGGGAGGTGGCTGATGAGTAATAGGATCCAGCTTTGGAAAGGACAGGTAAGATTACCTGTCTTTCAGACTGGTCACCCTTTCAAAGGATAAAGAGCTAGCAGAGGTTAGGAGAGGAAGTCTAGGAACGCCTCAGGTAAGGCAGAGAAATGTGGACCAATTTGACATGCAGATGTAAACAGTGGGGTTGCAGATGGATACAGGAAAGGGACAGGATCAAAGGTTATTTCCTGATATGAACATGGGATGTGGTCCCAGAGGTGGGGCAGGAAGAGCAAGCAGAAAGCAGACCTCTCGAAGTTAAGAGCAGTGCGGGTCCTCAGATGACATGGCTTCTCACCTCCTTCTAAGACTCCAGCAGAGAGGGATTTAAAAGGAAATCAAGACAACTAAGAGAGCAAGAAAAGCCTCGCTGGATAGAGGGGTTCATGGGCATTTCTGGGACATGAGGTAGAGGAATGCTGCGGTTCACAGTCCACAGCCAAGAACATATGCAGAGCAGCCTGCCTCTGGGAACAGAGCCCACCACCAAATTCACACCAGCCCAGGTGAGTGCAGGGGCCAGCAAAGGTCAGAATCAGGAAGACCCCCTTCAGGGAGTTAGAGTTCTTTTCTTAAAAAGTGAAATGAGGAGCGGGAGCCAAGGCTCAGCAGTTCAGAGTGCTTGCTGCTCTGGCTCACAAGCTGGGCGTGGTTCCTGGTACCCACACTAGGTAGTGCACAACTACCCATGACTCCAATTCCAGAGGATCTAGCGCCCTCCTCTGGTGTTTGTGGAAACTGAACTCAGGTGCACAAATACTGCCCACCCCACACACCCACACACATGAATAAAAATAAAACCTTTTTTTTTTTTAATAGAAGGGATTGTAAGAGGAAATCCAGCATGGTTCATGTGGAACTTAGAATCTTTCTCAGCCCAGACAGTGTCTAGCCCAAAGCCTTTGTCATACAGAGGAAACCTCCAGCTTCCAAGCTGTGCCCTGGAACAAGAGCTTCCAGCCAGACGCTGGACCTCTACGTTCCCATGTGGGAATAAACTGCTGAAAAATCACAGGACCCAGACCGCGCATAGCCCAAAGGGACTGAAAGCAAGGGAGTCCGCAAAGATGGCACTTAAAACACAACCCTAAACCACAGAAGTAATCTACAAGGTGAAAGAGCTGAAATAGAAAGGAGAATCAAAGACAACTACACACTGCTAACTAGGAAAACACCGGCTCAAGCTGGCGTGGTGGCACACACCTGCAGTCCCAACACCTGCGAGTGCTGACAGGAGGCCTAGGAATCAAGGCCATCTCCAGGTGTGTTATAAGTTCAAGGCTAGTCTGGAGAGCCCACCTCAACCTCTCCTCCCCAAAATACAATAAAGACAGAGGAAGGAAGAAAAATGTCATTCTAGAACTGCAAGAATTTGAATGGTAAATGTGTGGAAACCATACACATGAACTGTTTCTTAATTATGCGTGTGTGTGTGTGTGTGTGTGTGTGTACCAGCCACAGCATGGGAGTGGAGGTCAGGGGATAACTTTCAAGAATTGTTAGCTACTTCTCCCATTCAGGCTCTGGAGATCAAACTCAGGGGCGTCAGCCCTTGAGTGACAAGCCCCTCTCTACCAGCTGAGCCTTCCCCTCAATCTAAGCATGAATTCTTCCTTTTCTCTAATCAGCACATGATGTTAGATGTTGGTATGACATTTGCTCATTTCCCCTTTTATGTCCCTGTGACATTTGTGTTTGCCCCCACCCTTTCTCATCACCCAATACCGTCCTCTCTTGGGTCTCTTGTCTAGACTTAGAGTGTAGCCGGTCTTACCTGTATACATATATTCCCGTATGCACTGTAGTCTGGGACCTGCACATAAGGGTGAGCGTATGCTTCAATTCTTTTTGAGTTTGGGTGACCTCACTTAATTCTATACTTTGCCAGCATGGGTTTCTGGCCCACAACGTTCAGTACTCAGACTGAGCAACAAAGCCAAAGGAATTTCCCAGAATACAGAATAAAATATATTGGGAGGCAGAAACTTTGGAGAAAAAAAAAAAAGTATGTGAGAAGAAATACTGCTCCAGGGTGTTTTTTAAATGAAATTAAAATTTCCAGAAAGACAGAAAGCCAATATAAGAAACACACACACACACACACACACACACACACACACACCTACCTACCTTTCCTACGAGGGTGGATAAGTACAGCTAGGTGGTGGAAAACACATGGAATGACCACTAAAGCCTTAAAGGCAGACACGTCCTTGTAGAACTTTACAACACCAAGGGTATTAATTAGTTCATTCACCGTGGAGTTTTTGCATTAATTTTAATTTATAAAATATTGCATTTAATAACACTTTTCTTGATTATCGAGTTTCTGTGTTAGAGGCAAGGGCCACATCGTCATGCCTGGGCAAGCATGGGGGGGAAGGAGTGAATCACTGGTGTTACACTCATGAACCTTAAAGAAGATTGGAGGCGGGGTGGCTGCAGTTGTTAGAAGAGGAGACCTCATGAACACAATCAATGCATTTATTCGAAATGCCCCAGAGGCATACTTCACCCCTTCCGCCATGCGAAGACACAGATGGCAGATGCCACGTATACCAGACATGCAATCTGTCAGCACCTCATTTCTCAGCCTCCAGTGGAAGTGAATGTCTTTCTTCGGAATTGATTTAGATCGTGTGTGCACATGCATGAGAGCATGCGGATGCGTGCGCATGTGGAGATCAGAAGGCCACTTGAAGTCGGTTCTCCTCTTCTACCATGTGGGTTCCACAAGTTGGACTCAGGACATCAGGCTGTGGTAGTTGCTTTTAGCCAAGGAAGTTCTAGTCCAAGGAAGAAACTTCTATTGTTCATGGTATGTTACAGATAGCCTAAATGGATCAAGACACGATGACTCTAATACATTTCAAAGAAACTTGATGGGCCACCCATAAGGAACAAGAGGCAGTGCAGAACACACACACACACACACACACACACACACACACACACGTCACACACTTACTCTTCTGCTTGTGAACATGTGTGTATGTGCATGTGCAAGTGAGGGTGCCTGTGTGTGAAAGCCTCTGGACACCAGAGGTTGACATTGGCTGTCTTCTTTGATGGCTATTCACTTGAATTTTGAGATAAAGTGTTTTTGCTCCCACCGTTCCTCATCACCTAATACCATCCTCTCTTGGGTCTCCTGTCTAGACTTAGAATGTAGCCAGTCTTACCTGCATGTGTGTGTGTGTGTGTGTGTGTGTGTGTGTGTGTGTGTGTATGTGTGTGTGTGTGTATGTATAGGTATAGGCATAGGTATAGATATAGATATAGATATATAGATATAGATGCACATATGCACTGTAGTCTGGGATCTGCACATAAGGATGAGCAGGCCAGTACACACCTCTTTTTGCTCCCATCCCCAGTACTGGCCTTTCAGACGCATGCCCTGTATGCTCCTCTTATGTGGGTGCTGAACATTAGAACTCAGGTCCTGATGCTCATACAGCCCTGTACTGATAGGTCATTTCTTGGTCCCAGCCTTGGGCTGTCCATCAGTGACACTGCTTGCTTAAAGATGACAGCATCAGAGTGTCATTTTCTTCTCCTAGAGACTTACAACGCCATCTGTATTTGCATGGGGCCATGTGACCTACCCAGAGAAGTAAGGATGGGAGTAGGATTTGGGGTCACTTCTAACTGGGGCTGGTTAAAAGCCAAGGGCCTTTCCCATGCCGCCTTTTGCCCTCATCCAGTGACTTTGGAAACCACACAAGGGAAGGAGTCTGGTCCCATAACTATTGGGTGCAGCAAAAATGTCTCTGACACCGCAGGGGGATGACAGGCTGTGACATGAGTATGCAGGGTGTACCCTGGGCGAGCAGGAGATCATCATCTGTGACAGAGTGACCTTGATTAGGAAGAACACTGGGGTCCTTTGTTCAGTCAATAAAGTGTGAAGACAGAGCCAAAATCTTTAGATATTCGAGCAACAGACACTTGAGCTCTTAAGCATGGTGGGGTTTTTTGTTTGTTTGTTTTTGGTTGTTGTTATTCTATTTTGTTTTTTAATAATAGGGGTGTGCTTCAGAAAATTGAAAAGCATAAACAACAAACAAACAAATCACAAGCTATTTTGGGAAGGGCAGAACAGATTAAAAAAAAAAAAAGAGTTCTAGACTAGAACAAACAAACAGAAGTGAGGCCGCTAGGAAAACAGGGCAGGTGCCGATAGAAGAGACAGCCTGAGGTGTTCGGGGACAGTGCGGTATGGAGGACCAGACCACGGGATGCCCAGAAAAGGAAAGAGAATACCAAAATTTGACTCAATTGCTCAGAAGTCAAATTTTCTAGGTGTAACCTAGAATAGTCAGGAGTCTGACTATTCGCACTGAGTTTCAGGTCCTGGTTGTTCTTGGCTTCGCTTTCTTACGTTTTGCTGGCACACACGTCTATGGACCACATGTGCCTCAGAAGAGAGTATTGGATCCTCTGGAACTGCTTTTACAGAAGGTTGTGAGCCGCCACCATGTGGGTGCTAAGAACCAAACCAAGGACCTCACAAGAGCGGCCACTGCTCTTCTTACTAAGCCACCTTTTCAGGCCCTGCCCTTGACTCTTAGAATCAGCCAATAGACCAGTAATGGGAGGCTCTGACTGTGCTGGCCAGAGAGTAGGCAGTATTTGGCCATTGCATCCGAGTCAGTGAATACAGAGGAATATCAGGAAGCTGGAACAGGGATGGGATTTTTCTCATGGTCCCTCAGGCCGTGCCATTGGCCCTGAACCTAGGCCCTTGCCATCTCGCCCCCTGCACTGTTCCCCTTATGTGGATATGTGCTCATGAGCTACGGTAGGGAAGCTGGGTATGTCAGCACATGCTTTTAACTCCAGGACTCAGGAGACAGAGGTAGGTAGCTCTCTCAAGGTTTGAAACCAACCTTGTCTACAGAGCGTAGTCTTGGCCAGCCATCTATATAGTAAGACCCCATCTCTACACCCTTCCTATTCAAGAGAAATACCAAGGGCCACGGCAGGGGAGCTCCTGCTTGTAATCTCTCTCTCTCAGCAAACGCCGTGCAACTTCTGCAGAGTGCACCTCTCTAGTCAGGTTCTGACAGGCCTCCCTCTCCCAGTGCTTCAGACACTTCTCCTCCCTGTGGGGGTGGCTGTCGATTTTCTCTCAAGAGAAGATAACCTTGCCTGTCCAACATGCTCTCATCTAGGGCTCTGGTTCCAGTTTTCAGAGACTATCGGAGAAACTCTGATTTAAAAAGAAAAAAAGAAATCAATGGTGTGCTCTGCGGAGGTGACACGTCAAAGCCTGTCAGAAGCTTGGCAGCCTTCCAAGGCAGGCAGTTCCACGCTGCCCCATCTGCAAAGCGTTAGCAGGGCAGAGCGAGGCTTGAGCCTTTGGCTATAGGTGGACACTCACTGTGGCTCCCTGTTGCATGCAGGATGCCCCTTCTGTGGCCCCTGCTGAGTCCAGACTCAGCTCTGATCAGGCATACTTAGTAGGGGAAGGCCACCTTGGCAGCCTTGATGTGGCTGCCCAGTGGTTATGGAATCAAGAGTTAAGTGGGGCCAGTCCTCAGCTACTGGAGCAATGCTCTTCCCTAGACATGTTTAAATGGAACCTCCTATATGTTATTACTCTAAGGAGAGGGTAAGAACCCTTTTAAAGGAATCTTGCCACTGGGCTGCCATGCCCACCCCATCCCCACCCCAGTAAAACACACACACACACACACACACACACACACACACACTACACACACACACACACACACACACACACACACACACACAAAACAAACAGTAGGTCTTGCTTCAGTTTCTGTTATAGTCTCTTCCTATCCTAGAATCAGTAAAATGCAAAGAGCTGGTCCTCATCTTCAGGGAAGTGGGGAATGTGGTACCGCCTTTGGCATCTTCTACATAGGTAGCTCTCCTGGTAACGAGGGTCTCAGACAGTCTCATGATCCTTCCATGGTCCAAATCCCCCATTCGGGGGATTTTGGCCCCCGAATCATTTTCTTGCTCCATGTCGAGCAACTCAACTCACAGTAACCAAAGGGAAAGACAGGAGGAGACTGGCTCGTGTACTCGCTGAGGGCTCAGTAGAGCACACGGCACTCTCTATGGGCAGGCCCAGCCTGTGGGGAAGGGCTATGCATCTATGGTTCATATGGAGGAGTGTCCCAGCCCCACCTATGCAGTGGAAAAGTGCAGAGACCAGCAGAAAAATGTCAGGCTTTGCTCATCTATGTCAATAATTCTGTTCTGCGGCTGTCATCAAAGGCGGTCTGCACGGGGATGGGCAGAGGCCCGTGGCTGCCCTTCTGGGCAGGCAGTGCAACATTAGGCAGCTATTTGCAATGAAGGCCCTTCATTTTCTGCTCCCTGGCCCTGGCATTAATAAGGCGAGCACATTTAATTGCCAAGAATGCTTGATGCAGTGAGCAAAAGCTGTGACTGCCAGGGTCAGTGCGAAGAGCCAGCGCACCGTGATTACTGCTGAATTAGCCTCCCCCTTTCTTAGCAATTTCCTTTAAAGGCGGTAAACATCAGCAGTTTCTCTGTAGCGTTGGCTAATCCTCTGATTGAACCACTCCTATAATTTGTGTGAAAGTTTGCGCATGTGTAGGTGCACGCAAGGGCACATGTGCATGCGGGTGTGGATGCACATGTGTTTACATGTGTGTGAAGTTGACGTCACATGTACTGTTTGCCCACTCTCCGCTTTACTGAAGCAAGGTCTGTCAAAAACAAAACCCTAAACAAAACAAAACAAAACAAAAAGTCCCAACAACAATGAAAAACAAAAACAAAACACCCAGAGCTCACATATTTGGCTAATCTAGCCAGCTTGTCCCAGAGATCCCCGTCTCTGCCTCCTGAATGCTGGGATGACAGGCAGCTGTCATACCTGCCTAGATTTTACATGAGTTCTGGGGATCCAGACTTTGAGCCTCGTACTTGTGTGGCAAAAGCTTTATCTATGGAACCCCTTTCTCCAGCCCGAGTCCTTTCATTTTAACTTTTGGAACATTGTCAGCATCCATAGGAAGATTTTCAGTCCCAGCATTCCTTGAGCAGCTGAGGTCATCTTGTGGCCCTAGCATCCTCCTCAGGTTAGGGTCCCATGGCCTGTCCTCAATGGTAAGAAAATGAAAGAGAGTGCGCTCCTGTCACAAGGGTTCACAGGCTTACATCCAGCCCTGGCTGGATCCGGGATCCGGTGAATTGGGCATTTATGTCTGGAAGAATTTGGGAGCCACGTCCCACGTTCCTCAGGCTAAGCACCGAGCCTAAGCTCTAGGCTGCGTCCCTGAGAAGTTTGTCTAGCACCATAGCATCTGCATTGGTTTTCCCAGTAGTCTGCCAACAGGTGGGCACAAAGCGGACATAACAAGATATCATTCATAATTTAGAATTCATCACTGAGAAGGGCTCTGCAGTAACAGTCCAACCTCAATTACTTCCAAGACGCCTTTCCAGCGCCGCTCCTGGCTGCCGTGTCACCCCGAGGTTGCAGGATTCCTCGGGATTCTTTTCCCCCCACCTCCCTCACTCTGCCTTCTCATCGCCCCGCCTGTCATAAAGCCATTTCATCTCTGGAGGAGTTTTATGCCAGGGATATATGACCAGAATACATGAAGGTCTTTTAAATTTATTTTCAATAGCCCCACCACTCCTCTCCATGAAATATTTAGCATTTAACTCGTTATTCCGGCTGCTGGCGAAGTCTCGGGTGCAAGGTGGCTTTGTAGAGATGGCAGAATGTCACACCAAGGTAATTGTTTCTCTTTATTTCCTCTAGATAAAGAATAAGTAATAGGCAAGTCTGAATTATCGGGCAGTGCTTCCATCACGGGCTCCAGTGATAACATAACCAGCAGATTGAATTTGGAGTGGGCCCGCATAATCAGCTTCCCCTTGCTTCAGAGAATTTGCTTGGGAATGAGTCTGCCTTGGTGCAGGAGCCACCCTGCCAGTAGGTGTGCAAACAGGCCCTGCTTTCTAGTAACTCCAAATAGCAGAGCAAAGCCTGCATGGGGGTGGAGGGCAGCCTGTGGAGGACCGACCCCCTGAAGAGGCACCAGGGCGGTGTGGTGGGTGTGCGCATGCCTGTGGCAGAAAGCAAGTTCAAGAGGAGGAAGAGAAGGAGGAGGAAGAAGAAGAGGAGGAGGAGGAGGAGGAGAAGGTGGAAGTGGAGGAAGAAGAGGAGGAGGGGAATGAGGTGGAAGGAAAGGAGGAAGAAGGACAGAGGGAGAGGCAAAGACGGGGACCTAAGGCCAGCAGGAAGGTGTGAGGAGACCATTGAGGAGAAGAGCAGAGATGGCAAAACTCCAGAGGAGAGACTTGATGAGTAAGAGGGAAACTAAATAGAAGTTATCCCAAGCCTCTGGACACATCTAGCATCTAGCATGAGGCTGGCTCCATTAAGATGAATTCCCAAAACTACAGTAGAGTCAGAGGGCCAGTCACTAAGACATCTCAGGCACTTGCCTTCTCTCATGTATGCCTACCAGCATCCTGGGCTTTGTTTGTTTGTTTCATTGTTGTTTGTTTATTTGTTCGTTTGTTTTGAGATAGGCTCTCACTATCTTGCTAGACTGATTTCACATTCCTGAGCTCTCAAATGAGCCTCCAGCTGAGTCTCCAGAAAGCTGGCCTAGAAGTGTACCACCACGCTGTCCCTCGCTCAGGTCTGAAGCTCTGTCTGGAGTGTGGCAGCTCCCTTCTGATTCAAACTCGAGGGCAGGAGGTGTGTCATAAGGCTCCGGAAGCTGAGGAAACTCATGAGCCTCAGAAAGTACAAGAAACTCACAGGATTTACAAGCCCCTCTCCTAAAGTCATCAGAGTGATTAACAATTTCTGCGGAGGGAGTGGGAGGAGCATGGGAGTGGGTGGAGTGTGGGAGTGGGTCGAGCGTGGGAGTTGTGCAGGTAGTTTCAGGGGCACAGCTTTCCTGAGCCCCCACCCAACGCTGGGGTGGGCCTTTCAGAGATACAGTAGAGTCTCCCATTCTTCTGTAAGTAAGCCACCATCTCTCCCTCATCAAGCTGCGGTTGGGTGAAACCCTTCTTTATCCTGCTGTCAGTACCCTTCCTGGGCAGACCAGATGTTTGTTTATGCAACTATTGCACAGAACCTGAACACTGCTCCCTCCAAGGCCTTGGTTTTCGCTGGACCTCATTGTCACCTTATACTAATGCTTTTATGTCTCAGAAAAATTTAAGACAGAGCAAAGTTTTGTTTTTTTCCTTTTCTAAGCATTTCCAGAAGACAAGACATACATATTCATGACTGACATGGAAAAGCTGGATAGGGAGAGGTTGTGGAGGAACAAACTATCCTGTGAAGTTTTTATAGCATGGCTACTTCCTTCCTTGGTCAAGCATCCCACAGAAAACAGCATCAGATGTCCGATGGGCCATCCTCACTTGTATGTGAGCCATCTCTGAGCAGGCAGTGTTTTCTGTTCCATGACAATCCCCTCCATGACCTTTCACGTTACTCTACTCAACCACATTTCCTCCATTTGGAAGCCAGAGGTTGTCCTTTCTATGTACAGTGGGCCTCACTGGCCCAGGCCAGTAGGCCATGTGGTGAGTGGGCTGTAGATTACTGCATGGATAGAACTTGTAACTGAAAGGTTGAGGCCCAAGTTGTATCTTGTGCCTCACAATATGAACCTGGGAAATGACAGGACAGCGCCAAGGACCAAGCTAAGCCATGGCCAGGGATGCCCAGTCCCTAGGACTGAGGTCAGAGACTCTAACTTCATCTTTAGATCAGGAAGATCTGCATAAACTACCCTATCCTTCTGAAGGCCGTCCCATGGCGATGGCTTCTCCAGCTGGGCCTTAATGCATGGGGCTGGGCCTGGCACACAAGAGCGCTTCCATGTCACTCACAAGAGCTTGTTCTCTTCAGCCACTGTATTCCTCTCAAGGAACCAAGAGCTCTATAGTACGCGTTTGCCCACTATTCTTGTTTAAGGCTTAGCTATCTGTTAAAAATGACAAAAGAAGAAAGGGAGGAAAGAAAGGAGGAAGGAGAAGAAGGAGAAGGAGGAGAAGAAAAACAAGAAAAGCAAGAAGAGGAGGAAGAAAAAGAAGAGAAAGAAGAAGAGGAGGAGGAGGAGGAGGAGGAGGAAGAAGAAGAAGAAGAAGAAGAAGAAGAAGAAGAAGAAGAAGAAGAAGAAGAAGAAGAAGAAGAAGAAGAAAAGAAGAAGAAGAAAGGAATTGGGAGAAAAAGGAAAAGAGAAGAGAGAAAGGAGAAAGGAGAGTTGTTTTTTTTTAAACATATTCCTCAAATCTGTTTATAGTTTCTGGTTTTATCAGATAGCCTTTGAAAATATGGCTCTAATTTCTAAGGGGAAGGAGTTAAATTTCTCAGAAATGACCAACAAACCAATCTACCATTTTCTTATTTTCTCTTGCACACATGTGTGCATGTGTGGGTGTGTATATGCATGTGTGTGCATGTGTGGGTTTGTCTGTGTGTGTGTGTGTGTGTGTGTGTGTGTGTGTGTGTGGCAAGGCTGGCATCAGAAAATCCTCTATCCTCCCTTCATCTTATTCAATGAGTCAGGTTCTCTCAATCAAACTTCCAGCTCACTCGTGTGGCTACTCTCGCTTGCAGTTTGCTCTGGGGATCCCGTCTCTTCCTTCTGAGGCTTGAATTACAGGCGTGGACATTTACACGAGTCCTGGGGATGTAAAGTCAGTCCTCTTGTGCTGCAAGCATTTCGGCCAACAATCCATCTCTTTGGCCCCGTTCTGACACATTCTGTTTCTTCTAGTTCTGTCCGCTAGCCTGCCATTATGCAAGGCAGGCCCTTCACACTCCTTTTCCAGCCTCTAACAATGTCCTGCATCTCACTACATCCTTTTAGACCTATGGGAAGAGAGGTTTTTTCTTTTTTCTTTTTAAATCATACTTGAAGAGGAGGGAAACTGAGGTTGGAGAGACCAGGTGGCTTGTTCAAGACCATCAGGGCTGGGACTCAAACTGCACTGAGTGACTTTCAAACACCTACTCTCAGCAGTGCTCCCGCACATGTCCCCTCAGGGAGGACCCGGGGAGACCGTGACCCCTGAACATTCCACTGCTGCCACCTCTCCTGGGAGACAAATGGCTGAGATTTTAATTAGCCTAGACCGCAACATGTCTCCACACCTCTTCTTCAAATGTTATCTTCAAAACTCTATAAAATTCTTTCTCATTTCCCCTTCCGTGAGAAACACCAGTTTCCCAGAGACTTCAGATAGACATTTGCCTGGATAATTGATAACTGTTTGTGGGTCCTAACGGAGACTTTGAACAGGGGGCATTTCGTATCCACTGATACTTCAATTACTATAAACGTTTCATTGCCTGGTCCTTGTGACATCCACAGCGATGGTGTCGGAGGCAGATGCCAGTCACTGGCACCAGCAGGATGGCTTCCTCTTTTCCACTTTCTCCCTGTACAAGTCACTGTGAGTGAATGTCAACAGGAAGTGAATTATGCTCTTCTGCGGAAGGTCCCCATCGAACCCCAAACCACTCACAACACCTAAGAGTCCACTAATGAAAAACGTAGGGATGAGTCACGTAACCAACCCCGTCTCCCCCTCTTAATAAAATGTATGCTGTGTACAGAGTACATCGTGACCTCATTTGGACTTAGACTCACTCAGCCGCCTCCACCCTCACAATTTATGGCCCGATGGTCCAGGGAACAGTCTAAAAGCGCAGCTTCCGCGGCTCATCTGAAATTCTAACTGTATCCGTGAGCTGGTTGCCTGTCTCTGGTCTCCTTCCATAACCCACTCGGGTTCGAGCCTCTGGGAGGAGCATCTGTCACTGTGATAACAGGCAGGGATAAATAATACATTTTTAGGAGCAGGGCTCATTTTGCTGCTGTTGTTAGAATGCAGGCCCAATATTATGGGCTTGCAAATTTAATTTTAATTTCTTCTGTGGTTTTTCTCTTTAACATTCTCCATTGATCCCCGGAGTCAGGGAAACATGCAGTTCATCGTCTGCCTGATGCACAATAGCTGAACCCCCAGCCCCCCAGCCCCCCAGCCCCCCAAGCTGCCTCATCCATTCCTTTCCATCAGATCAGGACAAGGTTTTAATTTTTCATGAAAGGCAGTGCTGCAGCCTTCTACATGGTCAGATAACTGGGGTAATTTGCTCTCACACACTGATTCCATTCAGCTCCAGGCTCCTGAGGCCTCCGCACTGACCTGGATTGGCACAGTAGGAAGAAGGCCTCCTTGCCAGGCAGGGGTGGGGACAGGAGGGACAAGGAGGTTGGGAGGGTCCTGCGCTAACCCCCATAGAGTATGGGCTGAAGCGACCTCATCCATAAGAGGTTTTGTAGTTGTAACTGCATCCCTAAACAATCCAGGGGAAAAGATTCTCAGACGCCGATTCTCAAGTCTGAACATTTTTCACATAAAAATTTTTTTCCCTTTTTTTTTTTTTTTTTTTTTAAGCAGGATTTTAACCTGGTAGTACAGGCTGGCTTTGAACTTAAAACAATCCTCCTGTCTCAGCTTTCTGAATGTTAGGATGGCAGGACTTTGTCACTACACCTGGATAATTCTTTTAAGCACTTGATGCTGGGTGAAATTTTTGGGAAAGGTTTAGGTAAAATGAAAATGCTAAAAACAAAAACAAAAACAAAAACAAAAGCAAAAACAAAACCCCAAAAAACAAACAAACAAAAACAAAACAAAACAAAACAAAACAAACCCTCTGCATTTTTGTTACAGTTCTCACAGGATCTATTATTATTATTATTATTATTATTATTATTAATGTTATTATTATAGAGCATACACAGCATTTGTGCAGAGGTCAAAGGATATGTATGCCCTGCTGCGGTAACTCTGGTCTTGAGTCTTGAGCAGCAGGCGCCTTTGCCCCCTGGGCCATCTTGTCGGCCCCTCCCGTCCCACCTTAGCATCTCTCATTCTGACTCGCTTATTTGCTGTTCTCCTCCATCCTAAAGAACAAGAGTCCCACGGCGGGTGCTCGGAGTGCACCTTGCTCCCAGCAGGCACTGGGCACTAAGGGACGCTAAATCAATGTGTGGGTGAATCACACAGAAGCCAGTAGCCTGGGGCTAGCCCGACTCTGCTTAAGGTGTCTCTAACAAGGGCAGACGACTTCTTTCTTTAAGATTCAGTTTCTTTTTCCATCCAAAGAAGGGGACACAATGGCCCGCTGAATGAAAGCAAGCCAGGTGACAGAGCCACTAAAAAGCGGCAGACACAATGGGGCATGTTCTCGCAGCACAGAAGAGCAAAGGACTGACACACACAACATGAGAGACTCAGAGAATTGTGCTCATGGAGACACACACACACACAGACACACAGACACACACACACACACACACACACACACACACCTGCAGTCTGGCACACATGTGAAGTGTGTCTGGCAGAGGCTAACCATGGAGACAGAAGGTGGCAGAGCCGTTGTCTCAGTCTGGGAGTCAGTTGGGGTGTGGAACACAGGGGCAGCAAGTTTCTTTGGGGGGAGGGGGTAACAGAAACATTCTAAAATTTGCCTGCAGCAGTGACTGACTGGTTCTGGGAATATGCTAAAAAAAGTCATTGTTTGGCTCAAATAAACAAATCTTATCTTAAATCATATCCTAAAGTATCTCAATACAGGTATCAAACTGTACTTCCCCGAAGCTATTAAATATGAGACTCGAGGGCCTGCAGAGACAGTTCAGCTGGGAAAGTCCTCACAACCATGAAGGCCTGAGCTTGGTCCCCAGAAAGCTGGGGTGGGGAGGGGGTGCCATCTTTTGGCCTCTACACACACACACACACACACACACACACACACACACACACGATTTATGTATAAAATATAAACATACATAAAAACCACATTTTGTTGGTGCCGTGGGTTCTTTCCTTCTATGTGGTCCTGCAGAAACGCATAGTGGTGTGATTCACATACCCTCCTTCTGCTGAACTAAACAAATTACACACGTCACTCCCAAGCAATTAAAGAGAAAGACGCAGGCAGTTTTCCCTGAGGATCTGATGAAGTAACGTTAGGGACAGCATTCACCACAGCACACTGGGCCGCCGCGGTGCTGCTGGCCGCCATTATGCCCTGGCTGCCTATCCCCCTGTATGCAGCAGGCGAAGGGCAAAGCACACCTGCCGAAGCCGGACTGCCCGGGTTCCAGCTCCAGCTCTGGCACTGGCAAGCCCTTCGAATGTTGGGTAAACGAGTGCATCTCTGTGAGCCTCAGTTTCCCCAAGTGAAAAATGAGGGTAACAGTGGTGATCCCACTGGTGGAGAAGAAGCCCTATATGAGCATCTGCCCTGCTACTCTTAGGGGTATCGCAGAGAGACAGGCCATATGCCACAGGCGCACCCCACCGTGGTCCGACTGCTGTGTTAAAGGCACGCAGTGTTGCTGAGTGACTGTGGACCAGCACACAGATCTCCCTGTTACCCAGGCTCTGCAGAGGACATGCTGGCTCTATGCGAGCTGCACCTTGCCCGGGATGTGCTTGCTGGCTTGGAAAAGAGCCGCTGGCAGGGCCTTCTGTCCTTCGTAGCAGTGTGTCTCCTCCTCCAACTGTGCTTCCTAGTTTCAAGAGCAAAAGCCTCTTGGGAGTCTTCCCACAGTCTCATTGGCTGCTTAACCTCTGCTCTCAGGTAAGCCACCTCATCTATGACTGAGGAGGCTGTGTCCGCAGATGATAATCTCTTTTGCCTTAGAAAGAGGGGACTTGGTTTCCAAATAAGATTTCTCTCAGAAAGCCTTTACCTACACCTCAGTAACACTTGTTAAAAAAAAAAAAGTTGGCTCTCTGCCATTGAGCGGCAGGTCACACATGGTCACACATGTGGAGAGAGATGGACCACGCTGTGACCCAGAGGTGGATCTGGTGATCTCAGATACTTCTGAGACATAGACATGGAGGGACAGTGGCTCTTAGCATAATAAACCCTATGGAAGCTTACCCGCTGAGGACTGGGCCCTATGCTGTTGCTTAGGACACACTGGGGACATCACACATCTTGGGGACATTCTGTGCAGTGAGTGTGGGGTCTAGGGCCCTCTGGCCTTAAAGCTTCTGCTTGGAGTGTGGTGATAGGTTTCCCTGCTGATCTTCCTCACCCAGGAGCTAAGCATCACTATGGATGCTTCCCAACACTGGTGCCCAAGAAGAATATTTTGTTTGTCCATTCAACAAGTGTTTATTGAGAGCTCAGTATGTGCCACGTGCTGTGCTACTGCCTGGGTTCACAGGGGAGAGCCGATCAGAAGTAGTTCTTCCCTGCATGAAGCTTGGATCCAGGCTCTGTGCCTTGTCTGGGTTCACAGTGGGGAGTCGGTTCGAGGAAGCTCTGCCCTGTGTGGGGAGCCTGGAGTCTGCTGGCAATTCACAAGTGACTTGCTGGGCTCACAGGGCAGCAGCTCACGTCAGCGAGATGCTACCTGATGCACATCTGTAGGTTCTTCCTATGTCATCTCTCCCAATAGCAGAGAGAGCTGGAGTCCAGCCTGGGGCTGATTTTCCTCGGGGAGGAAGGGAGAGGAGTGGATGCCAAGACACAAAAGAGAAACTGGCTTCGAGTCAGGCAGCGGCTGCCTAGAGAGCAGGTGCCAGTCTGCGCTCAACTAGCTCTATTCGACATGAAAGGGTCTATTCTGTGGGACTTGCAATTGTGATAGAGTTGGTTTAGCATGGAAGAAATGTCACACAAGTGTGTATACAGAAATGGAGATGCCAGGCTGCCGTGACAGGAGACACGAGTCCAGGCCCAGGCTTTAGATGCCCATGTGCAGTCGAGACAAGGTATAGAGATTTTAGAATTGTTAAGCATCTGAGAAACATTTGTGGCAGGGATTGGGGTGGTCTAGGGTTTTATCTGGTTTGGATGACCTGCTCTCCATGGCCTAGTGAAACGGAAGGCTGACCCTAGCCTTGCCAATGTCAAGGGCTTCTGTTCCCCAGTGGGAATACAGATCTCACGGACTGAAGGTGCCGCGAGAGGAAGCAAGGGGGTCAGCACATTTCCACTCCGGCTTTCGGTCCTGCAGATGAGACCGTGTGGATGTTCAGGAGAATGGGACTTCCGAGGCTTTTCTCGGAAAGCAGAGGCTCTGGATTGCTTGGCCAGTGGGAGAGCCATCTGCGATTTGACAAGAGGGTTGTCCCAAGTGAGCCCTTGGTGAGGCTCTGTACCCTCTGAGAAGAGCACCCTCAGGCTCTCTATGGATGATTCAGGTAACCCTGGGTTAAAGTCAAGTCAAGAACAGGGGAGCGTTGCTCATGGACCTGCAGGTTCTACAAGCCAAATCCATCTTCAGAACAAAGCACCCAGCACAGGGTTTGATACCATTCACAGCATCCATCCCAGTGAAAGGACCAGCAGACATGATGCCTAGCCCAGTGAGCAAGAACATATTCTCTACAAAGACAAGCACCTGGCTTCGAGTCCTCGGCACTCATGCAAAACTCTGAGTGTGGCTGTTCATGTGCTACAACCCCAGCCCTGCTGGGCTCAGAGATGGGAGGATTCCTGGGGCTTGCTAGCCAATAGGGTAGCTTCAGGGTCAACGATAAACTCTCTCAAGGGAATGCAATGGAGTATGATGGAGAAGGATCCCCAATGTCCTCCTCTGTCCTCTGTATGCATTGTGGCATGTATACCTGTGGTGGTTTGAATATGCTTGGCCCAGGGAGTGACATTATCTAGAGATGTGGCCTTGTTAGAGTAGGTGTGGCCTTGCTGGAGGAAGTGCACTGTGGGGGTGGGTTTTGAGAGCTTTCTTCTAGCTGCCTAAGGATGCCAGTCTTCTCTGTTTGCCTTCAGAACAAGATGTAGAACTCTCAGCTGCTCTTCTACCATGCCTGCCTGGACACCGCCATGCTCCCACCTTGATGATAATGGACTAAAGCTCTGAACCTGTAAGCCAGCCCCAATTAAATGTTGTCCTTTATAAGAGTTGCCTTGGTCATGGCATCTCTTCAAGCAGTGCAAACCCTAACTAAGACAATACTCAAACACACCAGTGTGGGTATACCATGTCCAACACACACACACACACACACACACACACACACACACACACAGCTAGCTGTCAGAACTAAGCCATCTCTTTTCTAAATCAGACCTTTGGAGGTCACTCGTGCCATCTGGGGTGGGATCAGGGAAATATTCCCTATTTTTTTTTTTTTATGTAGACCTGGTTCTGGCCTCACAGTAGCCTCATTACTGAGCTTGCAGGGTCAAGCCTTCCTCTTGTGTCCTTGTAGTTCAGGGTCTCTCACTGTGGGTTAGGACAGAACATGTCTAGCCTGTTAGGCTGCCTTACAAGTATCTACACTGCAGTCTTTCTTCAGATCCTTCCTTGACCAGAACCATGAGCTTTTCTGTCCTCTACAGCCCTTCATACTCTGGTACCAGGCAGTGATTGGTTGTGACTGTCCAAAGGGGGCTCTGCCAATCTCTACCCCTCACCTCTGCCCGGGGAGCAGGCTTTTTGCTGGCATTGGATATGGCGCTTTCTTGGCCACGGAGCAAACCACGTGATAGCTTTGTTCCTCGGGGTGGGGGTAGTGGCAAGTGGAGACAGAAGTGGAGTGGCACTACTTTTGAGCCCTCTCTGCAAATAAAGTGAAATAAGGAAGGAGCAAGCTTGAAGAAGCAAGAGAATGCTGCTGAGTGCTTCTTACTCAAGACCCGTTCATGCAAGACCTGTTTGCATCTCCACACACAACTTCCGGGAGGAGGTGGGAGAGGGGCACTTCACAAACAGGACTTTCACGGAGCAACAGCAAGAGTGGGGAGTGCAATTTGCTAGTTTGTATGGATGAAGACGTTTACTCTCCTACCTTAGTAAAAAGCATCATTCATATGTCAAATTAAAACAAGCTTCTGGGTCCTTTCTAGGTTTTGATTTTGTTTTGGTTGTTTAAGACAGGTCTTGCTATGTAGCCCAGGCTAGCCTTGAAAACTTGAAGCCTACTGGGTACAAGGATTTAAGGGACATGCTGCTATGCTTGGTTAGGCTTCTGCTTGTAGTTTGAAATAGGTCAGTTTGGGCTGGGCATGTAGCTGAGTGGTAGAGTCCTTGCCTACTATGGGCAAGGCCCTGGGTTCCATCACTAGTACCACGTTTATAAAGACACAGACAGGATAGTTCAGCTTGGAATTCCTATCCTGTCTTTACCCAAAGAACCTACATTTTCCATGTTGCCTCCCTCCTAGCTTTTTTTTTGAGACAAGGTTTCTCTTTGTAGCCATGGCTGTCTTAAATCTCAATCTCTCTCTCTCTCTCTCTCTCTCTCTCTCTCTCTCTCTCTCTCTCTCTCTCTCTCTACCAAGCTGGCCTTGAATTCACAGAGATCTGCCTGTCTCTGTGCTTTAATCCCATGTGCTGGGATTAAAGGTGTGTGCCACCACTGCCCAGCCTGGGCTCAGTGGAAGCACTTTTTCCCCTCATATAGCTCATCAATGCTGTCTACTGTCTGTCTCTCAAGTGAGAGTAGGATGCAGCACAGAGTCTGGACTGAGCATTTAGCACACCCCAAAGCTGCTCACGCATTAGATACTGGTATGAGTGACTCTGTTTCTTTCCTCTTGCTTTGTATATATGTGATAAGGGAGAACTATAATTATATGTGTGATGTCTCACAGTGTGATAATGTGTTTTTAATTTGCAAATTCAACTTGCCACAACTGAGAGCCAGGTTGGCCTATGGGAATATCTGTGGGTGACTCTCTTGCTTGTTAATTGATCCAGTCTACCATGGGTGACGCCATTCCCTAGGCTGGACCCTGAAAGAATGCGAAGAAAGCTAGCAGAGAAAGAAGCAGGCAGATTTGGGGGAGAGGGTATTTTTTTTTCTCTCTGTCTTGACTGTTGAACTTGAGTTCCTGCCTTGATGATGGACTGTTACCAGGAATTGTAAAGCCAAACAAACCTTCCTCTATGTTGTTTCCTGTCTGGGCATTTGTTATAGCAAAAGAAATGAGACAAGGATGCCCAGTGTAAGTTCCTTGCAATTACTGAGTAACCGCTCTTGCTATGGCTACAAGAAAGATCCCATGGTTCAGGCTGCATTTCAGGCCAGGCATAATTTGAAGGGCAACTTCACCAAAGGAACTTTCTAGCTCTTGGCTTGTTTGTTTCTTGCTGTCAAAAATTTCAAAATATTACTCTGGACAGTAGCTATGAATTTCGGTTAAAAAAAAAAAAAAGAAAAGAAACATGACTGCCCCGGGTTGTGTTATGTCTCTGCCCAGAAGATAATTTTAGAAGACATTCTAGAATACCCTGTAGGGCCATGAAGAGGGCCCTGCAGAAGCCTCTGTTGTAGGAACATTCTTTCCCCTTCATACGTGCTTCAGAACAACTAAGGAGTTAGAGATCGTGCTCACAGCTGGCTCTTGGGGATAGATGCTAAAGAAACACCTGCCTGGAGACTCACAGAGAAGAGCAGGAGGGAGCCCTGGATGGGCAGGTAACGAACGGCACCACATCCCAGGCGGGCAAGCCTTACCAGTTCCAACTAATTGGGAGGAGGGCCAGCCTGTGCTGGCAATGACTAGATACAGGAACATTGCAAGTGAAGTGTAATTTAATTTCAGCTACTCAAAGTAGAAAGAAAGCGTGGCTAGGACTTGCTGCTCTGCAGAGGTCTGCTAAGCCGGCTCAACCAGAGGGATCGGTGGGGAAACAGCACATGGCAGGTGAGTATCCAGTCACTCTGGCCATGGACGCTGCACACGAGTTACTGGCTTTCATGGGTAGGACAAAGTTCGTGACAGTGTGTTACCCATAGTCCCAGCAGGTGCCCTGAGCTAGTTTCTGGCTCAAAATGTAGATACTAAGCCAGACATGAGGGTGTGCATCTACAATCCTACCACTTTAGAGTCTGAAGCAGGAAGATCAGGAGTTCAAAGCCAGGCTGGACTACAGAGGAAGACCTTGCCTCAAAGATGAAGATTTAGACTTTGAACAAGGGAACTAAACTACAGATGTTTGCCTCAAGGGGCCAGGGATAATCAACCCCTATCCATGGACACAATACTGTGTACCATGGTTTCTCAGGAAAGTACATCCTCACTACTCAGATAAATAAATCTTCCTAACAGGCTTTTTTCAGAAAACAAACTTCTCGGTATAGCACATTGCTATGTCTCTCCCCCCACCCCCGCCCCCAATTCCAAGTTCCATTCTGGAGACTGCTTTCTTCCGGTCAGGTTATGGGTATCACCTTGAGATAAACAGGAAGCCCTGGCTACTGGGCAGCAGTGGCCACAGCTGGATTAGCTCACACTCAGGACCTGTCACCTCCATGAAAGTCCCCAGTGTGACGTAGGTGCATAGAGAACATTGAGTCAAATGTGTATCGGGGAGGGGTAGAAAGGAATCTCAAAGAAGAGGCCCAGGCTTGGAGTCATGATCTGAAAAGCCTTTGTGGAGAGACAGGCTGAAGGAGAGATGGAGATGAGGGAAGAGAGAAAAGGGAAGTGAGGGAGAGATAGGGGGAGTGATTGATTTTCCTGAGGAACAGAAAAGGCGACATGATTCCAGCAAGCATTTCCTCGCCCTATTTTGTCCTTCGGTTTCTTTAAAACTAACTCAATCACTTGAGGAGATAAAGTGAAGAAAAATGTGTTCCCCTATGCAAATCCATCACCAACACAAGTTACTCTCACTTGTGTGAAGAAAAGAAAGACAACTCAAGTGCCTTGCTACCATCAAGTCACGGACGTTCTGGAAATGGCTCCTGCCCTGGGCTCCTCATTTAAGGCAAAGGTCTTCTGGGACCAGGAGTCTGATAGGATGGGTGGAGAGAAAGAGCGTCGGACCACACTGTCTTGGACAGAAGCAAATATACTGGAGGCCACAAAACCAGGCAAGGGGCTGTTACCCACATTTGGCCAGTGGACAAACTGAGGCCCAGGGAGTGCTGTGTAGCTATTTCCTCCAGGAGGGAAAAGAGGGCTCCTCAGACTCGGAAAGCTTAGAAAGTGAGGTACACACACACACACACACACACATACATTTGTGTGGTGGTTTGAATAGGTATGACCCCATAGTCTCATGTGTTTGAATGCTTGGCCTATGGGGAGCGACTCTGTTAGGAGGCATGGCCTTGTTGGAGTGGGTGTGGCCTTATTGGAGGAAGTGTGTCACGGTGGGGGCGGGCCTTGAGAGCTCCTATGCTCAAGCTCTCCCCTGTGGAGTGCCAGTCTCCTCCTGGCTGCCTGCAGATCAAGATGTAGACCTCTCAGCTCCTCCAGTCCCACATCTGCCTGCACACTGCCACATCCAGCCATGATGATAACCATCTAAACCTCTGACACTCTAAGCCAGCCCCCAATTAAGTGTTTGCCCTCGTAAGAGCTGCCTTGGTCATGGTGTCTCTTCATAACAATAAAATCCTAACTGTATACAAGCAGGCGGCAACTGCGAGAGGAAGGAGAGTACTGCAGGTGGAGCTGCTTTCCAATTTGCGGGGAGCGCGTGAATGAAGCCCCCGTTGGCCATCACTCATGCCAGGGTGGGCTTTCGGAGAATGCATCTGCCTCTGGGTCACTTGTGCTCCCACAAATAACCCCAATAAACTTGTCGGTTCACCACCCAATACTTGGGTGGACTCCTTCCTCTGGCACGCTGTTGCTGCCCTATCTGGAGTGCAGAGACATTTTCCTGCCAGGAAATCCACAAGGGAGAAATAAGTTCGCTCGAAATTAGCCATCTAAGGTGATGGGTATCTGGTGTCCTTGTGTGGCACGTGGCACCAGCAGGAGCCCTTGGCACTTGCACCCCGGGAGGGATAGTAGTGCCCAGCTTCATGGGGGCGGTGCTATAGTTTGAATATAGTCTCTTCCCAATAGTCCTGTCTGGGCCACTGGGACTGATTCTGCATCTCAACGCACCAGCTGCATGCACAGCTGGAGAGGATGCAGCCACATGGGCATTATGCTGAGGGCACAAGGAAGATCTAACAGCACCCCTGGACCCACTGCTCTGGTACTGACCTCCCATCTCCTTGTGTGTTGTATAAACGTGGGGCCCCTTCCAGGAGTATGGAGCTCAGGACAGGTCCTAAGGTGAAGGGCAGCTCCCTGTGATACAGGCTGCGACTTGTTTGTACCCACTTCCTTCTGTATCTGAGCTGTCACTACCTTTCCTCACGGGCGATGAAGAGGGAGCTGAGGTGAAGCCAGCAGTTGGGGAGTCCCTCCGTGAGCACAGACAGTCTGCCTCATGATGAACTGTACTACAGTCCGTCTCCGTGGCTTTGGGTATAATTCCTACCTTGGCGCTTTGGGCTTTTATTTCTTAAATATAACACCCTCTCCTTCACACAGGACCAGGAGAAGCAGCTTGAGACTCTTCTGATCTCAGACTCTGTGGGGCCGTATGACTGGCTCCATCTCTGCTGTGGAGGACCTCAAGAGAATCTCCCCCACTGGACCTCCAATTTGCTTTATTAGAACCCAATATTGATTATCGGGTCCCAAGGGTCCATCTGCTTCAACAGTGACACCTCGCAAATGAAGGTCTGATGTGCGAAGAAGACAAACACCTAACTCAAGGAGAGAGAAGGAGCCAGCATTCAGACCTCTTATCACATAACGCTTGTCTTTAAAAAGCTTGACTATACGTGTACCATGTTCATGCAGGTGCCTATGGGAGTCCGGAGAGGAGCTAAGGACCCCGGGAGCTGGAGTCATAGGGTGCTGGGAACTGGATCCAGGTCCTCTGCAAGAACAGCCAGCACGCTTTAACAATGAACTCTCTCTCTAGCCACTCAAAAAGGTTCTTAAATTGTGGGTTGTGAATTACCATCAATGGAAGTTTTCTGAATGCATGATGACCAGCAACTAATCCACAATCAAATGTGATAATGAATCCAAGCTGTTTCTGGCAGAGTTCACATGTGCTGGGCCGTGTGACTTCATTGCGGCCTTGGTTTTGAACACATAACACACACACACTTGCATTACACATGACTGCAGACACCACCACTGGATACTGCCTCAATACCTGGGCTCAGATCCGACCTACTGTGTGTTCTACATTACGGTGTTTTTTGTTATGTGTACAATGTTTTCTGTTCTTAGGAAAATAAAACGGTTTAGTTATGGAAAACAAAGACAATATTTTCCCATCAACATTCAACACGTAAGATAGTTTAGAGCTGCAATGTGGCTGACAAACAAGGCCGACAATCTCATTAGTATGCACCTTTCTTTCCTCTTTAATAAATGGTAAATTATGTGCACAGCAAAGAATTGTTTTGAAAGAAAATTTATCAACAAATGTTTGATCCATTATTTTAAGGATTTTATTGTTATTTTTTAATTATGTAATTTGTATGTGGGTCTGTGCACACACACACACACACAAAGCCAGGAGATGCCAGAAGAAGGCGTCTGATCACTAGCAGCTGCAGTTACTGTTTTAAGTCACGTGATGTGGGTTCTGGGCATTGGATTGAGGTCGTCTGCGAGAGCAGTGGGTGCTGAGCCGTCTCTCTAGCCTCTGTGTTTAATTTCGCATCCAGGACTTAAGCTTCCACACCTGTTGTTAGACTACAATCCTTCGGGTGCGAAGGGCTCCAGAGTGGACCAATGAGGAAGCCCTGCCCCTGTGACTGGGAGCTGATGGGATTCTCCAGCCCCTGCGTGTGGCTTTTAACTGATGTTTTATAATCTTCATTTTTGCTGATATTATTCTCTCATATGATTTAGGATTTTTTTTAAAGGCCAGAGGAAATGAGTCAGCTTCACCAAAGACCCTCCTGGCAGCAAGAAACCAGCACAGACTGCTGACGGGGCACGTCCTCCTGTGCGTGCTGTGGGAATTGCAGGCTTATCTGGGTGAGAAAAAAAAATGTTCCGAAATATGCAGATTTGGAGAAAAGCTCCCAACACAGTGCCAAGTTTCTCTCTCAAGGAAAATGGAAATGAACAGACTCTCCCGGGAGTTGGGGTATCAATCAGGGTGCCAGGCAAGTGACTGTTTCCAAGGCTCCATGGTGCCCGGCCCCCATCCCAGGCAAGGTGGTTTATGCTTCCCACAGCCTCTGGACCACTAACTAGCCCTGGGCCCCTGGCATCTGGGCACTGCCCATTCAATTCTTGGATCCCCGTATTTCCAAATCTCTGACTGCAAGCCTTGCTTGGAGGCCATCCTGCCAATTGTTATGGCGTAGAGTGGGGACATGAGGGACCACACCAGCGATATAAACTGGATTTAACCAGTGCTGGGGTGGGTTACCTTGGTCTGCCTACCCTTTCCAGGGAGCTATTGATTGACAGGCTCTAAATCCACAGGAAGCACCAACCCTGAGCTTCCAAAACGAGGGCTGGGTCCTTGGGGAACCCTTCTCAGGAATACCTGTCTGGCCTTGCCCATGACCGAAGCCAGCTTCCTACTCCAAGATTTTCCACGGAGCTCAATGTTGCACTGGAGTCAAGAGCTACATGTGCAAGTGAGAGCTGATCAATGCATCAATGCTGCACTCAATGTATCCCCAAGGGACCTGCAGAGAAATAGGAAAGATATTTTTGCATGCTCTGGGGTGGGGGGTGGGGTCTACAGAATTAGGGATTTCCCAGGTGATGGTTTCTACAACCTCTGCCTACCCCGGGGGAACTCCACGCAGGATTATGCTGCCTAAGACAATTCTTACTACAATGTCTTCTTTCAATGCTGGGCTATATAGATGTGTAATTTCACTTCCTTGAAAGCTTTCCATATCCAGTTCAGCACAGGGAGTGACTCGCCCAGCTTCCAGTGTCAGTGTCATGACAACTGTCCCCAACAGATGCTAATGAAAACCGAGTCCTACACTCCGAAAACATTTCCAGGCATTTCTGGATACCTCTCCAGCACAGCAAACACAGAGAGGCTGGGAGGGGCTTTGGAAGATGGACCGTTCTACATCTGTGTCCTCGGACCTCATGAGACTCTAAGCACAGATTTTGATCGATGCTGTCGCCGTCCCTTTGGGTGAAACTGGATCTGATGATGAGATGCTGACGCCCCGTCCCTTGGCAGGCTGGTGCTTTGTTTCTATACATTTGTCTCTTGCAACACTGAGGAGGAAGCCCATGGCTGCTGAAGAAATGTATCCACGGTCTTCCAACGCGCTGCTCCGGCACACTGAGGGTGTGGGCACCGTGGCACACCTGGTGCACAGGCTTTTATCAGTGTAGAGAGTGAGGTGTGTTTCCTCCTCTCAGTCCTGGAACCACAGGTTACTTTGAGTCAATATTTTGACAGTGTGCCTGTAAACAACTGTCTCCGTTCTGAGGCAGAAAAGCAAACATATCCATAGTGAATAAACACAGAAGACGGGTGTTTCATGTCTGGGCTGCAGCATCCACACAGGAACCTATCCAGGGACCACATTCCAGCAATGAAGAGTAGACCACTTACACACAGGCTGGGTATGTGTGGCAGCCTCCTGCCTGCCTAACTGTGGCTTCCAAGGAGCCTTGTTCTCAGCCTCTTCTCCCATGGTCCCCTCCAGATGTACCAATTACTACCTTTACTGGTCTCTTTTACTAATATCACAGCAGAACCCAGACCTGTCATGGGCACCTGTGCTAGGTGTCATGTCCCTAGAGCTTCTGTGAGGGCAGAAGCTGTGAGTGTCCCGCTCGCACCCCCATTTCTGTCAAAGTAGCACCTCATGTGGGCTGGGCCTTGATCGGAAACCAGGACCCAGTCAGCCAGGCCGCATAGACTGTGTAGGTGGAGAGAAAGCATAGTCACTGATGGAATCTCAACAGGATGGGAGGATGGAGAAGACCTTAAAAGCTTCATTTATTTTGCTCAAAATGAGACCTCAATGCACAGGCTCTAAAACACTCACCTCAGCTTTTATCAGCCTCAGAGTGTTGTAGTTCTTAGTGAGCAGGACTATGAAGAGGGAGTCTGGGGGGACTGAAGTTCCCCTTCAGCACTATCTTGCTGACGACAGGCACAAGAGAATAAATACTGTGTCCCACTCACTGTGTTGGAGCTAGAGCCATCTCATTCGGCAGCCCTGAGAGCACAGGGCCCAGGGGAAGAGATTTCTAGTGACTTCTGTTGACACATGCATTCCCTCATTATAGGAAACACCATAGTTGTCATACATGGGTGTCTAGATGGGAATATGGGGGTTCCTTTTTACATGTGTGTGCTTGTGAGTATGCAGGTACACATGTGTGTATGAGTCTATTGATAATGTTGAGAGTCATTCCTCAGATACCATTGACCTTTCTCTTAATATAGGGTCTTGCACTGGCTTGGAGCTCGCCTAGGGGCCTAGGCTAGTCGACCAGGAGGGCACAGAGATTCACCTGGTTTTGCCTTCCCAGCTTTGTGTGGCTACAAGAGCCACCACCACCGTTCCCAGCTTTTACTATTTTATGATTCTGGAGTTTAAATTTATATATGCTCATACAGCAAGCACTCTGAGCAATCTCTTAAGACCTAAAAAAATCAACAAATCACACACACACACACACACACACACACACACACACACTATCCCCACCACTAACAGTCAAACTTGTAATAATGCTGACCAATCAGAATGAATCCCAGCCGTTAGGGATACGGCTCAGCCACAGGCTGCTGACTGGCTACACCTCGGCCCCCCTCAAGGCTATTTATAAAGCACACAGAGATCTGCTAGGCAGCTCTCGTCTAACCCTGTCTAATCAGGTCCTGGGCAAAATATCTCAAGGCATCTGGTCATTTGAACAGTCATCTCCTGGTTACAATTACATCACTGGGTCCAAGAGGCCTGGGAGGTGAGAGGCAGGATCACCCTTATAATAGAGTTATTTGTTTGAGCTACTCAAGCAAAAGGCAGATGCGTATCATCATGGCTGTGAGGATATGTGTCTGCGAAAGCCCTATAAGCCGCAGTTACCAGCTGCTTCGCCTAATCCCACCCAGAAATCGGGCAACCTCCCAGGATTTCCGTTCAGTTTAAAATGCGCTGTTCGTAACAGTGACAACTTACATTTGCTTCAGCGAAGCATACTCTTAACACGGTTTTAAATTCCTTCTGTGGCTGAACACAGGCTCAGATGACTAATCCCGTGTTGGGGATTTGGAGCCTCTGACATACTGCCAAGGCTCGCCACTGTGAACAGCTCTGCAGTCCCTTTGAAGTCCTCGAGCAAGCGGAAGCTCCGCCCTGTGCGCCACCCCCTCCTGCTACACACACTTTAGCTGGATGAGGGGATGCTGGGGAGGGAGGACCCACACCCTGCCATCTCAGATTTTGATCTTCATTTATTCTGTCAACCAATGTGTACTGAGAGAGTCCTCTGCGGAGCGTCGTCTTACAGCTGCCCCTCAGAGGTGGATTTCTGCTGTCCTCTGTTCTCACGGGGGTGGGGGTAGGGCAGTCTGAAGCTGGGCAGGAGGGGGCTGATCATACTCACTCACTTGCTCTGCTTAGAGACGGGGGGGGGGGTGGGAGACAAGGAGAGATTGCCTGGGACTCTATTCTGAGTCTCAATCATAATTGATAGAGGTCTTATTCCTCTTCTTTCCTACCCCCCCACCCCACCCCCACCCCCTGGTCTCTGAAGTCTTGCATTTGTTCCCATTAACTGGTCTGGCCCTCCAGCCCTCACTTTGTAAAGGCACGTTTCACAGCTGTCAGGATGTCTCAGGTTCCGGAACCATTAACCGTCATTGCTGGGATGGGGACTCATGTGTACTGAGCCCTGCCTGGTCTTGGGTCTGGGTCTGAATAGAGGGTGATGGGAGCGGGATTCAGCTCTGTCTCCAAAACCCAACCCAAACCAACCCTTCCTCCTCCTTCACACAATGACCCCTGGCACAGAGCTGGGAGCTGTAACACTGGAGCAGATGTGACTAGAGTTTGGCCTTGGTGGCAAGAAGACCTCAGCTTTCTACGTCTGGGACTGCTGTGCCCTCTGGGGTAAGGGAGTTCAGCATGGAAAACCACACGGTAATGAAGGAGAACATTTTCCAAGCTTGGGTTCTCAAGCTCTTTTACAAAACATCCTTGTTTGTTTTTTTGTTTTTTTTTTTAATGTGATTGGCACATTACCCCTCTGAGAATACACAAGCTTATAGAAGAACCAAACACTTCCAAGAACAAAATTTTCTAGTGACTAATGCTATATTCTCTAACCTTTCTGGAAGGAGTGCACGATCATAGGTGAGAGGATAATTCAGCATAATTAAATTCCCCAGAGGATACTGCTGGGGAGAGAGCAAACTGGCCCCACAGCGGGAGGCCCTCCAGCCCTCTACAAGCCCAGGAGCTATGGATTCTAACAAGGCGCCTGTTTGCTTCATAAAACCCTGTGTTTTAACTTTGGGATTTGCTTGACATCTAGGCAGGGAGGAGATAAAAGGGAGCCTCTGACTGCCATATAATTTTAGTCAGTTGCAGATGAAACACAGCCATCACTCAAAGTGGGGACCCTGTTCCTGGGGAAGATGAAAAGAGAGGGCAGGTGGAAAATAGTGCAGGATGACTGGAGTCCCAGGGCTCAGGCGGCTGCTGGGGGAGGGGAGAGACAGGAGCACGGGGAGGGAAGCAGGGGAGGGGGAGGGGGGCGACAGTAAGGCACAGGTGCAGCTAGAGAATGAAAGTGGTTCCCAGGGGAAGGACCACAGAGAATGTGAGCAATTTGTTACACATTTTACAATGTTAAGAAAACAAAAAGTAGCAGCAAAGTTCCATTGCTGTTGATTGGAAGCACAGAGATGGTCCTCGTCCTGCCTGAAGAATGGCCGTGGGCTTTATCCTAACCCGCCTCACACTAGCCCCGTCTTCAGTTCATCCCTATGAGCCAGACCCTAAGAAGGAGAGGTGGGCCTGATAGGCAGGTAATAAACTCAGAATTGGGGCTGGATAGACGGCTCAGCAGGTACTGACGACTGTGCACCCAGCTTGATGACCTGAGTTTGATCCCTGGGAGTCACATAGCAGAGGAGAGAACTGACTCTTACAAGTGGTCCCCTGACCTCCACAAATGCACCACAGCATGCTTCCCCCAGCCCCACTGCATAAAACACACACACACACACACACACACACACACACACACCATATACACCACACCTCACACACAATTGTAAAAATTCAAAACTTTCAAAACAGGAGAAAAATGGAACAGGTGTGTGTCACTGACACCCAATGGCTAACAAGGGCTCAGTTTTAAGCCAGCCAGTGAGACAATTGTCTGAAGGGCACATTTAAAAACACAAAGGTACCAGATCCCCTCCCACACCCAGAGACAGCTTGACTCCCAGGAGGTCTGTCATAAGCAGGCACACAGGTGGCACCCCACCCCAATAACTGGCCTAACTGGGACCCCCCACCCCACAGGTCCCAGCAAATGCAGGTCCTATCTGCTCTGCTGGAGACATATTATCCTTCCGGTCCACAACCAGGAGCAATAGCCCACACCCAGACCTATCAGAATTACACCAAACTTCTCAACTGAGACTCTAAAAGCGAGTAGATCTTGAACAGATGTCATATAGACCCTAAGAGAACACAATCCCCATCAAAATTCCAAAGCAATTCTATACAGAGATAGAACAATTCTCAACGTCATCTAGAAGAACCAAACACCCAGGACAGCAAAAACAATTAGCAATAAAAGAACTTCTAGGGGATCACCATCCCTAACCTCAAACTGTATTACAGAGCAATAGTGATAAAAACTGCATGGTGTTGGTACAAAGATAGATAGGTAGATCAATGGAATAGAATTGAAGACCCAAAAATCAACCCATACTCCTATGGTCACTTGAACTTTAACAAAGAAGCCAAAACCACACAGTTGAAAATAGACAGAATTTTGAACAAATGATGCTGGTCTAACTGGAGGTCTGCATGTAGAAGAATGCAAATTGATCTATTTTTATCTCCTTATACAATGCTCAAGTCCAAGTGGATCAAGAACCTCCACATAAAACCAGATATGCTGAATCTAATAGAAGAGAACGTGGGAAAAAGTTGTGAACATATTGGCGCAAGGGAGAGTTTCCTGAACAGAACACCAATGGCTCAGGCTCTAAGATCAACAATTGACAAATGAGACTTCATGAAAAGCTCTGTAAGACAAAGGACACTGTCAATAGGACAAAACGGCAGCCTACAGAGTTCTTTACCAGCCCTACATCCGATAGAGGGCTAATATCCAAAATATACAGAGAACTCAAGAAGTTAGACTCCAGGAAGCCAAATAACCCAATTTAAAAATGGTGTACAGAGCAAAACAAAGACTTCCCAACTGAGAAATTTTGAATGGCTGAAGAACACCTAAAGAAATGTTCAACATTCGTAGACATCAGGGACATAGAAATCAGAACAACCCTGAGATTCCACCTCACACCAGTCAGAATGATTAAGATCAAAATCTCAGGGGACAAGAGATGCCAGTGAGGATGTGGAGAAAGAAGAACACTCCTCCATTGCTGGTGGGATTGCAAGCTGATATAACCACTTTGGAAATCAATCTGTCAGTTCCTCAGAAAATTAGAAATAGTTCTACTCAAGCTGATATAACCACTTTGGAAATCAATCTGTCAGTTCCTCAGAAAATTAGAAATAGTTCTACTGAAGACCTAGCTATATTACCACTGGGCACATACCCAGAAGATGTTCCAACATATAACAAGGACACATGCTCCAGCCTTATTTATAATAGTCAGAAGTTGGGAACAACCCATATGTCCCTCAACAGAAGAATGGTTCATCTACACGATGTAATACTACTCAGCTATTAAAAACTTCATGACTTCATGAACTTTGTAGGCAAATGGATAGAACTAGAAAATATCATTCTGAGTGAGGTAACCCAGATCCAAAAGGACATACATGGTTTGTACTCACTGATAAGTGGCTATTAGCCCAAAAGCTCAGAATATCCATGATATAACTCACAGACCATATGAAGCTTAACAAAAAGGAAGGCCAAAATGTGGATGCTTCAAACCCTCTTAGAAGGAGGAACAAAATAATCACAGGAGGCATAGAAATGGAGGGACCTGGGTGGAAGAGGGGAGGGGGAGGCAAAAAGAGGGGACTTGACTAGGTATGGGAAGAGACTTCTCAGGAGAGAAGTCCAAAGGGCCAGGAGAATAAAGAGAAATAAGTATGGGGGGGGAACTTGGGGAACCACTAGAAAGTCTCAGACACCAGGGATGCAAGAGGCTCCTAGTACCCATTGGGGATGGCATTAGCTGAAATACAGAATAGCATGGAGATAGAACCTGAAAAGAGCACCTCCAGTAGATAGGCATGGCCCCCAGTGGAGGGATGGGGCCACCCATCTATCTCGAAAAATTTAACCCAGAATTATCCCTGTCTAAAGGAAATGCAGGGACAAAAATGGAGTAGAGACTGAAGGAAAGGCCAACCAGAGACTGTCCTACCTTGGGATCCATCCCATTTACAGACACCAAACCTTGACACTATTGCTGATGCCAAGATGTGCTTGCAGATAAGAGCCTGGCATGGCTGTCCTCTGAGATGTTCTATCGGCACCTGACTGAGACAGATGCAGATACAAGCCAACCACTGGGCTGAGCCTGTGGACCCCAATGGAAGAGTTAGGGGAAGGACTGAAGGAGCTGAAGGAGATTGAACCCCATAGGAAGAACAACAGTATCAACTAACCAGACCTGCTACATATGTAGCAGAGGACTGCCTCACCTGGCATCAGTGGGAGGGGAGGCACTTGGTCCTGCTGAGGCTTGATGTCCCAGAGAAGGGGGGTGCTAGAGGGGTGAGGCAGGAGTGGGTGGGTATAGGAGAACCCTCTGAGAGGAAAAGGGGGCGAGGATGGGGTGGGGAGGTTGAGGAGGGAAGACCTGGAAGCAGGATAACATTTGAAATGTAAACAAATGTTTATTAATTTTTTTAACCATATAGGTAGAATTCTACTCCGAGGACTCTACACACCCACATTCTTGCGACCTTTGAATATAATGAGATACTAAACTCATTAATTTTCTCGTTATGACAGAACATGTGAGAAGAGCAACTTAAGAGAGATGGCTCACTGTTGGAGGATGTGTTGTTCAATCCTGGTAGAAAAGGCCTTGAGGAGTGTAGAGTGGCTAGCCACATGTGCCCGCAGTCAGGGCACAGGAGGGGGTGACACTGGTGCTCAGCTCCCAGCTCACATCTCATTCAGTCTGGGAGCCCTGGCCCCAGGCCATGCAGCGGCACTGCTCACACTCAGGGTGGATCTTCCTTCCTCATGGAAACCTCTCTGGAAACTCCCTTGTGGATAGACATGGAGGTGTGTCTCCTAGCCAACTCCAAATCTTGTCAAGCTGACGCTCGACATTTGTCATCACCACCACCGCTCCTGTGATTAAATTGTTACGTAGCATTGCTAGGAGGGGCTTGGTCGTTTTCAAAACTAGATAGATTTGCTGAGGAAATTAACCAGCTGCTAATATGGCTTGACTTGGAAATAGAATCTTATTATTGCAGATACTGAGACATTCCCTTGCTGGGACAAAATCCCTGAGATAAACTAACTTATAAGGAAGAGGCATTTGTTTGAGTTTATTGCTTCACAGGTGTTAGTCATTGCTCACGTAGCCATGCGGCTTTGGGCCTATGACCAGGGAGAAGGAAGCAGAGAGAAAAATACATTGCCTTTTGGTGATATGCTAGCAACAAGAGGAAAGAGTTTACATCCCAATTCCCTTCCACTGGGCCCTGACTCTTAAAGTTTCCGCTTCTGAATAAGGCAACAGGCTGGTGGACTTTCTGTTTCTGGAATAAAATAGCTTGATAAAATCAGCTGAAGGGAGAAAAGGTTTATTTCCACTCACAAGTCTTGGCTATAGTCTGTCATAGCAGGGACGGCAAGGTGGCGGGAGCTTGAGGCAGCTGCTGACATCACATCCGTAGTCAGGAGCAGGGAGGGGTGAATACGTACAAACCCAGTGCTCAGCTCACCCACTCCCCTTCATACATCCAGAGAATGGTGCTGCCCGCCTTCAGGCTGGGTCTTCCCATATCAACGAAGGCAATCAAGACAGTCCCCGCAGATATGCCCACGGACAGTCTCATCTAAACAATCCTTCGTTTGACTCTCTTCCTGCATGATGGCAGGCTGTGCTGGGTTGGCAATCAGAACTAAATACGACTCTATGCCTTTAACACAGGGGATGACATTGTGAGAAAGTTAAGCTCTGACCATAACATTGGGAAGGTGATGTCATCAGGGTGGCCCCATGGAAGCAGTGGGAGTCGTGGGCTCAGACAGGGAGAGGGGAGAATACAAAGGGATGACAGCATGGAAGACAGAGGCAGTCGCTGGAGTGATGTTGCCACAACCCAGAAACTCTGACCTGGAAGAGGAAGAGGAAGACCCCTAGACAGATACTCTGGAGAAACACTCAGTTTTGGCTTTTAGCCTATAGTACTATGGAAAAATAGTCATCAAAGCTCTAAGCCTCTGGCAGGCCCAGGACACTATGGCAGGTATAGGACCAGACAGGGAAGCTAGGGGCAGAGAGGGAAAGAGAGGCCAGGGTCCCTGCTGACTTAGGAGCCGAGGGACATGTTGCAGAAGAGAGCGTGATGCTAAGGTTAGAGCAGCCCTATCAGCTAGCAAAACAATGGGGGCTTTAGTCCTGTTGTCACAAGAGACTGAAGTCAGTAGCACTCTGCAATGGGGCACAGAGGTGAGCTTGCCCCTTAAGCCCCGACAAAGAGCCCATGCACACCTAAGCCAAGAACCCCACTGAACTGGCCAAATCACTTATTAAACTAGAGCAGCTTCAAGAGCCCACATTTGTGCTAGGTCCCCAAGCGTGCAGTCATCTGTCTGCAGGGGCACAGAAAGCCCATGCTGAGACGAAGACAGGTCCATGACTCACAGATCTGTTGGTTTATTCTCTCTTTACCCTGAAGGGCTGGTGATTTAAAAGCAAATCAGATATTTTCAAGACATAAATCAAAATGATCACGGATAACTGCCTCTCACGGATTCCAGGGAAAGTTAAACCACACACGACACCAGAAACAAATACAGGGGTTGGTCACAGACAACAGCATCCTGGTAAATATTTAACAATCTGTTATTTGTGAAAAGGACGAGATCATTTTTAAAGCCCTGACTCATATGCCAGTTACCATGTGTGAATGCTCCTGGCTTGCCCGCATCCAAACCACAGGCTCGGAAAATGCCCAAAGATAGGGCAATACGCACTGGTGAGTCGGCAGGAGCTGGCTGCGGCACAGGTAAGAGCTGTCATGAACAGTTGACTTTAGACGAGCCCGGATGGATAGATATGAGGAAATACAACAGAGCTGCATCCCCACCTCCCCTCCCAAAGTACAGAGGTTTTGCCTCCCTAGGTCACCTCAGCCCGGATCAGTAGTACTACAGAGTACTCCTGCAATGCTACTGATTCAATCACTTGTTACTTCTGCTGTCGGCACACTGATCTCAGACTCTCCACCTTTCGCCCAGAATGCAGGCTTCATTCCAGTCTGCAGACAAGCAATGTGCCATCTTCTCTCCAACTCCACACCCAACTTAGCACCCGTCAGCCCCTGGCCCCCAAAACCCTGGTCCTCCCCATGTCTCCCTAGTTCAGCATCCAGTGCTTCTGTCTAGAGGCAAAAGGTAGGTATCTAGGGCACCGCCCCAACATGGCTTTTTCCTTTCCTTTTCCCATAGCCAATGAGGCACTGGGACTCAACAGCGTGCTCCTCAAACACACAAGAACATAGATACTGACCAGCTATAGGTACTGTTCTCCATCTATCTTATCCCAACCCCCCAGAATGAGTCTCTAGATTATAGTGGTGGCCTCCTGGCTCAGCTCCTCACAGCCGCTCATCCATCCCTATTCTGTACAATAGAATGACCACGCAGAACTGTATCGCCACTCTTTCCAGTCATATCCACGATTAAAACCGGCAATGGGTTTGTCATTTCTCTCATTAGACATCCCCTATCCTAGACTGTACCCACTCATGCAGTCCTTCCCATGGCTCCTGTGTGATCTTGTTTCAGCGATTCCCTCTTTCTCTCGCCCATGCTATGAGCTTTTCCTATCTGCTTCCTCCTCCTGCCTGAGCTCTCGGCCAACTCCCCTGCTGCTCTTCTCCTGGGCTCTGCCTGGTCAGCCAGTTCTCAGCTTTTAGCTCTTAGCATTAATAGCACTTCATGGAAGGAATCTTCCTGACTTCCCAAGACTATTGGGTGCCCAGGACCCCCTGTTTCATCTGCTTCATAACTCTTAATCAATCATTTACAGGATAATTTAATGCCTCTGAATTTTACATATATAAATACATATGTGTATATATTACTATATATAATACTATATATACCTACATATATATAACTATATAACTATATATATGTGTATATATATACATATATATATAGTTTATGTATGTGTCTGAGTGAATGCATGTGTATCATGTGAATCATATGTGTACAACATCTATGGCTATCAGAAGAGGGCATCAGATCCTCTAGAACCAGAGTTACAGGCAGTTGTGAGCTGGCATGTGGAAGTTGGAAACCACGCCTGTGTTTTCTGCAAGTATATTAAGTGCTCTTAACCACTGAGCCACTTCTCTGGGATCCCCTCCTCTTGGATTTAAAGAGGGTGTAGCACTATAAGTCTAATTGTTGCTTTGTTATGGTGTTACAATGACCTCTTCATGCAGAGGTCATATAAGAAACATAGAATTAAGTAAAAATATCTGAGGTCAGATAAAAATGTACAGAAAGATTTCTATTCTGTGAAAACAACATAAATGTTTATTAGAATAGGCTGGGAATAGATAGAATGGCAACGAACCCTAACTCTCGGTGATGGGGTTCCAAGGAAAAGAGGGAGGAGTGTGTGTGTGTGTGTGTGTGTGTGTGTGTGTGTACAGGCACATGCATTCATATGTATGGATGGGACCTCATGCTATAGCACATGCATGGAGGTCAGAGGACAAGCAATGTGTCAGGACTTGCCTTCCTCCTGTTTAAGGCAGGGTCTCCTTGTTTTCTGCCTCATGCTCCAGGCCAGCTGGCTCAGGAGCTTTCAGGGAATCGCCTGTTTCCACTTCCCATCTCCCCAAAGAAGTGTGGGGATTACAGAAGCTCATGCCGTGTGCCTGGCTTTTATATAGGTTCTGGGGATTCAAATTCAGGTTCTCACACATGCATGGTAGCAGTTTTAACCACTAAGCCATCTCCACAGTCCCACAAGTAAGTTTTGTCTTTCCCTGTCTGTGAAGTTATGAATTCAGTTTTTTATAAGGAAGGATTTTGTCTTTATAATAATAAAAAAGAATATTATGTGAGGCATTATATCGAGGTTAAGGAATATGCAAATTTGTCTGCCTTCATTCCACGGTAGCCAGCAGGTCACTGGATACACATGTCCTCCCAGCACACCTGTGGCAGCAGCAGGTTCTTGCAGGCAGACATCTGTGTCCCAGAAGGTACCTGTCACATTAGGTGCCTGAGACAAGATTTTCTTACCCGAGTCTAACCAGGCCCCGATGACAAACAACAGGTACAGAAAGCCCAGCCTTGCAACTCTGCTTAATCAAAGCCCAGGGGAGAGTCGTTGCCATTAAGCAGGGTTTTTATTTCCTTCGGGATGAAGATATTTTAGAATAAATTTCTCTCTTATTCTAAAGAATGAATTCTTAAAAGAGGGGATACATTCCCTACATACTTTCCCTACAGCTGCCTGACTTTTTTTTTTTTTTTTTTTTTTTTACAAGTAGATGAGAAACTGCTACTCTACCATCTCTGTGATAAATTAAGGCTCCTACTAGCAGACGGAGCAACGGAAGGTTGTTTGTAACATTAATACTCCCGGGGCCTGAAATCACGGCATCGGGGCTGCATATCAACGTCTGGCAGAAACAAATCAGTTGCAAGATAAAATCCAATAAACTACATCTCTGCTCGATGCCCATCAAAAATACCCATCTTACTTGCTTGGGAATATATCCTTCAGATTGGTTTATTTAAGGCAAGACAACTGCCAGAGCCCAGGCAGCCGGGCAGCTGGGCTGCCTGCCAATCCCAAGCAGGTGTGGGGTCTCTTTTGGGGGTTTGGAGAAAGCTCTTTAGTTTCAGGAAGTCTTTATTAGAAGAGAAGTCGTGGCTATCACTCAAACTCACCTCTTTGGTAACATACATATACATGCTGATAATATACATATACATGCGTGTGTGAATTTATTTGATTATCCAGGGATTTATGACATGGAAGAATTATACTTTGACCCAGAATTATAAAGTTTGGCCTAAGGTATAGCCTAACCACAGACTCAGCCAAGCCTGAATCTGTTGAAGCCAGAGGTGAAAAACTGTTTGAAAGCAGGTGACCTTGAGCCAGGGTTAGAGTAAAGACACAGGAGAGTTGCAGAAGCCATTATTAGCTTCCTGACTCGCACAGATGACTTGATTCTATCAACCTGTCACCCTGAAAGGCCCACAGCTCAGTCCTAGAGGAAAGAACAAAGCCACAGATAAGATTTCAAGGGTTGAGCAGAGCAAATTGGAAACTCAATTTGGTGGACAAGAAGAGGGAGGAGAGGGAGGCTCTGGTTTCTGATTTTCCCCATGAGTTCAGATAGTTCATGGGCCCAATGACCCATGTATGCATATATACATAAGTTTATACATACTCATGTTTATATCATATCATATCATATCATATCATATCATATCATATCACATCATATCATAGTTTGCCTACACACTTGTGAGTGTGAAAGTCGAGAGACTTGTGGAAGTCTGTGTGTCTCTTTCCATCATGTAGGTCCTGGGGATTGAATAAAGCTCTCTGAAGCTCTGTTTAGGAGATTCCAGCAGCCTAGGGTGGGTGAGGGGCAAGACAGGCAGGACAGCAGCATGTTTCTTCAGTAAATGGGGGTGCATCGACTGTGGCCTGGAGAATGCCCACGCAGAGGGCTTGGGGTAACAGAACGCCAGAGCAGGGCCCGCATTTTGAAAACCACATTAGTTTTCTCTTTGCTGTCTCTTCTTCCCTTGGAGAGGGAGCTGTCTCGACGGCCACTAACCACTCTTTATTCTGCTTTCCTTAGCCTAGGAGCAAGGGCCGAGCTGCCTGGTGTTGCTATGTGCGTGGACGTGAGAACGATCTCTGAACATCGGAGAACTGAGACGGGCTGAGAGTCAGTTCGCGTCCCCGTCTCTGAACCCGGGAGTGGGGGTGGGGGTGCGGGGCCCAAAACAGTGTTTGGCACAAGTGAGGCCATTTGCTAAGCATTTGTTGAATAAATATTTGCGGGAGGAGTGACAGGACAGGGCGGCTGAACAAACAACAACACATTGCAATAGGCTTCACCGAAAATCAATTAGGCAGGCTTAGGAAAATCAGGCATTACAAATATTAAAGGTTTTTGTTGTTGTCTTTGTTTTAATAGGTATGAATAAAGTAGCCCGGTGCTTTATTTAAGGTCTTCCCTGTAAGGCTGGAAAGGTTCAGGCACTTTGGGTACTTCCTAAGGTCAACTAGAAGATTTCTCTGAAGGAACTCAGAATCCACGCTTGCCAACCAAGTGAGTGGTCCTCTGCTCTGTCTCAAATGAAAGCGGACATCAGGAGGAGAAGCCATCCAACATGGCTTTCAAACTGTAGGCACTGTCCTGTAACCTGTTCCCGTGTGTGGGTGTCCTCCGTGCCACTGAAGATACACTCCTCTACTGAGGATGGCGTGCTGGTGTTCCGCCGTACCGTCCTACACCTCCCCCAGGCCTCTGGAATCTTTCAGGATGGAGATCTTTTCTTTTGACAGCATTCAAAAAGGGCCTTGCTGGCTCTTGCCATCATCATTTTCATGACTGAATTTTCTGATTCTTTATCACAGATGAGCCGTTGACTCCTGCTAGTGGACTATAGCAGCTCTGAGAACCTTCAAAGAGATGAACCACACAGGCAGTGCCGGAGCACCCCGGGGAACCCATGAGAAGGGCTGGGACCACTGAGCAGGAGACCTCGGTGCTCAAACGGTTCTTGCTCTTAGCCCAGAGTTGTGCTTTGTGTCCCAGGTTCGTGCTCTCACTTGCTTTCTCTCAGAAATGGTGCATTTCATAACCAGAGTCCTTCAGTCAAGGACCACAATAGCTGCCCGACTGCTAAATGCTGAGCGTTTCATTATAGATAATGGGCTCACCTACGTGTGGAGAGCAAGAAACCAGTACATGGAGAACATACTCAGAGAGTGTGAAGGCTTCAGCCAGTGTGCCTGCTCTAGGCCTGCTTGCAACACCGCCTGCCAGTTGAAGACCTTGACCTGGCTGTGCCTGCCGAGAAGCCGGGCCGAAGCTTTGAGTCATGATTTTATCCACTGACTATGAAGCTCTGGGGACAAGTGTCTGGCACAAGTCCTAGATGTCATGATTCAGACAAGAGAGTAGACAAAAGCTCCAGTCTGCTCACCCATACCTACAGATTATAAGTGGCATTGGATGCAGGCTCTGGGCCATGATAGCTAGATATACACTCTCCTTAAATCCCCACAAAGAGGCTACAAAGTAGGTACCAGTATTGTCCCTACTTGCAAGCGGGAGAACAGAGGCGCAATGGGTTTATTTAATTTATGTGAGGTCATTAAGCTAGTGAGCAATGGAACCTAGTTTCCCAAGTCCCAGTGCTCCTAACTAGCAGAGGACAGCCTGCACCAAAATGCAAACCTGGGAGAGCTCGGTACAAAGCAATCTGACACCTGACAGCATTGCATATTCACTGAGCCCATGAACCCCCAAAGACTCAACAGTCAGCCACATGAGACTTTGCTTATGACTATATTAGAAATTACCTTTGAACCCCAAGCTCAGGGCCCGGGCATTCCCAGGTCAGGGTGTAGTAGCTCATGGTATCAGGTGGTACCTTCCTGTCCACTCTCTGTGATTAATGTATGACTTGGGAGTTCATTACTGGCCCATCCCAGCAATGTCCCCAGCCCTCCCTGAGGCTTGCTGTAAGATCAATTTTCCCAGCAGAGAGAAAACTACAGACTCAGCTCCTGCCTAGATTTTATCACCTGCTCCAAGAAAACTGGGGGAGAACAGAACAGTTTAAAGGCAAATGGGAACAAGATGCAGAGCATGTTACTAGGGATGCCGTGTTCACAGACCCCACACAGACCTTTCTGGTATGCAGGAAGAAATATGGTTCTGATCCCCAGTATCTATGGTGACTCAGCAGAACAGACTTGGCATTAGGGTTGGAGTCCACATTTGAAGTCCTATGGTCACAGGACCCATCTGTGAGACAGGGACAGGATAGCCAGCTCTCCAGCAACAGTGATGTCTACACAGCTCTGTCGGTGAAAACCTTCCCAGAAGTCATCAACAGTTTCAGCCATTTGTATTTCTGCTGCTTGGTCCTCTCAGTTCAGTTCAAGGTGACCTGTCATCTTGATAATCAAGCCTAGTATGCATCCCTGCAAACTGCTCCATGACCATAGAATAAGTATTAAGGATGTCTCACGCTCTGCCAACCCAGTTCTGGTTAAGGCTCCTCTGGACCATCTCCACCTGTGCTGACATCTCTTACACCATGAGTGGTCTGTATGGGCCCGAGTCCCTAGTATAGGATGCTTCAATAACTTTCTTATCACTGTGAGAGAACACTGAGCAGGAACCACTTGGGGCAGGAAGGACTTATTTCGGCTCACTGTTTCAGAGGGTTCAGTGCACAGTCACTTGGCTTTGTGGGCTTGGGAAGAGCCTGGCGATAGAGTAAATGTGTGGCAAAAGAGCTTATTCACCAAAGAGCACACAGGAGGCTGAAGCAGACAGGAAGGGCCAAGGAAAAATATTCAAGGGCAATCCCCACCCAGTGACCTACTTCCTCTAGCTAAGCCACATAACCTAAGGTTTCTAGAATCATCCAAAGTAGCACACCACCAGCTTGGGATTAAGCTTTCAGCATGTGTATCTATGTGGACATTTCACATTCAAACCATATCAGACGTGATGGCTCCCTGGCAGTCCAAAACCCTCCACTGACGCTCATCTGTACTCTTGGTACAGACTTTAAGAACCCGAGGACAAGAAACAAGGTTCTTATGTTTGTGTGGAGTGCTTCTGTACTCTCAATGTCCAAAGACATCACATTAGTTTCTACCATATTTGCAGCTCCCCCTAAGAAAAACCATCTCAGGGATAGAATCTGCTTAAAGGATGGCTCCAAGCAGCCATTTTTATGCCTTGTGATTGTCCATGAACCGGCTAGCTGGATCACAGTGTACTCTCTCTGTAGAGGAGGAAAATCCAAAGACTCATTAGTGACACATTACAAAACAAACAAACAAACAAAAAAACTGAGCAGAGCTAGTTAGATTCTGTTTCTTACATTAAACTTCAAAAACCAAAATCCAAATGGCAAATTTAACCAGTTTTTTTTTTTCTTCTCAGAACTGAAACTAAAAGGAAGCTTCAAAGATGATCTTGAGGTAGCCAGGAATCAGCGGGGACACAGAAAACATCATCCCTGGGTACACTGAGGCTGTGACATAGAATTAAGAGATGAGGCAGAGGGGACATTGGTTGCTGGAACAGATGTGGTAGGAGAAGTGAGAAGAAACAGGGAGAAGTGGAGACGAGCCTAGCCGGTGCCTTTCCGGGTTGAGCACGGCACGGCCACCGGCACGGCCACGGCACAGCATGGAGGGAGAGCTGTTTGGGCACTGGGGACCTGGCAGTAGCCACTTTGCCTCTAGTTCCAGTTTCACGGCTCTACCCAAAGTCAGCGCTTCCCATGTGCTGTTCTGTAAGGTCCCTGCTGACCTTGCTGCTCCCTCAGGCCACCCCACAGTCACCTGAGGGTCTGATAGTGGCAATAATGATGCTGCAGGGCATCTCTGAGGGCTCACGCTGAGCAGAGCTGTTGGTCTCTCCGGGGTCTGAAGCCTGTGGCACCTGCTCCGCCCACGCCAGCCTCAGCCTTTTCTCAGCGGCAGTGAACCACGCCATGACTCCCACCAGGGTCCCGTCTTCTCTCTGCTGAGCAATCTGACTTGGAACAAAGCTCAGTGAGGAGCACACAGATCATTTTCAGCTAGGTCTGATGGTGAGACGGTTTTCCTTAGAGGGGGCTCTGGGTGCGATAAAGCTACCGCAATGTTGGCAGCCATTGAGGAGCAGAAGAGAGAAACCACACAAACACAGCAGCCTCGCTCCTCAGTCTTGATCTCTTCTGGATCCTCAATGGGCATCACAGACACACACAATGCTGGTAATTAACAAACTGTGTGACCAAGGATCTACTGAGAAGGCCTATAATCTCAAACCATTTAGAGACTTGGAGCTTACACTCAACAACAACCCAATGCAATGTTTCAGATTATTTTTAAGCGGAGACCTAACGCGATCATGTGAGTACGTTTTCAAAGAATTTCACACACCAGATTTTCAGGACGCATGTCATTCAATTATGCTTCCGCATATGGCGAGTGATATTTGAGGCAGCTCGCGTGTTTTTCAGTCCTCTGCATTATAAATTATGTATCGTATGCCACAAAAAGATAAATGTGTACACTGGCTCTTATATATATTTAGAAATGCCCATCTTCCTGGAAAGAAAAGCAGCGGGTTTTACATGGGATTTTACGTGACCTGAGCTGCCGATAGGGTAGGCTTGACAGAGAGGCGAAGCCAGGAAGTGAGTGAGCTGTAGTTTGATCTGATTTTTTATCTCAGGTGATGTGCATGTACCAATGCAGTTGGCCATAGAGGCCAAAAGAAGGTGTCAGGTCCCCCGAAGCTGTAATTACAGATGATTGCGAACCACCAAATCTCAGGACCTCTGCAACAGCAGGATCTGCTCATAATGTTGCGGCACCTCTCCAACAACCCCTGACTGACTAGGATTTTCTACCGTCTCCTATGCCTCCACCCAGAGGCCTGCTCCTCTGTTCCTTACCTTCTGTAACCGTCACTTTGCTTTGGTGGCGCTTTGCCCCCGCCGTAAGCACACTGCTTCTTGGTATGGATGCATTCACATCATTTAGATCCAAGCAGGACGGAACTGTTTTCCTCTCCATACATATACATCACTTGCTATTTCATACAAACAAAGGTTACATTATACTCTTTTGTCAGAGAGGGCAACAGTCGCCCCTAGAACAAGAAATAGCACATTGAATTCATGCCAGTGCAGGAGGGCTTAGGTGATGCCAGCAGCAGGTGACACTGTCAACTGCAATCTGTCCTGTGCCCAGGAAAAAGACAAGGGAGGGGTGCACCCGGGTAAATTGAGTGGCATGAGGTAATACATATCTATTGCACAATTTTGTAAATTAAAACATTTCCTCCTGGAGGGAGGACAGAGGCGTCTAAGACTCCGGAAGTGCAGAGATTCTCAGGCACCCCAGCTCTAGGCTACAGGAGCAGTAAATACTTGCTCGGGAGAGAAGACTGTTTCTGGTGGAACTGCCTGCAAGCTGTACCGTGCGCTCCAGGAGTGCTGCTCCTGTGAGTCTTGCCCAGGCCGGGTGGTCTTTCATCAGTGTAGTTCCCTTTGCATCATCCATGCTCCTATTACTAGCCCACTCCATGTCCTTGTAAGCAATGAATTTACTGGTTAACCAAGCTAGACTAGGGTTAAACCATTTCTTTGGTCCTATTGTCATTGTTCACATCATTGGAAAAATCCCACAAGAAGAGAGAATATCCCATTCCAAGGCCAGTGGTGAGGAGGGTAGCAAATATGAACTCAGTAGTCATCCTGGTTTTCTAGGTGGCAAGACTGAGGGTGCCCATGCACCTTGACCACAGGCCAGCCATGAATGAGGATCTCTTTCTTTAGAAGTAAGGCCTGACGGGCATTGGTGGTGCACGCCTTCAATCCCAGCACCTGGGAGGCAGAGGCAGGCAGATTTCTGAGTTCCAGGCCAGCTTGGTCTACAGAGTGAGTTCCAGGATAGCCAGGGCTACACAGACAAACTCTGTCTCGAAAAACCAAAAGAAAACAAACAAACAAACAAATTAGAAGTAAGGCCTGGCGCAGAGGAACAGGGTAGAGGTTGGGCTGGGATTAAGAAAGTGCAGCTCGATGACTCTTTCAGAAAGTGGTCTACTTCAGCATCTGAAGAAAAGTCAAGAAAACTTCTGAACCTCAACACAGTGGAGAAAGTGTGCACTCACTTTTAGTCCTAGTGCTTGGGAAGCAGAGGCAGGCAGATCTCTGTGAGTTGGAGGCCAGCCTGGTCTACAAGAGCTAGTTCCAGGATAGCCAGGGCTACACAGAGAAACCCTGTCTCAAAAAACTAAAGAGAGGGAGGAAGAGAGGTGGGGCGGGGTGGGGAGAAGAAATCTGTAGAGAGGAGGAAGAGACAAGAGCACAAACAGCAGAGCCGGAGAGAGCGGCATGGGGGAGGGGCTGGAGAGCGAGGAACACCGCAGGAGCCACAAGTGCCCCCGGGCAGTGGTCACGGCCTGCAGCTGTGGAGCCACTAAGGACAGTCTAGACACAGGCAAAACCAGATCCGTGACATAGAGGACAATTGTTCAAAGCCGTCCCCAAATGCAGCAAAGAGAGGAGGAGAAGACGGGGCAGGTAGGCGAGTCCCTGTCCTTACTGCGATGGCAGACAGACGGAGCGGGAGCAAAGGCGTCACGAGTGAGAACATGTTTTTCCTGAAGAGCAGAGCACCGCTGGGATGTTCTTTCCTCTCCATTCGTTATTCCGGAACATGTTGAGTGACACAGACCCATACTTACTTACCCAAATAAAACACTTCAGTAATGACAAGAAAGAACAAGTGGTTCCAGCAATTTAGCAAGGAGACAAAGGAACAAAGAGATTTTGTTGTTATTTTGCAGAAGGAACAAAATCAGGGCCCCCTTAGACTGTTACTGCAGAACACGAAACGCTGGAAGACAATGGACTGATATCTATAGACTCAAATGGGAAAATAATTCTATGTAAGAGTTACAGGAGGGGAGGTGTCTTTTGTGTACAAAAGTGTTATATTCTTAGAGCTGCAGCACTACGTGCTCCTGAACTGCAGGGGACAGATGATTAACACGACCCAAGAGAAGAAAAGGAGCACCTGGAAGGGAGGCCTCCACAGACCAAGCAGCTCGGCAAGGAAGAGGTAAAATCTAAGTAAGCAATGTGCTTGCTTACAGAGTGAAGAAACTACCGACATTTTCTGAAAATAAAGACTAAGAGGTTGTTTTTGTTGTTTTTAAATTTAATTGGCCCTACATCTATAACAACAACGACAATAGTAGAAAGTAAAAATTGGTAGATGTGGGGGAGAAATGGGAGAAAATGCCAAGGACTATTCAAATGAATACTGGGATTCAAATCCTAGAGTTTCAACGTATATGAGAATCGGAGGAAGAGAAACTCAAAAAGTGAAGAAACCCAGACACTGTAAGCTAAGTAATCTGCCCAGATCTCTATGGCTAGAAAGTAGAATGTGTGATCTTGAACAGAGGAGCCTGGTTCTAGAACTCACACTCGATGGCTTTGGTACCACACTGACAGCTCAGTGGTTAGAGACCCATAAGTTCTCCTGGGCCACTGGAGGAGAGGTGCTAAGCCAAGTCCAGAAATCACTCCCAGTGCAGAGTCTGCTCTTCAGGATAGAATAACAGCCAGCACCATTCCAATGAGGAATGCTTAGAACAGAAGCGCGTGTGCCTTGGTTTTGGTTTTCGGGAGGCCTAGTGTTACCATTCATTCTGTCAACCCTGGAAGAGGAAATCTCAGAACCGAGACGCTGCCTCCATTAGATTGGCCTGTAGGCAACAATTCTTGATGGTTGTGGGTGGGCTGGGCCCACTGTGGATGGTGTCACCCCTGGGCAGGTGTGCCTGGGTAGTATAAGAAAGCAAATTAGCTAGCCACAACTAGAAGACCAATTAAAAGTAGAAAAATATTTGCAAAATGGGTGCTGAAAAGCTAAGTCTTTAGTAGATTAAAAAAAATGTTATCTTACAAATCAATAGTGAAAAAGAGGAAATACATCGACAGAAAAATAGACAAGGAAGCAGGCTAGCTACTGAAAAATCAATACAGGTCCCAATAAACAGATGAAAACATGGTCATCACCATCAATAATCAAAGAAAGGCAAATTGAAACAATGAAATACCATTTCGATATTATTGAGTTAGTAGTGATTTTTTAGAAATGCTAGTACTCAGATTGTGTGGTGGGGAGGAAACATGAGCTCTCATTTCTGGTGGGGATGTGAGCTGAAATAACCTTTCAAAATAGCGATCTGACACTATGCTTTTAAAGATCTAAAGTTCCGGATATGTTCTCTAAATGTTAACAGCATGGTGATCATGTTAAGGAAAAACTTAGGAATACATAGACAAAGAAGTAAGAACTATTTAAGGCACTAAATACTTGCTTGTTTTTGTTTTGACTTTTTCTTTACTTGGGTATAAAAGAAAAGCCTGGAATTGTTCAGAGATGTGTAGATGATGATTGCTGATATCTGGATAGTAATTCTAAAACACTTTTTGTGCTCTGTTGCATTTGTTGAATTGATGATTATGATGGGTAGAGCTGTCATCTTAACAGAACCTACTATCACCTGGCAGACCAGCTGTAGGCATGCCTTTGGGGGGATTACCTTGACTGCCCCAACTGAGGTAGGATGACCTGCCCACCGTGGGTGGCATCATTCCCTAGCTGGGGTCCTCGGCTGTGTAAATGGAGAGTCATTCTCTGCCTCTTGACTGAGTGTGTAATGTGGCTGTTGGTTCAAGCTCCTGCCACTGTGACTTCTACATCATGAAGGGTTCTGCCTTTAAGCTATGAGCCCTTCTCCCTCAAGTTGCTTTTGTCAGAGCAACAAGAAAAGGGACTAAGACTATGACCTTTCCCAGAGCCAGATTACAAAGGATACTATTGTCTGACCCAAAGCAAAGAACAACATTAACAATAACCTTTGTATGGTGTGCTTCTTTGAGTCATATAAGTAAGACCAGATTATTATACTTCAAATACCAATGTCTAGAAGGAAAGAGACATTTGTAGAACCAAGCCTGGAATTCTAAGTACGTGTCAGGTGGGACAAATGTCCCCTCAGTAAAGATGGGGCTTTCCTCCTGCTTCTGGCCCCTAAGCTCCTGTCGGCGATCCCTAACTGTGAATGCTGCCTACAGAGCTTCCCAAATGCTACTATTTGTTCTGATTGTTGTTAAAGCCTACAGCCTACTTCCTCACCAGGATTTTTGCCTTGTAAGCCAGAATATGCCCACTGTTTCTCAGACATACAGGAGCTGGGCACTAGCCACTGCCCGTATAGATAGCTCTTTTCCAAATATTCTAGACACAGAGCCCACCCTCTGCTCACACCCTGGCACCTGGCTAGGTGCTGAGCTAGCCTCATGAAGCAGGTGCTGGGTGAGGGCTTGTATGTGTGGGGTGCTTCTCCTGGTCTGCTACCCCAATCTAGCAATACAGAGGAGAACCCCAAGGGGTGCCTTCTATCTCCAATGGCAGAGCTGCCTCACGCCTTTCAGAGAAGGGTAATAGCAGTAATAACAGTGCCTGGGCCCCGCTGACACGTTCCATACAAGAACTAACTATGCTTTTCCAACCAGACATTATCCCTCCTTTCCCAGTGAGATGTCTTTCATAGGAAATGTTGTTGTTTAACAAGAATCATTTCAGCCTTAAGAGGAGTGAGAATTCAAAACAAGTCATCCCTAAGATCTCCTTATCAGAGAGCGGGAACATGAAGCCTTCAACCACTGTACTTCATTTGAGGTCTAATTATAATATTTAGGTGGGATTGGTAGGTGTTAGCTCTAACAAGGGTAGAGAGGAAACTGAGAGTCAATGTTACACATGCATACACATGCACATTCTCTCTCTCTCTCTCTCTCTCTCTCTCTCTCTCACACACACACACACACACACACACACACACACACACTGAATTACTTGGTATAAACAAGATGTTAATGTAACTGTAAGCTCAATGTTGAAAAGTATGAACAACACAGGAGTCCTGGGAAGCAGTTAGAAGCATGAGTTTTCCTACTTCTTTAGCTGGGATTTCCCGTCCCCCATTTTTATTGGCCTTCTTCCTTTTCTCTCCCCTCCTGCATTCCTTTTCTTTAGGCACCAGGGTTCTATTTCCTATAAAAAAGATGCAGGATTTGGGGGCGGGGAGTGTGTGAAGACGGACAGGTCCAGTGTCAGAAACAAGGAAGGGTACACACTGAAACGGAGAGGAGCACCCCTGCTCATCCTGCAGCCCAGGAAACCGCCCTTCCTCAGCTGGGCGCCAATGGGAGCCTGTGCAGAGTGCTGGGAGAAGTAAGAGGGGGAACTCCAGGGTTGTGAGAGGCCCCGGGCAGAACCAAGCACTTCATAACGCCTATGTGCCCAAAGGCATGGGGTTATAATGGGAAGTGCATGCAACTTTATCTGCAAGTGAAAAAAAAAAAACAAAACTGTTCCCCCAAAGACAGCTAAGAGCTGGGTAGCCATAGCAATGTTCCTGATGGAGGCTTAGGCAGTGATTGGTTCAATTAATCAATAATTGACACATTGATAGATTCATAATTGAACAGAGCAGTGGAGTGGTGGTGGTAACTGTGGAGGGTGGGGCCTGGAGGGAGGAAGTGGATCACAGAGGACAGCCTGAAAGCTTTACCTTCCCCTTGGTCATTATAAGACTTGACTTGGTCATGGTGTCTGTTCACATCAGTAAAACCCCGACTAAGACACTGAGGGAGTGCAGATCCATTTTATTGCTATCTAAAACCAACTGCTGTTCCCTAGGGTGGGAGTCTCCTGGATGCCTTTAATGAAATTACCCCTGATCTGCTCTGAGTGAAGTTGAGCCCCATCTGCTCCATCAGTGAAGCTGAGTGGTGCTCACCCCAAACCTTGAGGACAGTCTTCCCTTCTCTCTGTTTAGTTAGGTGTTCAGGCCCAAGAACCCAAGCTGATCCAGTTGAGGAAATCTCATGAATTGGGCTGACGTAGGTGCAATCATTCCTTGCTTTCAGTGATCATTTCGGCATCCAACACAGTGATTGCACAGAGCCAGGGGCCTTTGTTACTGAAAACAGCCAGGTGGTCCTCGGCTGTGAGGAATCTCCTCTGATGGGAATCTCGGGCCCCACAAAGGCAGGAACTTGGTTGGTACAGCATGATACACACCTTCTGCTCCTGTGCACATGCCTGGCCTCGAGCTGGGGTTCAGAAGTAGATGGTGAGGAAGGCTAACAGAGTGGCCATTCAATGTTCTCACACAAGCATGGTGACTCTAGCTAGACACCGCTCTGATCCGTGTGTGCCTCCAGGCATCATGTTATACATGAGAAACATATGCAATTTTATCTGTCAATGGAGAAGAATAAATGAGCATGAATTTGATAAAGACATCTTTGTGGAATCACTGAATTGAATGATATAGTAGAAACAATTGTGTCTCTTTGATAAATCTGCTATGTTTTAAAAGAAAAATGAGTCTCTAGAAAATTCTTTCCTTTCCCATTTATTGCCCATTATCCTATAAGACTCTTTCTAAATTAACTCCCAGAGAGGGATCCTGTTAACTCTTTATTTGCCTCTGAGTGTCTTTTTAAAAAATTCGATATATTCTTTATTTACATTTCAAGTGATTTCCCATTTCCTGGATCTCCCTCCTCCCCGAAAGTCCCATAAGCCCTCTTCCCTCCTCCTGTTCCCCAATCCACCCCTTCCTGCTTCCCTGTCCTGGTATTTCCCTACACTGATGTACTGAGCCTTTCCAGGACCAGGGGCCTCTTCTTCCTTCTTCTTGGGCTTTATTTGATATGTGAATTGTGACTTGGGTATTCCAAGCTTCTGGGCTGATATCCACTTATCAGTGAGTACATAACATGAGTGTTCTTTTGTGATTGGGTTAGCTCACTTAGGATGATACTCTCCAGTTCCATGCATTTGTCTAAGAATTTCATAAATTCACTGTTTTTAATGGCTGAATAGTACTCCATTGTGTATATATATCACATTTTCTGTATCCATTCCTCCGTTGAGGAACATCTGGGTTCTTTTCAGCTTCTGGCTATTATAAATAGGGCTGCTATGAACATAGTGGAGCATGTATCCTTATTACATGCTGGGGAATCCTCTGGGTATATGCCGAGGAGTGGTATAGCAGGGTCCTCCAATAGTATCATGCCCAGTTTTCTGAGGAACCGCCAGACTGATTTCCAGAGTGGTTGTACCAGCTTGCAACTCCACCAGCAGTGGAGGAGTGTTCCTCTTTCTCCACATCCTCACTAGCACCTGTTTTCTCCTGAGTTTTTGATCTTAGCTGTTCTGACTGGTGTAAGGTGAAATCTCAGGGTCGTTTTGATTTGCATTTCCCTGATGACTAAGGATGTCGAACATTTCTTTAGCTGCTTCTCTGCCATTTGATATTCCTCAGGTGAAAATTCTTTGTTTAGCTCTGTACCCCATTTTTAATGGGGTTATTTGGCTCTCTGGAGTCTGCCTTCTTGAGTTCTTTGTATATCTTGTATATAAGCCCTCTGTCGGATGTAGGGTTGGTAAAGATCTTTTCCCAATTTGTTGGTTGCTATTTTGTTCTTTTGACAACGTCCTTTGCCTTACAGAAACTCAGTAATTTTATGAGGTCCCATTTGTCAATTCTTGATCTTAGAGCATAAGCTATTGTTTTTTTTTTTTTTTTTTTTTTTTTTTTTTTTTTTTTTTTTTTTTTTTTGAGACAGGGTTTCTCTGTGCAGTCCTGGCTGTCCTGGAACTCACTCTGTAGACCAGGCTGGCCTCGAACTCAAAATCTGCCTGCCTCTGCCTCCCAAGTGCTGGGATTACAGGTGTGCGCCACCACTGCCCGGCCGCTATTGGTATTTTTGTTCAGGAAATTTTTCCCTGTGCCCATGTCCTCAAGTGTCTTCTCCAGTTTCTTTTCTATTAGTTTTAGTGTGTCTGGTTTTATGTGGATGTCCTTGATCCACTTAGAATTGAGCTTAGTACAAGGAGATAAGAATGGATCAATTTGCATTCTTCTGCATGCTGACCTCCAGTTGAACCAGCACCATTTGTTGAGAAGGCTATCTTTTCCACTGGATGGTTGTGGCTCCTTTGTCAAAGATCAAGTGACCATAGGTGTGTGGGTTCATTTCTGGGCCTTCAATTCTATTCCATTGATCTACTTGCCTGTCACTGCACTAATACCATGCAGTTTTTAACACAATTGCTCTGTAGTACTGCTTGAGGTCAGGGATACTGATTCCCCCAGAAGTTCTTTTACTGTTGAGGATAATTTTAGCTATCATGGGTTTTTTGTTATTCCAGATGAATTTGAGAATTGCTCTTTCTAACTCTATGAAGAATTGAGTTGGGATTTTGATGGGGATTGCACTGAATCTGTAGATTGCTTTTGGCAAGATGACCATTTTTACTATATTAATCCTGCTAATGCAAGAGCATGAAATATTTTTCCATCTTCTGAGATCTTCTTCGAGTTCTTTCTTCAAAGACTTGAAGTTCCTGTCATATAGATCTTTCACTTGTTTGGTTAGAGTCACACCAAGATACTTTATATTGTTTGTGGCTATTGTGAAGGGTGTCATTTCCCTAATTTTTTTCTCAGCCTGTTTGTCCTTTGAGTATAGAAAGGCTACTGATTTGCTTGAGTTAATTTTATTTTTTCCTTTTTTTTAATTGAATATAATCTTCATTTACATTGCCATGGTAAAACCTTTCCCAATTTCCCCCTCCCCAAAGCCCCCCAACCCCTCCTCCCTCCCCCTGCCTCCACATATATGCCCCTCCACCCTACACACTCCCCCATCCCCCTTGGTTTCCCTTTGTTGGGGCCTCTGTTGAGCCTTTACCTGACCAAGGACCATTCCTCCCACTGATGCCCAACAAGGCCTTCCTCTGCCACATTTTTGGCTGGAACCATGTGTGCCCCTTGGTTGATGGTTCAGTCCCTGGGAGTCTTGGGGCTTCTGGGTGGCCAAAATCATTGTTCTTCCCATGGAGCTGTAAGCCCCTTCAGCTCTTCTGGACCTCCCTCCAGCTCCTCCAAAGGGGGCCCCATGCCCAGTCCAATAGTTGGTTGCTAGCATCTGCCTCTGTATTTGTAGGCTCTGGCAGGGCCCCTCTGGAGACAACCATTGCATGCTCCTTTTTGTATACACTTTTTGTCGTCCTTAGTAGTATTAGGGGTTTGTTGACTGTTTATAGGATGAATCCCCAGGTAGGGCAGTCTCTGGGTGGCCTTTACTTCAGCCCCTGCTCCATACATTGTCTTTCTTATTGCTCCTATGAGTATTTTGTTCCCTTTCTTAGAGGAACCAAAGCAGCCTTACTTAAGTTCTCCTTCTTCTTGGGCTTCCTGTGCTGGATGAATTGTAACTTGTTTATTTTGAGCTTTCAGGTGCTTCTGCTTATTAGTGAGTACATACCATTTGAGATCTTTTGTGATTGGGTTGCCTCACTCAGGATAACACTTTCTAGTTCCATCCATTTGCCTAAGCATTTCATAAATTCATTGTTTTTAATAGCTAAATAGTACTTCATTGTGTACATATACCACAGTTTCGGTATCCATTCCGCTGTTGAGGGACATCTGGGTTCTTTCCAGCTTCTGGCTCTTATAAATATAGCAGCAATAAACATAGTGGAGCATGTGTCCTTATTACATGTAGGAGCATCTTCTGGGTATATGCCCAGGAATGGTATAGCTGCGTCAGTAGTTAGTACTATGTCTAATTTTCTGAGGAATCACCAAACTGATTTCCAGAGTGGTTTTACCAGCCTGCAATCCCACCAACAATGGAGAAGTGTTCCTTTTACCCCACATCCCCTCCAGCATCTGCTGTCCCCTGAGTTTTTCATCTTAGCCATTCTGACTGGTGTAAAGTGGAATCTCAGTGTTCTTTTGATTTGCATTTCCCTGATAACTAAGGAGTTATCAGGGAATGCTGATACATTTCTTTAGGTGCTTTAGAGCCATTTGAGTTTCCTCAGTTGAGAATTTCCTGTTTAACTCTACGCCATTTTTTAATAGGGTTATTTGACTCTCTGGAGACTAACTTCTTGAATTCTTTGTATACATTGGACATTAGCCCTCTATTGGATGTAGGGTTAGTAAAGATCTTTTCCAAATTTGTTGGTTGCCGTTTTGTCCTATTGACCATGTCCTTTGCCTTACAGAAGCTTTGCAGCTTTCCGAGGTCCCATTTGTTGATTCTTGTTCTTAGAGCATAAGCCATTGGTATTCTGTTCAGGAACTTTTCCCCTGTGCCCATATGTTGAAGATTCCTCCCCACTTTCTCTCTCTAAGCTTCACTGTGTCTGGTTTTATGTGTAGATCCTTGACCCACTTGGACTTGAGCTTTGTGCAAGGAGATAAGAATAGGTTGATTTGCATTTTTCTGCATGCGGATTTCTAGTTGATCCAGCACCATTTGTTAAAAATGCTGTCTTTTTTCCACTGGATGTTATTGGTTCCTTTGTCAAATATCAAGTGACCGTATGTGTGTGGGCTCTTTTCTGGGTCTTCAATTCTATTCCATTGATCTTCCTGCCTGTCTGCATACCAATACCAGTTTTTATTACAATTGCTCTGTAGTAGTAGAGCTTGAGGTCAGGAATGGTGATTCCCCCAGATGATCTTTTGTTGTGGAGAATAGTTTTTGCTATCCTTGGTTTTTTGTTATTCCAGATGAATTTGAGAATTGCTCTTTCTAGATCTATGAAGAATTGATTTGGGATTTTGATGGGGACTGCATTGAATTTGTAGATTGTTTTTGGCAAGATGGACATTTTTGCTATATTTATCCTGCCAATCCATGAACATGGGAGATCTTTCAACCTTCTGAGACTTTCTTTGATTTCTTTCTTCAGAGGCTTAAAGTTCTTGTCATATAGATCTTTCACTTGCTTCCTCAAGGTCACACCTAGGTATGACATATTATTTGGGACTATTGTGAAGGGTGTCATTTCCCTAATTTCTTCTCTTGTTTATCCTTTGAGTAGAGGAAGGCTACTGATTTGCTTGGGTTAATTTTATATCCAGCCACTTTGCTGAAGTTGTTTATCAGCGTTAGTAGTTCTCTGGTGGAAGTCTTTGGGTCGCTTAAGTATACTATCATATCATCTGTAAATAGTGATATTTGATTTCTTCCTTTCCAATTTGTATACCTTTGACCTCCTTTTGCTGCCTGATTGCTCTGGCTAGGACTTCAAGTATTATATTGAATAGATAGGGAGAGAGTGGGCAACCTTGTCTGGTCCCCGATTTTAGTGGGATTGCTTCTAGTTTCTCTCCGTTTAACTTGAGGTTGGCTACTGGTTTGCAGTATATTGCTTTGACTATGTTTCGGTATGGGCCTTGGATTCCCGATCTCTCCAAGACTTTTATCATGAAGGGATGTTAGATTTTGTCAAAAGTCTTTTCAGCATCTAATGAAATGACCATGTGTTTTTTTTCCCCTTTAGTTTGTTTATGTAGTGGATTACATTGACAGATTTCCGTATATTGAACCATCCCTGCATCCCTGGGATGAAGCCTACCTGATCATGGTGAATTATAGTTTTGATGCATTCTTGGATTCAGTTGGCCAGGATTTTGTTCAGTATGCTTGCATCAATGTTCATGAGGGAGATTGGTCTGAAGTTCTCCTTCCTTGTTTGGTCTTTGTTTGGTTTAGGTATAAGCATTATTGTGGCTTCATAGAATGAGTTGGGTAGTGTTCCTTGAGTTTCTATTTCATGGAAAAGTTTGAAGAGTATTGGTATTAACTCTTCTTTGAAGATCTGATAGAATTCCCCACTAAACTCATCTGGTCCTGGGCTTTTTTTTGATGGGAGACTATTAATGATTGAGTTAATTTTATATCCACCCACTTTGCTGAAGTTGTTTATCAGCTGTAGGAGTTCTCTGGTGGAGTTTTTTGGGTCACTTAAGTATATTATCATATCATCTGCAAATAGTGATAATTTAACTTCTTCCTTTTCAATCTGTATCCCTTTGACCTGCTTAAGTTGTCTAATTGCTCTAGCTAGAATTTTAAGTACTGTATTGAATAAATATAGAGAGAAGGGGCAGCCTTGTCCAGACCCTGATTTTAGTGGGATTGCTTCAAGTTTCTTTCCATTTAGTTTGATGTTGGCTACTGGTTTGCTGTATATTGCTTTTATTATGTTTAGGTATGGGCCTTGAATTCCTGTTCTTTTCAAGACCTTTAACATGAAAAGGATGCTCAATTTTGCCAAAAGCTTTTTCAGCATCTAATGAAATGACCATGTGGTTTTTATCTTTGAGTTTGTTTATATAGTGGATTACATTGATGGATTTCCATATATTGAACCATCCCTGGGATGAAGCCTACTTGATCATGGTGAATGATCGTTTAGATGTGTTCTTGGATTAAGATGGCAAGAATTTAATTGAGTATTTTTTGCCTCGATATTCATAAGGGAAATTGGTCTAAAGTTCTTTTTTTTTGTTGGATCTTTGTGTGGTTTTGTTATCAGCAAAATTGTGGCTTCATAGAACGAGTTGGCTAATGTTCCTTCTGTTTCTTTTGTGGAATAGTTTGAAGAGTATTAGTATTAGTATTAGTATTAGTATTAGTATTAGGTCTCCTTTGAAGGTCTGATAGAATTCTGTACTAAAACCATCTGGTCCTGTGCTTTTTTTTTTTTTTTTTTTTTTTTTTTGGTTGGGAGACTGTCAATGACCACTTCTATTTCTTTAGGGGTTATGGGACCATTTAGATGGTCTATCTGATCCTGATTAAGTTTTGGTAGTTGGTATCTGAGAAATTGGTCATTTCATTTTCCAGTTGTGTTGAGTATAGGCTTTTGTAGTAGGATATGATAATTTTTTAAATTTCCTCAGTTTCTGTTGTTATTTCTCCCTTATCATTTCTGATTTTGTTAATTTGAATACTGTCTCTGTGCCCTCTGGTTAGTCTGGCTAAAGGTTTATCTATCTTGTTGATTTTCTCAAAGAACCATCTCCTGGTTTTGTTGATTCTTTGTATAGTTCTTTTTGTTTCAACTTGGTTAATTTCAGCCCTGAGTTTGATGATTTTCTGCCTTCTACTCCTCTTGGGTGTATTAGCTTATTTCTTTTCTAAAGCTTTTAGGTGTGCTGTTAAGCTGCTAGTGTATGCTCTCTCCAGCTTTGTTTTGGAGGCACTCAGCTATGAATTTTCCTCTTAGCACTGCTTTCATTGTGTCCCATAAATTTGGGTATGTTGTGCCTTCATTTTCATTAAATTCTAAAAAGGTTTTTATTTCTTTCCTTATTTCTTCCTTGACCAAGGTATCATTGAGTAGAGCACTGTTCAGCTTCCATGTGTATGTGGCCTTTCTATCATTTTTTGTTGCTATTGAAGACTACCCTTACTCCATAGTGATCTGATAGGCATGGGATTAGTTCGATCTTCTTATATCTGTTGAGGTCTGTTTTGTGGTCAGTTATATGGTCAGTTTTGGAGAAGATACCATGAGGTGCTGAGAAGGTATATTCTTTTGATTTAGGATGACATGTTCTATAGATATCTTTTAAATCCATTTGGTCCAAAACTTCTGTTAGTTTTACTGTCTCTGTTTAGTTTGTGTTTCCCTGATCTGTCCATTGAGGAGAGTGGGGTGTTGAAGTCACCCACGATTATTGTGTGGGGTGCTATGTGTGCTTTAAGCTTTAGTAAAGTTTCCTTTATAAATTATGGTGCCCTTGTATTTGGGGCATAGATGTTCAAAATTGAGAGTTCTTCCTGGTAGATTTTTCCTTTGATGAGTATAAAGTGTCCTTCTGTGTCTTTTTTGATGACTTTTGGTTGAAAGTTTATTTTATTGGATATTAGAATGGCTACTCCAGCTTGTTTCCTGGGACCATTTGCTTGGAAAACTGTTTTCCAGCCCTTTACTCTGAGGTAGTGTTTGTCTTTGACACTGAGATGTGTTTCAAGTATGCAACAAAATGTTGGGTCTTGTTTATGAATCTAGTCTGTTGGTCTATGCCTTTTATTGGGGAATTGAGTCTATTGATGTTGAGATATTAAGAAATAGTGATTGTTGCTTCCTGCTATTTTTGATGTAATTTTTATGTTTGTGTGGTTATCTTCTTTTGGGTTTGTTGAAAGATTAATTTCTTGCTTTTTCTAATGTGTAGCTTCCCTCCTTTTGTTGGTGTTTTCCATTCATTATCCTTTGAAAGGCTGGATTTGTGGAAAGGTACTGTGTAAATTTGTTTTTGTCATGAAATACCTTGGTTTCTCCATCTATGGTAATTGAGAGATTTGCTGGAAATAGCAGTCTGGGTTGGCATTTGTGTTCCCTTAGGGTCTGCATGACATCAGCAGAGGCTCTTCTGGCTTTCATAGTCTCTGGTGAGAAGTCCGGTATAATGTTTATATAAATGTCTGGTATATAAATGTTATATATACATTTATATGTTACTTGACCTTTTTCCCTTACTGCTTTTAATATTCTTTCTTTGTTTAGTACATTTGGTGTTTTAATTATTATGTGATGGGAGGAATTTCTTTTTTGGTCAAATCTATTTGGAGTTCTGTAGGCTTCTTTTATGTTCATAGGCATCTCTTTCTTAGATTAGGGAAATTTTCTTCTATAATTTTGTTGAAGACATTTACTGGCCTTTTATGTTAGAAATCTTCACTCTCTTCTATATCTGTAATCCTTAGGTTTGGTCTTCTCATTTTGTCCTGGATTTTCTGGGTGTTTTGGGTCAGGAGCTTTTTGCATTTTTCATTTTCTTTAACTATTGTATCAATGCTTTCTATGGTATCTTCTGCATCTGAGATTCTCTCTTCTATCTCTTGTATTCTGTTGTTGATGCTTGGATCCATGACTCCTGACTTCTTTCCTAGGTATTCTATGTCTCGAGTTGTTTCCCTTTGTGATTTCGTTATTGTTTCTTCCTCCTTCTTTAGATCCTGGATGGCTTTGTTTAATTCCTTCACCTGTTTTGTTGTGTTTTCCCTGTTCTTGAAGGGTTTCTCCCTGTTTACTTGTGTTCTCCTATATTTCTTTAAGGGAGTTATTTATGTGAAGCCCTCCATGAAGTCCTCCATTAGCATCATGACCTGTGATTTTAAATCTAAATCTTGCTTTCCTGGTGTGTTGGGGTATCCAGGACTTGCTGTTGTGAGAGAATTGGGTTCAGATGGTGCCATATTGCCTTGATTTCTGTTAGCAACGCTCCTACGTTTGTTTGCCTTTTGCCATCTGGTTATCTCTGGTGTTATTTGGTTCTGCTGTCACTGGTGCTTGCCCCTCCTGTGTGCCTGCAGGCCTATTTCAGCAACCCTGTGTGACCTGCTTTCTACTGGCACAAATTGCTGTGGTGCTGCTGAGTTCCTGGGTGTAGGTGGAGTCCTGGTGGGGTGTGTCCCAAGTGATCCTCTACTCTGGTGATCCCTGCCTACCAATCTGTTACACAGTCACAGGAGCAAAAAGGGCGGCCAGAGACCCACTCTCTTGTAGATGTATTTGGGTATGTAGCTCTGTGGCCCGATCAACTCTGGATGCAGGCTGTGCTATCTCCTCTGTGCAGCAGGGTGTATAGTTGGCTTCCTGAGCCACTTGGAGATGGCGCACTGTGGCAGGGGATGTTCCCAAACCAGAAGGTTCCTGCCAGTGCCTCTGAGTATCTTAGTGAGAGCTTTTAGTCAATTCTCTTTTGCAGTGAGGCTCTATGGGCAGGTGAGATACTGTACCCATTACTAACAAGTAAGGTCCCTCTGACATTCTGACCATGTCAGCTGTGATCTCCTGCCTCCAGGTAGGTGGACTTAGTGTTAGCCTAAGAGGAGAGAAGCTCAGGCAGATGGAAGTCATGGAGGCATGAGAGGGAGAGGAGACCCTCCTCCTGGAGTCTGTTAGAAGTCTCTCACCAGCTGAGAAGAACTCCAACACAGTTAATGCCTGCTGCCAAGGCAATGCTAAGACACAGATACATTAAAATAGCACCCCAGGCTTTATGCCTGACTTTGTGTGACCATGGGCCTTGGATGAGGCCTCATTCCTTCCCAACATTATCAACACACACACACATACACACACAAAAAAAAAAAAACAAAAAAAAAAAAAACAAAAAAAAAACAAAAAAAAACAAAAAAAAAAAACAAAAACAAAAACAAAACCTTAACTCTGTTTACAGCAACGCTATCCTACATTCCTAAAATGCTCATGGGCTAGAGTTGATCTTATCAAATACAGCCCTGTCAGGTGCCTCCTCCCGAAACTACTCACTGATAAAACAGTAGCTTCAAACTCCATCCAAATGCCACATAGGATCATTATAAAAATTACGATGCCTGGCTTTCCCTTGAGAAGCCTGAGTTCCACCTAGGTGTGTCTTGTTTGTTTCTGAGCATCTCCTCTCCTCCCAATCCTTGTGATTGAGCCTTTACTCATAACATCGCCAACCACGATTTCTAAACTGGCTAGACCCCAAATTCTTTGCACTGCCAAAGCTACAAAGCCTGGTTTGGCCGCAGTTAAGTTCGGGAGATTTTGACAGGCTGCTGAGGGTGGCAACGAGGAACTGTGCATCCTTGACCTGGACTCTAAGATGCCGAGAATGCTGGGAGGAGCAGCCACAATATCAGACTCATTCGTATTCATTCTCCCACTTGTCCACCCACTCAGTTTCCTGTAAACCAAGGCTGGATTTCTAATCACCCAACCTCCATCTCCCAAGTGCTAGGATTCTCAGTGTGAACTAATCACACATGGTTTCTGTAGTGCTGGGATTAAATGCAGGGCCTCTTGGGTGCTAGGCAAATACTTTACAAACTGGGCTGCATTCCCAGCCTCCCCAGCTCAGGTCAAGTTCTTCTAATGCTGAAGATGTAGCAACTCTGGGGACACTGTGCAAAACAGAGTAGACAGTTCCTGGGGTCCCTAGAGTTCACCCCAAGGACACAAAGCTGTAAGGGAAATTATCCATATGGGGCAGAAATTCCACATAGGAAGACAGAGTCTGGAATCCCCTTGCATGCTAACCTTTCAGGATGGGGAGCTACCAGGGCAAGACCACAGCATGCAATTCCTTTGCTGGCCAATTCAGTCTTGAGTCACGCTAAAAATCTAAATGATGGTTTGTTTGCACCTTCCAACACTGGCTGTTTTGCTGGGCAGGAGCCCAAGATTCCTATTAAGTTTTCTGGAAAAAAAAAAAAAACTGGTCAGCATTCCTTCTTCAACCCCGTAGAAGATAGTAAATTACCTATTTGCCAGAATCTCATAGGCCCTGGGATTTGAAACAATAACACACACCCCGCCCCCCGCCACGACTCTTATCACCTTTTCTCAGCGCATCCTTCCCATCCCCTTCATCCAGCCTTGTTTATTTCTGGTCCTCTTCCAGATTTCTCATATCCTGCCTGAACGCCGGAGGCTGGGGCATGATATAATGCTGACACAGATGTCTCCCTGATGTGACTTGCAGACTAAACAATTTCAGAAGCATCCTTCCCTGGTTGCCACTTTGAAATTAAGCTAATTGATTATCTAATTGACACATTCTTAACATGTGCCTGCCCCGGTGGCCCTTTGGAGCCAAGAGGCTTCAACGGGGGCATCCAGAATCCATTCCAAAGGCCACTTTCACCATTAAGAGAGCACACAGCTCATTGAGCCCATGATCCCAAACTTGAAGTTTCCACCTTCATTATTGCTTGGAGCTATTATTTTTGTGGCCATAATCGGTCAGTGTGATGAGAGGTAACATGGTCAACTTGACAGAATCTAGAGCCACCTAGGTGACAAGCCTCCGCCCGTGTCTATGATAGTCTATCTGGGTTAAGTTAACTGAGGTAGGAGACTCACCCAGGACCCTACTTGTTAGGCTGGGGGTCCCAGATTAGACATAACTGAGAATGTCCAAGAGACATACTTTCTGCTTCTCTACTTCCCGGTTGTGGTTAAGATGTGACCAGCCTCTTCCAGCTCCTGTTGCCACGCCTTCACCACCAGAATGGGAAGTGCCCCCAAACTGCAGGCCAAAATAAACACTTCATTTCTTTAGGCTGTTTCTGTCAGGTATTTTATTGCAGCAACAACAAAACAAACAAACAAACAAACAAACAAACAAACAAAACCAAACACAATCCGGTATGGTTGACATGCCCTAGGGTCAATTGTGTCTCTCCCAAAGTCCAGTGTTGAAAGGCTAGGACCCAATATGACTACATTTACAATTGGGCTTTCCAAGAGGCAAGTAAGGTTTAGTGATGTCATAAAGATGGGGCCCTGCTCTAACACCCCGGTGTCCTAGTAAGAAGAGGAGGCACTCAAACCCCTTTGTGCCTACAGAGGAAAGGCGACATGAAGGAAAGCATTGAGGGAGCAGGTGCGGACCTAAGAACAAAGCCTCAGCAGAAACCAGTTCTGCTGGCTCAGTCATCTCATCCATGTAGTGTCCAAAACTGTGAAAAAATCCGTTCCTGTTGTTTAATCTACCCAGCCCATGGTATTTTGTTATAGCCGCCTGTAGGCTAATACAGGACACAAAGGAGACATCTTCATGGCTCTGCACCCATGGCCGGATCTGTGTGGGTGGAGACTGATGGGAAGGCCAGCAGGATCACCTGACTCACGGATGCCAGAGGTTGGGTAGTGGATAACAATATTAAACTTTCCACTTGTTCTTCAGAGTACATGTAAGGACTCCCAGGTCAGGCAGCCCTGGGTCTAAACCCTTTTTCTTTTCTTTTTTCTTAGACATTTATTTACATTTCAAATGTTATCCCCTTTCCTGGTTTCCTCATCTCATCTCTCCCTCCCCCTCCTCACCAACCCACCCACTCCCGCTTCCCTGTCCTGGCATTCCCCTACAGTGGGGCATCGAGCCTTCCTAGGAAGAAGGGCCTCTCCTCTCATTGATGTCCCACAAGGCCATCCTCTGCCACATGTGCGGCTGGAGCCATGGGTCCCTCTATATGTACTCTTAATCTTACACATTGTTACTCTAATCTCAGTTTTCATTTCCCTACATGTAGAGTAAGGGTAACAGCACCAGCCATATGGAATTGGTGTGATGAACGACTAAGTAAGTATACCAACAAACGGAGCCACATACACGCCACGTGCAGGGTAAGTGGCGTGGCAAGAGACGCTTTGACTTGTGATCAGCATCCCTGGCCCCTGGGATTCAGCGCTCACCAAGTCAGACATACATTTCTTGATGCTCCCCGGAGCGAGCAGCAAACATTTCTAGCTCAGATAATAAGATTTGCTGTGAGGTGCAGGTCGAGGAAGCAGGAGCCCTGTGAGATGGGATACTCAGTGGTCATCTCTCCGGGGAGTTACCATCTGCATGAACACCAGACATAGAGAGAGCAGCAACCACGGCAGGCTTGAGAGCAGACTACCCAGGTCTAAGCAACGGTCCAAGGTAGGATGAGTTTGTTGTACCTGAAGGGCAGTAAGACAGAGAGCCAGTGGCCGTGGAGCATGGGGAGCTGGGGGTGGGGGCAGGGGTTAGACTGGCTATAGGCAGAAAGTGGGTTTTGTCCTAAATGCAATTGGAGGACATCTAGGGTTAAAGAAAAATTTCCCTATTGTCCTCTGGAGTCTCCAAAGTCTAAAGATAAAGGCTCCACAGTGGCTGAAAGGGGGAAGGAACACTGTGTTATAGCCTCTGTCCATGCAACAGACAGAGATCAGAGCAGGATCTGCCCCAAGGAGCTGATGGGATGACCGTGGCTTGGAGAGCGCCAGCAACAGGAGTACCCTGGACCTTACACCCACTCACATCTCTTTGACACACAACCAGCGCACCAAGAGCCCTCCAGAAACATCTCCCAAGGCCAGGTATATGCTTCAGCAGTGGGTGAGATGTAGAGAGCTAGAAAGAAGGAGGTCGCACTGAAGACCCAAGCGCCACAAATCCCCTTGCACACCTGCTGGCTGTCCCACCTACCGTACTCATTTTGTGGAGGGCATCACCCGCCTGAGCCCCTGACTTGGACCCACAGGTGAATTTATTTTTTGGGACTGAACTTGATCTCCCTGGACTAGGTCCTCTTGAAACTGCTTGGGACCACTACGTCTTGCTAATATGCCTATGAAAGGTTTCCTTAAGGAGTCTTTGAAAAGAGGCACAACCGCTAACTCCAAGGATCAAGAGGGCCCCTGAAACTTTGCCTAGTCACTCTGCTCCATGGACTCTTTTGAACCATGGCTGCTCCGGCCATTCCACAGTTCCAGCAGACAGGCCCCAGGGTGGTTATGTTGGCTTGATGTCTGAAGGCCTTTCATAAAATTATGCATCCTTTTGGTTAAAAAATGCAAATGATGCTTGGTTATTTCCATCTCTGTGTGAATTAGCTCATTACAGACATTGTATCCTACACAGAGCTAGCTGAGGGCAGATCCTGACACTCGGTCCTCCAGGAGGGCTGGGTCCTCCTCTGCACTGCCCTCGGCATATCAGGCTGGCAGAGCAGAGCTCCACTCCTCGTCAGCTTCCTCCTCCTTCAGGGTGAGAGGAGAGGTGCTTAGGGGAGAATCAGAGCAAGCTAAATTAGGGGCCATTGACAATGCCCTGTTCAGTGAGACTTCTCAGCCACGGATCCATGGCCTTCCCGTTTGCTGGGGGGAGGGGGCATCTTACTCACTCATCTTCAGCAGCCTCTGGGTCTCCATTCTCTGGAGACTGGCGAATAATAATAGGCAAGCATTGTGGTTTCAACAATGAGTCCATGCTGGCTAACAAGGGGCTGTGTCTCAGCTGCATACTAGCCAGCTAAAGAGCACCTGTTGTAGTTATCCTCTTCAGGGAATGACAATATTAGTGTGGAGAACTCCAGAGATCACAGGACCCACGCGTAACCCCCTGTCATTCGATTGGTGAAATCCAGTCTTGGAACGACTAGGGTCAGAGGCCATACAGCCTCTGGAGAGCACCAGGAGAATGCGGAAAGCCACGTGGCCTCTTGGAACCCCAGTTTACCTACCTCCTGCACCAGAAGAGACAGTCAAAATTCTCCTCTTTTTAAAATCATTTATAGTTATTTTTATTTTATGCATGTGTGTGTGTGTGTGTGTGTGTGTGTGTGTACTTGTGTGGAGGCTAGAAGTCAAGGTCAGGATGTTTTCATTTGCTCTCCACCCAGTTTCTTGAGACAGTCTCCAACTGAACCAGGAGCTTGTGGGTTTGGACAGACTGAGAAGCCAGGGAGTTCTGGCAAAGCCCACCGTCTCCACTGCTCACGGTACGAGGGCTGCTGACATTTGCCGGCGTGCCCAGTTTTTATGTGGGTGCTGGAGATTAGAACTCAGATCCTCAGGCTGGTGCAGCAGGTACTTTATTGACATAGGTTGTTAGTTAGGTGCGTATGGCAGACTCTATATCATGCTGGGAACTGGGGGCTGAGAAAACATTTTACACCAGTATTTCGACTGGTATCTACTGAGAATCAATTATGAGCCAGCTACAGAGAAGATCCTGAAGAAAACTCATATTTTTACAAAACAAAAACAAAAACAACAAAATAAAACAAAAAAAATTTTTGAATCCTGGCAATGATTTGCTAATTAAAGTGCAACACTGAAGCCCCATGTGGTGGTGAATGTTTATAATCCCAGAACTTGGAAAAATAAGACAGGAGGATTGAAGAGGACTTGAGGCCAGCCTGGGCTACACAGTGAGTAGGAAGCCAGCTTGGACTTCATAGTAAGAACCTGTTTTAAAAAGAATCAAATACATGCATGAATGAGTATTGCTGATTTAATACATAAATACTGCTATTTAGATAAGGTTTAAGTATGTCTCCCAAGGCTTTCTGTTCTGCCATTTAATATCCATTGTGCAACATGAGAGAATCCTGATTCGGGCAAAGGGTTTAGTGTTTGGGTCATTGGGAAGGGGTTGGGTTATCACCATCAGAGGATAGCCCTCATGAGTGAATCCTGGTGGCTTTATAAGCAGACAGGCTGGCCTCCTTACCCACTGCTGGCCTCTTACTATGTGATGTCTTTCATGGTCTTTGGACTTTGCAAAAGATCACAGCCAGACGCAGCACCTCAACAGTTGTCTGGAACTGCAGGCTCTCTTGACACGCTTGCCTCTCAGCCCCCCCCCCCCCATCTCAACGCTACTGCCCCATGGATTAGGTAGGTTTCTAGTACAGGAACTTCAGAGGGAACACACTGAAACAGGCAGCCAGAAAGCAGGCAATGCTGGGAGGGGCTGGGGGAGATGCCTCCCTAGGAAGGTTGGGTACAGGTCAGCCTTGAGGTCGGGGCAGAAACTAGTGCAGCTTCCCCCATGGCTCCTGGCAGAAGCTGAGGTCCCTGAGAATTGTCTCACCACATACACTTCAACCCCAAACCTACAGGCAGAGTGTGAGACGGAAGAGCAGGAAGCGCGGAGCTTCTTGGCCAGCCCAGACGTGTGAGAGGTGCGAGCCAGATGGATGAGCGCCCCATGGCTCCCTTTTGTTTCCGGAGTGCTCTTGACTCTGTTAAGCTGCTTGGTGGAAGTGAAGAACCCACAACTGGGCTCCTGGCTGAGCCTCTGCCCAGAGCAGCTCAGCGGTGAGCTGTCCTTTCCAGACGACCACTAATGCACCGATCTGCAGTCCCCACGTGTCCTTGCTGCCGCCCACTCTGTTTCTGTGCTGCTGGAAAATGAAAGGCTTTGGGGGAATGAATGAAAAATCATCCTTTATTTTGATTCTGTGTTGGAACATCTTCCACTTCTCTGCAAATTGAGGGTATATTTTGGTACTTTGGCTAATGCCTGGTGTATGGAACCAGGGAATCAAAAATTAGTCATGGTTCCAGGAAGATCGACGCAGCTTGATGTCTCGGAGTCGGGTCACTGTCACCTGAAATGACTTCTGAGAAAGAGGATTCACCCCCAAAGCAGGTGGGGCCAGCCAGGGCCAGTTCTAACATGCTCTAACTTGTCACCCCCACTTCTCTCTTTTTTCTCTCTCATTCTTTTTCTCTCTTGTATGCACATGTACACACACACACACACACACACACACACACACACACACACACACGCTGAGTTTATTGCATTCCTGACTGATATTTTGAGCATTCTTGACAGACAGTTCTGTTAAACACCCAGGACTAGATCCAAAGGCACAGAGACAGGATCCCTTAAGACCGTAACCTTCAGGCATGCAGTTAGTGGCCAGCCTCTTGGCACTGCAGCTGTGGCCAGGCTTGGGGCACACCTCCCACTCCTAAGAAGCACTAAATCCACCTATGAGTCTATAAAGTCGCGTACCTCATGAGCTCAGCTCCTCCTAAATAAATGGTGTGTGCTAAGGACGAGGGTGACCTTTGTCAATTAGATTTAGTCTAAGCACAGAGCATAGCCTTTCCTGGTATCAGCCTATCATTCTCAGGGACTTGGTTAATGATGTACATGGTGGAACAGATAGAACTGCCTGTAGATGAGATGCTTCAGCGAGAGCTTTTAATATATATCACCCGTGGCCCCAGAGAACAGTCATCTTTCCCATGGGAAGGTAGGCTCTTCCACGACTCTTGGCAGTAGCCGCCAAAACTTTGCCCTGTCTGCCAACCACTCTGACCCTTGGCTTTTCTCCAACTAAGATCTGGCCACACCAAGTTTCTGTTTCTCGAACTCTTACTCCCCCTGGACCTTCAGAGGCTGCTAAGTTTCCTTTACTTACTGGGAAAATTCCTTCTATCCTGGTCTGAATTCAGTGTGCACTCATTCATACTGGACAATCATTCTACTTCATACATGCTCCCCACCCCCAGGTAAAGTTTATCAGGCATGTCATGGCAATTCTGTGTCTCTGGCATCCAGGGAAGGTCGAAGTACTCCTATGTGAAGACTGGTTGAGCTGAATTGACTTGGTTAGGAAAACACTACATGGGTGATGCCTACATGCCAGTAGGTCCCCATCTGATTCTCCTGAGCCAAAGCTAGACAATGACCAACACTCCTGCCCAACCTCCATGGTCCTTTTCAGCCCAGCCGTCTTGGCACCTCTTATAAGCACATAGCTTCCGTGATGACCCTTTGTCAGTCAGGATGGCAGGGAGCATCACCTGGGATTATATGAAGGAGCAAATGGAGACATCCGGGAAGATCTGGTCTTCCTTAGACACATTATAGATACCGTGTAAGGTTGCTTGCCACGCAGTGTAGCCCCGCCATCATGCCCTGTCCACTAGCTGTGGTTATGCTGACTGTTGTCCCAAGTGCAGCTTCCTTTGGTAGCATCGAGCAGGCACAGCTCCATGCCCTCCCAACCAGGACAAGGATGTTGAGTCCCAGTGTGAATCTGAATGACAGAATCAGTCTGGTCCCCAGTGTCCGTGCAGAGGGCAGCTGCCTCCGTGATCTGAACACCTGCCCGGCATTTGTCCTAGAGCAGGAAATAAAGTTGTACTGTGCTAAGCCACTGAAATTATGAAGCCTATTTGTCACTGTAACCCAGCATTCCCTACAAATACCCCAAGGCAGAGGGAGATAAATGACTCGCCCTAAATATTAACAACAGAAGCCAGCAGTGGAATCCATGTTTTAATTAAGAGTCCCTACATGGTTCTGTGAGGAACTAGTATTCCACATGGTGCTACAATCGGGTCACCCCCACCTTCCTCTCTGGACATGAACGCACCTGGTTAGCACGCACCCACCTTGGTCCACATTCATGCTCAGCACATCAGCAAGCACACGCCAATTCCGTGTGCCAAGCTTTGTTCCTGCATGTCTATAAACACTGGCTCACTTCACTCTTCTACCTCTGTGAGATATGTACCACCACTGTCACCATTTCACAGATGGGAAGCTGGGGCCAGCTGCTTCTCCAGTGCCAGGTTAAGTGGCTGGAAAGCACATATCCCGGGCTAAGAATATCTGGTTCTGAGCACACTTGTCAACACAAGGGTTTAGCAGATGGTGACTCTTTTTAAGTTTTAAAAATTTTAAACAAATTTTAAGCAATTATTTTTTGTTTAAAAATTTAAAACCTTTTGTTTTTGAGACACAGTCTCAAGAGGTAGCCTGGTTGGCATGCAACTTGCTATGTAGACCAGGCTGGCCTTGAACTCACAGAGATTCAACTGCCTCTGTCTCCCAAATGCTAGGATTAAGCATATAAGTCACAAGATACCCAGCTTATTTTATCTTTAAAATTATATGCACACATAATGGTTCTCAGTTTAAGGATGTGCACATGAGTGCAGGTGCCCTGGAGGCCAGAAGAGGGCGCTGGATCCTCGGGAGCTAGAGTTACAGGCATTTGTGAGCCACCTGATGTGGGTGCTGGGAGACAAGGGAGTCATCTGGAAGACTGATACACACTCTTAGCGGTTTAGTCATCTTTCCACACCAAGAGGTGATATTCTGTCTCTAAGGACTCACTTCCCAAGGCTTAGTGCTCAGGCCTCTGTTGGATTTTGTTTTTAATAATATTTTTCACCTGCAAGAATATATATTTTTCTATGAAAACAGAAAAGAAAGACAAGTATTTGTAAAAAAAAAAAAAAAGAAAGAAAGAAAGAAAAGAAAGAAAGAAAGAAAGAAAGAAGGAAAAAAGAAAGAAAGAAAGAAAGAAAGAAAGAAAGAAAGAAAGAAATTCTATATTGTTGGAGGAGCTGTGCTCCAAGTCCCCATCTAGTCTAAACCTCTTTGAGAAGATGGAAAGCCATTTCTTTACCTAGGGCAGCTGGTGCTAGCTCTCAGAGTGTGACACCCAGTCACCTTGTTTGGATTTGGTGGCACTTTCCATCCCGTGATTCTCCCAGTGTGGCTAAAACTGCTGTATTGCACAGATTCCGTTTTTCTATTGGAAGCAAATGATTCTGAGAATTCCTTACCAGCCCCTAAGAGGACTGGAGACACCCTAGGGTGCTGTAAGCTTCTGAGGAAACTAGTTCGGAGAAAATGCTGCATGCTAGCATCTCAGACGTTTTGGGGTAAGAGTGGCAGGTGTGTGGAGGGGGCAGAGCAGGGCCTTTCACAGGACTGTGAGAGCAGCAGAGATACTTTATATTCACACTTGATTTCTAAGGGATGGTAAGTTATTCATGAAGGATTCCAGGCTCTGGCCAAGTGTCTGCATACTTCATCAGACATTCTTGGCCATCACTCATGGTACAGTGTTCAAGGGCCATGTGTGATGCTAAGTCATGAGATGCACATGCTGGGCACAAGCCTCAGAATCAGAACAACAAAGTAATGAGATAGCCACAGGTAAGCTAAGCATATGGCGCCTGCCGGCTGGAGACACAAACAATCAGACAGAATTGTTCTCAGCCCTGGGCTTGGATATCTCCTGTGCCCAGGGGTCTAGCTTCCCTTTTGTTGCTATGACAGCTACTCTACAAGAAGCAGCTTATGGGAGGAATGATTTATTTCAGCTTACAGTTCTGGGTCACAGTCCACCACAACAGGGAGGCATCATTAAGTGGAGACTTCAGACAGCTAGTCTTGTCACACCCACAGTCAAACATGCCTGGTGTCTGGATCATTTTATCTACCCTTACACAGTCCAGGGCCACAAACCAGGGAATGGCCCTGTCCCCTTCCAGGCTATGTCTTCCCATATCAGTGAAGGCAAACATAATCCCTGAGCCCTGCCAACCTGACCTGGCCAATCTCTCATTGATACTTTCTTCTCAAGGTTGTACACTAGGTCAGCCTGACAATTAAACTACCCATGATGCACAGGATCACCGAGGTTCATGAGAGAGAACTCTGTCCCCTCCAACGGAACCTCTGTATTACCAGGCGGCTTTCAGTCAGACCTGAGGTTAGTGATTCCACTCAGGGCACAGTAACCCCCAAACCCTCCACAGAGCCACCAAAGTTCAAAGTACCCACATGCTGGGGAGGCCAGCAACTTCTTGCCAGCAGCTAGACTAAGCTTTATACCCAGTGCTGAGGTCCACAGACTGGGAGTGATAGATGAGCACAGGTCATACACTGGATTCTATACATTTTGTTCATTAACACTAACACAATCTGGCATAGACTCCTGCCCCATTACCTGGGATTGCAAGGGCCTGGAACCTCAGTGGGCAGTGCTCAGACCTGGACATGCCAGATTTTCCCTTCTGGGAGGTCAGATGAGGATCTGGACTAGGATCTGTGAGGGTCTGACACGTGCTATTTTGTTTGGTTTTTTGTTTGTTTGTTTGGTTGTTTGTTTGTTTGTTTGTTTGGTTGGCTGGCTGGCTTGTTTTGTTTGTTTCTTACAAGAGAACTAATGTGAAAGGCAATGGGTCCAAGCCCTGGGCTGACGCTCAGTCATCATGCCTGTACACCATGCGCCACAGTGAAGTCCCTTCACACTAGCTCAGTACCTTTCCATCAAGCTCTTCCCAGCCCAGGCTGGGAAGATGGCTCAGTCAGCAAGCTGTGGTTGCTCTGAGCATCCAGAGCACCCACATAGAGAGCTGGGCACGGCAGTAACATATCTGTAATCCCAGACCTCGGGGAGGGAAACAGATCCCAGGTGCTTCCTGCCTAACCTGCCCAGCTGGGTAAAGAGTAATTGAGGAAGACACAAGACATTGACCTCTGGCCTCCATATGGACACACACACACACACACACACACACACACACACACATAAAATGCATACACATATGCACACATATCACATACACAAATCTAAATTACCTTTTCAGGAAACTAGCATGACCATATTCCACGAGACCCAACAAGCAGCTGAAAGGTGCCGATAGTCTCACCCAATCAGTGGACAGAGGCAGCTGATCCCTGTTATTGAACTAGGGAAGGCTGAAAGAAGCTGAGGAGAAGGGTGATCCTGTAGGAGGACCAGCAGTCTCAATTAATCTGGACCCACGAGATGACTCAACATTGGACCACCAAACAGGCAGCATACACCAGCTGACATGAGGCCCCCAATACACATACAGCAGAGGACTGCGGAGTCTGTGTTCATTCAGAGATGATACACCTAACCCTCAAGAGACTGGAGGCCCCAGGGAGTTTAGAGGTCAGGTGGGGTGGGGGGTGGGGACATCCACGTGGAGACAGGGGGTGGGGAGGGAGTATTGGATGTGGAACAGTCGGAGGGTAGACAGAGGTGGGGGCAGATAAAATATGGAATGTAAAAAAAATTAATTAAAAAATTAACCTTTTCATATTCTCTTCAATTAACCATCACAAGGAACCTTTCCCAGAGGCGATGCTACCTCCTCCTTCCCAGTGCTATGAGTGAGAAGAACCAGCAGGCAGGATCAGGCTGCTGGGCCTGGACTTGCAGCTCCCACTTTCCTGGCCATATCCATCAATGACTCAGGAAGCCTCAGGAAACCTACCTGTGTTGCTGCTGATCTACTGGGAAGCAGCAGGGCTCAAGCTGTGCATCACACAGCATCCCCCCATCCCAACAGAAGTCTCTCCTCAGACACCTCCCCCCCTAAACAATAGAAGTCCAAGCAACCCCCCCCAAGACACCTCCCCAAAAGAACAGTGCTTTGAATAGTCCTCTCAGCTTGGGGGATGTAAGGGATGGAGGAAGTCTTGCTCCCTTGATTGGCCTAGATTCTGAGCTACAGTCTGACAGGGCTAGGTAGGAAACGTGATCTTTTTCTCCGCTGTCTGTTAGGTGAGGAATGGCAGCAGAAACCCAAACCCTCACAGCCATGTTCTGATGAGCTATAGGAAAAGGTCACAGTGAGCTCATTCCTGACATCTGTCACCACAGTACGTAGCATTTTATTAATTAGTTAGTTAATTAATTAATTAATCAATTACTAGTTGGTGGACACTTACCATGCCTACCACAGACATGAGAAAGGAAAGCTAGCATACTCCAGGGCGGGGAGGTGACAGAGCTCAGAACGCAGCTCTCTAATGGGTAGCATGCTGCCCACGGGTATCATGACCGTTGCCTGAAAGCTCCATGTGTGATTCCTTATGAAGACAAAGGACTCTGCAGAGTGATTATGAAGGACCTAGAGGTAGAGAGATGGCCACCGGTATCCAGTATCATCACAAGGTCCTCCACAGCATCAGAGTCAGAGGAGGAGATACCGAGACAAGCAGACGTCAGAGAGGCATGGAGTCTTCAGCCAGAAGCAGACGAAGCTGGATAACCACCCTCTGCCCATGCCCCCCATCTCCCACCCCCCTTCCCTGGCCCTCACCTCCTGCCTCCCAAGCCTTGCTCTCCCAACCCCTCTCTGCTGTGTGTGGTTACAAGTCGAAGCACTGCACATAACCTCAAGAATCCGCAGCCAGCACACTCTGCCCTCACATCATGCACCTTGTACTGTGTGTCTTTCAAGTTCACAGCATAGGGAATGGTGTTCAGTATACTTTCCAGACCCAGTTACAGGCAGACTGCCTCCTTTCTGGACATGGGCACAAGGCAAAACCTCCAACTGGAGCTAGGCCAGGAGGAGGGTATCATTGTTGAGTCTGGCATTCTGAGGGTAGAGAGCCCTCATGAGAGATTCTGCTAGAGAAGGGGGCTAAGATGCTTCCCATGGCCAAGAGGCCTTACAAACAGGGCTCTTCTTCCTCTGTCTGCAGATTTTGAATAACTAGATAAGGATGCACTCAGATAGCAGACAAGCTCATAGCCTGCGCTGCCAAAGTCCCTACAAATGCCTGCTTAGAAAGGCTCATCACAACAGGGCTGGCCAGCAGCTTCCTGGTATAACATGTCCCATCCACTCAGGGACCAAAATACCAGGGAAACGCCCCCACATACCCCCATCTCAGCTGACACTGGATGCAGGTGTGCCATGCTCAGAACAATGCCTTTGAAGCCACGAGCTTATGCTGGGAACAAAACAGGCTTTGTCATGGGCTCAGAGACACTAAAACAAAACAAAACAAAACAAAACCCCATGTGACCCCGAGGCTCTCGACACCTTGGTTTTAACACCATAAAACTTGATTTTGCAGTTTTAATTTCTAGATGTAAAACAACAAATGTGTGTTGTTTAACCCAGCCAGCTTGGGGCAATTTGTTACTACAGCAACAGAAGAGAAACATAAGTTCCCTAGAATGGTTACCCCTACCTTTTTAGCATGGCAGACACTCTTTAGAGCCCACCGACAGGAAGATAACTTTTCCCAGCACCATTGGCTCATATTAGACATGAGCTGCCCCAGAGCTGGGGACTGTAGTTTAGCTGGGCACTTTCCTGAAGTATGCCTAAGGTCATGGGTTTGATTCCCAGCATAAGTACAATGAATATTTATTTAAATATTTATAAATCAGCAAATAAGAAGAAGGTGTGGTCCTAGATCCTGCCCCGGAGCAGAATTAGGTCTTCCATGAGGACAGGGGCAGTGGTTCAGCCTCACCCCAGAGGACCCTCCAGCCCACCCACTGACCTTTCATGCCTCCCACAGACTTCTCAGCAGATTCCATGTCTGTGGCTCCTCAACCCACTCAGACCTGGCTCTACCAGTAGCAACCAGTTAGCATGGGAAAGAAATGGCTGTATTTAAGTCGCCTGCCTACGATCAATAAAGTAGACTTCTACTAAGTAGAAATTTGCATATTAAGGTTAGGAACTCATCCGTAGCTTGGGATGTCAATGTTTTTTGCTGTTGTTTTTAAGATAGGGAATCCACATGTGCTTCGGACAATCCTGTCTCTACCTCCTAAGTCCTGGGATTACAAGGATGTGCCCCCAACTCCAGATATGCCTCTGCTTGGTCCTAAGTTGGGACAAGTCCAGGACAGGGTAAGTCCTGAGGTCCAGGACATAAAACTAATCGAGAGTGAGACACTAAAAGTGTGGTAATATGCTTCTTATATTTTTGTTTTGTTTCTTGAGACAGTGTGTCCTGGCTGGTTTTATGTCAACTTGACGTAAGCTACAGTCATCTGAAAGGGGGGAACCTCAACTGAGAAAATGCCTCCATAAGAATTGGCTATAAGGACATTTTTAATTAGTAATTGATGGGAAAGGGCCCAGTTCATTGTGGGTGGTGTCGCCCCTGCACCAGTGGTCCTAGGTTCTATAAGAAACCAAGTGATCCAGCCAAGGGGACAAAACCGGTAAGCAGCATCCCTCCGTCAGCTGCTGCCTCTCCGGGTTCCTGCTCTATTTGAGTTCCTGTCCTGACTTCCTCCAATGAAGGACAACAGTGTAGAAGCATAAGTCAAATAAACCCTTTCCTTCCCTACTTGCATTTGGACATGATGTTTCATCACAACAAGAGAATCCCCCATTAAGACACAGGCTCTCTCTACTTAGACCTAGCTGCCCTGCAACTCACTATGTTCACCTGGACGGCCTTGAATTCAGAGATCTACCGACCTCTGTGTCTGCCTCCCAAGTGCCTGGACTAACAGTGTGTGCCTCTATGCCAATCTTGAGGGTCTTACATTCTGATGCGTTTCTCCATACACATCCAGGTTCCATCTATGCCTAGTGGGATCTCTGGTCGAGTTGGTCATTTGATCCTCTATGTGCCAGTAACTATTACCGTGTTACTGTAATCATTAAATCCAGGGCCTGGAAGGTTCAGCCTCCCAAGAATAATGTGGTTGAAGGTACACAGACCCCAGGTCAAAAATAAGATTCTTCACTTGATTCTTTCCAGAGCAGCCACTGTAGTAAACCCACAATTCACAGGAACATCTGGCTCCTTCCCCTTTATCCTCTCTACACCCAGCAGCCCCTGGCATCTCTCCCCACCACTGCCCTGAGCTCCTCTCAACTTTTCTTCTCTGCAGACCCCTTTCCTCCCTTTAGTACAGTGCTTCTTAGTGAGGAATGGAGCTAAAAGAGGGTACTACAGGCTGCAGTGTGTCTGCCTCGAGCTCATACACTGACAGCATTTGGACTTAGAAAGGCGTAATGATAGGCCAAGGAGGTCATCGGGGTGGGAACAGAGCCCTGTGGGATTACCAGACTGCCCTGGCCCCTTCTAATAAGAGGCACATGAGCTGAGAGCCCTCTCTGCCACAGTATGAGAACACAGAGGCAACTATTACAACCCAGGGAAAGAGGCCTCTTCAGGCCCACAGTGGCCGGGGCATGGTCAATAAAAGCACAGTGATACGTTTCTAGGGTTTAATCCTAGCCTGATATTTTGTGGTGGGATGGAAGTCATGTTATATTTTAGGTGTTTCTTTGAGCGTTACCAAGGGTCTTGAATGGTGTGTTGAGTCCACAGGTTGCTGTGTGATTACTGAACTACAGGTAAGGGCCAATACCTTGTCCCCATGCTACCACCCTACACCACGGAGCTTCTGAAAGCCACCGAGTGATGAGCAAACATGCGGATAACTGAATAGAGTTCCTGGGGTGGGAGGGAGCAGGTTCTCCTGCTCTCATCTATAACACCATATTTTACCTTCTTTAGATATGTAGCTCATGCTTCCTGGGAGGAATCGCTAACCAGTCCTGACATCTGTGGAGAAAGGGCCGTGCAAATGGGCCGTGGCTAAAGCGGAATGCTTTCCTGTGCATTAGTTTAGGTCCCTCAACAATAAATCAGCTTCTCCATGTTTGTGCCGTAGACGCTTGTATTTGCCTCCTGCGCTTTCCCAGTGGTAAGCCCGCAGGCATGCTCCCTTTTGTGACCTCTCCCCCACATCCTCACAAGGTATTGAACACAGCTTTCCACTCTATCATACATGCTTGCGTGTCAGTTGTTTGGGATGACAGATGTGGCAGGATGGATTGTCTCGGCTTTCTTTGAGAGGCATTTAAAACATCCCTCGAAATCAATGTGATGAGCACCATAGGTAAATGTGAAATGATTTAAAATTAACCTCCAAATAGAAAAATAGGTATCTGTAAAATGTAGGCAACAAGTAAAATAGCAATAAAGTGATAATGATTACTTGTGTGTTATTTAACCTTTATTTATCTTTAAGAACATATTTTGATTATTTCATATTTCATTATTATGTTCTTGAGAGCCAATGTTATTTTTTATTGGATATTTTATTTATTTACATTTCAAATGTTATTCCCCCTTTCCAGTTTTCCCTCCACAAACCCCCTATCACACACACCCCTTCCCCTGCCTACATGAGGGTGCTTCCACACTCACCCACTCCTGCCTCACCACCCTAGCATCCCCCTATGCTGGGGCACCGAACCTCCACAAGACCAAGGGCCTCTCCTCCCATTGATGCCAGACAAGGCCATCCTCTGCTACATATGCAGCTGGAGCCATGGGTCCCTCCATGTGTACTCTTTGGTTGGTGGTTTAGTCCCTGGGAGTTCTTGGAGGTCTGGTTAGTTAATATTGTTGATCTTCCTATGGGGCTACAAACCCCTTCAGCTCCTTCAGTCCTTCCCCTAACTCTTCCATTGGGGTCCCTGTGCTTAGTCTGATGGTTGGCTGTGAACATCTGCATCTGTATTGGTCAGGCCCTGGCAGAGCCTTTCAGGGGACAGCTATACCAGGCTCCTGTCAGCAAGTGCTTCAATGTTACTACACATATCTGAAATGCATTCATTTCTTACTCTGATGAGTGTTCTCTCTCTCTCTCCCTCTCCCTCTCCCCCCCTCTCTCTCTCTCTCACACACACACACACACACCACACACACACACACACACACACACACACACACACATTTGTATGTATAAATGTACATTTGTGTTCAACCAAGCCAGAGCATGTATGGAGGAGAGAGGGCAATTTGCAGGAGTTCGTTTTCTTCTACCTTGTGGGTGCTAGAGATGTCTTCAGGTTGTTAGGCTTGGCAGCAAGTGCCTTCAGCACAGAGCTGTCTCTCAAAACCAGGATCTATTCTCTAACAGTAGTTATCTGTCTCTGTCTATCCATTCAATCTACCTACCTCTCTGTTGCTATATAGAGCTATGTGGTCAAATTGTTTGAACTGATTTTATTTAAGAACCTTAACAAAGTAAGTCGCTTAGTACTAATAATTACAAACAATCTTCTGGCTCTTCTAGACAATGGTGTCCTTTGTGAATGACAGCTGTCACTCTCCTCTCTGGCTTGTGTCTTGCTTTGCTATGCTGCTTGAGGCCTCCAGAGCAAGTGAAAAGGAAGCTGGGAAGCTGCCGTGTTCTGTTCCTGAGTCTCGAGAGAAAGGTTTCAGTATTTCTCTATCAAAATTAAGTATGATGCTCATATCCTAGCAGTCTGGAAGCTGAGGCCGGCATCGTGCCAGGAGGTCAATGCCAGGCATGGAGCCTGTAACCCCAGCACTTGAGAGGCAGAGCAGGCAGGAGGATCACGAGTAAAAGATTTTGGTCTAATTTGTAGTGACTTTGAGACCAGCCAGGGCTACCTGTGACCCTGTCCTTTTTACACCATACAAACAAATATACAACCCCAAACAACAACAACAACAACAGCAGCAACATACAATTCCAAGCTTAAAAAAATAGCAGGAATAAATAAGGACTTTGCATCGTGAGGGTCACCATTTTGCCCTATTTGCCTGTTAATTTTTCTATGCACGTATATATATTCATAACATGTACTGCTATGCAGGTGCTGAGTGAGTATTTGAGAGCGAATACAAGACAGCAAGTTTCTTTGGCCTCAAGCACACACTTCTTAAGGTCAAGACAGTCTCCTACAGTATACTTGGGCATGCCGGCATTGCTACCTGACTACCGTCCAATCCTCAGCCCTACCCGAGCTTTGTCAAGTGCCCCAGTCTTGTCCTTAGAGCTGTTTTCTCTCCTAGTCCAGGATCGCAGAGCGCATTTAGTTTTTGTGTCTCTTTAGTTTCCTTTTCTGTGGAACAGCTCCTCAGCCTTTCTCTGATTCTCGGCCCTGGTGTTTTTGAAGAGAGCAGGCAAGCTGTTCCGTAGAATGTTCCTCAACCCTCTGATGTGTCCTCTGAAGGTCTCAGTCATAACTTTGTCACAGGAATAGCACTGAACTGACCCCTGTCCTTCTCAGGACAACCTATTAAGAAGCAGGCGGCGTTAAACTATCCCAGGCCTGGCAATGTTAGTTCTAATTATTTCCTTATAAGACAACGTCCACCAAGTGTCCCCAACAAAGCAGTCACAATCTGTCCTTTGGTAATTAAACACTAAGGTATAGAGGAATGCTTCTAAAATATGTAATGATTCTGCCCCTCATCAAATGCGACTCCTGGCTTTTGTTATCCACGAAGACCGTTTCAAATCCCACTACTATTCCTATGTTTCTTATCTGAAATTCCTTCAAGAAGTTTGCTTGATGTAACTTCATGTGTTTGCGTATTCATTTGCCTAAATTACTCATGCCTATAGAGGCAAAGAATCTGGTTTTGTTCAGTGTATTATAGTTACTTTCTAATTGTCTTTTCTTCTGTCTCCTTGACTGACGATGTCCCTCTTAGGCACGGGTACCTGAACTTGATCACGTGGTTCCCACTTCCTGCCACTGTTTGGGGAGTTGGTGTAGCCTTACCGGAGGAAATACATCACAGTGGGTGGGCTTTGAGGCTTTATAGCCATATTGCATTTCCAGTCAATTCTTTCTACTTCCTGCCTGTAGGTAAAGAGGAGATCGCTCAGCTTCCTGCCACCATGTTTACCCCACCGTGGTGGGCTCTCATCCCTCTGGAATTATAAGTGAAACTAAACTATTTCTTCTTCAAGTTGTTTATGAACATGTGTTTTATCACACCAACAGAATAGTGAGTAATACAGCCACCAACCATTAGGTTTGTGAGATGAATTCTCTGGGCTGATTGTGGCTTGGGGGCCCGCCTACAGTTAGACAGATATGCAGCTGGTGTCATACTGCAACTGAAGCCCATCCAGCCAGAGGCAGGCCCTAACACAATAAAAGTTGCCCTCTCTCAAGTAAGAAGGCATTATCTTAGCAGGATGCTTCTGAATTCGAGCTGTATCCCATCCTTGGTCTCCAGCAAGCTAGGTGACTCCATCAGACTTTAGACTTACTAAATGGTCACAACCATAGGAGAGAGTTCTTGAATCAACTCTTTTCCTACACACAGACATCTTATTGGTTGTACTTCTTCTAAGGATCCTGACTTATACATATTCTTCCAGGCAAAAGCCAGTTCTACAAATCGCTGAGCTTAATATCTGTGTCTGTGTGAGGCTGCTAGGGGACCACACTCTTGAAATACTGGAAGCCAACACCTGATCATTTACCAGGAGACAACCTTAAATACACTAGAAGACTTTACTCCTTCCTCCTGGGTGAAACATCTGTGACAATTTACAGTTTCCTAAGATTTTACAATGGATCAAATAGCCTCTCCTCCAAAAGTCTTGCCTTTTGCCTCAAAATGTAATTTGACATCTTTTCCTTCAAAGAGCTTGATCTGCAAACCCACTCAGGTCTACCACGTCCCACCGAGGCCGGCCAACTTCCCAGTAGGCAGCTGGTCCTTTGGGCTCACCTTTCTCCTCTCATGTTCTATCACAAGCAGGAAGCATTTGTTGGGGGGACATTGAATATCCTGCCTGCCTGACAATCTCCTCAACTTACCTATTTCATCTGGTAGATTTTTCTCTTCCTTGATTCATGACAAGAGCCAATATTGGAGAACTACCCTCTTTCCCAGATGGAGGGTCCTCTAGCATCTAACTTCTGATAACATTTTCCCTTCTTGCTTGGCAAGAGCCTCCTGAGGGCTCTTCAGGTGACAACTACTCTTCTCCCAGAGGCCCTTCTGCAGCCAGCAGCATCTCTTCAGAGCCCTTCCTGCTTCCTCTTCTTGGTGACATTGGTCACACTGTCCCAAAACAAGGTTTTCATGTGACAACTTATGAAGTAAGATTGCCTATTGCTATGCAACACACCACCACAAAATAGCACTTAAGACCGAGCATTTTCCAGGATGCCTCAGTGTCTCTGTAGGTCTGGTATTTGGGGAGGGTACAGTCAGGCAGCCTGCTCGTGCGAAGCTGTTGTCAGGTGGTAGCTGGCATGACATTATTTTTCCTCCACTCAGTCTGGGGTCTCTCACATGCTTCTCTTGTACGGACTAAGTAGGCCTTAATTATAGCGCAGTGACCTCAGGAAACTTAGTCTCCGTGGGGGTTCGAGCCCCTGCATGTGTGCTCTAACTAGCACCGTGGAGTCAGTCCACTTTTATGATCAACCTCAGAAATTCTATATATAATTTCTGCCAATGCGCCCCACATTCAAGGGTAGAGAGCATAGTTAAAAAAGAAAAAAGACATCAAATACTGTGGTGGCTATCTTTGGAAAACATCAGTAACTTAGCACTATCTCTTTTTGTCTTTGTGTGTGTGTGTGTATATGTGTGTGTGTGTGTGTGTGTGTGTGTGTGTGTGTGTGTGTACCCGTGCACATGCATAAGGGGAGGCAAGAGGAGAACCTCAGGTGTCGCTCCTCCGATGCTGTCCCCCTTGTCTTTTCTGACTGGGTCTTCACAGTTAGGCTAGACAAACTGGTCAGAGAGCCCTGGAGATCTTCCTGCCTCTGTGTCTTCCATGTCAGGGTTACAGGCTTGCAACACCATGCCTGGCCTTCTCGGTAATTATTTTAAAACATGTTTCTAAAGAGTCAGACCCTCGTGTTTGCACAGCAAACACTTTGCCTTTGCTATCTCCCTCAACACACACACCCTATCCTTCTTTCCCTCCCTCCCTCCTTCCCTCCCTCCCTCTCTCCCCCTCAAAGATCAAACTAGTCAGTGCATCCTTTGTAGCTAGCAGGAATACACTGTGGCAATGTCTCACTTCTCACAAAGCTGCACCCCAGAGCCACTGATTCTTTTCCTTGTTGGTGCTGGAATCATCCATTCCTCAAGTGAGTCTTCGTTGAGAACTCTTAGGTACTAAGAGGCTCAACTGCAGCGTCATGCATTACTGCTCCTGGGCTCTGTTAGCACAGAGATGTGGGAATGTTACAATAGCCCTACCTCCGCTCCAGCCTTGCTGACACTTCCCACTCCAATCCATCAGCGAAGGGTGCATCCTAGACCGTCCTCTTTCCGCAGCTGTCACCTTCTTCCTCAACAGTGACAAGCCAGGCTCTCCTCACACCCAGTTACATTTTCCATCTGTTGTTGAGGTCTTACATTATGGGTGACAGAAGGAAGTCCCCCCTATCACAGAATGGATCAAATGCCTTTCCGACATGGATGGGGGCAGTCACATGACTTTTCTACTAAAAGTGGTGTGATGAAAGGCACAGAGAGATAATCCCGTGGCAACCAAGGATGCTTGAGACAAAATCAAACTGTCATGAGTTATCTTTTTTTTTTTATTAGTCTGCAAGTTTAGTTCGTTATTTTATGCATAGGGTTTTTATAGCTATGTTAATAACTGGCTTTCCCTTCCATTTTTATTTTTATTTTCATTTTTATCGTTGAGATGGGGACTCATTAGGCAGCATAGTTGCATCCTCCTGTCTCAGCCTCCTGAGCGCTGTAATTATGGGTGAGCAGTGCCACACCCAGCACTCACGCCATCCTTCCTAAGGCTTGGCCTTCAGGTTTCAGTCAGCCTTGCAAGGGCACACGCTTATTCTGTAGTCTAAAACTTGAGACAGGAGTTAAATAGGAGCTCATCCAGTACTTGATGGAAGAAGTCCCTGGGCCATTATCTATGCCTGCTGCCTTCGTGGTGGTAAAATTCACAATGATTCCCTCATTAATTACTAGAATGGCTGAGTTTTTAAATTTTTATTTTTATTATTACCTTTTGAGGTTGAGACTTTTTAAATTACAATTCTCCCTTCCCCTTCATCCCTCCAAGGACTCCCATGTTCCCCTCCCCCTCCCTGATTATCTTTAAGTTATTGCATGCATGCATATATATGCATGTGCACACACACACACACACACACACACACACACACATATATTCCAAATATAACTTGCTGCATCTATATAATGTTACTTGTATGTATGTTTTCAGGGCTGACCATTTGGCACGGGACAATAAATTGGTGTGGTTTTCCTTGGGAAGGACCCCCCTCTCCCACTCCCAGCTTTGTGTGGGGTTGAGGCCTCGTGGGCTTTCCTCACACAGTTCACTGGTGTTCTTGCTCAGCTCATGTTTGGGCTGTCATGTTTGGTGAGACTTTACAGGTGTAGCTTCTGATATCACTAGGACATACAATCTCTCAGCAAACTCCCTGTTTCCCCGAGGGCTCTTACAATCTTCCTAGCCTCTCCTTGGCAGCGTTCCCCGAGCCTTAGGTGTGGGAGTGTTCTAGAGTTGTTTCCATTGGGACTGGACTCCACTACTCTGAATATTGATGGACTGTGGTTTTCTGTAGTGGTCCCTGTCTGTGGCAAAGAATGTCATAACTTGTTTATTATGCGTATGACTGGGTGTGGATGTGTGCACATGAGTGCAGGGGGCCCATGGGAGGACAGAAGAGAGCATTGGGTCCCCTGGAGCTGGAGTTGTAGAAAGCCGTGAGCCCCTAATGTAGACACTAGGAACCAAGCTTGACTTCTAGAAAAACAGTTCCTGCTCTTATCCACTGAGTCACCGCTCTGGCTCCATAATCAGGTTTATTTTTATTTAAGTTGACAGATTGTTTTTTCCCTATGAATTGGACCATTGGAACTCTCAACTGTGTTGCCAAAACAAGATTCTGTTAGAATGTTTATTTTTAGATTCAATTATTAAATTCCCCTTTTGTCCTTGGTGAGTGTATTCTCTTCTCTTTTCTCAATGATCATTGCCAGACTTTTGCTGGTTTTAGTTTTTTGGAAAAAATCAGAATTTGGCTTCTCTTGATCCTTTCTGCTATTTTTTATTATTTTAGCCACCCTTTTCATGGTGTATTATTTATTCCCTCTGGCTCACTGGCTTTATTCTAACAGTATTTTTCTAACTCTGTGAGTAGGATATTTAACTCATCAAATGTTGTGCCTTCTTATTCTAATGGAGCTATTTAAAATTATGTAATAGTTTCCACTGCAATTATGAATCTGTCTACTTTCCTTCATGAAGAGGAGACTTTATCTTTGCTGGGCTGCCTACCTTGATGAGCTTACTGGATTAAGAATGCTCATGTTCCTGGGAAATTGATTATTGTCTAGTGATGCTCCCCCATACCCCTGTGATAGCTGGACAGGAACCAGGGCCCCTCCTCAGCAGGTACCACTGAGTCACCCTTGGCCCTGGCAAGCATCTTACTCTCCAGCAAGGCCCCGCGACTCTTTCGTCTCTCTTTGATAAGATAACCAGCAGGCAGCTCTGGTGGTTTAACTGTAATATTCTCTTCCATTCTTTATTTCTAGGTTTCCATTATCTTTGTATATTACTTACTATATATAATTACTGTCAGGGACTCATCTTAGGGCATTGTGCATGCTGAGCCAGGGGTCTGCCACTGGCTATGCCCCTAGTCCTTATCATTTAATTCTATTTTTATATATGGTTATGGCATTTGTGTATGAGCATACACATATTCACATGTGTGTGGATGCATGCATGTATATGTTATTATGTGTCAGTGCATGTGAGTGGAGGCCTGAGGTTGACATCCTTCCAGATCATTCCTTGATCGCTCTCTACCTTGTCTATTGCGTCTGGGTCTCCCACTGAAATTGGTGTTTGCTGCTTCAGCTAATCTACCTTACTAGCTTGCTCTAGGATCTTGTCTTTGCCCTTTGGTTTGCTGGGAGTGTAGGCAGGCCCCTATCCTTACCAAACTGGTTTTTATGTGGGTTCTAGAGATTTGAACTCTGGTCCTTACTCTTGTACCCTGACACACAAATATAGAAACACATATGCACATGCGTATACATACAGAACGAGGGGCGGAGGGGAGAGGGAGGGGAGGGAGCTCCAAGCACCCACATGGTGGCCCACAACTCCCTTTAAATCAATCTCTAGGAGATCCTACATGCACTTCTGACCTTCATGGGTATCTCCCTACATGTAGCATTACACACAGAGAGACACCCATAAATAAGTCTTTAGAAAATATCTCTGGACTCTGAGGCTGGTGAACGCTCCGATGATGAGCACCAGGAGGGGGAAGCCCTGCCACCATGGGGGCGAGCACAGCCATGCTGTGTCCAGAGCCCGCTTAGACTTCGGACGTGTGCTTCCTCGTTGGGCTAGTCTTGACTGGTATTCTTCATAACAAAAAGAGCTGGAATCACATATAAAACACTTCTCGGAGTTCAGCATGTTGTTCTAATGTCTGATCAAGCCCAAAGGGATCCTGGACACGCCAGAGTTTATAGCCAATACAGGTGGCCTGGGCGACACCTCAACCTATACCTGGTGTATGAATGGAGAGGGCCTTACTGAGGACTGAATCCAGTGGCCCAGGCTGATTCTATGAAGTTGATGACAGAACTCTATTGTACGCCACTTGGTGTCAGAACTGACCTCTAAAGGGCTTTATTCTCTGAGTGAGGACCATTGCCCCAAAATGGGTCTTCTGCACCCTTACAGCTCTCAGGGAAACCAAAATCTTCTCATGAAGTCCAGGCAAGCAGGACAGAAAGGGAGAGTCATAATCATGGGATAAACCCACCAGTGCTGACTCTGGGTGCTCCCTATACTGGCATGAGCAGACAGAGAACTTTAAAATTACTGTCATTAGTGAGAGAGGGAGAATGGAAACGGATAATTGGAACCGATTAGAAAGAATCAAATGGGCACTCCAGAACACGGAACCCAGCCCCTGGCTTTGAGAAATTATTGATGAGACAACATGAAAATGGACATTTTGAAAACTAAAGGTTAATTAATGTAAAGATGCTGTTAAAGGATGGCTGAGATATTTCCCCTGTAATTTTCAATTGCTGTAAGTGAGAGAGTCACCTAAGGTATCCTGTCTCCCACGTGGCAGAAACAACAGCCTGTGCAAACAGTCCCAGAGTTTTGACTTTATTACTCCTCTCCCCACATGGCGGATAAATGTGATTACCTAGCGGGGATGAAAGAAAATAAGTTGGCCTGCTTTAATCCACCGCTGCCTGGACAAGGCATCTCAGCAAGCGTTCCCTGAGGACCCCCTGCTTCCCATCACTGCAAGCATGGAGACGGACAGGACCTCCACCCCAAACAGAACCACATACTAGCCAACAGCAAAGGACAACACAAAAGGACATCTCATCTTTGGATGCCAGCTTTGAATCTTGGGATATGTCTGTTTCAATAGGAGTTACCACAGAAGGCAGAAAACTAGTGAGGGGCCATGACAGGGGCTAAGGTGGGAGTTAGAGGGACTTCAAGTGAAGCAGAATAGGGCTCAGGTGGTATTAAGGGGGAGGGAGGGTAAGGGAACAAGAAAGGTTGGATTGAGTGGGAGATGGGAGGGCAGGGGAGGTAATGAGTATGGGCAGAGGTGACTGAAGACCTTTGAAAATGTCATATGAAAACCTACGATTGTAGAAGTGTCCTAAATATGTATTCATATATATAAAAATGCTCCCTTATAGCAGGGGGGCAATGCCCCTCCCAGGAACAAGAGGCCATCAAATAAAAAGCCCAAGATTACCCCTATTCAAATAGTCAGTGGGGACCTATAGACATCGTCCCACTACTAAGGGTTTCCTCCAGAACTACTTGAAGGTAAGACCTTACTGCTGAAGATACCACATAGGACTTGAGTCATAGCGCATGGAGAAATCAAGTTGATGCTTACCACTGGCTAGCATTCTTAGTACTGTGAGGTACATGCTACAGGGAGAGAAAATTAGTCAACAAACTATTACCCAGCCGTAGACTCTGTGACCTACCATAATGACCGGCCTGGCAAGATATGTTACCAGCACAAGGTACAATAGTGGCATGAATGTCATGAGTGACCACTTGCTGAGTGGACTCTTAGCCCTTGAACCCATGCTTGGTATGGTTAGCTAGCCAAAACTCCAAGGCTAACTAAGTCATAGATTGCAGGGGTCTAATTATTAGGCTAAATAGATACAATAATAAACTTCCTCCTAAGTTTTTATCTTTATACTCATAGGTCAGTAGATCAGTGTGTTTCTCAAGCCTTTTTTTTTCTTTTCCTAGGCAGAGTTTTGCTATGTAGTAGACTGAACACATAGAGATCCACCTGCCTCTGCCTCCTAAGTGCTGAAATTAAAGGCAGCTTTATCACTGCTGGGCCAGAGAAGCCTATTTTTGCAATAGTTTAGTACTGAAATTCACAATAGTTAACATGCAGAGAATAAGAGACTGGAATGTTCAGCTCTACATGGGACATCTATATCATACCCTGTCCCCACAAGGCTTACAAAAGAGGAGCAGAAAGATTGTAAGAGCCACAGGTGGATGCCTGCATCGAAACTGTTTGCTAACATGATAGGGCCTTTGCACGCACAAACTCATAACAGCAGTGACTGCATACACAAGACTTGTCCAAGATTAAGTCAGCTAGAATTCTAACACGGGTGAGGAGATGCTTGTGCAGTCCTACACCTAGCCAAGAAACTATTGGCCAGTGATGGCTGCTGGAGGGGAGAAAGTTAGTTTTCTTCCGAGATAGATTACCATGCTCTGACATGCCTTAAGCCCATGCACATGAGTATCATGTAGACTCAGTGGGCGAAAGGGGAGGGGGAGGAGCATATGAGAACAGGAGGGAAAAATAGGGGGAATAGTGGAGGAAGCAGAGGGAAGGGACTGGGGATATAGTACAAACACATTATGCGAATGCATGAAGCTCCCAAACAGTAATAACAATCATAAATTAAAAACAACTCAAAACCTGGTCAGAAAAGTGGGATGATGCTATGTTAAGCTTTTCTGTATGAATTTAATCCACAGCTTTCCCCTGCAGGGTAGATGAAGTCATTACCATCATTTCCTAAAAGACTAGCATGGCCCAGATGAAGTTGCTTCCTCCCAGTGGCAAAACCAAAGTTGTAGAATGCTGTCCCTTGCAGTATGACAGCCACTGCCACCTACATTAGAGCATATGAAATTGCCCCTCAGAGCATCAGGCCTGGTGACACTCCCTGGTGAGGAGTTGGTAGGTGCTTATCTATGCATCTAGCCACACACACGCTCTTTACGCATCCACATTCCCAAGATGCATCTGAGAGTACACGGAGTATGAAAAGTTAAATGGGGTGTGTGTGCACGGAATTCCACCTCTACAGCTATGGTGAGTTGTGATCCAGAAAGGGCAAGATGTTTTTGTTTTGTTTTGTTTTGTTTTTTTGGTTTTTCGAGACAGGGTTTCTCTGTGTGGTCCTGGCTGTCCTGGAACTCACTCTGTAGACCAGGCTGGCCTCGAACTCAGAAATCCACCTGCCTCTGCCTCCCAAGTGCTGGGATTACAGGCGTGCGCCACCACCGCCCGGCACTGGCAAGATGTTTTTGGTGATACAGCTGTTTGGGGGTCACCGAGGTTCCTGTAACCAAGTGAACCCAATAAATCCATTGGTTATTAAACCAACTGTCTCTGTTTGTTTGTTTAACTTTCTAGTTGCTTTAATAAAATACCACGTAGAAAGCAACCTAAGGAAGGAAGGGTTTACTCTGGCTCGGAGTTCAAGAGCGCAGCCTGTCACTGGGAAAGTCACAGCAACAAGAGCTCGAGGGAGCTGGCGACTGCATCCCCATCCAAAAGCATGAAGTGATGACAAAGGTTGATGCTCAGCTCCCTCTCTCCACTTAGACAGTTCAGGGCTCAGCCAGGGAACGGTGCCACCCACACTGGATGGGTCTTCCAAGTAAAGCAATTAAGATAAACCTCCACAAGCCCCGACAGAGGTGTGGCTCTCAGGCCCTTCTAGAGTCTGCTGACAGCAGGCACTGACCCTCACGCTGGCCTTGCGTGGAATGTTACTTTTGTCTCTACTCTGGGTCTTATCTGGGGCAAATAAGACTTTTGTTTTGTATCTCCCTAGCACAAGTTCATGCAGGATCCAGTGAGTTGGATCAGAATTCAGAATAGCTGCCTCCAGAATTTGGGAAAGCTGTGCCCCACCCCAAAAGGAGATTGATTGGAGATTATGTGGGATCACGGTGGGGAAGCAGGAGAATGGAACTGAGTAGCAGCAGCAGCTAGAAATACAGTCCAGTCACCACGTCCCAGGCTCAATGGGCCTTGACCTCTATGTTCTGTATGAATGATGATGCCGTGACCTTTTACCCAGCATGCCACATTACACGGTCATTTACATTCAGGAGGCTTGTCCCAAGCCACAAGGGCACTTCCCCCCCCCCCTTCTCTTTTATTTAAAAAAAAAAAAACAAAAAGTAAAAGAGAAAAAAAGGAGCTTAGGGTCCTTGTTCAGACACTGTTCATCTGGGTAAGCTGCCTCTCTGAACGCTTTTCTAATAAACCTCCTGGGTTTCATATTCAGCCTTTCACAGCAAAGCAACCAAGTAATTGGGAATGATCAGTCCTAGAGACAAGAGTGAGCCACTGGAAGCTGTTCGTAGCCCTGCTGGCCCCATTAGAGGCAGGCAGAGGGGCGCACACCAGCCTCTCGCCTCTGCTAATGACATGAGGGGGAAAGCGAGTGCAAGCAGGAGGATAAATCACAAGATAGCGTTTATAAACTCACTAATAAAGAATTAATGGGAACCCAATAATTACCAATTACGGAGGCAGGAGAAATAATAAAAACAATAAAATAGAAAGTGTACAAAGCAAACAATTAAGACTGTTTTATTAGAACAGCACTTGCAACTCAGCAAGCATTAGTTCTTGCCACACAAGGGCAGCGGCCGTGTGTCATACGCGTTTCGCACATTAGGAAAATGACACCGAGGGAGTCCATCAGCTCCTCCGAGCTCCAGGACACTCATGAGCCAAGATTCAAAGTTGCAGCCACAGTCACGCTTAGGCCGCAGTGCCACCTCTCATTACATTCTAAATCCGTGCAGGGAACCTACCATATGCAATAGTTTCCTAATATAGGTGACTGATTTTGGAGACGCCAAACACTATCTTTGGGACAAACACACTGATTAAAAATATGCTTCAAAATGCCTCTCTATTTTTTTTTTTAACCCAGTAAACTGAAATACATCAATTAGAACTATTCTAGTCTAGTGAGTCCTATAAATACGTATTTAGATGCAACGGGACATCAGTGGGAAATATCTTTGGAAAGTAATTACTTTCAACACACGTGGAGTGTCTTTTAACTGCTTAAGCTACACTCTGTTTTAAATTTGTGCAACTGACATAAAGAGGCACACATAATTAATTACCACACCCAGTGCTTGATTGCAAATCTCTTGCCTGGAGTGAATGTATCTGGATCAAGGGCTTAATAACAGAAATTAAGATAGTTGGATGGAGAGACTAAGGACCCACTTCTAGACACCAGGGCTCTCGGATATCTTCGAAGGGGTGAGGAGCAGGTATGGGCAAGACCCCGCCTCTGAGGTGGGGGCGGGGATAGGGGTGGGGGTGGGGGTGGTCGTCTTGCTTTTCTCTTTCTGACATTGAGCGCTGCGCACTGGTGAGTGCCTGCTTTCAAGTTTCCCTCTGACTTCCATGCCATGTTGTGGCACGTGTGTGCGTGCACAGACATAGACACACCACACACACACACACACACACACACACACACATACACAGAGAGTGTAAAATAAATTAACCCAAATGTTTCCTAAAGCTACACAGATAGCTTGACGAATGCAACTTTCCAAGGCTTTCCACGTGGCTACGCTTCTTTCCTGAACTGCATCCGGCTCCTGCTATCCATATCAGAGACGCCTAAGGGAGTGTGTGTGTGTGTGTGTGTGTGTGTGTGTGTGTGTGGACTATGTCAGACAGGTCAGAATGCACATCTGGGGACAGAGCTGTCTCCAGTGTGGTTTTTGCATGTTTTTGCAGGGTGCTATGTAGGCTCAGAATCATTTTGAATAATATATGCAAAATGTTCCCCTTTTTAATGGCAACTCATTCAAATTAAAATTAAAAAAAAAAAAAGCTCCTATAGGTCGATAATCCAAGTCAAACAAAATGCAAAATTGTAGGCTGTGTCTCACTTGCAGACTACCTTATGTTTGAAACAACTATGGAGTGGGAATCAGACTCAGGCCTTGGAGAAGCCTGTGTTTGCTTCGGAACAGAGGCCTTAGAGAAGACTGTCTGTTTCATAAACTGGAAGATCTAAACTGCCTCAGCAGAAGTTCAGTAAGTTGGCAGAACCTAAAGTGAGTTTGGAGTATTCACAGGAAAGTGGAGATAGAGCCCTAATGGTGGGGTTTGTTTATATTAGCAGCCAACAGGAATGCCACGTGTGTGCAAAGGACTCTCTTAGTCCATTGAGTATAGCAGAGTTCAGAATTCCCATCATCCGTAAGGCTGTAGTGATTCAGAGCACTGTGGCAGGTGAGGACAGAGGAGAGAGCTCTCAGTTCATGGCAACAGAGAAGCAAAGAGGGAAAAGGGGACAGAGAGAGGTTGACAGGGGCTCAAACACAAACTTAGACCTCCAAGGTTCTTCTTCAGTGATGGATGCATTACATTACTCTAGCCAGGTCCCTCCTCCTAACAGCTCATCCAGCTAGGAAGTCATCTACAGATTGGTTCATTTGATGAGGTCAGGGATTCATTATCCAGATACCTCTTACTAGTGCCACCAGCTGGGACCAAACTATAGCAAATACATGGACCTCTGGGAGGGTGGCGCTTCATATCCAATTTATGGTAGGTTCAGGAACCTTCCATCTGCTGGAATGGTACCATAAATGGCATTGTCCACGGAAGGCATGGTTGCTACCATTCCTGGCACTGGGCAGGCTGCTTGGCTGAAAGAGCACAGCTATGAAGACTGGCTATGGGGCTGACCTTTGGAAACCCGGGGTGTGAATCTTCCCAGAGTGCTAGGCACACCTAACATTTCCCCAGGTCACCTAAATATGGTTGGAAGCTGTGGGCCTGTGTCTGTCTTCCTTCATCTTCAGCATCTCCAATCTCTACTTCCTGCATCCATATCCTAACGGACTCTGCCATCAGGCATGGATGCACTCCGGAGTAAGAGTTATCTAAAGCATTTGGTCCTGAGATGGCTTCATCTGGTCCTCTCCTGAGACAGTCCGCATGGAGATGTGGGATTTGGACAGATGGGTCAACCCTGGACAGTTCTGCCTGCAGAAATCTCTTGGGGAAGAATCAATGCTTTTATTTCCTAAACACGCAGCTGCTACTGAGCTTATTAAACAATAACAAGTAGAAATAAAATGTCACAGTTCCCACTTGCTTGTCTTGGAAATGTGTGCCACATCCAAAAGTTACCTGCTGTTTATATATGGCTTCCCTTTGTCTATGTTCATCAGGAACCCTGCAGAAGGGGCAGGTAGGATGGCTCAGCGGGTAAAGGCATTACCACCAAGTTTAATGACCTGAGTCTTTGATCCCAGGATCCACATAAAGGAGAAAGGAGAGACCCAGCTCCACAGAGTTGCTCTCTGACCTTCACATGCGCATTGTGCCATGTAAATCTGAGTACAAATGCATGAGAATGCACACACACAAAATCAATAAATGCAAATTTTTTAGAGAGGAGGAGGAGGAAGGAGGAGGAGGAGTAGAGGAGGAGGAGGAGGAGGAGGAGGAGGAAGAAGAGGAGGAGGAGGAGGAGGAGGAGGAGGAGGAGGAGGAGGAGGAGGAGGAAGAAAGGAAACCTTATGGAGAACCATCAACAGGCCTGGCTGTGAGAGAAGATGGGGAACTGAGCTCTGAGATTCATGGGAGAATCAGGACCCTGTTCCTGGCCTCCACCAAGTACCTGTGGATGCCTGGTCATGAGTTCAAAGTTAAGGGTCTGGTCTCCAGAACACAGGGAGCTGCAGAAATGTCCATCTTGGGAGCATCTGGGCTTGGGGGTTACTAATGTGTCTGCTGACATGGGACAATAAAGGTTGGTTTATTTTTCTGTTTTTAAATTTTAGTGTGTATGAGTGTATGAATGTATGACTTGCACCACATGTGTGCCTGGTAGCCATGGAGGCCACAACAGGGTGTCGGATCCCCTGGAACTGGAGTTGCAGGCAGTTGTGAGCCTCCATGCGGGTGCTGGGAACTGAGCTCCGTGGATCTGAACTGCTCAGATCTGCTGCCAGAAGGGCAGGTGCTCTAACCATGGATCTGTCTCTCCAGCCCCAGTGAATAGTCTGGGCTCTGTTTTAAACTGTCATTATTTCAAAATGGTAGGTCATGTGGCACATGTATGCAACAGGCACCTTGAGTGTGACTTGACTCTCCTTTTGGATATCCTGATTCCACAAGTAAAGGATCATTACATTGACAGGTAAGTTCTTGCAGTATTTTATTTTAAAGAACGCCACCCCAAAGGGGTTTTGTTTGGTTGGTTTTCTAACTCTGCTTTCCTATTGTTTTGTTGTTGCTGCTGTGTTGTTTGTTTTGAGATACAATCTCAAGTAGCTGAGCACGGAACCCAACTCTCTTTAGCTGAGGATGACCTTGACCTTCAGCTCCTCTTACATCCACCTCCTATGCACTGGAGCTACAAGTACAGCCTACCATGGCTAGTGTGTAGTGCTGGGGACAGACCCTGAGATATGTCCCTGTCCCCAGCCCCAGCCTGTTGGATTTTAATTTATAAGCTTCCTCAAGTAAGCTTAATGAAAACACAGAACTGGATGTTATGAGCTGTATGACCTTGGACAAGTCCCTTGTTGTCTCTGAGCTTGATTCCTCTTCTAACACCAACGATAGTATCTTCACTCTTTCTAACTTAAAGATTTTCTTCAACACGTCAGAAGGAAGACGGATTCGGGGTTGATGAGATGGCTCACTGGGTAAAGGCACTTACTCCCAGGTAACAACCTCAGTGACCCACGTGGTAGGAGATGACTGACACTCACAGTGGTCCTCTGACTTCCACAGGATGCCGGGTTGGAGTACACACAAATAAATGAGTGTAGAAACAAATAAAAATGGGAAGGGAAGAGAAACCAGATAGCACTTCAGAGCAAAGGCAGCCTAGGAACACATCAAGATGTTATTTCAAATGTTTTAGAAGAGGGAAAGCGATCTTGTAGCCCACTTTTACAAACCTACCATCTTTAAAGACAAAGCAAGAGATCTGGTTATTTTCTGTACGGCTTGAGTGTCTAAGCATCAAATCAGATTGAGCCTCTGCTCTAATCTGCTCCTCTTGGCCATTGGACTCCCATCTTGTGTCTGAATAGCTTAGTAGCTCACACAAACGGTAGGACATCCCATAAAGCCACACTGGGCAGCGCTGCCTCCATCCAAAAGGAAATTCTAAAGTTAGTAGAACACGCAGGTTGTAATGTTCCCTTCCTCCCAAACTCTCTACCAGCCCTGTGTCTTCTGATATGTGGGGGTTAGGGGTGAGGGAGTGGGAGGAGCTCTGTTTGCTCCTCCCCTTGGGGAGCTTGGGGGCTCTGGGGCAAGCAAGGCTTACCGTCATTGAGAGCCCAGCTAGTCCACTGCCCTCCACCCTGCGGGCCTGTCATATGAAGAACAGAGTCCATGTTTGAGGTTGAACTTTGGGACAGAGTAATATATACACTGTCAGATATCCAAAGCAAATGCATTTTCCCCAGAGGCCTCTGGGAAAACCATGGTTCAATTCTGTGACCAGTTTCCTACAGAGCTAATAAGTCTCAATTTCTCCCACCCAGTCTGTCTCTGTCTCTGTCTCTGTCTCTGTCTCTGTCTCTGTCTCTCTGTCTCTCTGTCTCTCTGTCTCTCTCTCTCTCTCTCTCTCTCTCTCTCTCTCTCTCTCTCTCTCTCTCTCTCTCCAAAATGAGAGCGCATCAACCCATCTCAGAAGGTGTTTATAGGGACCGAATAAGGCTATTCTAGAAATGCTCCCATTAGAACCCTTCTTGTCTGCAGAATTGAAGGGAGAGAACCTTTTGTGCCCAGACTGTCTGAAACACGTGGACAGCATGAGCGGGGGCATGGCGGTGCGTACCTTCAGTCCTAGCATTCAGAAGGCAAAGGCAAGTTGGTCTGTTAGGCCAGTCCGGACTTCACAGGAAGACCCTGTCCCCACCTCCAGACCAGGCATGGTGGCCTTACAGATGCTCGTCCTACTGCTTTTTTTTGACTCTGAACTCAGGTTCAGGTTTGTAAGGCAAGTGTGTTTTCCCAACAAGCCGTCTCTCTCACCCCAGGGGGTTGTTTGTTGTTTCTGGCTTTTCTACTTCCATGTCCCAGCTGTCATTTAGGGAGTCACCTGCCTCCTGTATATGACACACAGAACAGGACACAGCTGGTGACTGTCCCCTAGTCCTCAGCCACTGGCTCAGGAGGCTATGCAGGAGACCAACCGCAGCACCACAGAGAAGCGGAGGCTGTGCTGCCTCTCCTCTGCTGCACTTGCCTAGTGAGGAGGAGGGTTGGCACTCACCGTAAGGGAACTCAGTCAGAGGGGTGAACTGAGGGCAAGAGCCAGGTCCCTGGGCCACATTCAAGTGTGCCCGAAGCCAGCAACCCCTGAGCCCAGATTGTCCAGTTACATATAAGTCCACCAAGTCATCTTTTTGTTTGAGCCAGTTGTCTCTTGTTACCTGACACAAGAAAGTGACTAGCGACTTTGTGCAGCGTTGAGGTGGGGGTGGGGGGTGGCGGAAGAGCATGGCCAGGGAGACCCTCTTCTATGACAGCCATACTTTAAAAAAAGACTTGAGACTCTATATGGTGGTGGATTTTGATTGTCAACTGACTAGATTTATAATTCCCTGACTTCAAAGATATTTCCAGAGAAGACTGACTGGGGACAGGCATCCTGTGGCCCAAGGCAAAGGCAGTTGCCTGTCTATGTTCTGCTTCTCTCTGGGCAATATTTCCATTGCAGCTGTGGCCATCTTTCCCTGACAGAGTCCAGGTTCTTTGGCTTCTTACATGAATTGGATTCAAGTAATTCTCTTGGACCTTTTGGGCCTTCTGGGGTATCTAGCTTGGTGGTCTGAGAAGCCTATCATATAAGCTGGTCTCAGTCTCTATTATATATGTATGTGTGTGTGTATATATATATTGTATATGTATGTGTATATGTATGTATATATGTATGTATGTATGTATGTGTATATGTATATATATTTCTATCATTCTGCCTTGAACAGAATATCCAGAGGGTTGTTCTACCAGGAAATGATATCCTTTCTACTGAGCAAATTCCACTCTATAGTCTCTAGTGTGAAGAGGTAGCCAGATATGGACACACAGGTAGCCTTTCTGTCTGCAGGAACTTCCTGTATCATCTCAGCAAACTCAAGCTACCAGGGATCATGGATCTTCATCTCTGTACACACAGCACCCTTCAATTACCTCAAGGAAACTTCCATTAGCAACCAATGACCTAGGAATTGTGTCATCTTTTCACAGACAGTGGTTTCTCCATCACCAGTACTAACTATCCAACATGGCTCCAGGACATTGCCTTTGGGGTAATGAGAGAACAGTCAAGTGTGGCCTACAGAGACAGGGGAAGATAGGAGTTGATAATCCTAGATAGGGGTAAATTAGCTCTGTGCATCATCGCACAGTGCCAACCGCACCCAGATATTACCCAAGCCCCACCACTGGCTGAACCCTTGGTCCCAGGAGGCTGTGGGTCTTCAACAAACCACTGATCCAGTGCCCACCCGCTTGCTCATTTCCCCAGCACATGGCCCTAACTTCCTGGAGACATTGAGGCAAGGTCTTCTCTTCTAGAGTGAGGTCTAACATTACACACCAAGCCTCTATAAGCAGGCCTGAAGCAGTTCCAGGAACTGAATGGAATCCCTGGGCAAGGAGTACAACCCAACCAAATAGGATTGTAGAGAGACCCATGAGCAGGTTATAACTCATTGGCCCTCCTAAGTATTGTCACTTGACCTGGAAAGGCCCTTCAGGGTCACCCACCACTGCTGGTTCCACGGCTTGAGTACCCAATAAGACACATTGTGGTGCTCCCATCATAGCTGGAGGGAAGGGGGAAAAACAGCCAACTGCTCAGTTAGCAAGGCTGATAAATCATGAGAGAACATTGACAGCCTTGCTAATTTAGATGAGCTACTTCCTCCTTCAGCTTGGTCCCAGTTTGGACTCTGCTCGTGCCAAAGCAGAGAAATTAAAGATTTGCTAAGAGACAACTCGATCTGAAAATAATGAAGATGGCACAGGTTTGGGAGGTGGGGGCTGTTAAAAAGAATTTTTAAGAGGTAAACTAATTTTGATGACAGCCAGAGAATTAGGACATAATGGTCAGTTGGTTCTCTACTTCGTTTCCCAATAAAGAAAAGTGCTGGGTGACAATGAGACAAAGAGACAGAAATAAATGGTTCTTAAGTCACAGATAATTAACTCCAAAGGCTTGCCGATGGCACATTAATATGCTGGAGCAAACAGCTTCACGAAGCTCCAGTGCTTACAGAGAGGAGACCATTTCAAAGGTTGCTAAAAAGTAGAGTCCTGCTGTGGGGGCTAAGGAAGAAAGATGACAACTGTCAATCTTAACTTGTGTTGGATCGTCAAGGGAGTTGCAAATTCTGTGCAAGGACTTGGTAGGACCCATTGAATATCACCATCTCCCCCTTCTCCTGGACCTTGAGGGTTTGGGTCGTAATGATGGGACCTGGGGAAGAGCCCATCTCACGGTCCTTGTGAATCTGCAGTGGTTCATATCTTTGGGGGAATTGTGCTGGTTAATTGTTAACAGTCAACAGGACACAACCTAGAATGACCCAGGAAGAGTGTCTCAGTCGAAGAATTATTTAGATCTAATTGTTCTGTGGTAATATCTCCTGTGGGAGCTGTACTGATAATTAATTGACCCAGTCCACTATGGGCAACACCGTTCCCTAAACTGGACCCTGAACTGTGTAAGATGAAGAAAACTTCCTGAGTGAGCACGCAGGTAACAGGGGTGCATTGTTTCTCTTTGTTTTTGACTACAAATGTGGTGTAACCAGCTGTCCCAAAGTCCTGATGATGCAACTCCCCTATAATTATGACAGCAATTTGGAATTGTAAACCATAATAACCCTTCTTTCCCCCTATTATTTCTTTGGATCAAGGTATTTTATCACAGAAACGGGAATGAAAGTAGGACAGAAATCATTATCTATTTGACAATGTGACTTCCCACGAACTCTGGAAAGATATCCCTGGTCCTGGACCAAGGATTGTGATGGTAATTCCCAAGGATTTGCTCTATGAGCACCATATTTAAGAGATGGTTGTAGAGAGTGGAGGAATTGTGAGATGGTTCAGCAGGCAGCTTTGCCTGATGATCTGAGTTCAGTCAACAGAACCCACATGGAAGAGGGAGAGAACTAACGCCTGCAATTTGTCCTCTGACATCCGCAGGCTGTGGCAAGTGCTTGTGCATGTGTGTGCATGCACACATGTACGGACACACAATTATGCAAACACAAATAAAAAGCTTGAGTGTAGAAACCCTGTCCTTGAATAGACACCCTTGCAGCAGGCTTGCCTATTTCCCACCTATGTTAGGACAACTGGGTACAACTCTATCTGCTAAAAAAATGAAAAGGACAGTGTGCCACAGAAAAAGCTTATCTGCTGAGTCAAGAGTTTAAAGAGGCTGATTGCACTGTCAACATCTTTGAGCCCAGCATGTGTGTAGGAATGAGCAGTGCTCCAGTGTTGGGGAGTGAAGGGTTAGAGTGGGGGGAACTCCTCACCTAGCCTTGGATGAAGTCTGGAACTGAAAGGGACTCATTGTCCAAGAACTCTGGTTGGTTTTCTTTAAGTTCCCTCCATCTGCAGCCATTAAAGAAGTTAGTCCCCACCCCTAAAAAAAAATGCTGGAAGTTCATTCATCTGTTTCAGCCCAGAGTCAGCTACTTCACATTAGACTAAGACACATTATGCAGACAACTGAGAGATCCAGGAAACATCTGCTAAACAAAATCAGAATTAATGGCAAACACCACAAGGATCATGATATCTGAAGTTCCCCCAGATGCACAGAACAATAAAGGAGCCATTAAAGGCAGCTGTCAACTGGGAATGGATTCCAGGGGTTTTCAGGAAGCCAGGGTTCCAGTCTCCAACTCAGTGAATGTAGGCAGGTCCTGATTAGTTGGGGGATTTGCATTGCTAAGCAGTCTAAGTACCCAGAGCCACCCAGGATAAGGGTGACAGTCTCCCTCCTTTCCTCTCCTCTGAAGACAGCAGCAGCCTTGCCCTCCCAGGCTCCCTATTGTCTTGCTGGAAAGCCAGGCCCCCCAGCTGGCTAAGGCTGGAACACAGTAAGTGAACCATCCTTGGGAGGACCAGTAATATAACATGACACCCCGGTGCCCAGCTCCAAACTCAAGCCCCTAATCACAGCACAATCACAGACATCTGCAATAGCTTACAGATCACCTCCTGCCCTTCAGAGATAGCTGACAAGGGCTGAATTATCCAAGCCACTTGCTCCACGCTCGAGGGTGCTCCCGTGGCTGTAATTCAAAGAGATGGGATCAGTCCGAGAAAGTGCTGGTGTGAGTGGATGGGCTCTGGCAGGTACAATCAGCACCTGCCCTCTGAGTGGACAAGGGAGTGTCTCAGAAGGACCAGGGTTGGCAACTCCTCACTGTCAAGTTTCAGAAAAGGTTGAAATTAAATTTCGGATGTCTGGCGAGGGATGTAAAAAGAACTATGCCTCAAGCTAGGAAGACAGCTCAGTGGGCAGAAAATTTGCTGTGGAGAAGTGAGACCATGAGTTCAGGTCCCCATCATCCATGTAAAACGTAGGATAGGGTGTTGAGTCTGTAATTCCAGCGCTGCTGGACAGGTGGAGATTGAAGGATCCACGGAGCTTAGTGGCCACCTGGGTTCTTAGAGTTCAGCACTTTCTGAGTGTACTGTGTGCCCCAGCACCACTGCATTAAAGTACCACAAACCAAGAGGCTTCAAAAGCAGGAAATCATTTTTTCACAGTTCTGAGAATCGGAAGAAAAAAAAAAAAAATCAAAGGAGGGGTTGGCCAGACCAGTCTCAATCCCCTCCGGAGGCTCTAGGGAATAGTCCTCCCATGGCTCTTCCTAGCTAGTAAATCATGAAGATGAGACCAGGGCTCAAAAGGGCAACTTGTACTTAATTCAAGAAATAATTATCCTCACAAGGTCCTACGCAGGGTGATGGGAGAGAAAAGTCATCAGCCAGCTTACTCGGCTGTGACCTGGGAAAGCTACAATAGTAATCAGCCTGGCAAGACCCGTGTGTGATGGCGGCATGAAGCCCCACCACCTTATGATTTCCTCTAAGGCCTGTTCCATAGGAGAAGCTGTGTGGCTGATATCGTAAATCCAGCCAAGAAGTCATGGCTGGGAGCTCACAGGCCCTGCTATGTTGTTAAATGGACACAATGTCAAACTGTCTTCAGCTTCCCAAGGGGTAGGATCAAGATGTAGTTGTTCCTCTATACCCATAAATTGATGGCACTCTCAGCCCCCACCAGAGAAGTTTCTTTGTGCAGTGGACAGTGTTTAACACAGAAATTCATAACTGGTCAAAATGCAGAGAATATATGAATATGGGGTACTCAGCTAGAATCGGAACAGCTACACCGTAGCTCTTGTGCCCAAGGCTTAGGAAACATCAAGAAAGAGGGGCGGAAATATTCTAAGAGCCGGAAGTCAGAAAGGACTGGACACCCGGGACCAGTGCACTGGAACTCATCTCAGTTGTCGTTGCCTACCTGAGATCAAGCCAGTCAGCATCCAGCACGGAAGGGAGGGGCTTGCAACCTCCGACCCCTCGCATAGGAACCCCTGACCACTGATGACTGCTACGGGAGGAAGAGTCGTTTCCTTTAAGGACATCTGACATGTTGCCTTTGTCTCGGCAGATGCCGTCAGATCCGTGTGCATATAAGCAGCACAAATTGGATGCAACCATTTATGAGGGGAAAAAAAGACATCAGATTGAGGGGGTAGAGGTAGGGGTAGGTCTGGGATGGATTGGAGGGAAAGGGGTGAATACACTGTATGCACAAATGGAGTTCTCAAATATAATAATAGTCTATTAAAAGGGAAATACATTAAATGAATTATGGGTCCTGGCGTAGGATTGTGGGGAAGTTGGAGAGGACTAGAAGAGGTTTCTGAGTTCAGGTGAGGAGAAGGGTGGGTTAGCGGCAGGAGCCAAAGGCTTCAGGAAGGAGTCAGGTGCTATGAAGTAGAGGTGACTTGGGATGAAGCCCCAAGCACACAGGCCGCAGGAGCACTGGATAAAGCCACAGGCCAGCACCTCCCTGGTCCCTGCCCCTCTGTGAGTCAGTGTAGACGCCATCATCTCCCAGACTTCCGGCAGCCTCTCTCAGGCTTCACCACACAGACTTGGTCAACACTCCCAAAAGTCACAGTGGGGAACTGCCCTGGGTCAGGCGTCTGAGACATAAAAACCTCAGGCAGAGCTGGAGTCTGTGAGTCAGGTATAGAAATGAAACAAAACACACCTACATGAAAAATTCTCTTAGGTTCCATGGTCAGGAGGCTGCCGTTTTAGACTCAAAGTCCCTTCTGAGCACCCTGGACACTCCTGGGCTTGGAGAAACGAGCAGAACGGAACCCTTCTGTTCCAGGTCGAGCTGGAGCAGCATGCACGCCGCTAGACAATAATGACCTATTTTTATTGTTAGGAATAATTCGGTGAAATTTCCACAGCTCTATTATTATTTTTTTATACTAAATACTGTTCAGAAGATCGACCCAACCCATGGCAGTGGCTTCTCAGGTCTCCAAAAAACTGGAAATATCCTTCAAGGTCCCCAATCTCCCTTTCTTACTGCTATGTGACAAGCATTGACATCACGCTATCTCAAGAACTCTTAACCATTTGGCGTTGACATTAAAACAAACAAAAAAACAAAAAAAAACCTAAGGAAGACATCATTCGCAATAGGAGAAAACTAAGTCAGTGGCATCAGGAGAGATCTGCTAATAACAGCCCAAAGAACGTGTCCTCAGTCAGTCTCTGTGGCAGCTGCTGTGGAAGCCGGGCTATGGATGAAGACAGAATAGCCCATGCATGTCTGTTCCTTCCTGGCATACTCAACCTCATCCTTTGAGGAATTCTAAGCCCCGTAAGTTCCAAAGTATTTTAGATTTTTTTTGTCTTTGAAAAGAAATACACAGGTCGGCCCCCTAACTCCAGCCTAATCAAAGATGGTTTTCAACAGACAGACAGTAAGATTACAAAAAGGTTAAGTTCATATGTGATTCCTTCATGCAAATTAACTGCAGGCATTGTCAGCGAGAGGACAGCTTATTATTCAAAGGCACACAGTGCGTGCCGACGTCTACCCTCATTACAGCTGCTTCTCTCCAGCCGACAGTCGCTGTTCCCACTGGGAACATAAGTTTCAAAAAGAAACCCCCTCCCTCACGTTACCTTCATCCAATTTAATTTGCTATCAATATCCAAAGAATGTGGTTCAGCCTGTCAAAGTGGTCCCAAGGCCACTGCACACTGAGCACATGAGAGCCAGGAAGGTCACTCTAGAATCAGACTGCCAGGTCCTCTGGATCTGTGGTTTCAGAAACATACATGGCAGCCATTTATTTGGGTGTCTGGTATGGACAGCACTGCCGGGATGGTATCAAGCTCTTAAATGGCATGCTGGTATCACAGTTATCCAAGCTTCTCATTGTGGTCCATAACACGGAATCTAACTAACCAGGAGGAAGGATATGTTTGACTTAGGAAGAAAGCATATTTTCCTACCCCAGTATTACTCTTCTTGGAGACAGTACGATGGAGGAGAGCATAGTTAAGCCTAGAATCAAAGCCTACGTGCTAGACGGAGAACGCACTATGGTTTCTGACTTCATTTGCTCCCTTCTGTCCCCACAATAAAGAGATGATTCCACAAATGGCACAAAAGACATCCTCTCGTTAGAGACTAGCTGTTACTGAAAGTAAATAAAAGAAATTTCCGTTAGACGATTCTGAAATTGCCATCCGTACATGCTTACCTCTGAGACCAGAAAACAAATGTGCCAGAGGCCGGCTGGCAGGGAAAATGGAACATCATGGAATTGTTTTCAAAGGGGGAAATTAATTGGTTATTTCTATTCTGGCTTCGCCGGAGCAGTAAAAATCTAATCAGAAGCATTTTTCATAGTGGCTTTGCCTGCCCAACAATGAAACAAACTCCCCAAATTCTAAACCATTTTCCGTTTGTTTGTTTTGTTGTGATTATCATTAATGACTTCTGCTTGAAACCAAATGACTCCAAACGTCACCCCCAAGAGAGGGTCTCTCTTTCAGAGACCATGTGTGTGGTCTTGAGCCAGTGTCCTGGAGCTGCCCCCCCCCCGCCCCCCGACACTTGAAGGTACAAGCCCTTGTTCTCACAGGCAAACCCAGCCTTAAGTTCTGTGTCTCTTGAGCCAAGAAGCAGACAGCTAGCATGCAGGAAAGCAAGCATTTCAAAGACCAGGCTGCCATAGACTGGCATTCACCTTAGATTCAGCCAAACCACTTCCAAACTGTCAGCGCCGAGAATGACAGAGATGTAAGTAATTTTTTTCCTACCTTCTCTTCTTGTGACTTCAAAGCCTCTGGTTTCCTGAAAGAAAAGAGAGATGCGGTTTTGAAGAATAATTCATAGGTACAGAAGGTACAGATACTTGCAAATGACTCCTGTCTTGTTAGTTGTATTTTCTCCAAATAGTGAATCAAATAGTAAGGTCGGCAGTATGAGGTCTTCTAACCTCACACAGCATTTGTGCACATACATAAGTCAATGCACACACATACTTATAAACAACTTATTACTTTTAGGGACTTAGATTTTTAAAAATACATTATTGAGGATAGAGAGATTAAGAGTGTACATTGATTTTCAGAGGACCCCAGTATACCTAGGTGGCATAGTTCACTTGTAACTCCAACTCCAAGAGATCTGACATTCTGTTTTGGCCTCCTATGGCAACTGCACTTATATGGACATCCCTACCAACACCCAACACATGCATACACATAGCTAAGAATAAAATAATTAAAAATACATTGCTGGGCGAGAAATGGCTCAGTGGTTAAGAGCACTGACTATTCTTTCAGAGGTCCTGAGTTCAATTCCCAGCAACAACATGGTGGCTCACAACCATCTGTAATGGAATCTGATGCCCTCTTCTGGTATGTCTGATGACAGCTACAGTGTACTCATATACACAAAATTTTACAAAATATTTAAAAAATACATTGCTAGTCATACAATGTCTTCTTTATATGTGTGGCTTGGGCAGTCCCAAGTATTAAAAAAGACTCTGTCCCAGGGTGTGGTTCAATGCTTTGCCTCATATCTCAATGTGCTTGCAATGGCCCCAGAAGAAATGTCATGCTGTGTTTGATTATAGCCAATTCATAGTTTCTAAAGGCTCATGGACAATTTGGAGATTGAGTCTAGGTCACTGGGCTAAATTAAGCACTTTGGTTTTCCTAATCTAATCACAAGAATATTTTTGATGCCAGCTCTGTGCAGTAAAATAAGCAAACTATTTCAGAAACTACCCAGGTACCACAGGATGTCTGCATTAATATTCAGCCGAACGGGGAGCTTCAGAAGAAATACACATTACTGAGAAATCAAAGGGCGATTTGCCTTGATAAATGCCAGCATTTCAAATTCAGCTAGAAACAAGGAAAATTATTTTTTAAGAGAATCTTTGAACATGGCGCTGAATAATGGGCACATTCTCAGGCAGGGAGAATGGAGGGAGAGTGCGCCAGGATGGGGGGAGAGGGCAGGAGGGAGTGGAGCATGCTGAGGGAGTAGACAGCAGGCTCGGGGAGAGGAGGAAGGTCTCGGGGAGGAGAGTTAAAAGGGGGGAAAGGCTGGAAACACACCACGGCTTCATAACCGGTGTGGAGAATCGACAGCTCTCCAGAAATGACCAGTTTAAGATGAAAACCACACAGGAACTCGGCACTGTCTAGTAAAAGGAAACAACAAATGTGGACCTCCCCCTCCTCCCAAGATCACTCAACTACGCGGCACAGTCGAGTGATGTAGCATGGTCTCTCCCACCCCGGCATCCTCCTGTGGTTGGGCGACGGAAGCAACAACAGAGGTGAAACACAAGAGGCCACACTGGAACGTTTTCCTGCCTGTGGCGGTCAGCTGCCACACACCCAGAGTCACCTGGGAAGAGCCAGCCACATTTGAGGAATGAGCTAGCTCAGCGGCCTGTTGGCCTGTGCCTTGGGGGCTGTCTCGATGTTTAACTGATGAGGAAAGGGCCCCGGCCCACTGTGGGCTGTTCATGAAGGGACTCCGAGCTATACACGAGTGAAGAAGCTAACAGCATAAGCAGCAGGCAAGCAAGGCTTGTTGTCCGTTTCCTCTCTGCTCTTGACGGTGGATACCATGTGGCTAGCCGCTTGTGTGCCCGCCTGTCTCCTCTCACGGATAGACTGTAATCTGCGATTGTAAGTCCAACGGACCCCTTTCCTACTGGTTCGCTACAGCTAGGATGTTTTATACAGCAACAGAGATCAATCCGGGCCGCTCAAATGATTTCTCTCATGAGTGAAAAGCCCCAGCGGGGACCAGTGGGAGACCCGTGACACACAAGGTGGATAAACTAACAAAAGCACATTACTCGGCCATGTTGGATCTGCTGACGCTAGGAAACAAACAAGCATCCTGAATGCTGGCCCCTGTGGGGATCATCTGGTCAGGGTTCAGAGGAGTGACGTGGAGACAGGAGTGATGACAGAAGGTGTATACGCCCAAAGAAACGCCCTATTCTCTCAGGCTGTTCCTCAGCTTACTCGTGGCCCTGTCAGCTCCACCCCCTACACACCACCACATGTAGTATTGTGAATGAAGAGGTGGTTATAGTCAGTGCTTAGGCTACTGGGAAAGCCTTTCCCAAATTTGTTGTTGTGGTTGCCTGAGGCCCATGCATTAAGGAAAGCAGATGTCAAATAACGTGGCAGGTCTAGTCATTTCTTCAAGTCTATATTTGCTTCTTTTAGGAGTAGTAAGGGCTGGGAAGGTGGCTCACTAGATAAAGTGCTTGCCACCTAAACATGGGGACCTGAGCTTGGGTCCTCTGAGCCTGTGAGAATTCAGGCATGGTAGCGTGCGTTACATATACTTTTTGGATGAAAGCATAGCATGCCACATGGAAGGTGGTCACGGATAAGCTTGCAGGAGTCTGTCCTCTCCTCAGGCCGTCAGGCTTGGTGGTAAGCACCTTACCCACTGAGCCGCCTCACTGGCCCGGCAACTAATTCTTATACTGATGTTAAAACCAGCCACTCCACTCGACTAAACTTCCTATTGTTTGTGACAGTTTTCTTGGTGTCTTTAGGGATTCTTTTTTGCAGCCCTTACTGTGGTTTCACAGCCAATGAAAAGCAGCTTCGACTCATGGGCTTCTAACAGGCAAGCGAAAGTGATCTTCTGTCCTTAAGGCCTGTTTTCACTTCTGCCGTCTCTTGTCTTATTGTTAACTTCTTCCTTAACTTGATATTAAATTCTTCAAGCTGGGCGCTGTGGTACATACTTGAAATCCCAGGACTTGGGAGACTGAGGCAGGAGGATCACCACAAGTTTGAGGCCAGCCTGAGGTATGGCATGAGGCTCTAGCCCTACCTGCTAAAACGGGGAAAAAAAGGTGCAGACAGAGTGAGCGCTTTTAGCTGGTTTCTGACTCCTAAGAGAGACCCTTCAGAGACTCTCTATTGGAGAATCGAGTCTTTGGCAGAGGTATGTTAACTACACTAATGCAATCAATATACATTTCACTGAATTTCACGTAAACAATGTGCTGGGTACAGCCGCCTGCCCCTTACTCCTTTATTTACTGTTTCCCCTTGCTGTGTGCGGGTTGGAATGGAGCCAGTGTCTGTCCCACTCTTGCAGCCTGGGTACTGTAAAAGAACAGGTGCTTGATACATATTTGTTGAATAAAAAATAAAATAAAATACATATGTCTTGAATTTTATCAAGTGCTACTTCTGAATTTATGCAGATAATTATTTTTCTCCCTTAGCTTTATTAACAGAATGGCTTATAAAGTAGATGTTATTATCTTTCTGGAATAAGCTTTTCTAACTCACAATGTACTTTTGAAACCATGATCTTGGGAGCTAGAGAGATGGCTCAGCTGTTAAGAGCACTTGCTGCTTTTCCAGGGGGTCAGGATTCGGTTCCAGCACTCACGTGGAGGATCACAAACCATCTATAATTCCAGTCCCAGGGAGTGCCAAGGCTCTCCTCTGGCTTCCACGGGCACACGTGGTGCACACATATACATATAGGCAAACATCCATGCATACATAATTAAAATAAGTAAATACTTTTAATGTGATCTTGAATACTGTCTTCTGTGATTTTTAAGTATGTTTTATAGCAATTCATCTATGATTTTATATTTATACTCATCAGTAAAGTTGGGGCAACTATTTATAGATTTATAAAATTAAAAGACTTCTAGCTTTTTGTCATGAATTTAGAAGCTTTCCTATTACCTTGATATGATTGATATGATTTAAATAAAAGCAAAAGAGACTGGTGTGTGGCCCACATGGGTCATCTTAGCTCATGGGAGGAAGGAGAACAGGGTAAGATCTCCAGGCACAGCACTAGCTATAAAGTGAGACCTTGTTTTAGTTTTCAATATAAATGAGGTAGAAGTGAGATTACCTGATGTTTTAAGGTTTCTCACATTTTTTCTGTTATTGATTAAACTTAGAGAAGAGATTAACTTGTTGTTTTGGTCCATGGCCGGTTGATATTAAAATCCCTAAACCTCATTCCAAAGCTAATGGTAGAGCCAGGCTAGGGAATTAGAAGCTCTTCCAGGCTCGCAGCAGCTTGTAAACAGCTCCTCAGCAAGGTGGCTGATGGGAGAGACACACTCAAGTTTACTATTGGACAAACAAGGCTGGGAAACATCTAGAGAGTCTTCTTATTGGAGCAGGTGAGAATATACACATCGGTGGTAAGCCAGTAGCAATCCAGGGGTAATCCAGGGGTACGATAGAGAAAGGATTGAGAGGAAAGAATGGGAAAGAGGGGTAAGGCTGGCACAGAAGCAAAGTCAGAGCAAAGGGCAGTGTGGCCTTAGCTGATGTGGGAACTGTGCCATGGTGTGCTGACACTTGGGAAGTGTTCTGTGATTCTCAATGTTAAAATGTTATAATGGGGAGCCATTGTAAGACAACAGATAGTGGCATGCTATCAGGGCCAGTGTCCCTATTGTGACCCAATGCCACTGACACGAGTGCAGCTAACCCCACTAGGTGTCGGGGCATATTGTTCTACATATATCCTACTTCTGCTTACACATCAGCAGATACTTTAACTCAAGAATACAAGAGATAAAACTCTATGTCAATGACCAGATAGGCATGGCTAAAGGAGGCCTGAAGACCCACTCCTGGATATCCACCTATGCTACAGCAGAGATCAAGAAAACCACAGCGATAAGACCCTGCAGCAAAGGTGGTTCCCAGAACTTCAGACCATAGAGTACTGAATCTACACCCACAAACACGACTGTCCATAACAATTCCCTAGATGTAGAAGAAGGACCCGACATCCCCACACCTATGGAGAAGGCATAGGCTAAGGCTCTGGTGTAGCAGGCACTGTGCCAGAAAAAAGAAAAAACAGGGAAACTATACTACAAAATCCAACTAAAAATACATTCAACACATCACAGCAAGTTGATGTCCAAAGACACCACCAAGAGAAGGCTATCCCCTAAAATATCTTTAATACAAAATTAGAGGACATTCATGACCAACAGTCCCATAAATCTCATCATAGAAACATGGAAGGTGAAGGCAACATCCCTTATCCCCAAAGTCATATTCTTTAACAAAAAACACTAAGATACTGAAGTAGATGAAATGCCAGATAAAGAATTTAAAAGAATGGCTTTTGAAAAAAAATCTATAAATTTCAAGAAAATACAAGGAAACAGCTGGAAAAATTAAGGAATATAATGTAGAATACTATGGGTCACTCAATAAAGAGAGGTAGCAACAAACAGAAAGCTTATAATTGGAAAGCTCATTGAGTCAAATAAAAAACTTACTAAAACCACAAGTGAGATTAAGCAGAAAAGAGGATTTTAGATTTTTGAAAACAAAGATGAGAAATGAAGATATTCAAATAAGAGAAAATAAAATAAATTATGGGCAGATATATAAAAATTATGACATAATTAAAAGACCAAACTGGTTTTTTGCTATATTATAAAGTGATATACACTAAAGCCATACAAAGATATATTTACATGATAATATGTTTTTCCCCAAATCTTGGGAATGATATGAACATCTAGGTATAGGAGGTATTTAGACCATAACAGACACACCAGAGTACACAATGAAGAATACACACTGAAAATTTCAAAAAATAAGAAGAAACAAACACAACTCACTACATAAGTAAAAACCCAGAATAACTGTAGATTTTTAACACAAACTCTTACAATGGGAGCACATAGACGATGTACACCAAATCCTGAAAGAAAATAACTTTTAAACTACATTACTATAGGATGTAAAGTTGTTCTCTGAGCTGAGCAAGAAATAAAGATGTGCCAATATATTCATAATATAAAGGAATTTGTAATCAGCAAGCCAATGTTATAGAGAAAACTTAATGGAATTCAATATATTCAAGAGAAAGAATAAAGTTAGCATTAGCATACAGAAAAAAATAAACTCTAGTAGAAGTGGAGATCAGCAAGCAAACATTAAGGGGAAAAAATCCAACATTAGAAAAATAAGAAAGGGAAGGAAGTAGGATGTACCTTTGCTTTATATCTCTGAATATAAGTGACCTCAATTAAAATACATGAACTAGATGTCTAGATTTTTAAAAACAAGATCCAATTGTTTGCTGAATGCAAGAAACACACTTCACTGGCAAAGACATAGGCAGACAGTAAAAGGATGGGAAATAAGTCCTAAGCAAATGAAATCTGGAGAGCAGCAATTCCTTCTATCCCACAAAGAACACTCCAAGCCAAAATTACTAAAGCAGACATCAAGAAAGAATACTGATTATAAATATATATGCTCTGAATGTTGGTGTACAAAATTATAGTACACAAGTACTACCAGACAAAAAGGGCTAGATAGACTTCGATACACTAGTAGTGGCTAACTTCAGATCTCTTCTCTCACCAATGATAAGTCATTCAAACTAGTAATCAACAATGAAAACTTCAGAGTTGATTCACTGTATATCAAATAGATTCAACAGACATCTATAGAATGCTCTCCAGCACTTACAAAATATGCCCTCTTTCAGTAGCACATGGAACTTTCTTCAAAACAGATCATATTCCACATCCAGCATGTCCAGACTGCAGTTCACAGGTCATGTGCACTACATGCAGACAAGTAGATGAATGTGTCCCAACGCGAAATCATAAGCTTACTGAGATATTGTGAGGCATTTTTGAAGCTTTTTGTAACCTGATTGCTCATCCTTGCACATGAACTTTGTAGATTGCAATGTCATGTTGCTGTGTCAAAAGTTTAGACACTTCTTCAGTCATTAAGATTTAAGTACAAAAAATGGAATAATTTCTTGTGCCTTATGAAATAATAGGATAATGTTAGATCTCAACCACCAGAGAAATTAATACATATACACATACACACACACATACACATATATATACACATAAGGCATATATGGCATATACAAAGATGTTGAGATGGCAATCAGTAGGACACTGAAGAGATTGAGGAAGATTTTTTCCTAGATTCTAATGAAAATAGAAATATATCAAAAGTTGAGAGATACAATGAAAGCCATTCTAAAAAGTAAGCTTACATTATTTAAGAATGCCTAAATAAAAACAAATTCAGAGAATTTTTTTGTTTTGTAATGATATACCTCAAAATATTTAAAAAACAAAAATAAGCTAAACCTCAAGCACGTAGAAAAATAATAAAAATTAGAGCTGAAATAAGTGAAATGAATTCTGAAAGATTAAAAATAAAGGAACAATGACAAAGACGTTGTTCTTCAAAGAAAAACAACATTGACAAACCCAAAGGAAAGGTAACAAAGACTGGAATTAGGAGAATTGGGGTTCAAACAGGAGACATTACAACAAAATCCAAAATCCAGGAAGCATTAGGGATCATTTTGAAAACTTATGCTCTGATAAAGTGGCGTATTAGATAAAATGATTTTTTTATACATTGCCTACCAAAATTAAACAAAAAAGAAATAAAAACCTCCAGTGAAGGGGCTGGAGAGGTGGCTTAGGAGTTGACAGCAACCACTAGTTTTGCAGAGGACCTAGGTTGGGCTCTCAGCACTCACACGGTGCTCATGAACATTTGTTACTCCAGCTCCAAGGGATTCTATACCTTCTTTTGACCCCAGCAGGAATCATGAATGTTTGTTATATATGAACATACACACATATAGGCAACACTCATATACATGTAATAAAAAATCTTTAAAAAAAGAAATGAGATTTTGGAGAAATAAAGTTTCTGAACAATGAAAACCAGTCTTTGCTGCATGTTACAGCTACTATAAAAGTAATGACGCTGTTCATTGAAGTATTCCATAAAATAGAAAGGGTACAACTATTTTCAAATTCATTCTGTGAAACCATTATTACTTCAATACTCAAATTGGATATGGGCAAAACCCAAACTAAAACTGCAAACCAACATCTTTGATGAACATACATACATACATACATAAATCCTCACCAGATAAATACAAACTAAAGTCAACAATATGCTAAAAATATCACATTCTAGTTATTCTTGGAACATCAGGATGGTTCAATGTAGGTCAATAATAGATGTAAAATTAATCAAAAACAAAAATCATGTGACCAACTCAATAGATTCAGGAATAAAAAAAAGAAAATCCCTTGACGAAATTCAACATACCTTCAAGAAACTAGGTATAGATGCCTGTACCAGGGAAAGGACATATACAACTATCCCACAACCAACACCATACTGAACATGTAAAATATTTCTCTGATCTGGACAGTGATGGCACATACCTTTAAATTCCATCACTTGGGAGTCAAAGACAGGCAGATCTCTGAATTTGAGGGCAGCCTGGTCTACCGAGTGAGTTCCAGGACAGCCAGGGTTACATGGAGAAACCTTGTCTCAAAAAACAAAAAACAAACAGTCAAAAAAAATCTTTTCTCTAAAATCAGAAACTAAACAGTCCACACACTCACTATGGTTATTTAATCTACTACTTTCAGTACCAGGTATTTCTGCTTGAGCAACGAGGCAAGAATAGAAAAGGAAGATGTCAAGTCATCCCTATTTGCAAACAATCTGATCCAATACTTTCAGGACCCTAAGGACTCCACTAGAAACTCTTAGACTTTTTAAACGAATTCAGTGAAGTAGCATGATTCAAAGTTAACATACAAAATCAGTAGCTTTTAAACATACCAACAATGAAAGACATTCGAAAACAATCACTTTCATAAAAGCCTGAAAAATAACAAGATTTTTCAGAAATAAATTCTAACCAAGGACGTGTGAGATCTGTTAAAGAGAAATTATAAAATATGGATGAAAGTGAAGACCTTAGAAGACAGAAAAATATAGAAGACATACTTATTCATGGGCCAGCAGAATCAATATTGTTAACATGGCCATATTACCAAATGCAATCCATAACTTAGTGCACATCCTATAAAAATTCCAATGCTATATTTCGAGACAATCTTAAATTTCATAAAGAAGCATTAAAGATACATGCATACACACACATGTACACACACACACACACACACACACACACACACACACACCAGCCAGCTATCCAGCTATCAGCATCTGGTTCTTGGCAAAGGTGACAAAAACATCATTGTGGCAAAAGCATGTCCCCTTTAACAAATAGTGTTGGGGGAAACAGATTTCCACATGCAGAAGAATGAAACTAGAAATGGTTCTTCACTGGGAGAAGTCTGGGTAGGAGCTTGAGGCAGGAACCTGGAGGCAGGGACTGACACAGAGGCCTTGGAGGAACGATACTTATTGGCTGGCTCTCAGACTTGTTTTATGTTATCTTTCTGTACTCAGCAACCCAGGACCACCTGCCCAGGAGTGGCATCCCCCACAGTGATCCAGGGCCTTCTCCATCAATTAAGAAGCAGGAAAGTGCCTTACAGACATGGTTGAAGGCCAGTCAGATGAAGGCAATTTCTCAGTTGTGGACAATCTTTTCTGTTGAATCTAGTTTGTGTAGAGCTGACAATGAAAACCAACCAGCACACCTGCATCGTAAACTACTGTTTAAACTTTTCTTTTTAATCCTGCAAAAGGGATCTGGGAAGAAATGAGCACACTGGTGTGTGCAAAACTTCCCTGAGGGGAGGTCGGACAGTGACTAAGCTGGATATACACAGAACCAGCAGCCAAGAAACAAGGAAAAATGCCGTCTCGGCTTTTAAAAAATGAAAAATAGTTTCAAATCAGCTTTAAATAATAAAATCTAAGTACAAATTTTGATGGTAACATGATACCAGGGAGACAGAATTAACTGAGAAAGAGTGTACTTGGTTCGTGAACGGGTTTTATAAGATCACAATATTCTCAAATAACTTGTGTACTTGAATAGACTAAGATGACCTGCAAGTATTCTCTGTGCCCAAGAAAAAACCAAAACAAAATAGTAACTCAAGAAACCTAAAAGAGTTATCCCTAAGATTCCTTACACATACTCTCCAGCATCCAGTCCAAAATTACCACACATGACAAGAGACAGCATTAAATAACTCAAGTCCAAGGAAAGAGACCTCAGGTTACCCAAGCAGACTCACTGGTTAGCTAGGCTCTACATCAGCAGACGCAGGCTTGAGAATATGGCTAAAATATACAGAACCAACTAACCTGGGCCCATAGGGGGGCCCTGTATGGGGGTCTGTATGTGTCTAACCTAGGCCCTTTTGCATGTATGTTACAGTTGTGTAGCTTGGTTGTCATGTGGGACTCCTAACAGTGGGAGCAGGGGCTTTCTCTGTCTCTGTTGCCTGTTTTGAGGACTCCTTTCTTCCTACTAGGTTGCCTCATCCAGCCTTAATATGAGGAGAGGTACCAAGTCTTACTGCAATTTGCTATGCCATGATGAGCTGACATCCAAGGGAGGTCTGCCCTTTTCTAAAGGGAAATGAAAGAGGAATGGATGCAGGGAGGAGCTGAGAGGAGAAGAGAGAAGGGAAATTGCAGCCGGGACATAATATATAAGAGAAGAATAAATTTAAAAAAAAATTTTAAGAATATGGCTAAACTGTTGAAAAAATAGAAAAAGCTTTTACCTTTCAGCATAAAACTAAAATCTATTAAAAGAACCAAGTGGACATTCTGAACTGAAAATTAAATAACTGAAAGAATTAAACAGATTTAACAGCCAACAGAAATAGTTCTGTGAGAGGTAGGTCAGTAAAAAACAATCAGACTGAAGAGCTGTGAGGAAAAACACAAGAATTAAAATGATGTGTGCGTTAGAGACACATAACCCAACAAAAAGGTCAAACATGGGTGTAATTGGAATTCGAGGGAGAATGAGCAGAATTGGTATTTGAAGACAGACTGGCTGCAAATTTTCTTTTAATTAATGAATGACAGCAAGTCAGAAATTTGAGACCTCTACAAACTCTAACCACGAAGAAATCCATCCCTGGGTTCTCACAGCAAAACAGTTGACTGGCTGTAAGAGGAGAAGAGGAGAAGGAGGAAGGAAAGGAGAAGAAGGGGGAGGGGAAAAGGGGAAAGAGAAAGCGGGGAAGAGGAAGAGGAAGAGGGGGAGGAAAAGAAGGAGGAAGAGGAGCAGGAGAGGAGGGAGAGGAGAAGGGAGAGGATGAGGAAGAGGAAGAGAAGAGGAGGAAGGGGGGAGGAGGAAGAGTTTTAAGATTAGCCAGAGAGCATCTACAGAAAAACAGCATAAGACTGTCTACTTCTGAGGAGACAGTAGAACCTTAAGACAATGGAATTCTGTCTTTAAAGTCTGGTAAATAAAACCATGGAATTCTACATCTGGTGGGGAAATAGGGATTGGAGCTCAAAAAATAGCTCAGTAGTTAAGAAAACATTCTGCTCTTACAGAAGACTAGAGTTTGGCTCTAAACATCTATGTCAGGTAGGTCACAACTACCTCTAACTCCAGCTCCAGGGGATTCAAGGCCAGCATCTGGCTTCACCTGCATTGTGTATGTGTGTATGTGTGTCTGTGTGTGTGTCTGTGTGTGTGTGTGTGTGTGTGTGTGTAAGAGAGAGAAAGAAAAAGAGATAGAGAGACAAAGACAGAAAGACAGAAGCATATAAAATTTAAAATAAAACTTTTAAAAATTCAGATAGTAATATGGTAAACTAAGTGAAGGTGAAATAAAAATCTATTAGGCAAACAAAATTTAAAAGAAAATATTGTAGATTCACAATATTAATATGAAAAGAAAATGTAAACAAAAGGAAATTGTTGAATGAAATATATAGCCATGCAAGGAAGAATAAGAAGTGTCATAAAGGATTAAAGGGTAAACGTAAATATCTTTTAAAATACTGTTTAACATTAACCACTTACAGGGTAAAGCTAACTTACATGAGAATATGATCACTAGAGGTCAGAAGATCAACTGAAATAGAAGTGTTGGACTGTCCTAGAATTACCCTCCCCCCAAAAAAAATGATTAAAAATAGAAAAGTTTTTATTACTGGAAATTTTGGGGAGTCCCACATTGGGTGCCATATTTCTGGGAAAGCTGGACTCCCGTCTCAGGAATGTTAAAGAATGGACTTGGAAGAAAGCCTGAGGAGACTTTTTGTTTTAGAATTTAAATACACAGCCGCATGGCTATGGCTCCACAAGCATCTGCATGGGCAGGGTTTCTCAGAAGGTAAGGCACGGCATCTCATTAGAGAAATAAGTATTACTACTATCTCCTTAGTATGCCCTGAGGGGGGATCAGCCTTCCTGAGGAAAAGCCCCCTAGGTGGATGGTGGCCAGGCAAGTGGAGCTAAGTCTCTACCCAGAGGTAGGTTTTATTCTTTTAGCTAGGAGCAAACAACTTCCTATAATGGGCCTTCCCTGGAACTATAACACCATAGTCCAATGGAAAGGAACAATAAGAAGTGTCTACTCCTAGCCCGGCGGTGGTGGCACACGCCTTTAATCCCAGCACTTGGGAGGCAGAGGCAGGCGGATTTCTGAGTTCAAGGCCAGCCTGGTCTACAGAGTGAGTTCCAGGACAGCTAGGGCTACACAGAGAAACCCTATCTTGAAAAAACAAACAAACAAACAAAAACCCAAAGAAGTGTCTACTCCCAAGACAAGAGTGGGAAGAACAAGGAACAAAATGGAGCAAACAAAACCCACCCCTAACTCCTTGCTGCTTAGAAGAGATATGTGATAACTACCAGCCTATAAAAAGCTTGAATGTAAACATGTTTAAAAACAGATACACCACAGTTCCAACCTAATAAAACTGGGTGTAGAAAAATAGACTCTAAAGCAAGAACTAGTATTAGTGATAAAAAACGATGGTTCCTGATATATACACCTAATAGTAGAACCTAAAAACACACACAAAAATGAAAGCTAAAAGAACTAGTAAAAGACATGTTTTAGGATACAATAGTGATTAGATTTAAGAAATCTCTATTAATAGCAGAACAAGCTGAGGGAAATCAGTGAGGGTATAAGAAGAGAGGCTGAAAAGGTGGCTCAGTGGGGACATATGCTTGTTGCACAAACATGGAGACCCAACTTTGGATCCTAGCACCCATGTACAAAAATAGAGGTGACTGCATGTTCATAACCATAGCACTGTAGGTGGTGGGGACAGAGGGCCACTGGAGCTAACTGGTTCCACCCTCACTCTAGGCTCAGTGAGAGACCCCATCTCAAGACGTAAAAGTTATACAGCAGGACACTTGACACCCTCCTCTGGCCAGTGCATGCACATACACCAGAGAGAGAGACAGACACAGAGACAGACAGACAGACAGACACACACACACACACACACACACACACACACACACAGAGAGAGAAAGAGAGAGAGAGAGAGAGAGAGAGAGAGAGAATGTGTGTACAGTGTACAGAAGAACTTAACGCCGTGTTAAAGAAGCCTGACTTAATGGTACACACAACCACTGCCCCCAACAACTGACACCAACACATTCTGCATAGATCATTTATTAAAACTCACTGAGCCTTCACCAAGTTTCAAATCACAGGAACCACACTGAAAGCATGTGTAACTTTCTGACTATAGTGACTTCAAAGTAAAAGTCAGTAACAAAGACAGTAAGAAAAATTTCCACAAACATTTGACCCGTAGGTCCTAAAGCATATCACATATCCAAAGCATATCATATCCAAAGCATATCACATAGATCACAAAGCATATCACATAGATCACAAAGCATATCACATAGATCACAAAGCATATCACATATCCAAAGCATATCACATAGATCACAATGCATATCACATATCCAAAGCATATCACATAGGTCACAAAGCATATCACATATCCAAAGCATATCACATATCCAAAGCATATCACATAGATCACAAAGCATATCTCTCAAAGGAAAGAATCACACAAGAAGCAAGCTCTTCAGAGCAGAGTACGAATTGAATTACAACATTTCCACAAGTGTGGCATATAAGGCTGGGGTCAGCTCAGTGGTTGGGTGCTTTCCTAAGGTTCATGTGGTCTTGAATGAAAAAACTGAAAAAAAAAAAAAAACAAGTGGGATATATCTGTTGAGAGGAAAATGATAGCCTCAAATGCATGCTTGAAGGACATTTTTTTTAAAAGACTGAAAATGAATGACCTAACCATTTATCTTTAAAAACTAGAAAAATAACAATTTAAGTCCACAAAGGGTAGATCGAGAGAAATGACAGGAGCAGAAATCAATACAATAGGGAAGAAAATTGCACCATGAAAAAGTTAGTTCTTTGGAAAGATTAATAGTTTGATAAATCCCTAAGAAAGCAAATCACAGCAGGAGGGAGGTGTAGGGATGCTAACAAACCACACACCTTTCATCTCCAGCATCTCAGCAACACAATAGGGAACAACTGTCTTTACAGCCCAAGGAGCCAGATCAATTGGATGGCCACGTGGCAGAAAAGCAAGCCTCAACCTCCCGCCCCGCAACACACAGCGAGATGTCAGTTCCAGATGGACAGTGGGCCCGGGGCGAAGGGTCATGAAATGGAAACCCTGGGTGGCTTCAAGCTGCTTCTTGGTGATCTTTAAGAGGGTGGACATGTCTTCAGAGGGTTGCAAAGGAGCCTAACAAAAGGAGAAGACTGATATCTTAGACTTTATCAAAAGTGAGCCATTTGGTCATTAATAGATTCAACAGAGATGGTGAAAGATGTAGCTAGAAGCTTCAACTCTATGTGGAGGATGACTTTGAACTTCTAATCCTCCAGTGCTGGGATTACAGGTATGGGCCACCATGTTTGTGATGCTGGAGACTGGGCTGGAGGCTTCACAGAGGCCAGGCAAGCTTCCTGGCGCTTCCAAGCTGAGCCCCGAGCCTTACAATGAGCCTTGAGGCAGAATGTAACACTGACAACTGGTGTCTTGTAGGAAATCTTTTGGTGTGTATCTCTCTGACTCCAAATGTATAAAGTATCTCTGTAGATAAGAAACATACAAAGAGCCCAACTGAAAAATGAGCAAAAGATGTGAACAGCACATTGTTGAACAAGGGAACGGCACTGCGAACCACAGAATCGACAATATGCCTTTTTATTTAAAGCTGTTTTAAAATGCCAGATGTCTGCACAGGTCTGGGGTGGCTGTCACTCTCCAGCAACAGCAGGGTTGCCTTCACTAGTCGAAGAGCTAGCTCTGTGCGTGTGTCCTGCAGGTATGTCTATCACAGGGTGTCCTTTGGTGCCCTTAAAATCCTTTCGCATCCATTTAACCCAAGTCTCTATTAAATTTCATTAAACGACACATTTTGGGTCTGGTATGCAGCTCGGTTGGGTGAGGGCTTGGCTAAGCATTCACAAAGCTCTGGATTCCATATCAGCACCATGAAAATAAATGAAGTATGCTGAGACACACCTGTGATACCTCAGCACCAGGCAGGCAGAGGCTCAGGATCGGAAGTTCAAGGCCATCCTCAAGTATAGAGAGAGGCTAAAGCCAGCCTGGGGTATAGGAGACTCTGTCTCTAAAAAATAAACAAAATAATTAATAAATATTTCTTTACTTTTTGTTTGGGGGGGTTCTTTTTTTTTGGTTATTTGGTTGTTTTGTTTTTGAGACAGGGTATCTCTCTATAAACTAGACTGGCTCAAATTCACAGAGAACTGCTTGCTCTAAATAGTTTTTAAATTTCACAATTATTCTGGCATCTGTCCGCCTGACTTAGAAATTCCACTCAAAGGTAGCTGTCCAGCAGAACAGGTGGAAAAAGCCTAAGAGCCGGAGGCAGGGGATGACTCCACACCAGGACTGACGCACACCTGAACTTGCAAAGACTACAGCAGGACACAGACCCACACAGGTTCAAGTCGGACAGTGTCAGCACTGACAGGGAAAGCTGACACCAAGGCCCACCCCTAACCAGGAAGCTAATTTGCAATTGATACCTGCTAGCAAAGGCAAAATCAGTTTTCCACAGTAGAGTATCACAGGACTATCAACCACAGTCCAAGACAGGCCCATGCCCAGGCACGGAACATGACAGGAACACGAACTCTATGGGCTTGGTGGGCTTTTTGTTTATTTTTGTTTTGACACTTGTTGATTTATTGGGGTTATTTGTTCTGAGCTTTGTTTGTAGGGTTTTGTTTGTTTTTTGAGGGAGAGATGTGGGGAAAGAAGATGGAGCTCAGTAGGTAGGGAGGTGAGGAAGACCTGAGAGGAACTGGGAGAAGGAAAAAAATAATCAAAATATGCTGTCCATAAAACTTCAATAAAGAAGAAGGCATACAGGACAATTGGTGATTATAATACCTCCTCAAGTTTACAACTCCTTAGTACCAAGAAGCAGAGAGGGTGAAGTAGATTAAACGCAGAAAAAGACTTCAGAGTCTTATATTTAAAAAAATAAGTGGGGGCCGGAGAGAAAGAACAGGAAGTGCATTCGTAGAAGGACCAAAAGGCAAGTGTGTTGCGGCTCCCAGCTTGTTGTCTGACAGCCAAGAACGGGGGCCACTCCAAATGCTAATCAGTGTAGAACGGATAAATACGCCATGGCCCAGCTACACGGTGGAAACCCCACAGCAATGCACAAGAACAGACTTCTGCACGCTGGAAGGACCGGGGTCATCTCAGGAGCAGGGGTTGAAGGAAGGAAGAGGCAACTGTGAGATTTTACTCCTTTGAATTCTAGAAACAAGTCATCAGGTGATTAGAGGTAACTTTTTGGAGGAGAGTGAGAGGGATCCGGGGGTGGGGGGTTGGGAGTGGTTCCGGGGTGCTCCGGATGTTCCGCATCACGGTTTTGGTGCCAGTCACACAGACCTGTTTGTCATAATTAACTGAGCTCGGCCCTCAGGAAATGTACACTCTGCTGTCTATCTGATATCCATGTGTCGAAATTAAAAATATAACGTGATGTGTACACAGAGTATGCATTGGAGATTTGCTTAATAGAGGGAACAAAGTTCAATCTCTACTCTAAATTATTACAGTATATAAGACAAAAGAGGAGAAAAAAATCCTTTATATGTCCCCTCTAAAAATATGGAAACTTAATTACCCCTGTAATAGGGTAAAAAGCTGGAACCTTGGGGTGAAGAGGTCACCGACTAAGGGTGTTGTCAGAGGAATGGACTAGTTGTCCCTGGCATGGATCCCTGGTTAAAGAATAACTCAGCCTGAGTTTTTCTCTGGTGCACATATGTGTGCGTGTCTTTACTGTGTGATGCCTTCTGCCATTCTCTGATGTAGCACAAAAGCTCACTCTAGATCCTGGGGTCATGCTCTTGGATATCTGTCTCCAGAACTGGAGGGCACAAATCTCTGTTCTTTATAGGTAACCCAGTCTAGAGTGTTCTCAATGTCAGCTCTACTAAGAACAAGACTATACTCTGCGGATGACCACACATGAGGGAAGAGATCCACACCAGCGTCGGAAATATCACACCACTTACTTACCAAAATAAGTAAGCCACAAATGCTACTGAAAAGATGGTACAAATGAAGAGCTGTGCTCTGAGATCAGATGGCTCCGAGCTTGTCCCCACCAGATGCCCCAAACACATAGACGTCTGCTTCATTAAATCATTTAAGTTTCCTAAGTTTTTATGTATCTACGAAATCTAGGCAGGAATAGAACATTCCCATAGAGTAGTGCTGATGTAAATGACAGTGAGTCTAAGCCTTGCTTCGTAGGTATTTGGTACAGAGGGCTCCAAAGTTAGTCCTTACCATGACTCCAAATAACCAAGAAATACATAAAAGATCATTTTGAAGAAGCAGAGAAGTTCAATGTTTTTCTGATGATAGATCTATGATAGATCTTTTCTGATGATAGATAGATGATAGATAATTTGGGTTCTGTCTTTCTAGTCCTCGAGAGAACAGCCCCTAAAAGCTGAGGAAACATACAAAAGTGAATTGGTTGGTGCATGTGACAGAGGGGGCCCTGGATGCCTCACCAAAGGAAGAAATGATTTTCTGCGGAAAGCATCAAGCCAGATGGTTATAAATGAGAGTGAGCTCACGGGCCTTTCTTAATGACTAAATTTCTTTAACTAGAAATCTAATTTTATTGTGGTATAAATCACACTTTCTTGAAGTAGGGAATTAATTTTAGATTTTTCATTCACTGTTCATAACCTTTCTATGAATCTGACAGCCAAATCATTCTAAATGTCATTTAACCAATACAATACAACGGCTTTATTCCTCGTTGTACCTTCCTGAATCCATTATCTCCACTATAATGTAGAGGAGCTTAAGTAAAAAAGAAATTACCATTTCAAAAAGCTGTAGTTTTACTGTGCAGTTGAAGAGCATAATCTTTATTTTTAAATCAATATAATGTGAGTGCTGAGTAATATTTTTCCTAATCTAGAAGTTCCCTGCTATGAGAGAGAGAGAGAGAGAGAGAGAGAGAGAGAGAGAGAGAGAGAGAGAGAGAGATGGAGGAGGGGGGAGAGAGGGGGACAGAGACAGAAACAGAGAGACCAACAGTGACAGAGACAGAGAGTTTGAGGGCTGTCTACAGTATTTGAACAAAGCACCTCCAGTGCCCAGGAGAAGGCAGGTAGCACCTTCCTCTGACGTAGTTGTGAATCCTCACCCATGTTCCCAGCCGTGCCTGGTTAGAGGAAAGAGTCTTATGGGATGCAATGGTTTCTGGGAAAATGTGGACTATGGAGCACTTTTAACTAAAAAGTGAAGTTCCGGGAGGCCAGCTGGAGCCCACGGGCCAGCATGTGCAGGTTGGCAGAGGGTAGTCTGTCACGGACAGGGTCCCAGTGTTCATACTCTGATGCTGAGTCTCCCATGACAGCTCCTCTATCCAGCCACAGAGAGGCCGAGGAGGCTGGCACTAGCTTTCCTCAGACCCTAACTTGCAGAGGATGCTGCGAAAGGAAACCCACTCTCTCAGCTTCTGAACCACCATGTCTGGAGGAGACAAACACCCCTTCGCTGATGAGACTCCAGCATCCAGTTTCTCCCAACAGAGACGCTCTGAAAACCGGAGGCTGCTTTAGCAAGCATCCTCGCACCTCCTCCACGGACTCATTTGAATTTTAAAAACTCCACTCCAGCCTCTTTCATTTTCACTAGCAAGACACCATTCTGCAATTAAAATCTCCTCCTGGACTGACAGCAGACAGCCAAATAAAGCAGCGTCTTGTGTGGCACGTGTTCCAAGACTGGCTCCCACTCACCGAGCAGGCACCAGCGCTCCTCTGGGTGGCTGAACTAGAGGCAGAAGGAAAGCTACTGCACTGGGAGGCTTCCCGGCACGTGTGTCAGAAGCTTCAGAGCCGGGTGATAGAGAAGATTGGAGAGAGAACTCTAAACTGGGGATTAGCTTGAGAGCCAAGCTAAAGAATCAAGAAGGTGGGAGGTGGGGCGGGGGGTGGGGGGGAGTGGGGCTGGGAAGATGCCTTTGTGGGGCATAAGCTTGCTGAACAAGCATGGGGTCCCAGGTCCAAAGCCATGGCAGCCATCTTAAAGGCGGGTATGGTGGTATGTATCTGTAATCTCAACACTGGTAGGTTGAACATGGTGTCTCACTGGTCAGCCAGTCTAGCTGAAATGGTAAACTCCAGGTTCAGAGAGATGTCAGGAAGACATCTGACTGGCCTGCATGCTCATATGTGTGTGTGTCTGTACACACACACACACACACACACACACACACACACACCCCATGTGCTAGACAGACAGGCAGACATGATAGATAGATAGATAGATAGATAGATAGATAGATAGTAGGTAGGTAGTTATATAAACAATAGATGGATAGACAGGTAATTAGATATTAGGTAGGTAAGTAGGTAGGTAGCTAACTAGAAGATAGACAATATGTAGGTAAGTAGATGAGTAGTAATAGGGATGATAGGGAAGGAGGTAGATAAGATACAGAGAGAGGGAGAGGAGGAGGGAGGGAGGGAGAGAGGCAGGAAGGGATGGGGGGAGAGAGGCGAGGGAGATGAGAGAGAGAGACAGAGACAGAGACAGAGAGAGTCAACCTGGGATTCCTCTTGTTGTGATAAGAAACCATGACCAATGGGGAAGAAACAATCCATTTCACTCACAACTCCATACAACAGTTCATCATCAAAAGCAGTGAGAGCAGAAACCCAAACATGGCAGGACCCTGGAGGCAGGAGCCGCAGAAGGGCGCTGCATACTGGCTTTCTTTAGAAGGCTTATTCACCGCCCCCCCCCCTTCTTCTAAAACTCAGGACCACTTGCCCAAGTATGGCCCCGCCTACTTGGTCTGGACCCTCCCCCTTCGATCACTAATTAAGTAAATGCCTTACAGACTTGCCTAAAGCCCGATCTTATGAAGGCGTTTTCTTAACTGGTATTCCTTCTCTCAGATGACTTTAGCTTGTATAAAATTGACATAAAACTATCCAATACAGACAGACAGACAGTGTATAAGGATTTTTTTTTCTAAGAGAGAAAGTGGACATCTCCTGCCTTCTCCACTCATACAGAGCTTATCAAGTATCCAAAGAAGTGCCGAGTCACAGGGCTCCTGAGATAGCAGCGAGAGGAGGGTTCTGAGCTCACCTTCACAAGGAACGGGGTCACAGGGGTTCTCTGGAGTTAGGGAGCATTGTGTGAACTCCGGTGGCCATGCCTTAAAGTCAGGTCAATGCTGGCCAGTGGAGGAGACATGAAGACGCCGGGGTAGCTGAGGGGGTTTTGACTCGCATCATAGGCCGTGGCACCTGTCCATCAGCCCTGCCCACAGGCTGCCCACAGATGAGCCCTGCCTTGCACACATACTACTGCAGGAGTGCAAGGATTAAAGGGGGAAAGCTTGAACCTGTCTACAACAACAGAGAAAGTGGGATTTTCTCACACTCAGTTAAAACACAAGTGGGAAGGTGAGCAAATTCTGTGTGCCTTCTGTTTCCTGTCTAACGACAAATGGACCCATGTAAAGGAACCAGAGTTCACAAAACACTGGAAGGGCTAAAATAACTAAGCCAGAGAATTTGAAGGGAGGCTTACCAACACAGACACACACACACACACAAACACACACATATACAGAGAGAGGGGGAGGGGGAGGGGGAGGGGGAGAGAGAGAGAGAGAGAGAGAGAGAGAGAGAGACAGACAGAGAGAGACAGAGACAGACACAGAGACAGAGAGTGGGAGAGAGAAAAGTAGCTCAGTCGGTAGGGAGCTTGCTTAGATGCACAAACTCCTGGGTTCCATCCCCAGCACCATGTACGCTGGCTGTGATGGAGAGTGGCCACAGCCCAGCACTTGAGAGGTAAAGGAGGGGGAAGCAGGAACTCAAGGTCCTTCTTAGCTATTATAGAGAGTTTGAGGCCATCCTAGGCTATATGAGGCCCTCTACTCATTCACCCCCACTCCCAAAAAAATCATGCCTATCTGATTTTTTTTTTTTTAAATCAAAGTAGTCTCTTTACTGGTGAGGTAATTTTCCAACTTTACTATTAAAGATTATTAAAGTGATACGCCCAAGAATAGCATTCCAGACTGCATACCTGGGCATACCAACTTTGCTAGATCCTTAAGAAAAACTGGGAAGTTACTCGGGCCACCAAAGTCTCCGATGGGTCAGAGAGTTGGTTTGATTAGCAGCTGCTCTGCTGGCTGCAGCCCCTGAGGGAGCCACCCAGAGGGGTGATCTTGATCTCATTTCCTTTTCTGTGCAGTGGGAGACACTGCCCAGCCAAGACAAAAAGCAGGAGAAAAAGCCTCAGAAACACAGGCAAACTCCGGAGACTTTCTGTTGAGAGATTTCTGAGTGATCAATGAAAAGGAAGGATGTGGCACTAAAGAGACTGGGATCTGCCGTGTTTCCAGAATCAAAAGAAAAGGAACGCAGGCAGCTGTCAGGTCTCCGGGGAAAAGATGACCCAGATGCTCCTTTTCTCATTCAACAGTGGCAGAGGGCTGAGGAGATGGTGCAGTGGGTAAAGTGTGCCAGTGTTCGGGACTGAAGTTCAGACCCCCAGGACCCATGTAGTTGCTGTGTGAGCATGGCAGCCAGCCTATAATCCGAGCACACGGGCAGCAGAGATAGACGATCAGGCTGGCTAGACGAGTCCAATCAGTGAGCTCTGGGTTCCAGTGAGAGACCCTGCCTCCACACAACATGAGAGTGATTAAGGGGGCATACCTGACATCAACCTATGGTCTCTTCATACACATGCATGGATATCCACATGTATCCTCATACACATGAGCATACTTTCTGTGGTGCAAAGGTTGGGGCTGAGCCTCATGTGGCTGAGTTCAGGGCCAGCCTGAGAAACCTAGTATGATTGTGTCTCAAAAAGTAAGCCAGGTATAGTACTGTGTGCCTTCAATCCCAGCACTCCGGAGGTTGAGACAGGAGGAGTATCTCTGTGAGCTGAAGGTCAGTCTGGTCTACACAGCAAGTTACAGGATAGCAGGGTTATGCAGAAAGACATGTCTCAGTAAGACAACAAAAGTGGGACTCTGTGGTAAAGCAATGTCTACCATGTGTGAGGTCCTAACTTCCCCAGGCTCTCAGGAAGATAGGTAGGTAGGTAGATAGATAGATAGATAGATAGATAGATAGATAGATAGATAGATAGACAGATAGATGAATGGATACATACATATATACAAACATACATACATACACAGATAGACATACACACACATACACAGATGATAGAATACAAAAATTTTGTGACTTTAAGTTGTAGATATCCACAAAGCTTTATACAGTAATATTTTTACTTTCATTTTAAGAAGAGAGGCTTGTTCTGCATGAGAGGCCATCTTCCACCTCAGCTACGGCACAGAAACCACTAACATGAATTGTCTGGGATCGATAGACTCTCCAATCCATCACTCCACCCTCTCAGCAATCAGGGCCTGAACAGTACTACTGAAGGACCACAGAGAGGACAGACAGGCACTTGACACCTGTATCTCTCTGACAACCCAACAAATTAAAACCTAATGATCATTCTGACGGGAAAAGTAATCCATGTCTCCCTAGAAGAAGCAATCACTGTGCACAGGACTATCATAACAGCCCACAGCCTGAGGCTGTAACACAGCAACCCAAGGGACCATCAGCCCTCAAATGTCATTTCCGCCAATACAAGGCAGGCGTGCTGAGACCCCGCAGCCTGTGTAGAGTCGCTCACCCCACACAGCCACACCTGTACCTGCTCATCCTGTGGTCCACAGATCCTCTATCTTTAGTATGAGATCTAGGGATCCAAACACACCACTTTCCATCAGAGAATCAAATTATATTAAGAACTTCTGTTAAGTGAATTGTGGGACACACTCTTGACCATTCTTTTAAAAAAAATCAGCTTCCACAAAATCACAGAGAGACTTGTGCTACATACTGCCCACTCTAAGAAGGTTTTTGTTTTTGTTTGTTTGTTTTGTTTTGAGACAGTGTCTCACAGAGGCCAGCTTAGCCTCAAACTCGTTATGCAACTAAGCATAACTTTGAACTTCTGATCCTTCTGCCTCTACCTCTAGAGTGCTGGCATCATATGTGCACCAGCAGGTTTGTGTGGTACAAAGGATCAAACCCAGAGCTTCATGCACACTAGGTGAGCAGTCTACCACCTGAGTTTCAAACCTATTTGAAAAGTTCTATACCCACCAAGCAAGCAAGCAAGCAAACAATACTGCCCTTCCCCTGTCAGGCCTTGTCCCACCAGAAGTATAAGCTCTACTGAAGAATAGAGACATCCGGGGACAGAGGGCAGAAAGAAGGGCAATTGTCTAGGCAGGAAAGAGCCGCATGTAAGTTTTAACTGCTCAGTTAGGACGCCTGCTAGGGCCCATCCAATAGATGACATAACAGCGTCAAATTGTGCAAACGGATATTCTCGTCTGCCGCTGTTTTTTCCCTGCTGGGGACAAGCTCAAGATGAAGCTTAGAACAACCTGTGCCAGGGAAATTAGAAGAAAGCAGGATGAGCAGGGTTGGGTGGGGTGGGGGGCCGGGGATGTCCTCCGGCCTGACTCTGTTTTCTATTCCTGTTTCTGTACATGGAGTGAGAGGTCACCTTTATATAGATGATCTGACATAGTTACGAATTGTTTCAGTCCAAGTGGAAAGTGGGGGTTGGACAGAACCGGCTAAAGTCTGTGAGAGAGCGAGCGTCAGGAAGAGGGTGACTGCAGACCACAGCTAGGCAAGAGTGGTGTCTGGTGGGGCAGGAGAAAGCCAGGAGCATCTGGAGTGGCTGGTGTATGAGGGCAAGATTATGTTCTCCCGGGGTGGGGGTTGGGGGGTGTACTGGCTGGTTTTGTGTGTCAAGTTGACACAGGCTGGAGTTATCATAGGAAAAGGAGCTTCAGTTGGAGAAGTGCCTCCATGAGATCCAGTTGTGGGGCATTTTCTCAATTGGTGATCAAGTGGGGAAGGGCCCCTTGTGGATGGTGCCATCTCTGGGCTGGTATTCTTGGGTTCTATAAGAGAGCAGGCTGAGCAAGCCAGGAAAAGCAAGCCAGTAAGGAACGTCCCTCCATGGCCTCTGCATCAGCTCCTGCTTCCTGACCTGCTTGAGTTCCAGTCCTGACTTCCTTTGGTAATGAACAGCTGTGTGGAAGTATAAGCTGAATAAACCCTTTCCTCCCCAACTTGCTTCTTGGTCATGATGTTTGTGCAGGAATAGAAACCCTGACTAAGACAGGGGGATTCTAACTACTATCTTGCTCAGAAACAAGTCTGCTCCCCTCTGTCCTTGGCTAGGGTCACCTCCAGCCTCCTGGCTCTCTCCTCCACCGATTCTTTCTTATCATTTTGAGACAGAGTCTCCTATAGCCCAGGCTGGCTTCCAATGCACTGTATCCAAGGATGACCTTGAACTGCTGATCCTCCAGAGTGCTAGGATCACAGATGTGTGCCACGTACGCATGGCTTGGCACTGACGTGGGAGCTTCTTGCATGCTAGGCAAGAACTCCCGTTTTCTGAGGTCCAGCCCCACTTTCTTCCTTCCCCGGGTGAGGAATATGCCCCGCCCTCCTGTTTCCCAGTAACTCTCTGTAGGACTCCAACTCTCAGTAGGGGGCTCTCAGCAGGGTGCCTGGTGAGCTTCCTAAGCATTTAGCATGCTCATTCCTTCATGAAAGTATATTCATTTTAATTCATTCATTCATTCACTCACTCATCCATTTGTTTATTTAGATACAGCAGTACCAGGAGAGCCGCAGCCACAGTCCCACGAAGACCATAACCTCCTGCAGAAACAGACAACCAAGAAACAAAGGAAACAAAGCACCCTGTGAGGAGAAACACTATAGTTTAAAAGGGAGGGGGCACTAGCCAGTCTTGAGGGGGGTGGGGGTGGAGGGTGGGGGTGGGGGAGTACTATTTCAGACAAGGGAGGCAGGGAGGTCCTCCCCCCAGGACTGTGTTGCCAGAGAGATGGACTCCGCCTGAGTGTCACGGCATTTGCTCCTGGATTGCTGTCCCTTCTCCTGTCCACCAGGCAAGCTTCCCTCCCAGGATCCCCTCTCAGCTGTGGTCCTGTATTTATGGTACCCAGAGCACATTGCCGGTGGAGGGAGTGGAGGACTCACGGTGCTCAGAAACAAGAGGCAGCAGCAATGGGTCTCAACTGGCAGTGAACTGTTTCCAGCCGGCTGGACCCTCCCTGCACCCCTTCGTTCTGCCCAGAGGAGCGTGGCCTCCCATCTCACCCTGGGAGCATCTTCCTTGTCTGCCTTCTATCCAGACTTGATGAGCTTGGATTGTTGTCTGAATAAATCACTGGGGTGGGTTTGTTCCCCTGGGCTTCTGCCTAGGCTCAGGAAGAGACCCGCCTCTCCCATGCTTTAAATAGAAGGCACTTTGACTACACCACCCTAACACTTATATTAAAAAATGGAACTTAAAGTTGTTTAAATTAAATGAGTTATATTTAATTAAAAAGCCTTTAAGGCACAATAAGGCTCTTTTTCAATTTTCTTTCATTACAGAGTCCAGAGGAAGAAAAGCACCAGGGGTCAATACAGCAGGGCTGGTATTTACTTAGGACCTGGCCCATCTGAGAACATCAACAGCAACGGCCTCCATCTCTCAGAGCTACATGGAAATCTCTGGGGACTCGAGTGTCCTTACCTAAAGATGGGGTCAAGGGTGGTACGGCTAGGATGGTTTTGAGGAGCCTGCATAAAGCATGCAGGGTCAGCACCCTGCCAGCATGTGCCTGTTAGGGAGTCAGTCATCAAAGTCACCCACATGCCATCCCCAACAGCCTGAATGGACCCTTCCCTGAAGAGTGTCTGTCCCAACACACAGTGCAGAGGGAAATGGGCTTTTGGTCTGTTATTCTCATAACTAATACCATGGTTCCCAAACAGGTGAAATCTTAGGCAACCCTAGACCCACCAAGTCCTGCATGCCCAGCCTAGCCTGGGCCGCCGGCCTGAAAGAGGTCTCGCAGTGCTGCTGGGGCTCTGGGGTAAAGAAGAACCGCTATGCTGCAAGCAATGGCCAGTGGCTGGAAGAACCAAGGCAGAGAAAGGCTCCATCGGTTGGAGTAGCATGACTATGCACCGGCCACACTGACCAGAACAGTTCTTATCCAGGTCAGTGTGCCATCCACGACCTTCTCTCACCTTCTGTGAACCCGCTGCCTCATTTGTCTCAATCTATGTCACTGCTGGGGTTCCTTCCCCTTGGTGTTATGGGTATGGGTCCTGGGTCCTTAAGAGCCCAGGGTATCTCTGGCTGCCCTCAGAGAGGTCTTCTCTGTTGTCACTCCACTCACGATCCAAGTCCTTCAGTCACCCACATGAGGTAGGGATAGTCTGGCAGGGCCGCCATTCCATTATCTCATCTTAGACAAGCCTTATCCCCGGTGTGTCTGGGAGATTCCTGCTCCCACCTCCAGGGAGGAGCCTAGGGTTCACACAGGAGCTCCTCAATGAAGCTGATGCTCTGGACAATAGTACCTCCACACAAGGCTCCTTCCACACAGAGAAGGTCATCCACATGGGAGCTTCATACTGGAACTGATGCTTCAGTGTCTCCCTAATCAAAGAGCTCCCCAATGCAGAGGCAAACCCACGGGCTCCTCCCAACAACAGCCCCCACAGAGAGGGGCTCCCCTACACAGGGGCTAATCTACATAGGGGCTCTTTTAGAATGAGGCTCACTCACTCAGGAGCTCTCCCATACACCCAACAGGCTCCTCCATGCAGGAACTAATACATGTAGGGGCTGGTTTATACAGAAGCTACCCGGTGGCTCCTCCAAACAAGCACCCACTGCAGGGTGCTAATCTACACAGGGCTGCTTCACTGGGGGTTCCCACACACAGGCTCTCCTACACAGAATCAGCTCCATGCAGGAGCTAATCAACACAGGAACTAGTTCAGAAGGCTTCCTCCACATTTCTGATCTGCTCCTCCATACAGACTTGCTTCTGACCTTCCTCAATGCCTCTCTTTCCTCTCTCAGTGGCCCGTGGAAAAGGCAGCAAACACCGGCAATTTCCTATGGGCAGGTCCTGACCCACCAATACCTCTATCTGACAGTCAGCAGCTTGGTTGCTGAGGCTGGGAATTCTCTCTCCCCAAGGTCAAGGCTGCAGGGGTTCCCTCTGAAGGGAAACTGTCAGAGCCATTCTTCAGGGAGTCCTCAAGGCCTAGTCTCTAAAGCAGAATTAGACCACGGCACACCATCACACATAGGTCTCTCCCAAAGCCTGCAGACACAGTGATGGTCAGTTCAGGCTAGGATAAGTTGATGAGTCTCTATAGGTATCTTGAAGAGACACAAATTCACAGCTAAGGAGAGCTTCGTTCTCTGGGTTTCTATAATAGCTGTCTGATAGAGCCATGTCCATCCTGAAAGAAGACAAGAGAAAGATGTGGGGGAGAGGGAGGGGAGGGTGTTGGAGGGTTGTATACGTATGTTGCGTGCATGCATATGAATGTTGGAGAAAGTGAAGAGACTATGCCAAGGCTGGCCCTAGAAGACTCTCTTGAATTCTGCTGCCTCCAAGGAGAAGGGTACCTTCTTTGCTTTGGCCTAAGGCTCACTCAGCGTCATCAGATGGGCCTTTCCTTGAATCGGAAATATGTGACACAAGGAAGTGCAGGTAGCATCTCATAGCACAAGCTGGGTAGTTGGAAAGTCAGGTGCAACCTGCTCCAACACTGTGCAGAGCAGACTCCAACAGCTTACGCCAGCCCACAGCCTCAGTTGCCAAGTATAGAAGAGTAAGCCAGACAAGAGGCCACAGGTAGTCTTTCTGGGAAGCTAGTAAACTGACCCACCAAGCGCTTTGACAAGACAAAGGCTGTCGGTTAATGCTATCATCCACAGCTATGGAACTGGAGGGAGTCCGTGGTAGGAATCAGAACTCTTTCCGGAAATCTCCCTCTTACCCCTTTAAGAGATTCGTAAGAAAGCTAGTCGGCCCTCACATCTGAGCTGGAGTTCACACCCTGTTATCCCATCCTGAAGGTTCTCCTTGTCCTCTCAATCCTGACTCTACAACCATTAAACATAGCAGCAGTAAACAAGCCCCTGGCACACGGAGCTTGTACCTCTCAGGGAGCAGAGCTAAGTCTGAGAGCTGGGGAAGTGTCCATGGCTGTCTGGCCGGGTTACCCCAGACCAGACCAGCCACCAGGCTGCTACTGGAGTCAGCTTAGTGGCAGCTCACCAAGAAAACGTATGTTGTCAAGTCACAACTCCCCTGTCCTGCGGCCTTCTCGTACCAAGAACAACTCCAACAGCATTTCAAAGCAGCTGTTCTGGGGCCCTCTTTTAGTCTATTCGATGGGGGAGGTATGGACATAAGTTGTCTTATAGACATGTGTGTGTGTGTGTGTGTGTGTGTGTGTGTGTGTGTTGCTATAACAGAAGACCTGAGACTGGGTCATGTGAAATGGGCAGACATGTCTTGGTTCATTACCCTGGGAGCTGAGAAGGCTCTGATCATGATGCTGACTAGGAAGAATGGCCTTAGCACATTCCCAGAGTGCCAGAGAGCAAGAGACCAAACTCACAGGTCCTTGCTAATCACACTAGCTCAGTGCCTAACTGTGGAGTCCCTATGACCCAAACATCTCCCCTCTGGATTCCCTAAGACTGTGGCACTGGGGTTGAAGTTTCCAACTTGTTTATGGGGAGACAGCCTCAAACCTTAGTACTGGCCTTAGAAGAGGGAAGGTGGGCACCAAGAGGAAGGGCGGGGTCAGTGGCGATGGGGAAGATAGAGAGCTCAGCTCTGCAGAATGTCCATCTTTGAAAGAGCTTAGCTGATGTTTCTCTGATGCTTTTCAGAATGCTCAGAGCTGGCTCCTCAGGCTCCATATGTTCTCTGCTACAGTGATCCCCTCAGCCTCTACCAAAGCTGGCCACCTTACACTGCACTGTCTCCAGAGCCCCTGGACATTACCTCACAAGTCAGGACTGGCACACTAGCCAAAGAAGCTGGGTTGGGGCTACTGTTTGACTAGGCTCACCCCATGAGTTTTGCACCCTGGGATCTAGTCATGCAAACCAGACCTGGAGTGAGACAGGGCTTCCTGTCTTGTGGACTTCCCAGGGCTGGAGAGACAAGCCACCCACTCATGACACAGTGAGGCGGCAGAGAAGGCTTCCCAGCTTTATAGAAAGGCCCATCTACAGAGGGGACAGACAGGACGGAGAGGGAGCTAGGGAGGAGAAATGGTTCAGCTCCGAAGGCAGAGGAGAAACGGGCTGCCACCCTTCAACGTACACAGTCCCGTGGGGCCTCCTGCTGTTCATTATAGAGAACATCTGGGCCCTTCCTCCACTCAGGCGTCTAATCGGACAGTCCTGTTCCTGGTCACCATCAGGTGACCCTGATCCTTAGTCAACAGGCTCTGGTGTCCACCTGACCACTCTCTTTGTTCTCTTCCTCCAGTAGGTCAGAATCCATGGCTGAACAACATTACCAGCCCAGCTCCCAGCTCCACATATAGCCCTCCATTTTCCTGAGGTCCTTTGCAACCCACACCTTGCCCAGAATGTGTGCCACTCCATACGCTCCTCACTAAGCTCCCTCAGTTCTAGATCAGAGACTCCAGGCCTGGGTTGGGGGGATGAGTTCTGAACATACTCTGTTTATATATTTTTTCCTCCTTTCTCTTAACCCTGAAACAGGCTCTCAACCTAAGGATGGGGACCTGTTGAACAGGGAGCTGCCTGTACAACACAGGCCATGACAGCTTTCCTTCTGACACAAGAGCAGCCCATCCAAAGGGGTGAGCTTTGAATTCTAATGCACATTTACAACGAGTCGCAGACAAATCTGCTCCGATCCACCTGGCCTTGAAGGGGTTTCATTCCGAAACCCCTTTGGTTGACTATCTATAACCACTTGATCCAGGGAACCCCCGGGGGCCAGGGCAGGAGTCCTCAGCCCCAGGATATCATGTATATTATGACAGTTTTGATCGCCGGGATATAATGGCATGGGCTCTGGTGCCTTAAGCAAGACAGAACAGAATGGTTAGGGTCAATCATTCCCAACCTACAGTCTACCCACGTTCCCTGAGTGGACATAGGAGTCACTGAGCCAATAAGGGCACAGCCTTAGAGTAGACAGACGTCTCAGAGGGATGTGGTGCTGGTAGCCAAGCTCTGGGGCAGGATGCCAGCCTCCTCTAGCCCCTTTACTCCCCACCCTCGAGTATCCGAGCGGTTGAGCCGTGTGCCTAAACCAACTTGCAGCAGTAGCCTGTCCCACACCGCCTGTGTCATGGGTAGAGAGGGGGTGTGTGTGGCCTGAAAGGATACACATCGTGTCCTGGGGAACGGAGGAAGTGATGCAGGAGGCACAGGTTACTTCCTCTTTTATTACTCCATAAATAAACCTAATTTTCTTCAGGCTAAAGCTGAGCACTTAATTTAGTCATTACGTCTTTTTTTTTTCTATGTTAGAAAATATCATTAACATAGTTGCTTAATTCTGAACTGCGACTCCCTCCTATAGCAGCCTTTTACTCCCTCCCCCACATTCCAACAATCCTCAAGCTCTCGGGATGGAATTATAAACCCCATTTCTCTTGGCCGCTTGGCTGAGCTTAGCACAGGGTGAAGCACACAGCAGGGTGTCCATCAGAGACCCGATGCTTACTTAAACTGAAGGCACGAGGTGTTCCCAGTTGGCCAGAATAGCCCAGGGCTCGTATAGGGTCTGTGAGAGATCAACGGGGAAGTTCTTTGCAACCTTGTACACGAGGCAGAGAAGCCCAGAGCCCAGACTTTACAACCACGTGCTGATGTGAAAACACCAGCTTGTGTGCCAACCAAGCAGACGAGAACAGGGAAGAGTAAGAGGAACCGTGGGGGCATATCTTAGCTGGTGATACATGGAGGTGGTAGAGCACTGCCTGGCATGCACAAAGCCCCTGTATTTATGGAGAAGGAGATGCCTTAAGTAGCTAGACGTGGCAGCCTTAGAGGCAGGAGAATAGCCACAAGTATGAGGCTAGCCACATCTGCCCACAGGAAGTCTATCTTCCTGGAATGAATGCTCCAAAGGCAGCTTCTTCAGAACCCTCAAATATGAGGTCTTTTCTGCAGGGAAAGTTTTCAGCCATGGCTTTAAACACCAAGAAAATGAATAGGAAGAGTTCTGTTTCCTTTAAGTAGAGAAGCAAGCTTTAAATGACACGGAATTCAAATAAGGTTTTAATTTTAAACCGATTGTCCTGACATCAAGGACAGCCATCTTTCCAGGCACAGTGGTATACAACTGTAATCCCAGCACTGAGAAGGCAGCTTGACTTCAAAGTCAGACGTGGCTACAGACCAAGACATTCAAAAAGATATAAGTCCTAGGACTTGGGAGGCAGGGGCCAGTGGGGGTTTTGTGAGTCCAAGGCCAGTCACGGCTCTATAGGGAGACCCTGCCTCAAAAACATGAAAGAAAAAAAAGACAAGTTGGTCCTGACATGTAGCTCTCAGATCCCCCACTCTTGGTTTATGTAACATAAAGGATCATATCCAGGACCTCGTCCGTGCTCATCAAGCATACATCCTACTAAACCATCTAGCTCCCCAGCCTGGGAGGAGAGATGGGGTTCCCGCGCTTTGTACCTTTCTGGCAGGAGAGAATAATGCATCGAGGGCCTGGCCGCCTCTGTCAGAGAGCTGAAGCAAAGGGACAGATGACAGAAAGCAACCGCTTGAGCGTCTCTCATTCAGTAGCAACAGGCTGACTCCCTGTGTGGCTTCTTTATGTCGCCTGCTCAGAGAGCTGAGTCTGCCTCATGCTCCATTGTAGGACTCCCTTTCGGAAGCTGTACTCTCTACCCTGTCTGTTAGTGGCAGGACAAGGCCCAGAAGCCTCAGAGGAGAGACCAGAGCGGCGGAGGCAGAAGGACAATTGCTCTTCCTTGGCAGGATGGCAAAGGAGAAGCCACTCACGGGGTTCTTAGAGTCAGCCCGGCACCCACACGGTTCTCTCAGTGGGAAGCCAGAGCGAAAACGCGGAAAGTCACAGAGGATCAACTGCGTTGAGAGCAGGGGCTCGGCAAAGTTGCTGATACAACTTGCCCAAAAGATGGAACGGCAGACCCATTTACAGTGCGTGGCCTAATGTCCCCATGACAGGGGTACGGAGACTCCTAGAGAGGCAGAGATTATTTAGCTGCAAAGGCAGGAACAGTTGGGTGCATAAATTAAGAGGAAGAAAAATAATGGCTTTCTGTGAACTCATAAATGCTCATTTTCCCGGGTCACAGAACTTTTCAAGGCCAATTAAAACTCTGTCAACCATGATGTCAAAATGCTAAAGGGAATACAGTCTGCCTACGAGAGGACAGGCTTGCTGGGTGGAGTGCGGGGGTGGGTGTGGCTATGAGATGCACAGGTGGTGGTCTATGTCCCCTGTCCAAGGATAAAGCAAGCGCGAGACTCCAAACAGTGTCTGCCCAGATGTGGCAGTCTCTAAACAACCGTGGACACAGACAAGGGAGAGACAATACAGGTAAGCCTGTGGACATATTGGGGACAGGGGTGTGACCACCCTCAGCATCTGTCTTAGTTTCCTATCTTGTTGCTATGATAAAAAAATACTCTTGACAAAATCAACCTGGCGGATGAAGGGCTTGTTTAGTTCACAGTTCAAGGTTCGGTCCACTGAGGCCGGGGGATGTCCAGGCAGCAGGAACTGAAAGCAGCCGTCACGGAGGGCAATGAATGCACGCATGCATCTGCTGAGCTTTCTTTCCCACACTTATAAAGGCCCCTGCCCCTGAAATGATCCAACCCGCAATGAAGATGAGTCTTCCCTTATCAATTAACACAGTTTAAATAATCCCCCACAGGCATGCCCAGAGGCTCATGTCCCAGGAGAGTCCACGTTCTTTCAATTTGACACTCACCATCATAGTAGCCATAGAGAACTGCCCTCCCCACCAAAGGACTTAAAAATCACCGACAGACTAGCCACAGAGATGTCCATCTGGGGCTATCCTTCTCACATGTGTGTGTAGAGAAGTATTGCGCCCCCCCCCCCAGTGCTTTTCTGCCCAGCATCTCCTGGAGTGTAATCCCTGTCTTGCCTGGAGCATGTGAGAAACAGACTCAGGACCAGGTCAGACCAACTGTATGCATCTCAGATGGCCCTGAGCTGTTGGAGTACACAGAAACTCAGAAGGCACTGTGACAGGGCTCAGTCCACACTAACTCCACAAGCAAGGACACACTTAGGAGGGCTGGCTGCCACACTTTGCCTTGAAAAATGATATCGACATACTTATTTGTCTGCAGGTGGGAGGCTATGCCAAGCCCCAAGCCTGGACCTCTGACTGTTCAGAGAGGACAGTTTCTTTTCTCCATGCAGAGGTGGGGTAAGGAGACGTGTGGAAGGATGGTCCTCACCCTCCACCGGGGGTGGGGTGAGGTGGGGTGGGGGGGAGTCATCCCTCTTCCCTGGGGCTCGCAGGAGGGACTTTTCTAAAGAGGGTGGGAAGCACTGCTGTGAACCATAAGACGTGGGGAAACCATGAACTGCTTTTGAGACTATTAGTATCCTGACCTTCAAAGTGACAGGTCCAGTTAGGGACATAAGTGGTCATGAACAGTCTGTGTCTGTGGCCCACACCTGTAGAAAGGGTAAGGGGCCAGCAGGGTAGAATAAGGGCTTTCAAGGCTTAGTTATTCTGTTTTTATTCTGTGAAGAGACACCATGACCAAGGCAACTCAGAAAAGGAAACACTTCCTTGGCTTACAGTTTCAGAGGTTTAGTCCAGTATCATCACCGCGGGAAGCATGGTGGTATGCTGGCAGACACGGTGCTGGAGGAGAAACTGAGAGTTCTACATCTTGATCCACAGGCAGCAGAAGGAGACTGTGAGCCACAGTGGGTGTAGCCTGAGCATAGGAGCCCTCAAAGCCTGCCCCTATAGTGGCACACTTCCTACAACAAGGCCACACCCCCTCCAACAAAGCCACACCTACTCCAACAAGACCACACCTCCTAATAGTGCTATTTCCTATGAGCCAAGCATTCAAACACATGAGTCTATGGGAGCCAGACCTATTCAAACCACTACAGGGTCTGGACCTTGGGGAGGCTGGGGTCAGCTAGTCTCATCTTGCATATCTGCTCCTCAGAGACTTTGAGTCTGCTAAATGCTGGAAACATGAGTTTGACCTCCAAGCCTAGGACTGGTCTGTAAGCCCTGGGGTACAGTTTTAGAGAGAATCATGCTATTTTGCATGTATAGTTATGTGGTAACGTGACAACACAGCATCCAACCAAGTAAAGTGCACAAAGGATGCATATTCAGACACTGGCACTGGGACTCAGCACTCAGGGCTCACTGAGAGAACCCACAAATACACACCCTACAAGAACGGGGCAGTTCTCTGGGAGCTACCGTGATGTCATTCTCCATACTCTTCTGATGTCTTGGTCGCCCATTATATAAAATCTCTGAAATGCCTGGAATCAAATATGGCTAGCATTTGGGATTTGGAAGAATTTGAGAATATTTGCACTCATATAATAAATTCTTTGAAGCATGAAACCTAAGTCAAACATTCATTTGCTTCATATATATATATATATATGTATATATATATACATATATATATATACATATATATATGTATATATATATCTCTTACAGAAATTTTTAAATATTTTCTTTTCAATTATATGTGTGTGTGTGTGCTTGTGTATGCATGTATGTGTGCCTGCATGCATGTATGAGTGCGTGTATGCATATGCACATGAGGGTACTGCCTAAGGATGCCAGAGACATCTGATCCCCTGGAAGCTAAAGTTAAGCAGTGGTTTGAGCCAACCGATGTGTGTGTGCGCTGGGAATGGATTTTGGGCCCTCTGAAAGTACAGTACATACGAATAACCACTGAGCCATTTCCCCAGGCCCTGCAGCAATTTTGCATGATTCTGTCAGCCTGCCTGCCTTTTTGACTGCAATCTGTCACATGAAGTCAGGTGTGGCATTTTCTGTGTGGAGCCCTATTGGCCCTTAACTGACCTAACCTAATGTTGGATTTCAGATTTGGGAATCAAGGGTGATCAGCTTACCTTGGCCATGGTATAAGGCGGGGAAAGAGGGCACTGTTACAGTATCTTAAGATTCCGATAACTTCTACCTCAGAATTGTTTCTTTAAAACCAGAATGGCATTAGCATTCCAGGCCACATTCTGCTCCTCAGCTGTTAGAACGAGGCACACCCTACAGCTGCGTCTCCAACCCACATCTGTAGGACAGAAGACTCTTGGAAGCTATTTTAACTGCAGTCTTTGTACAATAAACAATAATTTGCTAAAATTCACACTGGCTGTAATTGCTTTCAGAAACTGTGCATGTACATGAACACGTACACACGCACACATATACACACTCATCCATTGGTCATTTAATCTGCATTTACTTTAATGGCAAAGAAACAATTGTTCTAATAACTTTAAAGACAAGTCAACCCTTATTACTGCTTCCTACCTACCTTAGAAAATCTTGATTTGATCGTTTTTTTGGAAGCACTACTGTCTTGGGGAAAACACATATAAAACCATTTAGCATTTAGTTTATGAAAAAAGTGCTTTTTGCTGGGGCTGGAAAGCTGGAAAGCTGGTGAGGTAGTAAATGCTTGCTGTCAAAGCATGGGGGTCTGACTTTGGATCCCAGTACCCATACTGGGCAGGTTGTATTAAACAGGTAACACTCTCACCGGCTACCTATCTCATAAGCATCTATAAAACAGTAAATGTATGTGCAGACCCAGTGCTGGGGAGGTATAGACAAGAGCCACAACCTAGTATTGGGGCTTGCTGGCCAGCCAAGCTAGATGTGAGCTCCAAGCCAATGAAATACTCTATCTCAAAAACTAAGATGGAGAGTGATGAAAACACCCAACATTGGCCACTAGTGTACACACACACACACACACACACACACACACACGCATGTATACGCAAAAGCTCTATTGGTTTGGATTCTTCCCAGAAATAAGACATCTGAGGAAGATGCCAGAAGACTTCGGTATACCTTGAATTGAGTTATGGATATGACTAGCCACAGTTCAAAGAAGAAACTACCCAGAAGCCACAATCCTCAAGGACAACCTTGACATCAGTCAGTAAGATGTGATCCCAGGAGAATCCCAAGCTGTTCCCAGGTAGCAGGGGACAGTGTTGACAGTCCCACAACACACAGACCTGCATGCCGGTGGAAAGACCACCCTCCTGGTTCTGTTCTAGTCTGAATTTTGGAAGAACCAGGGTGACCTCATGACAGATATTGGATTTTACATAAAGCTTCGATGGACTCTGATTGCCTCCATTTTGCTCATAAAATCACTAAGAGGAAGAAAAGATAAGCAAGATCAGTTTCATCTATATGCAAAATAAAAGTATGTAAGTAAGAAAAAAGATAAGGAGGACCAAAGAGGGGCTGGAGAGACGGTTAAGAGGACTTACAGCACAGGTCTTACAGAGGACCTGCTTCAGTTCCCAGCTCCCATGTCAGGTGATTGACAACTGCCTGTCACTCCAGCTCTAGGTTCGTTCTCTCTCTCTCTCTCTCTCTCTCTCTCTCTCTCTCTCTCTCTCTCTCTCTCCTCTCAATCTCTCTCATCTCCTTTCCTCTCCTCTTCCCCCTTCCCCCCTCTCTCTTTCACATACACACATACACCCACATGCAAATAAATAAAAATGAGCAAATCAATTTTTGTTTTAAAGACTAAGTATTCAGAAAGCAAGCCCATATGTGATTAACTGTGGTCCAAGAAGGTTCTAGAGAAGGAGTCAGAACCAGGGCTTAGGTAGGTTAGGGCAGTGGCTCTCAATCTTCCTAATGCTTCGACCCTTTCATACAGTTTCTTGGGTGACTCCCTACCAACCATAAAATTGTTTTGGTGGCTACTTCGTAACTGTAATTTTGCTACTGTTACAAACTTAATGTAAGTATCTGTGTGTTCCAATAATCTCAGGCAACCCCTGTGAAAGGGTCCGGACCCACAGGTTGAGAACAGCTGGGTTGGAGGAGAGGCAGAATGGTACACATGCTAAGAAAAGATGGCCTGGGGTAGGGAGGTGGTTCAGTAGGCAAGAGCACGTGCCGTGCAAGCCTGGGAATACCTGGGTCTCGCCAGCCATCTAGCCCAGTGGACTCAAACAGCTGGAGCTATCTCCAGGTTCAGTGAGAGATGCAGCATGCTCCACACATGTACCAGATATGGGGTTCAGGGGGAGATATTCCGAGCCTGACCAAGTCAGTAAACACCCCCGCCACAGCAAAGGCTTTGCTCCCAGCAGCCAAACACTGACCAAAGCCACAGTCCAATTCCCATGGACTCGGCCCACACAGCATGACCCTCTCATTAATCCCAGCCAGGAGCAGGCTCAGTGAGTTAAGGCACAGCAGAAAGTAAAGCTACAGCCGAGAGGTGTGACCAAGGGCCAGTTGCACCTGCCTCCAGGAGACTGCGGCCACCCCCTCCTTCCTGAAGCAGCCAGTGTCGTTCTTGGACATGACAGAAACAGCTGAAACGAGGGGACGGAGGATAACCCCAGGCAAAGAGACGCCTTCCTTCCTCCAGCATGCAGCACCTGCCTCTCCCATGGCTACACAAAGCCACGGACTGGGGTTAAGTGGTCACGTAAGGAGGCTCTGGGTGATGTTAACTGGCCCCCCCATTCACCACCAGCTAAATCCCACTTTAATTGGCTTGCCTCTTAATTGAAATAAGTGATTCACCAAAGAGGGCCAAGAACCCTCCCACCTTCAGGAGCGTAAGCTCCCCATAAGACCTGCCTGTTTGCTTTGCTATTCAATATTCAAGGATGGATCTGTAGGACTTAAGTGAAGGCTTCCCCTTGGGATGTGAGTAGAAAAATTAAGCCCTTCCCACCTGGGAAATGTGGCTCTCGCCAGCCCAGCCGCAGACACCATTAGACTCTTCCAAAGCAACGTTAAGGTATGTCCTTCATAGATTTAGACGGGAGTGATAGTGTTTCTATTCAATCATCGACTCGGAGCCAACAATCACATGGCACCAACTTCAGCAGAAGAAGTGCTACGTATTAAATCACTTCCGAAGCTCCCTGAAGAGCAAGGCTCTGAGGTTTGGGATCGCAGGACAATTAAGTAACTATGAAAGAGAACCTGGTGCCATTTGATCAAACAATGCATTAATCCGAACACGCACTGTGTGTTCCTTTATCCACTCTCCGGGAATGTTGACTTTTTTGGGTAATTTTGATTTCTCCTTCCCGGGGAACAGACACACAGGTGCAGGGGAGAACCCCCGGCATGTATCAGTGGAAGACAATGCAGAGCGGCTGCCTGGGAAGGCTCTGATAAGGGCTCAGCTCCGAGAAGCAAAGAGAAAAATCCCGGGTGGCTTTAGTGAAGGGGGCGCTTACTCTTCCAAGTTCAGCACCTATGCAAGGCATTTTCTGAAGACGTCCTACATTTCATATGTACCCCCAAACTCATGAAGACACCCCAAATTCGCTGAGCCTGCTGCTGAGAGCACGACTAGGGTGTAGGATACTTAAGACTAGAGATCACTAAGCAATTAGCAGCATATCCGGGCCCTCGGGGGAGGTTTCTAGGAGTGAGTTTTCTAAGCTCTTTAGAAGTATTTATATACACCTAGCATGCCATTAATCATTCTTATCTGTTCATTAAAGCTGTCTCCCTCAGGACCTCAGCTGGCCAGTTCTTTCTCAGCTTGGTTCTTTTTTATCTATATACCCAAAGAGTGGCCTGTTTTTTTTTTAAGACATATTTTCTCATTAAAATACTTCATCAGTTTGCACGGATGTGTGCCACCAATTATTAAATACACAGAGAGGACAGTCCTGGGAGGGTCTCTGTGGGTGGCTAAGTGGGTCGTGAAAAAGCACGGTGTGTGTGGGTGTGTGTGTGTGTGGGGGGGATGCTTTCATTGATGAGAGACTCCGGAGCCACAGACCACCTGTGACAATGCCTCTTGTCATCTCCTGTCCCCACCAGAAAAAAAAGAGTGCAATTTGAATTTATACTGTAGCCTAGTTGATCTAAAAATCAGAGAAGTTAGACACTTGGACACTGAAACAAAGAAAAGCAGTCCGTATGACATGTCATGTAGTTAGGTCCGGGACCATACCTCTGCCCGCGTCTCTCCCAGAACCACATTCGGGCTTCCGCTGGCCCCTTGGTCCATCCATCCCAGCACAGCCGGCAGAGAGACTCCGAGTAGGGCAAGATGTGGCCAGAAGCTTGGTTTCATGTTGTCCAGTCTGTTGAGAAAACAATGAAAGTTCAGCATGGAAGGCAGTGGGACGTCACGGCAAGTCACAGCATTCATGTTGCTCATGCAGAATCAGGTCAACCTAAGGGGCTGGGCAGATGGTTTGTCTGAGACCTGAGCTGGAGCCCCAGACCCACGGAAAAAGCTGGAAGCGGCAGTTTGTATCTCTAATCCCAGCACTGGGATGGTGGAGACAGGCAAATCCCAGTGACTCACTGGCCAGTCAGCACTGCCTAATTGGTCAGTCATGGGCTAGTGAGAAAAATGTTTTCTCTCAAAAAATCAAGATGGCTGGCTGGTGAGGAACCACACCCAAAATTGAATTCTGGCTTCCACATGCATATGCAACCACACACATGTACACCCACACACTCACATAAAGAATCAGATTAGTCTAAATATAAATATGGCATATTGTACAAACCCTTCTGTTTTACTTGGGAGGAATGATAGCATTACTTCTAGGCCCATTTTACTGCCTCTAGAGTGGGGGCTGTATTCAGACCTCCCAGGAGTACACCGAGAACTGAAAGCTGGTACCAGGCACACAGTCGAACTCTGAAAACAAAAGCTACTAGAGAGTGTCCCACTTAAAATGTCACCAACCACCGCATCTTTAAGGACAAGCAGGGTGAGTCAGCTGAGTCACATCTGTTAGGCACATCTCTGCCCCAGTTTCCTGAGAAGGCATCAGAGGCTAAGCATAGGAAACTCAGGAAATGCTGCAGAGGGCCTGGAGAGGTGACCGAGCAAGTGACGACACTCGCTGCTGAGCTTGACTGCCTGTTTAAGCCCCCCAAAGCTGACTTCTGCAAGGTGTCTCACAATGGCAAACAGACCCCACACACATACATGCACTAAATAAATAAACACATTTAAAGAAATGTTGATGATAACTGGGCAGTGGTGGTGCACGCCTTTAATCCCAGCACTTGGGAGGCAGAAGCAGGTGGATTTCTGATTTCAAGGCCAGCCTGGTCTACAGAGTGAGTTTCAGGACAGCCAGGGCTACACAGAGAAGCCCTGTCTTGAAATAAAACAAAACAAAACAAAAAACAAAACCAAAACAACAACAACAACAAAAAGAAACGTTAATGAGGAATAACAGTAAGTATGTAGCAACGTCTCTACATCTTACACTTTGGTTTACAAAATGGTGAACTTCAAAAGAGCATCATAGGAGCTGGAGAGATGGCTCAGTGGCTAAGAGCACTGACTGCTCTTCAAGAGGTCCTGAGTTCAAATCCCAGCAACCACATGGTGGCTCACGACCATCTGTAACGATGGAATCCGATGTCATCTTCTGGTGTATCTGAAGATACTGACAATGTACTTATAAAGTTAAATAAATAAATAATTCTTTTAAAAAAAAGCATCATAAGGTCTGGTATTTGGGGTTTTGCAGCAGAATCTAAGCAGCGAATGCCAGTGAAGTCCCAATAACCTGGAAGTTGTTTCCCAAGACTCACTTGGTCCTCAAGTCCTAGACTAGAACAAAGGGGCGGTTCAAGGTGACCAGAGACTAAGACCTGCGCGGAGGGACACTGAGGCTCAGGTACGAGCAGTGCTCAGGAAACCTCATGTGCTGAAGCGCCATGCTGATGGAGGGAGGGCAGACTGCTCTGAGTCTTTTTAAGTATGTGTGTGTGTGTGTGTGTGTGTGTGTGTGTGTGTGTGTTGTGGGTTGTGGGGAGGTATGTTGGTGTGTGTTGTGGTGGTGGGGGTATATGCTGGCGTATGTGTTGGGGGTCAAGGGACAACTTACAGAAGTCAGTTCTGTCCCTCTATCATGTGGATCCTGGGGATCAATCGCAGGTCACCAGGCTTGGTGGCAGGCACCTTTACCTGCAGGGCCATCTCTCTGGCCCACCTGTTTACTTTGTAAGTGTTCACCGTGGTTGTATGTTAGCCACCAATTTGACGGTATTTACTGGCAAGTTCTCCATGCCACATCTTGGCCTGGCCCACAGAGATGGAAACACATCGGCCTCTGCAGAGGCCAGCATCCCAGACGACCTGGCCTAGAGACTAGATCACAGCGGGCATTGATTCACACCTTGTAGCTTGAGGGGGTCCCTCCCCTATACTCAAGTAACAGCCTTAGATGACAACTTCTCTGGACCTCAGCCTTTCTAATGTGGGCTGCATCCTCAAGGGGGCTTAGGTAGTTGTGTTTCCTCTTAGAGGGAGGGAGGAGTTATTAAAAATTGGGCAATGGTAGAATGCCATAAATAGTAAACTATAGAACCAATAATTAATTAAAGATCAAATGCGCAATGATTCCAAGGGGTCTCTGGCAATGCTTACCACGTAATGACCACCTCGTGGCAGCCTTGGCTCTGAGCACAGGAGACTTTGCATCACACTATCCGACACAATGTCACCAAATAGTGCCTGCGCCACCTTGGCTCAGATCCAAGAGGACTCTGCAAGCTCCAGACCACAGTGTTCCACTGAGCATACAAAGTTTTTCTGCTCTTATGGAAACATAATGGTTTGATTACAGAAGACAGAGTCTCCTAATATTTTCCTACCGTCATTCCTCGGCATGTAAGTATCGAATGAGTATATGTATTTGGATGGTATTGTGTAAGAAATGTTTGATTTTTTAAAATTGCTATTTGAGTTGCTGGCTGGGATTTCATAAAACTTGTTAAAAGAATTTTGGCTCGGGAGCAGGACAGAATTTCCAACTGTTTCCTGAAATGGTCCTGAGCGCCCTTCTGCCATTTTGTATTATGTATTTATGTGGCACAGTGTTCAATACTGACAATTATGAAATCAAAATATTAATCAGCTCTGAGAAACGCCAAAGATGCTCTTCCTCCTGCAGTATCAAATATATGCCAAAAACTTAATTCCTCATGCACATCCGTCTCACGGGTATGCAAATTTACTTTCAGCTTTAACAAATAGTAAAAGTGCATGCATACTAAAGAATTGTTTTAAAATAAATTTCTCAGGGGCTGGAGACATGGCTCCATGGTTAAAAGCATGCACCGCGTTTGCAGAGGATCTGCGTTTGATACTCCTGGCAGCTTACTCTTAACCACCTGTAACTCGGGCCCCAGGGGATTTAGTGTCTCAGGCCTGGGGTGGGGTGAGAGGCACCTGCTCTCTAGACTACAAATACTTTAAAATAATACTTAAATCTTTCAGAGTAAAAGTCCTTAAGATTTATTGTCAGTAAATATCTGATCTGCATATCTAATTTATGCAAGAGCTGAAAAGGGATCCGGAGTACGAACAGTTTAAGAATCTCTGACCTCGACAAGGGCTGTCACTCAATCATCAGTGACCACAGCCACCAAACAAAGCCACTTGGGCTATACACCAGGTTTCTCCGCCCACTAGGAAGAAAAGGCAGAATAAAGCATGGGACACTGCCCACTGGCTTATAAAATGACAAGGTCGCCCTGGGTAGCTATCTTGTAGAGAAGGTCTCCTGAGACCCCAATTTCTTTGACATCTATTGATACAGAGCTGAGCTGAGGGAAGCAGTCCAGGTGGCCAGTGACTGTCGTCACAGGGTCACCATCTCTGTACCTGATGTGCATTTTGCACAGTGGGGCGTCACCTGCTATTTGTGTGAGGCCCGTGATAGGAGCCAGGGGCTGGCCGCCTGATTGGGCAAAGGATGGGCAGAGCCCAGAGGGACGGGAAGGTGGACGGAGGAAGAGTCCCCTCGTGCAGGGCTGGAGAAGAATATTTCCCACAATGCAACCGGTCTGTTTTGTTTTTAAAAAATAAATAGGGCAGCTTCATAGCCTCCATGAATTATCCTCTTTTGAACCTGGAGCTGTGTTCCAGAGACTGCAGATGGCAGCTATTGGACTTTTGCATATTTTTAAGGGCTAACTTTAGTAATCTGAGCTAGAATGAGAAAGACGATGCTTTCTATTCTTTTTTAAATTTGCTGATAACTTAGTCCACTAACAAACAATGCTTGGGAGGTAAACGCCTGCATTTAAAGGTCTGCTTCTTTCTTTGTCATGCCTCCTTGCCCAAACGCACTAAAAATATAGAGATAATCAAAATTCACCCTACTTAATGTACAGCTGTCAAATCCCGGAATTATGAAATATGCAAGCCACGAAATCTCACGCTTTACTTTCAATTTGCCTAGTAATCTAAGACCAATTATGTCTGGTGTTTTATTATTAATGGATAGTATCAAAATAAAATCCATTCATTTCAATTATTGTCTTGGCAAGCACTGTGTAGCTTCGTTTAAGAAGCAGGCCCAGAGGATGAGCATTGAGCCCGTCTGGATTCTGAGAGGTGTGTCAGGACATTCTGACCCCAGCTCCAGCCTTGGTAGCTAGAGCTGGTACCGGTCTTTATTCCGTTTGCATTGAGATTCCCTATTAAGACCTTATTTGAAGACAGGGAGACACGTGAGCCAGACTAACCGCTTAAATAAGCCTACGCAGCTTCTTTATGAAATGCAGCTCCGTTTGGCCACCACTAGCTGATTTCATTTACACCGTAGATGTGTCTTGGATGTCATTTTATTCGCCGGGTGATTGACAATTCATTACATCTAGAGCAGCAACAGCCTAAAAATTTTCAACTTGAGTTTTATGACAATTCAGTCAATAAAAAGAAGAATTAATATTGGGTCTAAATCAATCTTGATGATCTGCCTAATAACCAAATAGAGACTCTCTATTTGGTTAACACTTACATAGCAATTACTATGTGTCAGATACTATTCAATCTGCTTTACAGGCAAGCCTCATCTCTGTGCAGAAGGCAGCAGTGACTATCCTCCTTCCCCATCTGACGACAAGAGGAGGCAGGGTCACAGGGAGGGTAAGTACCCTGCCAGAGCGACACGGCCTGCAAATCGGCAGGTGGGTGGTTCTGTTATGTCCTGTCCATCAATACCTCCTCACCCCTCCCAATATGTAATCTTGGTAGGCAGTTCATTTTCATATGACCCAGCTGCTCTACACAAGGCAAACTAGGAGGGAGGGTCTGAGCCTGAGTCCCTTCTTGGCCCCGACAGATACCCAGAGCCAGCCTTCTTTGCTTGTCAAGGCTCTGACCACGTCCAAGGCTCTGATTCAGACCAAGGCAAAAGAGCCAAGCTGTTACCCTTCTGTACCTGCTCCCAGGGTGGGTGCAACTTGGCACACTCTCCAAGAGAAATCACACGGATTTCTAGGAGGTAAGGATGCCCCTCCTAACTCCAGGGGGCACAAGTCACTTTGTGGAAGTCAATCTGTTACTGAATTCGTTGAAGCTCCGATTTAAATCACTTTGCTGGCCTCTAATAAGAATTCATCGCAGGGCTGGGGACGAGCTCTTCATAAGGTTGCAGATTCTGACCACCAACCTAGGCCTCATTCAGAGATTATGCTTCATTCATTGTATGTTTCATTGATTCCGGGCCAGATCCCAAGCGCTGGCTACATCTCCACCAGGATAGAGTCCCTCAGGCCTCCTATACGGAACTGAGACAGTCTCATCTTCCAAACAACTCAGGGCATCATCGCTTGGCAGGAAGAAGCATCTTAGTTTGAAGAGAGGCACTTCATCTTTTTCTTTGCACCAGGAGAGCTAGGTGCTGCCATCCTACTCCTGTGGACTTAGTAAGTCATTGAAGGTTTGGAAGCAAACCACTGACTGACCTAGACTCTAACCCAGCATCTCACTTCCTGGATGCCTGTCTTCTTTCTTACGCGCAGATTTGCATCCTCTCCCAGATCCTGTTTGTGCTTGTCAGTGTTGTAGTCTCTCTGTGCAAACCTCGGGACTTGCTCTATAAAACAGGCTTGTGTCTGTGCTCTCTGTCTGTGCTTAAAATTATAGTTATGACAAGTTAGCGTGATGCAACATTCCAAATGCCAGTTGCTTTTTGAAGAAAGTTGAAAAGCCATGACTAAAAATGTAAGTTATTAGGGAAAGACTAAACCTAATATGAATTTATCAAAAAAAGAAAGAAAGAAAGAAAGAAAGAAAGAAAGAAAGAAAGAAAGAAAAAGGTCTTCTCCAACCCAGAGACCACAAACCAACATGTAAACTGTGCAGGATCGGTGGCCAGAGTCTTATGAAGGTGATGCGCTTAAGGCAAGTCTTGTCTATTCCTGTAACCAAACCTTTCAGGATGGGTGGGGATGCTAGCCGCTGGGGACACTGCTCATCAGCTTTCTCTGTCTCTCTTGACCTCTTTTCCAGGGCATGAGAACATTACCAGGCCAGTTGCTATGGATTAGTCACACACAAATGGCTTAGAAATTATAGAGATGACTTGGTAGAGCCTCTAAGAGAGCAATCAGGTCTGGGACCCTGGAGGCACCTGCATTTCCAAACATCTGCTTGGTACTTGAATCGGACTATATTTTACACCATGCCCTGTTGACAGTAATCAAATGGGGCGCCCCAGAGCCCTGTCATCCTCTTCAGCGTATCCGCCTGATGTTGGGGGGAGAGGGAACCACACCAAGCTCAACCTGAAACAAGGGTCTACGTGGTAATTTCTGCTGAAAGGTTTAAACTCTAGTTTTGATTTGTGTGTGTTTTAGGAAAAAAGAAAAAGCATGTCGAATTTCCCCAAATAGCCCTTAAAATTACAACCTGGAGAAGATATGCATATATCAAGCTAACTGCAGCACAACATAATTAAGTGGAATTGCTTTTTCTATGTTTTTATTACATTTATTTATTTGTGTGTGTGTGTGTGCGCGCGCGCGCGTGAGTACATGTGTGTTTAAAAGTGAGAAGACAGCTGGCAGAAGTCCGTTCTCTCCTTTCACATGTGAATCTTGGGGCTCAAACTCAAGCCTGACAGCGGGTGCCTTTACACACTGAGCCATCTCACCAGCCCTAAGTTGAATTTTTTATTGATTATGAACTGTATATTTCCCAACAATTGATGAATTGAATACCTAAATAATTCCAAATGTGTCAATTGATACTATTCATCTTGGAACTGAAGTTTTACACATTCACCCATGGCTTCTACCACCCTTATCTGTCCAACCTTCAGATAACCCCTCCTAAATATGTCCTTTAAACTGTGGCTTTCCCGTTATATTTGATGTTCCATGTCTTAGTGCTATTCAGTAAGAGGCAAAACACTTCAAGAGAGATGCTTTCTTGAATTACCTAGTTTCATCATGTTTGGAAAATACAGTAACTACATATAAACAAGAAGAGGGAAGGACTTGAAGAGAAAAGAAACCTCCAAAGATAGAGCAGACACTTAGGACAGGTTTGTCAGATCTTAACCATTCAATACCAGTCCCTGAAACAGACTATTAAAGTCAAACAGAAGGTCACCACATGAGGTCACAGTACATGCACAGGTCCTCCAAGTCCTTAGCAGAAGTGACCCAGTCACCTAGTCTCTCCCTCCTTCACACACCTGCTGGGCACAGACAGGAGAATCAAAGTCACCACACTGCCCAGGTCAGCAAGCTGGTCTCTCTCTGGGAAAGGATTGGAGGTAGGGAGAGCCTTTGTGCAATTAACAAAACTTGGTGACCTCAAATTCTAAGAGGAAAAATTAAAGCCACTGGGGGGGCATAATTAGAAATGTTAATACATCATATGCAATGGACCCTTTCCTTGGATGACCTTTGCTTTAGGCTGAAGTCTTTTTTTGGAAGAGGGAAGGTGTTGGGTCCCATGATGGGAGGAAGAAAGCCAGCATTCAGCTGATAGTGGCAGGATGACCTGGGCCTGAGGTCCCTTCCCACACAACTGAAACAGGAAGTCACCGGGTCCCGGAAGGCATAGGGGTTCAAGAGTTTGCTGGAGAGGTGCTGGGGCTATGATACCACACAAGTCCTAGTCACTCCCCCACCCACCTGCTTCCCATACCAATGTCCACACCAGAGCCTATGTTCAGAGTCAGGGGGACGGGGACAGACACTGGCTATCACCAGGGACGAGAACAGACTGTTAAAAGTCTCCCTAGCTTCACCAGTGGCTGGTGGGTAGGAATATAACTTGGGGGCTTTCTGGGAAAGTCTTCTTCATGCCCCCCTTTTCCTCCTTACATAATGCCAAGGGGAGTTGATCTCTGTATGCTTTTGCTAGCAATTACCCCATTTCAGTGTAAGGCATATGGGGGGGGCGTAGATCTGGGTACCTGGCAGCGGGTGAGGGTACCTAGTACAATTCTTGGAGCTCAAGCTTGCAGCAGGTTTACTAAGACAACACACCAAAGCTACTGGCGCTGTTTTTCACTCATGGAAACCTCGATGGAAGCGACACCTAGAGGGGAGCGGAGGGGAGACCGCCAAGCCAAAGCGCAATCCATCAGTGTCGAGAGCCGGTTATCTGGAGGGAAGTCCTCTGGGCAGTGCAAGGTGGACCAGCTCTGGGAGAAATGGTAGACCTGGTTGGGGCGGGGTCGGGGGGGGGAGGACAATCCCAGAGAACTCCCAGAGCTGATCAATGGGCAGCATAGGTGCTCGCCAAATTCTGGGCACCACGAGCTCTACAGACCGCTGCCAGTCAGCTTCTTCCCTTGCAAGAGTTTCAGGACAGGAAGTCCTCAGGTGGCAGGCATGCGGGAAGCCAAGTGGGGCATGGCTTTGTCAGCTGTAGAAAGTGCTCGAAGCCTCGTGCTGCAGTGGTACTCAACTCCAGGCGACATGCACCCCAAGAGCAGCGCTCTGCCTGCGTTTCCCAGGCCCCCTCTGAAACTTGGAAATGGTCTCTCTTCCTTCAGTAGGGCAGAGAGGCCAGAAGTCAGTCAGCACAGTCGCTCTTAGCACCGATCCCCCTCCCCAACCTAAATGTCCTCAGGACAAACTGCTCCCTAGAGACTTCCCAGTGGGTTACAAAGGCTGCTTACTGGCAACAATTGTGGCCTCGCAGGATGAAAGCCACAGGGTCCCCAGAGCAGGGTTCTGCCCGGATGCCCTCTTCTCAAGCTCCTTACACCGAGGGCCATGGGATAATGAGGGCCAGGAGAGGCGCAGCTTATCTTTTGGCTGCGACAAGGGGACGCAAGTTTCCCCGCAAAGCGGAGGGGAAGAAGGTGCAGAGGACGCCAGCCCCGCACTCTAGATCCCGCCAAGGGCACGGATCTGAGCCAGGGTCTGTCGCTTAGGTTTGGCTGTGGCCATCCGGGGGGTTCGGAGCCCAAGCGCGGCGCCTGCAGGGTCTAGTGCGGATCGCGAGCTTCGGGCTCAGCCAGAGCAGTTCTGCGTGGCGCCCCGCGCGCCTATAAGGATCGCTCCATTCCCCACCGCTGATCCCCGGTTGTCAAACCCCATGTACCCCAGCTTTAGCCCCCCAGTCCTAGCGCATCCAGGGTGGCCCTGCCGAGCCCCGGCCCTGTGGTCCCGTGCCCGTGGCCAGGCGCGCAAACTTGGCTCTCCAGGCGTGGGTAGTGAGGACCAGCGAACGCCCGCACCGGGCCCTGCAGCGAGCTGCGGAGCTGCGGGCGTCCGGACCCCGGCGGAGAGCAGCGGGGAGAGCTGGCGGCGGTGGCACGACTCGGACACCCGCATCTGCTCCGTAGCTGCGACTCGCTTACCTACGGTGTCTGGGGCCGAGAGAAAGACCAGGTGGCCGGACTCGGGTGGGAGGGAGGGAGCGCCCCGTGGCGGCGACAGAGGCGGCGACCGGGACCCCGCGTCCTCGGCTGAGTCGTCTCCGGCTGTCGGCTGCTTCCCCGGCGTGCTAGAGACAGTCCAAGCTCCAGCTCTCTGAGCCTCCGCCGCCCGCCGCTGTGCCACCGCTGCCGCGGCTGCCCTATTTCTGCCGCCGGGACCGGAGCCCGTGACGTCACCCTCCGGGCCCCGCCTGCCCAATCGCCGCCACCTGTGCTCGCCGCCTGCCCGCTTGCGGGTCAGACCCCGCGGCAGGTGTAGAGCGGCCCGGCGCGCACGCAGAGCGCGAGGATTCCCTGTGCCCTGCACTACCGGAGCCTGGCAGCTCTCTTTCCCCTGGCTCCCAGGAAGCTCAGCAGGTGACAACCCCCTGCCTCTGTTTTCCTACTCTCCCCTCCTCTCCTCTGGGCTCTTTTCCCGGCCAGCCTCCCCCCCAAGGTTGTGCTTTGCTTAAAGCGCAGGATTGTTCTCAATCAGCGGCCATTTCTCCTGAAGCCTTACCGGGTCGGTACATTGCACCAAGAGTGGTGCCCCTGAAGCAAAATTCTGGGGACACTCCTCCCTGCATTGAGAACCAACTACCTGTGAAAGAGCAAAGTTTTCTTTACTCCGACTATAGATGTTTACAGGATTCCCAGGTGACATTTGCCAAGCCTGATCCAGGCTGGGCTAGGAAAGTGTCTTGTTCTTAAAACAAGACATTTTCCTCTCCTGGGCCTTAAGACAGGGGCTCCCTGGCTTTTCCAACCTCCACAGCTTTTCATATGTGCTCAGCTAAGTTGTAAACACCTTTGTCACTTTCGACCTAACCTCACACCTACACAGGCCCTGCCTCCTGCCGTGTTGCTGTGGCCCTTCTGTGGCTTTCTGTCCTGCCTACACCTTTGGGGTCTCTCCTGACTTACAGGAGGGCACAACGAGACTTTCCTGATGATAAGGTTAGTTAAATAGAAAAGAAAGTTTGGAACTAGTAAAGGGCTGGTAGAGTCTGTCCTTCCATTGGACCCCTTGAACACAAGCCTCTGGGCTGGTTCTAGGAGATACCACAGCATGTGAGCAGACACACAGCCCAGCCGTTCTCGCTAGGAGCTAGCCGTCCACCCGCTGTCCGCAGAGCGGGGCAACTCAGACCTGGTTGTAATTGCTTCTCAGGTGCAAAAAGTCGAGGTGACTTCACCTGTGAGCACCAAGATTTGCACTCAAATATAAAAAGCCAGCTGTATTCTCTGTGCCCTGGGGCTGGGGCCAGAGCGATGCTCTCTGCTATTTGACTGTGGTTTTCTGCCAACGCCATCCATGAATGAATGCCCAAGGCTGGCTGGAGGCTGGATTCTCCGAATAAATCTGGAATCCCGGAGTCGAGGCACAATTTCCATCTTGAGAAAGAGAAAAAGAGTGTCCCTAACAGGTGGCAGGGAGCACAGAAGTGATGTCTCACACACACCCCTCCCCGAACTTGCATACCCAGTCTACAGATAAGGCTAAAGCACAGAGCTCTCCAAGTTGAGGTGGAGAGAAAGGCAGATCCCTCTTTTCTAAGCATCAAGTCGCTGAGGCAGTCCAGTGGTCACAGTGCAAGATTCCAGGCAGGAGAGTGGTGTGTTTCATTTTTTTATTTTTTGTTTGTTTGTTGGTTGGTTTTCTGTGTTTTTTTGTTTTTGTTTTTATTTGGGGTTGTGTGTGTGTGTGTGTGTGTGTGTGTGTGTGACTAGAGGTCACATATAAGTCAAGGCCTGCAGACTGACCACAACCAGAAATAGCGATGTTTAATGTTCTGAACAACGTTGGACTTCTTCATGCTTCCCAAGGAAGGAGAAGGAGAATGAAACTGCAGTAAAACAGATGTTCGGATTACTCCCCAAGAGCTGAAGCCGGCCTCCACGGCGAGCCGTTGTGACCACTGAACGGAAAAACCAGAGTGGGATAACCTTGGACTAAGAGAAGGTGCCGCGGGAAGGTTGGAGTCGGACAAGCCTCCAAGAGGCAGCTTCGGGTGCCGCCCTCTGACCCCTCTCCCAACTGCTCTGTGCTTTCCCCTCCCGGTGTACCCCCTTGTCTTACCCGCACACCCCAGGCTGGGAACGAAGCTAGATTTCCCACAGAGACTTTCAGGATTTGCTTGCATCTCTGTTTCAGGATTTGTAAGCACACTGCTTCTCCTTAGCTAACTAGGATTCTTGGGGAAGTTTTGTTGCTTTGCTTTTTAAGGTGAATTTTGAATTTTGTACAATTCAGTGTGTTTGGGGTGGAAGGGCTCTGAACATAAATTGTATTACTGCACTAGCTCAGCTGTACAGATTCAGAAGCAGAAATGGAAGTGACTAATATACTTCTACTCTATGGGGTCTAGAAGTTTAAACATCCCTTGTTTTGTTAGGTTTTGAGACAGGTTCTCACTGTGTAGTCCAGACTAACAGAGACTGGTTTTTGTTTCTTTTTGTTTGTTTGTTTGCTTGTTTACTTTTCCAGTGTTTGTTTGTTTTTTTAAAGATTTAATTATGCATATGTGAGGGCTGTACATGTATGTGCAACTGCCCAAGGAAGCCAGAAGAGGGCGTCAGGTCCCCCTGGGAGCTAGAGTTACAGGTGGTTGTGAGACACACACACACACACACACACACACACACACACACCTGACATGGCCACTAGGAATCAAACTCTACAAGAACAGTGCAGAGGACCTGGGTTCAATTTCCAGCAACCACATGGTGGCTCACTGTCACCTATAACTCCAGTTCCAGGAATAAACACACTCTTCTGGTCTCCAGGTCCTCCAGAAGAACAGTCAGTGCTCTTAACCACTGAGCCAACTCTCTAGCCCTGGGGCAGTGGGGGTGGGGGTGGGGGTGTCTAAGACCACTTTCTATCTAACATGCCTGTGCCTTTATCATACTAGCTATAAGGTCTCCAACTCGGGACATATGACTAACTGAGGTGCCTATTTAGCTTATCAAAAATGACACTGGCTGGCAGGCCCTCAGCAAGTGCCTGTTACAGTTATCCTGGCTGGCATGCCCTGCCCCCCACCCTCAACCTCTCCAGCCTCTGAGCAACACCACCCTTCCCCCCGGCTTCTCTTCCCTGTATGACCCCGCCATTTCGGCCATGGCGACTTGGCTCCTGGTTCCACTCTTTTCCTCTCTTCTCCCCATTATACCCCAACCCCCCACCCTACACCCCTCCTTCATGAAGGGTTTCGGCCTGCTGGTCTGGTTCAGTCTGGACCCTTCCAGATGCCTTTGGCTGTTTTCCTCCTCATATCTACAATGAACCTCCCTCTCCACTGTGCCTGGGAGCGGTCACGTCCTCATTTTTTCATTTCCTGGTCTTTATAGAAGTTGGTATCAAATTGAATCACTTTGCTGTGAAAAGATCCCTGATGTCAACGCCTTCCAAGTCCAGTGTTGACACTGATTTCTTAAATAATCATTTATGGAATCATGCAGAGGCAGGGGGTGTGAGCAAGGAATAGTAAATCTAAATGAAAAATTACACTCACAAATATGTATGTGTGTGTGTGATGTGGTATGGGGGAATTTGTGAGTGTATATGCATGTGTATGTGTGAGTGTGTGTGTATGTATATGGTATATGTGTAGTATAAGTGTGTGTGAGTATGCATGTATATGGTATTTGTGTGGTATGTGTGTGAGTGTGTATGTGTGGTGTTTGTGTATATGTATGTGTGAGTGTGAGTGTATGTCTATTGTATGTCTATTGTATGTGTGTGGTGTATGTATATGTATGTGTGTGAATGTGCATATATATGGCATGTTGTGTGGTGTGTGTGCATGTGTGTATGTGAGTGTATGTATGGTATGTATGAGTTTGTGTGGGTGTGAGTATATGTGTAAGTTGTGTGTGTGTGTGTGTGTGTGCACACAGTGCAGAGGTTCACTGTTGAGTGTCTTGTCATTTTCCACCTTAGTTTTTGAGACAGAACCTCTCACAGAACATGGAACTTGTCACTTCCATTCTATTGAGTAAATATCATATCCCGGGATCCACCTGCCTCTGGCTCCCAGCGCAGGGCAAGCTTCAGGTTTCTGTGTTTTGCTTTTCTATGGGTGCTGGGGTTAAAACTCAGTTCCATGCTTATGCAGGAGGCACTTGGTCCACTGAGCCTTCTCTCCCACCCCAGACGGCTGTTTTAAGCTAGAGTGAAATGAAGGTAAAGATGAGACTCAGCCAGAGACAGGTGGATTATTGTCCTCAATCACATTTCAAGGCTAATAAAGGAGCCACTGGGTAAAGGAAAGATTTCAGTTCAGAAGTCAGGATGAGTGAAAAGATGTAATGATGGAAAGGAATTGTGGGAACTAAAAGATGAAGAACGGCGAATAAGGGCATCATGGGTACCAAAACATAGAGGGAGATGGACAAGGAAGCCCTTCTCCGTGACTCTGCAACTCTGCTCCAGAGACAAAGCCCCATCCACTCCCAGGGGCGAGATCTATGGCACCAGGAACCCAAGAAAGGCTCTGTGGAGAGGAGGAGACTGAGCTTATTACTTTAGAATTCAGGGACAATCCTATTTTAAAATCAGAATGAAACAATCATACTTCTATACAACTAAGTACCACAGACTGCTGAGGTCAGAAGAGGACAGAAGAGCCTGGAAGGAAAGCAAGAGACAGACAGACAACTTTCATTTTAAAAATGGAAATACAGACTCATGTTTGCCACTAATATCGTTCTCCTCATTAAAGTGTTAGCACCTACTAGTTGCCCTTTATGCCCTTTTAGGGGTGTCTTAGTTAGGGTTTCTATTCCTGCACAAACATCATGACCAAGAAGCAAGGTGGGTAGGAAAGGGTTTATTTAGCTTACATTTCCACACAGCTGTTCATCGCCAAAGGAAGTCAGGACTGGAACTCAAGCAGGTCAGGAAGCAGGAGCTGATGTAGAGACCATGGAGGGATTTTCTTACTGGTTTGCTTCGCCTGGCTTGTTCAGCCTGCTCTCTTATAGAACCCAATAATACCAGCCCAGGGATGATACCACCCACAAGGGACCCTCCCCCCTTAATCACTAATTGAGAAAATGCCCCATAGCTGGATCTCATGGAGGCACTTTCTTAACTGAAGCTCCTTTTTCTGTGATAACTCCAGCCTGTGTCAAGTTGACACACAAAGCCAGCCAGTACAACTGACCCCTTGCCAACTTGACACACAAACACATCACTATTAAGCTTCAACCCTTACTTTCTTATTCATCCCCAAGATCTAAATAACTTTAAAAGTCCCACAGTCTTTACATATTAAAAGTTCAATCCCTTTAAAATGTCCAATATCTTTTAAAATTCAAAGTCTTTTAAAAACTCAAAGTCTCTTCACTGTGGGCTCCACTAAAATACTTTCTTCCTTCAAGAGGGAAAAATATTAGGGCACAGTCACAATCAAAAGCAAAACTCACACTCCAATGGTTCAATGTGTGGGATCCAACTCATGATCTTTCGGGCTCCTCCAAGGGCTTGGGTCACTTCTCCAGCCCTGCCCTTTGTAGCACACACCATGTCTTCTAGGCTCCTGCTGCCTGTACTCCACTGCTGCTGCTGTCCTTGGTGGCCATTTCCTGGTACTGGCACCTCCAAAACACTGCTGTCTTCCACTGTAACTAGGCTTCGCCAATAGCCTTTCATAAGCTCTCTTCATGGTACCAAGCCTCAACTCCTTTGCATGATCCTTTCAAGTCCTGGGTCATCAGTTTCAACTGAGGTTGCACCTTCACCAATGGCCTTCCACAGCCTCTCACAGTGCCGAGTCTCAGCTGCTCTTCATGACCCCTTCAGGTCTTCAAAACCAGTACCACCTGGGTGACTCTTACACAGTACCAAGTCCAGCCACAGCACAGAATACAACCGTGACTATCTCTGGAACACAGCCTCTGTGCTCACAGAAAACGCTTCACAGACGATTTCACCTCAGGTGATGCTGGTCTCTTAATCACTGCTAATTTCTTAGCTCCAATAGAGCTAAGCATCTATAGTCTCAGTAACACAAAGGTTTGCTTTAGTAGTTCTGGTATCTTGTTAATCACAGCTGATTCTTCAGTCCCAGCTAACCAAAACCATAGCATCTTCACCATCAAAACATGGCCCTAATGGGAGTCTTTAATCTTCCCTCTGAAATTTCACAAGCCAGGCCTCCATCTTCTACACATTATCTTCCAAGTTCCTACACAACACCCCACAGAGCTAACACCAATGGATCGTCTAGCCCAAAGTTCCAAAGTCCTTCCACAGTCATCCTTAAAACATGGTCAGGTTGTCACAGGAATACCCCTCTATGCTGGTACCAATTTGTCTTAATCTTATGGGATTCATAGCCACTATGCTTCAAGATCTCCATGCCAAGATCCAGGTCAGAAACTTGTATCTCTGAGCCTCCAGATTAGGATCACAGGTGAGCCTTCCAATTCTGGATTGTAGTTCATCCCAGATACAGTCAAGTTGACAACCAGGAATAGCCACTACAAGGGGGAGGGAAGAAAGCTCTGCCTTTGCAGGGGCTTAGAGCAGAAAGCTGAGTAGCTATGGGAGGGTGAGAGAGCATCTAGCAGCAGCCCATTTAAACAGAGGCTCAGAACGGGGATGGGGAACAGACTCGATATCAGCTGGACCAGAGTGGCTTAGCCACTGACCCGGCTGGAAAGGCAGAAAATGGAGATGTCGTCAAGGGCCTGTGGTTTATTCAGACCTGAGTTCTGATTGCAGGTGTCACGGGGCTTTTGAACAAGAAAATGGCATGATTTATGGTATATTTTTAAAAAGCTGTTCTAGCTCAGTATAGACAAGGAAAGAGCAGATCTTGGCAGATTAAGAAAAAGGCCAGATATTAGCTGTTAAGAGAGACAAAGTCCTGTCTGGTATCATTGCCATTATTAGCATCACACTAGCATATAGTATATGTTAAAATAAGCATCATAATTATACATAGACTCCAGCCCTGAACCTAAACCCCAACCATAACTCTAATCCTGAACCCAGGCCTAAGCTTCAACACTAACTTTAATCCCAATGCTTTCTCTGGCCTCCTACCCTACCCCCAAGCACTGTCTAACTCTAGTCTTACACTAACTTTAGCTCTAAATACTAACCCTAACTCTAGCCATAAACCTCATCCTCATTCACCCTAACCCTTAACTTTAACTCTCACCCTAAACCCTACTCCTAAATACTAACTTAATGATAACACCTATTCCTAGCCCAAACCACTGACTGGCTGGAAAATGGCAGAGCTAGATCTAACCTGGTCCCTTGTGGTCACTACGGCCATTCGGCGTCCAGTACAAACTCTAGCCAACACATGTCTCAGAATCCAACTCCTTCAAATAGGTAAGGTTTGTGGAAAGCCTATTTCTTTTGTCCTCCTCATCTCAAACCCTTGTCACAAAAGAGAACCCAAGCCTGTAATCTTGAAGAGCCCTGGTAGACTCGAAATTTAAAAATGGCTTTGAGCAGAGTTGCAATGAGAGACAGTTGCAAGTCACATATGGTCAGGCAAGACTGATATCTGCTGCCGACTCAAGATTCTTTCTTCTAGTCTTTCCTGCCTGTATAGTATGTCACTCCTGTTCAGAGGCTCACTGTTGGGACTATCTAAAAAATGCATGATGACTGGTCAATCAAAGTGCTGGGAGTGGGGCAGCGTTAGCCAGAGCCAGAGAAACCAGAGAGAAACCCCTGGGGTGGAGGTTAAAGAGAATCCCAGAAAGACTGATGCTTCTCTTCTGGATAACCTCATTAGTCATGAGGGTCTCATATACTCATGGCCACCACCGTGTGCTCTTGAGAGCGGCTATGCTGACCCGTGGAGGATGGGCGAGGAAGGATAGAGGTCTTGAGTAAGCCATTGGTCTAACCGACTTGGAAGCTCAGGTTTCTCCTGGTTCCTAAATCAGTTGCCCTGGAGGCGTCTCACTGCATGTTGTAGGACAACAGATCACTCACAAAGCCAAAGTATAAAGTAATTTGATTGATGACAAAGTGCAGTATGGGAGGCATTCCTACTTTGCATGTGAAAGTGTGCTCTACCCATTATTTGACAAGGTCTCCATGCAGGGCAAAGGTCAAAGATTTTGCATGTCAACCCAGCATTCAGATTATAGTGGTTTTCTATCATAGGGACTAGATAATCAGCCAGGACCCTCTAGTTCCTAATTGCACCAGATAAAGACAGTGGGTACACAGCAAGTGACTTGACAGGACGTTTAAAACTGGCAAATGCGTGCGCACACACCAGCCTTGCCTGACCATATGTGACTTGCAAATGCCTTTCCCTACAACCCGGCTCAAAACCATTTTTAAATAATCCTGCCATTTTGGTGTCATACGCACCCCAAAAGAAGACGGGTCTATTGTCTTCAATTATGTCTTTCAGGGTATTACACAAGCCACGGTGTCCTAAAGTTTGCTTTAGTGCAATCAGGAATAATAGCCGTAAGATGAATGTTACCGTCACTTTGTGCTGTTGTATACTCTTCAATAACAAATAGACAATGTAGCTTCCCGACAAATACGCTGAGAGGTGAGAGCACAGCAAAGAGAAAGATGAGGAACTGGCATAGCATTAATCATGAGCAAAAAAGATCTTCCAAAAACTGATGTCTAAAATTCTGGAACTGGGCCTGGCACACCGCTCAGCTGGCAACTAAGGCCTCAGATACAGAGCCCTAGTTGGCCCCCCTGGCACCGCATAACCCAGCAGACACTCAGGACGTCAGACAGTAATGGTCATCCTCAACCACACATCAAGTTCAAGGCTAGCCTGGAACACAAGAGGCCCTGCTTCAAAGTAACACAAATTAAAACCAAAATGTCTAGATTTGTACGCTTAAAATACGACTGCTTTATTTTTATAATTTCTATGTTTAATTTATAAATAACAGGAAGGGAAAGATTCCGGGCCACCATTTACAAGTACTCTGCAAATGTCACATTGTAGGTGTGGATAAAGGCTTTATTCTCAGATGCAAATCCAAATTGGATGTAATTGTCACCCTATTTTCTTTCTTTCCTCCTTCTTTTTAATGCTGTTTTTGAAGTGCCAGAGGCATCGTGAGGGTCCATATGAGGATTCTTATCAGACGAACGCAGTTCGCAGATTGGCAACGGTAATTCTGAAGCCACACTGTAGGCTTGCCGTCTTTACAACCTTAATTATCTTGTATTTCATCGTTGGGTTCCTTATGTTTCTCATCTTTAAACACAGTCTATTATGGGCACAAATCAAACATCTATGACTAAGAAGAAAAACAATTTAGCATCCTAACCATCTCAAACAGCTCATGCTTCTCAGCTGAAAACACAACCCCAGCAAAGGGTGCGTGCACCCTCCCCTGACCTCACTGACTCGCCCTGAGGACCCTACCAGGCTCCCACAGGCCTACCGTCTTCGCTACTGCACACGAATTAAATCTTACCTGATTACTTGTTGATTCTTTATAAGAGAGGTTTGTGGGTTTTTTTTTTTAATTTTTAATTTCATGTACATCTGAGTCTGTGTTTCAGTGCACGGGTTCAGGTGCCTGCAGAGACCCGAAAAGGACATCTGCTCCCCTGGAACTGGAGTTACAGGCAGTTGTGAACCATTCAGTGTGGATGCTAGGAACTGAACTCAGGTCCTCGGGAAGAGCTATATGTTGTACTCTGAACGTCTGGGGCCTCTTTCAAGTCCCCACTTACAGTGTGTGTGTGGTGTGTGTGTGCAAATGTGCTCACGAATGAGTGCAGGCGTGGAGGCCAGAGGTAGGTGTTAAACGGCTTCCTCCGTGGCAGCAGTTCTCAAACTGGCTCACTGCCCCTTCGCCGCCCATCTAATGATCCTTTCACAGGGGTCACCTAAAGCCATGAGAAAACATGAATATTTACGATTTATAACAGTAACAAAATTGCAGTTCTGAAGTAGACAAAGCGCACTCCCCATGTTCACCACAACATGAGGAACTATATTAAAGGGTCACAGCACTAGGAAGGCTGAGAACTGTTCCTCTATGGCTCTCTGCCTTATTATTTTGAGACAGGGTCTCTCACTGACCCCGGACTTCCCCACTGGGCTAGCCTGCCTGGCCAGTGAGCCCCCAGCATCCACCTGCCTCTGCCTCCCAGCGTGAGGCACAGACCCAGGGCCACGGCAGACGTTGGCAGGGGTTGGGGTCTGGCCTCAGGCTTTCCTGCTTGTGCTGTAGCCGTGGTAGCAACCTCTCCAGCTCTTCATAGTTTCAAGCAATGACACAAACGTGCCCCGTGTACTCCTCACTCCATCTCATCTTCTACTCACATTTTATAAATCATGTGCAACATCTCAGGGAGGAGCCTGACCGTGACAAGAGCTTTGCTATGATAAGAATTTCTCATGCAGACACACCCACTCCCCTTTTCTCCATCCTTTCCGTCCCCAAACTTGAAAAATAAGTAATTTTATGTCTATTATTTTCTCATCTTCAGACTACTATTAAAAAAATAATAATTGTGGGCTGGAGAGATGGCTCAGCGAGCGGTTAAGAGCACTGACTGCTCTTCCAGAGGTCCTGAGTTTAATTCCCAGCAACCACATGGTGGCTCACAACCATCTGTAACGGATCTGATGCCCTCTTCTGGTGTGTGAAGATAGCCATAGTGTACTTACATAAAACAAATAAATTCATCTTAAAAACAACTGCAATACACAACTTCGGAAAGTCAGCTCCACTCTGCCTGGTGTAAGTGCCCAGGCTGATCTAAGGGGCCCCATGTGTCAACAGCTGGTTGCTTTGTATCACAAAGTAGCAACTCCTGGGGTGGATGTTCCACATTCGTTTAACCACCTGGGTTGTTTCTATATTGGGACTATTAGGAATAAAGTTGCTGTAAACACTTTGGTGTGAATATAAATTTTCATTTTTTTCTGGGACAAATGCCCACAAATACAACTGCTAGTTGGTACAATAATTTCATGTTTAATTTTTTTAATGACCAATTTTAAATAATAGTGTTCCTGAGAGAGAAAGAGAGAGAGAGAGAGAGAGAGAGAGAGAGAAACTATCTTTCAGAATGACTTCACCATTTCCCATTAGCACCAGCCAAGCATGACTGTTTCCATGACTCTGAAGATTTACCCACATCTTATAACTGTTTCCTCAGTCATGAAAGGGACACAGTGATAGTCTGTTGTAGTCTAAATTTGCATTTATTTAATGGCTGATGGGGATGTACATCATTTTTAAAATTGTGTGTGACAGAGAAAAAGAGGGAGGGAGACAGAGGAGATGAGAAAGAGAAGGAGGAGGAAGAAGAGGAGGAGGAGGGAGGAGGAGGAGGAGAAGGAGAAGGAAGAAGATGAAGAAGGAGGAGGAGGAGGAGAAGAAGAAGGAGAAGAAGAAGAAGAAGAAGAAGAAGAAGAAGAAGAAGAAGAAGAAGAAGAAGAAGAAGAAGAAGAAGAAGAAGAAGAAGAAGAAATCGTAGTAGTAGTAGTCACACTTGTGTTGTGCCAGGGCCCTGAAGGTCAGAGAACAATCTTAGGTATGTGTCCTTGTCCTCCTGTTTGAGACAAGGTCTCTTGTTCCCTGCACAAGCTAGCTGGCCAAGAGTTTCCAGGGATCCTCTCGTCTCTCCTTGCAATCTCACCTTAGGAACATTGAGATTATTAGAGAGACACTTTTTCCATGGTTTCTAGGAATGAGAACTAAAGTCCTCCTCCTTCAGTGGCAAGCACCTCACCCACTAAGCCAGCTCCATAGCCCCAACCTTTTCCTATGTTAACTCTATGTCGTTTTCTTTGGTGAAATGTCTCTTCATAACCTTTTTAACCATTTTCTATGTAGTGAATACCGGCCTGGAACTCATGGCAATCCTCCTGCCTCAAGCTTCTAAGTATTGGGATCACAAATATGAGCCATTATACTCACTTTTGACCATTTTATAAATGGGTTTCTAGAAAATCTTTTGAGCTTTGAGAGTTCTTATACATCCTAGAAACTAGTCTTTGATTGGCATGTGGATCTCAAGTGTTTTCTTCTAATCTGTAGCTTGCTTATTCTTCACTTGAACAAGTCTTTTGTAGGACAAATGATCTCATGTTGACACAAATTTAACAACATTGTATGAATCTCTCTTTTGTTTTTTTTTTTCCTGAGTTGACAATACCAAAGATTCTGTCCCATTTTCTTAAAAAAATAAGTTTAGGAGTTTCACACCTTACAGTTAAATCTGTAACCTCTTAAGACTGCTACATTCCCTAAACCTAAGTCTCCTAGCCCAGGCTCTCAGGGAGCTAGGAAAAAGAAACAAAATGTATTTCCTAGAACAGAAAGCAAGGTAGCCCTGGTTCTGATTAATATCACCGCGCAGTCCCCGACCACAGCCAGTACAGGTATTCTGATCAAAGCCAAACTTGCCCGCAAGTCCAGGTGTATGACAGATGAGTCAGTGATGTACATGGTGACGAGATGCAGGCTTCCCTCATGCCACTTTGTGGTGGGGACTCCTGAGTGACGGTGTGCATGCTGAGGTCAGAGGACAACCTCAGGTGTCAGTCCTTGATCTCCACCTAGTTTGACAGACAGCCCCTTGTTCCTCACTGCTGCAGATACAAGGCCAGCTGTCCAACAAGCCTCTGGCTGAGTCTCCTGTCTCTGCCTCCCATCTTTTTGTAGGCATGCTGGGATAACAGACACACACTCACATACTGCCTCCAGATTTACGTGGAGTCTAGGGGTCTGCACTTTTGTCTGCATGCTTTCATGGCTAGAATGTTTACCCTCCATCTTAGTTAGGGTTTTAATGCTGCAAACAGATACCACAACCCAGGCAATTCTTAAAAGGACAACATTTAGTTGGGGTTGGCTTACAGGTTCAGAGGCTCAGTCCATTACCATCAAGGTGGGAGCATGGCAGTATCCAGGCAGACTTAGTGCAGGAGGAGCTGAGAGTTCTACGTTTTCATCCGAGGGCTGCTAGGAGAATACTCTCTTCCAAGCAGCTAGAATGAAGGTCTTAAAGCCCACACCCACAGTGACACACCTACTCCAACAAGGCCACACTTTCTAATAGGGCCACTCCCTGGGCTGAGCATATACAAACCATCACACCCACTGAGCCATCTTCTCAGACCCTCACATGTAATTCGTTAAGGCGTTTACCCTGATGATGCATGAAATTCTTTACCACGATGGAGCTGTCCCTACCCTCATGCCAGCTTGTAGCAGGACATGCTCTTATTAGCCCTGGTCACAGAGCCCCCTGGAGGAGTGTGGTTCATGGGCAGCTCATAAGACCTCTGGGGGGGGGGGGATGGGCTATCCCTGGCTCCCAGGAGAGCAGTGCCACCATACACATCCAGTTACTCCTGCACATCAAACACATTTCTACCCCGCCTCCTCATTGGCACACCTTGATGAGCTACTGAAGGCCATGGTTGCTAGGACAGCCAAATCAGCTGCTCTTGGGGACACCTTGTACCTAATTTCAAAGTAAGGTCAGAGTTGATCTGTAATTACTTCAGAGTACTCCTGGCTCCAAGACCCGCTGCTGAGGCAAGGAAAGAGAGTCAGCGTGCTCACATGAGGAGACGTGCTAACCGGGGGCCACTGGCCTGATTCATTTCACAGCTGTGGTCTTCTTTGATTTCTTTGTAATTTTCTACACTACTGCTTTCAATTTGATACTGTCTGGGCCCGGGATGACAATGCGAATGGGATAACAGATGATGAACTTAAAGTACTGAACACAATCCTACTCGGCCTGCATGTACGTCCAATCAATATGTCACTAGGAAGGAGGAACCATTGGCCGCTGGGCAGAGTGGGGAATGCAAAATGTCACAGGATTCCACGTGCATTTCTTATGTACTTAGGAGCTGTCACTGAAGCTGCCTCACTGCTCTAGAGGGGAAACGGGGCTTGTTGTTTCATAATTGGCTGTCTTAGACAAATGAATCAGAGGTCCACGAAGAGTACTGGAAGAGCCTTCGTGCAGTGTCCCTTGCTCTGCCCAGCAGGGGTGCTGTGTACCGTCGCAGGCTATACACTGTGCACAGTTCCCATCATTCACACGTTGCTACAGTACCTGCAAGAGCTACGGAGTCATCACAACAACACGCATCAACCATGTTACTGATTAGCCCAGACTGAGTATTCCTAAGGGCTTGGGGAATGTCACAAAATAGGTCACGAAGATTCAACCACACAGCACTCACGTCGATAGCCTGACAGATCTATGTACAGACTCTGTGAATTGCTAATACAGTTAGCTTTCTGTCGACAGGCTCAGGAATGTAAGAAACCATTCTGTTTATTCAGTAAAAGCATTGGGTCCAGTATGGGTGGTGTGTGTGTGTGTGTGTGTGTGTGTGTGTGTGTGTTTGCCCATTAACAAGCAATATTTGAAATTATTAAAACACTGTAAACCTGACGTTTTTATCATCTTATTTGCATATGTGTGTTGTGGAGGATGTGGAAGGTGGAAGGTCGTTCTCTCTTTCCATCACAGGTTCTGAGGATCAAACTCAGGTTTGTTAGACTTGCAGGGCAAGTGCTTTTATCCACTGAGCTTTCTTTCCACCTCCTAACAGATTCTCTAAACACGATCTTTCCATGCTGATAGACACACGAGCAAGCAGGAAGACAACTTACTGAAATGAAAGATTTTAGGGCCTGCTGGGACAGCTGGGGTACAGGGGAGACATCTTAATCCCCAGGACCCACATGGTGGAAGGAGAGAACTGACTCCCACCATTGTCCCAAGACACATACACGGACACACACAGAAACATAAAGTAAATTAAACCAAGAGGAAGAAAGCAAACTTAGAGAAGACAGTGGCCAAAAAGGTTCTTCTGCACTCGCATCACTAATGTGGGTCAAGTGGGAACACGGGGTGGGTGGGGTCAATGGAGATGGACTCACAGCAGAGCCAAGCACAGTGCCCAGATCTCCCCATGGGCAGCAATGACTACTATGGTGGTGTTTTCTCAAGACGATGGCTCTGCTGGGTGAGCTTGACCATTGTTTGCCAAACAGTATCAAGCCTTCTTCTTCCGCCATCTGGTACTTCCGGTGAGCTGCCCGTCTCTTCCACTGAACTCCGTTTCTTTTTCCAAGTTTTTGTCATGAGTACTGAGTGAAGATCTTTTTCTTAGTTTTTAATTATGTGTGCACCTTTGTGCCTGAGGTAGGGAGGTAGATAAGCACACAAGCACAGAAGGCCAGGAGACATGGATGGAGCCTTTGGGGCTAGACTTACAGGTCATGAGCCACTGAGAACCTGCCTCGGGATCTGTAGGAGAGGTGTGCATCTTCCTCAGTGGGCCTCTTCCGCGGCCTCTCTTTTTCTTTTTAATGAGCTGCATCAGTCTGGAAAAACAAAATTCACGGTACAGGATCCTCAGTTTCATTGCTTGATTGTGTAAATAATCCACAATTCTGAAGACGAGATCCTCTTAGCCATGATTCAAGAGTGCCATTTATACCTCCCGATCTCAGATCTTCAGAACTCAAAAGAAGACTGCATGCTGGAGCTTACAGAGTCGGTGCGCAGTAGTCCTTAGCCGCGCTGAAGGCCCCCAGCCATCTCTGCTCAGCACAACCTGTTCAGAGGATTACGCACAAACATTTTACTACAGTGTGCCTCATTGTCTTATAAAATGGAGAATAAAACAAGAAATTAAAATGGTGATATGTACAAGAAGAATGCTTAGTGGAATCGAAATGAGGAAGTCACTGGCACGCTGCAGGGGGAGAGTCTTTACCTTGGGTTTGCTACCTGGGGGACATAAGCCTGTGAGGTTGGCATTCAGCTTCAAAGCCTAAAAGCAAATGTAAGCCCGAGAATGGGATTCCAGAATCATTTAGAACTCGGAAATTGCAATCACCTTTGAAGATATATGTCCGCTATCCACTTTTGCATATTTAACTTTTGAACATCTTTTTAGATGTGTATTGTATGAACATAGGAGCTTGCCCACTGATTCCAAAGTAGAATAAGAAGAGAAAAAGGAGTGTATAGGCTTGAATGCTGCAAGTATATATACATTTCATGTAGTCATTGAGAGAAAGTTCTAGGCACATCTCCTGCAAACTAGAAAGTTATTAACTCAGTGGGATGAGATGGTACAGGAATTTCTCTCGTTATTTCACACAGCCTGATTGCTTGAAGTTTTGCAATGAGAAAGATTTACATACTGTTATAATCATCAAAAATCTTAAAGGTGTATTTGTATTGTGAAGGGGAGAGTATCCTTGGTTCAAAATCTAGGAGTCACAGCGTGGGGAGTGGAACAGGAGAGGTTCACTCTTTCCTGGCTCATCCTTCAGGGGCTTTTCCGTGTCCACTTTGGCATGTCCCTCGGTGCCATCCAGAGGCTAGCTAGCTGTGTGGTCTGGAGTTTCCCATACCTCCCCTCTGGATGTCTGCCTGATATTAGGGAGCGTTTCAGTTACTTTCCTCTTTGCTGTGATCAAATACCCAACAAGAAGCAACTCTAGAAAAGATGTGTTTACTCTGCCTCACAGTGGGAAGTGATAGGGTCTATGGTGACAAGGAAGGCATGCTGGCAGGAGCCAGAGGTGGCTGTCACACGCTTATGTTTCCAGGAAGTAGAGACCAGGCAGGAAGTGGGGACAGACATCCAAACCTCAAAGCTCCAAAGCCATCTCCAGTGACATATTTCCTCCGGCAAGTCTTCATCTCCTAAAGCTCCCACAACCTTCCAAAACAGCACCACCAATGGGAGGGGGGCAGGTGATTAAACACAGGAACCTGCGGGAGCCATTTCACATCCAAACCACCAGAACGGGCAGCACACACTCCTGTGGTGGTCTTCTACAGTTCTTCCCAGTGGACACAGAGCTCTGCCCATAACCCAAATCAAAGCACATTGTACACCCTAGACAGGTTAGGGTTAGGGGTTAGGGGTTAGGGGTTAGGGTTAGGGTTAGGGTTAGGGTTAGGGTTAGACTGAGGCTCTTCCTGTGCAACAATTAAGAGATGCAGGAGCAAAGCCCTGCCTTAGCAGACACTGCCTGATGTCGCACAGTGTGACCAAGTCATATCATCCTCCTTCATCACATGGAGTTCTGCCCAAAGGAAGCACAGCCACCGAGATAATGAAGAACAGGAGGGAAAATAGGATAAACAGCACTGTCCCCAACATCAGAAGGGCACAGGCTAGGGCTAGGCAGTGACTCAGGAAGAAGGCACAAGGGCAGGGTGGAACTGGTCTTATTTTAGTGGTTTTTTGTTTTGTTTTGTTTTTTTGGCAGGGAGGTGTGGGAAACTCAGCCTTTCAAACATTTCTTTATTCTTTCAGGAAACAAAGAAAGACCCGCTCAGCAAGAAAGCATTCCTGGTACTGGAAACCCACTCAGTGCTAGCAAAGGCATGCTTATAGGAGGAGAGTCTATATCCAGCTTACTAAACCAGCATAATTCCTAACAATAACCTATAGACATTTGTCCTTATACCCACGGGTAAGCATGGTCTTCATGCTCATCAGGGAAACGCCTCTGCTACAGACAGAGACCGCTACAGAGGACCACATCCAATCAAAGCGCTGAGTGGTGGAACTTAGTCCCAATGGATGAGATGTACCTACAAACGGGTCCCCACCCAAGGCACAGGGAGCATTATGAAAGAGGTGTCAGGAAGATTGTAAGGGCCAGAGGGTGAGGAAGTTTGCTGGGAGATTGTGTCTCCTAGTAGTATCAATAGCTATTGCCATAAAGTCTCACCAACAGGAACAACCAAACTGAACAAAGATGGCAGCAAGGGGCATACCGAGGTGGGCAGGGAAAAGCCCCTGAGGCCTTAGCCCTACACAAAGGCCTATAGGCAACTGAGGAAGACTGGGGACAGGAGGCGTGGCCCTCCCCAGTGAAGAGCTCACCAATAGCCTATCCAGTGCCAAATGGTCAGCCCTGAGAGCATACATACAAGTAACGCTACACAGACTGAAATGCTATATTTAGAAACCCAGATGGGGCCAAAGGCATCTGATCTGTTGTTACGCTTTAGTATTGATAGTGATGTGAATTAATGTATATGAGCCTTATGGTTTCATTTCAACTTTTTAAGCTTTCCTTTTCCCCCCAATCTCATTCCAAAACTCTCTCTACCACTTACCTCAACCACTGCAAATGATGTAACATGGAACCTAATAGATGCTTAAGCACTGAAAAGGGCACATCCAACTTCCCCAACCCGGAAAGTGAGGAAAACAAGAAGAAAATAAACCAGTTCCCAAAGTTCTTTTCAAATAAAGCATCAGTTACCCAAGTCTCAAGCCCACAGCAAAAGAGATAGAGAAGGGTTTGCCACAGCTTCCAAACGTCCCAGAATGTTTCTTGATTATTCTTCTTTAGGAAAGATCTGCAAAGTTATGTCTTTAAAAAAAGGAATGTATATGTATAAATATATACATTTTATAAGTATATGTATGTATATATGTATATGTATATGTGTATGTATGTATGTATATATGTGTATACAATAACAATTAATATGAACAAAGGTACTATGGACAGCAGTGGAGTGAAGAGGAGTACACGGGAGGGTTTGAAGGAGGAAAGGGAAGGCAGAAATGAGTTAATTACATTATAATCTCAAAAAAAAAAAACAAAATTTAGACAAGCAAATTCCTAAATTCCAGAGGCTATCAAAATGGAATGGTGGTAGGAAAGAGTTAAAGGTTCCCTGCTATGTGAAATGTGTGCTTCTGGCTAGACCAGCCTGCAAGAAGAAAAGAAAAGAAAAAAAAAAAAAAAAAAAAAAAAAAAAGAGCTTCCTTGCATTGCAAGCCTGAACATCCAGAGATCTGCAAATCTGTGCTTTCAGCCCGAGTGGTCCTTCTGGTCACCAGAGTTCAAGTTTGCAGCTGTGCTGAGAAAGACTATTCTAATTCTCATCCCTTCCTTTGTTCCACTCTAAGGAAAGAGTGAAAGTTCTCCTTTTTTCTTCTTAACCCCGTGGCAGAGGCAGGAACTGAACCATGAAACTAGCCACCGAATTAAAGCTCTTGCTGTGACAGCCCCGCCCTGATCCTTGTTAATGTCTTAGTGGCCTTCGGCCCCTACTCTCCCTCTAAAAGGCTTCTCCTCCCTCCTTTGTGTGGCCTCTGCACTCTCAGAGCCCTGCAAGGGAGCTGGCAGTGGTGGGGGGACAGGGCCCCCCGGGACAATGACAGCAATGCAGCAGCCATGCTGAGGGGGCCGAGGAGCCATACTGCTAGCCATGCTTGCATGGAGGCTGCCAATATGGAGGGAAGAGGAGGGACCAGCCTAGGGGTCTCAGTTAATGTCTGTCCATTTGAGACCAGAGGCATTCCCTGCTGTGCCTCTGATTCATCAAACAAAGACCACTGGCTGCCAACCCAGACTGGTAGTTCTCTCTCATCTGCCTTACCCCAGGCCGCCACCTTGTCTTCTGGCTCTGGGGGCCCCAGAGGCTGACCTCTGTGGGCTACCCAGCAGAATTCCTAAGCTCCTTTCTCCTCAACCGGGAAGCCCTCTAATAAGTCAAAGCTGAGGCAAGTGGGGCGTTTCCTCATCTGCCCCGCCCTACTTTGACCTGTTCTCTCTGGACTCTCAGTCCTGCCAGGGAGCCCACATCTGTCACAACAGCTGCCAGCAGACACTGCTGACATGACTTCCTCCCTGTCCCACCGACCTTAACAGAGCAATGGCTTCCACTGGACTCATAACTTCCAGAAGAGAATGGCTCGTGGCCTTTCCATCTTCCCTGCCGCTGTGGTGTCGACTTCTGGGTTAAAAAAAAAAAAAAAAAAAAAAAAAAAAATCCTTTGACCCAGTCAGTGAATCTTCCTTCTTTCTCCACAGACATATCAGCTGTCATTTTCTTTTAGGGGGAGAGAACTAGTTTGCAGATAACTATTCCAAGAGAGAACTGGGCAAATGTGGGTTTCGTCTAGACGGGTCACTGACAATGGATCAAAGGAGCCATTCCACACAAGTGTCTCTTGGTGAGCCAAGCATTTGCTGGTGTTGCTTCCTGAAGCGTGACTCAATGGTGGTTGCTTCGGCTCAGCTAGAGAATGATACGGAAGACTATCTTGCTGAGGTGGGATGGTGAGGAAACCAGGGAAAGCCTCTCAGAGGAAGGGACCACTTAGCTTAGGCTAAGGAGGAGAGGGAACTTGGCACAGGAAACTCCAGACAAGGGTGTCCAGGCAAAGGCAGGAACAACTCCAAGGTCCTAGAGGGGAACTGTACAGCATATTTGAGAAGCACAAAATTGGGATGAAGTCAGAGGGACACACGGGTGTACAACCCATGCAAGCATCCAGTTCTGTTCCTGATGGGAAGGATGGCTCAGAATAATGGACCACTATGAACCAATTTAAGGTTTTTCTACCAACTCATCTCATTGGTGGGGACATCTTAGGGAGTGGGAAGGATACGAAAAGAGCAGAACAAGTCTGTAGGTATCACAGCCTTCCAGGCAAGCTGGGGAAGAAGTAGACTACAGATATCACTTAGAAATTCAGCTGCCAAGCAACTCTGTTTACTGCGATGAGATGGGTAGAGGTAGGAGACAACAGGAAGGCATGTCTGGAAGTGTCCTCCCCACCCCCACCCCCCACCCCCACCCCCCGCCCTCCCCGAGCCCACCCTCCCTTTACACAGCCTCAATTTTCCAATGTAGAAAAAAACTGTACACTTCTGTTTGGAGGTCTGAAGGACAAGTATCTTGGCTTTTGAAAAATGGTTCCTAGGACTACTGATTCCCTAGATTTATTTAATCCTTCAGGTACCACACACAATACAGTGCAGCCTAACACAGCATAGAAAGGACCAACAGGAATAAGGTCTTCTAAAAGAGAAATTTGTCCTGAGTCCTAGGCTGCAGGAAGAGGGGTCCACTGTAAATGAGGGTTTCTGTTGCCTGAGATCTAAGACAATGGCTTCTCAATGGCGTGGTCATCTCCATGCCATGGTCTTGACACTGCTGGACACACGGTGAGACCTACAGAAAGGTTGGCTATCTGAATAACCGGCCACCTGCCAAGTGTTCCACTAAAATTTCTATTCTACCTCAATGTCATCTCACTGAATTGACATCTCTTCTATAACAAAAAGGGGGGGGGAGAATGCAGTGCTAGAATAATGGCTCAGTGGTTCTGAGCAGGGATGGCTCTTGCAGAGGACCTGAGTTCAGTCCCAACCAGGTGGCTCACACTACCTGGTACTCATGCTGTAGGGGATCTGACACCCTCTCTGAACTCCATGGTCGCCTGCCCTATGCTGTGCATACTCACACAGAGACACGCATATGCATACACAGTTTAAAATGATAAAAATAAATCTAAAATAGAAGAGGGCCCTAGAAAAGGCTAGGATGCCCACAATGTGCACCACAGACACCCTGCGTCTTGCTATAGCCCAAGATAACTACAAACTCAGTCCAATACAAAGCCATACAGTCAATTAAAACATTATTCATGTTTTTTTGTGATTTATTTTGAGTAAGTTGACTGGATGAGTCTTGAGTGTAAACTGTGTAGATTACAACAACATGTCACAATGTCAACAGGATCAACCTTTCTGGCACTGAAGAGCTTCCTCAACTACCCAGAATTCCCTTCCTTCTCCAAAATAGAGATCAGAAAGCCTGTGCTGACAGAAGCCAGACAAAGCCCATCAGACAACTCCAAACACTCATGTGCCTAGCTGATGGGTGATTTTTCTGAGGAAAGTATCGGAAGAATCACCCTCCTGTCCTGTAGGCTGCTTCCTTGTTCCTACCTAGGATCAGGGCAGTTAAAGGGGGGCGGGGGAGCAAAGCTCACACAGCCACGAGCTGTCAGTTAAGTGCTGATGCGTCTTCTTATCAGAAAGTCCGAGTTCCATTCACACCAGACTCTCTCTGCCTTCCCAGAAAAGTTTACATACTCTCTTGGTTTAGTCCAAATGATCTGGATAATCTGCAGCTCCAACTCACAAAAGGTAAGCAGCAATTGCTAGCAAGGGAAAAGAAATAATTCTAGAATCAGCACACGCCATCAGGTGGCAGCTGACGGCATGGGAACTAGGGACGTGATAAGTGGAAAGAATTGGGAAAGTGTGAGGCCAGACGGTGCACGGGCAAATATTATCATTAGGCACAATAGCCCAACATTTCCAAGGGAAACTGCTCCCAGGCTACCCCATACCCAACCCTCAGCAGGAGGAGCCACATTACCAGCTGATAAGAGTGAGCATTTATCAGCTGTGTAAGGAGCACATAGCACAACTTTGAACCTGAGAAGAACGTCAGCGCAGTGGCCTCCTGAGCCGGAGGACCCGCATGAGCTGGACAGCAAAGCTCTTCAGTCAACGAGAGTGACTTGGAATTTAGTGCAGACTTCCAGAAAGAAAAGAAGAAAGGGGACAGGAGGACAGGAGGAGGGAGGGGGGAGAGGAAGGGAGAGGAGAAGGAGGGGAAGGGAGAGGAGAGAGGAGGGGAGGAGTGAGGGAAGGAGAAGAGAGGGAGAGAAGAGGAAGAGAAGAGAAGAAGGGAGGGGAGCAGAGGGGCGGGGAAGAGGAAAAAGGGAGGGAGGGACAGGGAGGAAGAGAGGAAAAAGGGGAGGGGAGGCTTTATTTCCTAGAAAAACCAAGTTCACGGTAGAGTAAGCACACAGTCTGTGGATTTGCCACGTGCGTAGCGTCCCTGCTATGAAGCAGAGTGGTGCGCCTGGTGCAGTAGACGAACCTTGAGTAGCACAGTCACCAGTTAAAACTCACAGCTGACATTAGGGTTGGTTCTTGGCTCTTTAGGAAGGGGGAAAGATACAGTAAGTTACATCTACTACTATAGTACCAGGCACAGTTAGTTCTTCCCCCCCCCCCATCCTCTGCACTCTGTCCCCCCATCCTCTGTGCCTGTCTCTTGGCCACTTCTTTGCCTCTGCTTCTCTAGCCGTCTCCCTCCTCGGCTGGGAACGCCACGGAGCACAGCTTCTCAGCTGACTGATCTCACACAACAGTGTGCACCTACCTGTTCACAACTCGGTAGCACTTTGACGTTCGGTCCCGAATAATATTCATTTTCTGGAGGTACCACAGTTTATCCATTCACCGACAACAGAACATTTCGATTGTTTCTAAATTTTTGCCAATTATGAATAAAGCTTCTATACATATCCATGTATAGACCCCAAGTTTTTCTCTTTTTGAATTGATATGAAGGAGTGTGATTGCTGGGTCATATGTAGAAGAACGTGTTTGGCTAAGAAAATAAAGTGTGTGTGTTTTTGTGAGAAGCCCCCAATCTGTTTTCCAACGTGGCTGTACTGTTTTTTATTCCTGTTGGTGAGGGATCAGGGTTTTGCGTGTCCTACGCACTCACTGGTGTTTGGTGGTGTGGCTCACTCGGGGTGGGGGGTGGGGGCAGGGGTGGGGGGTGGGGGGGTGCTGCGGTTCCAGCAATCTGAAATGTGCAGTCATGTGTCACTGTTCCAGTTTGTGTTCCTCAGACGACATAATACGCAGAGCACCTTTAGCTTGCACATTTTCCAGATGTTCATCCCTTGGGTGAGAGTCTGCGTCCTGATTGGTGGATCTTGAGCATTCCTTGTGCTTAGTTAGGAGTCTTACATTTATCCGAGCCCTTACTGTTCCCCAACACACAGCGTATCTTCATTCTCGAGGCAGCGTTGTTGGCAGGGAGAATATTCCATGTTGATGCGCCTCACTGGCTGCTCCTTAAACCATACTCTCTGTTCCTATGGTACTTGCCCAGATTGTAGTTTTACCCCAGGTCATTCTCCCATAACTGCCTGAATAAGGAGGGCTAGCTCCTGCCCCCCCCCAAAAGTGACCAAGTGACATCCTGTCTCCTGTTGGGCCTTATCTCCTAACTGTGAGCTCCACCATGAAATCACCAGTGAATTAGCCTAACAAAGTTAACGCTCAGACATTTAATTTTTCCAGCATGGTTTGTTGTGAAAACTATCTTTGCTCTACTGCAATATATTTATTTGCTTCCTTGCCAAAGCAATTAACCACAATTAGTTGGCTCTCTAGCGTCCGTTCTGGATTCTGCCACAAGTTGGTGTGTGTTTTCACAAAACTCTCAGTCTTAAAGGAGTCATCCTCTGGTCTTCTTGTTCAAGCTTGGACTGGCTATTGTGGATCTGTTAGAACTGCATAAGAAGAATCAATTTGATGACACTCACAAAATACCTTCTACACACTTAGCATTGAGAAAGTAACTTCTTGACAATAATCTCTCTCTCTCTCTCTCTCTCTCTCTCTCTCTCTCTCCTTAGTTCTTTTGGGTAGCTATTTTCATTTAGATTATATATATATATATATATATAAAATGTGTGTGTATATATATATATATATATGATCAAAAGTACTTCATTTTTGAGTGCTTTAATATAATTATTGCATCTTTAGCTTCAAGTTGCACATATTCACTGGTGATTCACATTTATATCACCATCTTATATCTATAACTTTGTTGCAAATGGTTATTCATTCCTGGAAGACATTTTTGCCTGTTCTCTAGCATTTGACACAGTCTCCAAAACCTTTTGCATTTCTCCCTGCCTTGTCTCTACACATTTCATTTCCCTTTCTTTTCTTATTGCATTAGCCAGGATCTCCAATACAACGCTAAAAATTATGACTAGAGCGTGCTTCCTTGACATGGTTAGTCTCTGATGTTAACTGTGGCTGTTTCATAGATAATATTTATCAAGTTGAAGAAATCTCCCCCTTTCCGTGGTTTATTGAGACATTTTATTGTTGTTTGGAATTGTCTCTCTCTATCCCCCCTCCTCTCCCTCCCCCCTCTGTCTGTCTGTCTTTCTTTCTGTGATAGTCCCACTACAAATAGTCCTGGCTGCCCTGGGCTCACTATATAGATCAGGGGAGCCTCGAACTCACAGAGATCCACTTGTCTCTGCTTCCCAAGCGCTGGGATTGATGATTTTCACTACCATGCCTGGCCTTCAGCGAGCCTTTTCAGTCATAAATAGGTGTGGGTTTTCTCAGATACTTTTATTCCATTGATATGATCATGTGTTTTTATCCTCTGTAATCTATTCATGGGATAAACCTTATTAACTGATCTTTTAAAAGTTGACTATGTCTTACATATCTGGTCCAAATCCCACTTGATCATGGAGTGTATGCCTTTATACATTGTGTGACTTGATTTGCTAAGATCTTGTTGGGAATTTTTGTCCGGGTATGTGAGTAACACTGGCCTGGAATTTTCTTGCCTGGCTTGGCTATTAAGCTGGTCTCACGGAATGACGTGTTCACTCTGCCTTCGACCTGAAAGAGATTGAAGAGAATTTGATGTAACTCTTCCTTAAATGTTTGTAGAATCATGGGTGAAGCCCTTTGGGCCTGTTGCTTTTGCAATTTTAAAAGATGATTAATTATTGATTCTAACTGTAATGAATACAGGCCCACTCAGATTGTCCACTACTTCGGTGAGTCTTGACAGGTTGTGTTTACAAAAGAGTGAACCACTGCCTGTTGATTATAGATTATGTGGGCAGAGTTCTTTGTAGTGCTCCTCAAGTTTACTTATCCTCCATGCATCTGGTGTGACATCCTCTGTTTAAATTATAATATTAATAATTGGTACCTTTTTTTCTTTTTCCCAGTTAGCTTGGCTGAATGCGTATTGATTTTATTAGTATTTTGAAAGGGACCAGATTTTCATTGATTTTTCTCTCTATTGATTTCTTGTTCCCAACCTTATTGACTCCTGCTGTAATTTTTTATTGCTTCCTTTCTTCTCCGTTCTGTGGACATAACAGTCTAATTCTTCTGGCTTCCCAGGGTGGAAATTTATGTCACCAATCTTAAATCTTTCTTCTTTCTAATTCAGCAGATAGGTTTCTTGCTAGGCTCTGCGTTCAGTGTGTTCTATACATTTTAAATAATTTGCACATTTATATATGTATTATGTGTGTAGACGCATGTGTGGGTGCATGTGTCCATGTGCTTGCATGGGAGCCAGAGTCTATTACTGAACCTGAGGCTTGCCAATTTTTGGCTAGGCTGGAGGCCAGCAAGCCCCAGTAATTGTCCAGTGTCTAATGTCCTTGGCTCTGGGTTATCAGCCTATATATACAGCTCTACTCTTCTCTTCTCTCTCTCTCTCTCTCTCTCTCTCTCTCTCTCTCTCTCTCTCCCTCTCCCTCTCCCTCTCCCTCTCCCTCTCCCTTTCCCTCCCTCTCCCTCTCCCTCTCCCCCCCCTCTCTGTGTGTGTAGTGTTGGGAGGGGCTCTGGGGATCTAAACTCAGGTCCTCACACTTGTGCCACAAGCACTCTTAGCCCCCAAATCATCTCCTCGGAATAATTGTAATAATTTTTTGAGACTGGCTCTCATTAGGTAGCCCAGACTAGCCTTGAACTCGCAGTTTTCCTGCTTCAGCTTGCCAAGTGACAAAAGTCACTTGTACTCATCCCGTTTTAGAAGTTCTGTTCTTATTATAAATTTGTCCACATTCTGAGGTCATCCGTCCATGTCAGGAGGGGTTTCACAGATCCAGGAAATGTTCTCTGCGGAAGTGTTCATCCCTGCGTAGCTGAATGCTGCCTTAGACTTCAGACAGAACCAGACACAGAGCACCACGGACATGCGCATGCGCATGCCACAGAGCATGGCAGGCCGAGCTAGGCCGATTGTACTCCAGGTCCCTTTAATGATGGCATGCTCTAAGACACCCCTGAGGGGGCACTCAGATAAAGTGGGGTGCAGTAACTCTAAACTCCTGTGATGGTTTATGGTAATATGGATGGTAGCCTTCATAAGTCACCTAGGAGATGACCCTGAGTCTTGCGTCTTAATGGAGTTCTTAGTTAACTGAGGTGGGAAGACCCACCCTAAATACGGGCAGCAGCATCCTACGGTCTGGAGTCCTGGATTGGAGGAAAAGGAGACAGCGAGCTAGGCGGGAGAATCCATCTCTCCCTGCTCCTTGTCTGTGGAGTCAACATGACCAGCTGCCTCGCCTCCTGCCACCACGCCCTCTTCCCCTCCACAAGAATCTTCCTCCCTCCCTCCTCCCTCCCTTCACTCTCCCTCTTCCCTCCCTTCACTCTCCCTCTTCCCTCCCTTCACTCTCCCTCCTCCCTCCCTTCACTCTCCCTCCTCCCTCCCTTCACTCTCCCTCCTCCCTTCCCTCCTTCTCTCCCTCCCTGCCTTCAGTTGCTTTCAGTTCAGGTGCTTTGTTGCAGCCATGAGAAAACTTACTAATGCCACCGTTTCTCCAGCTCAAATTCATCACCACCCCGCCTCGAAGACCTCTGCACTCACCGTGTGTGTTTCTCAAGGCCTCGTTTCCTCGAGTTAGAGGATGAACTAACTTTCTGGGTGGACACACTGCAAAGCACCCCAGACAAGCTGGGGACCACCATGGAATCACAAACACTTTAGGGCACAAGGAGGCACCCCATTAGAACACCAGCTGTGGAAGTCTGTGCTGTAGGAACACGGCCCTCCCTGCCCCACCTCAGGCCCCCGCCTAGAATCTTCTTTTTGCTTCTCAGGATTAACTCTTCTGCATATTGGGCAGGAAATGAGTTCCTTGCTGTTTATTGTGGTCAAATCCATCAATGAAGTCAATACAGCAGGAGAGGCCAGAGAAGCTGACGTCTCTTTATTAATTCATGAGGAGCTTCGCCGTCCACTACTGTCCACACCGAGATTGATGGAAGCAGAGAGAGAAACGCAAGTTAAATTATGTCTCTGATAACTTCTGCTTAACTGGCCTGTCAACGACCAAGGAGATTAAACATCTGTGATTTATTCCCATGTTAATCTCAGTAAACACACGCACACAGGCGCAGGCACTCACGCACACTCGTGCACACCAGCTAATGAGAGACTGCATCCCGAACACGGCTCTCACGGTTTGCGCTGCGGAATCAGAGAAAGGCCAGAGCCGAACAGGAGGCTCATTATCTGTTTCTTTCAGGCCTTCGGCCCTCCATTCATTTGTTCATTTAATCTTTCCTCGCCAGCTTCCAGCCTTGCTATAAAAAGCCTTGTGCTAGACCAGAGGAGGATTCTGGGAGACATAAAGTTTGCCCGTTTCTACCAGAGAGTCTGGCAATAATTAATTTAAATGTGTATTTCAAGCAGTTTCTGCTCTGCCTCTCGCAGGCCCAGTAACATTATGCAAACTGGTTCCTTTATCCAATCTCTTTTCCCCATGAGTAAGTGGCGAGCCTGAGGTGGTTTTCATGGCAGCCTCTGGCACTTGCATGCACTGGGCCTGGCAGGAATCCTGTCTATAGATCATTAATACCACACCCCTGTGAGGAAAGTGCGATCAATTTGTTCTTTTTCTTTGTTCTTAAGATTTATTTATTTATTTATTTATTTATTTATTTATTATAATACACCGTATTCTGCCTGCATATATGCCTGTATGCCAGAAGAGGGTGTCAGATCTCATTACAGATGGTTATGAGCCACCATGTGGTTGCTGGGAATTGAACTCAGGACCCCTGGAAGCAGTCAGTGCTCTCAGTCTCTGAGGCATCTCTCTAGTCTCTCCTTTGCTATTCTTAAAGTGTGTGTGTGTGTGTATGTGTGTGTGTGTGTGTGTGTGTGTGCGCGCGCGCGCGCGCGTGCGCGCGCGCGCGCGCGCGTGCGCATGCTTGAGTACAGTGTCCACAGAGGCCTGAAGAAGAGGGCATCAGATACTCTGGACCTGGAGTTACAAGTACTTATGGGCCCTGGGAGCCAAACTTAAATCCTCTGCAAGAGTAGACTGTCCTTGTACCCAGTGAGCCATTTCTGCAGCCTCCAAAATTGTTACATCCTTGCAATCCAAGGCTCAAAGACAACATACAATCTGCCCAAAATGTACAGGCTACAAACTAGGGATCTAAGCCCATGTGGTAGAACTGCAGAGCCCTGTCCCTAAAGGCTGCCTCAGACTAAGTGCAGGCATCGCATGCTGATGTCATAGAAACTAGATGCTCTTACAGGTCTATGGACTGCTCTGGGCTCAAGGCTACTGCTGGTGATTCCTAGCACTCCAGGGAATGGCTTGCCGCCACTCTATGCAATGTTTTCTTGACATCCTTACTCCTGGGAGTTTCTTCTCCTGGCACTAATGCTATGGAAGAAATGTCTCTTATTCTGACCTTTCAGGCTCCCATGGCTGAGCGAAGAGCTATAGAGATATCATGTGATGGTACAATGAGTACAAAGGACATATGAGCATCATGATATATGTGTACCATAATATATGTGCACCACACGGTGATATGTGCGCACCATGATATATGTGCACCACACTGTGATATATATGCACAATGATATTTAGGCACCATGATATATGTGCACCTTAATATATGTGTAGTGTGATATATGTGCACAGGACCCTAGGAGTTCAAGCCCTTCTCACTGGAACAAAGGTCCCAAAGATGGGGCACCCCGTGGCCTTGGAAGGACCATCTTGTGTTGCTTGGGATTCAATCTGGGCAGAAGCTGGTGATCTTACTCTCTTCAGTTGACTTCAACCTTCTTATGCCATGATATACCCACTCTGATGTCTAGGCTGCTGGCTTAAACTCAAGCTAAAAGCCAGACAGCAACAACAGTCTCCATCAGAGGCTCCAATTTCTTCTAACATAATATGACTCAAATTAGATGCAGGATCTTCCCCAAACCACACACACACCTATTTCCTCCTGTTTCTTTCAACCCCCGCCCCCCCAATCTACATGGGAAGTGGGTGGCAGGCCTTGGGGTCTTGCTACTTGGTACCTTATCTCCATGCCCCCTCTCTCCTTCCCCACAGCGGACACCTAGGTTACCCCTGTACTTCTTGTCTAAGCCAGAAGCTCCAACAGAGTTGTTGCCTCCAGACTCTAAACTTCCTGGCTATCTTGTTAGTCAATGGGGGATACGCAGTAAGAGGAAACTGCAAGAGTCCTTAAGTGGTGTTAGCCAAGAATCCTTAAATGGTATTAGCCAAGAGTTATTAGCTGAACCAAAGTCCCTGACAATGTGTCGATGAGTCATGAGGCAGGCCGCATGCTAGGAGCTACAGGAGGTGGGTGGTAACTATCCCCCGTGCCGCAATGCTCGTGCACCAAGGGGACATTCAGAAAGAGAAAGAAGGAACAGAGAGGACTGAATGTCAGACAGTGGTGTGCTCAGTATGGGGGAAGGCCAAGACAAAGAACAATGAGAAACAAGGCCAAGGCCTATCTTAGCTGAGATGTTCAGGGATTGTGGGATAACATCTACTGTGTCCTAAGAACACAAAGGCCAGATTCTAAGTGCATTGTGTTTCTTCCTGTGTTTAACTGCCATAGTAACCGGCTGAAGTAGATGATCTGTCTCACTCTGAAGATGAGAAAGTTGAGCATAGGGAATCCAGGTTTACAAAGGAGCCAGGCTTCTTATGTGGGCAATTTGATTCCACAAATTGGTGGTGAGGTACGAAGCAGCAAGACCCCAAGGCCTGTGGAAAGAAACAGGAGGAAATAGGTGTGGGGGTGCGGGGTTTGGGGAAGTGTTGCTACTACTGTGGCAAGCCACCTGCCCCAAGAGGCCATACTGAAGTTGAAGTAGCATGGGAGGGGGGCAACTTAGTGGCTTCCTCCTGAAGCTGGCAGCTTCCTGTACAGGTAGCTTATGAGGAAGGGTAGATCTCAGGAAGCCGTGGAACGGAAGTGAGGAAGTGAGACAGAGAACAGACACCTGACATCTAATCTTCATTGTCACCTTCACTAGATGTAGAATCACCATGGAAACCACACCTCTGGGTGTGTCTGAAGACAAAAACCCTAACCAAAGAGGAAAGAAGCATCCTGAATGCAGGAGGCACAGTTCCCTGGAGTGGGGTCCTAGACGATTCAGTAACAAGATTAAAAAGTGGGCTGAGCTGCGCACCAGCGTCCATCTCTCTCTGCTTCCTGACTGGGCCTCGCACTCTGGCCACTGTGCCGTGTTTACCATGATGGTCTGGACCTTCAATCTAGGAGCCAGCATAAACCCCTCTACCTTTACGTTGCTTATTTTCTGGTATCTTGTTATAACAAAAAGAGAAGTCACTAACACAGGAAAGGAGCCAGTCAAGGTGATGTGTTGCCCCCCAGGGACATTGGGATCCAGTGTAAATCACGAGCCTCTGTTGTGGGAAATATTATAAAAGAGAGCCGACACGTTCCCGCACTAGTGCCGGCAAGGCAACCAGGCAAGCGGCAGAGCTCACGCCGGGTCACAGTGCTCCTGCCTGGTGGTCTCACTCGGCAGTCCCTGGGCCTGCCGTCTCTGTCTCTCCGGTGGGGGACCCTAAGTTCCTCTCGCTACCATGCAATGCCCCACACCCCCACATATATTCCATGATCTGCCTCCTCAAAACCTAATTACCTGGTAGAATCAAGACTTTTAATGCTTAATTAACCAATCAGATTTGTATATAAATAATATTACAATTTACAATATGCCAATAGAATAATTTTAGAGCCAATTGATAATGATAAAAGTTTTATCTCGATATTTCTAACCTTATTTAAAAAAAAAACAGTTATTTGTGGCTAGTAAATGCCACGCAGGTCCACATCCAACGCCATCTTAGTTCTCCTGCTGTCTCCTCCGCGACCTCTCTGTCTCCCCAACTCCTAGCTCCGCCTCCCTTTTTCTGTCCAATCACAGGCCTTCCGCTGCCCTAATGTGATTGGACAGGGAAAATCCCACAACAAGCCTTGATATCTTCCCACCCCAAGTCTCACCTCAGTTGATAGCTGCTGCCATGGTACAAGTCTCTGGTGCTTATGACCTGTTCATTTGCAGAGACAGTAAAGGTTCCCACCAGAAAAAGGCTTCAGGCAAAGACGCATAGGTGCTAGGAAGTGGCAGTCTGGCTGTCTGCACTGACACTCTGACTCCCAAGCGTATATAATATAGTCAAGGCACCAGAACCACTAGAACATTCCTCGTAGAAAGGATCCCTCTACAGGTCAATTTCCTCAGGCAGCAACCGCTTTTGGTCTCTATGCCAAGGAGGAGAAACAGCGCCTGAGCTGACTGACTCAAGCTGTGTGATAGAAATTTCCATCAGAGAGGGCACTAGACATTACTTTAAATAGTCTTTCTAGCTGCTGGGAGGGGGAAAGACTGAGATTCAAGAACAGAGGAAGAGTCAGGAGACTGTGATACTTATCCCAGTGGCACATGTGTTGCCTTGCATTAGGGGAGCATTTGGTTGGGGTTTAGATTCAGACTATGGTTAGAATTTACCATTGATAAGAATTGAGGATAGACAAGTCTATCCTGTGGTACCAATGGAGCTGAGTGCTTATCTACTGAGACAGATATCAGAGCAGGTGCAAGGCCAGAGCAGCAGAGTGTGGCAATTGAAAAGGTTTTTTTGTTTCTGTTTCTGTTTTTGTTTTTGTTTTTAGACTAAGTTTGAGAGGCATGCTAGTAACTAGATTCGTAAACACAGGAACTAGAGGTCAGAGGACAGTCCAGTTAGGTTTGCTGTGCTATGCTGTAATCACCTCCTGGTCCCCTTAAGAAGTCCTCATGATGTACTAGGAAGTTTCTGGGATGTGGTGCACAAGCATTGCATGGTTGGAAGAGGTCTGGTGAGCTTAGAAACACAGAGGAGAGTTGAGATGAACAGGAGGAATATTGGCCACAAGGCACAATGGTTGCATTTGCCACACAGCCTACCACTGTCTGTAAGATGGACAGAGACTCGCTTTTGTCTCCCAGGCCTTGCTTGCCAGAGTGGAATGAATCATATTGCTAAATTTAAAGCACACAGTCCTTGTCCTGGTTTCGTTTCTGTGCCTGTGACAAAATAGCCTGACAACAAGTAAATTAAAAAAGGAAAGGGTTCATTTGGTTTACAGACGCAGGTTACAGTTTATCATTGAGGGGGAGTCATGGCAGGAACTAATCACACAACATCCACCAGTGTCAAGAGCAGAGAGAAACAAATGTACCCAGGCTGCCCGCTTGCCTTCCTGCTCCTTAGATAGTTCCAACTGCTACATAGGTCAGAGCCTCTTGCCTAGGGAATGATGCTACCCACAGTAGGCTAGGACTTCGCATATCAATTAACAATACAGACAATCCCCATAGACATGCCCAAAGGCTAACCTGACCTAGCAGCTTTCTCTCTTCCCGGATGACTGTTTTTTGTGTTGGGTTGACACTTAAAATTAACCAGCAGACTCTTCTTTGGTCCTTGAACACTCCTTATGACGGTGTAGTTTGATTATTTCTCCTAGTTTCCTGCTTCTAGGTCTAGTCCTCCTTCTCTAATACATTAATCAATGCCGCTATATATCTAAGTATCCTTGAAAAATATATTGTCTTGGTTTATGCTTGTCCCATAACTCAAAATGTTATAAATTCTGTTCTTTACGTGATACTATGTTGCAATCTTTTTGCATTGCTATCAGGATATCTAATTTATTTTTACTAACTGCATATTGTTATAAATAGAAAGAAACAATAGATGTGGGTTGACCAGATAGCTTGGTGGGTAAAGGTACCTACAGCCAAGACTGACAATCTGGGTCTCATTCTTGGGACCTCATGGTGGAAGGAGAAAATCAACTTCTGCAAGTTGTACTCTGACCACCACATGTGTGGTAAAATGAGCACACGTACACATAGCACACACACACACACACACACACACTACAATAAATAATTATAAAAATATAAAACAGATGTTTAGGTTATATTTTCTTCCCCATTCTTCTAAGAGGACTGCCTTGCTACAAGGAATATTTTTCACCTGTGCTGCCAAGACTGAGTGGCGGACCGCAAGCCTGAGGTCCTGTGGGCTTTGGGAACACAACCATGTAAGCACTGTAGAAGTCACGGAGTAGCAAGACCATCAAGATCATATGCCTGGTTGTGGGTGACTGATACATTTGACTTGTGTATATCTGAACCAGCAGGCCAACCCTTCCATAGCTCCAGAGGGCATGGCACCCCTGTCCCCCATCTTCTCACAGTAGCCTGTAATCTCTCTGCTGCTGAAGTAGTCTGGGTTCCATATGACAATAGTTAATGTTCAGTGTCATCCTACTGGGACTTAGAATACCCATGGAAATACCTCTGATGTGTCTATAAGGGCATTTTCAGGAAGGTTTACCAAAGGAGAGAGGACTCATCCTCATGTGGATGACACTATCTCATGGACTGGGATCCTGGGCCAAGAGCCCAACATCAGCTCTCTTTGCTTCCTGACTGTGGTTACAATGTGACCATCTGCCCCTCCCCCAACACCCTCCCCCAAGCTGTCTGACTTCGCTACCATGATAGACTGTGCCCTAAGACCTTCTTAAAGTAACTTTTATCCTTTATTTTGTAACAGCAAGGAGAGACGTAACTAAGACACATTTTCCAATTTCCCTCCAAGTCTTAAGAATTAAGCTTGATACTATGATGAAAATTAAGTAATGAAGGTTGTAGTGATGGCTCAGAGGTTAGGCGTGTTTGTTGCTCTTGCAGGGGACCAGAATTTGATATGATTACAACCACCTCCAGCTCCATGCAATCTGGCTTTTCTGGCATTAGCAGGCACATCACACACACACACACACACACACACACACACACACACAGACACACACACACACACACACATTATTTAATTCTCATTTAAAACCTAAGTAATAACAAAAAGAAGTAGTACTTGAGAAAGCTAATTTTTGATAGGTAGCTTTGCTAAGTCTGGAAATTTCGCATTCACTAGTATTCTCTCTGCGTTAATTTAAAAATAATGAATGGTAACTAAATGTTTCCCTTACATCTCAAACAACATTAGAAGCATAGTCTCCTAATAAGTCAAGTCTCCCTAATAGATTTTCTAATTCAAGTTTCTTGGGTGTCTTTAATCAACTCGATGTGATTAATTACTGCCATATTTAGAATTTTTCATATCTGTATATGGTGGGTTAAGTAGAAATGTCTCCCTTAGTTTCCTGTGTTGGAAACTTGGTCTCCAGCAGGCGGTGCTGTCTGGTGGGGTTAGGAGGTGGAACCTTAGGAGGCGTATCCTCACAGGAGGAAGTGAAAGCCAGGGGAGCACTTGGAGAGGTATATGGCCTTACCCACTTCCTGTTCTCCCTGTTCCCCCACCCTGTCTCTCTGTCGCTCGCGCTCTCTCTCTCTCTCTCTCTCTCTCTCTGTGTCTCTCTTTCTCTCTTACGCACACACATCTGTATGTTCGCACATGTGCACACACATGCATGTATGTATGCATGTATGTGATTGTGTGTGTGTGTGTGTGTGTGTGTGTGTGTGTGAAAGTGTGATTGATTCCCTCTGCTTCCTGTTCCTGCCGTCACGCCATGGGCTCCCCACCACGATGAACTCTAGCCCTCTGGAGTCAGAAGCCAAAACAAAACCTTTCTTCCTTAAGTTGCTTTTGGTCATGGTAATTGTTTGTTTTTGTTGTTGTTATTGTTGTTTTTAATCACAGCAACAGTAAAATAGCTAATAATGTTACAGTAAAAAGGAAGTAGTCTCCCACACAAACTACCTTTATCCAGTTTGGTAGCCAAGATTACACTTTCCAGATAAAATCATGTAATAGTTTTTCTTTGACATCTATTCTTCTGTGTGGTGTTTTAGGGGTGTAATTATCTGCTCTTTGATGTTGTTAACACAGATGTCACAATGCAGTGTTGTGGCCTTCTTCTAAAATACAATGATAACTCCATTCCCATTTCATTAAGACCTCTAGGTCTGCCAAGCTCTTGGGCCACCATCAGCATTTTATGTATTTCTAGAGTTTTATGTAGGTCAAGGGACCTTAAACTTTGCCCACCTACAACCACGATAGCTTTTCACCTGAGGAACTGTGTGTGTATGTAGTGTACGTAAGTGTCCACATGAGTATGTGCACATGTGTGTGTGTGGGGGGGTGTTTGCTCTTATGTCTACATGTAGAGACTAAAGTTCAACATTGGGAGTCTTGCTCAATTTCTCTCCACCTTTTTTTTTTTTAAGATTGTGTGTGTGTGTATGTGTGTGTGTGTGTGTGTCTGTCTGTCTGTCTGTCTGTGTGTCCATGTGTTGTGGATAATCATGGAAGCTGGAAGAGGATGCCAGCTGGGAGGGCCCAGAGCTACCGGTGGTGTGAGCCTCCCGACTTGGGTGCTGGGAATGGAACTCCAGTCCCTTGCAAGGACAGCAAGCGCTCTTAACTGATGAGCCATCCCTCTAGCCCCTCCATCTTATCTTTTGAGACATGTTTTCCTCACTGAAACTACATCTTGCCATTTTGGCTAGACTTATATCTAGCAAACCCCCAGGATCCACCTGTTTCTATATCCCACCCACCCCTCATGCTGGAGTTATAGGTACACCACCATGTCTGGATTTTACCTAGGTTCTGGGGATCCAAACTCAGGTTCTTACACTTGCACAAGAAACACTTTATCCATGGAGGTATCTTCCCAAGTTAAACGCGTGTGTGCGCGCACGCGCGCACGCGCACACACACACACACACACACACACACGCACACACACACACACACACGCATGTGCACAGACACATACATACAACCCTATACATTTGCACACACACGTGCATACATGAATGCACGCATGCACGCGCACCCATGCAGCATGGGAGAGCTCAGGCAGAATGTCTTGGGTTCATTAAATACCCGCATCTGAATCCCTTTTGGTCACTGTATGTTAAGACCTTTGCTGTTGACAAATTCTTTGCAACCTCCACGTTCAATTATGTGACCCTTCATACAGGGCCACACTCCAGTTTCAGGCTGGTGGCTCTTATTCACCTTTTATATATTTGCATTTCTTTCTCTCACATCAGTCTTTTCTATTTGGTTAGTGTTACGGTTTGAGTTTCCAATGTCCCCATAGGCTCACGAGCCTGAACACTTGATCCCAGCCTGAGTGATTTGGGAAGTTATGGAATCTTGAGGAGGCGGAACCTTGTGGAAGGAAGTGTGTCACAGAAGGTGGGCTTGGAAGGCCCGCCGCCTGGCTCCACTTCCTGTTCTGTCTCTTCCGGCTTCCTGTTTACAGATGGATGAGATCAGCCTGTTCAAGGTTTCAGCTACCCTGCCCACTCGCTCTGGAACTTTACACAAAATAAACCTTTCCTCACAAAACCTGCTCTTTGTCAGGGTACTCCATCACAACCACACAAAGTAATGGATATAATTAATCTTTCTAAAGGACTCTCATAACTGTTAAGTTCTTATTAGTTTTCTTCTTTGGATTTATACATTCCTACCTAGATTCTTATTCCCTTTCCTACCTACTTATTTGGACTTAGTCTGTTTCTTTGACCTTTGCAGGTAGAAAGATTAACACTCTTGCTGTCATTAATTCTTAATAAATAGGTATATCTAAAGCTATAAATTTATTTCTGAGTACTGCTTTGGACACAATCCACAAAAGTTGACAACATGTCACTGTCTTTCCCTTCTAAGTATTCAGTGGCTTCTCCTCAATTTTTTTTATAGCTCAATGCCATTTGGTAGGACTTGTCAAATTTCTAGACACAGTTCTAAAATTAAATTGCATCATGGTCAGAAACACTGCATGAAGGATGTTAATTCTCTTAAATTTGTAGGTTTTTAAACTTTTAGCAAAATTGTGAGTTTGGGAGGCTACTACGGTTTAGATGTCTGTCCCCTCCAAAATTCACATTGAAATTTGCCCATTGCCAGGGGCTAGAGAGATGGCTCCACAGTTAGGAACATTTGCTGCTCTTACAGAAGACCCAGGTTTAGTTCTCATGACCCATACATATCAAGTATCCTACAACTACTGGTAACTCCAGCTTCAGGAGATCTTATACCTTTCTTTGACATGCACAAACACACACAAACATACATGATTTGGTGGTTTGAATAAGAATGACCCCCCAGAGGCTCATAGATTTAAATGCTTGATCACCCAGAGGGGCCACTATTCAGAAATGTGGCCTTGCTAGAGTAGGTATAGTCTTGCTGGTGTAGTGTGTCTGCCACTAGGGGGTGGATGTTGGGGTTTCAGACCCCTAAGCCAGGCCCAGTGGCTCCCTCTCTCTTCCTGCTTCTTGTAGATCTGCATATAGAATCCTCAAGCTGCTTCTCGAGCACCATGCCTGGCTGCGTGCTGCCATGCTCCCCTCCATGTTGACAATGGACTAACCCTCTGAACTGTAAGACAGCCCCCATTAAATGCTTTCCTTTATAAGAGTTGCGGTAGTCATGGTATCCCTTCACAACAATAGGACACTGGCTAAGACACACAATGTATGTAATTTTTAAAAACTGGAAATGTGCCATCGGAACAGCATTACAGGGGCAAGACCTTCAGGAGAGAGCAGGCTGCAGACTACAAAAGGAAGAAGGCATCGTCTCAGATGGGTCAGTGATCAGAGCAGTGAGAGCCTGCCCTAGGATGAGCACGGACCTCTCTCTGTCTCTCCCACGCTGTGGTCACACTTCTCCGTCTCCACAGTTGTGAGCCAAGTCACTTTGTCTATCCCAGAGACCCAGCCTGTGATAACCAGTTACAGCAACAGAAGACACACGAGGACACTTGGCTGAGCGTGTAGCAATTTGATAGGTCGCTGTATGCCTGTGAAAATATGTATTTTGCCTCTTGAGATAGCCAGGCATGGTAGATTATATTACTATCATCATCTATGTCTCTGCCTGTTTCTGCCTGCCGCCCAGACCAGTTCCAAATGTGGTTATCTAGCCAAGTTCACCCGCTTATGAACTCCCAATCCTCCTGCCTCTGCTTCCAGGGAGCAGAGGCCACAGTCTCTTAGAGTCCCCACTAAGTCGCTTATTTTTAGGAGGTGTATTAATACTTTATATGTCTTTATGTGCTCTAGAGCCATCACTTTATGAGCTTTTACGTTATGCTGTGATGACCTGCATGCTCATGGCCTTTATATTTCTTAATCTATTACCTATCTTGCCCATAGATAATATCTTTGTTTTCCCTTCTATTAATTTGTGGCTTGAATTACTATTTCTCTGACACTGAAATGTCTATCTAATATGGTTTACTACTTGGCAGTTGCTTTCCTGACTTTTCTATATCCCTTAGTTCCTAAGACATATCCTATAAACGTGCTGCTGGATATTAAACATCTTTTTTGATCCATATTGAGAGCCACTGTAGCTTTATTAATGAGTGTAAACCACTTATAATGACTGCAATTCCCCCTTCATTAGCATTTATTTCTGCCGTCTAATGTATTCTATTTCCTGCACTTTCTTTGTATCCCTTTCTTCTAATATTTTCTTCTCATGCTTTGCAAATTAAACATTAGCTTCATCTCCTTGCTGGGGCTGCCCCTCAGGTATCCAGAATGGTCTTTGAGGTTAGGGTTAGGGTTAGGGTTAGGGTTAGGGTTAGGGTTGGGGTTGGGGTTGGGGTTGGGGTTGGGGTTGGGGTTGGGGTTAGGGTTAGGGTTAGGGTTAGGGTTGTGGTTGTGGTTAGGGTTGAGGGCTCAGAGATGGTTCAGAAGTTAAAGAGTTTTAGCTGAGCCTGCAGAGGACAAGAGTTCAGTTCCCAGTACCTATATCATACAGCTTGCAATCACCCAAAACTCCAGCTTCAGGAGATCAGGTGCCCTCTTCTGGACTCCATGGGCAATGTATTCATGTGTACATGCACACACACACACACACACACACACACACACACACAATTAGAATATATATGCAATACAATAGCCAACCAATGACTCTCCCAACTTGAAACCCATCCCATGTGAGAGAGCCAACCTGACTCCATTAATAATACTCTGTGTGATGGTTTGTATATGTTTGGGTCAGGGAGTGGCACTATTAAGAGGTGTGGCCTTGTTGGAGTAGATGTGTCACTATGGGTGTGGATTTTAATACCCTAGTCTTAGCTGCCTGGAAATGAGTATTCCCCTAGCAGCCTTCAGATGAAGATGTTGAACTCTCAGCTCCTCCTGCACCATACCTGCCTGGATGCTGCCAAGTTCCTGCCTTGATAATAATAGCCTGAACCTCTGAACTTGTAAGCCAGCCTCAATTAAATGTATGAGAGTTGCCTTTGTCGTGGTGTCTGTTCACAGCAGTAAAACCCTAACTAAGACACTCTGCTGTAATTGCAGACAGGAGTCTAGCATACCTGTCTCCTGAGAGATTTTATCCACCAGTGGATAGAAACAGATGCAACAACCCACAGCCAAACATCAGGCAGAGCTCAGGGAGATTTGTGGAAGAGTCAGGGATAGAAGTGAGTGAGCCACATGGGGTCAAGGACACCACAAGAAGACCTACAGTCAACTAACCTGAGCCCAGTGACTGAATCATTAACCAAAGAACATGCAGGGGTTGGACCAAAACACGGAGAAAATACCAGAAGTGGTTTCCAAGAACTCTATAGTACCCAGCCAAGAGTATTTAATGCTCATTTCAAAATCTGGCTTGAAGGATATAGCAAGTGCTTAGTCAGAAAGACCATTTTCTATTAAGGAAACTATCACAGATTCTTTATGGGGTGTGTGTGTGTGTGTGTGTGTGTGTGTGTTATCCTAAGCTTGATTTAAGAGTCTAAAACATTTGATCACATTTTTGTCAGCTTAAATTCATTCTCTCATTCATTCATTCATTCATTCATCATCCATCATTTATTCACCAAATATTTCTTAACTGCCTCTCAGAGACGCACAAAGTTGGCATTTAATTAATGTGTTGATTTAAAGAAATTGATTACCAGTATCCAACCATATGTGTACATACTATATATACATATACATCTTCTTCTATACATTACTTCTGCCTATATATTCCACTGAGCTCTGGGGCTGTGAATGGAACACATCTGAGTTTCTGATTTTTTTTTTCTTCCAACCACCTGTGTGATTTAAATACCGATCCAAGGCTAGCAAGATGGCGTGCGTGTACACACACACACACACACACACACACACACCATGCATAATCTTACATAATAATAGAAGTAAGCCTTTGAAAATAAAATTTTAAAGAGACCAGTGAGCCTTTCTGCACCAGCGACATCTCACAGGCCCGTGCAAGCAGCTTCTGTTAGCTAACAGACTTAGCTTGTGTTGAGAGCATACATAAAGTGTGTGCTGTGCATGCAGACCACCAGCATGCTTTTGTAGCCAGGGCAACCTTTCTGACATTGCTGAATGATAGGGAAAGGTGGTGTTTTCTGCTGACATCATTGTGAGTGAGACAGGAATTTGGAGGGAGGAATCATGTTTTTTTTGTTTTGTTTTGTTTTGTTTTGTTTTGTTTTGTTTTGTTTTGTGGGCTTTAAGAGCTTGCTAACCTGCCTCAGCTTTCTGGGTGTTGAGATTACAGATATGCACCACCACATCCAACAGAGGATGAGAGTGTGGATGGCAGAAGCCTTCTGTGTGCTCTGAGCGGGTGGAGCGTAATGAGTTCCCCCAGCTGCCGGGATATATACAGCAAGGACCTCCCCTCAGGGCCTTGGACAATTAGAACAAGCTAGGGAAGCACACTAGAAGGCGAGGGGTGTGAGCCAAGTTTCCCTTCTGAATAAAGCTGGGGTGCTCCGCCTGGAGAGAGCTGGGGAGCTGTGTGAACATGTCGGGTGCAAGACTGGAGGACTCTAAGCAAATGCCCTTGGGGCTGTTTGTTGACTTACAGAACCTGAGCTGAGGGTGGGATTGTATCTGTGACTGAAAGCTCATCTCAACCAATAGGAATTGCCCCCGCAGACTTCCTGCAACAAGCAGTGGGTTCCTGGACATTAGAGAGACCCAAGAATGCTGAGAGGAGACAGCTAAGGGTCTCCACCCTCCCCAAGGGAATCATGGCAATATGAGGACACTTGGGGTCTGAGTCCTGACCCAGACAGGGTACTCAGTGCTTCCTGTCTCCCTTCTTTGATCCCATAAGTTTACCTTGCTAACTCTTCATTAGTTTGTGTTGTCCCCAAAGAAACCTCACATCAAAAGCTTCTATGAGAGACATGTTAAGCTGAGCCTGGTGGCCTATATCTATAATTCTAATACTTGGGAAATGGAGGCAAGAAAATTAGGAGTTCAAGGCCAGCCTGGGCTGTGTAAAACCTTGCCTCAAAAGAGGAGAGAGAGATTGGGTATTCACGGAGCCTGGCACTAGGTCATTGAGAATGTGGATATTATAGATATTAGAAGATCTGGGGCCAGAAGTTTGACAAGTCTGGTGTATCAGGCCAAGAAGCCAGCCCACTTGCCCATCTCAAGTCCCCTCCCACGGAAAGTCCGTATAGTTTATGAGCCCCGAGCACTGCCTGGCACAAGCACCCCCAGTGGGGCTCGGCTTCTCCTTTGCAGCTCGGCCAGCATTTGGGTTTCCCACTTAGTTCTCATGAGCTCGCTATCACAGTTACAGCTCCCTAGAAAACGCCATACAGTAACTATGTCAGGGTTTTATGTGCCCGGACAGTTCGTTGTATTTCAGCAAGGTATTTTATTACCTTAGGGAGCCATGAATCACTCCAAAGGTAGGTGAATGAGCGATGACCCACCACACTATTTATATGGGAGGCTGCTCTTCCTACCACAGATCACGTGTCCTTGATTAAAATGTGAGAACAGCTTCATTTCCTACGTAGCCTGAGAAATGGAAAATAGAACCACACCGCATGCCCACGTGCCCACCAGAGCTGGAGCTGAGACGTTGACTCCAAGCCTCGGGATATTGCTCATCACCAGTGCAGGGCTGTGATGGCCCCGACCAAGGCAATGGGAGGCTCTTCTGGAAGCTGTATCTTCCTGGACAGAACCATGCCAGTATCTAAAGAGGTACAGGAGTAACACTGAAAAAGGTCGTGTATCAGTCAAGAAATGCTTCTCTCTGTTGCTATAAGCACCAAGCCTCCCTGGGGTTGCCAGGCCACTTTCTGTGGTGACTTGGGAGCCAACCTGTCATTTACAGCAGGAAGAAGAGGGGAAATGAAGAAGTTTGGGCTTAGGGGGTTGGGGAGTTAGTTCAATTGGTAAAGTGATTGCTATGCAACTCAAGGACCTAAGTTCAATCTCCAGAATCTGTGTGTGTGTGTGTGTGTGTGTGTGTGTGTGTGTGTGTGAGAGAGAGAGAGAGAGAGAGAGAGAGAGAGAGAGAGAGAGAGATTGTATAACCACAGTTCTGAGAAGATAAGAGACAAATCTCTGGGGCTTGCTGGCCAACTAGTCTAAACCTCTTGGTGTTCTCCAGGCCAGTAAGAAATCCTTGTATTTACAGAAAAAAAAGCCAGAAAGCACCTACCACCAAACATGTGTACACATGTGCATGAGTGTACACACACACACAAAACCACACATGCACATACATACACACAAACACACAAACACAACCACATACACACACAACCACACACAACCATACAACCACACACATACACACAACCAAACACAACCACACACACACACACAACTCCACCTACTTTGAAATCTCATAACTTTTACTCCCATCCCACAGGCCAGAGAAACAGATGAGACATTTCTGCTTCGGGCTGTCCTTGAGAACCTTTCTTGGTGCCTAGATTCCATTTTGGCCCGCCACTCTCTGAAGCTGACGGCCAGTGGGATACAAGTTTGCTCTAGTGTGCAAGCAGCCTGTGCTTCTCTGATTAAAGGAGAGCCTGGCTTTCTTCAGAAATCCTGTCCTGGACACACAGGCCAGGGTTGGATATGCTGAACCCAGGCACACTGGGTTCCCTGTGGGCACCTAAGAGAAGAATCCTCTGCATTCTAGATATGGAAGCTCTCACCTGTCAGGAAGCAAGGAGCAGGTGGGCCCAGCCCTGCCTCGAGTCATTTGCTCAAGGGTGCTCTGTCTGGAGCACCCTTGGTGGAAGCCATCATGGCACCCCGTGGCCTCACTGCTCAGGGTTTGCGGAGGCTGAACAGCTAAAGTTCCTGTGAGCCCAGACCTTAATCTCACGGGGCTTATCCTAACCAAACTCTTCCCAGAAAAGTCATACACAGGAGTATTTCCCCACATCTTTTAATTCTCCAATTAAAAACAAAACAACAAAACATAATTACAAAAGAAACAGCTTCTAATCCCTAGTTCATGAACCTGCCAAGCTGCTCAGATATCATATTATACCATTAAGAAATTCACATTACAGCATCTTCAACATAAAGAACCCGTTCCAGTGTGCAAGGCACTCTCTCTTTTCCAAAAATCCTGCTTTAATTAGAAAGAAATTGATGGAAAACACAGGACTACCTCACCCCATAACAACTTTTAAAAAAATCTATTTGGGAGCCTTGAAAATATTGGTGAATTATAAAAGATATTGAACTCTGATATTTTTTTCTCCCATTTTATTATTCCCTATTCCCTGAAAAGCCTCCGACATTGGATTTCTATAGCTCAGGAAAAGGATGTATTTTCCCCCTTAGAACCTGTAGGTATTCTAATTATATGTAAATCAGTTCACAGAAATAAATATCCGTGGTTAAAGGGTATTTAAAATGTTAAAAGCTTTTTCTCAACTGTTCACTGTTTTTTTTTTTTTTCATGAAAGTCTATTTCTAGAACCCTGGAAGCTTAGACACTGTGTCTCCCTCTCACGAACACACATGAGAACTTCCCAGGCAACGTCCCCTCCTGGCTGCTTAGTCTAGAAGTGCCTCGAGTGGAGACCACAGTTTGATTCCCATTTTTAATCCATTCTGTGTTAGCTACTCCCCTCCTTTCAATGCTGGAAATCTCCCCTTCTTTATTCAGAATAAATATATAGTGGGGCAAAGAAACAGAACAGAAGCTAATTCGTTTTGATATTGGAAGAGTATCTTACCAGATGTGTGGGTGGGCGGGTGGAGGATAGACAGGCGGATGCTCTTTAACTAGATGAACACATTTTTAAAGATGTTTTTAAAAATTGTGTGCATGGGAGGCAGGTATCTGCGGAGGCCAGAAGAGGGTGACGAATCACTTGGAACTGGAGTTACCGGCAGTTGTGAGCCGCCCGATGCGGGTGCTGGGAATGGAACGGAGTCTTCTGCAAGAGTAGTCAGTACTCTTAACCGCGGCGCCATCTGTCCATCCCCAAGATAAACACATTTTTGAAGAACTGGAATCCTTCTGATACCTGAACTACATTCTACTCTAGTCTCTTAACTGCAAACACTAGCAAAACGTTAATGTTTCCTAAAATCCCACCTCTGGGCTCTGAGCGCAGCCCTCCCCCCCCCCCACCCAGCCATCTGCCTATGAAGTCACCCCACCTGCCCATCAAAACAGTGTGGCATCACTGTTTTGATGCCACAGAGAACATCAGAATCCGAAGTCCTGGCTTCTGGCCAAATGGTTCCTCCACACCTAGCTCCACCTCAGAGAGGTGGGAACATGCCTGCGGTTCCTGGATCAGGACCTGTTCACTCCAGTTCAGCTTAGCTCTGCCCCTTCTCTACATGCCACTCTCAGGTGGTTCCTTGAGTTCTGTTGGCCCCGCCTTTAGAACACGCCCACGAGTGATTAGTCTTGACCACGCCCACCAAGCCACAGTCATCAGATCTTCACAGTGCTCCTCCCCGTTCTGGTCTTGCTGTCCTGCTCGAATGTCCGCATCACAGCCGAGAGCCTCATAAACACGAAGTCAGTGCTGTTTGAATCCTAAACCCTCTTTGATATATCTCATCTCGCTTAGCATCAAATAAAAGTCTTCAAGTGGCCCCTAGCACCATCCTCTGCCTCATCTCTTACTACCACCAGCGCTGCTGCCACTGCCGCCTCTGCCACCACCACTACCACCACCCCGGGGCTTTCTCTGCTGCAGTTGTAAGTTGGTTGCCTTCTGTCCCAGGACCTTTGCGTTGACCAGTTCTCCATCTGACCTGTGATGTTCCCCAGATATCTGTTTGCCAACTTGATACAACCTACAGTCACCTGGGAAGAGGGAACCTCAGCTGAACAATTGTCCTGGTCAGATTAGCCCGTGGATACACCTATAGGCATCATTTTGACGGATGATTGAGGTAGGAGGAGGGCCCAACCAACTTCGGGCAATGCAGTCCCTGGACCGATGGGCCTGGGCTGTATGAGAATGCTGGTTGAGCCAGAGAACAAGCCAGTAAGCAACATTTCTCCATGGTTTCTGCTTCAGTTCCTGCCCTGGCAACCGGGATACTATGTATCAAGTCTCTGCTCAAATACCACTCTGCCTATTTCAAATTGCACCCCCATCAGCGCTCGCCCTTCATTTCTGTACTGAATCTTCAACTGCTCCTGCCTCGGATACCTCTCATTGTTTGTATTCATTCATTATTATTCCTACTGGACTATAAACTCCACAAGCACAGAGTTCTGATTTTGTAAGTTTTGTTCGCTACGTCTACCTACTTAGAAGAGCACCTGGCACATCACAGATGATAAACACTTCCTGAATGGATTTTTAAAAAGATACAAACTGTGCTAAATCAATGCATTTGGCTCACAATCACCTTTTTTGCAGAGTGACATTTTTTTTTTCAATCGAATCTTTGTGGCTGAGGGAGTCTTTGTGGCAGGACTAACAGGTGTCCCAACTTTCAGGGTGACCTCAGTGACTCAGCATGCCTTTATGTTGTTCACTGCACCCAGGAGGGTAACACTAAGAGGGGTAGGCTGGGGAGATCTATCACCACATTAAGGACTAGAAGAGCCTAAGCCTGTCCCTGAGGCACCTTTTGGGGGATCACTCATCTTTAGTGGAGGATGGTTTCATGAGCTAGAGGGTCAGGGTATATGTTAATTTTCTCATCACTAAACACCTGAAAAGAAGCAACTTGGGGGAGGGGGGCTTATTTTGGCTCTCGGTTTGAGCACGTACAGTCCATCATGGTGGGGAAGAAATGGCGAGGGAGCATGGAGGATCTGATTGCTTGGGTCCACAGTCAGGATGCAAAGAGAGACAAAATGCTGGTGCTGAGCTGGCTTTTTCTTGTTCCCTTTCCAATTCCTAAACCTGTCAGGAGCACAGTCTCGCCCAGAGGTGTATCTCTTAGGTAAGCCTAAATGCAGTCAAGTTGGCAGTGACAGTTAACCATCCCAGGATGGTGTGGCACGGAGCTTCTACCCCAGGACTGAGCAGGTCACCATGCAGACTAGTTCCATTTAACGCTGGCACACACACACACACACACACACACACACACACACCTGTGGACAGACCACTCGACAGTGGAGAGAAGCAGCATCTTCCTCCGTCCTCCAACCAACACACAGCTCCAGCTCCTCCAGGCTCAGTGAAATACAGGAACAAACCAGTCTGCGAACCTGGGACTTCCAATGTGTGTTCTAAAACACATGGAAGGGCCAAGAGCCTGAGCCACCAAGGGTACACGCGACGCTCACTCGGATGTCTAAGATCTGGCTTGTGCTACTTATATGACTTTACGAGTGACCATCGGCTGGTTTGGCCTGGGGATACTGGGACCTCTTTTAGAACATATCAAATGATGGGGCTTCATCGAGTTGCATCAGGACCAGATCCCTCTGCCCAAGAAGGAGTGATCCTTGGACATGAGATCCAGGTTCTCAGAGCACATGAGCATGGACCCACTGGGCCTGCCTTAGACAGGTCCTAGAAACCGGGAAGACAGTCTGAAACCTGACTAGCCATGTCCTGGGCAGAAAAGACTGGAAGGCCCTCCATGTTCATTTGTCCTTAATGAAGTGACATCGACAGAGAAAATGAATTAGATAAAAAGGGAAAGGTAAATTATGATATTAAAAATTCATTTCCATTTAGCAAATTTGCTATTAGCATCACAATTCGGGATATTTTAATAATTATAGCCTCAGATAAGTGGCATAATTGGATGTCTCCCTGATAGGATGGAAGAGGTACCAAAAAAAAAAGAAAGAAAGAAAGAAAGAAAGAAAGAAAAGAAAGAAAGAAAAAGTCCACCCACGCAGCTTCCCCACCAGCCCAAGAGCTCACTCTTTCACCCTGCACTGCCCCCCTCCCCCCGCCAGGGATGGACCTGCCTGGCCCTTCCCCACATGGCTTCTACAGCTGACTTCCCCAGCTCAGTCAGCCGAGGCCCGGCTCTTCCTGGTGAGGGAGAGACACAAATGAGGACCCAGAAGTCTGAGGCTAAGATGACCACGAGACAGGAAGTGAGGCTCGTGGTGTGACGCCCCAAACTCACAGAGTGTGTCTTCACACACTGACCTAAGTACACTGGAACACAGTCCATGTTCACTCAGAGCAGAGGAAGTCCACAGGGGACAGACAGGCAGGCTCTGTGCAGCTCACCATCATTTAGTGAACAGCTATCCTGCTATGGCGCGGCATCAGAAAGGTCCATCCTGAAGCCTGTCCTCTGCTGCTGGGGCTGACGCACCCCGTGGCATCAGCACCCCATGGCATGAGCACCCCGTGGCATGTGCGGAGGCCACCTGCCTGTATCTAGCTTCTGAGGAGCTTCTGGAACGAGCCCAAGAGCCTGCTCCACCTCATCTCAAATGTTATATACGCTCGACGGAGATCAGACAATTCCAGAAGGAATTAACGCTTGGACCAAGCTGAGGACCTACAGGCTGCTAATGATGTCCGCGGGAGGGAGAATGGTTTTTCTTCAGTGGTCAGGTGCCCATTCTCCCATAAATAACCCCTCACCCCGGCTTCTATAAGCAGCTCTAACAGAACTCATTGAATCACACGCACACACAAAAGACACGGAGGCAGGCAAGAGAAGGTAATGGGGAGGCAAATGTGAACAGCACACATTATATGCATGTATGAAAATGTCAAAATGAAACCCATAATTATGCATAATTAATATATGCTAATAAAAGCTTCACCTGAAAAGGAGGGAGGATTCTGGGTGTTTTCCTAGACTCTTCTTTCATCTCACTACCGGGTCAGGGAAGGTGTCTCCCTCCAAGGATTGCCACTCTGCACTCCCCACACATGTCCCAGGATGACCACACTATGGCAAAGACCAGGTCTTCTGATCCCCAGGCCTGAGCTCGGATCACACAGCCAGCAAGAGCTTCCCAAGAGGCACAAGATAAAGGTCCAAAACCTGGTGCTGCAGGTGGTGTGTGATCTCCACCCTATCTCAGTCCTCCCGTCAGTCCTCCCTCCCCACCACTGCTCTATTCCCTTGTGCAAGACCCTTGTGCTTAGCTGCATGTTCAGTATTCCACTCTTCAACCCCCCACCCCCACCTATCGCAGGACTCCATGGACTCGGCGTGTCCACTTTTACCAATACACTCTTCTCCCTCTGGCCAGGCCAATGGAACTGCAGCTCAAGCCCAGCTCCAGAAAGGTAGTAGGGAAACAGAAGAAGCTAAACCATGAGAAAGCTTATTTCTGTTCAGAGTTGTTCAGTCAGGTTTATCTGCAGGAAAGGAACTGATTGAATATATACACAGAAAAAGGGGGGGGCGGTCAACTAACCTACACAGTAGAGTCTCTGGGTAGTCTGAAAATGGCTGACTCGCACGAGAGAGGCGGAGAATCCAGGAAATGCTCAATCCACAAACTGAACACCACAGAAGTTCCAAGGTGGCAGGAAGGCCCAGAATATTCCTGGAGATCCACTGGACTTCCATCCATGCTGGAGGGCACAAGCTGGGTTTTAATATCAGTAAAGGAATGCAGAAATGGCAGGCACAGAGTAGATGAACTTGCCAATGAGAGTGAAGACAGCCAGGCAAAAAGCAGAAGCTTGACTTCTCTCATTGCATGTCAATCTGGGCTGCCACCCAAAGGTTCTACCCACATTATTTTCGGGTGGGTGTTCTCAGCTTAAACAATCTGATCAAGGAACTCCCCTGGGGGGAGTACCCAGTGGCTTGCCTTTTAACTGGTTCTAGATCTGGGCACGTTTATAGTTAAGATTAACTATCACACAATTCAAGTTCTTCCTTTAAAAAGCATCCTTTGTATTATTTGCAAGTCTTACATTTTCCTGTGACATGACAAAACTAACAGGGACAAGATTTCCTCAGAACTCCTGTTGTGAGTCTGTAGGAACAGATCAGCCAAGGTGCTAATTTTCTGCTAATCCAAATATACCCTAGCCAGAGACCTAAGCCCCAACAAAGGTGCAAAATTAATTCACTGGGTAAAGAGTAGCTGTTCGAGAAGATGGTCTGGAACAATGGGAGATCCATCTGCAATCAACTCATCAATAGACCAATAAAAAGAACTTTGATCTATACCCTGGATCATAAAAAATAATTAAAATAAATTGATTGGCCCAAATGCAAAGCCATAAATCTTCTAGAACAAAATCACTGGAAACCCCCATGACCTTGAATATTTCTTCAATGCAACATATCCTCTGCGTAACACTAAACACATAACAAGCTACTAAACTGGACTTCATAAAAATTTAAGACCGTCTGTCATTCTAAAGCACTGTTATGTTTAGAAGGAATGGAGACATGGCTCCACAGTTTAAAAGCACTTGGCGCTCTTGCAGAGGACCCCAGTTCTGTTCCCAGTGCCCACATCGGATGATGTCCTGGACTCAGAGCCCACACCTGTATTCACCAATAAATAAGTCCTTAAAGACATGGTTTTTATGTAAAGGATAAGACCCGTAATAGTACCCTAAACAACAACAACAACAACAACAACAACAACAAAGAGAGAGGGGAGAGATGGATGAACTGGAGACAGCGGAGGTCAGAGGTGAAAGCACCCAGGGAGATGTAGGAAAGTAGCAACTTGGTTGCCAAGGAGAGAGTCTGTATTCTCCCTCACCTCCCACGGGGTCTGGGAGAACTGACTCACAACAGGCCCACTGGGGTTGCCCACGGGCACACACGTGGCACTGCTAGCCTCTCTCTGTGACCCAGGGGCCTCAGCAGCCACAAGGCAGAGGCGGCTCCAGCCTGGGCCGATCAGACTTCCTCCCCAGTACTAGTGGCTGATCATTATGGCCTTTCCTCCTCCAACATGGGATGGAGCACCACAGACCTCTTGCTCTCTGAAGAACGGAGGACGGTCCTTAATTTGACATTGAGAGTGTCTACCGGTTCTAATTGGATTCCTCTGTCTCTGCTTTGAGCTGTTCCGCTCGCTCACCTCTTCCAGGTATCAAACTTTAATTCTATGCTAATGAACAAATCCTTATCTGGGGCATATTATATGCTCAGAGATACGGCCAGGGAATCAAGAAAATGTCTGTTCTGCCTCCTGGGACTCATCATGATCTAGTGAGAAAGAAAGATACAAGCAAAGGGGCCGTAATTCTAGGCAGAATGTGATAAGTGCTGCATTAGAGAGACCTCGACAATAAAGGTAGGGAGAGGGGGGCAAGATTAAACTCTGCAAGGTTCTCAGTGCTAGTGCATGTGTGTGTGTGTGTGTGTGTGTGTGTGTGTGTGTGTGTGTATGTGTGTGTGTGTGTGTGTCTGTCTGTCTGTCTGTCTGCATATGTGTGTGTGGATGTCTGTCTGTGTTTGCCTGTATGTGTCTGTGTGTCTGTGTCTGCATGTATGTGTGTGTGTGTATGTCTGTGTATGTCTGTGTGGGTATATGTGTGTGTGATATTCATGTATACAGGTCTACACATGTTCACGAATACACATGCATGTGGAGGTCAGAGGTCAACTCCTGGGATCACTCCTTGGCCTGCATCTGGCTTGTTTGTTGAGACAAGGTCTCTCACTCTCCTGGAGATCACCACTGAGTAGGCTAAGGCGGCTGGCCTCCCCGGCACTGGTGTTACAAGTGCCCACGGCTGCACCTGACTTTGCACGTGGGTTTTGGGGACTGAACTGAGCTCCTCACGTTTGTCAGCGACCACTTTATACAGTTGAGCCGCCTCCCCAAGCTAAGCATGCTTTTTCGAGAATGCAATGTTATTATTTGTCCCTTAATAATGAGTAGCCTTAGGACACACTTAAACTTTAGAGGGACTCTTGTAGTTACCCCTGCAGCATAAGGCTGTGATAGACACCAACAGGGACCACTGCAGGGAGTGCTGGCCTTCACCAAAGCCCCAGGTCAGTACCTGTCTGAGGCTTGCCATGCTCTCTCCACAGGGAAAGACTCGTTCTAGTTTGTTCACTGTTGCCGTGATATAAGCCACGACCAGAAGCAGCACATGGAGGAGGAAAGTGGTTGTCTCTGCTTACACTTCCAGGTAATAGTTCATCACTTAAGGACATCAGGGCAGGAACAAAAGCCAGGGCATGAAGCTGAAACTATGGAGGGATGCGGTTTGCTGGCTCGCTCCCAGGCTGGGCTAGCTTTCTCATACATCCAAGGACCACCTTTATAGGGATAGTTCTACCCACAGTGCACTGGGCTCTTCCACATCAATCCTCTATTAAGGCAGCCTCTCACAGACATGACCACAGGTCAGGATGGTCTGGGCAGTTCCTCAAGTGAGACTTCCTCAAATGACTCCAGGTCTTGTCAAGTTGGCAGCATAAGATAACTAAGAGGGGACACCTTGTGTTGTCACCTGACACCACTTTTGTCGTCCTGGATTGTTTATTCTCTGAGACAGAGTTTCGTGTAGCCCAAGCTGCATGTAAACTCTCAGACTTTCTATGTGGCTGAGGATGACTTTGAAATTCTGATCCTCCTGCCTCCAGCTCCCAAGCACTGGGATTACAGGTGTGCACCGGGGTACTCAGCCTCCCTGGTGTATCGCATTTAATTTTGCACTGAGAGCTACCCTGTCCACCACTCAAGTGAAATGCATCCGTCGACTGCCTAACCACCACTTTCCACTCTGTTAGAAACCTTTCTCCAACCTACTTCAAAGCATTTGGCTATCTTCTTAATGGTGAGGGTCATCACAATCCTAACCTTCAGACAGAGAAAGATCGCCATCTCATCATGGCAGATGGCGGCCGGGAGAGAGTGTCACACACCGAGGAGCTGGGACAGCAAAGGGATCTTTATAAGCTATGACTAACAAGAAAAGCAAACTTTAGTAACTGAGAGGCAGAGAGACAAAACAAGACTTTGATCAAACATACAGGAAATGAAGCAAGCAGGGGTCATGATTATAGCTCAATGGTAGAGCACCTGCCAAGTATAAGAAAGTCCTTGGGTTCGAACCCCAGCATAGGAAGATAGCCAAGCTTGGTTGTATCCACACACAACCACAGAACTCAGAGGGTGGACACAGGAGGATGAGGAGTTTAAGGTTAGCTGGGATTCGATGAGACCTCTTCAGAAGAAAGGAAAGAAAGGCAGGAGGCAAGACATGAAGCAGAAAAGGGCGACATATAGCTGGTGTTGGAGCGCCAGTCAATGTGTACACGGCCCTGAACTCCATCACAGAAGGACAGGGAGAGAGACAGAAACAGACACAGACACACAGAGAAAGACAGAATGAGAAAGGGAGGGCAGGAAGGGAGAGAAGGAAGGGAAAGGAGGGAAGAAGGAGGGAAAGAGATAGGAAGCATTCATTCAGACTCAGACCTAGGAGCCTGTCATATGTTGGTACAAGTTGTGAGTTCATAACACTTTACGGATCAGGAAGAGATCTTCCGTGTTCTGCTGCATGAAGATCCCAGCGAGTATGTCAGAACATCATGGCTGACACACAGTGGTGCTCAGAAAATGCAGACAGACACAAGACGTCGCATGTGATCAGAGGTTAAAGAGAGGGGAACCTGCCTGTAGCCATTTGAGTAGAAAACTGTGCGGGCTGATTTCTCATTATGGTAGCTCGTCCATCCATATATCCAGGTCATCAGCTCCGATAGCTCGTCCATTCATGTGGCCAGGTCATCAGTTCACACGTGTGATGTGCCCACACTGTATATCGGGCAGTATTTTAGTCATGTGACTCATTGCAGTGAAGGAGCCTTCATAGAAACCTTCTAGGATGGGACCTGGGATTTAACCCTTTGAGGCTAACTTACAAAATGAGGCTATATCAGGATTACTCTAAATTGATGGGGATTTGGAACATTTTTAAAAAAAAAATGAAGAATATACAAACTTGGGGTGTGGAAGGGAATCAGTGAGGTAGCCTTCTTAATTCACTCTGGTAGCTCTCAATGGTCATCTCTAGGGGCTGAAGAGAGGGAGCCATTTTCCTGATAGCTTAGGTGGGGCAAGCCCTGGCGTCTGGGCGACAGCCAGCTGAGGTAGGCTGTCCACATTCTCCTTGTCTGGATGACTCCAGGCCGGGGTCTCGGGGCAGGGAGACCCACACAGGTATAAAAGGATGAACAGAGGCTTCCCTTTCAACAGGTTTCGTAGGCGGCCACAGCAAAAACCCAGACATGTGTGGCAGAGAGTAATTTCTGCCCTTTGTATTTGTTTGGCAAGAAATATATTATTCTACAGTTAATAAAAATGAACAAATGAATGAATGAATGAATGAATGAATACATAAATAAATGAACAAATTAATAAAAGCATTCAGAACTGAAATTGTGTGGAAAATGAGTCTCCCCTTGCTTGGAACCGCCACAGCCTCTGATGCTCTTTGGTATTTTCTCAACTCCTTCTGTAGGGGCGGAGAGAGTGCGCCTGTAACAATTCCCTTTGTCAGAAACACTTTACATTCCAAGTACTCAGGAGAGTAATCCCTCCTTTAACAGGATGGTTTATCAATTAGTTTCTTTTCCAAGACTCCTGTTCTCAGAGCTTGCTTTGAAATACAGCTTCCCCTGGACTTGGCCCTTTCCCATAGATTAGGCTTTTTCCTGGTCTTTGAGCATGCTCAGTAACAACCGATTTGGAACTTAACAGCAAAAAACATTAGTACTAATGCCGCCAATTTTTCTGTGCCATGAAGACACAATTAAATTTGATTTGAATTAAATCTGCAAGCTAAGATGTCTTATAAAAAATAGATCACTCTTCCGGGTTTCTTGGGATAAAAAAACTGAGTCAAGTTGATGTCGGCTTAGAAATTAAAATGTGAATATTGTCATAATGAAAATTTCTTACATTTATAAGCTAGTCAAGAATCTGGAAAGTGTGGGGTTGGGGGAGGGGGAGCCCTCAAGTCCTCTTGCCTAATTCAGTATTCTGTTTAGGTTTTTGCTGATAATAGTTTAAATTACTCCTAGCCTTTTTCCTGTAGGGAGGGTTTTGGTTCCCTCTTTCAGATGCCTATGAATACAAAAACGCCACGCTTCCCCAGATACCGTGAGAAGTTTTATGAACTCTTTTAGCGCCTTTCCCTGGAGAAGGTGGGTTTAATAGACGAAAATGTCATGTTTCATTAGTACATCCCCGCTCAGACAAATTCAGACTTCAGAAAAGAGAACGCTTGTAAACTGAGCCCGAAATTGACAAATTGTGGCTCCATCTAAAAGCTGAGATCCTCAAATGGAGGCACACGCTCACACCCGACAGCCTGAGCCCACACCACATTTACTCTCTCTGGCGAAGAATCCCTGGCAGGCCAGCAAAACTAGACTGACACATCCTGAGCACTGAAGGTCATCAGGTTGGGTGCTGGGAACTGGCCCGCTACCAGGCACCATTTGTCACCTACAGGAGTGGGGACATAGAATGGGGGTGCCTTTCACCTCACCATGTGTGGTCTCTGAGGCCTTCTTGTGGCCTTCGGAACCTTTCAGACAGTACAGACATAACTGGCAGGAATAAAATGTATTTTAAAGAGACACTTGCATCCCTCAGTTTGGCAATCAGAACAATGGACCTCCAGGGGAATCTCATGCTGGGAGAGAGAATAAAAGCTTAAACCTCAAGCCAGGCAGAGAGTGAACTTCCAGATGACCTTTCAGAAGCGGTGGCACAGATGCATTCATAGTGGGCGGGACCACACCTAGGTTCCGTTAGGTCTGCTTAAATGCTCGCCTCTCTGCTCACACACCAACCTCAGGACACTGGAGATGAATGATAATGGCATAGGTTCAGGGTACCAGTGGTCTCTCTGTCCCTGTTCCCAATGTGGCCAGCGGATAAATCTCCCTTTTAGCGTTTCACTATTCATTTGGCTGTTGTAATTGCCTCCTAGAGAATGGGTGGCTAAGCATGGCTTGTTAGGGTCACTGGCTGTGACCCCCAAACCCTGTCATAGAAATGCCTTGTGTGCAGAAAGACTATAAAGCAAAGGAACTGAGAGTCTCCATCCACCGTAGACACCCGCCAACAAGCCATGAAATGGATCATACAACTGAACAGTGCTTCATCCATAGGGATCAACTCCTTGAGCTTCTAATTCTAAAAAAGGGTACTCACTCATCTCAGGCTCTGAGCCAGCCTGGCAAGCCGTTAGTGGAGTAGCGCCTGAGGTCCCAGACTCTGCAGCAGATTTAGATGCCGTCAGACACTTGTGAGCACAGCAACACTGGACGAGTGCTTGCATCTTCGAGTTTTTATTAGTAATTCAGACGTGTTTATTCTCTTATTTCACAAATAATTACTGAAAGCAGACTGTGTGTCTTGGACTATTCTAGATACTGAGTAAACAAACCAATAAAGTCCCCGCACTCTCAGAATTCACGTGACTCATGATTCGACTTGACTTTCAATTACATGGATAGTGTACGTGTGTGTATCTTCATGCAGGTAGATGTATGTTAAGTGCTGGAGACTGAGAAAGCCAGGGGAGGGTGTCAGGTTCCCTGGAGCCAGAGTTACAGTGGTGATCATGAGCAGCTGGTGCAGATGGCTAGGAGCCAAACCCAGGTCCTCTGCAAGAGCAAAGAGCGTTCTTAACCACTGAGCCATCTCTCCAGCCCAGGGCCTGTATTTCACTTTGCTTCATCTAGTGTCATTATTAGCTCCCAGTGCCTTGGGTGCTGCTAGGAGGGTCTTCCAGATCTGGCCACACCTCCTTCTGCATCTTTCCACTCCATGTCCACATCAAGAAGCAACAGAGGCATCCTTTCTCCTCCTGAGCCTCTCACCAGCATCAGAAAGAACTTGATTACAGGCATCCTTGACTGCATGCCTGTTATACCTATGATACAGAGCACCAAGCCTGTGCTCTGTAAGATCCGACCTCCCTGCTTCCTCAGAAGGTAGGTACTCTCTCTGCTCTAAGCTATCCTTCAGATCCCGGCTTCACTGTCGATAGCATTAATAACCCTTTTACATAAAACTCTCACCCAAAGGATGATCTATCTCTCTGTATCTCTCTCTAGAAAGTCCTCTCATCTAATAATCCAGTATATAATTATCATGTACACTCAGGCATGGCCAACTTGTGACCTGAGATGGAGCTACACGGCCACTGTGCAGTGGAGATCAGCCATGTCCCACTAGAAAAGACATCCCCCCTCCCACCTCCTCCCCCACCCGCAACCAGATGAGAGGGCGGGAGTATGGGCAGACTAGCAGCAATGTCAGCTGTGCCCTTGTGACCAGACACAATGCTAGGTGTCCTCTGCCTGTTTCCTCTCCTGCTTCTGGACCCAAACTTCCCCACTCTTCTTCCTTTTTCTCCCAACGTTAATTAACATGAGGGTTGACTGGTGATTAACCTCCAATTCAGCCTCTTACAGATATTTGTATGGCAGTGTAACTGAATGTTAAAAATAATTAGTTTTACCAGCGATGGATCCAGTGACTGCGGGAGCTGTGTTCTCCCTTCATCTTGAAAGAGAATGTACATTTGTACAAAGAACAATTTCATCTTGGGAGGTGACCACACAAGTTAGTGTGTGAAAGTGTAGATATGCATCTAGCTGTTGAATGACCAAGGAGGCAGACAAAGCAAATGAGCTGTCTGCTCAGTCCCCAGCGCCTTAGGCTACATCCTTCTTTGGGTTCTGGTTCTGCAACTGGGGGCGAGGCTTCTCTGCCGATGGGATGGAGGGGAACTCCCTCACCTCACCCCACCCAGCAGTGGCCTTCACCTTGCCTTGGCTGTTGAGCTGACTCTAATGAAATCCACTGAGCAGACATGGCGGGGTCGTCCTGCTCTCAAAGCCCTCTGATAACCTCGGTCCTAGTAAACGTCTCCTCTTTCCTCTTCTTCCAGCCTTAGACCAGGGTCACTTGCTACAGTGACTGCTGGTTACAATAAAGCACTCTGTTAATGGATTTCACGTTCCCAACCTGACTGGCTAAATCTGACAGCACCAACCCCGCTGCTACATGAAGAAAGTTCCAAGAAGCAGTGGCGTGTGTGTGCGTGTACGTGTGCGTGTGCGTGTGCGTGTGTGTGTGTGTGTGTGTGTGTGTGTGTGGTCACATACATGTGATTGTACATATCTCAGTTGGAAGACAACCTCGGGTGTTGTTTCTCAAGGACTACCTTCCTCTTCTTATTTTAGAAAGGATCTCTCCCTGATCTGGAACTTACCAAGTGGGCTTAGTTACCCAGCAAGCCTGTCTCTCTGGCATGGAGATTGCAAGCATTCACCATCACACCTGGCTTCTTGTTGTTACTTGTTTGTTTGTTTGTTTGTTTTTATGTGAGTTCTGGGGAATCAAACTCAGGTCCCCACACTTGCAAGACAAACACTTTACCAACTACACCATCTCTCCAGCCTCCATCAACACCATCAGACTGCTCAAAATGAGCATCAGTGGTCGGCTTAGAAGCCACTCAAGCTGTTATACAGTAGAAACAAAGGGCTTAGCACAGGGCTCTCCCTGGATGTAGCGAGTTCTCTGCCACTGGCTGGTGCTACAGTGTTAGATGCTTCTGCTCCTGTCATTGCTTTCTTCTGTGAATCACCTTTGTCTGGCCTCACCTCCTGGCCTCATCAGACTGGCCATCAGCAATCAGACTCTGAGGCACGATGAGCAGTGATCATAGCCGTGGTGTGGGACCAATAGGGTTAAGAGACAATGGCGAGTGAGCTCCTTTTCCCAAGATGCTCATGGTCAGGAGGAAGGTGGGGACCTGCTGGTGATGGGTCTGCCAGTTGTCCCAAGGCTACATGCATGCTCAGAGATGCACTTAGATACTCAGCAGGAGGCTGAATTAGAGCCCTGTGCTTAGAGCAGCTAGGATTTGATACAATTCCATAGGACGGGTGTAAATACTACTAGACCATGAAGAAAAAAACAGCCCAGATCCACAAGCAGGAGTCCACCTACTCTCCCGTCATCAGTGGATCCACAAACCTCTCTCTGTGCACCACAAAAAAACCCTATTTCTACCCAGGGAAATTCATCAGAGACAAAGATTTTCAAGGGAGGGCTGGTCACCCAGGCAACCTCTGCCTAGTGTACATCAAAAGTCCAGGCTGTCAGGAAAAAAGCAAATGTTAGACACCAATTGGCACCATTTGCACAAACAACACAGGATCCCACTTTTGAGCGATTAGTGTATTTTATCCTCTGGCCTCAACCAAAATCTCCCACAAGGCAAGAAGAGACAGCTCAGGCTTTCCTGTTACAGGAGAGCTTGACTCCCTCTGTACCATCAGCACATACCTGCCCAGTGGAAACCCCTCCTGAGGAAAAGAGTCCTCCTTACAGGCACCTGTCCTCTCCCTCTGGAACAGAAAACACTGGGTACTTGTAGTTCTCTGGTTCCCCCATCCCAATAAATTCTGAATTTATGACAGCCAGCATTTGCCAGGAATTAACTACCTCCCAGGTGCTCTGTTCCCTGCGTAGCACTCTCACCTGGTACAGGTGGGGAAACTATCCATCAGAAAGGCGAATGACCCCGTGGGTGGAGTCGGAAATGAACCCCAACATGGACATCAGGGGATTCCCCATTGTGTGCTACGGCCTGGATGGATGACAGCCTAGGAAGGTAGGGGCGGCCAGGTCAGGCAGACGTAAGCCTGGGTATAACAGACTGCCCTTCCCCTCAATGACCCCTGGGTTCTGGTGACACTTGATGAATGGCCAACAACAGTTTTCTAGGGAAGGCAAATGTGACAGGGTTCCTCACAGAAGCTCCTGTCAGCCTTCTGGCTTCATTTCCAACGCCCTGGTGTACAGGGGAGGCAAATCCTGAGGCAGGCCTTGACAAATAATTGCTCTATCTACAGATTTCCTGGCCCCAAAAGATATGAGGAGGGGTCAGGAGTAAGGAGGGGAGGGGGCAGCCCCTTTACCTTGAGCTTATACTCTCCAGGCACAGACATAACTGGGACAGTCCTCCTTCACTCTAACAGAGACCAGATACATGCCAACATCTGGAGCCTCAGATGGGCTTTGCTGCTGCCCCTATTGGGTCTGTGCGATCCATCCATGCCTGGATATGTTAATATATTCTAAAACCAGAGTGTAAAAGTGATTTCCTCATTGAAAATCAAAGGGGAGAGTGTCTGATGGTCCTATTACTGAGGGGAAAGAAGAAAAAACTTGACAATTGTCCTTGATAATGGAATATACTTGACTTGCATTATCCTGGGGGTGATTATTGCAAATTGTGATTTCAGAAATGCTGCTAATCAGAGGGAATTGGGGAGGGCGCCCCAGGGGCAGAACAAAACCAGAGGGTGTTCCCACTGTGGAGACTCGGCACCATGGGAAAGCAAGAAAAACTCTCACCCACAGGGGAGTCGGCTTGGTCTCTAGGACTCGGTTGCGACTCAGTGGTCCCGGTTGCGACTGCCTGTTCTAGAAGAGGAAGCTGGAAGCCAGACCACGGCCATAGCCAACGCCAAGGCCAGCTCTGCTCTGACAACCTTCCCTGAGTCAGATCCAGAATGTGCGCCAAGCCACACCCGAGAAAAGAGTTCCAGCTGTGGGGAAAGCAACCGCTTGCTACTTGGTGTGGGGTCAGTGCTGCCTGCAGAACCACTAACTGACGCTCTTGGCACTTGGGTGTAAAGTGGAAGCTCTCCCCACTCCTTAGTCCTGCTTACACCCTGTGTACAGAATGGTCCCATTCATAACTCCCTGTGTCTAGAGGAAACGGGGCACCGTTGGGCTAGCCCTTATCCAGAAGTGATACATTTCAGAATGGCTATTGTGTTTTTATTATTGGGCACTGATGCGTGTCTGTGCGAATTCATGCCATGTGAGTAGAGGTGCCCAGAGAAGGCAGGAGGAGTTGGGTGCTCCAGAGTTGGAGATGCAGGTGGTTGTGAGCTGCTCCAAGTGGGTGCTGGGAACCAATCCTAGGTCCTCTGGAGGACCAACAACTCCTTGGAATTGCTGGGCCATCTCTCTAGCCTCTAAAATGGTCTTTGGTGCCATGGAAACCTTTTATGAGCATAAATATGAGTGCAACCTCCCAGGGAGGATCATGGGAGCTCTATGCTCATTGGGAATCTCCTGGGACCTGGTCTGGTCTTAAGCTTAGCTTCCACTACACTGCATGGCTACCTTCTATTTGACCCACTGAGGTCAGGAACTGTCTTGAATTCATACTGAACACACACACACACACACACACACACACACACACACACCTCTATGTGTATGCTAGCTAGCTTTCTGTCACTATAATAAAATACCTGAGCCTATCAGCTTCTAAAGCAAAAGGTCGCTTTGGCTCCCAGTTTTGGAGTTCCCATCCATATTTGGTTGGACTCGTTGCTTTAGACCTCTGGTGAGTGTGAGGACAATGTCCCAGGGCATACCACAAAACTAACTGCTCACCAGAAAGCAATAAAGAAAAAGACAGGAGGTCAGGTCCCACAGTCTCCTTCAAGAACATGTCCCCTGTGACCTCAGTCTCAATACCTCCCATTAGTCCCCTCCTCCTGAAGATTCACAACATCTCCCCTAAGTGTGACATGAGAACTACACCCTTGACACAAGGCCTCTAAAGACATCTGGCATCTTGACTTGCTGAACCCCAGTGTGGTACCAGTACAGCCGCATCTATGAAGGAAAGATTGGGAATAGGCTGCCACTCCCTCACTCCATTCTGACCATGTGATGGAGCACAGTCCAGCTAGAATGCCATTTGTCCCTGCGGCCATGTGATCTGTTATGATTGTCACACACCTACCCACTCGATGTGGCCCAGCCAGGGAAAGTGGGTCGTCAGGTAACCTGTCAGGTTGCAGAAAGAGAAGGTACATAAGAAATCCAGTGTGCAGCCAGGAGACCTGGCACTCTGGTGAGGAGACTGCAGCCATACCTTTCCTTCTGCTGGCTCCCTCTCTGGCTGGGTGCTGAGGCCCACACGGGGACAGAAGCCCCAGGAAAAAGGCTACCAGGTCCTTCCTCTGGCAGCGTAAGGTCTGCATAGAGCCATCTGGATGAGAAATCCAAGTGGCTGATGTCAAGTTGCTTGGAAGAAATATGTATTCAGCCTCCGGGATGTGGCACACATCTTTGTACATCATGAAGGCACAGACAGAGAAAAGAGATCTGACACCGTCCACATTGTCTTAAGCGGTTTCTAGGCTTGTTAGTTGAATGAGGTCGGAAACATGCGAACAGCAGCCAAGGTGTGCATCGCTCACGAATAGCTGCAGGCGCAGGAAAAGCCACAAGAGAGAAGATGAATGCTATGTTTGTTATTCAGGGAGGGCACCAGCGGACAGTTACATATGCCATCCCCTAAATTAGAGCTATTTGTTCTCATAGAATTAATTGTAGAAATAAATAAAATTTATCTTCAATATTTGACATGTGATCCCAAAAATTAGAATTCATGAGCTCACGTTTTTCAATAACTCACATATAAATATAGACAAACGGATGTTTTAATGCAAATTTAATATACAGTAGTTAAATTAATGATTTTTCTCCGTTCGTTTTTAATTGGGAAAAAAAACCCTCACTGCCACACCATATAAATCAAACTAGCTCAGCGTGTTGGCATGATAGAGAAGTCGGCACGTTCTCGGCCATGTGTCAAGATCCGATTTGTTTAAAATAAATGGCCCCTGTTCCCAGTTCCATACACGGCATCATGTTAATGCATATTCATAACCCGGCATTTCTTTACCATTTTTTCTCTTTTGAGTTTAATATTTTCTGTATTAAAAAATAAGTACTGATATCATCTGATCCCAGGGGCCGTGTAGTCCATGGATGCTGTGCTCACTAATGGTAAAGATGTGACGGGGACTGAGATGATGGTTTGATGGGTAAGCGTGTTAGCCACACGAATTTCAGGGCCTGGGTTAGAATCCACAGAGGCCCCATAAAGCTGGATGTGGGAATATGTGTAATCTAGGTAGAGGTGGAGCAGGAGAATCCTATAAAGTGTCAGGCCAGCTAGCCTGGTGTATACAGTGGAAAAACAACAGAGACGCTGCCTCAAACAAGACAGGAAGTAGTGATTGACATCTGAGGTTGTCCCACTCCCCTCTTTACACACACACACACACACACACACACACAGATTGGATGATGAAGTGTCTCCCACTGCCCTACCGTTTCCTGTCTTGGGGCTGGACACGGGTTGCAGGGTTTTGTGTGAAGTCCTTCTAGGCTAAAGTGGGCCAGGTGGTGCGGGCGCCGGAGATCGAGGTAAAGGACAGGACCCAGGACACTCGGATCCGTTAATTGCTCCTACATTGAGCTCATCTCGTCTCATCCGAGGTGATTGCCTCTTGATTTCATGCTAGATGGCTATACTGCTACCGAGAGCCTCTTGGTGAGTTTGTGGACCGTACCAAAAAGGCATTTTTATCACCGGTTTAATGCCCCATAGCTGACAGGGAACAGGCGAGAGAGAGGACTGATACCGGTACTCCAGCATTAAAGGGATCATTAAGCCCTTGGATGGGGAGAGGGCTTGTTGTCAGTTAGTGGCCAGCAGAGGTCTGAAGTGATGCGTAGGCAAAAGATAATGGGGAGGGGGGACACTCACCTTGCCTTGCCAGCTGCGGCCCTGGACCCCCTCACCATGCTCTCCCACAGGTCAGCTGGGGCGGGGGGGGGGGGAGGGTGCAACTCCCCTAACTGGCTATACGCTCCCTGGGCAGATGATACAACCTGTCTCCTTTACCCAACCTGTTGCTTCTCACCACGCTGAGCAGCCCAGAGAGGCAGCTACTGCGCCTGACTTCTGTCTTACCACAGACCGGTCATGCAACAGAGATTTTGCAAGTTCTCCCCTCCTGGAGCCCACAGAAGTCTCCCCTTCATGCCGGGCAGGGAGTGTGCCAGGGTTCTCCGTCACACCCAAGCCCTGCGCTTTCTTTCAGCGTCCCAGTGTCTAGGGACTCATCACCAAGAGGCAGAGTTTGTGGAATATAAGCATTCAGCCACAGGACTGGAAGTACTTTAAAAAAAGATTTATTTATTATTATATGTAAGTACGGTGTAGCTGTCCTCAGATGGACCGGAAGAGGGAGTCAGATTTCTTTACAGATGACTGTGAGCCACCATGTATGTGGTTGCTGGGATTTGAACTCAGGACCTTTAGAAGAGCAGTCAGTGCTCTTAACCGCTGAGCCATCGCTCCAGCCCCCTGGAAGTGTTTCAAGAAATGGGAAACCATCCTGGTGGTAGAGCAACTGATGCACGGATATCATGCGTGGGATGGGATGGCGGTCTGGAGAGACAGCTTCACGTAAGAAAGAAAGAAATCAGGCAGAAGTGAGGGCTGCATAATTTACTCATGACCCTGGGCAGCTGGAAATAACAAATATCCCCAAATTAGTATTCATTGTTTTATCGGCCTGCTCCTTCCCAAGGAGAGGCTCCAGGGATTGAGACATATCTGTGACAAAATTTAAATGGCAGCCACGCCACCCGAGTCTACAATCCTGGGGGGGGGGGCTGCTCCAAAGAGCCTATAAATTGTGTCCTAACAAATAGTTGGGAGCATTTAACTCCAGACCATGTGAGCTGGGGGGGCAGGGGGGGGGGGAGGGACTGTCCAAACTCTGGTGACAGCCCTGAATCTGAAGGCTCTGCAGGTGCAAGTAACTGTCAGGTGCCTATGGGGACCCAGCACCGCCTCTAGGGTGGAGTCTCTCTACTCTAATAGTCACTGCAGTGTGTGTGTGTGTGTGTGTGTGTGTGTGTGTGTGTGTGTCTGTGTCTCTGTGTGTGTCTGTGTCTGTGTGTCTGTGTCTGTCTGTCTGTCTGTCTGTCTGTCTGTCTCTCTCTCTCTCTCTCTCATATGTGCACATGTGGACATTTCTGTGTATGCAGGTGGTGTTGGCTGTGCGCAGATGCATATACACCTGTGTGGATATGTATGTGAAGATTAGCCTTGGGACTCATTCTTCAGTTGCCCTACATCATGGTTTTTTTTTTCCATTGTCATGTATGTCTCTGTGTATGTATGTTTTGCATATGTGTGTGGGGAGTGCACATGTGCAAACATGCACTGAGAGTCCTAAGCCTCCTGTCAGTCTTCCTCGATTGCTCTCTCCCATCTTGTTCCCCGAGGCAGGCTCTGTCCACCAAACCCAGAGCTGACCACTACATCTGGTTTTGCTAGCCACCTGGCTCCCTCTCTCCACCTTCCAAGTAGCTGACACACCCACCTGGGTTCCATGTGATTCCAGGGATTTGAACTCTGTTCCTCACCCTCAAGCAAGCCCACTAATGTCTGAGCCACCATCCCAGCATCCACCGTGTTTTATACAGTTCGCCAAATGGACTAGCTGGCCGGCCGGCGATCCTCCCGACTCTGCCTCCCCAGCACCCGGGACTACACGCACACGCCACCACCCACACAGCTTATTTTCACACGGTTCCTGGTTGTCTGCCACACACATTAGTGACCCTTGCCTGGTCACTGTGGCTTTTTTGTGAGGAATCTGACTTGAAGATCACAAACCCTGTTTCTTTCCCTTCTGTTCCAAGCCCCTCCCCTTTTTTTGCATATGACACCTCATATGGACCGGGCAACAAACACAGAGGTAAGGTCCTGGGTTGGCTGAATTGGGAAAGGAACAAAGAAATGATCCAAAGAGACTATATGTGTCTGCATAGCAATGGCCACCAAAGGCTGGCCACACACTGCCTATGGAGAGAAAAGGGAAACACAAGTTTAAGTCAAGTCCTTGTAAACAGTAAAAGACCCTGTGGATGTAAGAGCCGACATGTGTGCTCCGTGTGACTCCGAGAACTTGTTGCTAATGCAGGCCCCGTCCAGGATGGAGCTGTCTTCTTTTCTAACATCCATAGGATACTAAGTGGAATTCTCTAGGGCCTAGCCCATGGCTCACAGTCATAACGAAGTCTGCAAGTCCTAGGAGCAGAGGAGGTAAGTCATAGGCAGAGGCAGAGCACCCTGGTACCCTGGCACAGATGCTCACACACCCGGTCTGCATCCTCCTTGTCGGGAATCGCCTTCCAAACACCCGTCCTTGCTGTGATCCAGAAGTGTCCCCAAGGCTTATCAGCTCTGACATACTCCCAGCTCATTTATTTTCCTTATTCTCCCCCCATTCACTTCTGGGGGGCATAATTTCCCCAGCAAATGATGCAGTTGTCAGCGTCCTCTGATTAAGAGGTCTGCATTCATTGCAACAGAATATCGTCTGCACTTCGACTGCAAAGAAGTCAACGAACAGTGCCCAAGACTGGGCCGGAGATCCCTGATGTCAGAAGAAAGCCACCATTATGAGTTTCCTATATGTCTTCTGTGGCTGAGCAAGCAGCCCTCGTGCCCAGACAAGCTTGGGGACATCTTACATGTGAAGACTGCACAGCCAGGCTCTGACTCTTAAGCTGTGTTTTCTTAAGTTCTTTTTAAATTTTATTTTTATTTTTCTGCGCACTGGTGTTTTGCCTGCATAGAGGTATGGGGGTGGGGCGGGCGTCAGATCCCCTGCAACTAGAATAACAGACAGTTTCATGCTAACATGTAGATGCTAGGAATTGAACCCTGATCCTCTGGAAGACAGCCAGTGCTCTTAACCACTGAGCCATCTCTCCAGTCTTGTAATACTATGTTTTCTCTCTCTCTCCAGTTCTTCTCCATTGAGAAGGGCTAAGAAAACAGCCTACCTGACTTCGAGGAGGTGACAGGATTAAGTGAGATAATAGTATAAGAATATTTAAATGGGGTCTGGGGTGTACTAGGTGCTTCGTAGGTGCTGACACATGGGAGGAGGGCTCACTTGTTTCAGCATCTGAGTTGACTATGGATCCCACTAACACAGTTCCAGGGTCTGATATGCATAGACACGCGGATGCTGAAGGTGGCACTTGCTCCTGTTCCCTCAGGGTCACAGGGGACTGACAATCAAAACATTGTTGTCTCCATGTCACACTCAAAAAGACCAAGGTGGGAGGGCTAAAGGAAATGACGTACTCAACATTACAAGGCACTGTGTTTCAAATGGCCCCTGAATGCTAACATGTTTAAATATTTGGTCTCCATCTTGTGCCATTGTTTAGGAAGGTGGTAGAACCTTTAGAAGGTGGAGCCTCCCCAGAAGAGTGAGTTTTGGGGGCCAGACCTACGTTTCAAGACCCAACTCTGCTTCCTGCTTGTTCTCTGCTTCCTGTCTACCTAGCCTTGCTCACAAGCTACCATGATAGATTATATCCCCTCTGAAACTGAGAGCCAGGGTAAACCCTTTCTTCCCTGAGTGACTTTTGTCGGGGTATTTTATTGCCGCAACAGGAAAGCAATGAACACCCAAGGAGAGACCAAAACCAGGCCCTCACCTCAGTTACCACATCCACTGGTTTTATCACTCATGTCCACATTGCAGGAATTCAGAGGTAGGCAGTCCTCTCTCTGGCTTCAGGCAGCCGTGGAAACAAAGGGCTGGCCGGCTTCTACAGAAGCCAGTCCTACAGGGGGAATCAGGTTGTGCTGTGGGGTGCCAAGGCATGGGAGCGTGGAAGGTGGGTGGGTAGACGAGCCTTATAGAATAAGAAAGCTGGCCAGTGAAGGCCTTGGGAGCAGTAGTACACACATACACACACACACACACACACACACACACACACACACCAGCAGCCTGACAAACGGTTTAAGGGAGGAAAGCTTTATTTGGGCTCACAGGTTGAAGGGCTTTGACCCATCATGGCAGTGCAATTGACGGCAGCCATCGTCTGATGCAAAGAGATGCAGGCTTGCCTTTAGCCAGCTTCCTCCTTTTCATTCAGGGTGGGCATTTCTTTCCCCATCAGCTAAACACATCCAGAGACACCCTCAAAGGAGTCCCCAGAGGCCTGTTCCCTAGCTGATTCTAAATCAAGCCAAGATGCCATCACAGGAACCGCTGAGGCTGGGATACAAAGTTGGAGCCTAAAGACTGAGGCCCAGCTGTCTAGATTCAAGTTCTTATGGTGCATCAAGAAGCACTTAGCGATCACATACATAGTTTCTGCTGGGTCCTCTGTGTGGTGTGATAATAAAGCCATGACAACAGCAAACACTTTGAGCCTTAGAGGTTACATTTTATCAGCAAGAGGTGATGAACCTTTCTAGCAAGGTAGGGGTCATCAGACAGAGAAGGGCAAGCAACAGGTATGCATTGAAAGGGTCAGGGGTGTCCAGAAGTCCTTCACCCCTCCTTTCACAGAGGAATATGCCAAGCAACACATTCAAATGTTTTATGTGCATGTGTGTGTCAGTAAACATGCATGTATATGGAAGCCAGAGATTGACCTTGGGGTCTGTCTTCAAAAGTTGTCCATCTTGGTTTTTTTGAGACTTGGTCTCACACTAGGACCTGGGCTTCACCAATTAGGCTAGTCTGGCTGTCCAGTGAGACACCCCCTCCACCCCCCCACCCCCCCCACCCCCACCCCCACCCCCCACCCCCCCCACCCCCGCAATCTGCCTTTCTTTGCCTTCTCAGCATTCAAATTCCTAGTTCATACCACCAAGCCTGGGTTTTTACCTGGGTACCAGGGGTCAAACGAAGGTCCTCAAGCTTGTGTGCAAGCCCTTTCCCAACCGAGTCATCTCCCCAGCCCTGCGTATTCAAATAGATTTAGGTCCTAAAAACCTTCAGGTGTCTTGTTTATACCTTTTCTGTTCCCTAACTGTATGCATTCAGCCCTCAAAATTAAAAATACTGAGGATCCAGCCGTAGTTGTCTGAGAACAGATATTCAAAAATTACCATAGCTGCAGTTACGAGAAATATTAAGACCGTGCGTAATTGTGCGGCCACCACCTGTCCAGGCTGGGGCGGCAGCTATCTGTTATGGTCCAGACTTTTGACTGGTCTGACCTCCCAAGGGCTCAGAGGCTCCCACCACCACCACTACTTCTAGATGAAACTGGAAGGAAACAGGGGAAAGGGGGAGCACAGCCTTTCAGAGAATACCCCCAAGAGCTCCCTCCCATTGCCGACCTTGGCTTCCATTGGCTAAAAAACGCAGGAAATGGCCTGATCTAGCTTTGAGGGTTAGAGAATGGAATGTGGCCCTGCTAACCACTGATGGCTCTCAGGAAGAGAATGGCTCCTGGGGACAATCAGTTCTCTTTAACAACAAAGGGTTTTGTGCTCTGTCATTGACTTGAAAATGCTTTAAGACTTAGCTGAGAGCAGCCATCCTTCTCCGCCTTTCTCCTCCTAGTCCTTCTGAAGACCGCAGAGAGACGGTAGGCAGAGCTCACACAAAAGCCAGATGCCCGAATCTAACCTTCAAGGGGGATGAATAGGTCTCTTATGGGACGCCCGTTTTTTTCTAAATGCAATTACCCTGACTTCCTGTGCAAACAGGTGACTGATGGGAACTGGTGCAAGGCCCAGGGCTGAAATCAGAACTGAGTTACTGGCTTTCCTTCACATTGTGTTTGTCCCTAGATATGACCTATGATTTCATAGTTTTAGCCCCAAGCTTCTGATAGCCTCTCACGTGGCTCTGCCTTTTGGGCTCCTGAGAGTGGGTAGCAGCCACTCACTTTCATATTGCTGTAATAAAACACTCAACAACATCAACTTAAGGAAGGGGCTGTTGTTTTTGTTTGTTTGTTTGTTTGTTTGTTTGTTTTGTTCTGGTTTTAGCTCACAGCTAGCGGCCCAGATATTGAGGCAGCAAGTCCTTGAAGCAGCTGGTTGCATCATGCCCACGGTGAGAAGAGCGAGCAATGAATTCCGGTGCCCAGCTCAGCCTTCTCCACCTTGAACACGAACCCTGCCTAGGGAATAGTCCCGCCCACAATTAAGATGGGGTTTCCTACTTCAGTTAACCTCCTCAATACCATCTCCCACAGGCATGCCAAGTGGTATGTCTCTTAGGGAGTCTCATATCTGTCAAGTTGACACAAGAGCCCTGGCTAGATGTAGCATCACGAAGAATATTGTTGTCCTTGCTCAACATCATGACCGCCTGCTTACCATCTGCCCTCCATGTGGTTCTCAAGACTTCCACCTGCTATCCACCCAACCTCCCAGCCCATGGCCTTGTTCATCTCTTAGTGGCCCTCCCTATAAGCCAACCATGCCCTGCAACCCCCATGTCTCTAACTGTCCCTTGACTGCTCTAAAGTCCATCCCCGGGCCACTGCCTTCCCTGTGCACACATGCCCCCCAGAAGTACCATCCTCCTAAGACAGGAAATCCTCAACCATAGCAAACTAATTCCTAAACCCCATAGTCATTAACTCTATTCATAACGCGATGCTTGGGAGACAGCAGGGCTTAGCAGCAGTTCCTGTTGTCAATCTTTGCTGTAAGCCTGTATTTTCAGCTGGCAGTGTCTGTGAATCCGGGCGCAGCTGTGGGAACATGTGTGACTGCCATCATTCATTCTGTCTACATAGGAACTGTGCTGGGCATCCAGGTGAGAAGATGTTCTACATTAATTCAGCCACTCTAGGGGCCTCTCAATAAAGGGGAAAAACTTTGCTTAAGGACCTGAGTGTTCTACATACTCCAATTTGCATACCCTGCTTCCCCCAAGTTCAACCCACAACTGCATCAATTGATAGTTCATTATTCTCGCCACCCTAGTGCATACAGCCTCACGGTCCCCTCCTCTGAGCCATCCTCTATCTCGTATCACACCATCTCCTTTCCCTTGCACAAAAGGACCCTTTCTCCCATCTTAACATCCAATCTAGATCTAAACATCCTTTCCCAGAAGCCCTGCTAGGTTCCCAGCCATTCCTGGATCCTGTCATAAGCCCAAGGACTTCCCAGTCCTAGGGCAAGGAAAGAACCAGGTTTAGATCACACCATGCTTTCTGATTTTGTTTCTGAAGCAAGATGCCTCTGTCCCGAAGTATAACACTGTGGCATATGTCACTTGTACTGTGCAAATGGCTCACAAAAGAGATCAATAAATGCCTGATGGCTGATTATAGTTATTGACAACTTGCAAGTTGATTACAGGTATCAGAGAAAGAATAAATCAGTTTCAGTTCTGGTCTGTGTATTATAGCGGGCCCCATGGAGGGGCTCTCAAGCATCTGGGCAGATGATAAATTCTGATGACAATCCAGCTGTCTCCAAATACAAAGATGCACAGCCAACACTCGTGGTGTGAACTGAATTCGTGACTTTTCCTATGAATATTTTAACACCGAGTATGCACCACTTAAAATCTTTTCTGGAAACCTTTGCCCAGAGAGATGGTGATTGGCAATCCTCTTCTCCAGCGATTTCCAAATTTAAACCTTTCTATATGTGTCTAATCATCTCCCTCTGCACCCCTGCCTGCTGCCCCATTAACACAGGAGACTACGAGAAAAACAAACCCACCTTTGCTGTCCCATTTCCTCCACCTCAGCTGGCATATTCTGCCCTTGTGGCAGTTCCCAAAAAGCTCTGTGACAGAGGAGCTGGGACTGGAGAAACAGCTTAGTGGGTAAATCCCTCACTAACTGTGATAGTTTCATCCACTACACAGATGATACAATCACCTGAGAGATGGCTCTCAAGGCATGCCTGTAAGGATCCTCTTAACTATGTTAATTGATGGGTAAAGACCCAGCTTAATTGTGGATGGGACCTTGCCATGGTCTGTATAAAACAGAAAACACCAGCTGAGCAGTGAGTGCCCAGCGCTCATTCATTGCTCACGGCTGTAAAGCTTTTTTCACTCCCTAGGATGCAATGTCCCAGCTGTCCTAAGCTCCTGTCTCTGGGACTTTTTGGCCATTGTAGAATAAGTTCTTTAGCTTCTCTCATCTGAGAGTTTATCATAACATCTGAAAAAGCAACTAAGACACTATACATGTGCGAGGTTGAGTTTGCATGGCCAGAACTCACATAAAGGCGGTAGGGCGTATCTGTAATCCCAGCGCTTCTACAATGAGATGGGAGTCAGAAGCATGAGAGTCAACCAGCCAGCTGGCCTGACATAGCAGGGGCGAACAAAAGAAGATGGAAGGAAGGTCAGGACTGACACCCGAGGTTGCCCTCTGACCTCCATATCAGGTTCATGCCTGAATGAACACATGCTCACACACACACACACACACACACACACACACCCTCAAACACACACCATGATGAGGAAGGGAGAAAAAGAACAACAACAAAAAAAAAAAAGACAAAAGTTTAGAAGACTCTGGGAACCAAAGAGACTCCCAAGCCCAGTCACACCTACACCATGTCCCGTGTCCAAGGCCATTGAATTGGGCCTTCCCTTTAAGCCAGTTTGGGTTTATCTGGAAAAAAAAATCAATTTGGAAAGACATTTGGGGGGGAAAAGCAAATAAAATTTTGTTACTGAATTTTATTTAGAGAAAAAAATGTAGTACTTTCCATAAAAATTCAATTTGATTATATTGCAATTTCATTTCTAATCTGTATTTCCCATGCCAAAGTATTCTTTAATGGATCAGAAGTACATAACTGCCAACTGCAGTCTGTAGCAGCCTCCTCCGGAAGCAACATGGTTCGAATGTCTTCTCTCCCAGGTTTTTGCCACTGGCAAGGGCCTTGCCAGACTCTCAAGAGACTGTCTGTGGCTAGGGGCTGGTTCTCAAATGCCCCGGGCTTACCGACTGGGGACCGTGGGCCTTTCACTCTCTTGCTCAATTCTGACTGCTCAAGAAGGAATAAGGGCTGAGCCCCTGCTCAACTCCTCTTTGATGCTGCCACACACCTGATCATAGCCACCCCTACAGGGTTGGACTCCCGAGGCCCAGGTCAACGGAGGGAATGCTGCTCCTCCACCAGACTGACGAGAAGAAAGGGTGTGGCATGGGAGCCATTCTGGAAATAATAGCAGGTACATGCTTGTCCCATGAAGACTATGGAGCAAAAGTAGTAAACAGATTTTAAAAAAAAGGCACATGCGAGGCTAGACTCACAGAGAACAAGTAACTGGAATGTGGTGTGCATGGAACTGTGGGAAGCCTCCCTGAGATAATGGAAAGCGAAAGAATATTTGAAGATGGGTAGTAGAGCAGGACCCTGTTGGGGCATGAAGAATGTTCCAGAAAGCGTAAGTGTCAGGCCACAGGCAGATGAGCCAGCAGCTGGGGCCTACAACCCCGGCCCTGACACTCAATCTCAGGATGGTTTAGATGACATCTCTGGCAGGCAGGGAGGACTTCAGGGATGAGCTGTTGTTGGCTCGTGGGTCCCATGTCAGCTCCACTCCAGGGCACAGCCGCTTGGGGAGGCATGACTGCCACCTGGGTGGGTGTGCTGGGTCATAGGGAAGCCCTGAGACACTGCTCTGGGGATGGGAAAGTGCAGTCTGAGATGTGGGAAAGCCAGAGCTGGCTCAGGAGTCCCCCCCGGCCTGTGTGAGGCCGTGGCCATGGGGTTCTCAAGCTATAGGAGCTGCTGGGAGTCGAAAGAGCTAAGAACAGAGTGGGGGTCCATCCAGCCTGGGCCTGGAAGACAAGGGGAGCTCTGGCTAGTCCCAGAAGGGAAAGTCCTTGGCTTGACCAAAGGCTTGGTGGCAGTTGTGACTGGGAACACAGAGAGGCCTTCTACTGGAGACTAGACTGCGGCTCTGTACGTGAAGGCCTTCGCCGTGGCTCCCCACAGTGGATCTCCATGAAAAGAGCCAGTCCATAGTTCCAGTTTATTATTTTTATGGCAGAAAATGGATGCATAAAACCACACCCCACTTCTCAGGGTGGGCCAGAGATTAGATACCTCTTGCAGGGAGGAATGTCTGGGAAGGGACGCTTTGGCAAGGCCCTCCAGGCCTCTAGGTTCCTCATTAGCATGGAGAACTCTGTTCTGTGCCTACTTGACTGTAGTCACTTCTCTTTTCCTGTTGTCTTGGTCTGAGATGTTAGGGATGCCGCATCTACATGTGGAAGGGTCTGGAGTGTTGTCCTTATGTGACTGATGGCCACAAATCCATGGGAGGGGCTACAGCTACAGGACAGGGGCCTGGGCCTGGAGCAGGCAAAGCTCCTACCGTCCCTTCAGGGTCTCCGGGATTTCAACCAGGCTTTGGTTCGACCTTTACCAGGCTTCCCTTCAGGGTCCACCGCCCAGCAAGCTGTCCTCATCACAGATGAGGCCCCTGGATGGGACCATTATCTCTGGAAAGATCTAGAATCACTGAAAAGCATCTGTCTAGCAGAATGCAAGCTGTCTGCTAACTTTCACCAGAAATTTTAAAATGGAAAAAAAAAAAAAGACTTTCAAAGATAGACCATTCTGGAGTTGTTGTTGTTGTTGTTTTAATGTACTATCATAATTAGAGGATTAGGGAGTCTTTTATGGGAACAGAACTATAATCATCATACTCTATTACAAGAAATTATATACAAATTACACAATTATAAAAAATTTGTTGCTTCCTCCAAAATTATAACACCTTACGTACCTTCTGAGGAAAATTGCATCTCAGTTCCCACCCAGAGGGGAAAAGGACATCTAATTCGATGTTATGAGGAAAATCATTTAGTTGGTGGCAGTAGTGGCAGTTGCTGACACAAGGACCCACTGAGTTGTGTCAGCTCTGTCCTCCAAAGGGTTCTGAATACGATCTTAATGTGTATAACTACTTCCTGTGCCAAGCCTATAAGCCTCAGCTAGAATCTGTGAGGAAGCCAGAAGACTCCAAAACCCAGACACAATTCCTCTTCCACTGTCAGCCAAGCCACAGAAAGATTTTACAAATGAAATATATGCCTAAAATGGGGTGTCTTGGAAAAGAGACCATTAACCAGCCCTCCAAACAATGACATATTTGTGTCCCACTGACCCCTTAGACCCAGAGCAGCCCAATGGTGAGTGCTACCAGATCTGAGATATTCCTGAGAATTCCCCATAGGAATTCTCTGTCCTCTCTGAGTTAAGAAAACTCAACCTACTGTCTCGATTTCCTTGTGTTGCTAGGATAAGATACCCTGACAAAATCAGCTCAAAGGACAAAGAGTTTACTTTGGCTCACAGTCTCAGAGGGATAAGAAACCATCATTGCAGACAAAAGGAGTATGAGGCTGGCCTAGTGTACTGTCCCAGCAGTCAGGATATATATATACATATGTATATATATTGACATGAGCTAGAGTCATCTGAGAGAAGGGATCTCAATTAAGAAAATTCCCTCATCACATAGGCCTGTAGACAAGCCTATAGGTATTTCCTTGATTAATGGTTGATGTGGCAGGGCTCAGCCCACTGTGGGCAGTGCTATTGCTTTGCTGGGTCCTGGGGTGTATAAGAAAGCAAACTGAGAAATTAATGGAGAACAGGCCAGTAAGCAGCCTTCCTCCATGGTCTTGCTTTAGTATATGCCTTGAGTTCCTGCTGATTTTCCTCAGTGATGGATTATGACCTGGAGATTACAAGACAAAATAAACCCTTTCTCTTTCATATAGCTTTTGGTGATGGTCATTATCACAGCAATAGAAACCTAAAACAACCTCAAAGCCTGCCCCCAGAGAACTACTCCCTTCCGGAAAGGCTCCACATCCTAAAGGTTCTATAAACCTTTCCAAACATGGTCACCAGGTGGGGACCAAGCATTCAAACACTATCAAGGACACATCGCACTCAAGCCGCAACACCCACAAAATATAATTAGGCAAATATTTTGTGTCCTGCACTCCCCTAGATGTTGGGGACACCATGAGAAGTAAAAAGAAGCACAGTTGTTGGTTTTCCATCACTATGACAAAATACCTGAGTTCATTACTGCAAAAAAGAGGAAAGATTTATTTTTTCTCATAGTTTAAAGATTTCAATCCACAGTGGCTTGACCATGTGGATACATAATACAATATGGTAGGTATGCAGAACACAGGTGGTTACTTACATGGTGACTGGGGAGTAAAAAACGAGGGGGAGGAAGGGGGCCAGATCTTAATATCTTCTTCAAGAGAATACATCCAATGACCTAACCGCCTATCCAAGATTCCTCCAAAAGATTCCACCACCTCCCAGCAGCATCGCAGGCTGGTGTTCATGCCTCTAAAACACCAACTTTTAGTGGTCTCCCAGACTCAGGCTGTAGTCCATGGTTCCTCCTTCTGAGGGCTTACAGTCTAACATCCATGAGATCTCTGTGAGGGACAGGCTCCCAGCTTCACGTCCAATCCCTGTCATCTTGTGAGAGTTGCAAAGGTCCCATTCCATTCCATCGTCTCAGTTTCAACATATAAATTTAGGAATGCACACACATTCAGCCCCTGACATTTCATTTTGAGCCATTATTTTGTGGCGCTGGAAGAAGACTTGGGTCCCCCAATGTCTCATATCCCAGCGAGCCTCCCATTTCTAGGAGTCAGGGGAAGTAAACAGCAGAGCCCTGCAAGGTTAGCCATGATTAGCAGTTCTGCGGAGATCTCCATATCCGGCCTCTTCTCGGGTGTATGCAGTGCTGTAGCTCTGAGTGCTCCCCAGCAAAGGGCTGCACATCACCGTCCTCCCCTCTGGAGTTGCCATCACCACTCATGGCCGGTCCTGGCTTGCATTCATGGCCCATGGTTCCAGCACTTGGCATAGCAGGCAGCATGCTCATCCCACACACCAGCGCCAAGGGACAGGAAAGCACAGTTCCCTGCTGTCAAATGTCAAAAGCGAAGGTGGATTCCGAAAGCCACCAAGCAGGAAGAATGGTTACTTTCCTCAAATCATTTTTAAGAGATCACACACAAACATGGGTTCTAGTCAAGCACATCTCTCCTAGAACAGCGGAGAGACCAGAGGCCATAGCTCCACTGTTGTCACTGACCTTATAATAAAGGAAGGGTAGGGGATGTCACCAAACCCAACACTGAAATCTGGCCCCTGCCTCAGCCAAACCCTATGCTATAGTTTTACTGTAACCTTGCAAAGTGTAAGTGTCAGACTCTCCACAAATTTGCAAATGAACAGTAGTTGGAGGTGAGGCCTTTGGAAAGTGATTACAGGTGGGGCGCCATAATGGCATCAGTGGCTTCTAAAAGCAAGGAGGCCTGAGATACTACGCTTGTTCTGTCTCCTACATGGTGTCCTCTACTTGTAGCGACAGTTCTGGAAACTTGGTTTCTTTTATTAAAAAAAAAAAAAAACACAGAAATATTATAATAATATGTTTTCATCCAAATCTCAGGTGTGGGATATGGGGCTGCTTCAGACTGTTCACAGGAGCACTAGCGAAGGTGTGATTTTGCCAGCTGCAGATAGGTTCTGCGACTGTGTGACACTTGGAATTCTGGGGACTTTCTAGAGTGTATATAAATGCTAAGGCCCCTGAGAGGTGGGATGGGTTGCTGGTTAGTTGTTATTGGTTGATGTTGGTTGTTGTTGGTCACAGTTTGTTAAGTAGTAGGGTGTGGAGAAACAACAAGAAGAAATTAGATATCCTGACAGTAGAGATCATACTTGCCCCAAGGAACTTGACACCTCTAATCAACACCTCTAATAATAATGTCATCTCCTTTCCAACCCTTGATTTTATTCAGGGATCTTTTCCCTTTCCGCTCTCTTCTTTTCTGTCTCTTACCTAGTGTTAGGGGGTTGAAAGAAAAGGGGAGGAGAAGGATGAAAGAAAGAAGAACCTACAACGTAGCAAAGACCCAGTAATACTCTACCATGGTGTGACAGGATAAATGCCACACTGTGCTCTTCCCATCCAGAACCACAAAACAAATGAACTTCTATGTTTATAAGTCTCCCAGCCTTGGGCACTTTGTTATAGCAACTCCTTAAAAATTATTAGTCAAGGGCTTGAGAGATGGCTCAGTGGTTAAGAGCACCGACTGCTCTTCCGAAGGTCCTGAGTTCAATTCCCAGCAACCACATGGTGGCTCACAGCCATCCGTAATGAGATCTGATACCCTCTTCTGGGGTGTCTGAAGACAGCTACAGTGTACTCATATATAATAAATAAATAAATCTTTAAAAAAATTATTAGTCAAAATTGATAGCTGGATGGATATATGGTGTCTTAATAAGGGTTTTAATACTATGAACAGACACCATGACCAAGGTAACTCTTATAAGGAGAACATTTAATTGGGGCTAGCTTATAGGTTCAGAGGTTCAATCCATTATCATCAATGTGGGAGCCTGGCAGTGCCCAGGCAGGCATGGTGCAGGAAGAGTAAAGAGTTTGAAATCTTGTTCAGAAGGCAAACAGAAGTCTGGCTTCCAGGCAGCTAGGACAAGAGTCTTAAAGCCCATACCCACAGTGACGCACTTCCTCCAACAAGGCCACACCCACTCCAATAAGGCCACACCTTCTAATAGTGCCACTAACATTGCCAGGCGTATTCAACCCCCCACATATAGATTTCCTAGTATGGCTATTGTTCATCCAGGTCAGGCAAGAGAGACCATGGGGAGTGTATGAGGTACTTTTCTCTTTGCTGTGACCAAAGACCTGACAAGAAACAATTTAAAGGAAGAAGGGTTCCTTTGGGCTCACTGTCTGAGGGTACAGTCCATCATGGCGGGGAAGACACGGAGGCAAGAACGTGAGACAGCTGGTCACAGTCTGTCTGCTGCTGCTCAACTCACTCTACATCTTATTCAGTGGAGAACCCTCATTTAGGGATGGGGTCTCTCAACCTCCATTAACCTAATACAGAAACTCCTTCAGAGACAAGTCATGAGGTTGGTCTCCTAGGTGATTCTAGATTGATCAGCGTTAAGCATCCTAGGGAGAGAAAGACAGAAAGTCCCCACTGAGAAACTTCCTCATCAAGAACACCACCCCCATCAGTCTCTACATTTGCTGGGCATCAAATGAGTGTACATGTGTGTTCATGTACACACACAGAGGTAGATTTTTGAGCTACAGCTTGGATTTACTAATCTAAATAGTACTGAGCCTGCCCAAAAGGGCACTCAGTGTGAAAGGATCCCCAACACCCTAGTGTAAGCTCCTGAGACCAGACATCACTGCACTCAGCTGAAGGGCCTGAAATACAAGATGATTAGGAGGAATTAGCAGAGGGCAAAAGGGGGGCTTGGAAAGCACCATGGCAACGGTGGGCACGTCTTTTGTGCTGCTCTCCTCTTTGTCCCTGTCAATGAATAGCGAAGGCATTACATAAGGGATAATGTGTTTCGTGCGGGGGCTAAGCCAGCCCTGCTGGACAGCCAGGGACTGGGCGATGACCTGTGAGAATCCTCCTCTTACTCAGAAGGACGCAAGGAGCCTGGAGCCAAGGTCAACTTGAGCCAAGCATGGGGGAAACCCAGCCTATCCAATGTCCACACCCCGCATGCAGTCCCTCCACGGCCCTGCTGGAGAGCAAGACTTGATACCAACAGCCTCCCCTCACCCAGAGCACGCTGGTGTCCACTTTCCCCAGCAAATGCACAGATTCTCCCTCTCAGAAGTAATGAAAAAGTCAGACCTCCATCTCCTCCCTCATTTACATAAATTCTCCAAGAAAACTCAAGGCTTACCAAGGGCTAATGAGGAGTGAAAATGGGAGCCCCCGCTTGTCAGAACCTATTTCTTTTTAAGATGCTGAATTTATCAACTCAATCTGAAGTGGGCGCCTCTGGCACTGCATAATTCATGCAGATAGGTTTTGGTGAAGCCTCTCTGCAGGCTCTAGCCGCTGGGGCCAAGAGACAGTGTGGGCCAGCTGCCTGTGGCCCAAAGTGAGGTTTTCACCTTCTAGGGACCTTGTGAGTTAATTCAGTAGCATGGTCTTGCAGAGTCCCCAAGGCACTGGAAAAAAGAGTGACTCTCGCAGCGCCATTCTTGTTGGGGAACACGTGTCCCTTGGCATCCTCCCAGCATCTGTCTCTGTCACTGGGAGGAGAAAAGTCTTCAAAAACAAAAAAAGAACTCTGGTAGCTTAAGGACTCATCTCCAAGTCATTACCCTCAGCTTTACACAGATTTCTAATTGAGTTCTAGCACATTCTAGATGGCAGGCTCTGTCCATTCAATTAACTCAATGGGCATATATGAAGCAAGCGCACACACACACACACACACACACACACAGCTACATGGAAGAAATCAAATATAAGTACAGTCTCAACCTTCCAATGAGAAAGTCGAAGTCACAACTTGTGCCGGTTGTTATTTTTGTCACTATGACACATTCCAGGGTCGGCTGGGAAAAGGGAGCCTCAGATGAGAAAATGCCTCCATCAGATTGGCCTGTAAGCAAGTCTGTGGAACAGTGTCTTGATTAATGATTGATGTGGGTGGGCCCAGCCCACTGTGTGTGGTGTCACTCCTGGGCAGGTGGGCCGTCATTGTAAAAGAAAGGAGACGGAGCAAGCCATGAGGAGCAAGCCAGTAAGCAGCATTCCTCCATGGGCTCTGTTTCCGTTCCTGCCTCTGGGTTCCTGCCTTGAGTTCCTGCTTTGATTTCTTTGACTGATAACCTATGACAGGGCATGCAAGCCAGATACACCATTTCCTCCCCAAGTTGCTTTTGGTCATGGCGTTTAATCACAGCAACAGAGAGCAACTAGAACACAGCTCTCCACGCCATTGCATACGATGCTTTCCGTGTTCTCCTACAAAAAGCATGCAGACCGCACCATGGAACACCCCCATGCATTCCCCTTTGAAGGATGCTACTCCAAAGCCAAGAACCTGAAGAAAACTTCTAGAGAAGGGGCCTATGGTACCCATACTGAAGACTGTTCTTACCACATAGGCTAGAGTCATTCAAGACGAGGGAGCCTCAGTTGAGAAAAATACCTCCTTAAGATCCAGCTGTAGGGCATTTTCTTAATTAGTGATTGGATTGATACTGGGAGGGCCCAGCCCATTGAGGGTGGTACCACCCTTGGACTGAGCTCTATAAGAGACAGGGCTGAACATGCCACATGGAGTAAGCCATAAAGCAGCACCCCCTTCATGGCCTCGGCATCAGCTCCTGCCTCCAGGTCCATTTTCTATTTGAGTTCCTCTCCTGACTTCCTTCGGTGATAAACTGTGATGTGGAAGCATAAGTCGAACAAACCCTTTCCTCCCCAAGATGTCTTGGTCATGGTGTTTTGTCACAGCAAAAATAACCCTAAGACAACTTTTATTTACAGAGAAAACAGAGGCGCATAAGTGACAACACCGCCACGGTACCAAGTATTGGGTGCAGTCCTGGGGGATTAACAGAAGACACAGACACCGGTCATTCAGTAAGGAGAATGCCAAAGCTCTACTGAGGGACCAGCAATATATACTTCAGGCAGGGTGAAAAACAACAGGAAAAAACAATCATAGCCATAGACCATGCACCTGGGAAGTCCCTACCACACCGGACAGGAAGACAGAAATCAAGCTGAGCCGCAGGATGTTCTGCTCTCAGGAAACCTGAGCAAACAGCTCAGCTGGGGGCGTTGAGCTAAGCTCGCCGATGCCCAACACATAAGTTTGCGCCATGCAACAAGCAAAATCTCCAAGACCCTGAACAGCATTTTCTTCTCCAAATCTGGAGTCTGGCGAAAGTCTAGCTCATGCAGCTGGGGTTCACCCACCCCAGACTGTATTCCACATGTCTTGATAGGTGTACTTTTGTCTGTAGTCCTTATTCTGAACCCCCTGTGCAGGCTCAGCAGCTACTTAGAGAGCCTTCTAAACCTCATACCAAATGATACAAGACAATCCATGCATTCAAAAAGCATACCGGAAGTTTCTGCTCACATCCTTCTGGTTAATGTTCCATTGGCCAAAGCAAAGATACCTGGAGTAGCCTTGTCCTTTGCTATGCCAAGGATGGCTAACTGTATTCCAGGGTGGAGAAAAGATCCAGCCGTGATACCTCCATCTGCCAGCTGAAAAGATGTGGCCTTGTCGAGTAATAATTCCCTCTAAAATGAAACATTCCCTTCCTGGAAGGAGGAGGAGACTCATGAAGATTCAGGAAGTAAACAAAAGATGCCAGAAGCTCCTGAAAGTGAAGGCCCCCTCCTCAAGGCTACATAAGAGGTTAAAAACAGTTGCTAGGCAATAAAATTGACCTGCAGTGGAGCTGCCTGCAAAGTGTGCAGGGTGATCCAGAGAGCTTTCAGGGGTCCTCACCCATGCTAGGGGGAGCCTCCTGTGTTCCTGTAACTCCTTCACCCATAATTCTGGAAGTCTGGTCCGCCGAGCCAGCCCTGGTGTAGTTGTTACTTTGGTCTGTCTTCAGTGTCCCATCTGGGGTGAATAGATGCTTGTACAGTCTGCCCAGCAAAACCACATAACATAGAGCCAGGAAATGGCCCCAGACATCAGTCATCATTCTGCTGACCCAGTGAACAGGCACTCTCTTAGGGCCTTGGTTTACTTATCCATACAAACACTGCCACCAGATCTTTGCATGTAAGAGTCATGCTCCAGGGACAGCTCAGTCAGCTCACTGCTTGCTTGCCAAGTGTGAGGACCTGTCCTGTCCCCCAGGCTTTCCATAGCAACAAGAGCAGAATAGCTGAGGAGGTCCAACTCTCCATTCAGAGGGGTGTCGCTTCCAGGCTCCATTTGTAAATTTTGTAAATTTTACTAGATTTTGACTCTGTGGGAGGCAATCTCGGAGATGAAAGAGTAGAAGTTCTCAGAGCCTTTGAAGGATGGGTCTCTCTGCAACTTCACACACACACACACACACACACACACACACGGGTCCTGGGTATACTCGGTGGGAATGAGAAATATCAGTGTCTCCAGCAAGACTGTCAAGACTTGGTCCTGTTGACACTCCACATTGAGTGGATGAGACCTCATCTCTCTCTCTCTCTCTCTCTCTCTCTCTCTCTCTCACTCACACACACACACACACACACACACACACACATACATACAGAACGCCCAGGTCCCTCAGTGGCTAAGCACACACTGGCATTGCTGGGCAGTGCATTTAGCCATAGAGGACACATCTTAGCAGTCTATGATGGTCTGTCACCACTTGTCACAGATGCTTAGTTCCCTTACTCACATCCTCTGATTGGCACCCGGTGACACTTCATTTTCGGACCAGAATAATACCATGAGGCAAACGTATGAATTGGAATGGCGGTGGACGCACAGAAATCACATGCTTGCTCGGCATGTGGACATGTAGAAATCGTCCACACACTCTTCACAGTTTAAGGTGAGGGGGCGTGCCTCATTCTGATGCACAACAAATAGCTAAGAGAACACGTTTTGTGGGATCCCTGCCTGGGCTCAGGTGACATGAGGATCCCCTAAGGAAATCTACGTCGGCCACATGGTATGTCCTCTGGTTTCTGGAAGCACCTGGTAAGCACTACCATCGTCACTGATCTCATCCTGCCCCAGTTCCAGGCACTCCAAGAGACCAGCCCCCCAGCCCAGCTTCCCTCCAGCCTGACACATTCTGGGAAGCAGATACTCACACGTCCCTAAGGAGCCCATTTTAGTACTGAGCGCCCATCACTGCAATCTGATTTTAGGCATTGCTTTGTAAACACACGACCCTTTAATTCCATTTCAATTCAATTATGCAAATCTAATCACACATTCCGCTTCAAACCATTTTTCTTTCCTCCCAAAAATCTATCTACCAATGGCCAACAGAACCTACTACCAATCCAGGAACTCAAAGTGAGCATAAGCCTGGTGTCTTAATTAAAAACTGGGAAATGCTATTGCTCCCTTCCTGAGCAAATGCATTGACAACCCTAAAACTTAAAGTGTCAGGGCAAGAGGCAGAACCAGGACACTCTGCCAGGCACATTCCCACTTTGTTCCTGGCATCTCAAGTGTCCAGGAAATACCTTCGGGCCTCTCTACACAGGGGAGCACTGAGGTCCACGTTAGCGCGCAGGAATGCAGAGATACAGCCTCTATCTGCCAGCACTACCATTTACCTGTCCACCGACGGGCTCCATGGAAACCTTGGCTTGAGGGAAATGGTATGTATGTGTATGTACATCCACATGTACACATGTGTGTGTATTGTGTGTGTTTGAGTATGCATGGACACACAAAGTGGTCAGATAACGACCCGTGTTCTAGAGTGCCTGCTCTAGAAGATCCAAGGACAAGAAAGAATAAGCACAGCCCTCCGCAGCTGGGGAATCCAGAGCCAGGAGTGAAATCCAAATGCTGTCTAATCAAAGGAGGGCTGGAACACTGGAGCCTCAGAAGGTAGCAGAGACACAGCCATGATGGGGCACTTCTTTCTTGTCCACATGGAGACAAGGAGTGGAAGGGGCTGAGGACAGGGCCTCTCGTGCAGCCAAGCTTCTCAGTCTGTTCTCCCTGCAGGGAGGCGGGGAGGCAGGCCAGCAGGACTGTTGAGGTGAGCCCGCAAAGTCTTAATACAACCTGTCTTAGCTTATTAACTGGAGATGGATAATATCTGGCAAATGACAGGAGATAAATTGTTAAGCAATATGCAAATATGCCCGCAGCAGAAATGGAAAATTACTATACAGTAAAAAGCTTTTACGGCTGCAAGAAAATTCAGAGGTAATTTGTCTCTGCGTCTCCTCAAATTCCAATCTCGCTGTTAGCTGTGGCAGAATGCTACATCCGTTACCACTCCAATTAGATCACCATAAAGGGGCTCCTGCACAAGCTGCCGCTCGGATGGGCAGGCTGAGAGAAGATATTTACAAAGTCAGGGTCAGGCTCAGCCACAGAAGCCCCGGGCTCTACGGTCTCCTTGGACAGTCACTTACACAAGAGCCCACATCAGATATCAGGAGAGACTCTGCTGAGCGCAGGTCTTGTGATCTGCTTCCCAGCCCTGCAGCAGGCTGGCTGGATCATTCCCCATCAGACATTTCTGTAAAACATTAGACAGGCTGTGCAAATGACCACAGTCTGTCCTGGCCACGTGGAGGAGGGATAGAAGAGGAAGCGGCTGGGGAAGATTCCAGAAGTGGAATAGCTTACAAAGAGAGATCTCATGGTCCCTAAAGAACACACAGACCGAGTGATACAAGTCACAGATGAGCAGAAGGGTGGGGAAGTTCAGGAGTCCTGCAAGGTCACTCACCGAAGTGAGTTCCCAGTACTGTGGGAGAAACTGCCCATCCAAACAAGAGGCGCTGGCTGTTCCAGGACATGGCGCTACACTGGTGGCAAGACTTGGCTTGCTCATTCCAGCCTCTCTCAGCCTTCCACTGAAGGCAACGTAGGGACAAGATCCCTGCAGGGAAATAGCTGCATTCCATGTATGCGTCTGCGCAGCCGCCACTTACATGGGATCAGAGACAGCTGTCCTGTGATGGGTGCGGTGATGGGGCAGCAGGGAATGTACAGGGCCGCGAGCAGCAAGGGTGAGCTGCCAGAAGGATGGGGGAGGCTTCGGCTGGAGATCAGCTGAGTTCAGCCCTGTGGGCTTACACAGAGAGAGGTGGGAAGTCTCCCCACCACCACCACCCCTGCCCCATAGCCCCTTGTGCCAAGTTTTACATTTGATTTTTTTCTTTTGATGGGTTTGTTGTTGTTGTTAATAAGAAACTGTGGTGGTGGTGCACACCTTTGATCCCAGTACTTGGGAGGCAGAGGGAAGCAGTTCTCTGTAGGTTTAAGGCCAGCCTGGTCTACAGAGCAAGTTCCAGGACAGTCAGGGCTATACAGAGAAACTCTACCTTAAAAAAACAAAACCAATGCCGGGCGGTGGTGGCGCACGCCTTTAATCCCAGCACTTGGGAGGCAGAGGCAGAGGCAGGTGGATTTCTGAGTTCAAGGCCAGCCTGGTCTACAGAGTGAGTTCCAGGACAGCCAGGGCTACACAGAGAAACCCTGTCTCAACACCCCCCCACACACACAAAAAAAAGACAAAAGAAAGAAAGAAAAGAAAGAAAGCAGACTAGCCCAAAAACAAAACCAAAAAAAGAAGAGGAGGAAGAAGAGGAAAGAAGGAAGGAAGGAAGGAAGGAAGGAAGGAAGGAAGGAAGGAAGAAGGGAGGAAGGGAGAGAGGGAGGGAAGGAAGGAGGGAGTAAAAGAGAGAGGGAGAGAGAGAAAGAAAGAAAGAAAGAAAGAAAGAAAAGGAAGGAAGGAAGGAAGGAAGGAAGAAAGGAAGAAAGAAAGAAAGAGATAAAGAGAAAGAAGCTGGCCTAATCAGTAGCTTTAGGTGAGTGACTGGTGGGTTGGGGGTTTCTATGAATACAGCCCTAATAACATACCTAAAGCAATAAATAGGGTCCTCTTGAGAAAAGCCTTATGTTTCCCATGCCTCCTTACAGTCACAGTGGCCAAGACAGAAGACAGACTAACATGCACTATAATGCCATCCCTAAATCCCAGATCCTCACCAAAGAGGCACAAAATATAAGTGTATTCATGTTTATATGAAGAAAGGCCAAGCCTAAGAATGTCACAGTACAAATGCACAGACGCTCAAAGGGTCTTCTTCCATGATGTCTCCAATCTAGCCAGTCAGGCGCCATCACCAAGGCTGTGTACCTGTCGATATACCTTAAGGTTACTGAGAAGGGGACCAGACCTGAGAGTGGAGGGTCTTGCTTCATGCCAAATGTGGTGTCAAATGGGCCACATAGGGCCCTAATGGTACACGTTGTCATCCTGGGATGTGAGAGCATTTTGAAGTGGTTTCCCGTGAGTCAAATCGAAGTCCTCCATCCTGGAGAGAAACTCCATGAGAGTCATGAAGTTCTAAAGGGAGGTTCATTCATTAAGCCAAGGGAATCAAACAATTAGTGACACTCAGGCGGTCCCTAAAACTAGCCATATGCACCAAACTCCTCCCTCACCAAAGTTATATAAACAGTAAAGACTGATGATCCAGACGAGCTGGAGCTTTTTGAGAGACTCTCTGACCTGTTGAGCTGTCTGTAAGCCATGTAGGGAACTTCGGGAGTCCAGATTTTGTGACTTGCTAACTGTGCCGGCGCGGGCTTTCAGGAGTACTGCTCTGTCTGTTTTGTCAGTGTTCCTGTCAGCTGTTTTGACCTATCGCTGTAAGGAACCGCAGTAAGTGCATGTTCATGCTAACGCACATCGGCCATAGCTTCCTGAAAAGGTCTCTCCTGGCTCTGGAAGTGAGAGTGATAACCAGCAGACATAGACCGTCTGTGCATAGCAAGGGGTCGGTTAACAGAGTGAAGAGACAAATTACAGAACAGGAGGAAAAATTTTCACCAGCTCATCGTCAGTGGATTAATACCAAATCCACAAAATGAAATGCCAAAAGAACAAGTAATCCAAGTTTTTAAAATGGCAAATTAACTGAACCAAACACTTTCCAAAAGAAATACAAATGGTCAATAAATTCATGAAACTCCATGTTTGATATCTTTCGAGCTACAAGGAAATGCAGCTCAGCGCTGTATTGAGAGGCTAAAGGCAAGACACTGAGACTTCAAAGAACTGATTTAGAAAAATCAAAGCTTCCATTAAGAAAAATTCAAGGAAATGTTTTTTTAGTTGACATAAAGCTGAGTGGGAAGGGAAGGAGTATGGATGTAGGAGAAATTGGGGAACAAATATGATCAAAACACATTGTATAAACTTCTCAAAGGACTCATGATATAGAAAAAAATTTGTATAAAGGCCAGGCGGTGGTAGCGCACACCTGTAATCCCAGCACTTGGGAGGCAGAGGCAGGCAGATTTTGGAGTTCGAGGCCAGCCTGGTCTACAAAGTGAGTTCCAGGACAGCCAGGGGTACACAGAGAAACCCTGTCTCGAAAAAACCAAACAAAAAAATTGTATATCATAAAATTATGCATATTTGTTTATTCTTTGAGAATCTCATACACAACATATTTTGAACCTCTTATCACCTTACTCCATCCCTCCTGGAGTCTCATCCCTTTCATCAAACTCACCGCTCTACCCCAAATTCATGACTTCTTTTTGATTTACAAGCCACCAAGTTTAATTACGGTTGCCTATAGGTACGTGAGTATAGGACCATACACTAGAGTATGGTCAACCTACCAGGGGCTACACCCTTAGAAACTGACTGTTCTTCTCTTACCAACCATCAACTGTCAATATCTCCTCAGTTAGTAGGAGGGGCTTGTGGCCACTCCCTCATCAATGCTGAAATGCTGATTGGCTTGATGCTATGCAGGTCTTGTGCAGACAACCATAGCTGCAGTGGGTTCGTGGTTGCAATGGTCCTGTCTTGTCTAGAAGTTACTCTTTGGCCCAGTCCTCCTCAACCCTATAGCTCTTACGCTCTTTCTACCTGCCTTTCCGTGATGGTCACAAGCCTTGTGTATGAGGGTGTGATATATAGATGTTCTGTTTATAGCTCAGCAGTCCACGGACACTTTCTCTCTGCACTTTGACTAGTTTGGGTTTGGTTTTTGTTTGTTTTTGTTTTGTTTTTTCAAGACAGGGTTTCTCTGTATAGCCTTGGCTGTCCTGGATCTCACTCAGTAGACTAGGCTGGCCTCAACCTCAGAAATCCACCAGCTTTTGCCTCCTGAGTGCTGGGATTAAAGGCGTGTGCCATCACTAGTTTTGTTAACCCCTGTCTTCCTCACTTCTCTGCTGAGGACTATGAGTTTCATTCTTTGATGTGTATAAAGCTATATCTCTAGAAGGCAGTTTGAGACTATGTCCATATAATAAAATAATAGTAATGGGTTTCCCCCTAGTGTCTATGAGCTCCCAGCCTTCGGTTTCCCCCTGTGGAACGGGGCTGAAATCCAATCTTAAAGCAGTTGGTTACACTCATAATGTCTGTATCATTATTGTACCCAGTGGCCTATCTCACCAGGCCACTTATTTTTGTAGCTTGTAGGGATTTGAATATTCTGCTTTAGATTTTATTCTATGATTCCACAATCAATTGTCTGATTTGCAACTGGTGTTAAAATTAAATCTCTCACTCGGGAAAAAAAATGTACTGAGATTTTACTTCATCCCTGTCAGAATGGCTGTCATGCTTATAATTACTTGTGTGGTGTTATTATAATCAATACTGGAAAGTTGATTGGTAATATTTCATGTACTAAGTATGGCTACCAAAAGGATTTCCTGGTTGGTTAAGCATATCAGTGAAAAGGAAAACACTAATGTTGAGGTTCTAGAATTACCAGTGTTCTAAAGAATAAACTAAAATAGACAACGCCCTGAAGAGTGAACAATCTGAAGACAGTAAAGACTTTCCTGAAGGCCTTGGCACCATATATTGTGTTGGTCTGCTTCTGTTGCTGGAACAAGATGCCTGAGGTTGAATCCTTCGTAAAGAGGAGAGGTTTACTTTGCTTAGCTTGGAGGCTGACAGTCTAAGACATGGGTGGCTTCAACTGTTTGCTTATGGGCAGGGCTTAGTGATGGATGAGGGTGAGTGATACTAAAGACATTATGCAATGAAATAGGAAGACAGAGAGGGAGGCAAGGACTAGACTTTTTTTTTTTTTTAAACATCAGCTGGCTCTGGCAGGAATTAGCCAGGGTCCCAAAGAACTACATAACACAAAGGACCAATCGTTCAGCACGTAAGCCTTTGGGAGAGGGAACATACAAAATGCATCCAGATCATAACACTGCCAACCATTGTGTTGGGAAATTTCCTAAATGTCACTTCCCAGAACATTTTATTTTTACATCCGGCCTTCCCTGTAAGCATTACAGAACACACACCGAGACTCACGAGCATGTACTGCTGGCCATTGCCTTTGGCACCACAGGAAGCAAAATAGTTTAATCTCACTCTTCTCCCTTGGTCTGACAGAGCCTTTAAATTTGGGAGCAGCGTGCTCTCTGGGGAAGGGTGGTGGTGGAGGAGGAGTCAAGGGATGTACTTTAAAGCAGGAAGAATAGTTCCCAATGAATGACGCCATTATGACCATACAGGGCTCTTGACAGGCCACAATCCCCCATGCAGCAGGTATTGGGATGGTGGTGAGGGGGTAGGGAGGGGCTCTCTCATTTTACGTCAGCAGGTCATGATCATGACGCCATGGTTTTAGCAGGAAGTAACCATCTGGGATAGTTCCCATTGGAGAAGAGTTTCCCTCTTCTGTAAGGCAGGGCGTGTCAGGAACTGAATTAGCATCCGGCTCAGTGATAGTCTGGCAGCTTCTTGACGCCCCCGGCCTTCTTGCTGCCACTCTCCTGTGCGATGACCCCAGGTCAAGGCAGGATTTGTTCAAACTCCGTGGATGCTTTTTATGCCTCAGGTCCTCCACTGCAAGGCCCCACCTCCCCACCCCCTTTGCTGGTATCTTGCCCATTAGAGAAGCAGCTTGCAAGTGTGGATGCACAAGGCTCACAAAATCCCCTGGAGCCCGGGAGCGGCAGCTGACATTTCAAAAGGTCAATCAATCACTCCATTTCATGAAATGTAATCATCTCCTAGGACCTAATGTAACAATAAAACCAAATAGAGCCAAACAACTGGGACAAAGCAGTGGTGCCCACACCAGGAAAGACTCAGAAAACAGCTCATACAGTTTGGTGCACACACAAGACCCTGGAGCTCAGAGCTCAAGGTTTGAATCCTACCTCTGCCCTTGGCTCTGAGAATCTTCTTTCCTCAGAGATAAAATGAGCTGCCTTCTGGGTGCTGCGTTCTGAAGACTGAATAGAAGTCCATTCCTAGTGGGTACTGTAGGAAAGAGAAGGAATTCTGTAACTGTCTTTTGTAAAGATGGAACCCAAGGAGGAGCCCCTGAGCCTTAGCTCACATGCTGTGAAAAGCTAGCGATCCCTGTCTGTCTGGGTTAGGGAAGTAGAGGCAAACCAGTCTGTGAGAGACTCAGAGCCAGTAGGCCTCTTAGCAGGAGACCTGAAAGTCAGGTGGGAAGGGGTCAGTTCCGCCCTGTCCCTTGCCTCTGAGTCCATCTCCTTGGTCTAGGGAATATTTTTTCTACATTCTTGTATCTTCTAGGACCTTCTGTACCACATAGTCTATTACACACTAACCTTGGCATCACTCCTCTGATGTGGGGTATCACCCTGATAAGGATCCAAAATAAAAGAGTTGGTCTTGGTTTCTATGGGAAAGGGAAGCTGGTGATATTTCTAGAACCCCTATTCTATGAGAATAAGAACCTCAAAGTTCATAGTCACTGCTACATACCCCACGCCAGGCAATCTCTGGCCCACAGTAGATGCTCAGTAAATGTTGCCCATCATTATTGATCACAATATCAATATATCACCAGATGTCCAGAGTGTTAAAAGGGATTCAGCTTATAATGATTTTAGATGTCACATGTTAGACACGTGGCTAAGCTTAAAGTGGGAATAGCCATTCCAAGTGAGCAGGAGGGACATCTGTCCTGGTGACAGAGTACCCACGTCAAACTCATTCTGGCCACGTTCGGAGTTGCTGGGAAGACAAGAGGAAATGGTGAATTTCTATGAAGATTGCATCAAACACCTCGTCCATGAGAGAGCCCAGCTATTCCCTGGGGTCAGCTGGTCTTGAGATGGAGCCGGCAGCTTTATCAAAGCAGCTCCGACTCTCTCTTCCATATGCACAAACTCTGTGTCTGACTTCTGCTTGAGATCTGAGCTCCACAACGCCTGGCTCCACTCTAGAGCCATCCAGAGACACAGGCTTCAGTATATTTCCCCATTGTGTACCAGAAAGCCCATTCTCGGAGATGTATGTGTACAATACAGTGAGGTTGGAGAGCTAGCTCAGTCAGTGAAATGGTAGCTACATGAGCTCAAAGACCTGAGATTGAACCCCAGACCCCACTTTAAAAATTAGAATACAGCAACACATTGTGGTAACCCTGGAGCTGGGACGCAGAGACAGGTGGGCCCCTCTGGGGCTTACTGACTCACCAGCCTAACAGAATCTGTGTTCTCTGAGCAGAAACTGAGAGATCCTATCTCAAAAGACAAAGGAGAGAAACAGAGAGATATACAAGGACTGCCTTCACAAGCAGGCTTGCACACCCACGCATGCGCCCATGCCACACACACACACACACACACACACACACACACTGCACAGTGCATCCTCTCTCTAGGTGTTGCACTCAGACCACTCCACAGCACCTCAGAGCAGCCTTGGAGCTCATGTGTCCACACTCTTGATACAGCAGGTGCCGGTCACGCCATTTTCCATCCTCTCCACGCCTCACTGCCCAGATGCCTGAAGAAGTGGCATCTCCATCTATAGCCTGCAGGGCCAGAGACCCCCACTGTGCTCAGGTCCAGGCTAATCTAATGGATAGACACCCCACCCAGTGAGCTTTAAAGAAGCCATCTGAGAGCAGAGCAATCATTTTTATGAGGGCCATCAATTTTATTTTTATTGGCTTGGAGATGAAGGGACTTTGACACATCTCTGTAAATTCGCAGATACCCAAAGTGCTCCCCCTGAAGCTTGCTCAGCAAAGGGGGCTAGGAAGACCAGAGGCTAGGGAGCAATTCCCACACAGCCTGACAGCTCCTTCCTTGCTGCCATGGTGGGGCTAGGAGGTGAGGGCCAGTGACCCAGCCTACCACACAGGAGATGTGGCCTTTCCACATCAGCCCTCAAGGTTGCCTAGTCCGTGGTAAGAGAGCTGGAGTCTCTAATATGCTCACTGAGACGGCCGACACTAATCACCAATTTGAAAGGATCTAGAATCAAAAGTCAGGATGTGTCCATGAGGGAGTTTCTAGATTAGGTTAATGGAGGAGAGAAGAGCTACTTTAACTGCAGGTGGTGCCATTCTGTGGATATGGATCCTGGGATGAATAAAAAGAGGAGGGCAAGATGAGTAACAGCCATTAGCCCTCGCTGCTTCTCCTCCTCCTCCTCCTCCTCCTCCTCCTCCTCCTCCTCCTCCTCCTCCTCCTCCTTCTCCTTCTCCTTCTTCTTTTAGGCAAGGTTTTTCTGTGTAGCCCTGGCTGTCCTGGATCTCACTCTGTAGACCAGGCTGGCCTCGAACTCAGAAATCCACCTGCCTCTGCCTCCCAAGTGCTGGGATTAAAGGTGTGTGTCACCCTCACCACTTCTTGTCTGTGGATACAATGTGACCAGATGCCTCGTGCTCCTTCTGCCTGGTCTTTCCTTGAGGACTGTGCACCCTCAAACTTTGAGCCACATAAACTCTCCTCCTTTAAGTAGCATTTGTCAGGATCTTGTCAAAGTCACAGAAATGAACTAAGAACTCACCATCACACTTACTTACATGAGACCAAACCATCCTTCCCGGGGACTTGCAGTTGGAAGACCATATCCTGCCTCCATCAGACTCAGCCCTCCCTAGCTAGATCTGAAGTGCTCATTTTGAGTAAAAATTTAGTTACCAGCCTGCGGCACGGTTGGGAAATGATTGGACCCCTTGCAGGTGAGCCTTGTGGAAAGACATTGGCTCCTTCTGTGTGTTTCCCAGCCGTCATATGGTGAGGAGCTTTGCTCTAAGACGTGCTGTCTGCCTCCACCTACTATCCGCCATGATGCTCTGCCACTGCATGCTCTCAGCTACGATGATCTGCCTCATCATGATACCAAAAGCAACAAGGCTGACCAACTAACTACTGAACGAAACCTCTTGAAACTGAGCCAAAAGCTGTCCAGTTTCAAGCTGATCGTTCTTGGGTGTTTTCTTACAGCAACAGCACACTGGCTAAGACCAATGCCAAATGCCCCAATTCCCCGAAGCCACCCTGGTTTCTACCAACTGTTCATATCAACTAACTGTGCCATGCAAGTATCCAAGTTGGCATGAAAACCTTGATGGGTCCTGTTCTAGTCTGATGTGTTTTGAAGATGCCAGTGCCATGAGATGACCACCAAGAATCATAGCAGCAGTGGAATAGAGGCATCTGTAGCCTAGAAGACAAGGTGCATGCTACAATGGGCAGAGCTGGAGAAGTGACCCAAGCCCTTGGAGGAGCCTAGAAGATCGTGAGTGGATCCCAGACATTGGAAGGTTGGAGTTTGATTTTGCTTTTGATTGTGACTGTGCCCTGATATTTCTCCCTCTTGAAGTAAGAAGGCTTTTGGTGGAGCCCACAGTTAAGATACTTTGAATTTTAAAAGATTGGATATTTTAAAGGGATTGAACTTTTGATATGTAAAGACTGTGGGACTTTTAAAGTTATTTAGATCTTGAGGATGAATAAGAAAGTAAGAGTTGAGGCTTAATAGTGATGCGTTTGTATGTCAAGTTGACAAGGGGTCAATTGTACTGGCTGGTGTTGTGTGTCAACTTGACACAGGCTGGAGTTATTACAGAGAAAGGAGCTTCAGTTAAGGAAATGCCTCCATGAGATCAGCTATAAGGCATTTTCTCAATTAGTGATCAAGGGGGGAGGGCCCCTTGTGGGTGGTACTATCCCTAGGCTGGTAGTCTTAGGTTCTATAAGAAAGCAAGCCAATAACATCCCTCCATGGCTTCTGCATCAGCTCCTGCTTCCTGACCTGCTTGAGTTCCAGTCCTGACTTCCTTTGGTGATCAACAGCAGTGTGGAAGTATAAGCTGAATAAACCCTTTCTTCCCCAACTTGCTTCTTGGTCATGATGTTTGTGCAGGTATAGAAACCCTGACTAAGACATTTGCTTTCTAGGGCTATAGTAGACACCACAACCAAAAGCAACTTGGGGAGGAGAGGACTTATTTGACTTACAGTCTATATCACAGTCCACTACTGAGAGAAGTCAGGGCAGGAGCTCAAGGCACAAGTCAAGATTGAAGTCATGGTGGAATACTGCTGACTGGCTTGCTCCTCACGTCTCATTCAACTGTATTTTTATGCAACCCAAGACCACCTGACCACATGGCCTACAGGGGGTCAGGCCCTCCCATCTCAATCATAAATCAAGAAAACGTCCCCCATAGACTTGACCTACAAGCTATCTGATGGTGTCATTTTCTTGGTTGAGATTTCTTCTTCCCAGATTATTCCAGCTTATATCAACTCGACACACACAAACACAAAGCAAAACAACAAAACAAGTCCCTTCTCATGCTTGCTCTCCTGGTCCTGGACTGAGGGTGGCAGTCCCCTGTCTCAAGGACTCATGTACCGGTTTCATGAAACACAAATCTCCTTCCTGGATTTGGTGCGTGCTCAGGGAAAGTGATGCAGCCTTCACCTTCATCATCTGTTCTTCTCTTTGCATCATCACTCAGCCCCATGTGGCCACGTGAGGCGTCCACAGAGGTGGTTAAAAAAAAAAAATATATATATATATATATATATACACACACATATATATACATATGTGTGTGTGTATATATATATGTGTGTATATATATGTGTGTGTGTGTGTGTGTATATACATACATATACATATATATATATATATATATATATATATATATATATATCGCCAATGGGGCTGGAGCGTTGGCTCCGTGGTTAAGAGCACATACTGCTCTTCCAGGGGACCTGAGTTCAGTTCCCGGCACCCACATCAGGCAGGTAACAACTGGCCGTAATGCTAGTTGCTGAGGAGCCAGTGGACCTGTCACCCTTCACAAGCACCTGCCCTCAAGTGCACAGAGACACAGATAAATACATTTTTTTTCTAAAAAGCATGGTCAAGGCTAGAACTAACACCCAATTGACAGTGTGTGGGCCTAACACACACGTGAGGGCCTGGGTTCCAGCCCCAACACGGCATCAATCAGCTAAGGTGAGGCACACCTGCCATCCCAGCACTCAGAATATAGCGTCAGGAGGACTGAGAGTTCAAGGTTATCCACTGCTCTGTAGCAAGTTCAAGGCTAACCTGGACAACATGAGTGCATCCGGAGTCAGATGTTGGCATCTGGCTGCGTAGCCTGGCTATCACCATATAGATTTAGCGAAATGGCAAACGGAGAGGTCTTCTGAAGGCCAGCTTTCACATCTGTGGCCTTCAGAACAGCAGAGAGGCTCAGGCAGTCTCAACAGATGCAGAGTGTCTCACCCCATCAGGGCACCATCACCTCCCATTTGTCCAGCACTGAAATACTTTGGGGGACATCCTTTACCTCAAGCCATGCTCACAGCACCCCCCCCCCTTTCTGAGATGCTCAGCTTCTGGCTTGGGCTGTCAGGTCAGGACTCCTGGAGTTCTCTCAGCTAAAACCCTCAGGTACCAAACCTATGGCTATGCAGCCTCTCTTGGGTCACTGCTAAGAAAACACAAACAAAAACAAACAAACAAACAAACAAAAAAACAAACAAACCAGAAGCCTACATTTCTAGAAGGCTGGACTTCCAGAGGAAGGAGAACAATGCTTGTGATGAGTTTTACCTTGAAAGCAACTAGATTTTTCTGACTGGACATTATTATGATTTAAGTGTAAGCTAGCCTCCCACCCCCCCACACACACACCATGTACGTACACACCACCCAGGCTCCTGTTGTAACACCTGGTCCCAGTAGTGCTGCTGGAGGAGATGCTAGAACCTTGAGGAAGTGAGTCTTGAGGCTTATAGCCTGGCCCTGCTTTTTGTTCACAAAGCTCTGAGGATCCCAGGAGTCCCAGATATACTCTCCTGCGACCAGGGAACCCCAAACCACCTGACACCACAGAACCACCTCCTGCCATTCCTTCCCTCAAATCAGGAGCCAAAATAAACCCCCGTTCCCCTGAGATACCTCCTGCCAGGTGTTTGGTCTGTGGCGCTTGTGTAAAGTCAGCCCTCACACACACACACACACACACACACACACACACACACACACAGTGGGAAAGCTCCGACTCAGCACTAATAGGAAACCCAGAGGGGACGGAAGGAAAGCCAAGCAGCCCTGTATGTGTGTCCCAGGGGCTGCGCACACAGCGGCCTGGCTCATCAACTCCTTCCCAGCATCTATCTATCCTGAGAGAAGACAGAACCAACTGGGAATCAGCTCTCTCAGGGAAAGAGGAGTGTGTGTTGTCTTACACAGCCAGGTTCTACTGGAGGCTGGCACAGAGCACGACACTGAGAGATTAAAGAGAAGAAAATGTTGGCCCGGGGAGATGACTTAGTGGCTAAAGCACTTGCCACACAATCAAGAGGACCAAGAGGACCGGAGTTCAAACCCCCAGAGACCAAATAAACCAGACACAGTAGAGTGAGTGTTCTCCAGGACTCTTAGGAGCCAAGGTGAGAGTCAGAGAGTGGCCGGGAGAGTTACCAAGCAGCTAGCCTGGACTAGTCATGAGTAAGAGGTCCTGTCTCAACCAACTGGAAGGACAGGATCAAAACCCAGTGTTGCCCTCTGATCTCTGTACATAAGGTCTCACACGCACACACACACACACACACACACACACACACACACACACACTGTTCCTACCAGCAAAACTCCTATATCTTACAAACCCTTAGTTTCATCTCATGTTTGCTGGCTAGTCTTATAAATGAACCCGACACAAGCTAGCCTTAACCGGAAAGGACGTAACCGAAACCTCAACTGAGGAACCGCCTCCATAAGATCCAGCTGTAAGGCATTTTCTTAGTGATTGATGGGGGGGGGGGGAGGGCCCAGCCCACTGTGGGTGGGGCCATCCCTAGGCTGGGAGTCCTAGATTCTATAAGAAAGCAGGCTGAGCAAACCATGAGAAGCAGCCCAGTGAGTAGCACCCCGCCATGGCCTCTGCATGGGCTCCTGCCTCCGGGTTCCTGCCCGGCTCGGCCTCCTGTCCTGACTTTCTTTGATGATGAACTGCGATGTGGAAGCAGAAGCCGAATAGACCCTTTCCTCCCAAACTTGTTCTTGGTCCTGGTGTTTCATCACCGCAGTAGAAACCCTAACTGGGACATCATGTTGGAAGCTTCGCAACCGTCCCCCATGCCCACCCACGTCCCACAAGGAGAGAGAAATGGTGGAAGGAAAGGAACGTTGGTGCACACTGGGCTCAGGGCCTTAATTCTCCTGGCAACAGCAGCCTGAGGTGTGGGCTTCTTTGTCCAGATGGGAGGTCTGAGTATAGCTCAGAGAGGTTGCATAATTTACCTGAGCACACACAGCTACACAGTACCCAGAGCCCAGGGCTTTGGGCTTTTCTTCCCAGCTCTAGGCTTCCTCTGGAACTAGCAAGGGGCTGCATGCCAGTCAGAGAAGAAGCGTGCTTCACTTCAGCGCAGGCAGTTAAAACACACCGAGGGCAACTCGGAGCTGTAACTCCCCATCGCGGCTCATGATTTACGCAGGCATTTCCCATTAGCTCTAATGGATGTGGGGAGCATAAATCTCGGGGCGCAGCTTCAGACAGGCTCTTGTGATCTAAATGCCACTAAAATCAATGGCATCATCCTGGTATTGATACGGCTCTGTGTTGCTTCATAAACGGGCCGGATGAGGCTGCTGGCTGCGGCCTCTGTCTGCAGTGCTCCGGTTGAAGGAGGTGGTGCTCCCGGACGGAAAGGCTAAGGGCCTAGACTCGGAGTATCATTCCGGAGCAGGGACACCAGGTTCGAATCCTGGCCCCACCTTTTGGCAGCTACTTGACCTAACAAGCTACGGAAGGGCATGTGAGTGTCAGTGTCTCTGAGATGGGCATCGAATGCATAACCCTTGGAGACCAGTTCCTGGCTCCAAGGTAAGACTTGTGATAAGTGTTCTCAAGGGAATTATCTGGCTTGGTCACAAACACACACAGTTGAGCCCAAAAGTCATTAGGTTCCTCTGGGCACCTTCCAGGTAGAATTTACCACCAAAGCCCAGCTGGCTTAAAGGCCTCAATTTGTGAAGGAAGCCACTTTGAAGTGTATTCCCCTGAGGTTGTACAGTGCCCGGAAGACCTAGATGTGCGGGATGACCAAGCACCTGGCTCCATCCCTGAATGAAGACATGGGTGGCGTGTGAATCTTATAGTCACTTACTTGCCTCATGGTCACCTTTCTTTGTTCACACGCAAGACAGAGCCACCATGTAAGACGCTCTCATCAATACTCACAGGAAGTCTAGATCAAGGCCTGCTTCTGACGTCAAGATCTAGCCAATGCTTCAGTATTTGAGCAAGAAATCTCCAGGGCCGTGGACATAGCTCAGCTGACAAGAGCTCTTGCCTGGCTTGCACAAAGCCCTGGGTTGGACACCCAACTTTGTACAAAGACCAGGAGTGGTGGCAAAGATCTGTGGTGCCAGCACTCGGGAGGCAGGAGGAGCCGATTGAAGGCTATCCTCTCAGCTGAAGAGCAAGTTCAAAGCATGCTTGGGATGTGTGAGGTCTCCTTTCAAAAAGAAGGGAGGAAGAAAGGGAGGGAGGGAGAGAGGGGGAAAGAGGGAGGGAGGGTGAGAAGGAAAAGAAAGGCTAGGAAGAAAGGAAGGAGATAGTAAGGGAGAGAGGGAGGGAGGGAGAAAAGAAAGGGAAAGAGAGCAGAAAGAATGGGAGAGAAGGAGAGAGAGAGGCAGAGATCTACAAAGAGATCCTCCTTTCTTCAGGAACAAGAGACACTAAATCGACGCCTCAGTGAATCATCTCAAAGTCAACAGTAAAAAGAACCATTAATTATGATTTATCTTAAAAAATTAAAGCTAAAAATTTATGAAGAGATGCTCATTTCAGCTTTATTTTAAAATTCATGTGATAATTACAACCCTACTAATTGTCATAACAAATGTAATAGATTGTGGGTTGGAAAAATCTCTCTCTCTCTCTCTCTCTCTCTCTCTCTCTCTCTCTCTCTCTCCCCCCCCCTCTCTTTCGTTCCCTCCCTCCCTCCCCCAAACTGAAATCAGGGACAGAGCTAGAGCTATGGCCAAGACATGTCAGCCTTTTCTTGGTTTGAAATCCCCTTCCTCCTTCCCAGGCTCCTGCATTTGAACCCTTGGTCCTGTACTGCCTGGTTTTGTGTCAACTTGACACAGGCTGGAGTTATCATAGGAAAAGGAGCTTCAGTTGGGGAAGTGCCTCCATGAGATCCAGCTGTGGGGCATTTTCTCAATTAGTCATCAAGGGGGGAGGGCCCATTGTGGCTAGTACCATCTCTGGGCTGGTAGTCTTGTGTTCTATAAGAGAGCAGGCTGAGCAAGCCAGGGAAAGCAAGCCAGTAAGGAACATCCCTCCATGGCCTCTGCATCAGCTCCTACTTCCTGACCTGCTTGAATTCCAGTCCTGACTTCCTTGGTGATGAACAGCAGTGTGGAAGTGTAAGCTCAATACACCCTTTCCTCCCCACCTTGCTTCTTGGTCATGATGTTTGTGTAGGAATAGAGACCCTGACTAAGACAGTTCCCGACTGATGACGCTGTTTCAGAAGAACTCTGAAGAGCTGGAGCCTTGCTGGAGGAGAGTCGCCAGGTTTGAAATCCACTTCCTGTCCACATTCTCCTTTTCTGCCCAGATATGAAATCAAGTGGCCCAGCTGCACACTCCTGCCACCACAGAGCCACCAGTTGCCATACCTTCTCCTCCACGGTAGGCTGGATCCCCTCAAACTGTGAGCCAAAACAAGCCCTTCCACCCTTAGGGTGCCTCTGGTTGGGAGTTGGCTATCGGTAAGACTAAAAGACTAAAGAACTGCAGTATCCTTCCCCAGGGGCATGGGCACTCCCACAGTCCAGCCCCATCAGGCACTGGATGCCTCACCAGGTAGAATACCAGAGATGCAGTAACAAGGCAGTGGCCAGGGACATCTGCTTCTCCGAGACTTTTGCCCATGTGCCCACAGAAGAAGTAAGTCACTGCATACGGCACCAGAGAGCCAGCAAGACTCCAGGCTGGGGACACATAGCGATGACATGGGCAGCAGCAAAACCCTCCCTCTAGGGTAGACACAGTGTGGACCCAGCACCAGCCTATATGCAAAGACCAGTAAGCGCCATGGTCCACTTTATCAATGAAAGAGTGCAGGTGTGGCCAGTAGCACACCCCAGATTCTGGCAGGCTGGCTCAGAAGCCCAGTCAATCTCCTCACTTTATCTATCCGGTGGCTGAACAGTGTCTGGTCCAGAACAGCTGCTAAAACCTCACTGTGTGCCGCTCCTAATTAGACCGAGTCTACGAGTTCCTACGAGTTCCATACAACTTCTGTTGTATGGGGATACAGAGTATGTATCACTCCTGCTCCGAGTTCTCCTGTGGCTGCATGACATACTTAGTTGCTTCTGCTCCCCATTTGAGCGTGTGCTACCCTGACAAGCTCTAAACGACTGGTACGTGGTAAGCAGACAGTAGACAACATGGCAGGGAAGAGAGACAGACGTGGATGGACAGCTTAGAGGCTGTGGGACCCGGCAGAGACAAGAGCCCCGTGCCAACCTCTAACTCCACGCCCCTCAGGCTTGATTGACCCACCTTCTTAGGGGTCTCTGCATGGATTCTCGGCAGGGAGGGCCCCATCTCAGCTCCTTAAGCCTAGACTCTGTTCAGTCAAACCCTCAAAAAGGTTCTCAGCCATTTTAAATATGGAAATTTTTATCCCAAACAGAATAAAGTGCTCTGGGAAAGAAAAAAAAAAACTACACTTTGCCTTTCAAATGAGCAAAGATTTTCAGAACTATGAAAGCAAACAAATTAGGGTAGAAGATTCCCAAATAATCGCATAAACTCCAATTTCCTATGTTTTAACATAAACATCAAAATAATAAACTCAGGCATGTTTGGGGAGGGGAAAGAAAATCTACAGCCTGACACTGTTGCTTCCTTTAGAAGCCGAGACCTAAATGACTAAATTGGCAGTTTATTAACAGGGAAATTATGCTAAGTAGCTTCGTGTTGATGTCAAGAATTTTATGCAGCGAGTTATGGCGCAATACCCTGCGAGCCTCATTTGCATTTTCTCATTTAGAGAGAACAATGGCCGCAAATGAGAGTGGCTTGCTCACACCACACTCCCAAGAACTCCGGCACAGACGGGGAGGATGAGCTCCAGAGCGCATGATTGCCGGTTCCCTTCATTATGCCCCGGCACGGACTTGGGAGTCTGGGAGCAGGTACTCAGAGGAGGCCAGGGCCAGAGCTCTTCAACCAACGCTGCAGAGAACCTGCCCTCACAGCCCGTGAGACCTCTACATGGTTCGCTTTTGTACAGTGAGGACTGGTAGCTGGGAGACCAGTAAAGAAATATCTGCTTTGATTGGCATCACGAAAAGTCGTAGGACATGGGCCCCACCCACATGGCATTTTGAAATAATAATAATAAAAAAAAAGGAAGGTCCTGGCGGAGCTTTTTACCTATCTGTTGAGCTGGGCAGGTTTGCTTTCCTAACTCCACCCCTCCAGCTGCTTGCTTCCAGTCTCTGGTTTGTTCAGCTGATGTTCTCGGGAAAATACAAACAGAATGAGCCCTCGCCATGTGCCCAGTCCTCTGCTAAGCGGAGGAGTCTACTCTTTATAAGATGCTTGGTCTTGGGTATTTGTTAAGGTAAGAGTAAAGGGATAAAGACAGCTCTAACCGTATATATAGTTAGTACAGGCCATGGACCACAGATGAAGCCCTTGAAGCAGAAGAAAGCATAAGGCTGACTCTTAATTTCTGGGCTGGGGAAAGAAGTCTAAGGCAGCTGTGTAGCAATATTAGAAACGGTCTGGAGATACACAAGCATCTTACGATGCCTAATCTCCATTGCCACCTGAATTGCCTTTGAAGTCACGAGGGAGGCACTTCTGGGCTGGGTGTGTCTATGAGGGCTCTTCCATAGATATTTAAATTAGGAGGGAAGACCCACTCAGTGTGGGTGGCACCATCCCCTAAGCTGGCATCCCAGACTTAACAGGAAAAAAAAATAAAAAAAGGAGAAAGTGACCTTGGAATCTGCACTTCACCCCTCTCTGCTTCCTAGTGGCCAACACCACAGCCACCTGCCTCCGCTCCTGCTGCCAGGGTTCTCCCATGATGAAGGACAGCGAGTCTACAGAGTGTGATCAAAACTAGACCTTTGTTGCCTTAAGTCACCTCTTGTAAGGTATTTGGTCACAACAATGAGGGAAGTAGTTAACGAGTATCTGCTGTGCTTTGAACACAGAATTCAGAAGTTCATGTCTTAACAACTTCATCCCAAGTTCCTCTCTTAATGGTACTTGGAGGTGGGTCTCTGGGGAAAGAGGATTAGCTGAGGTCATGAGGATGGGGCTCGGTGGCACCCCTGAGAGCTAAGCAAGAGGAGAGACCAGCGCCGGCATTCACTGCCTTCGGCCATGTTGCCGTGCAACAAGAAGACTCGTCACCAGATGCCAGCACCATGCTTCTGGGCTCGCCAGCCTCTAGATCCATGAGTCAAATAACCTTTCTATTCTTTGGGGGGTTTTGATTGTTTGCTCATTTTTTACTTGTTTATTTTAAAATGCACCTCAATAGCTGATCAGTTAAATGATCTACCGTAACCTCCTACGCTAATCTGGCTACCACCTGCCCCCCCATCCCATGATACATGCATATTATTAGTGTTCTGGCAACTTTCTATTCTTTATAAGGTCCTGGCCTTGGGCATTTTGCTAGAGTAAAAGCAAATGGACTAAGATGGAATCTAACTGCATAGGCCAAGGACCATAGATGGATTCCTACTGGAGGAAGGAACCCTTAACTAAATATCTAAGAATGTGGGCAAATTTATGTTCACCCAACAAGGAAATGGGAGGCATCCCAGAAGGAGGAATTTGTATAATTGAAAGTGTATACATAAATAAGCATCATATCCAGGTGGCCCATCACAGGAAGACAGGTTCATTTCATGCAAGACACATTTTTCCCAAAGCCTCAGGCCATGTGCAGACATGGGTGTCAAGCTGTAATGGAACCTAATCCATGTGACAGAAATGGCATTGCATGGTCACCAAATCTCAGCTGGCAGCCCCTGTTTTCTGGGAATGCGTAGAACTATAATTGCAGCCACCATACTCAGCATCCCCAAGCCATAGAGCTAATTTTGTGTGAAAGATACACTTCAGCCATGGAATCACGCAAAACTGGGAGCGATGTTTGTCACTACAGCAAAGTCTGCTTTGTACTGACGGATGTACTGGCTAAGGCACACACATTCCTTAAACCCTGACTCCAGAAATCCGTTATTGAAAAGGTGTCACACCAGAGCCCACAGTGGGCCAGATACTGCCCTTGGCCCTAGGAACCAAAAGTCTAACTGAGGTTTGTACTCAAGTGGAAACCAACTCTGAATATTCACTCGTTTATAAGAATCATAATAAGCTGGGCACTTTAGATGTGGCACTTTTTAAGTAGACAGCATCCTCCAAGCATCCATCTAAGCATCTACCCCTCAGCCATTGGCTAGTTGAACTTTTAACAACTCCTGGATTCTGAAAACTCCTAGCTAGGGTGTATCCCAAACAAGAGGGACCCATTCACTTCTCTCTTACAAATGGCTTCCCGCGGCTCCCAACCACAGAGCAAGCTCTGGGAGCTCATTGTCACAGACAACTACCCAAAACAGTTGGAGACTAGGAACAATCCAAGCATGCAGCACCAGGTGAACAGATAAACACATGATAGTACATCTGAACAATGGAGTACTATTCAGCCAAAAAAAAAAAAAAAAAAAAAAAAAAAAAAAAAAAAGCCCTTACAACTGCAGACAGGGTCCTAACTACAGACGTCTGAAAGAGGCCTGTATGGGGAATACGGGGTTTTTCCTTCAGACCGGTTCATTAGGACAGAACAAACACGTTGTTGTCAATGTGCTCTGTACTATTTCAGTTTGGGGATTAAGCTTTGATTTGGATTACAATTTTGACTTAGATTAAGCTTGCATACCATGGCTATTTCAGCAAGTATTTTAATGGGTTTTGACACGTGTGTACACTTACACAGAACTACCAAATGCAGTAAAAGTGTAAAAGGTTTTAACTGCAGTGGAAATGTCCTTGGTGCCTCACCCCAGGCAAGGTCAACACCCATCTGCTTTCTATGACCCGACGTAAGATTTGCCTTTTCCTAAAATTTCAAGTAGGCAAAACCATATCATAAATGTTATTTTATGCCTGGCTTCTTCCATTCAGCATGCTTTTTATTTTACATCTGTCCCTTCTTCAACCCCAGTTCTCCCCGCCACCCCCGCCCCAGCCTCCTCTCTGCTCCTGCCTCATCTACTTCTCCTCCATTTCCTTTCAGAAAATGGCAGGCCTCCCAGGGATATCCATCAAATACGGAATATCAAGTTGCCATAAGACTAGGCACTTCCCCTCGTATTGAGTCTGGATGAGGCAACCCCATAGGAAGAAAGGGTCCCAAAAGCAAGCAACAGAGTCAGAGACAGCTCCTGCTCCCACTGTTAGGAGCCCCACGCTGCAACCAAACTATACAACTGCAAAATATATACGAAGAGCCTAGGTTAGACCCATGTAGGCTCCCTGGTTGATGGTTCAGTCTCTGTGAGGCCCAATGAACCCAGGTTAGTTGTTTCTGTAGGGTTGGGTTTTGTGTTTGTTTTGTGGTGTCTTTGACCTCTCTGGCTCTTACAATCCTTCCTCCTCCTCTTCCACAGGATTACCCAAGTTCTGCCTAATGTTTGGTTGTGGCCACTATATCTGTTTCCATCAGTTGCTGGATGAATCCTCTCTAACAACAATTGGGCTAGGCACCCATCTGAGAGTATAGCAGAATATCATTAGGACTCATTTTATTCATGTTTGGTTCCATCCTAAGTCTCTGGGCTACCCAGCATCCAGGTCCTGGCTCTCAGATCAGCGTGTTCTTCAATGTCATCCATCCCATTGTACATCAAGAATTAGTTTGGTGCTATTTTGAGTGGTTTTTTGTTTCTTTGTTTTTGGTTTTTTGTTTGTTTTATGTTTTTGTTTTTGTTTGGGGGATTATCTTGGACAAGTTCTCATCGTGTAGCTATGGCTGGCTTGGCACTCACTATATAGACCAGAATGATCTTAAACTTGGAGATCCATCTGTCTCTGCCTCTCAAGTCCTTGGATTAAAGGTGTGTGCCACCATATTCCATTGTATGGACATACCTGTTGTGTTTTATAAAAAGAAGCCAGGGATATGTTTAGTTGAAGCACAATATGGTGTAGAGGAAAGGGGGTACCTCTGTGGGCCCATACTAAGGCATCCCTTCCCCATGAGGGACCAGCCATATGACAGCTATAGTATGGACTAGAGTGTATTCAGAGCGTGGGGAGGGGAGCTGAGGGGTAGTTTGTTTGGTTAGAGAGGATATGCAACAGGTTTCTCACAGGAGCCTAGAGCCTCGCCTCCTCCGAAGGCCACACAGGAAAGTCCTTCCCAAGTAGGTATGATGACTTGGCTATAGCCTTATAGACAGAGGCCCCCTCCCCTAGTCCTTCTCTGCCTGTACTTCTAGATTCCCTCCAGGACCCCAACACCCAAGGCCAGATGCAATTAAAACAAATTGTGTGTACCAGGGTGGGAGAGGAAGCTGGATTCTCAGGTATGGGTAAACCATCGGTAACCCTCTCCATCCTTTCCTTCTGTGAGGGAACAGGACAGGCTGGGGTGATCTTTTAGAAGCAGACACAGCAGAACTCCTGAAGGTGGGGACAGTGTGTGATCACTATGCAGGGGAGCTGGGGACCCAGGTGACCGGTGGTCGCCATGCACCGCGGCTGCTGGAGAACAGACACCACCACCATCACCACTCGTAGCCACTACTACACCACGTGGACTCCATCTGCTTGAACCTGCCGTTATCCACCACATGGATTTCCATCACTGTGCAGACCATCACTGCTGCCACCACTTCCAGACTCACAGGCTTCTATCACGTGAGCTGTGCCGCTGCGGCCTACCATGTGGAGCTAACCCCTGGCCGACCGACCAGTTCCACATTTCCTGCTACCGGACTGCAGAATCCCACAAACACACACCAGCCATATTAATTGGTAAGGAGTTTCTCCTGTTGACAGGAGGGACATTTAGGCCCAGATAAGGCCTGGCTAGCCTCTTTTGGGCTAAGGGTTGGCTTTCAATGCCCTGTCCATATGACTGGCCTCCTGGCTGACCTACGTGTTAGGACATAAAGCCCTTAGGGTGACTTCCCTTCTCAAAAGCAGTTTAAAGTCCTTGAGTTCTTGCAGCTGCCGAAAATTCTTAGACCAGGTTAGACTGCTTTCTGATGTTTCCAGGAAACGTCGACGCTGGACCCCTAGAGATTTCTCGTGACAGCCTGAATTTCTAGGTTGGCCATAACCATGTTACTTGAAGTCCTCTGGGATGCTGGTATGGATTATCCAGTAACTTCCCTCTCACCCAATGGGTGCTAACTTGTCTTGGACCATACCTCCAGGCACCCCACTGGGATGTCTCCTGGAAAATCTCAAATCTCTGAAACTAACGCCCAATTTGAAGCGCTCAAAATTGATACACCTCTGCAATAAGGTCTGGATTCAATACCCTTTAGATAATAGTTCCAAATGGCCACCTAATAGCACTCTGGACCCGATCTCCCTACATGCTACCAGCAGTCTGGTAAATGGAATGAGGTTTTCTAGGTTCAAGCTTTCATCTGTCTTCACTCTAAACCCTCCCTCTGCTCTTCCCAGTCTCCCAACCCAACTTCTCTTAGCCATGAAACCTACCCACCCTCCACTAGATGGCGCTATGCTTGGTCCCGCCAATGAGCCACCTCCCATCTGCCACAGATCCACTGCCATGCCTGTGAAAACCCAAACTGCTGCCTCAGTGTCTCCTCCTCACCAGGCCCCGGAGCTTACTAGCTCGACCTCTCTAGATCCCTCCCCTCCTTCTGTGCCAGCTGCAGGTCATTCCAAATGCCCTGAACTGGCGCCGACCTTTACCCTCCTATCACTCGTTCTAAGGCCACAGCCTGACCCCCAAGTCCTTCTCCTCCTCCAAGAACACCTGACCCAGCACCGCTCCTTCCTTTAAGGGAAGTGGCTGGAGTTGATGGTCTGGTCAGAGCACATGTTCCCTTCTCGCTGAGTGAACTTTCTCAAATAGAGAGCAGACTGGGTTCCTGGACTTCTAACTCCTCCAGCTTTATTAAGGAGTTCCAGTGCATCACTCAGTCTTACAGCTTGACTTTCCATGATGGCCATGTGATTCTTACTAATAATTTACTTCCTGATGAACGCAGGCGAGTTTGGAAAGAGGCAATAACGAATGCAGACGATATTCACCAGACAGACAGAACATATCCAATCAGATCTGAGGCAGTGCCTGACCTGGATCCCTGATAGAACTACAATTCCACAGGTGGTATTTTAGTCAGAGACAGGTTTATTACATGCCTTCTGGCCAGTCTTAGAAAAGCAAACTTAAATCCAGTAAATTTTGAAAAACTCCAGAAGGTTGTCCAGGACAAGCAGGATAACACATCTCAGTTTTTAGACCACCTCACAAAGGCTTTATACACTAATCTGGACCCTGAAAATCCAGAAGGTAACAACTTCTGATGACCTACATTTTTTTCCCCAGAGCTACCCTGACATAAAAGCTACACTTGGGTGCGTAGAGAGGGGCCCCCTAACTCCACAGGCAGAAGTCTTGGCGCTGGCCTTCAAGGTGTACCATGAGCGAGATGAGAAAGCCTGAAAACAAAAATACCACATGCTGGCAAAGGCTGTCCGACCAGCTCCAGCTCCTGCCCGGACCTCTGGCCTTCTAAGGCTCAAGAACGACCAGCTCCTGCTATAGATGTGGTCAGCAAGGTCACTGAGTGAGGGCTTGCCCTACCATTGGCAAGCCAAGAGGACTGTGTCCTAAGTGCTGTCAGGAGGGACATTGGGCTGTCGATTGCTCTTGTGTCAGGCAGAACAGAGGGCCATCCCATCCAGGTACTTCTCCAGCTGACCTCCTAGGCTTGGCTATGGATGACTGAAGGGGCCGGATCTCCCTTGACCCAACCACACCCGTTACCAGCAGGGAGTCCCCAGTAGCTATCATGTTATGCGGGCGACCCATCTTCTTCCTCTTGGACACTGGGGCCACTTACTTGGTCCTGACGGAGTTTTGGGGGCCCACTTCACCTTTGCATTTTCTTATTGTTGGGGTAGGAGAACAACCTTATCTTCCTCATCAGACCCTACCACCTAGTTGTGTTTTTAGGGGTGTAACCCTCACCCATCCCTTTTTGGTAGCGCCAACATGTCCTGTTCCCTTATTAGGAAGGGATCTTTAGCTAAGTTGGGAGCCTCTATTTCCTTTATTCCCTGCACTCACCTGAACCCAAGCTCGCCAGTAGTTCCTCTGCTTCTCCTCCTAGCCAGTCAACCTACTAACACTAACATGTTGTTTCCTTTACCAGCTTCTCAGGTGGACCCCAGAGTTTGGGTCATCCGGAACCCCTCTGTTGCTAAACATCATTCTCCCGTTGTCATCAAGTTACTGGACTCTACCAGATATATCACCCAAGCTCAATACCCTCTCTCTCTCCAGACCCTCAGGGGACTTAAGCCTATCATTTCTGACTTAAGAAAAAAACTCCTTCACCCTACTTCTTTCCCCTTCAACACCCTTATACTAGCAATTAAGAAACCTAATAGAACCTATCAGCTGGTTCAAGACCTCAGACACATTAATTCTGCAGTGGTCCCCCTCTATCCTGTTGTAGCTAGCCCCCACACACTTCTTCCTACTATCCCCTCAGGGACTTCTCATTTCTCAGTCCTAGATCTCAAGGACACATTTTTTCTATCCCTCTAGACACACCCAGTCACAGAACATCTTTGTCTACCTGGACAGATCCTGACACCCACTTTTCTACCAAACTTACCTGAACAGTTCTGCCTCAGAGATTCCGAGACAGCCCACACCTATTTGGCCAGGCCCTGGCTTCTCTGACTTACTCTCTTTATCTCTCCCTAAATCTAAGATTCTTCTTTATGTAGAAGATGTCCTTCTCTGTAGCCTGTCTCTATATATTAACCAAGCTGACACCTGTGGTCTTCTAAATTTCCTTTCCAGTCAAGGCTACAGGGTCTCACCTTCTAAAGTCCAACTGTCCACTCCTCAGGTTACCCATTCAGGACCAACAATTACCCCAACCCACAAGGCTATTACCTTAGATAGAAAGAATCTGATTCAGTCTTTAACTGTCCCTTCTACAAAGGAAGAGATTTTATCATTCCTAGGAATGGCTAGCTTTTTATGTTCCTGGGTTCCTTCCTTTTCCCTCCTTTCTTGCCCCTTATATGAAGCAGCCCTAGGCCCCACCCATGAACTGCTTCTCAAACCTGTTACCGAGCCCTTTCAGAGGCTCCAACAGGCTCTCCTTAAGGCCCCAGTCTTACATCTCCCTGACCTAACTCGTCCTTTTTCCCTCTATGTAACTGAAAAGGAGGGATTTGCCCTTGGAGTCTTAGGTCACCAACTGAGACCTTCTTTTGCACCTGTAGCTTAGTTGTCAAAAAGATTAGATTTAACCATCCAGGCATGGGCACCTTGTATTCATACCTTAGCAGCCACTGAACTCCTTATTCGAAAGTCAAAAAAACTAACCTTGGGGTCACCCATAACTGTCCACTCTTCTTATAACCTGTCACAGCTCCTAACTTACAAACGCTTACAGACTCTACCTCCCTCCAGAGTTCTTTCTCTTCAGGTAGCGCTAATAGAAGATTCCATACTCACCTTTCCAATCATGTCCCTCTCTTAATATTTCCAATCTTCTTTCCTGACCTAATACTAACCTCTCCCTCTCACTCCTGCACTGAGACTTTAGAGCAACTATTACCTCATCCTTCACACATACAGGAGGGCACATTGCCTCAAGCCATCTATACCTGGTACACAGATGGAAGCTCCTTTCTATAGGAAGGGGCTAGAAAAGCTGGCTATGCAATAGTGTCAAACACTGAGGTGGTGGAGGCTCAGGCCCTTCCTGCGCACACCACCAATCAACAGGCTGAGCTAATAGCCCTCACCCGTGCCTTTTAACTGGAACAGGGACAATTCATCAACATCTACACAGATTCTAAATATGCTTTCCATATCCTCCTGTCCCACACCACTATCTGGAAGGAGCATGGGTTACTTACCACAAAAAGAGGATCAGTAACTAATGCAAACCACATGATGGCCATGATAAAGGCCTCCCATCTCCCCACAGCCATTGAGATTGTCCACTGCAGATCCCACCAGATGGATGATGACTCTATTGTCTCCAAGGGAAACAACTGAGCTGATGAGGCAGCTAGAGCTGCGGTCCTTGGGGGCCTGAACTCATCTTACTCTCCCCAGACATCCTTACACTACATCCCACATCTCTACCTTCACCCCCTGACACTCACCAAACTCTGTCCTATCTTCACCATCTCTTTCATTCTAACAGCTGAGTGTTGTCTTCTTTTGTTAAAACTCACCTACAGCCTATTTCTGAGGACTTAAGTTTCTTAAAATCTATCACTGCTTCTTACAAAATCTGTCAGATGTCAGACTCCAACTATATTGTAGCACCCCTTTCCCTACCCATCAGGCTAGAGGTTTCCTTCCTGGAACTGACTGGCAACTAACTTTACCCACATGCCCACTGTCAAACATGCCAAGTACCTCCTGGTCTTGGTGGACACCTCAGGGTGGGTGGAGGCATTTCCCACAACTAACGAAAGGGCTCAGACAGTCTCTGATCTCCTCCATCGAGAGATCATTCCCCTATTTGGTGTCCCAGCCTCCCTCCAGTAAGACAATGGTCCTGAATTTACTTCCCAAGTTTCTCAAATTCTATCTAAGGCCTTAGATATCCCCTGGCATTTTCATAATCCCTACCATCCTCAATCTTCAGGTAAGGTAGAAAGATCTAATTGTTCTTTAAAAACCACTCTTGCTGTCATAAGAACTTCACATTGACTGTGTAAAACTCCTACCTCTGGCTCTTTTCAGGCTACAAGCTCTCCCCAAGTGACCTCTTCTCATCCCACCCTTTGAACTCATATATGGACATCCAGTCTTAACTTCTGGTCTTTCACCTAAATGTTCTCCCCTCCCAGACCACCTACTCACCCCATTGCTTTGCCACCTCCATTCTCTCCTGTGGAACTTTGCTGACCACATCTACCGCAGTCACAGACTGTCTCCTGTCCACTGCCTGTCTTTCAACATTGGAGACCAAGTCCTTCTACCCTCTCCAGATCATCGGCCCTCACCCCTCTCTCCCAAATGGCAGGGCCCTTTTAAGGTAATTCTCCTGACCCCTATAGCTGCTAAATTCAAAGGACTCTCTCATTGGGTCCACCTGTCTCACCTCAATCCTTTCATCCCTCCACCTAAAAATTGACCCTTCTTCATACACATTGACCCTAACAGGACTGTGCTCTGTTAAGCTCTGGAGGACATCAAGACCACCCACCTTGTCCCTAATCACAGAAAATGAGACTCCACTCTGGCAGCCGAGCTCGACCTCACTGGATTAGACATGGGCTTCTTGTCCTTCCCCTACTGTTCTTCATTTCTATCCAGGCCAGTCCTTACATCTGGAGATTTGAGGTTCAAGAAATCCCCACAGATAACAAATGGTCTTTCCAAATAGGGTCAGGAAACTGCTCCATAGCTGGATGCCAGGAACTGATCCAAATCACTGTCATCCCTGTATCTGTTATCCCATCTAAATATTATAATCTCTATATTTGCTTTCTCTTTGACCAGACAAAAGATTATTGTAGAAAATGGCCAGAAGAATATGGGGGCTGCCCATATTGGTCTTGTCAGATACATATGCTAGGATAACAGATCAATCATTTCTTCTATCAACACCGCAAGACACTTTTCTTCTATATACAAGACCCATGGGTTTCCAGGTGGGAGACAGGAGTTGTTGGTAAGCTCTACTGTAAAAATCAGCCCAGTTCCCCAGTAAGTACTATCCATATTCAGAGAAAATATGTCTCAATGCCCAACCCCTAGATATCGGAAAAGTAGGGGAGATAATCAAACACTCTTCCAAGGTCCTTATCTCTTTGACAGCACCCCTCATAAATGGCACTAACTTGTCATTTCGACTTTTGTTTCAGACCTTGACCTTGGTGTACCAACTCTCCTTAATGTCACCAGGCCTGGTTGCTTTAAAGATTGATTGTTATGCATGCCTCCTGGAATCAACTCACAGTTGTCACTTACAGCCTCTCCAGTGATACTGCCAAGTAACCATACCTCACCTTTTGTCAGCTGTCCTGACTCCAATGTTGCCAGACTCCATACCTTACCTCTATCCCTCTCTTTGGCATGGCAAACTGTTTTAAGACCCTGGGACATGTTCTGTAGGAACACTGAGCTCCCTAGACTGCAATAGAACTATAACCCTTGATATATCATCTCTGCCACAATGCCCTGCAAAACACGAAATTCTTTGTGGTGGTCAGATATATCATTGCCTACCCGCCAGCTGGTCAGGAGTTTGCACATTGGTACTCCTTTTCCCTGACCTGGGAGTAATCCAAAGAAAGAGCCCCCACCAATCCAAGTTGTAGATATGATAGCTGTCCGACATAAGAGGGCAGGCAGTTCAGGTTGTGCCACTCTTGGTCGCTACAGGTATAGCCATAGGTGTTGGTACCGGAGTTGCAAGGATAATGACTTCTGTGACCCAATATAATACATTCACTTCCCAGTTCAAAAGTGATCTTCAAGAAATGACTGAAACTGCTTACTATTTGGTAACAAATCGATTCTTTGGCAGCCGTGGTGTTTCAGAACTGACGGGAGCTAGATGTCCCAACAGCTAAAGAAGGTGGTCTCTGCCTGTTCCTCCAAGAAGAATGCTGTTTCTACATCAACCAATCCGGGATAGTGAGAAATAAAATCCAGGAGCTACAGTCAGACAAAGAATTTCAGGGATCGTGAGACCTCCAGTTCTGGGATTTTCGAAAACCCTATATGGAAGTGGATACTCCCTTTTGTAACGCCTTTCCTAGTCATCTTCCTGGTGTTGTTATTTGCTCCCTGCCTCATTAATCTTGTTTCTACATTCCTCTAATGGCAAATACAAAAAATTTCTAACCAAACTATTAATCAGTTCCCATTACAGGATTACCAGCTGCTGCCCACAGAAGAGCCACTGTCCACAGAGGTACCTGATGTGAACGTTTAACAAGTGGATCCTGATCGTGAAAGTCAGCTACACCCCAAAATTGATGACTTCCCTGCACAGCAGGAAGTAGCTTAAGAGACACAGCACCCTTATTCCCTTTTCACCATAAGCTTCCCCCTCCCCTTTTTCTTCTCTTTATAATAATAATAAGGGAGGAATGTTGGTAACAGACCTGTTGCCAAGACAACGGCCACCATATTCCCAGAATCCATTGGGCTCACCTTTACCTGTGACCACATCACCATCCATATATATAAGAACACTGCCCCCACTTCCTCTCTTCTCTTCTCACTGTCACCTTTGCCCTTTCCCCTCTCAATAAACCTCACGGGAACTGTTTGGCCTGGTGTGGTCTTTCTGGAGCCGCCACCACCTACGATCCCAGCAGTGTGGCCTGGAGAATGTGCACTGTTTGCATTTCATGTGGGTAAGTAAACAGGAGAGAAAACCGTCGGTCCTTGTTTGAAGTGTTTTATAAAAAGTTTCCAAACTGGATGACAGTGTGTTTACTACAGTCCATGCCCACGATGAAGGAATGACCTTTCCATTACTCCGTACTCTCTCCACAATGGGCATCTCTTAAACTGTGGCCACCCTAGTAAATGGAAGCCGATTCCTGGTGGACTTAGCTTGTATTTCCTGATGACTAATTACGTTGTGTGTTTCCTTGGATGTTCATCGTCCATTCGTATATGTAAAGTATCTGTTCAAACCTTCTGCCCAGTTTGTTGACTGAATATTTATTTGTATTATTGAGTTATGGGTGGGGTTTTTTTTCCTTTTTTTTTTTTTTAAACCCATTATTGGTACAAGATCTTTGTCAGGAAAATGTGCTGAAAATATTTTCTCTCAATCTGTCATTTGTTCGTTTCCTCCATGGTGTCTTAAAAAGAACAGATGCTTTTAATTTCAGGGAAGTTGACTATATTGATTGTTTTGAGGTTTATCTTTAATTGCGTGCTTGTACGGGTATGCCAGTGAGTGACAGTGGCCAAAGAAGCCAAAAGAGGATGTCTGAAGCAAGAGTCACAGGCAGCTGTGAGCCACTCAGCACGGCTGCTGGGAGCAGAACTCTGACCTCTCTCCAGCACAGAGTCATCTCTCCAGCCCCACATTTGCCGAGTTTTTGCCTTTTCTTAATTTATGGTCTTGGTGTTCTAGATTCCCAGATGAAGAATCCTTTCCTATCCTGAGGTCATGATGACAGTCTCACATCAGTTCCTTGAGGCTTTAGAGTTTTAACATCTATATTTGGTTTGGTCTAATGCGCTTTCCAATGCTGGGATATAAATAAGCCATTAGTAACTTAGGAAGGAATGGGTTTGTTTGGTTCATACCTCCAGATCAGAGCCCGTCTTTGAGGGAAGTCAGGGCAGGACCTTAAATAGGAACCTGATGCAGAAAATACAGAAGAAAGCCGCTCACTGGCTTTCCTGCAGGGTCCGGCTCAGCTAGATTTCTTATACAACCCAGGACCACCTGCCTAGGGATGGCACCACCCACAGTAGGCTGAGCCCTGCGACATCAATTATCAACCAAGACAATTCCCGGACATGTTCACAGGCCAGTCTGATCCAGACATGGGTTTGTGACCTAGTTTAATCTTTGTGTATGAGCTGGGTGAAAATTAGGTCTCTTCTTTTCCCCACATGACCATCCAGCTGCCCCAGTGCCATTTGTTGAAAGGATTATCCTTTCTCCCTCAGATTGCCTTGGCGTTGTAGTTGAAAATCAATTGACCACACATATGAGGGTCTGCTCGTGGACTCCGCTCTGATTGGGTCATGTGTGTGTTTCTACCCATGCCGGTGTCTTATCGTCCTGCCTACAGCAGCCGGAGAGCAAGCCCTCAATCAGGAAGCCTAAGCCCCCCAACGTGTTCTCTTTTTAAATTGTTTTTAGCTATTCTTTGTCCTTCCTGTTTCATATGAAATTTCAAATAGCATTTTAAAAGATAGTTGGAAGTGCCGTAGATCTCATTGTGTTGACTTTGCCAGGAAAATAAAAAGAAGCTTACATGAGATCCAGAGATGAAACCTTAGATGCGAGTGGAGGTTGGTTAGCTCTGTGCAGCGATGGGGAAAATGGCCTATTACAGAGACACAGCGTTACCCTGTCAGTAAATGACGGTTTGCACGGAGCTGTGATCACCACCAGCCTCCCGCTCCTTGGATCTGTGGTTTGTTTTGTTTGGGAGAGGAATATCTTTTAGACACATGTGTCATGATTTTGAATTGTTGATTGAAAAGACAATCAACTTTCAAAAAATCCTGTCTCTACTGCTCTTTTACCAAATCCTAGCTCCTGGCTTGGGTGCCCAGTTGGAATCTTCTTGACCTTGGGGAAGGAGTCCTGGACCACAAACTGTGACCTTCAGGGATGTGATCAGTGCAATACTACAATTTAGATGAAGATAAAGGAGACAGAGCTCTATACCAGCAGCAAGAACTGTGATGAATAGCACCTTCCATGAGACTTAAGGGAAGGGATGCATAGATGAGACCAAAGCCACCTTCAGGACTCCAAAATCAGACAGTCATGGTAATTTAGTATTCACTGACATCAGATGGACACCCATTTGTTGACCCTGAGAATGGATGCCCAGTTTGACAAAAACAAGAAATCTGAATCAAGACTTTTGCTAGCACCCACCATTCGTGAAATGAAACTTTAAAGACTAACTACCCCTTCCCATCATCCTCCAACCTCAAATTCTGTTCTGAAATACAAAGTCCAGACCAAGCTGACTAAGTACCACGTCATAGCCAGGAGATCCTGTCTACACTCTCCTCCAGGGTAAAAAACAATTCTGTTCACTGTCGGCTGAACAAGTCCCACAGAGAGATGTAGCCACATTGTAGAATCTAAGACCATGTAGACACGGCAGTGCCCTCACACTTGACTACAGGCTTGAGGGAACCAAGTTACCGTGGGTGAATGGCCCAGCTCAGCCGTGACACTCATTAAAACTTCACTGAAACCTGGCAGACTCTAGGTATACCTGGCACTGGGAAATGCTACCCAGAGCCCAGCACTGTCCCTGCAAATGTTCTTTTAGTTATTTATTTTTCACTAGGAGTGTGGTCTCCACTTGTCTGTTTATGCATGTGTCAGGGCCAGGGGTTGACTTGAAATGTCTTCTTCCCTCTCCACCTTACTTTTCAGATCAGGACTCTCACTGTTTTAGTTTCATTTCTGTTGCTGTGAATAAGATACTCTGGTAGCCAGCAACTTAGGAGACAAGAGACTTATTGTAACTTAGAATTCCAGGTTACAGGCCCATTAATGTGAGGAACTCACGATGACAGGAGCTCAAGAAAACTAGTCACATCAAAAACACAGAGAGAAATGGATTCCTGGATGGCTGTTTGTAATCAGTTCAATTTCTCTACTCATACACAGTTCAAGACCACCTGCCTAGGGAATGGCGTTGCCCATGGTGGCTGGATTTTCATACATCAATTCACTTAACCCACAAGTCCTTGCAATATAGACAATCTCTCTTGTGATGGTTGTATGTGCTCAGCTCAGGAGTGGCACTTATTAGAAGGTGTGGTCCTTATGGAGTAGGTGTGGACTTTAAGACCCTTGTTCCAGCTGCCTGGAAGTCAGTCTTCCACTAGCAGCCTTCAGATGAAGATGTAGAACTCTCAGTTCTGCCTGCACCATGCCTGCCTGGATGTTTTCATGCCTTGATGATATTGGACTGAACCTCTGAACCTGTAAGCCAGCCCCAACAATTAAATGTTGTCCTTATAAGACTTGCCTTGGTCATGGTATCTGTTCACAGCAGTAAAACCCTAACCAAGACACCCTCATTGAGAATCTCTTGCTAGGTGATCCTTGGTTGTGTTGACAGTGAAAACTAGCCATCACATTCACTGAACCTTGAACTCTGTCTTCCCCAAAGCTGGGGTTTTGCGTACATGACACCACTCCTGGCTTTTGCTGGGAATCTGAACTGGGTTCCTTATGTTTTCAACACAAGCACTTTACTCAGTAAACCATCTTCACAGACTTGCAAATATTCCTCTTGCCAAGACAGTTCCGAATGTCCCTGTCCCTGCAGATGGGAAGCATCTCCACTCATGCCCTTTTGGGGGAAGTCATACCTCACAGGGCAAAGCCATCCTTACTCTCATCCAGAAAATGTTACTGTGGCTGAAATCATCCCTGTACCATATGCTACCAGGAAAGATACAGGAAAAGATACTATCTCCTGGGCTCTAGAGGGACAGACATCTCTTTCAAAGCACCTTTTCACTTGTGAGATTTCACATACCTAGGCTCCATGAGATAAAACAAGGACAAAACAGACTCAAGAGGGGCGGTATCATTGTCTCCTAGGGTAGAAGAGGATCCCAGCTGGATGAGACAGCTCCAGCTTCAAAGTGGTATGAAGAGATTCAATTTGTAAAATCACACTTCAGATCATGAAAATAAGACCAGTGTGAACAAAATTTTTTCTTCTGCTGAATGAATTTAAGAAAGGTGCCTCTCCCTTTCACATGCTGGATGAAGCGCCACTTTAAACAGAAGCAACTCCGCTCTGTTCAAAGTCTCAAGCCTCCCAATGCTATGGTTTGAATTATTTCCCCAAGCTGCAAATTGAAGCTGGTGGCTTGTCAGCGTGCTAACTGTACATCCAAAGGCCAGGTGGCAAGTAGGGAAGCCTGGCTTTCTTCTCAATCATGTCTTTGCATTGTGTCAGCTCCATCCCCACATCGAGCAATAACTAGAGACCAGACAAAGAAGATGTGGGAACCCGAAGAGCCATCAGCTCTCAGAAGTAGCAGGACAGAAACTAATGGAAAAGTTCTAGCAGGAAGCACACGGGGCAACAACAAAAGACACTGCAAGGACCTGAAGGAGAGCTTGATCCTAGCAGAAGCTGAAATGAAGATGGTGACTTCCTAATGGCTGAAGGAATTGTAGCAAATAATCCAGAACACAGGTTTTAAACCATAACTAGGAGCTGGGGAAGCAGCTTGTTGTTTAAAGTGCTTGCCTCAGGAGTATGAGGAACTGAGCTCTCCTCACCGCCAGGGTTAGCATTCCTTCTAGGCTCCACCCAACACTAGCTCAGTCAGTAGAGAATGAGACTCTTAATCTCAGGGTCAGGGGTTCAAGCCCCATTTTGGGTATGGCCTAGAAGGAATGCTAACATCTATAACCTACATAAAAATCCATTTAGGGAACTGTACTGGCTGGTTTTGTGTCAACTTGACACAAGCTGGAGTTATCACAGAGAAAGGAGCCTCCTTTGAGGAAATGCCTCCATGAGATCCAGCTGTAAGGCATTTTCTCAATTAGTGATCAAGGGGGGGGGCCTTGTGGATGGTGCCACCTTTGGGCTGGTAGTCTTGGGTTTAATAAGAAAGCAAGCTGAGCAAGCCAGGGGAAGCAAGCCAGTAAGCAACATCCCTCCATGGTCTCTGCATCAGCTCCTGCTTCTAACCTGCTTAAGTTCCAGTCCTGACTTCCTTTGGTAATCAACAGCAACGTGGAAAGTGTAAGCTGAATAAGCCCTTTCCTCCCCAACTTGCTTCTTGGTCCTGATGTTTGTGCAGGAATAGAAACCCTGACTAAGACAGGAACATACTTGTGTGTTCTGGGAGGCAGAGAAACCCAGACCCCTAGAGCTCACTGGCCAGCTTTCCTGGCCAGAATGGCTAACTCCAAGTCCTAGTGAAAGAGCCTGCCTCTAAATCCAAGGTGAACAGTTCTTGAAGATGACATCTGAGGCTTCCATGTATGTACACATGTATATATATACATGTACCTACATACACATGTGCACAAATACATACATTTGCATGCACACATACACACACACACACACACACACACACACACAGTCACTTCTTCTGCTGTCAACTTAGCTATTCAGCCAGTACATTCTGCAGGCTGCAGCAGACCATCTGTTTCTCACTGGAAGACCTGGGGATCAATAGTGAGAGACTGCGATGTATGAATCTATCTGGGAAGGGACAATCCCACGGAGAATCCCTTCCAGGGTTCCAGGACTACAGAGTAGAATCAGGGATCCCTTAGGGAAAAAAAGGGTACAGACCTACCTCACCTAAGGCTGCTAAGGCCAGTAAGAAGACTGAGAAGCTGGTTATTTCCTTCTCCCTGACCCCTGACCCCTGACCTCATCCCCGACTGTCAAATCTAGACCTAGGAAACATTCCCCACTTTAAAAGGGGCAGATCAAAATGAATCCAATTCATGACACCATGGCACCATGGAACAACAAAGAGGCTAGAGATTCCCAGGACCCACCAGTATCAAGGAGGTTAACGGACAAGCCAGTTCTGCCCCAGGGGAGCCCTTGGCCACTGTGAAAGCCCCCATTTGCCGCTGTGAGTCTGGTGGGAAGAGGTGGGAAGAAGGTGATCACGGTAAGGTCCAGGTAGGTTTTGTGGCTTTTGTGCACCAAAGCAGAGAATGGGGAGGTTAACAAGGCCAGGATGAGGTGGCTTTGGAAATTGTCACAGAATGACCCAGGGTAAGGAGAGGGCCTCAGAGGAGATGACATCTCGGCACACTGGACTCTCCAGTCATGATGAAGATTTGCACTGTGCTCAGTCCACCAACAGGTATTAGTGACAGAGGGACCAAGACGAGGTTCAGCAGCAGCACTCCACGGAGCGCGAGCACGCTGCAGACAGCCGTTACACAGTCAAGTGCCCACTGGGCCTTAATACACCCATGGAGAAAAAAAAAATCCAAGGCTTTATTTCTGAGCTAAAAGGCTTGTGCACCTCAACTGGGACAGCAATCCCCAAAACCTCCCCAGGGGCACCCATGCAGCCATGAGACTCAGGCAGCGGGCTGTCTAGGTTGAGAATAAGGTAGTCCCAGTTCCATTCTCTGAAGGTGTTTCCTAAAGGAGGTGCCTCCAAGAGGGGAGCACAGGTTAGGGTGGAGAGTCAATAATGAAAACAGGCCTCTTGTGTCCCTAAAGGAAAACCTCTCACCTAAAGGTAAGTGGGGCATGCAAACCTTTGGCATGCAACGTTCCTTATGGGAATGGCACCATGATATGAAGTAACAGAGAATCAGGGCTCTGTGACCAGATGACCATGGTGGGGGGAGGGGTACGGGGGTGGGGGGAAGAGAGGGGACAGCAACAGGGATGATGATAACGATGACGATGATGACGATGATGATGATGATGATAGGAGGGAAGGAAGGAAGAGGTGTTAGACAAGCAATGTATATCAGAAGCCAGAGAAGGCAAAATGTATAAAAGGAAAAGAAACAGGAAGCTATCACCTCTCACTCAAAGAGACATAGAAAAGCAAAGGAACAAGTGGCTCCTTGGGAAGAGCAGGAATCACGGGGCTTGAGCTGGCCTGTGGGGCGCTGGCGATCAACCTCCTCAGGACACAGCGCCCTGGACAGCTGCGGTCTCCATTTCAAGTCCAGGGCTCTGTCACCCCTCTTCAGCATGTGCAAGAGCCATGAGCAGCGATTCCTGGGGCCTGACAAGGGAGGTTCATAAAGAACAACAGACAGAGTTGTTGCACGCACAGAGGTGCATGCCCTACCACACTGTCTTCCACAGGCTCCTGTGTTTGAACACTTGGTCCCCAGGTGGTGGCGCTGTGTTAGGAAGGTTGTAAACATCTCGAAGGGGGAAACTTAGGGAAGATATAGGTCACTGCAGAGATGCCTCAGGTACAGTAGCCCAGTCCCATTCCCTGTTCTCTCTCTGCTTCCTGACTGACCCTGCCCTGCCATGAAGTCCAACGGTGCCCCTTGACCATAAACCAGAATAAGCCTTTAATGCTTTAAGTTGCTTCCTGTCAGGTCTTTTGTAACAAGGAAAGTCACAAATATAGCATCTATGATCAAGAACCTACCACAGGCAGCCCCTTGGCTGTCTGGCCACATACACATCTATTAAAGATCTATCTATCTATCTCTCTCTCTCTCTCTCTCTCTCTCTCTCTCTCTCTCTGTCTCTCTCTCTCTCTCTCTCTCTCTCTCTCTCTCTCTCTCTCTCACACACACACACACACACACACACACACTACTCAGACATTAATGTAAGTTAAAGGCTTTGAAGCCAGAGAATAAAGCTTGGGATCCCATCTTGATTGGTCCACAACCTTGGCAGAGTCATTTTAAGTTTATATAACTGTTCCCGCATCCGTAGAACAAGGACACCATCCCCATTAAGAACCTGGAGAGGACTGAACAAACAGTGCGTCGCAGGTTTAGCACAATGCCTGGCACCCAGCAAGCATCTGGTAGGTGTTGTTTGCAGAGGTTTGCTATACACACTTCTCTAAAACCTCCAGCTAACATTACCAGCTCAACCCCTCGCAAGAGGAAACAGCCCTGAGTCATTCCTGCGTTCCCTACCCACAGCTTCAGACTCAAGATCCCCGGGGTAACCGTCATCCCTCCACCTCAACATCCCCCACCTACAGGCTAACTGGTAAATTTACCTGCCACCAACACAGCCCTACCAAATGAGAGAAGCAGAGGAAGGAAAATTTCTAGAGGGGGTGATCCACAAAGCATGAGGAGGAGAGTTCCAGCCTCAGTGTTTTCTTCTTCCCCGGTCTGTGGACAATCCCGCATCCTGGGTCCACGGAGTAGAGGGGAAGGATGGGAGGTGATGTGGAAGCTCCCAGCCTGAGGCTGCGGACTAGCCATTGCTGGGCCTGCATGGTGACCCTGTGGAAGATGGCCACGTGCTCAGGGACCCCCGCCTAGTGCCGCCCGCCACTTGGGTAAAATTGGAGGAGCCCAGAGTACCACCGAGTCACTCCCTGCATATTGTTAGCCCCCCACCCCACAGATCCTTTAATGCCTCTTCATATTCCTAGTCCTGTTCCTATAAGAGAGTTAAGAAGCTTCTAGAAAGCCCCTGCACTTACCAACCAGCTCTGTTCTTTCTCCCACTCAACAGTCAGCAGCAAAGACCACTCCCTCCCACACGCCAGCCACTCCCCTTGCACACGGAGCTCCTGCGCTGCTTCTTGTCAGCGTTGGCTCATCCTCTCACTCCCTGCTGCCTACCCAGCGTGAGCCTGCACCGCACCACCAGGCTCTTTTCTCAGCCCGGGCCTGCATCACAGACCCTGAGCTCACCACTCCCACCTCCAGTCAGATAGCTCTGAAGGGGGTGGCCGCACACAGCTGCCCTGAATAATGGCCAGACCCAGCTGTTTTCTGAATGATTGATGACGGTGGCTTTGACTTCTCAGCGTGTATCACTGGTTCTAATTCACCACGCGGGCCCTTCATCCCATGGCTTCTCCATGCCCAAGTCCTTCATTACATCCTTCCCTGGGCAGGCCGAGCTCTGGCCCTGACCGTGCGTATGCCTGGGCATGTAGGAAGCCCTCACATGTTTGTTGTATTAACAAATGAATGCATGGATGATGTCTACGTTGGGATACACACACACACACACACACACACACACATCCTCCCTCCTTCGCAACACACAGTGTACACACTTATCACAAGCTTCCTAATTAGATGTCCTTAGAGTTTTCTCTCTGAAGAGTCAATACTTTCAACTATGAGCCTTCTGAAGTGTCCCTGTCGCGGTGGGATTCCCTATGAGCAAGTCTTGTGCTCCAACTTCATTCCCCATCTGGGAAAGCCAGAGAGAAAGGACTGAGCTGAGCTGCCTCTGTCTCCTCCTGTCCCCTCACCCCCACCACCTCTCTGTTCTATTGTCTGAGGACAGACAGGTCACTGATAGGGATGCTTCTGTGGACTGGAGCAAATGCTTCACTCTCTCCTCTGCCTCCCCCCAACCCCCCCCCCCCGCCATGCTTAGCTATGGTGGTGGAGATGAAGACAGCTGTCCTTTGTGTCCAAAGAACTTCTCCTCGAAATGGCAAGCCAGGTTCTGTTGCAGTCCCACAGCTGACCCTGGCCTGGCTCTGTTCTGCAGTTATCCATGAAAGGTTAAAGCGCTCAAGGGAGCCTGGAGGGAAGAGAGGGGACTTTATGTCATGAGAAGCCATAGGTAGACAGCTAGGAGGTACCGGAATGGTAAACGTGATAGACAGGAGCCAAGGAGACCAGCCCTACAACCACCACTGCAAATCAGCTCGCAGTGAGGCACCTTGCTACGCTATTTTACTTTTATTAGGTGACCTATAATTGTATGAGCTGTGTGTCACCACAAAACTGGGCCCAACAGTGGACTCTGAGCACTAAATGACAGAGAAGGAACAACTACAAACCCCATCTCCACCCAAAATGGTCGTTCCTCCCAGAGGGATCTTTGCCATGTGTCCCCTGCCCCATCAGAGTAATGGCGGAATCCAAGCTTGACCCTTCCTGGCAAGAGAATTCCTGAGAAAGGCAGAAAGGAGGCCTTTGTTGCTTTCAAGATCATGAAACCAGCTGCCCCACAGCAGAACCTGGGCTTTAAGGACAACAGCCCTTGGGAGGAACATTTATTGAGCACCAACCACACGTGCTTGCTAAGCCTTCTGTGTATGCGATCTCCTTTAACACCCTGTACTGCAGGGAGGGAGTGGGATGGTTTTAGTCACTGACTTGGCACAACCTAGAATCACCTGGAAAGAGAGTCTCAATGAGGTGCTGTCTAGACTGGGTTCTCTGGAGATTGTCTTGATTGAGGTGGGAAGACCCACCCACTGTGGGTGGCCCCATTCCCTAGGCCTGGGCCCTGGACTGCATTAAAGTAGAAAAAGTGAGGTGAGCAAAACCACGCATGCATTCCTTGTCCTGTCCCTGATTATGGACACAGTGTAGCCAGCTCTCTCCAGCTTCTGCCTCTGTGATTGCCTGTAGCGTGGACCTGTGGGCTGAAGTAAACCACTCCTTCACTGAGTGGTTTTTTTGTTAAGGGTAGTTTAGCACAGCCACTGACATGAAATCAGAATAGGAAGGGGCAGTAATTAGCCCCTTTATGTAGGTCCTGAGAGCGCTCTGAAGAGCAGTGCCTAGTCATGAATAGAACTGAGATTTGTTCCAGCTCCTAAGCAATCCCACTTTCAAACCACGGATGAGAGTCATTTCAGTCTGTTTGCACCCGAGACCAACACATCTCTGCACTCCGAGGGAGGGGAGGCAGCCTCTGCCTTCTGTCTGAAGGCTGCCCCTAACCTGTATCTAATCCATTAAGCAACCAGACTCATTTTGTTAATGCTTCAATCTTGATATTACAATACTTGTGTCACTTAAGCCCCAGCCCAGATCCTGTGTCAACCCAACCCATTCTCCACCCCCGGCCCCACTACAGGCCATGCAATGCTCACCTGCTGATTGAAATAATGCAATTAAGGGATATAGAAAATCCATTCTGCATAGTGCCATCTGCATGCACGTCTGACAGCTAATTTGATTGGTGCTCTGTAATCAATAAAGCACTCATGTAGTAGCCAGGAAATTCACCTCATTTTTTTTCCTACACCACTTATAAGCAAAACCAACCAAACCAAAAAAAAAAAAAAAAAAAAAAAAAAACACTCCTTGCTCTGCTCCTACCAGCACCTAGAGCCAGGAGAGGAGGCTCTAGGAAAATGAGTGCATGAAACACACAGGGTGGATGGGTAGATGGATGGATGGATGGAATTCTTCTGAGCTAGGCAATGATAGTCCTACTGCCTAGCCTAGAAAGTAAGGTGGCACTAAGCAGTCTCCATCATGAGATGGTGTCTGCATCCAGATTCTTCTATTAGATCGGAGGATTTGGAAACCAGCTTCTGGGTGAATGGATAGACACAATCGTGGGCAGATAAATGAATGGACAGATTATTACGTGTTCTACAAGAATATGAACTGGCAAGAAAGTTAAAGGAGGAAAAAAAGAAAAACTGATGGTTAATCTCATTTGTTAACTAGATGAGACCTAACATCACCTGAGAGATGGGGCTCTGGGCATGCCGGTGACAAATTAAGTCAGTTGCAGTAAGAAGACACGCCCACTGTGGGCAGCACCATTCTCCAGGCAGAGATCTTGAATTGTAGAAAATAGAAAAAGCCGTCTGAACACTAGCAAGCGTCCATTGCTCTGTTTCCCGGCTGTGGGTGTGATGTGACCAGATGCTTCAAACTCCTACCACCTTTGACCTCCTCCTGGGACTGTAAGCCCAGTTAAACCTTTTCTCCCCGAGTCGCTTTCGTGAAATATTTTGTTGCAACAATGAGAAAAGTAAGGCAGGTAGTGGGGCAAAGTCTGGAGTCAGTGGAAGAGGACCCTTTAGAACAGCTGTGTAGAAAAGCCCGTGTGGGTGACACAGTCCTGGTTGACAATAGCCATGAATCTTAGGCGTGACTCCTTGAAAGCAAAGCCAAAGACAGGGATTAGGTTTTTGTGTGTTGCTGGTTAAGCAAACATTCTGTGGAGAAAGGATATAGGAGGTGGGGGAATCAGATGCAGTTAGAGCTCGAATCGGGGTCCTTCATTCGTCTGCAGCATCCTCTGAAGCACAGGCTGCCCCACAGTTGACTTCATCTTGAGTCGCTAGACCTGGACCGCCCCCCCTCACTGGGGTAGGAAAGTGGCAACACTCCCCAGGGCAAAGTAGGTCCCATCTGTCAGAAGGCAAAGCACAGAGAACTGCAGCAGCCGCTGAACCATGGGATAGGAACGCTGGCAGGAGGCAGGAGGGCGTCAACAGAGCTAGCCGCAGCCTCCCCCTCACCACAGATGAACAGCAGTGCTCTCTGACCTCTGGGCCATCCACATAGCACAAAAAGTGCTTAATCTAAATACTGACACATTCAGACACAAGCAGTCTGCCTGACAGTTGGCCCACTTGACACAGAGAGGCAAGCAGGGCTTACAGTGGGGGTGGGGCTGGGGTGGGGGGGGGGAGAGCAGGATGCTAAGCAGTTAAACATCAGAGATAGACACACCCAACTACCGTCAGAAGTGTCTCCTCATGATCCCCAAGTCCCAGTTTCCCAGCAGCACCAGGGACACCCGCTGAGCATAGGCATTCCCTACTTCAAGGCAGATATATAGAAAGAAAAATCTACATTCCCCCCAACTACAGAGGGAACGCTATATAAGGTAACAAAAGCTATTTTCAAGGCCAGTGACAGAGACATAGATAGGGGAGAGGAAACCTCAGAGGCTCGGACAGTGGGCCCAGTCAGCAGCAATACAAGGTTGGTGCCCAGACATAAAGCACCCAACATGTTGAACAGTAGATTCCCGGCCCCCAGAGAGACCCGTAGAAGGGCCCTTTCATTGCCAAACCAGATAAATGTGAGGGGGTGTCTGTGAGCGGCTCGGCAGGGCAAGGTGCTTGTTGCCAAGCCAGAAGAGTTCAATCGTTAGAATCCACGTAGTAAAAGGAGAGACCCAACTCCCAAAAGTTGTCCTCTGACCTCCACAGGCGTGACACGGCACACACGTGTATACACACATACTGTAAAGTAAAAAAATAAACAAATGCACAGAACAAATAAGGAAAAGAAGCTCCTGAAAACTAGGCTGTTTCCTCCTCTAGGGAGCTCGGGCATAGAGCAGGGTCTCTCTCTTCCCTCCAACCATGGAGAGCAGAGGCCACGGAGGTTCTTCGGTCCCGAGGGAACGGTGCACAGCAAGGCTATGTGTGCAGACAGGGCACTGCCTAAATGACAGGAGTCACTCCGCTGAGCTCAAAGGCCGAGGGCTGAGCAGTGACACATCTCAAGTGGACTGAGCACCATCCTGCCCAATCCAAAGTCATCCTGGGCTTCGTTTGTGGCCTTCGGATTTGCAAGGGAAATATTTGAATATTCCTTTCGCTTAGGGGCAAAACGAGAGCCTATTAAAAGAATCATCCATTAAAAGAGGCAGCACATCAGAGGTAGAAAAAGCCCAGACTTGAGAGGTCCCGCTCCGGATGGGAAAGATCCTAGACATGAGGCAGGCAGTCGGTGCACTGACCCCTGATAAGGTGTTGAGGATGAAAAAGACAAGGACCATGATCCGGGGGCAGGTTAGTGATAGAACCCAGGAATTTGGATAGCACCTTTCTAGAAAATCAGAGTGTCTAGAGAAGGTACCTGCCGTTTGCTGGTAGAAAATCAGTGCTCTGCACCACGTAGAACACTGTGTTTCTGGCGTGGGGCCTTTAAAAGCAAAGACATGAGAGCCCAAGTCCGGTATGGGTTCATGTATGAACTGACTCTACAGCTCACGCCTTCTGTAACTTTGGGGAAAGGTCCTTTTTTCTCTGTACTTCTGTTTCCCTAACTGACTGTATAAAAAAAAAAAAAAAGATGGATGAGCAGTTCACATCCGTAACCTCAATATTCAGGAGACAGAGGCTTGAGGAATGAGGGTTCAAGGCTAGCCTGGGCTACTACCAGAATAAGACTCTGCAGACAATGTGGAAAATACAGTTCACATGAAATGACTAACATATTGGCACCTTTGAAATCAAACCACAGATTCAGAAGTTGCTGATACTTACAAGCCTGAGTAAGTTACTGTTACAGTTATCTGTAATCAGATATTAGCGAGATAAAGGATGGTAAACTCCAGTGATGTGAAATTCTACCAGCCCTTTGTTGTTTGTTCTCCTGGATGACTTTTCTCACAAAGAGCTTCCGGTTCCTGTTTGGTTCCAAAAAGCAAACTCCTGCACCTGGGAGACCTAAGTGGCTTTCTGCCCACCTGTGATTGGATCAGTGGCGATCACGTGATCTGTGTCTACCACCTAGGTCAGGGATACAAGGCGGGTCTGGAAGGAATAGGACCAAAACCGCGTCCTCAGTGGTATTCTTCAGTCGCCACCTAAACTCACATCTGGATTTTTTAACTAACTCAGGTAAGGCCGTTCGTGGTTTCAGCCCCCTTTATTTTGAGGGTGAGACAGAGGGGATCACTTGCAAGCTCTCACTTACCTAAGTTCCACCATCAGCCCTCTGTGAAGTCAGACCTTTCCTAAGCACATTTGAAACCAATGTCACCTTAAAAACAAGCCACGGGGGGTCCCTTGGCTCCTCCAAGAACTAGCCAAGCACAATTCTGTGGCTTCAAGCCGTCCTGTCAGGGCTGAGCCCGACTCCCACTGTGTGATGAGTGTCTCCTATAATCGGGGCTTTGATCTTTAGAAGCCCTTGGTCCCCGCTGTGCTGCAAGGTGCTAGAGACACCAGGCTGTCACCAGGCTGCGCGACATCCCTTTGTAAGTCCTGCTCTGGCACTGAGCTGTGTGGGCGATGACACCATCAAGCAGAGGCAGCTCTGACTGAGCTCGGCTCTTCCTCTTCCAGGCAGTCAAAATCAAAGCTCCGGCTTTTCACCCCGGTTCCCTTGAAGCACAGTTGTTACACTACCCAGGACAAACGGCTGTATTATCAGCTTTGAGGAACCCCTCTCCATCTGTTTCTCCTTTTCTGTTCCCACTGAAGGCGAGCAGGGGAGGGGCAGGCCTGGCCTGGCCTGAGATGCACCCATCTCGCTCGCTCGTCAATGGGATGGGGGAGCAATTTCCACAGAGCACTTGAAAGATTCCGCTTGGGTTTCCATGGTAATTTTACAGAGCTGACACTCAATAGGTGTTTGGAAGATTGGATTTATTTGAAGGAAAAAGACAGAGTAGGTATTCCTAGACCAGGAAAGTATAGAAAAGTCTACTGAAAATTCTTTGGATCATCAAAAGAAAGAAGGGAAAGTGGAGCAATTCGGCCCACAGTGGGGTCAAGGTTGTTTACCTTGAGGACTGAAGCCTCAGCCCCAGCTCTTCCCTCCTCTGAATCAGAAAAATAAGTTTATGAGTTCCTTAGGCCATAAACAAAAAACAAACAAACAAAACCCTATAATTTTATAGATTTATTTTTATTTCTTACAGTATAAATGCATATTCATCTGGGTCTAGCCTCACCAAATAAAATAAAATAATAAAAAGACACTTTTGCCAGGCATAGTAGAAAAAAAAAAAAAATCCTGCAATCCCAGTATTCCAGAGGCAGAAGCAGGAGGATCCTCACAAGTTCAAGGCCAGTCTGGTCTACATAGTAAGGGCCAGGCTAGCTTGAGCTGCATAGTGAAGACTCTGTCTTCAGAACAATTAGTTAACTAATTAATTATTTAAAAATAAACAAAAGGGCTCTCCCACTGCTGGTCTATAGCATTAGGAGCAGAATGTCTCCCCAGTTGGAAAGGCAAGTTCCTCACTGCCGGCAAAACGCTTCCATTAGAAACACTCACAGGGGCTCTGTGGATTGGGCTTGCGGTCCAACCGGAGGATGCCCTGACTTTGCCTTGATCGGAAAATATTGTAGACCTAGATCAGAGTTTAACAGGCAAAGTATCTGAATAAGAGCAAAGTAAAAAAGCCCCATCCCCCACGAGAGTCGACAGCGCGGAATACCAGTGAATCATAAGGAGATAGCCACCAAATCTCCCGGAGAGGGACGGCAGACTGCGGAGAAATGTAAATACCAGCGTAGTATATGCAGATTAATGTTCTCTCAGCCAGAGCCGCAAACCAATCCGAGCGCGGCTGCAGGTGGGCCACACCACGAACAAACCAGCTCGTTGGCAGAGATGGCTGCCCTGCCCTTTGACCCCCTCAGGCTCAACAAATCCATCCGTAAAAGCGCCATTCAAGGGGGGGGGGGGCCAAAGCCGCGTGGCAGATTCCTCGGGAAGCAACTCCCATTCCACACGCTAAAACCGCCACTCAGCTTGGTTAAAACTACAGACTGTCATTTTGTCAATAGGTGCAGCCCATCTCGGAGGTCAGATCAATTCCAGAACAAAGTTTTGAGTGACAGCCTCACCCCTGGAGGGGTTCCAGAGACTCGCGCGTTTTGCACTCCCCTCACGTTAATGGCAAACAAGTTTCCCCCGTGATGGATGTACCCACAATTAATATCGAAGGGACAGTTAATGATTTCAAACACTGCTACATGGGCCTCATATTTCAGATTTAAAACTCTCCTTTCAAAGAAGGATTCATTTTCAAAGCCTGGGAATGAATGCTAATATGCTAAGCAAAAACAAGTTTTTTAACACCTTGTAAAATAAAACCAGGAAAATTCTTCCGACGACCTCCGCTTAGCCTCCGCTCAGCCGAGACAAGCCCATTATCCTTGAGGCACTCGCAGTGGGGCTCTGCACTAGGAGCCTGTCCTGTCACTCTGTTTCAGGGGATTTGACATCTACAAATCACAGATCCGAAAGGGAAAGTGCTTGATTTGCACGTCGTTCCAGAGAACACCAGCAGCAAGCACCCTTAAGCACGGACGGCTGTGATTAGCGCTCTCTTTTTGAGTGTAGACATTCTAAATGAAAGTTCATGGAGCGGTGAGGGGCTGTCCTCTCAGAGAGACATCGGCTGTTTGAACATTACTTCTAAAGGGAATTTTTTTTTTTTAATTCACAAGGCAAAGGAAAAAATTGCATTTAATACTGAAAGAATAAAAATTCCGTTTCGAGGCTGGAGAGACAGCTCGTGGTTAAGAGTGCTTGCTGCTATTGCAGAAGACTGAAGATCAGTTCCTGGCGCTCACAACCACCTGCACCTCCAGACCCAGGAGACCCAGTGACCTCTGTGTGCATACACAAAGAAATACACATATTTTTTTTAAAATTATAAAAAAAATTTTTTTGAAGTCCATTTGGCTCCTGAATATGGGAATATTGCCTTTCACATATGACCTTACCCTTGTTATGTTTCTTGGGGGACACAGAACACACACGTCTATTCAGGAACCCACGGTAGACCAAAGTAACCACTATACCAATGTCCGACTGGTGAGCAACCGAGTTTTTAATGGGGTCACTATCAGGAGTGGGAATGACGGGTCACTTCCAAAAGCAGGGATAACTCAAAACCAGCTGCATTGTGGGAAAGCCCACTATTGACAGAGAGAAAAACCCTAGTTCCCCCGTCTAAAAGAATAGGAACCAAAACCAACAGGAAGCTGGTATTGCTAAAGACATTAACAGTGTCCAAAGGCTATTCCATTTCCATAAAGAAGTTAAAAAGAAACACATAGACATTTAGGCGATAAAATAGCAAAGCCAGCTATTGAAAATAACAGCGGATCACTGCCCACTGCTAAACTGCTTAATCCAACCCTTAGAAACAAAACAAGGGAGAGATGTCCCCACCCCTTCCTGAGAGGATAAAGGAAATGCTGTATTAACACTTCCTATCCACTAGGGGCACTGTGACAATGCACTAAGCTCTGATCTTAGAGCTGTGACACCTCCTTTGTTGATGTTGCTCTACTAAAGGATCTTCCCATACAGTTACCTTTAGAAACTGGGTCCTGCTTCCCCTGTCCCTGCCCCCAAGGAATGGGGGGGGGGCATGGAGGACAACACCCACCACCTTCACACACTGCAGCCAACCAATGCACTAAGTTTACCACCTAAATAATCCTATCGCAAAATAAATCCCTTTCCAACTCTCTCAATAGTGTTGGCAGGCCAAGGGAGCTAAAGGACCGCCACCAGAGAGCCCCAACCCAAGGCTCTGTCCGGTCTGTGGCACCTGATGATTTAGAGATTCTTTATTGAAACACCAGCCAATCCTGATCGCAAATCCGGTAACACAAAACAGCGACTGCTAATAGCAACCAGAGATTCTCCGAGATTTGTGCTGACAATAAATTGCCCCGCCTGCCAAACCCAGCCCGATGCATGAATCCAGCACAAGGCTCTCAAGACCTATTACCACCAATTAAAGAAGCAGCTGAAGAGAGTGTGTAAATTGAGATGGATTGTGTAATCAGCTCTAATAAGAGCGGATGCTCAGAGAATGGATCTGGGTTGGTTTCCTTTTCATTTCTGTTAGCACAGAGAAATGGACTTCCTGGCTATCTCTGTCACCTCCCTAGCCTCAAATCACCTCTGGGCCCTAGGTGTCCAGGAGAGGGACTCCTGGGCCTGCTTCTTAGACATATGGGCTTAGCGACTGGTGGAGAGGTGAGCTTTGAGGTGGCTGATCAACTCAAGTACTCAGTTCTGCATTCGCAAGCCCTGCTTTCAGCCAGCTCCTTCCCACTCCTGTGAGAGGTGTGGGAAGAATTCAGGTTTAGATGGCAAGAGGAAGCTTCCAGTTGCTAAATAAGGGATTTGCTGTGCATACTGGAGGGAGGTGGGTAGAGGATAGTAGAGAGGCCTTGTGCTTCGGAATAGGAGCAGCCCAGCAGGGGTCAGTCCCCAGAGCTGTGACACAGAGGCAAATTCAATGACACGGCACAGCCAGGCTATCTAAAGCTGGGGCAGAAACCCCAGCCCCGCCCTTCCGCAGCCTCTGACACCCTCCTTAGACCAGCGACAAGGATGAGGTATCAAAAGCCCAGGACTATCGCTGTGTCCATCTGAGCCTTAGAAGTATCTTGGGGAGGTTCAGGGCCCAAATGCAACTTAAGCCTGGTGCTATCAGAGCTCAGAGGACCCTGTGGGAAATCTCATGACAAAATGTATTTAATCTATTTTCTTCTTAAGTATGTTCTGCAGAAGGAAACAGTGCTCTAAATCCCCTACTTCCCGGAGGTTCCCAACTCATATCCGTAGGAGTTTACTCCTCCACAGCATTGCTGACTACTGATTACTGAGAGGGTTGTTGTTGTTGTTGTTGTTGTTGTTGTTGTTGTATAGGGAGTTGGAAGCGAAAGGTAATAAAATCATATTTTGATCCCGGCCACATGGAAAGGAATGTACAGACCCCAGTGGGACCCCAGAGAAATCATCATTTTGGTAGGCATCTGACCTACTAATTACCTACAAAATCCAGGGCAGTGCTCACTGCACCAATTAATCCTGCAGTAGGGAATTAAAGCCATGGGTGGAGGGAGGATCCTGGCATGCTACCTGAATCCATTTCCTCCCACTACACAAGCAAGAGCCTCTCCTGGCTCCAGCCTCAACACTCCTCCTCCCATCAGAGTCCGGAGCTTCATGTGCAGATGTAGAAGGTTCCAGTCAAGGCTGGCTCAGGCAGGAGCAGCGCTGTGGATGAGGGCAGATGTGCCTCTCTGGATCCCAGGCTGAGGCCGTGGCTCGAGATAAGGAAGAAGCTAATAGGGTCAACAGAGACCTAAAAATGGGAACAAGAACTTCACTTCCAGAACATTCTAAGGAGCTGTGCTGCTCCAAGCTCTTATCCCAGCATTCAGCCTTCGGGATTCTTCTGCTAAGACACCTCTAAGCATTGAACCAGTGCCCAGCTCACACACAACAGTGTCCATAGCTGTTAGCCCTTGCCTCCATGACCCCGCTACACTCAGCCCCGCACTTACCTTGCAGCACTTAAGACGTTATCTAAGACACAGTTAGACTGCCTCAGCCCTTTCTTCAGTTGCTGTGCTCGTAGCTAGGACAAAATACCAGACAAAAGTCACTTAAGAAAAGAGGGCTTGTTTTGGCTTGTGGTCAGAGGGGATAGCCCACGGAGACCCAGCAGTCGCAGCAGCAGGTGCTAAGACAGCGGGTCGTGCTGCATCTAGGGTCAGGAAGCAGAGAGAGACACGGACACCCGCACTCAGCTCCCTTTCTCGTTTTTTTATTGGGCCCTGGGGACCTTAGTCCACAAAATGGCGCCACCCACCTTTAGGATGGGCCTTCTCTCTTCAATTCACCTGATCTAGAAACTCCCTCTGAGACATGCCTAGACGCTTGTTCCTCCGTGACTCTATTGACAATATTAACCATCGCGGCCTCTTTCCTGCCAAGGAAAAACCAAGTGACTCCTCCCCCTTTGGGCCCTGCTACACTTTCAGTACAGAAAACATTGAGTTGTCTTTAGCTTTTCAGGTCTCTCAGCTATCAATGCCACCTCCACATGAACTCCTATCTGGTGGGCCTAGCCGCTCACCATCCCTGCCACTCCTGACTCTCCTTTCCTGAGAACTTCTCCCTGTCAATGATGTTTGTCCAAGTAGTCCTTACCGGAAGCTCTCAGACCCCAGGGTGGCCCCAGGAAGTTGGGCACGGCCCTCATTTCCTCCTCACTAACACTCCTGCAGGCTCTTCGGGCTACGAACAAGATGCTGTGGAAGAACTCCGTCTCCCAGAAGGCAGTGCCCATCCATCACGGTGGGAGCCTCGGCACATTGCAGGAGCATTTGTCATTCTCATGGCCTCGTTATCAACATCCCATCCTGTAAGGACGTTCCCCCAGGAGTAAGAAGCGTCTCTTATCATTATCTGAGGAAATTGTAAAATACCAGCATTCAGTGGAACAGTTGTCAACTCTGGCTCTGGAGTACCCTATCGAGTGGGAATTAAGGGCTGGCTTCATCTAGCCATATTGAGCAGCCGAGATTACCACAGCCAGTCATCAGAGAGACAGATGCTCCCTCGTTCACTGGGGCAGCTACGGCAAGAAGCAGAAACTCCGGGCAGATGGAAGGGGAGGGAGCAAGGGTAATCATAAACAAACTGGAATTATTGACTCTCTGAGAGATGTCGGACAAAATAGACCATACCCAGGATAAATAGTCCTTTTGCAAAATGCTTTCAGGGGACGTGACAGCCATTTCTCCTTCCTCCGCCCAGCGCTATCTTTGAGATGTCCACCAACCACCTGTTTCCACTGAAAACCATTTAGGGTGGAGTGTGGGCTCGGGGAATCTTCACCATACAGAGTGTGGTGGGGCCGCTTGCTAATGGACTCAAACAAAAGAAGGGTCACGGGCAGGCCAGGGACAAGCAGACTTTCTCCCCCGGCTCTGCTGCTAATGGAGGCTAGAGTCTCCAGGGGTGGCCAAGGGCTGCCAAGCTCTGGAGGTCACTGTGCAAGTCGTATCCTCTCAGGCACACTCCTGAGATGGCTGTCACCTGAGATGCTAGGCCAGCAAAGGGTTTCGAAGGAAAATAAAGCACAGACTGGCAAAGAGGACCCTGCCTTATTTCGATAACAGCTGTCAAAAGAAACCAAAGAGTTATCTCTCTAGCTCCAAAGACCACACCCAGCCCATCAGCTCAGCGCCTCTGAGGACCTAGCCAGACTGTGGGCACCAGCAAGAAGCTGGCACTGTGGCTTTCTCATGCCCACTGCCCAAGACTCCTCCACTCATAATACATTTTCTTCTCTAGAGCAAGTGGGAGGTAAGTGTGGAGGAGAATTGGGGAGCTTCCTCCAATGTCTACGTGACAGTGATGATCTGTCACTGCAGAGGAGCTTGAGGGGATGGTGGGGGGTCTGAGAATCTACACTAACTCCACAGATGTCCCCAGAAAGGAACATGGAGAAAAGTCATGGCAGCCTGTGGCCCAGTAACAGTTTCTGTCCTGACTAGGCCATGTGTGCGTTGATGGTGTCCTGGTCTAAGGCCAAGCTCCCTGACTTTGTGAAGAGGTGGGTGCCCCTCCACTGAAGAGGGAAAGAGATGGGAACTCTGTCCAGCTCTCTTCCAGAATTATACTTGAACTAGGATTTTGTCATGAAGGAAAACTGACTGCACCATGCTGAGCCAGTGTCCTACACAGAACCAAGAAAAAAAAATATATGTGTGTTTTAACAGGACATAGAAGAGGCCTCACTGGTGGTCATTTCAGGACCAGAAATGTCTACACCAAAACCACAGCTCTGACCTCAAAGGGAGCAAGAGATATCTTATTCTGGAACACAGATTTAGATTTACCCTGAACACTCTGTTCTAACATGGTAACAGCTTCATGAGGTTTCTATAGTAACAAGCAAAAAAAAATCACAAATCAAGATACCTTTTAAATAAAATCATGGCAACAGGGCTGGAGAGATGGCTCAGTGGTTAGGAGTAGAGAGTACCCTTGCAGAGGTCCAAATTTCAGTTGCCAGAGCCCATCCCCGGTGACTCATCTGCTTGGATAGGGTCACTACTGCATGTAACTCTGGCTCCGGAGGTGCCTGGTGCTTTCTCCTGGCCTCTATGAGTGGTGAATGTGTGTGTGTGTGTGTGTGTGTGTGTGTGTGTCTGTGTGTGTGTCTGTGTGTGTGTCTGTGTGTGTGTCTGTATGTGCCTGTGTGTGTCTGTGTGTGTATCTGTGTGTATGTATGTGTGTGTATATGTGTGTATACACTTGCATAATTTTAAAATAAAATCTTTAAATACATCTCTATTAGTGGAGACATTAAACAGTGAGTCACCGCAAAGCAGGGAAATCTCTGTTGGGGGCCTCAGACTCTATCTGATGACACTCTTAGCTTTTGGGTCTGTGCTCGTCTGTTTGTAGATTTCAAGGGTGGTCACAAATATGTTAAGTCAAATACGGAGGTAGACAATAAATGGGTATTTATAGGCCTAACGATAGTTTGGCTCTGGACTTGTTACTTTCCGAGTCTCCACGATCATTGAGCTTCTAATCAATCAGACTGCCTTTGGGGACATTAAATGCAGGCGCGACTTCTCTGGAAACTTGTGTGGGAATCAGATGATGTCCTGGGTGAATGTGTATTGTTGACATGAGCACAGCCATGTCAAGAATTCCAATGCCTCAGACCCATGGAAAGGACAGCAAAACCTTCCCCAGGTGAGGCAGATGGGTGGCACAGCTTCCCCTGGGTCCAAGGACTGGTGTTTGTGAACAGTGACCAGTAAGACGTCCTCCTCCCAGATGACTGAGACTGCTCCCCTGCAGAGACCCCTACTGTGATCAGCTATCTTGTTCAGCTACACACAAGAAGCCTGTCTTGTTACCATCCATGCTGTAAAGAATAAATGCATGGAGTTCCCGGGCTGCTGCTGACAGTGGACTCCATCAGCAAGCACAGCCCACCTGGTCCAGCTTTCCTCATTTCCCCACCCAGTCAGGCTTCCAGGACAGAGCAGTGTGGTTCGAAGCAGATTCCAGGTAATAGAGTTCACAATTCAGAGACTGTGGATGCAGGAGACCTGGACCACAGAGCAAAGGAGCAGCCTTCTCTGCTCAGCATCCTAGCACATGGCCCAAGCTGTCTGGAGAGCCCACTCAGTGCCTTCTTAGACAGAGATGAGACACTGCCCAGATCCACAGGAACTGGGTGGGCCAGTGGCAACTGGCTGATGAGATTGCATTGCTTAGACATTTTTTTCCCAGCTTCTCTTAAATAAACAAAATTAGAATCCTGGAGCCCTCTGTCTCGGGAGACTCACAGTGCTTGGCTTCTGGATCTAACTGGCTGCCCTGTGGGATGGACAGTTTGTACAGGGCCATTAAGTTAAGCCAGGAAGCCATCTCCTTGGTGCCTGGTATGGTGTAACAAGTGGGTCCAACTAACTGTGCCGACAAGGAACTGTTTGATCCTGGACAAACCTGCACTCAGATTCTAGTTGTGTCTTCTTAATTTCTCTACTGTGGTTCCCCATCTCAATAAAAAGGGACATGATAGTTAATCTTCATTATTGACTTGATTGCATTTGAAATCACCACAGAAACACACCCCAGGATGAGACCATGACAGTGTGTTGAGAAAGGTCCAGCTTGGAGGGAAGACCCATGCTGGATGTGGGAGGTGTGATGCCCGCAGGCTGGGGTCTCAAAGGGATACAATGGGCCATCAAGCTGAGCACCTGCGTCCATCTCCCTCTCTTCTTCCTGAATGTTGATACAATGTGACCTCTGCCCCAGGTCACTGATTGCACGCCTCTGCCTCCATAGTGGAGGTACTCTCAAGCTGTGAGCCAAAAGGAGCACTTCCTTTCTTAAACTGCTGTTGCTGGGGATTTTGCTACAGTAACCAGGAAACTAACTAATGCAGGGGTAAGGGAAATGGAGTAACAGAGACCAAATAAGATGTGCTGCCATTGTGTCGTTTGGAGAGCCAGACAGGGAGTCCTGCTCCATGTTGACCCTGAGGGAATCCCAACCTATGGTGCTCTGCCAACAGAGGAGACAATTTGTACAAAGCACTTAGAAGACTCAGAAACAGGTCAGAAGACGACGAGATTTACAATTCAATCAGCCAGCCCTGGACAGCAGAGCCAAGTGGAACCTTGTAATTTTGTAATGAGTCGGTGAGGAAATAAATATGTTATCATATGTTATCCTAGTCATAACGGTTCTGATTAGAAGAAATAATATCCTCAAAGTAGAGCTGATAATAGTTAAAAAATTCACACTGACCAATCTGAGATACATATATAACTCTGGCAAGAATGAGAACAAGACAGAGAGATCAAACTGTCTTGATAAAATTTCAATCTGCAAATATTTGTCCAGGAAAATTGGATTTGACAGAAACAATGGTCACAGAAGAAAGCTAACAATGGCAGAAGTTATAATGGATACAATTTGATTGACATATTAAATCCTCTCTGTGCAATTTACAGCGTGTGGAATTAACTTCTTTGGAATGGTTTCAGTAAAATAAAAAAAAAAAGCGCACTGGAAATAAATTTAGTAGGTGGAATAAGAAACTGATCAAGGACTTTTATCAGACTAATGAGACTCACTTCTTCTAACCTTACCTTCACAGGCACTGAGTTGGAGATGCCAAGGTCTGAGCATCTCTGTGAAGGGTCTTACCCAGGCTGGTGCATGATGCCCAGTGCCCACTAGGGGTCAGTATCCTTGACCTGGTGGACCTCGGACACACACAAACAAGTTCTGTTAAGAGTCTGCTCTTAAAGCTTCTGGACACCACCCATGTTTCTATCATTGCCACCCCCTACCCATTGATCGGTACCATTTACCTTTCATCCATTTTCCCTACCTTTTCCTTACCCTCAGTTAAAATGGAAGACCTGAAGGCCCTGGTCCTTCATATGACACCATCCTTGGCCAGCAGGGTTTCACACAACCTCCTCCTGACTTCCAACCTCCTCATCAAGGCTTTCCAGGCTTCACCTCCCTTCCATGGCTCCCTTCCATGTGAAGCTTCCAAAGCTTCCAGCTCTACCCTCCTAGAAGCCCCCTCCCATTGAGGTCACCCACAACCTCTATGTTGCCAAACCCACAAAAACTCCAATCCTGCCATCTGTGCCCATCCCCTTTGCCTTCTGATTGGATAAGAAACTGAAGGCCAGCTGGGAGAACCAGGCCTGAATGCTGGTGCCTCTCTAGGCGGTATCTACCACATACCTCAGACTCAGCAAGTCTGGATCCAAATTCACAGGATCCTAACCACTCTACTTTAGAAGGTGCCCTGGCTGTCATCATTCTGGTTGAGGTTCCAGTCACCTCCTGCCCAGGTGACTATGCCAGCCTCCTGCTTGATTGGCTGGCCTCACCCCCCAGCTCACCTGTCTCGGTTACCATCTGCCTGGACTTTTAAAATTGGTTAGTATCATTGTCCTCCACATAGGGGCAGAGAGAAAGAGGCCAGGAAGAAGTAGAGTCCTAGTGTCTTGGATAAGTTCCGACTTCCTTATCAAGCATGGCTACTCAGTTGGATCTGGAGGCCAGTGCTTAAGTCGTAGCCCCAGTAGTGCTCCTTGCCTTGTCCAGATCCCAGGCAAGATCTGGTATATTCAGTATAACCTCCAGCCATGGATCTAATGTGCAAAGTATCAGTACTGTAGAATACACAAGCTAGTTAGAAGAGGAGTTACATGTTTGTTTGATTGTGATGTTGGGGATTGAACCTTGTACATAATAGACAAGTGTCCTCAGTAATCTACATCCCCAGGATTCTTTTTAACTATTTACTTCAAAACCAGATTTGACTAAGTTGCCCAGACTGGACTTGAACTCACTCTATAGCCCAGGCCAGCCTTGAACTTAGGATGCCTCTGCTTCAGCCTTGCCAATAGATAAATCACAAACCTTTGCCTCTAGACCAGGCTGCTAATAAGATTTTTTTAAAAGTTAGTTAATTAGTTAGTAGTTAGTTAGTTAGTTAGTTAGTTAGTTAGTTTTGAGATTGGATCTCTCTACATGGTCCTGGCTATTCTGGAATTTGCTATGTAAATCAGGCTGGCCTCAAGCTCACAGAGATCTGCCTGTCTCTGCTTCCCAAGTGCTGGAACTAAAGGCATGCATTGCCACACTTGGATAAGATTCTATTTTTTAACTTTGTGTGTGTGTTTGTATGTGTGTCTGTCTGTCTGTCTGTCTGTCTGTCTGTGAGTGTGCATGTGTGTGTTTGTCTAAGTAGAGTATGTGCAAGTGCATATGAGTGCAGGTGACCGTGGTGGCCAGAAGAGGGCACTGGATTCCCTGAGGCTGGAGTTACAGGTAGTTGTGAGCCACCTGATGTGGACGCTGGGAACCAAACCAGTTCCCTCCAAGAGCAGTGCACATTCTGATCCACCAAACCTGGTAAGGGTTTAAGCTCATACCACTATGTAGGCAGTCATCCAATGGGAACAGGAAAGCTGTCCCTGGCATTCCGGCATTCCTGAGAGACTGCATTTACATAAGGGGAAATGAGAGAGCAGGTAAATCGCCCCCTTGTGACATGACAGAAAAATGCAACACCCCTCACCCCCAAACAGCCATCAAATTGTTCAGTAGCTCATCTTCAAGGTACAGAGTCACTTCCACTTTGCCAACACACGTTTCTGCTGCATTTTTATCAGATTACTGTACACTTTGTGACTTAGACAACATCTCAACAGTCTCAGCGTCCAGATACAGAGTGAGTCTTCTGAAGCACTGGGAAAGTCTCAGCTGAGGATGACCGTCTTCTTGCTTCTTCCAGCTTCTAAAGTCGGGTTACATACCACAGCTCCTGGCTCCACCCTCTAGTTTCAATGCCAACAATGAATCCACCTATCTGTCCATCTCTGGTTCCTCTTCCTCTATCACTACAGACCACCACAATGCTTCTTCCCTCTGAGAAAGGTCCTTGTGATCCCCTCAGCCTCCCCAGGCATTTTGTGACAGCTGACCTCCCCCATCTCAAGACCATGAACTCAACCCCATCTGCAAAGTCCCCTTGCCATGTAAGGTGGCATGATCACAGATTCTGGATGTTGGAGTGGGGGCATCTTCAAGGGTGGGGGTTGGGAGGTGGGAGTGTGGAGGAGGTGGGGGGGACTTATGGTTTCGGAGAGAGAGTCCATAATGGAAGAGAGGAACATTGTTGGCTATTCAGACCAATTCAAGTGAAAACCTTCCCTGCCCCAGGATCCCTTATAAACTTTGCAATCTTTGTATACTTTGTAAACTTTGTAAACCCTCAAGGCACACAAGTGCCCAGGCCCCGATCTGAGGAGCCATTTTCTGTGGCTGTAATGGCCATTTCTAGCCACAAGATGGGAGAGTGGCCAGACCTTGCCCTACAAGAAAAAAAAATCCCCGCAATCCCTGAGCCTGCCTAAAGATCAGGCCACGTAAGCCCTCCAATCCCTCCCAATCCCTTCCGATTCTGGAAAGCTCCACCACCCAAGAAACCAGATACAAACCCTGTGTTCTACCCATTTCTCTCTTGAGCAGAAGTGGCTATCTTCCTGGGTTTTTTTTCCCCTCCCAATAAATCACTTTTGTGAGGTTTGTTGTGCCATGTGAATTTGTGGTATTCCTTGGCTCCCAGCTGCCTGGACACCTTTCTGCACGAGCTTCCGGGCATGGGACCAGGCAACCAATGCAGAAAGCAAAGAGATCACATCTTCAACCATCCACACAGGAAGTGGACAGTGAACCGGAAGTGGGGTGAGGCTACAAACCCTCAGAGTTCACATCCAGTGGTGCCCTTCCTCCAGCAAGGCTCTACCTCTTAGAAGCTCTATCACCCTCCTGCAAATGACACTTCAAACTGGGGCCCAATGTCAAACAGGTGAGCTTATGGGAGACACTTCTCTTGCAAACTGACATGGGTAGGAATGGCTAAAGCTGACCTTCAGCAGCTGCATGGAAAGACTGAGAAAGACAAGCTTGGAAACGCTAACAAGGTTGGTGGTCTGGGCTAGGGAGGCTAGCTGGCTCTGGGCAGCAGCATCAATGACCCAACTTCCTCACAAATCTGCAGGTTGACGTCAAGCTGTAGAAACATCTCATGTATGCAGTAAAAACAATGAAGCCAAGGGTATACACATCCGCAAGGATTCCAAACCTAAGGACCAAATCATCTAAAGGATCTGTTGCTATGACACAAGGCTGGAGACCTGTGAGGCACTGTATATATTGTGTGAACACTCTCCTAAAACACAGTTTGGTTCCTCTGTGTCTTTTCTTTCTCTGAGTAAGTTTTAGTCAGTGTCGCGTATTTGGTTTTATATCTTTGAATAAGAATAAAAACAGTATCAGTAAATATGTGTAACATGCCTACAATAGACAAAGCCTGTACTGTATCCTGCACATATCTGCACAGATATCTGATTTCATCCTGAAAAACCACCCAGTGTGAATGCAATTGTTGTCCTCATTCTTCATGCTTAGCAACTCATAGTTCTAGGGGTCAGATGCAGGTCCTTGTGCTCAGTACTGACTGAGATATCTCCCCAGCCCAAAGACCATATATAGAGATAGATATAATACATATCATATATTATATATAATACATATTATATAATACATATTATACAGCAAATACATATCATATACTACATATTATATTATAGTTATATCATATATTCTATTATATATTATATAATACACACTATATTATATGCTATATAATATATCATGTATCATATATCATATATTATATAATACGTATTATGTTATATTATATTTCATGTATTATATATCATGTATTATGTTATGTATCATATATCAATCATATACGTGTGTTAATGTTTGTATAAGGAAGATGAAATGCCTAAGAGTTTAAACAAATGAGAGCGTTTTTACACACATTCACCAGAGTGTGTAAAAAGATTCACATCCATATTCCTGAACAAAAAGAAACACTACCCCCCACCCCCGCAATAAAAGTAAAGATGCCACTTCAGCCCTAAATGATAATAAATTCAATGCAGATTCATTACAAATTCCAAGGGATATCCACAACATGTGTCTACACATAATTGACATTCTTAGCAAATACAAAGCCCTTCCAGTCATTAAGAAAAGACAGATGCAATATAGTCATCTGTGACTGTACAACAGCTCACCCCAAGTGCAGAAGCTTGAAACACTAAGCATTGCTTCACACAGTTCTGACTCCCCAAACTTTGGGAGGAGCTTAACTAGGGATCTAGCTCAGGTCACCTAGAGACGGATGAGGGAGGAGAGAAAGAGCGTTTGTTAATAACTTCAAAGCTTGACAATAAGGTCTAACAACACGATATATGAAGATACCACACCATGAACAGAGATGACGTTTTCTTTACATTTACAGTATATCTGCTTCCATAGTTCTCAAGGTACCCCAGTGTGCTGCACACACTCCAGTGCTTCAACAGGATAGATTAAGCTTGTGGGTGAGGACGGTACAGCACAGCTCCATTGTACTGGATGCCATGTGAGCGACTGAGCTAGCCATTTCTTTAGTAGATGCTGCTGCATTCTTCTGCAGATAAAATGTTTGTTTCCCATCATGCCTCTCTGGCTTTAAAGGATGGTAGAAGGGGCTGGAGAAGGGACCGGAGAAGGTGCTCAGCGGCTAAAACAATTTCTGCTCTTGCAGAGTACATGGGTTCCCAACGCCCACACAGGTGACTCAAATCTGCCTGTAACACCAGCTCCAGGGGATCAGATGTCCCTCTGGTCTCCACAGACATACACACATTCAGACACATATACACGCCTTTTTTTTTTAAAAGGACAACATAAAACACAATACCGGGTGTGTAGCTATAGAAAGTGCCGGGTGGGCTAAGCCACAGCTGTCCTGAATCTCACAGAAAGAGCAATTACCCAGGAGACTGCACAGGGCTGGTAGGGATAGGCTGCAAAGAACAGCAGCCCCGTGAGAGATGAGTCTGTAGAAGGAAGCAACTGTGCCAGATAAGACCATGGACACCAAGAGGACTTGAAATGGAAGCTGCAGAATCACCACTGTTAAGGGGTTCTAGACCATTCCTGCAGGAGACTGGGCATCCAGACATTGTGGGACCGAGGACTGGAGGGCAGTGGATGAATTCATGTGTTGGAGGAGAATAGGAAAAACAGTTTCTCAAGTGCCCCGAAAGAGGAAAACAGGCTGGACAATCACTGAAGAAGCATCTAGAGGACAGGTTCTCAACCTCTGGGTTAAGAGACACCCCCTTGGTGGGGAGTTGCATTTCAGATATCCTGTACATCAGATTTCACATTGCAATTCATAACAGGTAGCAAAACTAGAGCTATGAAGTGGCAATGAGAATTTTATGGCTGGGGGTCACCACAACTCGAGGAACCGTATAAAAAGGCTGCAGCTTTAGGAAGGAAGAGAACAGGTGCGACACACTTAGTGTTGGTAAGTTGCCATGTGCTGTCTGAGCTCACAGAGAAGCCGTTCTGGAAGTGTGGCAAAACCCCATACCTCAGACCCAAGCATGTTTGTGTCAAGGGTCTTCCAAGGCCCCTTTTCTGAACGGGCTAGCCCCCCCCCCCCAGTTCTGCAACAATAAGGAGAGACAGCAGCAAAGCAGCCCCAGAGAACATTCCTTGAGAGCGGAGAGATCAGCCATCTCTAACAGAGGTCACTACTGTTTGTCCTAAGAGAGAAAAATGTCTGCAGTGGGAGAGCGAAGCTGGACATTCAGCCCGGGAGGTCAGCCGTGGAGAGAAGGCTCAGCTGGGAGCCCCAGCCAGCTTCCCCGGTCAGCTTCTGCTGGGCATCTACAAGCCTCTGATTCAATGATGTCACTTCTCGGCAGTCACCTGTTCTTTTCCTCGAAAGCCTCACCCAAGAGGACATTCTGCCTAGGACTCTCCCTACTGGCAATTCCAAATGACTTCCTGAAAGGGCTTCCCAGCCAGCCTCTGCTAAGTGTTCTGAGTATCTCCTTCGAAGATGTTTTGCCTTCTCTCTACCCACACATTATTTACTATTTACTCTTATACTTGGGCGTGCTGTCTATTTAATAAACTCACTCATTCAGAACTGCGAATAGAGCTATTGTGGGTCCTTTTCTGGACCACACAGAAAAGTGGGGCGTGAGCCACAGGCATCTTTCCTTGGGAGAAGTATTTGCTCACTTGAGGTGAGTTTCACTGTGTACCCTTTCCTTCACAGGAGGGAAGTCCAGGTTTGCAAACCTACAGTTCTGGGAGGTTTTATATGAGCCACTGTAGCGTGTGATTTCTAGTTTAGCCATCTCTACCATGCAAATTAGGGTCACTCTAATAAGGATGTAGCAAAGTCCAGACCTGGTCAAAGGGTCATCACAGGGTACAACAGCTAGCAGTTTGGGATTCCTGCTTATGCTTGTGGGAATTTTCCCCACAATGTGTGAAATGGGTAGAACCTCTATTTTCCAGGAACCTCTCAATCTTTATGGCCTCCCTGCCTGTCCCCACACCATCATGCAGAGACATGGTATCCTGAAACTATGACCCCATTTCTGTCCCTGGGGCTCGGCACCTCCCTTCGGGTTCCCAAACAGTGGGATCTCTAAGGGTGACAGAGGAAATTCTGTGCCTTTTGCCTGTGCGTAAATTCCATTCAATGGGAAGGGTTTGGGCTTTCCAGAAACAAAAGCCAGTAACTCAAGCCAGGACTTACTTTAGCCTGACCATGCTGTCTCACTGAGGCAACAAATCCCTGAGCCTGCTGACTGCTAGACTGGGAAGATGACAGAGAGGGGAAAACCTAGAGAGAGTAAAAAAAAAAAAAAGAAAAGCAAGAAAAAAATGGGTATCTCAATATATGACTTGGCCCAAGGGCAATATTTGTTCAGTCGTGATGGTTTGATATGTTAGCAAGCCAGAGGTAGGTGGTATGTCACCCAGTGACCTTCAGACTCAAGTCACGGCATAAAACAGACCAGCCAGTGGGCCGGGCTCCAGGCAGGGGGTGTGGAGAAGCGACCTTCAGGCTCAGCGTGGAGGAAGCTGGTTCCTTACCATCCCATTAGTGCTAAGCCACAATTGATCACCACAGCAAATCAATGCGAGCGAGGTCCCTTCCAAAGCCCTCTACAAATCGGCTACATCGTGAAATACGAGCTTGTGAAGTTTCTCATTTTGTACAATTCTGGCATTTCTTGCCAGGTGATTAAAATATAATAAGATCAAATAGAAAATACTATTTGCTCAATCACCTGCAAACCTAACACAGTCAATACTGCAATCCCATCCAGGAAGAAGCCATTTCCCAGACTCCATAAAGAAGCCCACATTTAAATTTCATGTTCTCTGCTGTTACTGTGAAAAATTACATGTTTTAAATATAGGACAAATACAGGCCAGGCCAATTCTTGTTATAATAAATTTTATTTCAACATTCTCAGTAAATAAAATCTTCAAGCCCTGGCCAATGAACAGCTGCTTCAAGGCTCATTCAATAATACATAATTCCATTCCAAATAATGATTTGTTCATTTCCTTTGAAGTCTGATTCAAGTCCCTTTCCCCTGAGAAAGCCCAGGTTTCCAACTACCGTTTCCTCCTTCCACGCTTCTTAGAACACAGAACCCCTTCCAGTGTGTGCCCCTTCTCTTCCTGCCTTGAGCAGGCAGCTCTTCAAGGTCAAAGAACTGTACCGTTCACCACTGACAGGCATTCCTGGATACCTAGCCAGTGTTCCTTCCACAGGAAGCGGGCACTCCACAGCTATTTCCTGATCGAAAGAGCCCATAATGATGGCATTTAACCCGTGGCGGATTTTTCCACCTATCCATCTCCCACACTGCTAGAATCCCCATCACACCAGTCATTTCTAGTGAAGACATGATGTTATCCTCGGAGACCTCCACACACACACAGTCATTTTACACACTGTCAGCTTCATCTATTAATTTTCTTACTGTCAGAGACAGTTAAGGGAGCCTTTGTGAAAATGTCTAAGGATTTGTAAAACAGAAGCATATTTGTTTGGCTTCCCCTGGTGCATGGGGCTTAGGAACTGTGCAATCATAAGCATCAGAGTGAGCTCCGTGGCTTTCCCATAATTGACTTGGAGAGGCAAGAATACGATTCAGAAGCAGAGTGCTTTCTTGGGGCCCTGGTACTCTCCAGCCTACAGATCGTTTGAAAACAAAAAGCAAACCTAAATCTTCAAGTCAGAAGCTTCCAGATTGAGGCTACCTTTAACCCTTAACTATAGGTATAAGCTTAGTCTCTAGTCCTAAGGGTCTAACAATGCAAAGAGACCCCTTTCCTGCAGCCCTGTGATTTTTAAAGGACTGTCAGATTAAACAGGTGCCTGGTTAGGATATTAGTCTCTGGACAGGCAGCCTGGGTCTCTAAGCAGAGGAAGAGTGCTTGAGTTCAGGAAACAGGATCTGGCGGGCCCTCCTAGCCACATGCAAGAGCCACGAGCAACAGTTCCTAGAACTTGGTGGAGAAAGGTTCCTCCACAGACCTCCTGTCCTTTGAGTGAGCTGTCCTCCACGGGCTCACGGGTTCTAACACTTGGTCCCCAGATGGTGCTGCTGTTTGGGAAGGTTGTAAACATTTACAAGGTGGGAGGAATCTAATAGAGAAAGAAATAGGTCACTGCAGGGATGCAATGTGACCAACTGACCCTGCCATGCCTTCCATCCCCATGATGGACTGTCATACCTCTTAAACCACAAGCCAAAGAACATCTTTAATTCTCTTAAGTTGCTTTTTGTTAAGTGTTTTGCCATCGCCAAGTGACTAAAATGGTGTCTGTGACCAGGGCCTAGGTAGACCCTTAGCGGCTTTGGTCCCAGGTTGAAGAGAGATTTCTAGAACTAAGACGATCCTCAAAAACTAACTTGTCCTGGCCTTGTGGATTAGAAAGTACTCAATTCAAGAGTTCGGAAAGTCTACTTGAATTAGCTTGAGTACAGGAAACTGCAGTCCCATCTGTTCAGAACTCCTGTCCGTTCCCTGTGGTCTCCTCAGCTGTGCCTACCCACAATGTGCTGTTTCCACGGCAGCTTCCCTCATGATCACAAAATGGCTGCCAATTGCTACCGCTACCAGGATTCCACAATTCTTTTTACCCTCCCAAAGGAGAGAGAATGCTATCTCAGAGCACTGAGCTAAATTCCTGGGCTTTGTTCTCGTCAGACCGCCTCTCCATCTCTCTAGTAAGTGGAGAATAGGTAGGATTCTGTAACTATTTGGTCCAGTCAAGGCCACCATAGTAGGTTAGTAGACCTAGGGGAGTGTGGGCTAAGATCTGTCATTACAATGCCCGTTTCTTCTGTTCCTGAGCAGAAGGGTTCTAGACTCTCAAACCTATAATGGGCTTTCTTAAAACAATTCAGTGATATTAGCGGTGGCACAGAATCTTTTTAATATTTTAAAGCTTAGGCTTTTTGCTGAGTAGTCTCCCAACAACTCTATCCTGACTAATCCTGGCCTCCATCCTGCCGCAGGGACAGCTCTACCCCCCTGCTCTGCTCTGCTCTATCTGTCCACCTCAGAGTCTGTTGGCAAATCTCCCACCTCTCAATTCTTCTCCCAGAGTCCCTTCTCTGCCGGTAAAATCTGTCTTCCATTTCCTGCCTGTCTATTGGCCATCAACTCTTTCTTTAAACCAATCGGGTACAATTCTAGATTGCCTTAGGCAGGTGAGGAAGGAAGACACACCAGTGATGGGCCATAGGTAGAACAAGGCCAGATCCTGCCAGCCTTTAGCTCTCTGCAGAATTAACAGTTTGACATAATTTACAGACTTAACAATTGAAGACACAGCGACACACACCTTCACAGTGTATCCCGACACAAACCCTCGAGTGATTCCTTTTGTGTTTTCCCCAGGAAAAGGTCTCAGAGCCCAGGATCACCATGTAAAGCAGACAGCCTTCCATCTGCAAGAGGCCTACCTCACTCCCAGAAATATGAAGACGTCTTCATTTCCTACCTGGGACTTTAGATCACGAAGTCAGCAGCCACTTTGGGCACTGAGTTCTTTAGCAACTGGTCCACAGCCAGTAACACCCACAGATGTATCTTTGGGAGAAGCCAAAAGGATTCCCATCAGCAATCTAGCCCAGAGAGCTCCATGGCAGCTCAGTTCCGCTCGCCTTCCACTGCCTTGAAATCAAGTGGCTCTAAGGAACTGATCCTTTCTGTCAAAGGTCAAGTGGAGCCCTTCTTCTTCCCTCCTCCCCCTCCATCTTTCTTCTTTCCTCATCTGCTTGCCTGAATCACAGGTCAGGATCCACCCTGGTGCCCCCCGCCCCCATGCCTCTCCATGTCCCTTCCAACCCCAACTGCCCAGGCTTCTCCAGGAGTACTGACGTTCTTACTGCCTCTGTTGGACCAGCTAGCCATAGTGTGTGTCCACGTAGACCGTCCAAACAAGAGGCCTGTCCAGGATATTCCTCCTCTAACTCCCTGTCTTTGGCACTTTATAGATTATAAGAGCCCAGTCTCGACTCCTCAACACCTCTGCTGAGATCCCTAGAAGACAAAAAAACAACAACAACAAACAACAAACAAACAAAACAAGCAGACACTCATCATCTTCCATAAAGGAGAGAGGCTGGAATCCACAGAGGCAGGCAGGCGATCCCAGTACGTCAAGAGCCAGAGCCTGACCCCAAGCCCGAGGACCCTTTCCGGCTTCCATACAGTGCCTTACTCAGAACCACAGCCATATCTGCCAGCACATCTGGGACAGAAGCACCAGGCTTCGATGCACCTATGCTCTGTTCTAAGGACCCAGGACCTCACCTCGAGCAAGCCTGAGGTGCCTGCAGCTTACTCGCTCTGAAGCGCTCTGTGCTAAGGTCCCTGCCAGCCAGCAGCTGAGCCGGTCAGAGCACGATCCTTCCCTGGGCTCTAGGGTATGGCTCAGTCAGACAGCCTTGGAAAATCCAATTTGCCTCTCCCTTGCTTCGGTTATTGCTTTGAGATTTCTTTTGCAGTGATCTGGGTCTTTGATGCACAGTTTCAACCTTTGGCGAATACAGATATTTCCTAGGAAACCAAAGTCGCCCTTTCCTTCCGGACCGTGCTGGACACAGTAGCCCTTCCTTCAGGAAGGTGCTGGCAGTGTAGCCCCTCCATTTGGGAAGGTGCTGAACTGAACAGAAAGGCTCTGGGAGCAGAGCCACCTACATTCCCATCCTGCTAAGGCCACTAAGCTAAGGGCATTGCGTTCATTCTCTTCCCGAATCAGTTCAACACACAAGTACACAGTGAGTGCCTGCGTTGTTGTGGTCCAGCCCTCAGAGCCTCCCACTGGACAACTAAGTGACCAACCACCTCTCCTTTGCAAACATTAGGAAGAGATGAAAGGGTTCCCTCCCCAAAAGAAGGTGCACGGGTGCAGGCCCAAACAAAAACACTGTCTTCTTGGGCGTTAGTAGGTCCCTGGGCCCTGAGGTTCACAAAAGCGGACCCCCAGGCACCAGGTCACCAGAATAGAGACCTCTGAGCAAGGAGAAGGGTGGTGCAGGGTCCGCATCGGTTGCCCGAGCACCCTGAGGGTCCTGTTCAAATCCCGATGTGATCGTTTGATGTGATCTTTCAAATTCCTGAGATGGATCCTGATCACATTCGACCCCAGGCCTCAGATCTTGACTTTCCTGTATTCCAAAGGCAAACTCTTCCATGGTAGTATCTTAATATAAAAATGGAAAGGAAATCTGCATTCTAGCCTGGGAACTCACTGACCCTGGGGAGTTGAGGGTAGAAGATCGCATCAGACTTGCAAATGAGCTTTCCTTCCCTCGGACTAGGGCTAACAATTTTCTCCAGGTGTGCACGGGAGTGCGCATGCGCACTCTCCTGAAAAGTTCTTCCTGAATCAAAACCCTGCAAAGGAAACCACTTAACATGCACCGAGGGAGCTGGCTGCTTTGTGGAAGCTGCCAGTGAATTCTCTTGCAAGGCAGGGGACACTTCGGGATGTGCAAATTATTTCTCCTTTGTCAAAGCAGATTTCTGTAGAATGGGAGAAGACAAGCCAGGGGGGCGGGGAGTGAGCTTATGAGATTCCTAACTGCTGTGTGTCCCCACGCAAGAAGAGTGTTGCATTGATATTATTGTTATTAGCTGGGGTTTTTTGTTTGTTTTTTTTTAAGTCTATTTTTATTGTTTTTAATTCTCTGTGTGTGGAAAGCTGGTGTGTGTGTGTGGGGGGAGGGGTGGCGAATGTGGATTCAGGGGTCTATGGAAGCCAGAGGTGTTAGATGCCACTGGAGCTGGAGTTAAAGGCATTTGTGATCTGCCCCCATGTGATGGGGGCGCCAGCAATAAAACTCTGGGCCTGAACAAGCATAGTGCATGCTCCTAATCACTGAGCCCAGATGTAGCCCGGGACTGACCTCGCCCTTGCAGTATATGCCACTGATGCACTCCACCGCACACAAAGGTTTCCATTTTTAGATAGGGTGACAGACTGTGCAGTTCCAGATAGCCTGGAATTCTCTACAGAGACCAAGCAGGCCTCAAACTTGCAACACTCTTACCCCTGCTCCTGCCCCTGCCCCTTCCCCTCTCCTTGCCCAGCCTGTCCTCTTACCCCTCCCCTCCCTCTCTCCTTGCCCCTCCCCTCTCTTGACCCTCCCCTCCCCTTGCCCCTCCCTCTGCCCCCTGCCTCCTGAGGACTGGGACTACAGGCATGTACTCCTACACCTGGCCAACAGTATTGTTTTTAGTATCTATTGCAAAGACCAAATACGACTGAATCCTTAGACACGAAGGTGACAGGCGCTGACAATATGATTTTTCATGAAGGCCGCCACCTTGGCAGAGAGAGCAGAAAGACTCTGACACTCACAGGTCTTTGGGTTGCCGCAAGTAGAGTGAAGTCAGAGCCTGAGTCGTGTCTCAGTCCGGGAGCCAACCCCAGAGATGAGGAGTCCCAGCTGTCTGGACCTCCATCGAAATTTCCAAATGTGTGGACTCCTAGATGGAAGAATTCACCAGACTCCACGTGCCTCTGCAGGGGGCTCTGTGCGCAGAAGCTTGCTCCTCCCCTCTCCCTCGACACCCCACCGTGAGCTCCCTGAAAAACAAGAACCACAAGAACCACGGGCCCCAGAAAGCCAAGGGGCCAGCCACTTTTCCCAGCATGCACCTGTAGCCCAGGGTGGGCTAGAAAGAGAGAGACCAGAGGCCTCTCTGGATGGATGGAGACAAAATTTCCCTAGGCATCAAGGAAAGCCATCAGAGCTACGTGTCTAACCTGCCGATGCCGTAGGCAGGTGTCAAGAGGGGCTCATCTCTGAGCAGCCCTTGCTCGCTTATTCCCGCCCCCAGCCAACAGCCAACCTGGCTTATCTGCTATGCCAGACAGAGACACCCAGAAACACCCAGATTACCTCTGGATCTCCCCTCAAAGAACAGAGAGCTTTCTCTTATGGAAAAGGCAAGTGAGAATAAAGCTCCAATTTTAAAAGGCTTTAAAATGTGTTTCAAGGCAACGGAATCAACTCCGCTGCCAGGGCACCTTAGCACTCAAGAAAGGCAGCCTCGTTTCTCTGCATTTCACACCAGACATGCAAACCTTCCTGGGTCTGTCCTGTGGCAACTCGCGTTGCTTCTCCAAGTTAAGATATGTATCCCACTCCTGAGACATCAGGTTATCTGGACTTCTGCTTCCTGGCCTTACCTGCAACTTCTGGCTTCAAAGGAGACCCCGTGGGCAACGCTTTCTAAATCTGGAAGAAAACCACATGCGAACATGAGTCTAGGTGCATATCATCGGAAGCCAGGATTTGAAATATCGTTGAACTCTGAAGACAAATGCCTGCCCTTTCTGCTCCCCTAGCCCCAGCTGACCACATGTGAACCTTTTGCAAACTGTCTGCAAGGTCTCCGTAAGCAAGGATTTTCATTCCCATTCTTAAACAGAAAAAAAAAAAAAAAAAAAAAAAAAGATACTGGAAATAATTCTTTAAAAGTTAAGATCTTGATTTTGTTGGCTTTGACCTGGCCTTGAATTTGCTGTATAGCTGTGGGTGACCCTGAATTTGTGATCCTCCTGCCTCTACCTCCTGAGTGCTGGGATTCTTCAAATGCATCACCATACCTGGTTTATGTGATCCTGGGGATCACACCTAGAGCTTCATGAATGCTGGGCAAATGGCTATACCAACTGAGCTCCGTCCCCGGTGCCCGGAAGGAAAGGATTGCCATATGTTTCCAGAGAGCAAGGAGAGCGGTTTGTGGAGATCAGATGAACGTGCTGACAAATGAGTTTTGAAATCGATTTGTAATTTAGCTGAACAAGTGTTAACTGCCGTAGTGGGTTTGATCATTATACTCTTTTTAAACGTCCTTATTCTCAGTCATACATTATTTAATTTACACTTACAATGGACCATTGGTTGCAGTCAGGAAGCATATGAGATACTGATGTTAAAATACAGCAAATTAATGAAGATGGTGAAAAAAAATTATTGTAATTATGCAAAATCTCCCCCAAAAGACTTTCACCACATAGATTAGCCGTGACCATCTGATCCGAGATCACATATGACACATCTATCCAGCAGTCTTCAATGCTTCAAAAATTACAATGTTTAAAAATGAAAACACAGTGACAATTATACCCTATTGGGGTTTTCATTTGTTGGTAATAAAAACAGCCTACACAGGCAGTATGTTATTCATAGCAAAGTGCTTACAAAAACACAGCATGAGGCTCTTTCTCTTATCTTGTCGTTTAAAGCATAAATGCAACACTGTGGAAATAAGTCATTTGTGGTCCCCCACCCCCACCCCCTTAGTACAAAACGCAAGAGTGTAAGACACCAGGTCGCAGAAGCAGCTGCTCTCTGCTTGGTGCTGAACTACTCTGCTAAATTCCAATCTGCATCTTAATATGGATTCAGTCCCCAACAAACATGTCATAATTTATGTGTTGGCAAAGCATGCTTTTTCTTGCATAACTAATTAAAAAGAAATTAAATTAACCAGTGTCTACCAAGCACTTATTGTGGCATCTCATATATAGCAAACAAAAATAAATGTTAGCTACCATTTCTATTATAAAAGTATTATCAGTTGTTAAATGGGGGGAAAATTCAATTTATCCTGGTATGTAATTAGTATTATTAAATACTATTTGTGGAAACATCCTAATAGAAACTTTAACAATACTGATCTCACTTTTAAATTAAAAATGTCTTTTACTACACATAACAAAAACAAAAACAAAAAAAAAAAATGGCCAGATTAAGGAGATGGTTTGGTAAGTAAAGAGCTCACATGCATATGTAAGGACCTGAGTTTGATCCCCAGAACCCATCTTAAAAAAAAAAAAAGCCATGTATAGTGGCATGTCTATAATTCCAGTGCTGGGAAGGCAAAGATAGGCTGAACCAGTCTAGCCAATCAGTGGTTTTCAGGCTCAGGGAGAGATCTTGTCTCCAAAAGGAAAGTAGAGAGAAACCAAGGAAAATATAAGATCTACCCCTGGCCTACAAACACATATGTGCATATATATACACACACACACATACATACATATACATACATATACATATATCTATGTATATATATACATATATCTATGTATATATACACACACATATACATATATATACATATATGTATACATATGTATACGCATACATATGTATATGTATACATATATGTGTGTATATATATATATATATATATATAAGAGGAATGGGAAGGAGAGTGGATGGAGAGAGAGAAAAAGAGAAATATATGTATGTATATATATATATGTTATGTGTATGCATATGTATGTGATATATATGTATATGCATATGTATATGTGTATGTGTGTACATGTGTATATGTGTATGTGTATGTGTACATATAGTGGCTATTCCTAGTTGTCAACTTGACTATATCTGAAATGAACTACAATCCAGAATTGGAAGGCTCACCTGGGATCCTAATCTGGAGGCTGGGAGATTCAAGTTTCTGACCTGGATCTTGGCTTGGAGATCTTGAGGCATAGTGGCTATGAATCCCAGATTAAAACAGGGAGATCTCTAAGTTCAAGGTCATCTAGGACCTTGATCCAGGTGTGGTGGCACAGCTTTAATTTGGACCACACCTTCTGCTGAGACCTACATAAGGACATTAGAAGAAGGAAGATTCATTCATTCTCTCTCTCTCTCTCTCTCTCTCTCTCTCTCTCTCTCTCTCTCTCTCTCTCCTTTGCCTTCTTGCCTTGTGGGACTGAGCAACTGCTAGATCCTTGGACTTCCATTCACAACTGCTGCTGAGTATTGTTGGAAGTTGGACTACAGACTGTAAGTCACCAACAAATTCCCCTACCATATAGAGACTACGCATAAATTCTATGACTCTAGAGAACCCTGACTAATACAATATATATGCACAAACAGTTGTGTAATAGCTGTGGACCCTATGCTACACTATTGACCTACCAGGCAAGATGAGTCCTTTAGTGCAATCATGGCATGACCATTAGTGGGGTAACCAGCTGCTTTCTGAGTGGATTGGAAGTTCCCTAAACAAGAGGAAATTCATGCCTGCTACTATAAGCCTTATCTTATGAAGTCAAAAGCCCTAGTGAGGAAATTACTGCCATTATTTTGTTAAGTGGACACAATATTTAATGACCTTCTAAATATTTATGCATAGTCCATGGATTAGTGCTGTTGTTGCCTTTACTCAGAGAAGATTCTTTTTGCAGACACTCTACTAACTGTTTGAAGTGCTGAGAATAAGAGACAACACTAAATAGGACATCTGTATCAGCCTCCTCTGAGGTTCAGGGAGCCACTGCAGAAAAGACTATCGGAGCAAGAGAGGGTGAAGCGAAACAGAATGCAGCTTTCTGGATACATTGCAACCCTTACATCCTTGAACTTTTAGTAGCTGTACGTACAAGTGTGAGATTTGCCAAAGACTGGGCCCATGAGGACTGGAGAGATTGCACAGCAATTAATAGCACTTACTATTCTTACAAAGGTCCAGAGTTCAGTTCCTAGCACCCATGTCAAGGTAGTTCATAACTGCCTGTAACCAGCTCCAAGGTATCTGACACCCTAATCTGGACTCTATGGGTACCTGCACTAACATATATACAGTCCCACAAAACACACACACACACACACACACACACACACACACACACATTTAAAAATACAATAAATTTAGCATAAGAATGGATCCATCAATATTCTGTCAAGGATCTGTTCTTGCTCTCTGATAACTTATAGGTGCTCAGTGGTTGCTAAGGAGACATAACCCAAGATCCCACCTCTCCATGAGGATCTATAGGCAGTAAACAGTGACTGGAGAGATGTTTTCTTCAATGGTATAGCTCTGCTATGTTTCCCATACCCCTCTAAAGAACACCTCACCCATACTCCTATGAATAAGCCTAATCAAGCTCAGTGGATGAGAGAGAGAGAGAGAGAGAGAGAGAGAGAGAAGTAAATGAAGGACCAGGACCAGCTGGGAAGGGGAAGAGGAAGAGGGTAAGTGGGGAGGTGGGTAACAAGGTGAATGTGATCACAACAAAATAGATACCTTGTGTTAGATTTCTGTCGCTGTGATAAAACACCATAACCAAGGCAAATTACAGAAGGAAGAGTTTACTTGGGCTTATGGTTCCTGAGGTATAAGAGTCCATCACCATCCCAGGAGGGACGAATAGCAGCATCCAGGCATGGCAGCTGGAGCAGCAAGCGGAGAACTCACATCTTAAGTGGCAAGCAAGAGGCAAAAAGCTCAGTGGGAATGGCTTGAGCCTTCAAACTCTCAGAACTCTCTCCCAGTGGTGCTCCTTCTCTAGCAAGGCTGTGCTTCTGAAGCCTACCCAAACAGCGCCACCAACTGTGGGCCCAGTATTCAAACCTCTGAGCCTATGGGGGACATTCTCATGCATGTATCAAAATACAAAGAAACCCATTATTATGTATAATTGACATATGCTAATAAAAATAAGACTTTGGGTCTGGAAAGATGGCTCAAGAGCACCTGTAGAGGACATGAGTTCAATTCCTAGCACCCACAACTGGCAACCACCTGTAACTCCAGTCCCAGGGAACCTGACACCTTCTTCTGGCTACTAAGAGCATCAGGTACATGCATGATGTTCATATATACATCCAGGCAAATATATATATATATATATATATATATATATATATGTTTTCATTTTAAAGAGATAACACAACTGACCAGGCTGAACCCTCTTAGTGGTATAGCTGCCTGTTAAATTGAGTTAAGTGATATTTAAGAATTGAGTTACTCATTTATTTGATAAGATCTTTTCATTTATTTTTAAAATCTGTGTGCAAGTCACTTATGTGACATAAGAAAACTTCAGGCATTGGGTCTCACTTTTCACCTTGTTTCAGACTGTCTCTCTCTTGCTGCCCATTGCTGTGTACACCGGGCTACCTGGCCTATGACTTCCAGAGATTCTCCTGTATCTGCCTCCCATATCCCAACAGGCACATTGGGATGATAGATGTGTGCACATGCTCTGTCTGGCTTTTGTGTGGATTTTGAGATTCGAAACTCATGTCCTCAAGCTTGCAATGGTAAGTGCTTTACCCATTTAAGGATCTCCCCAACCCCCAATTGCTTCTTTCTGAGGATAGACAGGATTGTCCTTTGTGTCATGACATTCAAACGATCACTGGGGAAGCCATGTGGTGTGGTACAGGTAGAAGACACTGTTGACCCTTCACTATCTCTGCATGTCCTCATTTTTATAGCAGTGGTGACCCCAGAATGTCTGTCTCTGATTGCTCTCAAGGGAACACATAAGAAAATCATGAACTCCCGAGCAAATGATCAGCAGAATCCAAAAAAACTTCATGACAGTATCTCTGATTGATAGAGATACATGGAAACTGTAGCATAGGGTCAAACCCAAAGTCTAAGCCTAAATATCACAGCATGGCACACTCAGAAATGTGGAGCTCTTATGACAATGTACTAATCCTTCATTTGGATAGTTCTCCTAGAGTCATGAAAATGTCTGTAGACACTTAGTGTCTACAGAGCTGTTGGTATAATCACTGAGAAGCCAGAGATGGTATAAACAATCCACAGGCTATCCCTATCCCCCCAAATAATCAGTGTAACATGTCAGTGGGCACCACAGTTCAAATTCACTATGCTAAAATCAGGGTACTACTAGAGAAGACATAAAACATTGACACATGGGAAGAGGCAGTGTCTTGGTCATTGTCCTATTACTGTGAAGAGACACCATAACTAAGGTAATTCTTAGGAAGGAAAGCATTAATTGGGAGTTTGCTTACAGTTTCAGAGGATTAGACCATTCTTATGACAGTGAGCATGGTGTCATGCAAGCAGGTGCTAAAGCAGTAACTGAGAGCTAAATCCTGATCCATAAGTAGAAAGAGACTGTGGACTTTTGAAACCTCAAAACAAGGACACATCTCCTAATTCTTATAGTTCTTTCAAATAGTACCACTCCCTGATGACTAAGAATTCAACTGTATGAGCCTATGAGTGCCTTTCTTATTCTAACCACTACACTCTATTCTCTGCACACACACCCCATAGGCTTGGATCAACATAATAATATAAAAATACATTTAGTCCAACTTCAAAAGTCCCCATAGTCTATCACAGTATCAACCCTGTTTAAAGGTCCAACAGTCAAAGTCTCTTCTGAGACTCATGGTAATCTTTTAACTGTAAAATCAAAATTCAAAAATAAGAAAATCACATACTTCCAACGTACAGTGGCACAGAATATCCATTACCATTCTAAAAGGTAGGAAAGGGAGCCTAGTGAGAAAATGCTGAAGCAAAGAAAAGTCAAAAAACAACAGAAAAATTCCAAATTCTGCATCTCCATGTCTGATGTCAAAGCACATATTAGGTCTCCAAATCTTTTCAGCTCTGTTGACTGCAGCACACTTCTCTCTCTTAAGCTGGTTTCACATCCAATCTACAGCTTTCCTTGGCAGGTATTCCACAACTCTGGCATATCCAACATCTTGGGGTCTCCAACAGAATTCAGGATTCACCTTCAGAGCTTCACACAATGGCCTTTCTAAGCCTCTGTGCATAGACATGCCAGGCCTCAGTAGCTTTCCTTAGAAAGGAGCTTCACACAATGGCCTTTCTGGGCCTCTTTGACACATTCCTGGCCTCAGTGTGTCCCTTCCTTAGAATGGAGAGTCCATAACTCCCTTCTTGTAGCCTTAACTCTAAAACCAGGACTTTGTCAGAAGCTTCCAAGTCCTGCTGCTTGCTGGGGCTGGAACATGGCCCCATTATTCAATTACATCTGCATTGGCTTTCTATTGTTGATAGCTTCCCTTGCAGCTTAACCTTTTCTTTAATTCCTTTTCACATGTTGAAAGCTTAGCTGAGTGGGGTCTTGTTCTGAGGTCACCACTCCCTTTATTCTATTTACCATTAGGCTTTTCTTTAACCTTTTACCTCTCTTTGAACATTAGACTTAGGTCCAACATTACATTCCTGGTCTTCCTTTTATATTCAAACTGTACATTTTGTATTTTTCCCTAATCAGCTTGTTCCTTTTCATTATAGATCTACATAAGAGTAGCCACTAATAACCACATGACACAGTCAATACTAGACTTCTTGAAATCTCTTCTGCCAACACCATTAATCCAAAACTCTTCACTTTAGCCTCCAGGAGATTTTTTTTAACAAGGGGAGAAAGCAGCCACATTTCTCACCAAAATTTTACAATAGTCTCTAGACCACTTACTAATATTCTTCCCCTCTGAGACTTCTTGGACTAGGCCACTGTCATTTGAATTGCCCTCAGCACCACTGCCTTCTATGCTCCTACTAGGATGGCCCATTATGCCTCACTTAAAGTGTCCAGTCGGTTTTCTGGCCCAAAGTCCCATAGTCTTCCATGCTCCTCCAACAAACAGCATGGTAAGGCCTGTCATAGCAATAAACCATCCTAGTACCAACTTCTGTCTTAGTCGTTGTTATACAGCTGTTATACATTGTTATACCATGACCAAAGTGTCTCTTATAAAAGAAAACATTTAATTGGGGGTTCGTTTATGTTAAGGAACAGCTAACTATTTTCTTTTTAGTTAAATAATGTTAGACTTTGATCATGTCCTTAGCTAGAGGACAACTTGGTTCTTGGGGGAGTGTGGTTTTTTTGTCTGTTTTTTTATTTGTTCTTCCTTAATAGTCTTCTGAATTACATATCATAAATTGTTTCCACTGTTCCAAGAATTGACTGACCATTAAATGTTTCATAGTATGTTAACTGTCTGATTATAAACCCATAATGTATACCTTTCCCATAATCACAAAAATAACTACAAAAATCTTTTTAATCACTTGCTATTTGGCATGAGAAGTCCTTACAGTTTCTGGTCTGAGCCACTCCTTTCATTCTTCTACTCTGTAGGAGAGCATAAGTCTGGCCCAGGCACAAAAGTTATAAATTTTACCTTGTAACATCTCAGTGTTAGTTCCTGGTTTTAGGTATCATAACAGCTTACAGTTTCAGAAGACGTTTAGTTCATGATCATTGTGGTGGGAAGCACAGTGGCATGTAGGCTGCAGAAAAACTACATCGAGAGAGAGAGAGAGAGAGAGAGAGAGAGAGAGAGAGAGAGAGAGAGAGAATGAGCCTACATGGGCTTTTGAAACCTCAAAGCCCACCTGCAGTGATTCTGTTCCTCCAAGGCCACACTTCCTAATCCTTATAATCCTCCCACTCACATATATGAGTCTATGAGGGCCATTCTTATTCAAACTACCACAGATGAATAACTTTGAATTCCTAAATCTTCTAGAAACATTTTTGTTGGTTGAAATGAAATTCTTCACTGAATTGATTCTTTATCATCCCTTGCATAAATGCCTACCATTCAGTTATTGACCCAACAGATCCAAGTCAATTCAAATAATAAAAATCATTTGTTTGCACATGGCATGGCAACAGTATACCTTCATTGTCTTCTCTGTTAGCTTTGATTAACTCTCCAGTTCTCTGCCATAATATAGTCTCTATTTTGTCACAATACCATATTAACTGTCTTGTTGGCCTATAGAAAAATCCCAGCAGCCTGTTACATTTATCTCATTCTGCTAATTGGATCTATTGAGCAGTAATGAATAATCACAATATATATTTCAGCAAGACATGTGCATGCCAGAAAAGTATGAGTAAACCTCCAAGGAATTCAAAGGGCTTGTCATGTAAGTGAAGTTCCTAAGAGTAATATAATACAGAACATACAGGCAGAGACCCTGTAAAAACACAAAAATGTTGTTTTTCCCTCTACCATTTGCTGCATAGCAAGTTCTAGGCCATCAGTACTATATGGTGAGATCCTGTAAACAACAACAACAACAGCAAACAAACAAAAACTAGGAAAAAATTACTTCTTAACTTGTTATAATCTGAATTATATGTTTTTAAAATATTTTAAATATTTAAATGTAGTATGAACCAAAAGTCTTCTTATCAATACTTTATCCAATCTTGGTCTTCTCCTAAGACAATCAGTTTTCTGACTGCTTTAACTGGTTTCTATGTACACAAAGAAATACATATATGTATATGATGTTATATGACTTACTGTACAACTCCAAAGGATCTTTTATATATGTGTCTATTATGTGTGGGCATACATATGTGTTCCTGTTTGTATACATGTATACAGGTGCATGTGCATGTGGAGGGCAGTGGTCAACCTTGGATCTTGTTGCTTGGTAATTGTCCATTTTGTTTGTTTCTTGAGACAGGGCCTCTCACCAGCTCACCAGAACCTGGGAGTCCAGCAGTTCAGTTAATCTGGCTGGCCAGTGAGCCCCATTGATCTACTACTCTCTGCTTCAACAGCACTGAGATTATAAGCAAATGCTGCTGTACACACCTGGCTTTGTACATGGATCCTGGGCCTTGAACTCATGTCTCTGTACTTGGTGGAAAGTATTTCATGGATGGGACCATCTTCCAAGCATCAACTCCACATTTCTTTTAACTACATAATGAAACTTGAAAATCTTTCTGAAACACTACATATACATCCAGTGTCAACATCTTTTACTTTTAATGGGAGGGCCAGGTATGGTATGGAGATAGAGCTGTCCTCCTGCCAAAAGATGTCTTAGAATGTATCCTCCCTAAGCAGGTAGACAATATGCTCTTATCTTGGCTAGCTCTAGAAAATACTGCCTCTCAGAATTGGCAAAACACAGACTGTATTGGCTGGACATGGTATGCCCCTGTGTGCAGAGCCCACTCCTCAAGCTGTTTGTTGGTTAGAATTCCCCTATCAACAGTTTACATGTCTACTTAGAGAAATGATTTCTAGTTCCCAAGAAGAAGATGAAGCCTAGAAAGTGATCAGAGAAGCCAGAATTAAGATGACTTCAAAGCAACAAGAATCCTTGAAGCTGGGGGCCACTTAGATGGCAGCAATGGATCTTATGAGATGATTGAGATTATGAGATTGAGACTATCAAGCCTCTATAAATTCCAGGAATCACATAGACTTATAGACTGCATTGATGAAATCACAGATGCAGGGGGTATACCAGATGTCCCATAAAATAGTAACAAGTACCCTAAGCACAAACAGGAGAGTTTCACCAGATAAGGAAGGAGGGAGACCAGGCTCACCACAAGACAACCTGGAGGTCTATCTGCATGCAGTTTGAGAGCCTGAGCCTACCCCCTCCAACCCAGCCCACCCCCTCTCCTCCCCCCCTTGCCTGCCACCCAGCTACTCAGTGGGAAAAGCAGCAATGGCTGTCACTCACCTGATGTTGCCTCAACCCTGCTCAGAGACAACAGGTCCTGTCCTGGCTAGTCAGACCAGAAGGCCCTATGAGCTGTGAGTGCCTGTTCCCTTCCTCTCTGTTGTCAGGCTTCACAGGACTTGGTTCTCAGCTGTCAGTCACAGTACTGTTTTACACCGTCCCTGACTCAGTATAGCCACTGTCCCTCGGCCTTCTTTTATCTCACACTCAAAGCCTTTCACCAACCTGGGCCAAAGTAGGGCCTTTTCTGTAATTAAGTTCCATACTTAAGTTCAGTAGCTGTTCAGTCACAACTTTTAATCTCATTCTGATTTTCAAATATGTGTTAGTAATTGTTGCCTCCACAGGAAAGGGGAGAATCTATTCCTTTTGCAAAATTTCTTCTTATGTTATTTATTATTAGTTTGTATGAGTTCGGCAGGGGAAGCATGCACTGTGTGCAGAGGTCAGAGCTAGGAATCAAACTCAGGTTGTTGGGCCCATGAGGCAAGCGCTCTCACCCTCTGAGAGGCATAGCCTTATAGTTTTGCCTCACTTCCTGTTCTCTCCTCTCCTCTTCTCTCTCTCTCTCTCTCTCTCTCTCTCTCTCTCTCTGTCTCTCTCTGTCTCTCTCTGTCTCTGTCTCTCTCTCTCTCTCTCTCTCTCTCTCTCTCTCTCTCTCTCTCTGTCTGTCTTTCATGTAGATGAAGTGCAATCCTCCTGCTTCCTACTCCTATACCATGCCTTCCCCTACCATGCTGGACTCTATCTCTCTAGAATCATGATCTAACATAACCCCTTCCTTCTTTAAGTTGAACATGGCATTTTATCACAACAGAAAAGTAATCAATACAGCCCTTGGATCATTACTTGCCTGCTTTCCAGGACTGAGGGAGGAAGTGTCCCAAGGCTGAGCAAGTCTCTGACCCTCCTACAAGTCACATGCACTGGGGGGGGGGGGTCTCCTGGGCCACAAAAAAACATTTCTGTCATCCTGCAGCCAGTCGCCCTCACTGTGGTGGGATGATACCATGTGCCTGAGGGAGAATCAAGATGCCAGAAAGAAGGGCTCCACAAAAAATCAGCTTCATACAGCAGAGGGTAGAGTAACATCCACTGGGGGAGGGGGGTAGGAAGAAGAACAAGTGTTTACTTATCTTATTGCTGTGACATAAAACCTGACAGAAGCAACTGAAGGAGGAAAGGTTTTATTCTAGCTCATGGCTCAGGGCACTTAGTCCATCATGGCGGGAAGAGATAGCATCAGGGCTGTGAGGAAGCTAGTTAGCAATATCAACAGTTGGGAAACAGAGATCTCAGGCTGGAACCAGGGTGGCCTAGCACCATAAAGGCCCACCTCTGGGATGTGGATCTTTACACATTATAGGCATGCTAAATCATCCTGCTGAGTCTTCTATGCACAAATACCACATATTGGGTTTTGTTTTGTTTTGTTTTGTGGAAAAGAAATAATCTAACACTAAGTGTTAAGCGATAGTGGTCTAGACTTTGTATCTGCCGCCTAGGTCACATGTCTAAAGTTTCCCACAACCCCCCAAAACACCAGCACTGGCTGGGGACCAACAGTGCACACATATGAGCCTGTGGGGGAAGTGTCACAGTCAAACTGTAACACACATAGAGGCTGGGGGTGGGGGTGCTTGAAGTGGGGGGGGGAGGCAGGTGCAGAAGACAGATACCAAAATACAGTTAACATAGGAGGGATAAGTTCTCCTACAAGCCCTTTGTAATAATTTATCATAGAGCTTATTAAATCCTGGCAGAAAAGAGTTTGAAATTTCAATGCAAAGGAGCCATCCCTACATAAGAAGACACCAATTGGCTCTTCTGGATCTTTACACATTATAGGCATGCTAAATCATCCTGCTGAGTCTTCTATGCACAAATACCACATATTGGGTTTTGTTTTGTTTTGTTTTGTTTTGTGGAAAAGAAATAATCTAACACTAAGTGTTAAGCGATAGTGGTCTAGACTCAGGTGGGTTTCCCTGACTGAATGGAGTTTGGGCAAAAGACCCTGGAGGGCTTCAGACAACCTGCAGGCATCGGAAGCCAGCACTGGATTCAGGACTGGAGATCTGACTTACGAAACCCACTTCAGTGGAGGAGTCTGAAAGCAAAAGAATGTCACCGAGTGGTGGAGAAAGGAGGCCCTCCTCCAAGTGGCACAAAGGTGAGGTGGGGTCAAGAGTCACAAAACTTTCTACTCAACAGGAAGGGCCCCAAGAGTGGCTGTCACTTTCTGGCTCTTGCTTTGGGAGTTTAAAAGGAGACTGTGGGGACAGTAGGGGGATGGTAGGGGTCTAACATGAGCTGTGAGCCAGCTTCAGTGGTTTTCCAAGGAACGAGGATGTCTTCAGCTGCTGTGGGGAGGTGGAAGCCCTCAGGGTCAGGACCCTACCCTGACAGCTTGATGCAGTACAACTTCTCACTGCAGTAGTATACGTGTCTGTGCATTTGTGATCTACACGTAAGTGTGTGCGGGGACATATGTGTGTGTTTATGTGCCTGTGTATTGGAGGGGGCACTGGAGTGGAGGGACAGGCACTCAGCACTGATAGTTATCCCACCTCTCAGGCTGGAGAACTCCTTCCATTTACACCAAAACCTCAGTACATTCTTGAGGATGGACAGTTGTACGACAGCCCCCCTTGAGGCAGACCAGGGCGGTTCAGCTCACCCAGAAGACCCCTGAGACAGCACAATGATCCCTGTCACATTGAGTTTATTCTGCCTCAGTTCATCACAGACAAGGACACATGCAGACATGCATACATGCATATGCATGCACAGACACCCATCCACCCAGCCTACCCACCTTCCAGCCCAGCAGGTCACAATTACATGAATTCTGAAACTACAGACAAGTCACTGGGGTTTACTCGCTACCTTCTAATTAGCATTACACACTGATTATCTGAGGCTATTGATATTAGCTTTAATCAGTAATTACAATGCTCACATAAAATATTTAATAACTATTCATAATACAAGAAATTTGATTAAGGACAGGACAGAACATTTTCCTTGAATTTTCATACCGGTCTCTGAAAAGCTCAGCTGGGGTCATCCCAAGCAGGAATAAACACAGTCAGTGACCCACGAATAGGACTGACCCAGCCCTGCACCTGAAAAGACCCGGTATCAGCCACGGGAAACGGGCTAAGGAATAGGTGATTCCAAAGGAGAAATATAAGTGCCAACAAACTTAAAGGGAAATTTTGAGCTTCAGTGGTAGTTAAGAAACATTCATTTAAATCAGACACCCAGTCCTTTCCGCATATTGACTGAAAGTTCACCCTGGTAAGTCTGCTGCTGGTGAGTAAAATGGGTCCCGGGGCCACCACTGGTCTCCTTGTCTGTCCCTTTCTTCCCTGTGGAAAACGTGGTCCTTGCAAGCAGTCACCTCCACCCAGTCTTCTGCAATCACAGGGCAGGAAGCAGGAAGCTGCTTTGATTCTCTTTCCTTCTGGTTTGATCTGGTTTGATTTGAGACAGTGTCCAGCTATGTAATGCAGCCTGGCCTTGAACTCCCCACCCTCCCTCCTCAGTTGCCTAAGTGATAGGATTGCAGGCACACACCACTGTGCCCACTAATTTTCAGTCCTGTTACCTCCAGCTACACCAAATGGCCAGAAGTAACCCACAGAGCCAAGATTAGCCACCCTCAACAGCACCCCTGTGAGCGACCAGGGACAAGTGTATGGGCTAGCCCTGAGACCTTAGATAAGAGGACACCTCAGTGAAACACTCTGCCAAGTGAACTGGGACACAACCCTAGTATACACAACCCAAAGCATGGAATAGCAGAGTCGTGGCTGTGTCAAACACAATAGCAGACAGGTAGCGAGGCCACATGCCTCAGGCCCTGTTTCACACTGGCAGATTTCCCGAGGGCTTCCTTTGCCCAACCATGAAGACAATCAAAGGGGCTACAGCAAATGTGAATTCGGGCCCTGATCTTCCTCTATGGGAAAAAGAAAAGGAGGGGAGCCCTTTCTATTCTCCTCCCCTGCCGGGAGAGTTTAGCTAGGGAACACCTTGTACTGACTCACTAAAGCACAACATTTAATCACGCCTTTTCAGTGTCATTCACTATACCCTTACCACAAACATCACCCAAAACATTAGGAGGTTTCAAGGCAGAGCAGTGTTCTCACCTACAAAGTTCTCTACTCAAGAACCATGCAAATTGCACTGTGTGTGTGTGGGGGGGGGGGATGTTAAGTGGACAATTTCATATCAGGCAGAATTCCTGGGTATCCCAGCCAACACATGGGCACAGTTTGGACATGCCCAGTAGAATCTGAAAATTGATTTAGAAACTTCTAGAAATGTTATAGTTTGAACCTTATTACTCTGTTCTGCAACCAGACTGCTTGTGTTCAAGCCGTCTCCTCCCTGCCCTAGCTCTGTGTGTGACCTTGTGCAAACTGTGTAGCATGCCAGATGATACTCAGCTCTACTGGCTTTGGAGAGCACATTCTGGGGCAGGGGTGGTACACCCAGAGCCCAGGGATTTGCAGCATGAGCTGCTCTGCCTAGATCCCAGCTATTGCCTTGAGTAGTCATTCCAGGGATGCAACAGAACAGGATTAACGTAGGCGAGGAGGGCATGCCCTGAGAGGAAATGGGCTTTAGCATTTGAAAAGGTGACTTGCTTGTTTTTATGACTAACCTGACCACCTACTGAGTTTATTTTGGGGTGCATGGATGAGCAGAAGGGTGGGTGCGGGAACACCAAGTCCTTGCTCCCAAGCTTCAACCTATAAAAGGCCAAGTGGGGCCGAAGGCTCCAAGCCCACATCTCTACCCTGGTGAGAACATGGAATGCTTTGAAGCGTCCTAGTCAGAGAACACACTTCTGTGCACGGCATGAGATGGGTGTCATTGGCTTTCCTACTCTGAGTATAGGAAACTTCTCCCCCAAGTCATACAACAGAACGGGGATATTCTCTCTCCAAGCCCTACGCCTGCGACTGTCATACAGCAGAAGCCTTTGTTCTCTCAGCCTGGCAGAATCAAACAAGACCCATGCAGAGTGGTGACTCTGGGGGAGGAAAGACAGACGTTCCGGAGGAAGAGGGCTAGAGGGGGCCATCCCAACCCTACCCACGAGGAACATATTCTCACTGCAGAAGGGACAGACCTGCCCCTTGCATCCACCACCTGCTCCGCCTCCCCCCTGCAAAACTCTCAGCTCCAGTGGCACACAGAGTCTCAGAATCCATGCTGGGCTCTCCCACTGAGGGCGTGCTGCTGGGACTGTGCGTCCCGCCGTTACTGGGACTCCTCTCGTTCTCTTTCTATGGCTGTCTGTAGTGGTGCCACTGTGGGAACCAAGGCTTAAAGCCAAGAGAGCAGGTCCTGATAAAGTACCAGATAAGCCAAGGACGGCATGCCACAGAGAAAGAGAGCCTAGGAATGCTTGTCAAGATACACCTTACCCACCCCCCAAAAGGCTCAGAGGTACTACCGATGCACCCAGCTCATGCTTTTAGAGAGAAGATGAGGGGCAGGCACCCCCCCAACACCTCCCAGCAATACAACAGTAATAATACACCATGGGGACCAAGATGAGACTGTGATGATTAATGCTGATTGTCACCTTGACAGGGTCTAGAATCACCTAGGAGACAAGCCTCTCAGCACACCTGTGAGAAACTGTCTGATGAGGTTAGTCTCTGGGCATGCTTAGGACGATTATCTTGATTAGGTTAATTGAGATGGGAGACTTGGGCTTAGGTCTTGACTACATAAAAAGGAAAAAACTGTAGACCCGTCTTCCTGTGGTGAGGGACGATACTTTGAACTACAAGCCAAAACAAACCCTTTCATCTTCAAGTTGCCTTTTGCAAGGGTATTTGATCACAGCAGCAAGGGAAATAACAACAACAACAATAATAATAACTAAGGCAAAGGCACAGTCATAGGGCTCTGAGAGGATGATAGAATCATGGTGGGCAGAGGGAGCAGGTGGTGTAGCTCGGGCCAAGGCTAGGATCAGCTGTGGCTATAGAAGCCTGGTGGAGAAAAGCAGCATGGACAGTTTGTCCACAAGGTCACAATGACCTGCACCTTCTCTCATAGGCCCACGGTCACTAGCAGTGTCAAAGTCAGGTAGATCCACCAGGACCAGCACGAAGGCACAGGAGTCAGACTCCACTGCCACTGAGGAGGAACCCAGGACAAGCATGACACTTTGGGTGGTTCATGACACTTTGGGTGGTCATCATTCTCTGACCCTCTTCCCACAATGTTCAGACATACATCTTATTACACTGGGTCACAGGAGCCAGAGAAGCCGCCACCGCCTAGATCCCCAGCAGGTCACCCGCACTCCTGGGGCCTCCAGATCCTTCTTTACTCAAACTAGCCCAGTCCCAGTTTTCTAAACTACCCAGGAGACCCTTTTCAGGTGTCACAGCAAAAGCAGGCCATCATGTACTTTCCAGCATCCCTAGGGCAAAGCCTGCATCTGGGCCAGCCCACTCCTCTTGACGTACAGAGCAGGCCGGAGATGTTTTCCATTTTAATGACCTCAGTTAAATGTTGCATGGGCAAAGTCTGAGGCCAGATCACTTTATAACAATTCTTCGGGTTCCTGCATAATTGATGTCCCTTATGCACTTTTCATGATCTAATTTATCTACCTCCTAAAATATTATGTAAAGCCCGAGTCCCATCGGTAATGATCTATGTCCGATTATAAAGTCCACCAAAGGATTTGCTGCCCAAGCTGTGTTTGGGGACATAAACTAAGCTGTGCTCTGTGGAAGCAAGACAGATTCCAGGCAGGGATTGAAGTCTGGGGCAGAGGCTGAGAAAGCCTAGCCTTCAGTTTAAAAAAAAAAAAAAAAAAAGAACTAAGGACAGACAGCAAGGGGGACTGACCACCTGGAGGAAGGAAGAGAGATAAAAGGAGCAGAGGAGACTTGTAAAGCTCAGCTCCAGAGCACCCTTTGACCCCATCAGGTGATAACGATGACAGGGGTGAAGGATGACAGCTGCCACTGTAGAGATGAAGGGACAGGCATGAAGCTAGCAATTCCCAGGCACAATCCCATGGAGTCTTCACTCAGGAGCTAGGGACTTCTGGAACACTCCCATTTTATAGGTAAGAAGACTAAGGCTTGGCAAGGCACATTCCTTACTCGAGTTCACCAAATAAGAAAATAGAACTGGAGAGCCGGGCGTGGTGGCGCACGCCTGTAATCCCAGCACTTGGGAGGCAGAGGCAGGCGGATTTCTGAGTTCGAGGCCAGCCTGCTCTACAGAGTGAGTTCCAGGACAGCCAGGGGTACACGGAGAAACCCTGTCTCGAAAAACAAAAAGAAGAAGAAGGAGGAGGAGGAGGAAGAGGAGGAGGAGGAGGAGGAGGAGGAGGAGGAGGAGGAGGAGAAGGAAAGAAAGAAAGAAAGAAAGAAAGAAAGAAAGAAGAGAAAAAGAAAAAGAAAAAGAAGAAAGAAAAAGAAAAAGAAAAAGAAAAAGAAAAAGAAAAAGAAAAAGAAAAAGAAAAAGAAAAAGAAAAAGAAAAAGAAAAAGAAAAAGAAAAAAGAAAATAGAACTGATGAAATTCAAATTCATGCAGTGAGGTACAGCGTCCAGGGTCCTGTTCCTTGGCAAGCCCCGGTGCTCTGGCACCAGCCATTGCCCAACTGTGATGAGCTCTCTCTCCAGGGGCCCAGCCACGCAGCACTAATCACAGCTCTGTGGCTTCTCCAAGCTCAGCCACTCCCAAGCCAAGACCAAATCAAGATGGATGCTCTCTCCCTTAGCTAATACAACCCCCTCAGTCAATCTCTTGGCACTGGAAGCAGGCTCGTTGTTCTTGTGCGGAATTCCACAGATGCTTATAAACACTTCCATTACTTCTGAAGTTTTATTTATGGTTTTTGTTAAACCTTTACTCTGAAGTTTGCCATTTTAAACACTCCCTGACTGAAAGAGATTTATACGGGTCCCTCACACTGAAGCCACCTGAAATGGACAGAGCCGAAATCAATTTATAGGGCTTCAAGAGCGGTTGACGACTCATTTTTATTGAGAGAGGGTTTCTCTCAGGAAGGGGAGAGAAAACATTACCGCCCTTAGAAACATTCGCTCCTTTAACTGTCCGACTGTTGCTGGGTACCGTCTCTGCCTCCCTGTCAATACAAGCACTATGAAACTGTATCAAAACATGCTGTTTACCACACTAGAGATGGAAATAAAGGTGTCAGCCCCCCAGAAGAGATTCTTGCTTCTCAGTGTGCTCAGGAGAAATGGACACTATAACTGAACCTGTTGATTCGAGGGGAATCAGGGATCAGCGGTGACAAGAGCAGGGAGCCTTACAAATCCATTCAGTATTCTAAAGGCCCATCCAAAGGGAGCAACAACTCACATATTTTCAGGCCTGTCAAATAAATTAGGAACTCTCTTCCTTTGAAGATCAATGGTATAGAGATGACTTTGAACTCTTAATATCAGGCATTAGCAACATAATGTTGGGTTTTATTAAGAATGAAAGGAATTTACCAATTTTCTCCCAGCGATCCTCTCTGGACTCTGTACGGAAGCTAATCACTAGATAATTGTTCAATGGCTCTTCTGGTCCATTCAAATCTATTGAATTGTTCAGAGAGGGAAAAGCAGACGTCCCCTTGAGGGACCAATTACCAAAATGCAGGGACCTGCAACTTGGCAGACCACACATTTTTAGGAAAAAAAAAAGTAGCTGTTAAGAAGGCTGATGCCACAGCTAGCCAGAGCCATCAGAACAATATAGCATGGGCTTCGTGCCTTAAATCTAAGACATGTCTTTTCTCACACTTCTGCAGGTTACAAGTTCAAGATCAAGGTACTGTCTGATTCGAGTTCTGCCAGTGTCCCTCTGTCCCATACTCACCCTTGTAATACACCACACAGTGTGTGTGTGTGTGTGTGTGTGTGTGTGTGTGTGTGTTTTCATGAGCATTCGTGCTGAGGGGAGAGGTTGTCGGGTATCTTTTGATAAAAACATGCCTCTTACCAGATCATGGCCACACCTTTTTGATGTCTGCAGTAGCTATGTTTGCAGGTCTGAGAACATTTCAGGACTTGGACTTGTTTATTTGGGCTCATGCTGGGGAAAGTGGGGCTGACTACACTGACCCACATCATGGCAACGAGAAAGCAGAGAAGGGAGAAAGGGGAAGGAGTGATGATAAGACAGTCCTAGAACCCACCTCAGGGTTCTTCTCCCCAGGAGATCCTACTCCTTACCATTCACTACATCCTACTGTCTATAAAAGGATTAATCCTGCATTGGGTTAGGACCCCAATATCTAATGAGCTCAGGAAATACCCTCTAGACACACTCCAAGGAATATTCTAATGATAACCTGGGGATTTCTAAATTTGGTGTGTGTGTGTGTGTGTGTGTGTGTGTGTAGTGTGTGTGTGTGTGTGTGTGTGTGTGTTACATGGAGGTATGGCAGCTGGAAGCACATGGAGTACATGTGCATGCTTGTGCAAAAGAGTTTTCCCATGCAAGAGAGGCCAATGTCAGGTGACTTCTTTTATTACCCTCTACCTTATTTTATTTTTGTAAAAGTAACTTTTATTCACCATATGTAATTGTCATCTCTGAGGCTTACTGCTGAATAAGCTCATCCTTTCTAGCTCTTTCTGATCTCTGGCTGGCTGGTTCAACTCAACTGTTCTGCCCCTTACTCCTCTCCAAGCTGACTGATTCAAACTGGGTTCCCTTGGCTTCTCACTGAAATGTTCTGCTTGGCCACAAAGTAATTCTGGCAATTTCTTCAAATCTTCTGGCTCCTTCTCATTCTCTGGCTCTTTATGTCTTTACCTGCAACATGTCTCTGTAAAACTATCCAGATAAAACTGCCTCTGTGGACCTGCATGGAACTGTATGAACTCACAAAGTACTCTAAATGGCACAGAACTGACTAAACTCCACTGCACTGTACTCAACTGACTGAACTGAGCCAAACTCAACTCCATGCAACTGGAACTGACTAAACTGCCTTCACTCTCCCTGTGCCTCTCTTAAATAGCTTTTCTCCTGAGAGCTGGGTGTATCCTACCTCCGACTCATTCTGTCAAATCTTTCTCTGTTTTTTCACTTTGTCTGCCCCTCAATGAAACATCATCACTTGGGACTAAAGGTGTATACTAAAGGATTATGGCTAGGGGTTAAAGGTGTGTATTAAAGACATGTCTGCGTTCCAGCCTAGAAGGTCTTTGGATGTTTTCAGAGTGGCCATATTTTCCCCCCACATGTTTTTCTTGGAGACTTTCACTGAAGCTGAGGTTTGCTATGTCATGTAGACTATCCAGCCAGCAAGTCACTGGTATCCACTTGCATCCACCACACTAGTACTGGGGTCACAGATGCATATTCCCATACCAGCTTTTGCATCAGTTTTAAGTATCCAAACTCAGGGCCTCGTGTTCACACAGCAAAGACTTTACGCACTGAGCCATCTCCCAACCTCTCCTAAATATTTCATAACCAGTCATCAGAATTAATCATCACAGTATTATTTAATCATTTCTTCAAAGGCACCTCTTCCAAACACAGCCACCCAAAGAGTTAGAATTTTGACATATGAATGTGGAGGGGACACATCCAAGTTGAAAAACTGAGTTGCCATAACTTGATTTTTATACATTTATGAAATCCTCCTTGGGGTTCCATATCCCACCCATCCTGGGAGCCCAATTCAAGCCCTTCTTTCTCCAGCACACTCCACAGGGTCCCAGGTTCCACAGCCTTTTTCCAAATCACAGCTCTGAGTCCTCTCTCTACTTAAACACCAGCAGCTCCCTTGTGTACACAATTCAAGAAGAAATTCAAAGAGATAACACATGCATGATTTTTTTTAATTTGGAGTCAAATAAACAAGCATGTAAATTCAGGCTCTGGCTGTGTTCTTAAGCAGGTCTGCTCTCTGATCCTGAGGCTCCTCATCAGTAAAAGGGAGAAATAATACCTGTTATTCCATTGGATTCTAGGAAAGAAGAGAGGAGAGGATGCTGGGAAATGCTTAACAGGATACCTGGCCCTTGAAATAAAACATTAGTTATCATTACTCTCACTTCTTGGTGTGGATGTTGTTTTAGTCAGGGTTTCTATTCCTGCACAAACATCATGACCCAAGAAGCAAGTTGGGGAGGAAAGGGTTTATTCAGCTTACACTTCGACATTGCTGTTCATCAACAAAGGAAGTCAGGACTAGAACTCAAGCAGGCCAGGAAGCAGGAGCTGATGCAGAAAGGCCATGGAGGGATGTTCCTTACTGGCTTGCTTCCCCTGGCTTGCTCAGCTTGCTCTCTTATAGAGCCCAAGACTACCAGCCCAGGGATGGTACCATCCACAAGGAACCCTTCCCCCTTGATCACTAATTGAGAAAATGCCTTACAGCTGGATCTCATGGAGGCATTTCCTCAAGGGAGGCTCCTTTCTCTGTGATAACTCCAGTCTATGTTTTGACACACAAAACCACCCAGGACAGATGTCTCATCTCATCTTCTAGACCTGGCATCACTTGGAAGCAAACGCCCTCTAATTTACAACCCTAGCATGAACCTTTCTCCAGAATTCCATTCCATTCCAAGAATCTTGGAATGGAATCTTCCATATGTCAAAAGGGAGCTAAGCGTCATTGCACTGGCTAGTTTGGTGGTGGTGGTAGTGGTTTGCTTTTTGTTTTATTGTTTTGGTTTGGTTGTTTTTAGTTGTTGTTGCTGTTGGGTTTTTTGTTTTGTTTCATTTTGTATGTTTGTCAATTTAGCACAAGCCAGATTTATTTGGAAAGAGAGAGTCTCAATTTCTCCATCAGATTGGCCCATGGGCAAGTTTGTGGGGCATTTTCTTACTTAATGATTGAGAGAGGAGAACCCAGCCCACTGTAGGCAGTGCCACCCTGGGCTGGTGGTCCTGGGTTGCATAAGAAAGCAGGCTGAGCAAACCTTGAGGAGCAAGCCAGTAAGCAGCACCACTCCGTGGCCTCTGCATCAGCTCCTGCCTCCAAATTGAGCACCTGCCCTGACTTCCCTGGATGATGGGCTACAAGCTGTAAGCTGTAATAAACCCTTTCCTCCCCTGGTTGCTTTTGATAATAGTGTTTATTATAGCAACAGAAAGTTGACTAGTATACTCCCTAAGGCTAAAGCAACTCTTAGCCACTCCCATCCAATTACACAACCACAGTCTTGTGTGAGCCTGAAACCTGAGGCCAAACCCAGAGTCACCTCACATTCTCCTCTCTCTTAACCCATGTGGTCATTAAGAAACCTTCCCAGGGGCTAGGGAGATGGTTTAGTCCACGAAGTACTTGCCTTTGAAACAGAAGGGCCCGAATTCCATCCCCAGAACCCACACTAAAAACCAAACCAAACCAAACCAAAAGAAAGATGTGGTAACTCAGGCTTGTAATCTCAGAGCTCCCGTTTCAAAAGAAGAAGAGGTGGACTGGGGAACGACATCTGTTCCAGTAAGGCTGAATAGAGGTACCCAGCCCCCACCCCTCCACAGATAAGAGCCAAAGCCCCAGGTGGAGAGTGGCAGTCTGAGGTGAATGACTGGGTCTCAGCATGAAAGAGGCCAGAGCCTAGTAAGATTCGGAGATCTTGAGACAACAGCATAGAATGAGGCATGAATTTCCCCAGTAACTACCACACAATACCCCAGCTGTGGGTGAGCAGGGATAGGGCAAAGCCCAAGCTCCCCGAGTGTAGTCGCTGATGATCGCAGTTCCTAAATTTCTACACAGCCACCCAGGCCTGCAGCCTTACCAGGAACTGACCCGGACTCAACACAGTTGCGTTGCTTTGGAGAAGAAGCCCTCCCACATCCTGCTAACTTCCAGAGCAAGATTACTGTAGCTAGGTGGCGACTTGAGAAGGGAGCTCTGTCCAAGCACCCTTCTAGGATCAGAATGCCCTGGAAAGCTTCATCTCTGGGACCACACAGCGGTCCCACCATGGTCTCCCAGAGAGCTGTGCACCCTCATGACCTATCAGCTCTGACAACTGCAGCCACAGCACTTGGGTTGTCTGGTGCTTGAGAACAGTGATGCTTCAACACACAAGGAACAGGGCAGGGGGTCTCCCTCAAGGACCGAGAGACTTAGGTGCCTGTTCCGTAGGATCCAAAATGTAGCAAACTTTTTATGGATTTGTGCATGACTGAACGCAAGTGCTCACATGGTCCCCACCATCATCCTGCTGTCCTTAATTCTGCCCGTGTATACTGCTGTCAGGACAGGGAGTACATTGTAGACCCCAGTGCAACCTCGACCCATGCAGTGTGTCTGTCCACACCACAGATGCATCGGGTCCCCCACCATCACTGGGGCTGCCATTGGCCAGAGGTCCTTGCCATCAGCACAGCCTGGGCAACGCCTGAGGAAATGCCTGACAATGACACCATTGCCTACACAGTGGGTACCTGTAGGCTTCCCAGACACCTTGCTCTTTTCCACACCTCTAAGAGTTGACAGTGTGTCCCGCCCAGGCTTGGATCCCAACTGTAGGGCTAACGGTGCCCAAAGTTATCCATTTATCCCAAGGATTCCAGAATACTCAGCTGGAACCAAAGCTGGTTTTGCAGATCTGAATGTCCGAAACTCCTCTTTGGGAGAAAGAGCTACTTATAAGCTACCCGTGGCTGGCAGAGACGGCTGGTCCACTAGATATATACATCTCCATGTGGGTACACAAGTATATCTTTAAAACAAGTTAGGATGATGGCGCCTAAAGAAGATGGGGACTCTCTAGCAACAAATCCCAAGAGAAAACCAAAAATGAATGAAAGGTGTGGTGAAGAATAAAAGCAGTATCATAAAGGACTTCAGGAGGTTAGGGAGATGGCCCAGGGAGAAAGGCCACTTGCTGTGAAAGCAAACAGACCTGAGTTCAAATCCATAGCACCCATATAAAAGATAAGGCATAGCCCTGAGACCCATAACCCTGGTTGATATAAGGCATGGCGCCACACACACACAGAGATCCCACCGGTTTGTATCCTTGAAGCAACACATTATGTTGATCAGTTTCTTGATCCTCCAAATAGAAATGAGGTGTTGTCACTCACCTCTACCAGCCCTGCACTCACCCTGCCTTTCAGGAAAACAGTGACACCTGACCCATGACACCTCAGGGTTCATGTGTCCCCCAGGGTTCATGTGTCCCCCAAAGACGTCTCATCCATGCTCATCCTGCTGAGTCTGGACACAGCAAACTCCTTCTGTTCCTCCTGCAGCTCCAGATCTCACTGGCTTTAATCCCCACTCAGAGCTGAGGACAGACTGATGACGCAGAGTCCCGAGGAAGGCCAAATGTCCATTGCTCTCACATCTTCTCTATATTTGGCCCTCTTCCTAGAGAACACAGTGGAAGTCAAGGAAAGTGGAGGAAGTGGGACTCTGTTCAAGGAGCAGGTTCAATTAGGCATCCCTCCCCGAGTCAGCTGTGGTCCCACGGCCCAAAGCAGCAATCCAAGTTTTATTTGCTCATAAACATTAATGGGACCAAACCTCAGGGAAAGAAACAGGAAAAGCTAAATGCCACGGAGCATGCACGATGCCATAAAACCTGGACTCTGTGTGGGAGGGGAAGGGTCGGAGCACTGGAAAGGGAGAACCTTCCCTCACAGGTGGACTGGCCTGGCCTTGGTGACTTCTGGGCATCTATAGGGTTTCCCTAGTCTTTGGGGTTCTAGAATGACTCTTCCTGGAGTGCAAGAGAAAACTTTAAAGCAAAAAGTAAATCTTTTCCATGCTCAGACAAAAGGAAGTAATAAGACCACTGAGGCCTGCTCAGAACAGCCTCAGACATGCTCAGAGATCTCCTGGTATGGAGACAGGGGCTTCTGAAAGAACTCAGAGGTTCCAGCCCCAGGCTCAACTTATCAATGATGATCCTAGCAATTTTTAGAAAACTCAAACTACTTCTGCTTCTCTCCACTTCATCCTGTCCACATTGGGGGCAAGTCCCTGCTGAGGGGGCAGGGAACTGGTATAAAACATTACATCATATGCTCGGGAGCATTCATTCTAACCCAAGCACTGTACAGAACTCTGAAATGCACTATTCATAACAACCAGATCAGGATACACGAAGCTTTGGATGTAGAAGGTTGTGGTGCAGGCTCTCATGGTTCAGCATTACAAACCGGGACTGGAGCCCAGATACTCTAAGAGGTTATGCTTTTCAGAGAGGTGAGAGACACACACATGTACATATTAACACATACATGCATGGTCAAATTTAAAGGCCAAAGGTCAACCTCAGGTGCTATTCATGTAGACTTATATTTTTCAAAGCCTACTTTTAATAACGGTTCTCAAATGCTTTAACCTCCCTTCTAGCCCACCACCTACCAGAGGTGTGGAAAGGAGAGGTTAATAGGGCAAAGGAGGATGTGGACCTGTTTAGAAATAGTTCTTTGGAGTGTATCCAGTCTGCATTGTCAGGATATCAGCAGATCAGTTCACACAAATCAGTAGCAGCAGCAGCAGCTGGATCCACTTGTAAACACCATTCAAGAATCAGCAACACCAGTTCAGAATCAGCAACACCAGTTCGATCCAGAAGAAACTGTGAGGCCCAAGTCTGCAGAAGTGGCTAGAATCTCCAGGAACGTCACAAGAGGTTCTTTAGTGGGTTCCTCTCTATGAAGCCTCAACAAACTATGACCAGTAAAGAATGGCAAGGTGAACCAATACCACACAGCGTCATCGGCAAAGACCAGCATCAGCAGGGCCCAACAATGACCAGAAAGGAATGGGAAGGCATACCAATACCGCACAGTATTGTCCATTGTCTACTGAGTTATATTTATACCCTTTCTAAGCATCATGCATTCTCTCAAGCATCCACTCTAGCAAAACATCGCATCCCCTTTTTCCAGGCTGCTTCCAAAAAAACACCACGTATCTGTTCTCAACAAAACATTCTCTCACATGTCTGCTTCAGCAAAATCATCCTCTCATAAGACAGTTTCCAGAAAAACATCACATGATACAACCGAGTCTCCAAAGAAAGCAGAAATTTCTGCTTCAATCCATCTGGCTTCTCTGAGACAGGGTGTCTCACTAGCCTTGAACTGGCCAAGTAGGCTAGGCTAGCTAGCCTGTGAGCCTCAGGGATCTATCCATATCTACCTCCCTAGAACTGAGATGGCGTGGACTTCAACTCAGGTCCTCACATTTGCATGGCAAGCACTTTACCGACTGAGCTCTCTCCCCAGCTCTGAGTTGATATTTATTTTTTGAATCATAAACTGTCTGGCCCAATTGTATACAGTATCAGTGCAGGACTTGGACATCTAGCTACTTAAAGTCATGGCATTGAATTGAAGCCCTCTCCTTCAGGCTCACCTCTCTTCACTCTGAAGTCCCCCAGGGGCACCACCCTTGTTAGACATAGCCCCCTGTTTGTTCTCCCTCTTTTGCTTTTGAGACAGTATCTTCTGATGTCACCCAGGTTGAGCTGGCGATCTTTCTGCTGCAGCCTCCTGGGTGCTGCGATCACAGGCTTTAGTCACCACACCCAGTGCTTTGTCTCCCTGAGATTGGGAAGGAAACAAGGGATTTTGGAGACCCTGCTCTGACCAGCCTGGTACCTAGGTTTGAACATGGAAGAAGAAACACAACCCATTTCCTTTCCTGACTTCCTCTCTCATTTGCATGTTTGATTTCCACATGGATTGGATTTTAGAAGCCCGGTTCCCTGGAGGAATTCCGAAGAAGCCATCTGTTCATGTGCTTCTGAGCCGCCTTGGCAAACTGAAACCCGAGGTGCTCATCAATCATCCAAAGGGAGATGCTCATTCATTCTCAGGGAGACTCGTGTGCATATGCCCTTGAACATGGTGGCTGCTTCACAGGAAGGCTCACATTGAGATCTTACAAATGCTCTGGAATCATCTCTGATTCCAAGATGGGTCTGTCCAAGTCAGGGACATGTATGTACAGGGCCAAAGCTGCAGAGACCTTGGAGGGGCGTGTACATTGAGCCAGGAACACATCTTGTGCCCAGGGCAGACCTGTTCCACACAAAAGGATGCAGATACAACACCACAAGTACATCCACCACCAGCTGAGCCATGAAACTGTCCCTACCTCAGACGTGTGGCTGGCCAAGGCCACCATGCCCTTTGGTGTGACTATAGTGTCTCTGTAAGCAGCAAAGCTGAGTTCTGTCTCCGCTGCAGTAGGCCCCAATCAAGTGGGTCCTATGAGCTCGGTTTTTCTTCCACGGTAGTCAGTGGGTTCAATTGTTCTCCCTGGAGACAAGACAGTAATAGGGGGGAAAGTGTGTGAGGAGAAGGCTTTTAAACAGAATCCTATTTTGCAACCAACACACACTTCAGAGAACACGTGGTCACCTGTCTGCCTCAGTCAGAAAAAAATCCAAGCCCTGAAAGAAACAAATCTGCTCAAGGATAACTTACTATAAGGCTCCCAATCTGGGCTCTTCCAAGCACTCACGAGAATGCTGACCTCCCAAACTGGATCAGCGGTACCCAGCTTCCTTGGTCGGCAGGAGGAAAATGGATAAGATGACAGCCTCTAAGCCATCCCTGGCTCCAATGCTTCCTCTTATACATTTGCTCTCTCTCTCTCTCTCTTTCTCTCTCTCTCTCTCTCTCTTTCTCTCTCTCTCTTTCTCTCTTTCTCTCTCCCTCTTTCCAGGGATTTATGTCCCATCACCTCATACCTTGACAGATTTTCAAAAATGGGAGAATTTCCTTTAATATTTTATTAGCATATGCAAAATGAGGCAGTCAACAGCCCGGGGGCCTGAGTTGCTTCAGGGGAGTGGGGACTGGACAGATGGAGTGCTTCTTCTCACACCCTGTCCTCCATGGGGCTTCCTGGCCCCAGGTGAGCTCCATTTGGCTGTGAAGGTGATTGTCCAGTCGGATGCTCCCACTGAACCAATCTGCCTGCAATCACAGGTCCCTGATAAGACCTTCAAAGAGGCCTTGAAGGCTGCGTGAACAGATGTGTATGTGACTCTAGCAGGTCTGCTCAAAGCTCAGAAGGAGCCACAGCAGGGCAGATGGTACTGCCTAAGGGTCACTGTGGGAGCTGGTGGGTGAGCCTATATGGTAGTTACCATGAGAGTAGGAAGCAAAGTGTGTATACTCCCAAAGGATTTTCCTAGACTTTCTGGGACAAAAAAGAATATGTGGTCACAGCTGGTGTGGTGGCTCATGTCTTCTATCACTAAGGAAGCAGAGACAGATACATCTCTGTGAGTTTGAGGCCAGCCTGGTCTGCACGGTGAGTTCTAGGACAGCCAAGGCCACATAGAGAGACCTTGTATTGCACACGCCCACAAAGAATCTGTGGTTATGGAAACACAGGATTAAGGAAGGTTTCTTTTCCTTTGAAATGTTTGTTTCCAGTATCATTTGTTTGCCACAGTTAACTCTTCCAAAGCATCTTATAGGACCAAAAGGACCTTGTGGAATCTGGCTCAGAAGGTTCCAACAAAAGACACAAGTACTCACAGGGATCAAGCTTCTATGGGAGGCTGGAAAACCCTGCCTCCTCTCTAGTGAGTCTCAGATTCACCACCCAGAAATGGTGGTCATCCTCATGCTGAGCTGACTTGAGCAGAAAGGAATCTTAGGTCACCAGAGGCCCTTCTCCCCCTCATCCCCCATTGCCTAGATGGGAATTCAGAAAGACTCCAGATAAGAGACTGGTTCAACCACAATCATGTGCCCAGCCTGTATGCCTCCCTGCTCCTGTTAGGAAAGCAGCTATGCCCCCATGTCTGCCACCTGACATGACCCTAAAAGCAAAGTCAAACAGGAAGACACTCTGTGGTCACCGCTGGGAAGGTGTATAATCCTCCCTCTGCCCACCATTACCTGTGAGGTTATGAGCCCCACAGCCCTCTGTGAGCTCATCTTTCTGTCTCCCGGACTGAGGATGCTTCCAGTGGCCCAGCTATCCTGGTTGACTCTACCTTGACAATCAGAGAGAGGTCAAAGGTCACACAAGGCCACACACACACACACACACACACACACACACACACACACACATGCTGGCCACTCAACAAGAAGAAATTAGCTTTATGTTGGCTGAGCATGAATCCCATCCCATGCCATGCCCTGAGGTTTCTCCTTTCTCTCTCTCTCTCTCTCTCTCTCTCTCTCTCTCTCTCTCTCTCTCTCCCTCCCTCCCTCCCCCTCCCTCCCTCCCCTTCCCTCCCTCCCTCCCTCTCTCTCTCTCTCTCTCTCTCTCTCTCTCTCTCTCTCTCTCTCTCTCTCCTCTCTCTCTGCATATGTCTCACCTCACTGGGGGTAAACTGCAGACTTGTATGACATCATAACATGAAGGGTCATGGGCGTAAGTAAGCCTATGAAGTCATCATGAGCCACAGATGTTCAGGGGACAGTGTCATAGCACAACGCCATCATGGAAGAGTCCCGAGTTTTATGGAAGGGTGAAGGGCGGGAAGCCAGAGGGAAAGGCATCCATTCGAGAAATGAACTGGTTTCTGGAAGTAAGGTGCTTTGCAAAGCGATTTTTTTTCTAGACCAGGCAGCTGTGAGGGTGGGGACAGAAAGGGACTCACCAAGGTAGAGAGGGGGGAGAGGCAAGAACTGTTTCCCTGGCCAAGGCCCGAGGTGAACAGTCCTGTGCCAAGACTCAGGTTCTCCTATGTCTGTGTAGACCTCAAAGTTGGCATTATCACCCAAACAGCTTTATTCCTTTCTCAAAACAACTACTTTGCAGCTCTTTCTTAGGGGCTTTTAATGGCTTTCGAAATACAAACCTGGCCCTGCAAATACCGCCTGCCCAATTTACTGGAACACTTCGCCTCCCCAGAAATTTCTCCTCAAATGGCTTTACTTCTGCCACAAACAGAGCCTTTGGGGCCAGTGGGCCTTTTAATCAACAATTATAAGAAGTTTGAAAAGTCACTTTTAAAAGGCTGTCACGGTGGCGAGCCTGCTCAGCTCTTTCCTCTACTCCCGAGGGACTGCCTCCGTGACGGTAGAGAGCAGGCCCAGGCAGAAGGTGGGTAGGTGGGGGACAGCGTCATCCATCACCCTGCGACAGGTCCAGGGTGCCCAGGGGTCCTCTGAGCACACATCTGCAGCGGGTGTAGTGCTGCCGTGATTTATCACAGGCAGGCTGGCACCTCCTGCAGTTGGGTTATCAGTTTGGTGGTGGTGGCGGCAGCTGCTTCTCTTATTGACCTCCAAAAGTGCTTGTGCCTGGGGACCCAGGCCTGGCCTCCCCTGACCTCACCACACAGGTATCAAAGCCATGACCTCCATGCTGCACCCCGTGTGTACGATTGCTCCCCCTGACGTCTCCTGAATTCAGAATTTGCGAGGAAAACACACATGGCGGAACCGTTTTCCTCCAGCCATCTTTTCTCAGCCCTGTGTATCATCAAGAGACATGTCACCACCACACCACTACCCTGACGTTCCCTAAGACCACAGGCTTTGCCACTGGCCTATCCTCTGTACGACCTGACCCCAGCCAGCATCTGCTCGACTTTTTTAGCGTTCTACCTCCACCACTATCCTTCTAAACCCTGCAGGGCTCCCTCCCCTGCCTCCTCTCCCTTCCTCATCCAGTCAAACCAGGCCTCACCCCACCTCAAACCAATGCCAGGACATAACATCTCAACACGAATCAAAGGGAGCCTGAAGTAGAAACTTAAAGGGTTTTTTGGAAAGCTGTTTGGATGGTGTTTTGCTGGGGCAAACAAGTGAAGGAGCATTTTCCTAGAGTGGACACAGGTCAAAGACTAAGGCAGACTCATGAAGGAACGTTTCACTGAGGCACACTCAGGTGAAAGAACGCTCTGCTAAAGCAAGCACGTGAAAGGACATGGAAGAAAAGCAACGGAGACGGAGTCCTGTCAGCCCGTTGGGTGATGTCTTTGTTTTAGTCCTGTACCTGACTCCCCTGCTGATCTTCAGCTCTGCTAAAGGACTTCATTTGTTTGGTCTGAGGATATACTATTCCCAGAGCACTCAGGGTAGTCTCGGTAAATGTTGACTGAAGGACTGTATGCCCAAGTAGGAAACTGCTGAGCTGTAGAATAGAGAGAGAATGTACGGAGTGACTGTGTCCACTGTGGCAGGGAAGCTGTGGCAGTGGGACGGTAAGTAGCTGGTCACACTGAGTTCCCAGTCAGGAACAAGAAAGAAAAAAAGTGCTGGTCCTCAGCTGGCTTTCCCCTTTAGCCCTAAACCTCACATCAACTAATGGTCTTGGAAAGCTGTCGATCATAAGTCCCCTCCTCCCAGACCCAGCCTATGGCACAGAGATTGGTGTGAGCGCCAAGATGAAACAATTGCAGAACTGAATCTCCCCACTGTAATGGATCTTGTTGCATACAATAGAGCGAGGTCAATCGTTGTCAGGTCTCTCAATTCACACATCTAAAGGAAGACTGTGTTCCACTGGTGTGCCAAGCTGGAAGTGGGTAGCCTTTTTCAGTGCAATAAGACAGAAGCCCACCTGAATGAGGGGAGATTAAGCCATCAGAGAAAGGGGGCAAAGAAAGAAAAACCATTATTCATGTTGCTGGATCCAGCCTTGCCACTGGCATCAGGAACTGCGGCCACCTCAGAGGTTCCTGTACTTCTGGGTTTCCTAAACATGGCTTCCTCATCTCTGATCCCTCCTGCCCTACCCCCAAGCACTTGGGTAAGTCTCCACCTCGCTTTACTCCAACCTGTTCTCCAAATGCCTCAAGTGCTTCTTGGTTCCATTTTTCTAAAGGGGTGAGCAGGATCACAGGGGCCAGGACTCCTCCCAAGCTGCCCAGATGAAAAGACGGCTCCATCCTAGAACTCTAGAGAAAAGCCCTGTGGCTGTGTTAGTGACTTGCCTCTTTGCTTTGACAAAATATCTGACAAAAGCAACTTGGGAAAGGAAGGATTTATTCTGACTCACGGCTTAAGGGTATAAAGTCCATCATAGAGGAAAAGTCATGGCAACCGGAGCTTATCCGGTCATATCCACCACGGGTCTGTATTTAGGAAGTAGAGGGAGACTGATGCTAGTTCCAGCTCTCCTTTTCATGCAGTCCAGAATCTCAACCTATACAACAGTGTGGCCAAGTTTATGGGAGTTCTTCCGGCCTCAGTTAACCAAACATAAAATCCCTCAGAGACCTGCATGGGTATTTGTCTCCAGGTGATTCTAGATTCAGTCTGGTTGACAATAGACATCATCATAAGCCTACCTAATCCTGTCAACTTGACACCTAAACACATCAACTTTTTAAGCCACAACCTTCCATCCACTGTTCCTGTAGGCTTAGGGCCCTCCAGAATACAAAAATGCCTTCCATCCAACTTCAAAGTCCCCCCAGTCCTTAACAGTTTCAGGAGTGTTCTAAAGTATATTAAGTCTACTTTGAGTCTCAAGCACTCTCTTAACCGAGAGCCCCCGAACAATTGATAAATAATCATAAGTTGTATGCTTGCAACAACCAGTGGTGCAGGGTGAGCATTACCATCCCAAAAGGGAAGGCTAAAGATATAACAAGGAGTGATCAGACCAAAGCAAGACCAAAACCCACCAAGTCCTACAGCTCCGTAGTCGGCACGTAAAGCTTATGATGAAACTGGATGGGCTCTAAAAAGCCACCTACAGCACTCGTCACCTCTCTTGGACAAACTCCACTCTGTGCCTTCAACTTTCCTTAGTAGAAATCCTATGGTTTTGACACCTTCAACAACCTAAGGTTTCTGTTGCATCTTGGGATTGATCGCTCAGCTTCATTCAGCACCCTCTCGTATCCTCCTTGCCGGGACTCTGCCACAGACTAGCCTCTGTGGCTCTCTGGAACTGTGGTCCAAGACTCCATGACACCCTCAATGTTTTATCTTTTTAAAAAAGATTTACTGTAAGCTTTACTTACATGCATATCTGTGTGTCTGTATGAATATGTGCTGTGTGTGTGTGTGTGTGTGTGCAAGTGGCCATAGAGGTTAGAAAATGGCATCAGATCCAAACAATCTGGAGTTGCAGATGGCTGGGAGCCATGGGATATGAGTGCTGGGGACTAAACTTGGTCCTCTGGAAGAGCGAGAAATGTTCTCCACTGCGGAGGCAGCTCTCCAACTCCTCATCCCCTCATCGTTAATCCTTATAAAACAAGGTTAGTACCAAATGGGCAATATTGCCAAGTGGGGCTGCCAGCTTGGGACGGAACATGGTTGGTGCCCTTGAACCACAGTCCCATGGGCCTCTGTGTGCTAGGAGATGGTTCCTAAGCATGGAACCCTTCCAACAACATCTCCATTTAGGATCTTTCCTCTCTAATCAATTTACATTTTTACAAGACCAAGCCTTAGATGAGTGGGGTCTTACCCTCGGGGCACCTTGTTGTCTCTGTTCGGAGTGATGGGTGCAAATTTTAATTCCATTGCTCTCTTTAACAATGATAAATAATGTGTCATCTTTGTTCTCCTCATCCAGAACTTTAAACTTGATCACACATCCCTTCTCACCAAATTTCATGTTTTTCTTAACTTTCTGCTCCACTTTCTGGTGTCCCTCACTGTAGACCTGGATGCCAGCTGCCACTAATAACCATGACACAGCCTAAATGCTATTCTGTCTGGGAACTCCCTCAGCTAAGGGAATTAATTGGTACATTGTCTTTAAATTCAAAGCCACTCAAGCTCTTGGGACACAGGCAGAATCTAGCAAGACTCTGTCAGGGTGCCACACCAGCATTCCCATTCTTATTGACAGAATCTTTGTTCCTCAGTGACACGTCACAAATAGGGCCTCCACTGTCCATATTTTTTTCAGTATTTCTGACTTCTAAGCTCTCACCAGAATGTCTGGCTAAGTTCTGTGTATGGTGTTTAAGGTTTTTCTAGCCCAAAGATCCAAAGTCTTCCACATCCCTCCCTAAAACCAATTTTAAAAGGCCAAGAACCACATGGTCAGCTCTACCACAGTAACAACCTCACTTCTTAATACCAATTTTCTGTATTAGTTACTTGGGTTACAACAAAATGCCTAAGGGAATGGGGGGGATTTGGTCTTACAGTTCTAAGGGACACAGTCCAGCATGGCAGGGAAAGCATCAATAGCAAGAACCAGAGGTAGTTGGTCACTCCGCATGTGCTACCTACTTCATGGCAGCTCAACACAAGCCAGGGTCATTGGAGAGGAGGGAACCTCAACTGAGAAAACGTCTCCACAAGATTCAGCCATAGGGCATCTTCTTAATTAGTGATTGACGGGAGAGGACCCAGCTCACTGTGGGTGGGGCCATCCCTGGGCTGGTGGTCCTGGGTTCTATAAGAAAGCAGGCTGAGCAAGCCATGTGAAGCAAGCCAGTAAGCAGCACCCTTCCGTGGCCTCTCCATGGTGCCTGCCTCCATGTTCTTGCCCTGTTTGAGTTCCTGTCCTGACTTCCTTCAATGATGGACTACAATATGGAAGCTTAAACCAAATAAACCCCTTTCTCCCCAGGTTGCTTTTTGGTCATGGCACTTCATCACAGCAGTAGAAACCTTAACTAAGAGAGCATCCATGATCAGGAAGCAGAGAACAATGAATGCTTGTGCCCAGCTGCTTTTAGTGCAATTCAGGACCCCAGCCTGAAGAATGCTGGGTCTTCTCACTTCCATTGACCTGGTCTAGAAAATGTGTCACAGATTGCCCCAGAGAGTTATCTCCCAGTGATTCTAGATTCTGTCAAGTGGAATATCAACATAAACCATGATACATGGTCCTCGGAAGCTACTGAAATTGCAACACTGATGGAGTGTACACCCTCTATAGCAAGCAAAGCAGCATGGCTGAAAACTGTATGGTCACTGGAAACAGGGCAAACTATCATAGGACGGCACCAGGCGAAGGTAAGTGAACTTGGATGCATAGATGTACTATGGCTAAGAAGAGAGAGATAGAGACAGACAGAAGAGAAAAAGATAGAAACAAACACACACACAGAGGAGCACACAGAGAGAGCCTGTGGCATGGGTAATACCGTATGTTATTCAGCAGAAGGTTCCTGCCTGTCATCTCCCTTCATTACCCCAAATTTCCTTCACCTATCTCGATTTAGTGTCTACCTCATAAGGGAGGCCTGTGCCATGCTCCAGCCAAAGAAAAAAAGAAAGAAAGAAAGAAAGAAAGAAAGAAAGAAAGAAAGAAAGAAAGAGAGGAGGCAGGGGGTGGTACATCTGGAAAGATGTGTGCAAAGTGGGAGCCTTTCTATCAGAAAGATGTGGTTGCAGCAGTTTTTTGTTTTTGTTTTTTTAAAGATTTTCCTGTCATTGTGCCTTGTATTTTAGAAGAAAAAAAGAGAAAGAAAATAAACAAATTGAAACTCTCGGGTTTCTCAGGCTCGGGTGAATGGTGAACTGACCTACACTGTACTGCAGAAGAAGTCCTTTCCCAGCCTCCTCTCTCACGGAGGGTGGGAAACTGGGTCCCACCCTGTTGCTGGTTATTTGAGCACCGCCACAGCTGACCTCCTCCCCAGGCCTCGCTCTTTCCTAATGCATTTTCTCTTAGAAGTCACTGCCTCGATTCATCTCTGTGTGACTGACCATACAAGCGGAGGCAACATCACAGTCAAATTGGGGCCCAGGCCCTGACACCCGTACTTGGAAGGTCCTTTCTGATTGGCTAAAGGGCCTGCCTCACTACATAGGACATGCCAACTAGTGGAATTTGCTGGAATCACCCCCCAGACCACACGGCTAAATTTTCCTTTATCTTCTGTTCTGAAAAACCTGTCAAACTCATCATCTCTGGCCCACGAAACAAATTTGTTTTTTGAGTCACGTAGAAAAAAAAATTGAAGTTGAAACGGTGCGAGGGGAGGAGGCTTTTTATATTGGTGTCAGGCGTCTGTGAAACCTAATGGAGCTCTTCTTTGACAACATTATCTGTGTTTGGCTAATTTGGTAGAGTAGACAGCATCCTCTATTGAACAGGAAGAATAGAACACACGGTCCTAGGAAAGCAGAGAGTTGGCCCATTGTGGGTAATTTGTTCCCACTATTCATACTGCAGAGAGGCATACAATTATAGAGGCGCTCATAGGTAAATTTCTATTCATTCTTTTATCACCTGGCAAATGAAATAGTCATTTTTTAAAATAGCTTGAGGCAGAGATGTGTGTCAGTAAACAAAAGGGCAGGCTTCCTTATCGCGGTGTATTTTGCCCTGATGATTTGTGTTTCCACCCCTCGAAAGCTGTGCAACCAATTCGGAGAATCAACCCCCCACTTGGGGACATTTGTCTCCCGAATGCAGCCCAGATGGGGACAGTGACAAGAAACAACAGGAGGAAACTCTTCCTGAACTCGACCTTCAGTGCTGGGGACAGATGGAGGACAGGAAGTGCTCTTACCTGAAGGACCCTTAGGTGCTGCAGAGTGAAGGTGTGGGAGTTTGAGCTTGTCGTGGCCAAGGAGTCAAGCAGGACTTGGAGCCACCTGCTGAGCACAGACGGGATGGCAAATACTCCATGTAAGCTTGCAGGCAGGTCTCACCAGAGCAAGCCCTGTCTTTGCTGCCCACCAGGCTGGGGAAGTTGCCCAGGTCTCCTGGAGATGGCTCAGGTATGGCCCCCTCAATCACACCGATATCATACATGTGAGAGCTAAGTGTCATAAATATTCATGAACATCATAAATATTCATGAGCATCTCTTCAACCTGGAAGCTTCTCCTTACTGGAGCGGAAGTGTACTTCCCTGGTCCTGTCTCCCAACAGCAAGCCTAGACTACTATTTTGTTCTTATAGCTAACATGCTCTGGGATGTGGGGGCTGGGCAGCTGCATTCATAATGTAAACCAGAGGCCTGGTAAGATGACTCAGAAGGTGATGGTACTTACTGCACAAACTTAACCACCTGAGTTCAATTCCCAGAACCCATGTGAAGGTAGGAGTGGAGAGCAGACGCTACAGAATTATCCTCTGACTTCTACACAAGAATCATAATGCATGTACACACACACACACACACACACACACACACATACACACACACACACGCACACACGCATACACACACACAATGATGTAGGGCCAGAGAGATGGCTCAGCAGGTAAGAATGCTCGCTGCTCTTGCAAAAGGCCTGAGTTCAGTGTCCAGCACCCATATTAGGTGGCTCACAATCACCTCCAACTCTAGGTCCAGGGGATCCAACACCTTCTTCTGGGTCCTAGGGCACCTACGTCCATGTGCACATACCCACATAGAGACACATACGAATAATTTAAAATGAAAATAAATATTTCAAATAATAAATAAAAAGTAACTTTTGAAAAGTCCTTGTGGTTTGCTTGACCCAGGGAGCACTATTAGGAGGTGTGGACCTATTGGAATAGATATGGCCCTGTAGGAGGAAGTGTGTCACTGGGGTGTGCCTTGAGACGCCCCTCCTAGTTACCTGGAAGACAGTCTCTCCTGGTTGCCTTCGGATCAAGATGTAGAACTCTGAGCTCCTTCCCCAGCACCATGCCTGCCTGAATGCTGCCATGCTTCCAGCCATGATGACAATGGGCTGAACCTCTGAACCTGTAAGTCAGCCCCAATTAAGTGATGTACCTTTTAAGAGTTGCCTTGGTCATGGTGCCTCTTCACAGCAATAGAAACCCAGAGTAAGACAGTCTTTAAAAATATAAGCATGAACCAGGGAAGCTCCCAATCTACAGGGAGCCCCGCGGTTAGACAGAGCCCGGCGGTCCACCACCATCTTGGCGAGAGCAGCTCAACCAGACAGAGCCCTGCAGACTGAGACTGCCACCGTCTAGGCTCTGGCAGTCCAGCCAGGGAAGCTCCAGGCCTGCAGGGAATCCCGCAGTTAGACAGAGCCCGTGACCCACTACCATCTTGGAGCTAGTAGCACAACCAGCTCAACTCCAAGTGGATCAAGGACCTCCACATAAAACAAGACACACTGAAACTAATAGAAAAGAAACTGGGGAAGACCCTTGAGGACATGGGCACAAGGGAAAAGTTCCTGAATAGAACACCAATAGCTTATGCTCTAAGATCAAGAATAGACAAATGGGACTTCATAAAATTACAAAGTTTCTGTAAGGCAAAGGACACTGTCAAGCAGACAAAATGGCAACCAACAAATTGGGAAAGGATCTTCACCAGCCCTACATCCGACAGAGGGCTAATATCCAATATATACAAAGAACTCAAGAAGTTAGACTACAGAGAGCCAAACAACCCTATTAAAAAGTGGGGTACAGAGCTAAACAAAGAATTTTCACCAGAAGAAATTCGGATGGCTGAGAAGCATCTTAAGAAATGTTCAACATCATTAGTCATTAGGGAAATGCAAATCAAAACAACCCTGAGATTTCACCTCACACCAGTCAGAATGGCTAAGATTAAAAACTCAGGCCGGGCGTGGTGGCGCACACCTGTAATCCCAGCACTTGGGAGGCAGAGGCAGGTGGATTTCTGAGTTCGAGGCCAGTCTGGTCTACAGAGTGAGTTCCAGGACAGTCAGGGCTATACAGAGAAACCCTGTCTCGAAAAACAAAACCAAACCAAAACAAAACAAAAACAAAAAAGAAAAACAACTCAGGAGACAGGTGTTGGCAAGGATGTGGAGAAAGACTCCTCCACTGCTGGTGGGATTGCAAGTTGGTACAACCAGTCTGGAAATCAGCCTCACAGTTCCTCAGAAAACTGGGCACGAACTTCCAGATGACCCTGCTATACCACTCCTGGGCAGAGGATTCCCCAGCACATAATAAGGATACATGTTCCACTATGTTCATAGCAGCCCTGTTTATAATAGCCAGAAACTGGAAAGAACTCAGATGTCCCTCAATGGAGGAATGGATACAAAAAATATGGTATATATACACAATGGAGTACTATTCAGCCATTAGAAACAAAAAATTCATGAACTTCTTAGACAAATGGATGGAGCTGGAGAACATCATCCTAAGTGAGGTAACCCAATCTCAAAAGAACACTCATGGTATGCACTTACTGATAAGCAGATATTAGCCTAGAAGACTGGAATACCTAAGACACAATTCACATATCAAATGATGTCCAAGAAGAAGGAAGAAAGGGCCCCTGACTCTGGAAAGGCTTAATGCAGCAGTGTAGGGAAATACCAGAACAGGGAAGAGGGAAGGGGTGAATGGGGGAACAGGGGGAAGGAAGAGGACTTATGGAACTAGCGGAGAGGGGGGAGCCTGGAAAGGGGGAAATCATATGAACTGTAAATTAATATATCAAGTAAAATTTTAAAAAATATAAGCATGACCCCAAGAGTTCCACCCACCCAGCTTACCGAGCTATGCACATGAGACTGGCACCAGCCTGTCTTCTGTAAACAGCTCTCCCTCCGCTCAGGGGTTTTGCTTCGACCACCCTTTTGTGGCAAGCCTATATGCGGTCAGGAGGCTCCTTACTACTGGACAGTGGGGTGATAAAGGCTGAACCTTACAGGAGGATGCCCAACATCTAGGGAGTCTTGGCAAGCTCCCTTCCCCCTTGAAACTTGGCTCTGGTTCTCACCCCTGGCTGGGTTTTGGCTCTAGAGGTCAATAGTGATAGTCTGTAAGCAGAGGGAGTCTTTGAGGCTCCCTGTGAAACCCAGAGACCTTTGGTAAACAGGTTGAGAGAATGGGGTCTAGGGGCTGCCTCCTGAAGTCTCAGTTCACTGCAGGTCAGCCTCAACGCGACACCCAAAGACAACTGAGGGAAACCCAAGTCACAAACTGAGGCGGGAACTGCTCACACCTGAGACAATGTCTCCCAGCTCAGATCATGATTTCTTCCTATGTTCAGGGTATCACTTTTAGAAGGACCCTCTCCATCTTTACCCTGAAGCCCTCTGGTCCACCGGCTTCCTGCCTTCAGTTCTTAGCCCATAAAACCCACCTTCCCTGCCCAGCCAAATATTAACTGTCAACTTGATGTCTCAGAAGCGAGCATTCAGGCGGCCTGTGAGGGTTTTTCTAGATTAAGATTAGCCTCGGCGAATGTCCGGGGGTACTATCTTGATTGAGTTCTTTGATGCTGAACGTTGAGAAGCCCCATCTAGACTATGGGTGGGACCACTCCCTGAGCAGGGCGTCCTGGGCTGCATGAATGGGAGGGGCAAGCTGAGCACTAAAGCATGCATGCATTAACCCCTGCTCTGCTTCAAGATCTGCTGCTTCCACTTCCCCACAATGATGGACTGATTATAAGCTGGAGCTCTGAGCCAAATGGGTGCTTTCTCCCTTAAGTTGTTTTTATCAGATTGTTTATTCATAGCAACTAGTACATCAGATTTTCCCATCTTTGTCTCCACACACCAAGACACTACAAATTCCTTGACCTAAAGGGCTTCCCCACCACACAGTAGCAAACCAATCCTTACTAGGTTATACACTTACCTCTCAGTATGTGTGTGTGTGTGTGTGTGTGTGTGCATGCATGTGCACACATGTGAATGTGTACATGTGTAAGGCCAGAGGTCAATGTTAGAGGTCTTCTTCTATCTCTCTCTGTTTTATTTTTTGAGACAGGGTCTCTCGTGGTACATGAAGCTCTATGATTCATCTGGGCTGGCCAGCCCCTGGGATCCTCCCGTCTCTAGCTCCCAAGCATTGGAGGTCACAGACAAGCACCGTGGGGCCTGGCTTTTTACACAAGCTCTAAGTATCTGAACTCAGATCCTTGTGCTTGTGTGATAAGCACTTTACTAACTGAACTCTCCCCATACTCCATGAACATCTGATTCTTACAGTGTAAATATGAGGTCTCTTTACTGAAGTTCAACTTCCTAATATAGTCAACTATTTATCTCTCCCACTACCTCAGGAATTCAACTTCTATAAATGTTGTAACTGCAGACCCAACCCATCTCCAACAGAAGGGGACCTGTGGCTCCTCCAAAGAGCCAGGGTACAACCTCCAGGGTAAGATGCGAGGAGAAGGGACAGAGGCAGGGCGCAGCTTGAGGCAGGGCAGGCTCAGACAGAACATATCTCTCAATCAGGAGTGCATCTGGCAAAGCTCAGAGTCAGGTCCTGATGGTCCAAGCCAATTAACTGCCACCAGACATGGCTCTCATCATCCTGTCCTAAAGCCCATCCAGGCTTGAGGACCAGTGTGGGGTGGGAACCAGCGAGAACACCTGCAGCTGGAAGCCCAGATGTTAAGGGACTTCTGCGTGAACTTCGCAGTATTAAAAATAAAATCAAAGAATTAAAGAGAAAAGTTAAGCATCCTGTCTTGTCTTGTATCCTCCAGGATGACTTTGAAAGCCTGGTGGTGAAACTGAGCCGTCTGGATCTTTTTTTCTCTCTCCCTGATGCTTCCCCTCAAAGTCATTGAGAAAAAGACATACAGTAAAAAGTCGATAAGATCTCACTCGGCTGCCCGCTCTGTGCTGGAAGAGAAGTTGGGGGTAGGAGGTGAGTCTGGGAATGATGTAACAACCCAAATACCACAAGGAACAAGCAGAATTTGGTCAGACAGAGAGACAGAGCTAGAAAGGATGGATACAGGGAAGCCACAGGATGGCCTGGTCCCCAGCATGCACAGTCACCAGTAGCTTGCTTGTCACTTAAGGGGCAGTTGTTTTGAATGATCTTATGAGCCTGAGCCTCCTCAGCAGCCACCTAAGATGACTTCAAATTGTAGCAGAGGTGCTGCACTGATGTGGGGTGGGCGGGAAAAAAGGGGTGCAAATGTATTTTGACACCCCCAAGTATTGTATGTGTGTGTCATGTTCCTCCTGGCCCTGCATGACACCCTTGATAGAATTGGCCTCAATGCTTGTCCTAGATTCATTCCATTGTTATGATTAAACACACACACACACACACACACACACACACACACACAGTGACCAAGAGCAACTCAGTGGAGAAAGGGTTTATTTAGGCTACACTTCCAGGCTGTAGTCCATCACTGAGGGAGATCGGGGCAGGAACCTGAAGCGCTGCTTGCTGGCTCACTCACAGACGACACTTGCCTAACTATCATCCTTATCAGCCTGGGGAATGGTGCCACCCACACTGGGCTGACGATACCAATTAATCATCAAGACAGTACCCCACACACATGCCTATCGGCAACCTGATCTTGGTAAGCCTTCAGTCGAGACTCCCTTCTCAGATGACTCTAGTGTATGTCAAAGTGATTGTCAAAGCTAACTAGTGCAACACATAAGACCTAGCGTTTTAGGAACTCAAGGAAATAGTGTCCACCCCACACCAAGGTAGTACCAAAAACAGAGAAAAAGAACACTGTTTGGAAACAAATCCCTGGCGACCCTATTTTTTTCAGATAAAACCAATCACAAAAGGGAGTCTGGAAGAACCCTCCCTGCGGGGTGACACAGAGCTCACGGCCACCCCAACATTACTACTAGATATTGTTTTGTGAGAATTACACCTGGTTGACCAAATCTAGGAGCCGTGGTTGGCTTCCAAGCAGTCCTTAGATCATAAACAACCACAGCTTGCCAGGCTCAGCGCTGGAGTCTGGGAATACCAAGTGCCTAGAGACAAAACCAGATAAACCTGATGCCACTGGGCTGAGATGTTGACAGAGGGTGTCACGAATCATCCAACAAATGAACAGCACACATGCAGGTGGGAGGGGTGTAGCAAGGCCCGTGGGTTGAAGCCACTCCCTCCACAGGCCCCACCCATTGTTGAAGACACAGATGGCTTGGGAACTACACTCAGGACCATCTCTGCATATACCATCCCGGAGAGCTTTCTGGCCACAGAGGCTCTGAGGCCTGAGCTGCCATTGCTGGGTGGTCTCCCTCAAAACACTGATCCAGAGCCCCTATGCCATCACAGTCCTCCAGTTCTTAGGACCTGGCTTTCTAAGGGCTCTGTTCCCAGCCCCACTAATACCCTCTCCCACACACATACCCATAAAAAAAAAATATGAAAGACATGGTGTTTGCCTTTTCCAGAACTCCATGCCAGGTGAGCCAGCCCCAAGATTCCTATATCATCATTCTGCTCCTCAGACATGCTATGCCGCTTCCAATCCTGTACCTAGGAACCTGTGCCTGGATTCCTTTATGCACCCATGCAAATCCTCTACTTTAAGAAATGTCATTGAATTCTGTTAAAGACGCTGGCTACATTCTTTCATTTCCACAGTAGGCCTCTCCACAGTCTGCTTCCTCTCCGCCACTGATCCCTCCACCCACCCAGCCCTGGGGCCTCCCTACGCCAGGGAGTTAGCGCCACGTGATCTCAGCCCCACAGCCAACCAGGCACTCTGAGGGAAGATGCTCCAAGGGTCAGCTCCTCAGCCTTCAGGCCACATTGTCTTTTCCAGCATTCCTCTGTCTGCTCTAGATCTAGCATCTAGATCATTCTCAGGGCTCCCCGACAGACCCCCATCTACCCTCTCACCTCAGCTCCCAGCTAAGACAGTGCTCTAAATGCCATTGTAGAACAATGAATTCCATATTTATGGCCCAGACCCAGCAGTAAAGTTTTACCCTACACTCTACGATGGACAACAGACTCCAGTGGTCTCCCCTTGAAGCTCTAAAGGGACCTCTGAAACCACCCTCTTGTTAACTCTCTTACTGCTCTCCTACTGAGAAATCCATTCCCCTCCCTGACTTCTCCACCTCAGCAAAAGGATCCACCATTGCAGATGTCCATGTGCTCAGGATAAAAATCCAGCTGGAATTCATATGTTCCTTGGGCTTATACCTCACAGCACACACAGTCAGCCCCTGTGGACAGCTCTACCAGCAGAGGAAATCTGGACTTCAGTGCTCTTTTCCCCTCCATGGCGTAGTTCTGGTTGACTTACTAAGTTCTGGTTGACTTACTAAGTTCTGGTTGACTTACTAAGCCCTTGCCAGGAATGCTGCTGGCTCTCATCTCCCGACTCTCCACTTATCTCTCCGGGGTCCACAGTGATCGTGGAAACTGAGCAGGGTTCCCAGTCTATCAGAGAACATCACTGCTGCCAGGGCCTTTAATCCTAGACCTCAAGGGGCATGGGGCGGGTGATTCTCTGTGAGTATAATGCCAGCCTGGTCTACATAGCAAGTTTCAAGCCAACTAGGGCTACAGAGTGAGACTCTGCCTCACAAACACTAGAAATGTCGATTTATATTGGCCCTTCCGGGCTACAGGATTAACTTTCTAATGCTTTGTTTCCCGGGAATGGTAAGCTCTGGACACAGCAAGGCTTTTCCATTCCCGGTTTAAGTCAGCAGCCTCCCGCCCAGCAGTGGGCAGTCTACTCCCCAGGCTGTCCCACAGGAGTGGATCATAATCCGCCAGTGCAAGCCATGATGTAAATTTTTTTACTTTTAGAATCATGTTTTACTTAGCCCAATGTACCTAAGGCAACATTCTGGTCAATATAAGACATCACACCTGAACGTTTTACTTGTTTTGTCTTGTTTCTCTGTGCTGTACTTGAGTGGCAGTGTGTGTTGTATCTGAAGACTATTTTAATATGAATGAGGCCACCTTTCAAAGGCTCAGTAAGCACTCATGGCTGGAGGCTGTTATGTGAACTGTAAGGGCCATGAATGAGCAAACATTGTGTGTGACAGGTCTGAGAAGAGCACGGTGTCAAAGCTGGGACGCATATGGTGTTCATGTTGAACCTTTCTGTGAAATGCCTTAAGATTAAGAACACAGAGTTGTGTTCTCTCTCTCTCTCTCTCTCTCTCTCTCTCTCTCTCTCTCTCTCCACACACACACACACACACACACACACACACACACACCCCTTTTCTCTCCATCACAAACTCCTTTGTGGTACCTTGGACTTGCTGCCTGTGCAGACAATAGGAGCCATCTTCCCCACAACAAGAGACAGAAGCAGTGTTTGATTACCAGGCTCCCAACTTTCCTAGTGTCAGGTCCACATGGAGACTGTCACAGTCTATTAACTGGCTTTAATACAGATGTGTTTCTAACAGGACTGATGAATCCTATACACCAGTTACATGAGGTGAAAGCAATTCCTTCTCAAGGAGACAAGGCATGTATTTGGAAATGCAGCCGGGAGCTCCGATCATACACTTCATATTAACAAATCCTATCCCTTCAGCAAGCTTATTGTCCTGGGGCACACACCTGACAGCAGGGGCTGCAAAACCATGGCGTGTCACCAGCAAGGACAGCGACAGTCTGCTGAAGTGAGAACCCACAGCCTGGCACTAATATCCCTCATTCTTCCTTCCTAGAGAGCCGCCCCGCCCCCCTCCACCTAGGAGCCCGAGCTTCAGACCGTGCTTCTCGCCCTGTTTCTTCGCGCCCGCCCTGTTTCTTCGCGCCCTGTATTTGTTCGATGCAATGAGAAAAGGAACCCCTGCAACAAGCCGAGCTGTAACCAGTAAAGCAGAGACTTCGGGCCAGATGTAAAAACATCTGGCACACAGCTCAGAGGAGGGCGTGGAGGAAGCGAGGTATGAATAGCCACAGAGGTTTCTTAGAATCCGAAAAAAAACAAATGGAATCTGTGTTCTCAGAGATGTGGGCATTCCCGCCAAAGCGAGAACAAAGGTCGAAATCTGGCAGAAGCACGGACCCGAGAATCTAGCCTTCCTCACAGAAACAGCCATGAGGCCGGTGGGCTCCCAGCGGAGATGGAAGCCACAGCAGGGAAAAGTCTGTGTCTTAAAGGCTGGAGCCAGGTAGACGGGTCTATACTGCCCGGTATCTGCTTAGGATGTGAATCCTCTCTGCTGATTCAGACCCTTCCAAGGCTCACCAGTCTGATTCCGTTCAGCACAACTCTCCACGCTCCCCCTCCAGAGATAAAACACCCAGGAAAAGTCATTCGCAGCAAGGATGCTGACCTGGTACTGTGCCAAAACCTGAAGGATGGTCCATCGATTGGCTCCCGGGCCCTGCAACTGTCTGATAACCTGCCAAGCGAGGCCAGGGCCACCAGTTCCCACTGGGGCTCCGAGGGAGCTAGTGCTGGAGGTTTGGCCGTCAAGTGGCACATAAAATATTCTAGCTCTCTAAGTCCCATGAGTGTCATTCTGTGTGGAAAATGACATTATAGGTTGTATTGGGTCATTGGGTAATTAGGTAAAATGATTGGCTAAGTAGCCTCTAAAAGCCACGTTACCACATGCTCCTCAGACTGAGGCACCGACCTGTCCTCATTCGTTTGAGCCCTGGGGACTGAGAGAAAAGGCCAACAGCACTCACAGTGTTCTCCTACCAGGTGACCCCAGGGAGGTCCCCATCACTGGTACTTATCTGGAGCTCTGAGTTAAACTGGGAGGAGGTGGAGGAGCACAAAGACTGTTCCAGGTTGCCCATAGTAATAGCTTCCTGCTGTCCACAGATACCCCAGCCCAGGCCTAGCACCTCACCTGTTCTGTCCAGGGGCATCCTTGTTCAACCTAAGAAAGCAGCAGAACATACCTTGTAGAAGCGTGTCTTCATGCTCTGTTGCTGCTCGTGAGAATGCTGGGCTAACTTGTTTGTCAGAAACAGATATGAGTGCTCTGGTCACACAGAAAGGAAGGGGCCGAGTCAGGATATATGAACTCTGCCTGGTGTAATCCCATGGCTCTTGCTGTGACCGGAAGGACTGGACCCAAGAGAGGATGGACCTGGGCTAGGTCCTTCAAATAAATGGATGGTTAGCACAGTCAGCTGCTTACAAGGTGGGGGAGAGGGGGAAGGGAGGTTCCCAGACAATAGAAAACACAAGAAACTTTCCCAGAGCTGGAGGTAACCAAGCAAGGAGATAAGAGTCACAAAACATGGAGTGTGAGTGGTAAGTGTGGGTCAGGGGTGGGGGTGGTAAAAGTATGAAGAGCATCTCCTCCACAGCTGCCCTGCTTTGAAGACATCACTTAAAAGCAAAAGGGGAAGCAAAGAAGGGAGAGAGAGGGCTTTCAATCCTTCGGGCCTCCTGTGAGTACTACCTAACAGGAAGTAGCTGAGAAATGGATGATGGGAAATGTAGTTTGGGTACTCTGCCCCAGCCTCGTGGAGTGTAGACAGGTAACAGAAGCTGAGGGAAACCAAAAGAGTACCAGCGCCACAGTCAAGTCTTCCCAGTGACCTCTGTCCCTCATGTGGTGACTGTCCTTATTTTAGAGGCAGAGAAAAGGAAAAGTGAGAGCTTATATAACATGCCCAAGGTCATCTGGGAGAATCCAATTTAAACACACATCTGCCTGGCTCCCACATCCAGAAAATTGGATATGCACATGGAAGTCTCGCCTGGGAAAAGTTGGACCCAAGACTCTCATGTCACATGCCCTGCAGGTGAACTGTCTTTCATATGATGTTGCCCCTTCAAAGGATGTACACGCAGGCGACCTGTATCTCCCACCTACGCTCAGTGGTTCTCAGCCCTCCTGATGGGCTATAGAGCAAGCTATAGAATCTGTAGCCCCTCTCTGCAGACACTGACAGGGCCTAGCATGCACAGCAAGGCTGGCCAAGGCCATCTGCATGGAGGTGGCCTCCACAGAGCTCAGCCACAGGCCAGGATCGAAGGCCTATGGTTTGATGCTTCACCCCCACTTCACCCATATCCCACACTGTTCCCTCCCTAAACCCTGTCTCCTTGCTGGATGCGATTGCTAGTGAAAGGAGCCTGCTGTATCACTGGGGAACTTAACAAGGCTAATTCCACTGAAACCTCCATTAACTTTACTACTTTTCTGTAAGTGCTTCATTGTAAATAACGATTCTGCACCACGGAAACACTGCTGGGAACTCCCAGCGGACAGAAAATTAAAGCCGGCTTCTGCTGCCTGTTTGTACAATGCACCGTGGCGGCTGTGTAAGTGTCCAAACCCCAGAAAGCTCAGATATCTCCCACTGATTCCAGGGGTGGCTCCTGTCTAATCTACCTTAATGAACAGATCTGTGTGGCACTATACTCTGTAACAACACACCAAATCTCACTCCCTCAGACTCCTCTTGGGAGAAAGCATTGCCACAACTGTGTGCACAAAGAGAACTTGGTCATCTCAGGCAGGCACGAGGCTTAGTGCCCCCACAACCACAGCAGCAGCAGCCCTTCTCTCTAATAAATTTCAAGGAGAGATAGAGCTGAGGACAAAAAAAAGTGTGTGTGTGTGTGTGTGTGTGTGTGCTCTTTCCAAGATGTATATGTGTGCATGTGTGCACACACATATTTGTGACTATTCACATGCGTACACACTCATATGGAAGCCAAAGGTCATGTTGGTTTTACTTTGTTAAAGATTTTTCTTTTTTTATTTGTACATGTGTGTTAGGGATTGGCTCTAATGCTTTGAGTTAATTGGGAATATCTACATGTCCAAATGATGAAGGTCCTTGTCCCCAACTGGTTTTTTATCAATCAATAAAGAGCCAAGAGCCAATGGCTGAGCAGAGAGAGAAGGGCAGAACTTTCCGATTGGCCGCTGGCAACTTCCCCAATTGGGCCTATGGTCACAGGGGAAGGTTTAGGAGTCTTGGGAGTACCAGAGTGGAACATTTGCTAACTGGGGAAGGTTCAGGAGTGCCCAGCCTTCAAGCTAGTTACAGAATTTCATAAATTAACTGGTGTGTGTGTGTGTGTGTGTGTGTGTGTGTGTGTGTGTGTCATTCTTGAATCCAGATTGCCCCTGGGCAGGTATACTCATACATCCAGGCAGGAGCCAAAGTGGTGTGGCTTAGCTAAACTCACCACTACACATAACTATGCATATGTAAGTGTGTGCATGTGTCTGTGGGTGCCCACAGAAGCCGGATGGAGTTACAGACAGTTGTGAACTGCCTAGCATGGCTGCTGGGAATTGAACTTGGAGCATTCGGAAGAACACCAAGAGGTATGAGTGGGTGAGCTATCTCTCCATCCCCCCCCCATCTTATTATTTGAAACACAATTTCTCACTGGCTGGAAACTATCCTGTCCAGCTCTGCTGGGTGGCCAGCAAACCCCAGAGGCCGCTCTGTCTCAGTGCCCCACTCACGGGGATTGTAAGCATCCCCCCATACCTGGCTTTTTATGTGGATGCTTAGGCTCAAACTCAGGTTTACATTTGTGCATTGTCTTGAGAAAGAAGGTAAGATATGTCTAGTTGGTATAACAAAAGTTCTATTTTAGTGCGCTGCTGGCTCATCACAGGACGCTCACCCTCCACCTTCCTAACTGCAGTCCTAAGCCTCTCCCCCAAAGGCTGCTCAGCTGTGTGACATGCCTTAGCTGACAGTCAAGGCTAATCTCTCCTGGTAGTCTCCAGTGCCAGCAGAAGATCCCTGGGGAGACTCTAGTTGTAAGGCAGATCAAGGTGACATCTCTCCAGCAGTTCTGAAAATGTGCAGAGCAGAGCACTGCTCTTGGTCTCTGCTTATATACCGTCCAGTGGGCATCGTGGAGTTCTAAGTGTGGGTCTGGTTATCTTGAGTGAGTGATGTCTCTGGGTTCTGGCTATCAGGTGCAGCCTTGGGCGTAGTGGTGTTCCTGACTGGGTATGCTGGTGTGCACGTCTGAAAAAGCATTTTTACTATGCTCATTAGATGCAGCAAAATCTTCACTGACTAAGCCATCTCCCCATCTCTCAGCCCGAATTTAGAACTCAACAGACCCGCCCCAGCCCTTCACTCATAGGCCCACTCCATAGACAGACACAGCTGTGGCTCCAATCCTGCCTCTGTGCTTCAGCCCTAACGTCCAGTGTCCCTTTGTCCCTGTGTCATATATACAGCACACAACTCTCTCCAGCCCTGGGAAGGGTCAGCACAGGGAGTCACTAAAATAAGAACCACCTAAAACTGGAGTGGCAGTCAACCTCATTTTGAAAATAATCAGACAGTCTGGCCCCCAGCTGTCCTGGGACAGGGAAAACAGGTGGTGTAGAGCCCTTGAGAGAAAAATTGTGGCAGATTCTTAGATAACTGGTCCTGATGACACCCAAGAACTACAGGCCTCAGTTCCCTGCTCGGTGGCTAGAAAGTACAGATATGTCTCAGCTGAGCTCAAAGCAATCTTTTGCTTAGCTCTGGCCTCTGCACAGCACTGGACCCCAGGCTGCAGAGTGGCGCTGAGCCTGAGGGCCTCCTTGAGTCGAAGGCTCTAATTTACGTGTCTCTCTGCCTTCCACGTTTGCTTGCTACGTGCCTTGTTAGAGCCGCAGACAGGTTTAGGTGACCCAAGAAAATCACAACACATGCACAGATCAAGAGGAAACTCGGCCGCCCACGCACATTGTTCTAGAATCTAGATGACATCTGAACGGGCTTCCAACTTCAGCTTCCCTACTCTGATTATACACAAGAGAAGCTGTTTTTCTCAAAAATGATAGGGTCTTAAACATGAAGAAAATTTAAGGGCGGGTAATCCAATATAAACTGCCTCCATCCAGGCCTTCTTTGGTAATCAGATGACAGCATGACAGCTCCACTCTGCCCTCGGATATCTCTTTGTCTTCAATGCCCCCAGCAGCCTGAGCAGGCATCATGAGTTCCAGCTCCCTTTGTCAGGTGCTTGGTGATCAGCTATAGTAAATGGCAGATCCGGAGACTCAAACCTGGTTCTTTGTGCTCTGGGTTCTTTTTGTTCCTTGCAACACGACATGGCTCCTGTCCCAGAGCCCCTGAGGTTAGCAATCTAAAGGGCTTCGTCCAGGGTCACTCCCCGCAGCTGTTTCCAGAGTCCTTTCTTTGACAGCCCTGCAGCTGGGGGCAGCCGTCACTCTGCATTTTTCTCCACTGATGTCAGCCTCGCTCCTGACCTCAGTTTCATCACCACGTGCCTTTAAATTTGATCCCAGGAGGAACTTCAAGGCAAATTTCCCCATTCATGATGTTTATAAAACTTGTCATTGTTTATGCTATTATAGGGCCATCAAACACAGGGGTGGGGGGAGCAGTGTTCCTAGTTACAACATGGCTTTGCTCCCTTTGGGCTGAAAGCACACCCCACACAAAAGACTCCAGATCCTAAGGATTATACCTAAGGTCATCCTTTGGCCTCCATATATGTATACACATGAACACACACACACACAGAGGAGAGAGAGAGAGAGAGGGAGAGAGAGAGAGAGAGAGAGAGAGAGAGAGAGAGAGAGAGAAAGTCAGGGGAAGGTGTTCCTCAGGTGTCAGGGGCTCTTGCTGCTCTTCCAGAGGACCTGAGTTTAGTTCCTAACTACAGTCTGTAATCCTCAGAAGAGGGGACCTAACACCCTCTTCTGGCAACTTCACTCATGTAACATGCATGCATATATATGTACATGCTGGTGTGCATGCATGCTCACACATGTGCATGCACACACAAATAAAAAATAAATGTTTCTTTAAAAGAGAGGCTTGTGATAACCACACCAAGAGGATTTCTTTCTTCATATTATGCCCCAAGTAAAGATTTTACATAGCACTCACACTTGTAAACAGAAGGAGAAAAGAAACCTATTAAAAGACACTGATAAGGCCGTGGTGGCACTACCTGTAATCCTATCTCTTAAAAGGTTGAAGCAGTAGGATTACTATGAGCTCAAGATCAGCCCAAGGAACATAGCATATTCAAAACTAACCTAGGCTACAATGTGAGACCCTAACTTGGAGCCCCTCCCCCTCCCTGAAAAAAGAAATACTAATTAGATGACCAGCAAATATTAGATTTGGTGAAAATTTAAACTGAAGGACAGGGTATGGAGGTCCACAGAGAAAAGAAAGAAAGAAAGAAAGAAAGAAAGAAAGAAAGAAAGAAAGAAAGAAAGAAAGAAGAAAGAGAGAGAGAGAAGAAAGAGAGAGAGAGAGAGAGAGAAAGGAAGGAAGGAAGGAAGAAGAGAAAAGAAAAGAGAAAAGAAAAGAAAGGAAAAAGAAAAAATAGCATTTGTAAGTTACTTTCTGTTATAAGAAGGAAATCTAATTTTTCAATGAAAGATTCAGGCAGTAACAAAATGAACCCACTGATGAAACTTTGTAGCCTTGTGAGTTAGGACATAGACATAATGAGACTCCAGATACTACAGACTAAGACCATGACATCACTATGAAACAGAATCTGATGAAGCTTTTCCAGGGTCACCAGGAAACCAGAGAACAGGCCTAGCATCACATCACCAAGGACAGATCTCCACAAGCGTTCCACACCAGGTCCCATGAAGCCACTAGCAAGGTCCTGGCAGCCACCAACACCTCTTTAGGGCACTGTCAATAGACCACTGCTCACTCCTGCTGCCGTCCACACCAGTCGACAGTCCAGGTCGCACCTTCCTGCAACCCAGCCACAAGGGGAGCTAGAAAGAACATACCAGGCATTTTCAACTGCATGAGGGAAGAAACAGGTTCTGCTTTTTTAAATGTGCATTTTAAGAGTAGGAAGATTTAGAGAGGCAAAAGAATTCCAATGTGCTGTGGGCTGGCTCAGTCGGTAAACTGCTTACTGGGCAAGCATGCTGAGTTCAGAGCCCCAGTACCCATGTAAAAAGCCAACCGTGGTGGAGCACGCCTGTAATCCTGCACTGGGGAGGCAGAGGCAGGGAGATCCCTCTAAATTGACCACTAGGTAATATTGCCACATCGGCGAGCCTCAGATTCAGAGAGAGCTTGTCTCAAAAAGATAGAATGGAGAGAGCAAATAGAGAAAGACCCCAACGTATCTACTACCTCTGATCTACACATCCATGTGGGCACATGTGAGCATGAACCCATGCACACACACAAACACATACATATGCCTACATCAAGGCACACAGGGAAGAGTTAACCGTGTATGTACACACAAATATACATAACTGAAGGACACTGTGCTTGTGACCCACTTCCTTACTCAGAGTTAAGACCCACCTTGCTAAAGACCCCGCCCTCCAAATCCAGACTCCATCACCCACTGACTGGAAGTTACCCAATGATAAGCACCAAGCTTAGGGAAAACAAAGAGGCCCTGAGAGTGCCACTGTCACCTCAACTTAGAAGCTCACGTCACTTAAGAAAGCTTCTGGGGTAGAGGCCATGAATGAGAGGCTTGAGCCAAGATTAGCAGCCTGGAGAAAGAGAGCAAGGGCGGGGCATAGCTGAGGCGCCCAAGTTCTCTGCGAACACACTATCCTGTAATGAGCCAAAACTATTACATAATATCCTAAAGACCTTTCTGGGCTCTGCTCAGATCATCTGCAGACACCGGTCAATGCTGCATAGAAATTGAGGTCTCCAAAGGCTAAGTTAACAATTAATCAGAGGCAACGCCAAACCCCTCAAAATGGAAATCACCCCACAATTACAAGAGGAAATCTACCTTGGGAGACCTCTTGATATTGAAGTTGTTCCCCTTGGAGTCGTCTAGTGACCCTGGTGTGAACTCTGTTTATAAGGGTCCAAAGGGGCGGGGAGTGTTCATACATCAAAGACATAATTCCTAGGGTTTTGTCATATCAGCTTTCCTCTTTCATCCCATGCCTCGTCTTGAAGGAAAGTCATTGCTGTCAATCAGAAGTCCAGCAGGCTTGACTTGGAAACATGCCTGAGTCTGGCCTTGTGTTCACTAGTCTTCAATCGTCCCTTCCCACTGACCCCCCCTCTAATCTCTGAAAAGACCCTTGGAATCTGGCACTCCTGGCTTTCACTGCCCGTCTTCCTGCACCCGCACACTCCCAGGATTCCTGCATGGTCTCCTCACCATTAGCACCCCACTTCCTGCTCTCTCTACATATCTTGCCATGTTTGTGAATGTCCTTCTCAAGAATTATCAGTGACTCCCTGATGCCCATGAGATGAAGGGGGGAGCTTCCTGGCTTCCAGTCCCTGTGTGGCCCAGCCTGGCACTTCTCCACGACACCTGCTCCCAAGAATGTCCTCAGTTGTGTACCTGGAAGACACGCATAGTAGTGCACAATTGGAATCCTGGCATTTGGGAGGTAGAGGCAGGAGGAGGATCAGAAGTTCAAGGCCAGCCTCAGCTATACAGTGAGTTTAAGGACAGCCTGGTCTACATGAGACCCTGTCTCAAAATGAAGTGGGGGAGGCAGCACATTGTGAGGCACACATGCAGGTGTGCACACATACATTATCATGACGGTGGTGAGGATGGGGATGGCAATGACAGTGATGATGATGATGATGATGATGATGATGATGATGATGATGATGATAGAGGAGGAGGAGGAGGAGGAGGGGAAAAAGAGGAGGAAGAGGAAGAGAAGGAGAAAGAGGAGGAGCCTACTCGGGGCTTGAAAAATGGCTCAGAAGTTTGGAGGGCTACTCCAAAGGACCTGGGTTCAATTCCCAGCACCCACATGACTGGTTCAGCAAACATCTGTAACTCTTGTCCCAAATGATCAAATCCCTTCTTCTGGCCTCTTTGGGCACTGCACATACACACATACAGATAAACTAGTCATACGCATAAAATAAAAATGAAAAGAATCATGTATTTTTTTTTAAAAAGCAGTCTTCAAGGGGCTGAAGCACAGAGATACTCACATGATCCCATCCGTCAAAGGGCTGAGACGAGAGGACCATGAGTTTCAGGGTGGTCTGGGCTACATAGCAAGACCCCGCTTCAAAGATATAAAACAGAAAACGAAGCTAAAGATCTCTCGTGTGGCAGCAAACTTCCGACTAGTCTCACAAAGTCCTTTCCCTGTGTTTCTCTGCAGGGATGGTCCGCAAATATCCTACACATTTACACGAACTAGCCCTTCATTCCCGTTCCCCCGCCCCCACAGCCGCTGGCCTCCTCCCTGACCTCGGCTTCCAGGTTAATTATAAATAGTTTTGCCTATCGGAAAAATTGAGCTGAATTAGCTTACTTTTAATCTCTCATCAATAATTCAAATGACCATTTCCCACAAATGGAAAAATAAAACCATTTGGGATGGCGGTTACTTCTTCACGGGGCTAGACAGGATACAGTCTCCTCAAGCAGGTGCCAATACCATCCTTCCCACAGCCACATGCCTGAGCACCCTCCATCTGGCCTGGACCTGCACCAGGGAGCATGCAGGATGTCCCAGGCCGGTCCAGTCTTGTCTGACAGCCCATTAGCCCCAGCTGTTGGAGACATCTGCCTGTTCCGATTACCATCAGAGCAAAGGAGCCGCAGACACAATGGCTCCCAGCCTCACGCTGGCTCCCCTGTGCTCGGCTGTCATCAGGTGACCGTGGTTCAACTCCAGGCTCTCAGAGTCCATCCCCAGTTGCTATTTTTAAACCTCCTGTGAGGTCAGCTACAGAGAAGGCAACCAAAACAGCGCTAAGTTCCTGCCAATCCCCCCGGGGAAGAAAAGGGCCAGCCTCCATGCTGGGCAAGACCCATTCATAAAAAATACATGCAACATCAGGTCAGCTTCCACTGTGCAGTGCGGCTGGGGACCCCCGGGGTACTCGAGAAAGACACAGACACTATGGGGCCAGCCGTGTCATCAGAGAATGCACGGAGGCTCCACATCCAGGCCACCACCAAGGCCATCTCTAATGTTCAAAAATGATAATGCCTTGATTGTAAGGGGACAAAAATCCCCAGGTCCCGACACATGTTGATCCACTAGTAATTGTTTCCTGAGGCTGTGGTAACAAAATAACTGCAAGCTAAGTAGTTCGTAACAGCAGGAAGTTACTCTCCCACAGTTCTACAACTAGAGAGTCTGAAATCCTGCAGGCCACAGACCAGGCAGGGACTCTCAGGGACAATCATCTTTGACAGTCTCCAGAGCAATGATCCTCAACCTTCCTAATGCTGCGTCCCTTTAATACAGCTCCTCCTGTTGTGGTGACCCCAGCCACAACACTAGTTAATTGATACTTTATATCTATAATTCTGCTACTGTTGTGGATCACAATGTAAACATCTGATATGCAAGCTATCTGACATGTGACAAACAGAGTTGCGACCCATAGATTCATAGGAACAGTGCTCTAAAGACATGCCTGCCTCACTCCAACCTCTCCCTCTATGGCCACATCAATGCCTCTTTTGTCTGTGTCTTCTCCTTAAATCCCCCTTGACGGTGTGTGTGTGTGTGTGTGACCAGTGTGTTGGCCAGTGACCTCATGGATCTTCCTGTCTATCTTCCAACACTAGGATTACAGGCTCACACTGCCACACCTGGCTCTTTACACAGCTGCTGGGAATCTCAACCCAGGTTCTCATGCTTGCACACCACGTGCTTTGTACACTGACCTCTGCCCCGCCAGTCCAGCTTGGTCAAGATGGTCATTCAATCTCAAGATCTTTACCTTCTTCTTCAAAGACATTTTTTCCCCCAAATAAGTTAGTCCTCCCAAGAGATAAGTATCCAGACACACCTTTAGGGAATGTGGGGTAATATCTACTTTTTTATTTCTGTGACCTAAATACCAGAGAGAAACAGCAATGGGAGGATTTTCCCCTCCTCAGGAGGATTTATTTTGGTTCACAACTTCAGAGGATTCAGTCCATGGCTTTAGATCCCATGTGCCTAGGCAGACCATTATGGCAATAGGCATTTGTAGCTACAACAAAGAGAGAGATCAAAAGTATACCCTCATTGATCAAAACTCTGCCTCTTAACAGTTCCACAGTTTTCCCAAAATATTGCCAATGTCTGGGAAAGAAATATTCAGAACATGAGCCTTTAGCAGACATCTCAGATTCAAACCATAGCAGAGAGCTGCACAGTCACCCTGGTGACCTGGACTGTGGAAGAAAGGATAAAGCAGAGATGGGGGGGGGGTCAGCCTCTCCCCTTGAGTCTCAGCTCTACCAGTTCGTAAGGAGATTCAGTTTGTTCTTTTTTTTGGGGGGGGAGCATGGTTCAAGATAAGGTCTCTCTATGTAGCCCTGGCTGCCCTTGAACTCACTCTATAGACCAGGCTCAAACTCACAGAGATCCACCTGCCTCTGTCTCCCAAGTGCTGGGATTAAAGGCGTGCACCACTCCCAGCCGTCTTCAGTTTGTTCTTCAGATGCCGTCTAACACAGTGTTCCCTTCCGTTATGAGACTCAGCAGGGCAGAGAGAGAGAGAGAGAGAGAGAGAGCGATCTAAGAACAGGCCGTTCTTCCCATCTCTCTCACTCCAGAAGGCCAAGGTGGCTCAACATCAGGCTCACACAAGATCCAAAGGGAAACAGGAACTTTGTGGGTCTAAAGTGATGGTCTATGGTATAGGGTGGGATGTAGTTCAGTTGATAAACTGCTTGCCTAGAGTGCACAAGCCCATCAACAGTGGGTGGTGGTGGGTGGGGTCATCCCAGCATTAATAAGGTGGAGTTCAAGATCATCATCAGCTGTGTGTTGAGTTGGAAGCCGTTCTGTGTTATATGAGAATCTGTCTCAAAAAAAAATTTTTTTTTATTTTTAATAGCTTAAAGTACAGTCAATTTTCCCACTCCGGGGGTCAGTACTCTGTTACCTCTCAAGAGGCCAAGACTTTCCTGGCTGTGGCACCTGGTCCCTCTTGACTTTGTCTCAGCATCCCAACAATACCAATTCATCTCCATCTATCTAGTCATTGTTTGCTTTTAATTACTAGGACAACTAAGTGAGGCCCCAGTGTGGCCGCATGCAGACACGCCTGGCTGCCTCTGACAGGTAATGAATCGCTCAGCCATGTACAAGGACAGGCCTGGAAAGCTAGCAGAAAAAAAATTGACTGAACAAAGACAGGGTGAGCTCAGAGGTCAGGGAGTATCGACTAGGGATTCATGTCCCAGTCCCAGATCATCCTGTCTCCCCTCTTGTGGCCCTGTGTTTGATTTCTCTGCACATATGGTCTCCGGGCAACATCTCTCTGACAGGAGGAACACTTCCTGGGGGAATGGACAGTAGATACTGCATCAGCACTGAAATAGAGACCCTCAACTTCTGTTGCAGGTGAGCTTTCCTAAGGCCAGAGAGAAAACACACATGGCTGTAGATCCCTCTTGTATCGTTTTCGACCCCAAGCTGAAAAAGCCTGGACAGCCACAGGTTCCCTAATAGTATTCCATCCAAATGCCACATTTTTCACATGAGGCTGGTTCACATACCTCCCCAAAGCCAAACACAAGCAGGAAAAGACCACGTTGGGTGACCCAGGTAGTGGCCGAGGACAGATCAAGAGGCATGGGAACAAACAGATCAAGTATTATTATTCGCCTAAACCTGAGGGACAAGCAGAGGCAACTCTTTTATATCCAGGCCTACCCCTGCCCCGGGGACAGAGACTCAGAGCAGCCGAGGATTTGCAGACTGGCCAAACTGCTGAAAGACGCTGTAGGGTAGACCACTCCCGTGGCTGTGCCATGGCTATAGGACATCATCCAACAATACTATGGGCACTGATGATACACAGGCTGCCCTAGTACGGTCAAATCGAGGCGACTCTTCAGGGAAGAGCAATGGTGGGGTGCACAGAGGTTCTGGGTGAGATGATGCACTACACAGTTTTTTGGGGCAACCAAGAACACCAAGGTTACGAGAGTAAAGAGAAAATACACCTCCGGTCCTCTTCCCCAAGAATGGCATGTACCAGGGGCTGGTGAGAAGGCTCGGCAGGAAAGAGCATGACGTGCTATTCTTTCATTCAGTTCTTGAATTCCGCTCCCAGTTCCGCTCACAGCCACCTTCAACTCCTGCACTACTGAATCTCATGCCTAGAAAAGTCTAGGTATTGGTAGTGTTTCAGACTAAGTCCCAAGGTTGGGATTTATTGTTGACCATGTTTTATCTGGATTTTACAAGTTTCCTGCAATCTATACCATATTGTTCTTATCAGTGAAGGAAAGAGATCTTCTTAAGATATACAAATATAGATTGGCTGTTCCAGGATAATATAAGACCCAAAGTTAATCTATAAGCCTCACTTGCCCAAGAACCAGGTAACTTCCTGGAAGGCAGGGAGTTGAAGTTCTTGGAAAACAGCAAAGTCACATGGAAAACTACCGTGGCCATGGTCTTGTCCCTAAAAGTACCTACAACACAAGTCTTGTGGCTTCTCGCTGGGAAACCAGGGATTGTCCTGGCCACAGTCCATCCCAGTCAGTGTTTAATTCAAGCTTGCTTCAAATGTGGCTCAAAATTGTGGAGCTGGTTGTTGTTGTTGTTGTTGTTGTTGTTGTTGCTGCTGTTGTTGTTGTTGCTATTTTTGTTGTTGATCTCAGGGTCAACGGTATGTAAAGAGAAAAACTCCCAAGAATCCTGAATAATAAGGGCAGGGGTAGGCCTGGATACAAATGGAGTCTTTATTAACCACATGCGGGACTGTCCCAAGCAGGTTAGCTGCAAACAACCCCCACCCCCAGCTGGTTCGAGTTTTTAAGGACAAAACGCAGCTCAGGACATCTCCAAGAAGCAGGTGTTTCTTACAGAGAACAGTCCAATGGTCAACCTTTAACATGAAAGGTTAAAGCGGTTAACCTTTAGTGCAGAAATTTAGGGCCGGCCCTGAGACCAGTTTACCTTAGGAATTTATAGTTAGTCTTAGCGACCAAGGACCAGTTTTACCCAAGACAGTTTAGTACTTCAAGTATTCTTAGGAATACTCACATGCGATAGTATAGCTATAGTTCCGTAGCCTATTACAATACCCCTAGACCCACTGTGTAGGCACCTGTGCCCTACATGTTGGTTATTAACAGCAGTTTTGATAATAGAGGAAATATACCCATCGGGTATATATCCAGAGGTCCAGAGTCTGTGACCCTCCAGGACCACTGAGGACACTCCCTCTACACAAATGCTAGAAGGCCAGCTCCACCGTTCATCCCACTTAAAAATAACCAAAAGAACAAACCAGATTCCATCAATCACTTAGGCTTTACAGATTCTTCCTCCAGGACTCCTCGAAGACGAAGTAAAGTAACAAGACAGATATAGTGGCTAACAGTGTGCCCGGTTTGCTAAACAAAGAGTTTCTGATGCTGTAACTCAATTACACTGGTGTAGTCGGGTCGAGTGGGGCGGAGAGGAGCCACAGACAGGCGATGGGCAGGCATTTCCTGGCTGCCCGGTGATATGCATATGCACCACCCCTCTCCCTAGAGACTGCCCAAAGGCTCTACTCCATCCCAGGATAACAAGAGCAAGTCTTTCTTCAAGGGAGCCCCAGAGACACTTCTTGACTGCTCTGGTGTCAAAAGACGAGCGGCCCTTTTCATGTCTCTCTTCTCATTCCTTTACTGAGCAACAAGTGCCTGAGTGTTCACCGTCAGGTCTCAGGCTGTCCAAATGTCCAGAAACAACAGCAAGCTGGGCTTTCTGGGAATAAGATAAAAGCCAGTATTCCTGGGAACTTACAAAATCAGTTCCCATCTGCCAAAAATGTCATTTCCATTATCTCTGGCAAAAGGGACACATGGCTCTCCAAAGACATGCACCTGTGGCTGATATCAAAGCTCATGCTGGTTTCCAGACTCCCCCAGTCCCTAGTCACAAGTGCTTGGCATCCATTTCTAAGCTCCCACACCAGTCTCCTGGCCCATGCTCCTTATGACCCCCTACTCTACTATTCTCTCCCCACTCTTGCTTTCTCCCCACCCCCTCCCTCCCATAGCCCTGGCTTTGTCCATTCTGCTGGCCATAGTCTACATCTTTCTCTCTCTGTTCTGGATTCTTCCAAATGCCTCTGGCTTTTCTGTCTCTCAAATCTACAGTTAAAACTTTAAGCATGTGCCGGGCGTGGTGGCACACGCCTTTAATCCCAGCACTTGGGAGGCAGAGGCAGGCGGATCTCTGAGTTCGATGCCAGCCTGGTCTACAGAGTGAGTTCCAGGACAGCCAGGGCTACACAGAGAAACCCTGTCTCGAAAAACAAAAAAACAAAAACAAAAACAAAAACAAAACAAACAAACAAACAAAAAAAAAACAACCAAACCAAAAAAAAAAAAACCTTTAAGCATGCTATAGAGAGGCCCTACTGGCTGTTTCTTTCCTGAGCCTCTGGCATGCATCCACCATGCTGAGTAGAGAAAACAGCTGCAGGGCTTAGGGAATGAGGAGGCAGTGGATGCTGCCGTGGGAGGCCAAAGGTCAAAGAGAAAGAAAGGTGGCCCTGCACCCCGCTGTCCAGAGAAGAACCTTCCTTGCCAACCCTGAGGAGGGAAGCCTTCATCAAGTGTCAGCGCCCCCCCCCAAGATAAAAAAAATAAATAAATAAAACAGGACGAAAGACTGAGGTGTCTATTAACATGCCAAAGCATTGGCTTGGCCCTCAGGCCCACTCAGTACATGCGGCTCCTCTCAGCTCTCCTTATGAGCTAGCTCCCTACCCCAAACCTCCATCCCGGGGCTTCATTTCTCTTTCCTGTATAACCCTGACATCTTGGCCATGCATTCTCTTGAGTCTCTTGGCTCCTCTCTAGTCCCTTCCTCTCCCCTCTCCCCCACTCTCCCCTCCTCTCTCCTCTCTCCTCCTCTCTCCTCTCCTCCCTCCTCACCTCCTCACCTCCTCCCTCCTTCCTCCTCCTTCCTCCCTCCTTCCTCCTCTCTTGCTCCCTCCTCCCTCCCTTCTTCCCTCCTCCCTCCTTCCTCCTCTCCCCTCACCTCCTCTCCCCTCTCCCCTCACCTCCTCCCTCCTTCCTCCTCTCCCCTCTCCTCCTCCCTCCTCCCTCCTCCCTCCTCTCCTCCTTCCTCCTCTCATGGCCGGTCAGTCTGCTGACCATGTTCGGTCTGCTATTTTCTCTCCTGCTCTGGAGTCTTCCAGATGCCTCTGGCTGTGCTTTCCCACAAATATACAATAAAACCTTCTCCTCACCCATACCCAAGAGTGGCCAGGCCCTCATTCTCATTCACCAAGCACGTCAAACTTGCTCCAGGAGTTGGCCAACCTTGTCTTCACAGCCAACATCTGTCTGCCTAGGGAACAGACCACCGTTGTGAGAAGAAAGGGTCTAGCAATTCCTCGGGGAGTCTTGAACCAGACTCTTGCCTCCCCTGAGGGGCAGAGGAATGACTATGGTTGGCTCTGCTCTACCTTGAAGATGTTATGAGTATGGCCCCCTGACATGTAAGCTCCAGGGACCAGATCAACAAGCATGGGACTCTCTCTGTGAACAGAGAGACTAATGAGATCAGCTGAGTCCCGATGCCACACCGGTGGGTTTTATTTTGTGCTGGGCTTGAATTCTAAAATGGAGACGGAGGCTCAGAGGGGCAGGAGGTCTGCAGCAGCATGCTGATGAGGTGGTTACAGGGTAAGCAGCCTCTTGGCTCTAAGTCAGAGGCTGCAGGAGAATCTGCCAACCACATGGGTGCTTCCCAGCCTGGCTAGCTGGGGACAGCTTCCCAGAGACCCTCCTAGGAATCTGGGCTTGAAGGACTATCCACCTCCACGAAGGAAGCAAGGGTCACCATTGCCAAGAGTGGAGACGGGCACAGGGAGAGGGCCAGCTCACTCACTATGCACTTTCTTCCACCCCCAGCTTCTCTGACAAGGCAAAAAGAAGAAACCCACCTCCCCTCACGTTCCCAGCAAGACCTCCATGTGATTCCCACAAGCATACAGGGAGATCATTAGGACAGAAAGGACCCACACTCCGCAGAAGAGCAAACTGAGGCTCAGGCAATGCCTAAGGACAGGTCTGGCACTTGATGTCAGCCCTGCCTTCTGCTCCAAGGTAAGCTCCACTGTCATTTCCCGACAATGCACTGCAGAACCTAGAAGAAACTTTCTTAGTGAGAAGATACATCTGCGATTCCAAGGGATGGGGTTTGAAGGGTTGGAGGGGGTTAGACAATGGCAGGTGCTTGCTATCTTAGTTGAAAGCAGAAAAGGGAAGATCCTTGGAAGTTTAATATTCAGGGGCTGGCTGGTCTACCCTACTTGGTAAAGATTCAGGCCAAATGAGGGACCCTGCCTCATACAAAATCAACTCTAGCAAAGTACACCACGTGCCTGAGCCCCAGCTTTTCTAATATAAAACTGGCCAGCTAACCCGGACAGCATCCCCAGCTCCCCCGCTCTCTACCCCACACTTCTTAGGACTTCCAGGAAGCGTTCTGTACCTGTCAGCAGCCTAGGAAACATGGAACAGGGTTTGGGGCTCAGAGAGAGTGCAAAGGGCCTATTTCTACACAGGCCATAAAGGGTACTTATATCTCTGAAATCCCCCGATCATGAGGACCAAGGCTTTCCAAAAGGAATCCACAAGAGAGTTGGGCATTATAGAAAGGTATGTTTAGGTGAGATAGATGTACATGAGTCCTGGGCCACAAGAATCTGAATCCAGGCATCCACGGGCTACTTAGAGACAGATAGGGGCCCTAAATCTTGACATTGCCACATTCTTTTTAAATGACTTCTGAGGGCTTCCTTACAACTTTTTACAAACCCACTGGCTCATTCGTATCCTGCAACTTCACATGCAACCTCATTAGGAGGCATAAGTGTTGGGAAATATTGATACTGCTGGCTAATCGTGTTATTAATACCATAACCATTCATATGGCCTCGTAAACAACTCTTATAGGACATTTAGCATGGCTAAGTACAAATGAAGATAATACTGCTGCTAATTATATCTCTATAAACTTTCCTTTATGGCAGCAACAAGGGCTCTTATATCCTCTGATTACTCAGCTGCCAGAACCAGGAGGAGGAGGAGAAACTTCATGAAGACATGCCCTCTGGGGATGATTCATTACGGATAATTGTGGTTTGCCACAGTACAAGAGCTATCTGGAGATTCCTAGAAAGAAAAGGAGTTGTAATTTGTGAGGGAGAGCACTGACCAGATCTCGGGCAGTGCCAGCTGAGTAGGCTGGCACAGCAGAACCCTGGGCGGAAGGCCCAGGCTCACCCTCTTGGGTCTGTGTGTCCAAGGGGCAGAAAGTGTCAGTTAGGGTCAAAGGCTAACCCTGGCAGCCCTGGGTGGCCAGGTTCAGTCACCATCCACAATAGGCCAAAGACACTGGCAAGTAACATCAAAGAGTAGAGAAAGGAGACTTATTTAATGCAGTCCTTTTGGGAAGGAGAACAAAGAGGTTGGGTGACCCCCCTCCCCTCTTTCTCCTTCCCCTTCTGTCTTCAGGATCCTGATCTGATGGTTAGGGTCAAGCAGAAGGCAAGAGGTATACATGTAAGTCAGCAGCTGTGGACAAGGCGTGGTTCTGCCCATTGTCACTATGTGGGCTCCTGTGTCTCCTTTGAGACAAGCTGATGAGTCGTTGGAACTGTATGAAATCCCTCTGAGAGACAAGGTCCACCTCAGCTGGCCCCTGGTTTCAGCCTTTTCCTTCCCCCAGCATGAGACCACTGGGGAAATTCTGGTTTCTGGGGGACCTCTGTTTTCATAGTCTGACAGGCCAAGGGAAGTGTCTATCCTATCTGCATGCCTGCCTAGGACAGGGCACACACAAGCCGCAGCTGTGTGTCAAGGAGTCACACAATACCAGGGACCATGGAGCCCCAGGGAGGAAAGTCAAGCCTGAGTCTCGTCGCAGGAGAAGGCTCTGAAACCTGCTTAGAGACTCTGGCTTAAGAAGCAAGGGGCTTGTCTGCAACTGGGGGAGGGGGAGGGCATTGGGGGGGGAGGAGGAGGGCATCTTACCCTGTCTCAGATAGTTGTGCAAGCCTCACACTTCTTCTTTTGCATTATTTGAAAAACTGAATTTTCAGATAAGGATCGAAAGCACCTACTGGGGTGCTGGAAATATGGCTCAGCAGTTAAGAACACTTGACTGCTCTTGCAAAGGGCCTGGGTTCAGTACCCAGCACTCGGGTTTGGGTCCAGCAACCATGTAGTGACTCACTAACAACTGTCTAGATCTGGCAGCCTCTTGCCACATCAGACACCGCGCACATGTATACATACAGGCAAGCATTCATATGCATAAAAAATTAATTAAATGAAAAAGGCACCTGTCTGTGGAAGACTGTGAATAAGGAAATATAAGGAAATATGTGAATAAGTAAAGGCTTTTGTCTTTGCTTTTATTTTTTTGCTGTTTTTTTTTTTTTCCCTTCCTAGCTGAGCTCAGGCAATTTACAGTATTAAATGTCCCCTTACGATTTGGAAAACTGGAATTGATTTTCTTTTCCCCCTTAAACTGCTCATTGGGTTGCTTATAAATTTCTCCAGCTGTTCTTATCAAGTTGTAAATTGCAGTTATGAGCAGAATTACCGATCGATTGCATCATTCTGAGGAAGGGCTGATCCAGTATGGACAGGGGTAATTTGAGTTTTTTACAATCATTCATGGTAAATCATCATTAGCTCAATTCAATTATGAATGTGTAAGACCTCAGACTGGGGCTGTCTTAGTCAGGGTTTCTATTCCTGCACAAACATCATGACCAAGAAGCAAGTTGGAGAGGAAAGGGTTTATTCAGCTTACACTTCCACACTGCTGTTCATCACCAAAGGAAGTCAGGACTGGAATTCAAGTAGATCAGGAAGCAGGAGCTGATGCAGAGGCCATGGAGGGATGTTTCTTACCGGCTTGCTTCCCCTGACTTGCTCAGCCTGCTCTCTTAAAGAATCCAAGAATACCAGCCCAGAGGCGGTACCACCCACAAGGGACCCTTCCCCCTTAATCACTAATTGAGAAAATGCCCCACAGCTGGATCTCATGGAGGCACTTCCCCAACAGAAGCTCCTTTCTCTGTGATAACTCCAGCCTGTGTCAAGTTGACACACAAAACCAGCCAGTACAATTGGCCCCTTGCCAACTTGACACACAAACGCATCACTATTAAGCCTCAACCTTTACTTTCTTATTCATCCCCAAGATCTAAATAACTTTAAAAGTCCCACATATCCCTTTAAAATATCCAATATCTTTTAAAATTCAAAGTCTTTTAAAAATTCAAAGTCTCTTAACTATGGGTTCCACTAAAATACTTTCTTCCTTCAAGAGAGAAAAATATCAGGGCACAGTCACAATCAAAAGCAAAACTCAAACTCCAGTGGTTCAATATCTGGAATCCAACTCACTATCTTCTAGGCTCCTCCAAGGGCTTGAGTCACTTCTCCAGCTCTGCCCTTTGTGGCACACACCTCGTCTTCTAGGCTCCAGCTGCCTGTACTCCACTGCTGCTGCTGTTCTTGGTGGTCATCGCATGGCACTGCCAACTCCAAAACACCACTGTCTTCTGCTATAACTAGGCTTCACTAATAGCCTCTCATAGGCTCTCCTCATGGTGCCAAGCCTCAACTCCTTTGTGTGACCCCCTCAGTCCTGGGCCATCAACTGCAACTGAGCACCTTCACCAATGGCCTTCCATGGCCTCTCACAGTGCTGAGCCTCAGCTGCTCTTCATGACCCCTTCATGCCTTTAAAACCAGTACCACCTGGGTGACTCTTACACATTACCAAGTCCAGCCATAGCACAAGTTACAACCTTGGCTATCTCTGGAACACAGCCTCTGTGCTCTCAGAAAACACTTCCCAGAAGATTTCACCTCAATGATGCTGGTCTCTTCTTAATCGCTGCCAATTTCTTAGCTCCAGCTAACCAGCATCAATAGTCCCAATAACACAAAGCTTTGCTTTAGTGGTTCTGGTATCTTATTAATCACAGCTGATTCTTCAGCCCCAAAAAAACCTCAGAATCTTCACAATCAAAACATGGCCCTGATAAGAGTCTTTAATCTTTCCTTCTGAAATTTCACAAGCCAGGCCTCAATTTTCTACACTGTTCTCACCGTTATCTTCCAAGCTCCTACACAACATCCCACAGAGCTCTTAACACCAAATGGATCATCTAGCCCAAAGTCCTTCCACAGTCCTTCCCAAAACATGGTCAGGTTGTCACAGGAATACCCCACTATGCTGGTACCAATTTGTCTTAGTCAGGGTTTCTATTCCTGCACAAACATCATGACCAAGAAGCAAGTTGGGGAGGAAAGGGTTTATTCAGCTCACACTTCCACACTGCTGTTCATCACCAAAGAAAGTCAGGACTGGAACTCAAGCAGGTCAGGAAGCAGGAGCTGATACAGAGGCCATGGAAGGATGTTCCTTACTGGCTTGCTTCCCCTGGTTTGCTCAGCCTGCTCTCTTAAAGAATCCAAGAATACCAGCCCAGGATGGCACCACCCACAAGGGACCCTTCCCCCTTGATCACTAATTGAGAAAATGTCCCACAGCTGGATCTCATGGAGGCACTTCCCCAACTGACGCTCCTTTCTCTGTGATAACTTCAGCTTGTGTCAAGTTGACACACAAAACCAGCCAGTACAGGGGCTTTCAAGTATAGTCCTTGGCTCTCGCGTGTGAGACCCTGTGTTCCATGCCCAGGTGTGAGATGTCAATCAGCCATTGTTGGTCCTCACCAGACAACTCCTGTTTCCCTGCTTTGTCTTTGTACCTCTTTTAAATTCAAGTAAGGACACGGGACTTATGACAATTGAAATGTAAGTAAAGAATTATATGCCAGAAAGTAGAGTGCTTGCCTCATATACAAAGGCCTGGTTCCATCCCCAGTACCTCGTGAAGCGGGCATTTTGATGTACAGCTTTAATCTCAGCACTCAGAAGATAGCAGCAGAAGCCATCCCCTAACAACCAATTAGTTTAAAGGTAACACTGTTCTGCCAATCACATTGTGCCTAGTGCCGGCTGCCCTGAGGACTGTATAAAGGCCCGTGCAGGTGGTCGTTCTCTCCCCATGTATAGGGCGACCCCGACATGCTGGATTGAATAAAAATCCTCTTGCTTTTTGCATCAAAAAAAAGGAAGCAGTTCAAGGTCATGAGACCCTATCAGAAAGAAAGACAGGTGGTAACTGTAGAGAGGGCTCCAAAATTATGAGTACACACTGTTCTTCCAAAGACCCGGGTTCAGTTCCCAGCATCCACATCAGGTGACTTACTACCACCAGTAACTCCAGATGAGGGGACCTAATGTCCTCTCTGGCCTCCATAAGCACCTTGCACATATCTACACACACACAGACACACACACACACACACACACACACACACACACACACAATGCTTCCAGGTAGCTGCTTTAAAGTAAGGTATCAGCAAACTTCCTTTGAAAAACAAGGTGCTGGTTTTATGGGCCAGATGACCAGAGTCACAACTGTTCCACCAGGAGTCCCTGCAGCACCACAGCACCACAGCACCACAGTTACAACCGAATTGTATGAGCGTGATTCCATCCCAGTACAGCACATGCACGGCCACTCAGCTTGGAACTCCATTCTATTTCGATGTGTTACCAAACACTATCCTTTCGGTTTTCTTAAGCGTTTTTAAAATACAGACTACATTTCTAGTTAGAAATTGTACTAAAACCAGTGACAGCTCAGACTTAGCCCAAAGATCACCTTAGCAATTCTCAGCCATAGGAGACTTCCAGACTAGCAGATACATCTCTGGACTAAGTTATGAAAAGACTCAGTGAATCCTTCTGGAAATGCAACTCCATAAACCTCAGATAACAATCACTATTTACAAAAGGTTTCTTCAATGTCTGGGCTCCATCATTCCAGAACTCGTGTTAAAGTTCCCACTACGAAAGTCCATAGAGGAGCACTGTTCCCGGGTTCGCTTAGTCTGCTTTCTTATACAGCTTAGGACCAGCGGGCTGTGCCCCCCACACACACCAACCACTAATCAAGAAAATGCACCCACAGACTTACCTACCAATCTGATGGAGGCAATCTTCAGTTGAGGTTCCCTCGTCCCAAAGGACTCTAGTTTGTATCTAGTTGACAGGAAGTAAGGCACAGAGGGTAAGTAACTGCTGGGCTTAGCTTCTAAAATGGTGGCTGAAGTATTTCTCTATGGGTATTAGAGGAATAAACCCAAAAAGCAATATTAAAGGTGTGTTAAGGAAAGGAATGATTTTAAACACCTTTTATAGCACCATTTTCAATAAATTATGCATTAGTGATTCTAATCTGTTCATTAAAGCAAATATTAATATGCAAAAACATGGCAACATCTCTCAAGTCTACTTAGCATCACAAAGGGCTGATTTCTAGTCGTGATTCTGCATTGCTTTAGCAAAGAAAGGCCTCAAAGGCCTTTAGACTGGCCTCTCTCCCAGCTATCCCAGCAGTGAGTGGGAGTCTGGGATGTTCAGGTTCTGACCTGATCTTTCCAACTGCAGCCCACGAGATGGGAAGGAACATAAGATGCTTCTGGACAGAACGAGCCGTTCCAGGTGCTTCCTTTGTTTTTGGATGTCTATGTGTGCGCCATGTGTGTGTGTGTGCACAAGTTTGTCCACGTGCATGTGTGTATGAAGGCATAAGCTCACGTGCATGTGGAAGCCCAGAGGTCGGCATGGGGTATCTTTCTCAATCGCTTTCCACCTTGTACGTGGTGGCGGGGCGGGGTCTCTCAGGCTCATGGCCAGTCTAGCTAGCCACTTGCTCCAGGGACATCCTGCCTCCACCTCTTGAGTGCTGGGGTTACTGGTAGCCACAACTCTCCTAGAATCCCTTTACACACGTGCTGGAGAACCCCAGCCCCTGCACCTACACAGCAGAGGCGTTACCCACTGAGCCATCTCCCCAGGCCCAAAACCACACTTTAATGGTAAAGCGGGAAAGAAGTGGCAGTCAGAAACAGGAAAGCACACCCTCGGACTTGGGGCAGGAGAGTTGAGCTCTCTGGGCCTCAGTTTACCCATCAGGCAAACTGGGAGATGGAAAAAATGGCCTCTACAAGCACTTCTTGTTTAGCAATCCTGAACAGGAGACAATTTTAAGTAAAGACTTCTGGATTTGACTGGGGGGGAGGGGGAGGCAGAAAATGTCTTCGCACAACTCCCTATAGCTGGTACAGGAACTTCACCTGAAGACATCAGGAATGTCCTCACTTGACCCTACAGAGCTGACCTAGACCATGAAGCCAGTGAAAGCAGAAAGACGAACACACTATGAACACACGAAAAACTGTGCAGGCCTAGCTAGAGATAAGGAATCAAAACCTGACGCTCTTCTGCATCTTTCTACTTAGTAAAACCTTGTACGGTGAACCATACCCCGTGCAGGTCAAACAAGAACTAAGACGCCCCATGCTCTCGGGGAAGGGAGTCACATGACCTCTCTAAAACACAGCACACGGTGTGAACTGAGAGCCATAAACACGGGTGCATCCTTGTGTTCGTGTTTCCATTGTTGTGATAAAATATCTGAAGGCAGGGCACTAAAAAGAAGAAAGGTTTATTAGGTGCATGGTTTCAGAAATTCCGTTCCTGTTTCCTTGGCCCTGGCACTGGGCACTTGAGGAGAGAAGGGAGGGGAGAAGGGGGAGAAGGGGGAGGAGATTAGGGAAGGAGAACAGGGGAGATGAGCAGGGGGAGGGGAGATGGGGAGGAGATCAGGCAGGAACCTGGCGCAATGGCTGCTCCCCTGCTGTAGAGGGGAGGGGGAGAGGAGGGGAGGGGAGGGGAAGAGGAGAAGAAAAGGGAGGGGGAGAAGGAGGGAAAAGGGTGATGGAGAGGGAAGGGAGAAGGAAGGGGAGGGGGAGAGGGAGGGTAAGGGGAGAGGGAGAGGAGAGGGAAGGGGAAGGGAGAGGGAGAGGAGAGGGAGGGGGAGAGGAGAGGAAGGGAGAGGGAGGGGGAGGGGAAGAGGGAGGAGGAGAGTAGAGGAAGGGGAGAGGGAAGGAAAGGGGAGGGGAGGGGAAGGGCAGACGGAGTGGGAGAGGGAAAGAAAGAGAGGAGAGGGAGGGAGGTGGAGGGAGAGGGAGAGAGGAAGAGGGAGAGGGGGGAGGGAGAGAGAGAGAGAGACAGAGACAGAGACAGAGACAGAGACAGAGACAGAGACAGAGAGAGAGAATGTGCTGTGTTTACATTTTCTCCAGTTCCTCTTTTATTGCTTCCCGGCCCCTAGCCTAAGAGATGGTACTCCACTCCAGTGGTAGGTCTTCCGCTCAGGAGTCCTTTCTGGAAATGTCATCGCAGATCCAGGCACAGGTGGACCTGACTCACTCCCTGCTGCTTCTCAAGCCAATCAAGTCGACTATCCAGACTGACCGGGACACCCTCCGGCTGGGCTCTCGTTCTGCCTCAACGTTTTTTTCTTCAAGAGAAAAGAAAATCTCCATTTGTGACATAACATCAGAGAGAGACACAAATGATGGGTGAAACTGTTTCCAAAGACAAAAAAGGAAATTAGAAGCAGCAAATGACCCAGTGCGAGGAGCCCGATAAGTAAATGAGGCAGCTTGGCACAGCTAGCTCTGGACCCGCAGCCGTGAAAGCGCTGCCCTGTGTAGGCACCGCCTGACAAAAAGTGAAAATTGTCTCTGTGGGCCAAAGAAGCTAAAAACTGTCACAAATGGAAGGGGTCATTCTGAAAGATGCTAATTTTCTGAGTTCTACATTTTTTTTTCACATTTTTCATGCTGTTAGAGAATTAGAAAATAATACTAAAAATTTACAAAGCATAGGTTGGAGCTGGGGAGATGGCTCAGGGGTTAGAGCACCAGGACTGTTCTACAGACCCAGATTTAATTCCCAGCACCCACATGGCCTCTCACAAACCATCTCTAACTCCAGGTTCAGGAGATGTCCTTCTCTGGTCTTTGCAGGCACTACATACAAGTGGTGAACCAACATACACACAGGCAAAACACCCTTACATATAAAATAAACTAAAAATATTTTCGAGTACAAATGTAAGTCTTAGTTTTACTTCTGTGAACGGATACCATGACCAAGGCAACTCTTATAAGGATAACATTTAAATGGGGCTGGCTTACAGGTTCAGAGGTTCAGTCCATTATCCGCAAGGCAGGAGCATGGCAGTGTCCAGGCAGGCATGGTGCAGGAGGAGCTGAGAATTCTACATCTTCGTCCAAAGGAAGTCAGGAGAAGACTATTTTCTAGGCAGCTAAGAGGAGGGTCTTAAAGTCCCAGCCCATAGTAACACACCTATTCCAATAAGGCCATACCACCAAATAGTGCCACTTCCTGGGTCAAACATATTCAAACCACCACAATATGGGGGGGGGGTGTTTGTTTGTTTTAAAATATACCCTTAATACAACTGAAACAATGTTTAGTTAGGTAAGCTCCCCACCTGTATAATGAGACTTTACCTAAACGTTTCCTTCCTCCCCTATATCCTGAGTGCAACATTTTCAACATTCTTGCTGAAAAACCAAAAAGCTATTAAGTAAGATGCATTTAGATTCTGTCTTAAAAACTAAGAAAGCTAAAAGAAATGTAAAAGCTATCTCAAGGTCAAGATCATAGGTCATTCGTTCTTGCCGGTCTCTTTCTTCTGAATTCTTGCCACTAAATATAAATAACTTTTGAAACTTTAAAAAAAATAAAATGAATTGTGAAAAATCCAGATATTTCAAGTGGGTTTGGTGCCAGCACTAAATAAATCACCTCAACCAGCTCCCTATACACACACAAAACAACCATCTCAGTGGTCCTGGACTGCACCGTCACTGACTGGAAAAATACTGTCATGGCTCATTTCATGTTGCTATAACAAAAGGCCTAAGGCTGGATACCTCACGGAGAAGAAATGTTTGCTCACAATCCTGGTGACTAGAAAGTCTAAACAGCATGGTGCTATTTCTAGTAAGGTAGGTGACTATGTAACCATGGGACAGATGACACCCCATGCTGGGCCGGCCCTCAGGGAGCAGAATGAATAATGTAGAGAAAGAGACGGAACAAAGGAGCCCAGGTGCCTGAGCCCAAGAGTGATCTCGTCAGCTAGAGAACTCGAATCAGTTAGCGTTAACCCACTCCTGAGGGGCACCTCTGACTTAATTATCTCAAAACATCCACTTCCTAACTCGGCCTTTTGAGGAGCTAGGCCTCCTTGTGAATTCAGAGTGACCAGGCATACTCAAACCTCAGGAGACAGGCCACCTAGAAGAAGGAGGCAAGAACACTGGGAGCCCAGGGCCCTAAGAGACCGAGGATACACCTTGGAATATTGCTCCCGTCTCTTTCAAGGGTCCTGATCCCAACGCTCTGCCAGGGGCACCCCACAGCCTGAATCCGTCAGCACACATCTCTGCACGTGAGCCTCCGTTATGCCGACTCTGATAGAAAATATTAGACACTAAAGAACAGGGCTCCTGAGGACACCGGAATGAAGGCCTGGTGTTTTGTAAAGCACTTACCGTTAGACTCCACATCTGACTGTCCCTCAGCCCAGCTGTGGCAATGCCTTACAGCCGCTCAAGGGGAACTAGCGAGCGCTGCCCTTTTCCCCCTCCCCCACCATCCTATCTGTGAGTCTCCAATCGTATTAAACACACCCTCTAGATGCCTGGGTTCCAGAAGAAGGACAGATACCATTCTAACTTCCCCAGGGAAGTTTCCAGACTTCAGGTTGCTAGGCTCTGGACATAGGAAGAATACCAGTAGTGACACATTCCTACCTGTATAATGGGTAGACCTTAGTTAAATGTGTCCCTTCTCCCCCACTTCTTCCCCCCCCCCCCAGACAGGGTTTCTCTGTGTAGTCCTGGCTGTCCTGGAACTCACTCTGTAGACCAGGTTGGCCTTGAACTCAGAAATCCGCCTGCCTCTGCCTCCCAAGTGCTGGGATTACAGGCGTGCGCCACCACGCCCAGCTCTCCCCCACCTCTTGAGTGGCACATTTCTTCCCTGGAACTCCCTTCCCTCCCCCTCTCCACATGGTCATGGCCGGCCTCCACTCCTCTCTACTTCTCTTCTCTTCTCTTCTCTTCTCTTCTCTTCTCTTCTCTTCTCTTCTCTTTTTTCTCTCTCTCTCTCTCTCTATCTATCTATCTATCTATCTATCTAACTAACTCTATCTCTATTTCTTTCTCTCTCTCTGCCTCTCTCTGCCTCCACTACATCATTAACTCCCATCCTCTTCCCTGAATAAACTCTATTCTATACCATGTCTGTGTGTATGTGGTCCCTCAGGGGGAAGAGGTGCCTGGGCATGGGCCCCCCTAGGCACCCCCTCTCCCCCACAACACCATGCCACGCTCTCTAATCCCCTTTCTCACCTTTTATAAACCCATCATTTGGTGCCGAAACCCAGGAACAACATTAACCCATCACTCACTACAGCCTGGCTTTGTTTCATTCACAGTGTCGAATCTGTTAATTCTTTGGTCCTAGGAGACATGAATTTCTATTGTGGGGTGGCTCAGCAGGGAAGCCTGGCCCCAAGCCTTACCACCTGAGCTTGACTCCAGGACCCACCGGCCAGAAGGAGAGCACCAACTCCAGCAGGTTGTCCCCTGACTTCTACAACTCACTACAGAAATGTAAGCCTTACAGGTTTAATTATTTTTTAACAGAAAATTTTACATGGGATTTTCTCTTCTTCCCAATTCATACTTCATATGATCATAAAGCTCCTGAAAGTTCTCCTACAAAGAACTTTATTTAGTTTCGTTTCATGTTTTGTGAACTTATTTCATCATGGGAAGTAACCCCAGCAAGTTATCTTTCTCCTAAGTGAATACTAGTTCCCCACTCTGTGAAAAATATATAGAATGCTCTAGCCATCCTTAGACTTTTGCTCTCATCATAGCTCTTGTGGGATTCCAGGCTGAGTCGTGCACAATAAAATGTTCTGCCTCAAGTTGCCTTCTGGGAGCAAGGTCACGGGCCACCACCCTCTCCCGCTGAGCAGGGTGCAATCCTGAGTCTTCCAAAGCAAACGCTGGGCCATGGGCCACTTTCCGAATTAGACTGATGGACGCATCAACCTTCTCTACACAACAGGAAGTTTTTAAAAGGCTTTGTGTTTACTGTCTGCCAACACCCATGGGGCCATTAGCCAGTTGGCAGGCCTCGTATGTGCTCTATGTGCTTCGAGTCTGCCAGCTTGCTCTGGGCCGCCCACCCCCTCGCTGAAAGCCAAGATCAATGCCCCTCTGGCGTTACAGGAGTGCAGGGGGATCGATGGGAGGAGCCGGGTGATTTAAAGAGGGAGCGAGAAACAGGGAGAGAGACAAAGCCTCCCTCCTGGCCTCCCACTCGAAGCTGAAGCTCCGCTGTAGACCTCGCCGCCTGTCTGTCCTACCAATCTCTTGATAATTTAGATGGGCTTTTCCCATTGAGCCTTGTGTTGTTTAATAAAGCAAAGACAATCGACTCTTCCCTGTGTTATAATAGCCTCTCCATGTGTTTACTTGAGAACAAACGCCGTTATAATTTCTTTCGGGGAATCAATATCTTCCCATGCATACGCACTGCCCTATTGCAGGTTTGGATTGTGAAAGGAGAGAAAGGGAAATTTATTGCCTTGTAAATGCTGGCAGAGGGTAGTAGGTTTACTGAGAGCTGTAATTAAAGTTTTGCTGATAATAAAAATAGAGGCAATAAAGAATCACCCAGATTTTCCAGCGTTCAGCCCTAGAGTGGCTGAACCATTCAGGGCTCCAGATTCTTGATAATCTTTGATCAATTAATCTATTAAGATGACCATCTTTAAAAAAATAATAATAATAAGATGACGGTCTTAGCTTCCTCCCAAAGGCTGGCAAATGCTGAGGGTTGATGTGTTCTTCATGTACTCCCAGGCCCAGGCGGCCACACCATGGTATTTTCAATACCAAAGATAGCAGGAAGGGCCAACTCTTACTTAAAGATGGCTCTCCAGGAGGCCGGCAAGTTACAAGTGTTCTACAGACCCTGGAAATGGAGATCCAAGAAACTGGACTCCAAAAAAAAAAAGTTGATTGTGCCTCTTCCCGCATGGGATCACAAACCTCCTAAAACTCCAGAACAGCACCTCTGACTAGGGACTAGTGTTTAAATGCATGAGCCTGGGAGGAAGGGAGGGAGAGGGAGGGAGAGGGAGGGAGAGGGTGGGAGAGGGGGAGCATTCTCATTCAGATCATAACACCTGAGAAAGAAAGAGCGTGGGAGAGAGAGGAAAGAGGGCCTTCCAGTCCCCACAGGAAGCTAAGAAATGCAAACTGTTTCCTCGGATACAAACAACAAAGTGATTGCACCCTGACTACCATCTCCAGGGCTTGGCACCAAGAAGCTGAATGAGATTAAGTGTTGGAAAGAAAAGCAGAAACCCTCTCCAGCAGACCCACCACCCGCAAGTGTACACCCCTAGGCTGTCCATTCAACGAGTGTTTATTGAGCACCTACTACTTGACACACATCATACTGTCAACACACAGCACCAAATACTTGCAGAAAAAGCAAGTCAAAAACTGACCTCCTTGTTGCCAGGAAGTGTTCATGAGAGTCAGCTAATTCTTTCTAGAATTAATAGTGTCCCCTATATGCCAGAGATGAAAACTCCTATGTGCATTCATTCATTCATTCATTCATTCACTTTCTTTTGGACCTACACTACCTTGTGAGCTAGACATGGTAGTCATCACTAACAGCTAAGGACAGAAGGGCTTACAGACATCCGTCGAATGTCTGAGACAGATATCATGTGGCCAGCCTGATCCCAAAGCCCACACTCTTTCTCTTCATTATCTGTGCCCAGGGAGCTCCTCTCTTCCCAGAATGTTTTATCCCATCTGCTGAGAGGGAGCTAGAGGTGCGGAAAGATCTCCCTGCGTCTGTGACTAAAGACTAGAGAGAGCCAGGGCTGAGCGGGATGCTGTGTGGGCCCTCACAGAAACAGTGAGAGGAGCTGCTCAAGTGATCTGGTCTGGTCCGGAGAAACGGGCCTGGCTCGCACTACTGGCTGCCAGCCATCCTGGATCCTTTCCCTGTTTTGTTTGTGAGGGTGCTAAGAGAGCGAACCTAGGGTCCTGTGCATGGCAGGCAAGTTCTCTATTTCTGAGCTACAAACATCTAGCCTCAGCCCTCCCTCCTGTCCCACAATCTAGCCTCTAAATTGTTGAGAGGACAAACATCTTGCTAGGCTCTTAAGTAGAGTCCCCTTGACAGACAACACGCTTTACTCCAGAAAGCCAGTGAAAACTCCACCATCCCAGGCCCTTCCACTCGGGCCCCTCCCATCCAGGTAGCCTTCACTCCAGGGCTCATCCAGCCAATGGCACACCCATCCCTCTCCAGAGCTGGGAACCTTGGGTATAGAGTCAGCTAGGCTCTGGATAAGACCAAGAACAGATAAGGTGTTTAAGCTGGCTTGTTGGGGTATAAAGACCCTCTACATATGTAGCCCCCTTAGAGAAACAAAGCACCTCTAGGTATGCTCAGTTTTCTGATATTGTGACACCATGCTGCACTCCACAAAGTTCACACTAGAGACCCACACAGTTAAAGTTACCAAAAGAACTGCAAAGAAAATCTCATAATGGGGCCAAGATAAAGCACTTGCAGCACAAGCATTAAAAACCCGAATTCGGATCCCAGAATTCATGTAAAAGGCCAGGCCTGGGGACCTGGATCTTTAACACCAGCCCTCAAAGACCAGAGGGTCTCTGGAGCTCATTAGCCAAATAATCTTAGTGAGGTTTGGAGAGAGACTCCATCTCAAAACATTAAGATAAAGAGCAATGCCAGAGGTCACTCTGACACACACACACACACACACACACACACACCCCTAAGTCAATGACTCTATGTTGGCTGCATTCACAGCCATCCTAGGCACACACACTCCATGGGTTGTGGGTTAGACACACCTAACAGAGTTGACAGCAAGTCAGCAACACACTATTCTAAAAATGGCTCTGAAGAGGTCAGCTCAGGAACTTTGGAAGATTCCACCAGACCCCTCCCCTCCTAGAAGAGAAAGGTCATAGAGCACCTAGGCTCCCCTCCCCTCCAGAAGGCAGAGGTTAATTACAGTCCTCAGACCACAGGGGAGGAAGGAGGGACTGACTATCAGCTACCTGCAGGGTGGAGGGGGGGCAGAGCACGTAGACACACTCTGCGACTGTTAGCCACCTACAGACAACCCCTTGATACCTCATTCCCTAAAGACCAATCAGTTTAAAAGTCACACTATTCTGCCAATCACATTGTACCTAATGGCTGCTGCTTTGAAAACAGTATAAAAACTTGCCAACCGGGCTGCGCAGGGTCTTCCTTTCTCTCCTTCCTGTGCAGGGTTGCCCCAGCATTCTGGAACAATAAAATTCCTCTTGCTTCTGCATTGATTCCCAGCTCCACGCTGTTTACTCAGGGGTCTCCGGTAAGTTAAGGCTCACCAGAGTCTTACAGTTCCACAAGTTCTACCTTCGGACACCCCAGGACTCTCACTGGCCTTACCTCCCTCTGCTCTAGGTGAACAAGGACTCATCCTGTCTCCTGCACAGGATCCACCAACCAGGGTGGCTTGTGGGAGGGATTCCAAGCAAGTGCTATGCTCTATGGCTTTTCCAGGAACCCCAGATGAGGGAGTTTCAGGCTCAGGCTGCTGTGGGGACCCTGAGCTGCTGATTATTCAATAAAATTACCAGCAGGTCTTAAATCTATCCTCAGTTAACACAGTGTCTTTAATAATAAAAAGGATTTTGCACTGGGGATAAATACAGTGTCTCATTTTCTCACTCTCCTGGTCTCCTGTCACCATGCGCTTATTAATACAGTTGCTAATATACGGGTCCCAATCAGCCACTAAAATGCCGCTGTTATTCCTACTAATTCAACAATAAAATGTGGCTGTGCTAGACATAAAAAAGTAAGCTGTCATGTGACTCTCAGGGGCTCTATGGGAGGTGTGCCACAAGACTACAGGGAACTGAGTTACCACGGCCACAAAGCAAGTCACACTGCCACACCCCCAAATATCATATAAGCTGATAACTATGACCTGCACTGTAGTCAATGTCTAGTGCAAGGAACAAGTGACAGCAAGCCCAGCATTTTGAAGTCACAGTTCTATAGCTTCCTGGATTCTCTGCTTCAGAACACTATAGACCACAGACAGTGGAGGCCACCAACACTGGAGGCTGCAGACACTGGAGATCACAAACACTGCAAGTCACAGACACTGGAGGTCACAGACACTGCAAGTCACAGACACTGGAGGTCACAGACACTGGAGATCACAGACACTGCAGGTCACAGACACTGGAGGTCACAGACACTGCAGGTCACAGACACTGAAGGTCACAGACACTGCAGGTCACAGACACTGGAGGCCACAGACACTGGAGGTCACAGACACTGAAGGTCACAGACACTGCAGGTCACAGACACTGGAGGCCACAGACACTGGAGGTCACAGACACTGGAGGTCACAGACACTGCAGGCCACAGACACTGCAGGTCACAGACACTGGAAGTCACAGACACTGGAGGTCACAGACACTGGAGGTCACAGACACTGGAGGTCACAGACACTGAAGGTCACAGACACTGGAGATCACAGACACTGCAGGTCACAGACACTGGAGGTCACAAACACTGCAGGTCACAGACACTGGAGGCAAATCAGAGACACTGGAGATCACAAACACTGCAGGTCACAGACACTGGAGGTCACAGACACTGGAGGCCACAGACACTGGAGGTCACAGACACTGGAGGTCACAGACACTGGAGGCCACAGACACTGCAGGTCACAGACACTGCAGGTCACAGACACTGGAGGTCATAGACACTGCAGGTCACAGACACTGGAGGTCACAGACACTGGAGATCACAGACACTGCAGGTCACAGACACTGGAGGTCATAGACACTGCAGGTCACAGACACTGGAGGTCACAGACACTGGAAGTCACAGACACTGAAGGCTGCAGACTAAGGTGGTTCTGGACTGTGTTGTCAGCTGGAGACTCAGCCAGAAAAGAATCTACTCCTGAGCTTACTTACCCTGTTTACAAATTCAGCTCGCTGAGCCCCACCTTGCTGGTCGCCAGTTAGTGGGGTTCATATTCAGCTCCATGACTACCCTCAGGCCCCTCCCTCATCATCAGGGCAGCCTACCCCTTCAAAGCCACTAGAGGAGTCTCCCTCTAGTTTGGTACTTCACATCCAGGGAGTGCGGCCTATCACAGCTCCTTGTCAGCACCTGACCTTAAATCTAATCCCAGGTCCCTCTTCCCACACCAGAAAAGAACACAGAGGATCTACCAGTGCATGACCAGCTTTCGACTCCTGGCCCAGGGAAGAGGCAGATCAGAGAACAGCCAGTGAGAGTCACAGGACGTACTAGAGAATTCCTGAGGTACACAGAGGCAGTCCCTCACTGAGGCTCAACACGGCTGGGACGGTTCCCCATGCAACCTCTTCCCTGAGTGACAACCATTCACAACCAACAGAAGCCCTTCCTTGGACCTCTTGGCTTCTGCTCAAAAGATCTCCCATTCCTTCTAAACCCTTCTAGGATGACAGAGAGGACACAAATCCCACCAACCGCGGGGACCTTTGGACAATACGGAAAGAGCCCAGGCTCTACCCTGAGCCCTCCCCAGACTCCGCATTTGATATTGCTTCCTTAGTGTTCTCATTGCTGTCACCAAATCCCTGACAAGAACCATCTGAAAGAAAGAAAAGTTCTAGCTCAGTGTTTGAAGGGATTCAGTCCATCACAGTGGCAAGGCATCTCCACGGTGTCAGAAGCATACATCTGTGTGTTCCACCTCCTAAGGGTCCCACAGTCTCCCCAGTGGTACCACCTAAGGAGTTAGTCACACCCTGGCCCTCGATGCTTCTGCCTTCAAGATGGAGATAGCAATGCCTGTTTAACACCACGCCCTGAATCTGAGGAAGACTAGTATGAGAGTATAGGACTTAGTAACAGGCTTCTGCAAAACAAAAATGGACTCCCCGGCAGTAAAGCCAAGCCTTGCAGGGGTGGGAGCGCATCCCCACCACAGCGCTCACGCAGAAGGGTCTCCATTTCATTCGGAGCCTACTCAGGACCATGATCCCCCTCTGAAGCTACCCGGAGCCATCTGGGAAGGGCACTTTGCTGTCAGTGTGACTCGAGGAACTGCAGGCAGATAAAATTAGTGCTTCCCACCCATCCCAAGCTGTCAGTGGAGCTATTCTGAGCTCCCCCCACCCCACCCCCGCCCCCACTGAGTTCCTCTTCGCATCTTTTGCTCTGACTATTCTGTGAGGAATCCAAGAGCTGAGTCACTAGAAAGGTGGGTCCTGGTGGGCGTTCCCTTCTGGCCTCTCGCTCGCTTGCTCTATCGCTTGCTAGGTCCCAGAGACCCTGGAGAGAGCTGAGGGAAGGAACACCCCGAATCACAGGAGCAGGCGGGGACAGATCATGCACTGTGTATCCTGTGAATGGCACATTTAATCTTAGCTACCCATACTTTACAGATGTCAGAGCAGAACACAAAGGGGGAGAGGAAGAGGAGGACAGGGACAGCGAGGATGAGAAGGAGACAGTGTGTGTGTGTGTGTGTGTGTGTGTGTGTGTGTGTGTGTGTATAGGGGTGGGGCTCACACCAGGACCCAGGAAGTGCTGTCCAGGGTCCAAGTTTTCTAGCAGCTGTTCCTCCTGTGAGGCTATCATTCCATCAGATCCCAGGTGAGCCTCTAACATCCCTGGCTCCTCCCTGAGACACTAAATGGGCACTAAGCTGGCCCAGCCTCGGGGGAGCTCCCTCTCTAGCCCCAGGACGCAGCTCCTTGAGATGGTAGAAAACCTCCTATCCAGGACCCAGACCCTCCAGCCTTAAGGCCAAGAAACTGTAGCTCTCAAGGATACCAGAGAGCCTGAGTCAGTCTCCTCAGACCCTGCTGGTCTCCATGTTCCTGAAGAAGATGCCTCAGGCACTTGGCACCTCCCAGCCCCACCCCCCACCCTCACATCCACACCCCAGACCCCCACATCCCCCCCACACACACACACAGCAGGAGTATATAGACTTCAAGTCCTGGAAAGAGCCATGCCCATGTTTAAAACAGAAGAGCCAAGGTTCCATGTTCCCCTGGGCCCTTGTGTACCACATAAGAAGAGAACCTGATATCAAAGCCCATCTCCCCATGACCCCAGAGGGAGAGGAGGGTTCAGTAGGAGAGACCATTTGGGGAGCCTTGCCCCAGCATCACCCTGGATTTGGGTTATTCACTGACATTTCTTGGCTGTGGCAGTAAAAGAATCAATAGCTTTCCTTCCCAGCAAGCAGAGCTTCTCAGCCAAGCACTGTGGGAGATATGACAGCCATTTTTCCCACTCCATGTTGTCCCCTAACTGGTCCAAGTGTCTGAGGACAAGCCACACCCTCTCTTCAGCTCCCACCCCAAACTACCTCATCGCGCTGACTGGACTCTGGAGCCAGTTGCTGGTCTTCTGAGATACTTGGGTCTGGCCATGTCCCGGTGCTACAACTTTTCTTCTTAAAGTGCCAAGCCTGTAGGAGACAGGCCCGTGCCTCCTGAACGGGAAAGGTCCCCATCTGCTTGTCCAGCAGCGCTCAAACCAGGCATCCCATCCTGTATGCCCCTCCGCTCCATACCGAAGCACTCTTTCCCTCTCCCTCGGCAGGATCTACCATTCCACCAAACTGGGGCGTGGCCTGGCATCTGTGCATGGCCAGTGCATCAGATACAGTTGGGGTCTATATGTTCTGGTTTTTAGAATATCCGAACTGCCTTATTAAATCCACATGGCCCAGGGCACTCGTCTCCACAGACACAAACTCAGCCAACACCCGCCTGCGTCACCACAGGAGAGACCCGCTGACAGAGGAGCGGGCCTTTGAAGTTCAAAGAGAAGTCTGGCAGGTCCCTCCAGCCTTACTGGGGGACCAGGGGTGGAACTAGACCCACACGCGGACCATGTTTCCCCTCCCCCTCCCCCAAACACCCCAAGAAACTCATACAGTCTTCTCAGGGAAGAGAAGCTAGCAAAAACAGCAGCTGCCTCCCTGACAGACAGCCTAGCCCCCCAGAGAGTTCTAATGGAATTAAAATAATCTCACCACAGTGCCCCAACCCCAGATAGGCACTATCCGAGAAAGCAGAGCCGCTAACTGCTGCTTTGAAGACTCTATACCCAAAAGCTATTTGTCCTCTGTAAATAGGATTTTAGGTACACGGCTGAAAAAGGAAGGCGATGGCCTCCAATGCCGTAGTGTGTATTATACATTAGATAGATATTAAAAAATAAATACGATTAAAAGGAAAGCTATAAATGACGGACGAGAACTCCAGACCCTCCAAGGCCTTCATGCAAATGGCTCGCTGCTCTCTCAGCTCCAGAAATCTGGGACAAACTGTAATCATTTCTCTGATTTTTAAAAAAATGTTCCAATCCAGCTGCTTTGAAGGGGCCGGGCTGTCTTAGAGGAAGCCGGGGTCTGAGCTGGAATGCACATAGCGGGTTCACACAGCCCTGATGCCAGGGGGCATCCCCGAGCCAGCCCGCTGAGAAGGCCAGTGCGCATGCTCAGCAGCTCTCCTTACAGCCTACACCTGTTGTCTGGAGTACTAGAGATGGAACCTGGAGCCTCGCACATCTGAGACATGCACTCTGCGCATGCTACATCCGCTGCAGCCAGTAATGACTCATTTTCAACATTGGCAGCGGCGGCGGCATCATCTTCATCACATCAGGGTTGGTTAGAGCGTTAGCCTTTTGTTCTAAGCCTTTAATCACCAACAAAACAATAACCCCATCGGACTATTCTGTGCTACATTTTCCAACCTGCCCTTTTTTAGAGGAACTGAACTTACTACTTTAAAAGACAGACAGACAGACAGACAGACAGACGAGTGATCCTAAAATCCACACACTTTATTCAGATTTTTATCAGGTTTTGTCTAATGTGTTCCTATTCCAGGGCTCAACCCAGAATACCAATGACACTCAGCTGTCACATCAGGCTCCTTTAAGCTGTGAGAGTTCTCATCCTTTCCTGTGGTGGTGACCGTGACAGTGTGGAGAGGCACAGCTGGTGTATTATGTAAGATGTCTTTTGAGCTGTGGCTTTTCATGTGTGTTTTTCTCATGCGTGAACTGTGGTTGAGGACTTGGGGAGATAAACTGTAGGAGCGGTTTCCTCAGCGTCTGCCTCAGGCCCGGGGTTCTGCATCCTTGATGCCACGCCCTTGGCCACCTGGCTGACACAGTATTTTTTAAGTTTCTGTAAGTTGTTTTCAAACACATCTATTTATCTGCAGGGCGTGTATATGAGGAAGTCAGAGGGCCACTTGTAGACATCTCTTCTCAAACACAGGACAAAGAGCTAACTAAGGTGCTTATTAACATATCAAAGTAGACTCTGGCCTCAAGGTTTCCCAGAATCCCCCAGTCCCCACAGTTATAGGATCCTTCTGGCTGGCAGACCCAACTCCCTAACCTAAACTTCTCAGCCCGGGAACTGAGATGAGCTCTTCCTACCGCAGCATCTCTGATTCCTGTATAACTCAGCCATTTTGGTTACTTGGTTCTTTTCCCTTTTGGCCTCTTGGCCTCTTGTCCACTGCTCCGGGTTCCCTTCTCTCCCTCTCCCCTTTCCCCACGCCCTCTCTTTTTGCCTCACATGTTCAGCCTGGACCCTTCCAGAGCCTCTGCCTCTGCCTCTGCCTCTGCCTCTGCCTCTGCCTCTGCCTCTGCCTCCCTCATGTCTACAATAAACCTGTACCATACTTGGGAGCAGTCACAGCCTCCTTTTTACCTTTTTTTTCACCTTCCATCATGTGGACAGAGGGCTCAAACTCAGCCTGCCAGGCTTGTCAGCAAGTGCCTTTGACCCCACCCCCATCCCCCAGCGCCACGCCAACAGACCTAATTTTTAAAATGTGCTCCTTTTAGCGGCCTCCCAGGGGCTACCCGAGGTTCTCAGCACTTGGCACGTCTCCAAGTGGGTCACGCAGCGGTGAACCCACGCTCACTCACATGCCCACTTGCAGGCTCCCTGGTGGCAGGGACTTCATGCTCAGCATCTACCCCATAATATACGGTGACTTCTTACCTGTGCTCACTGACCGCTCGGCCCATGCTGAGAGCCTCAGGCACTACCCGGCTAGCTCTCTTGCGGCCACCATCCTACAGGTGAGGAGGTGACCTGCCACCATCCTACAGGTGAGGAGGTGACCTGCTGGGAAGACTCTGCAGTCCCTTCCTTTGCCGTGTAAGTATCGCAGCGTCTACCCTTCGCTCTCAGTGACTGGCTCAAGGACAGGCTATTGTAATGAAGACAGTGAGGCAGGGTAAGCAACAGATTACTGTTAGAGACGGTTCAGGCTTGAGCTTCAAGGGAGACACTGAGGCAGGTTGTCCTTTTAGGTAGAGATTTACTAGCACAGTTTTTTATTATTGTTGTTGTTGTTGTTGTTGTTGTTGTTGTTGTTTGGTTTTTGGTTTTTGGTTTTTCAAGACAGGGTTTCTCTGTGTAGTCCTGGCTGTCCTGGAACTCACTCTGTAGACCAGGCTGGCCTCGAACTCAGAAATCCGCCTGACTCTGCCTCCCAGAGTGCTGGGATTACAGGCGTGCGCCACCACGCCCGGCTCTGCTAGCACAGTTATTAACGGTAGTAAATATACTAACACAGTATAGACAGGTGGATGACAGCATGACCAGGGCTGGGGAGAGCTCAGACACATGAGGCGGAGTGGAAGGTCCCTTCTTAGGGTTCACAGAGGAAAGGAGATATTTCACGGAATCAGGCTGTCTTCGATCCCCTGGCCTGAGGCAGGGGAAGGGGAGGGACTTCTTGTACTACCAGAAAAGAATGTGCAAGTAAGAGAACGTGGGGGTTGGGGGAGGAAAGGGAATACCTCATCTAGTCACACCCATTACAGGGGCTGCCATGTGATGTGCCCACAAGCCATCAACTGCCACCAAGCCTTCCACTTCTGACGCCCAGAGGATGGGACCCTGGCCGCGCACACACCTTGCGTCCTCAGCAGGAAGCAGAATAATGTGCACGGAGCTGGAGCCTCCCCTCTTGGACCTCATTTTATTACATTTTAAACTTTAATAAAACAATTACACATGGCAAGTGGCAGCCCTGGGCTCCCCATCCCTGCTACACCGCCCCCTTCCCCGCCCCCCCGCCCCCCCCCCATCGAGAGGTTCCCAAGAAGCTTTGGGCTTGCAGGACCTTCTGTCTCCTGTTGGCTGTCATCTGACACTCAGAATCCTGGGTGGAAGATGGAGAAGAAAGAGAACCAAGAGAGGGTCAATGCTGCCTCAGATGGGACCCAGACTAGGCTAGGCATGATCCAGGTAATTAACATGAGGTTTGTGATCCTCTAAGACAGGACACCGACATTGTCAGCTCTGTCTGAGAAGCCTCTGGCTGCTTGGAGAACCAGATCTAACAGTTGGGTTAAGAACTGGGGTCCCCAGGTTTCCTGGCCAAGTCCCTAGACTACAGAGAATCAGAGCACTGGGGACATTTTGGCTGACTCACCATTTAGTCACACATTCCGTGGTGATAGGCAGGGTGCTGAGGAATAATTCCAATGTCAGTTTCTGAAGCACTTCCTAATCCTTTCCTCCTAGCCTACAAGCCAGCCTGAGACCCTGCAGGCAGGCTCTCAAACCCATTTTTTAAAATACAAGAATTAACAATGTGTAATCAGTTTAACCCGCTAATTCAATATTACCTAGACTCACCTAGAAGAGAAAGCCTTAGTGAGGATCTGTCAACACGGAGGTAGCCTATGAAAGAGTGTCTTAATCAAATGTATTGATGTGACAAGATCTCAGCCCGCCATGGGCAGCATCATTCCCTAGGCCTTGAACCGAATAAGGGTAGGAAAATAGAGCTGAGCGCAAGTCAGTGAGTGAGCTTGTATACATCCATTCCTCTCTGCCCCTGACAGAGGATGTGATGTGACTAGCAGTTTGAGGTTCCTGCCTTGATTTCCCTACTATGACTAATTATAGCCTGGAATTATGGTCCAAAAGATACCCTTTTCTCCCCTGGGTTGCTTTTTTGGGGGGTCAGGTATTTTATCACAGCAACAAAAACAAAACAAGGATACCAAGCCTCTCTCAATTGGCAACATCCCCAGATTCTCCTCTTCCTGTCTCATAGTCCAGTCTCATTAGTTCTTCCTCCCTTCTCCCTGCCAGACTCAACTAAAACACCTTCATCCCAAAAGCCCCCTTGTGAATCCTGCTGAGACCCAAGGAACAATTTCTTCACCCCTAAAGCCCTCTGGATGGTACAGAAAGTCCCTCTTCACCCTCATCACAGCCCTCATCACCCACTGCTAGGAGCACAGTCAGCATGGCCAAGCTTACAGCCACTAGAAACAGCACCTTCATCACTCGGTAATCCTCCAGCCGGCCCCACACTGCCAGGCAATACACGGCAGCACTATCCTTTAACAGGAAGGACAAAAATAGATGGCTTGTGAGGAGCCACATTCTAGAAGAAAGACCCAAGAACCACCTGCTAGGACTAGAGAGATGGCAGACCACACTCTAGCGCAGTCTGCCTCCCCTGCTTCCCAAAGCAGTCCCCTCTCTTGGGCCCTGTACTCATCTCTCTTCAGACCTAAGTGTAAGGCACGGAACAAAAGAATCGAAGCCCAGGCAGGATTCACTTTCCCAAGCTTTTCCTGTCCTGATCCTGCCATGTTGGCTCTTGTCTGGGGAGATGAGAGAACACAGTTGCACTTGGACCAACACCGAGGTAAGTGGGGTCCTTGTTCACAGGGTACAGGGGGGCCTTCCAATTCCCCTTTCCCACAGCAAGTGTCAGGATTCCTAGGGCCTAATCCCCAAGCCCACCTCTCATCGTGCTCTAGGGTGTACCCTTCTCAACTTGGATTTCTGTGGACGGGCCTTAGCATACTCCTAACGGAACAAGCTAATGGTTGATGATAGGGTCCATTCAGTAGAGTGCTTATCTAGCATGCAAGAGGCCATAGTTTCAATTGCCAGGCATGAAAATGAATTCCTATCATCCCAGCACTTGAGAGGTAGAGGCTGGAGAGTCGGAAGCTCAAAGCCAACCTGGGATGCATGAGATTCTGTCAAAAAGAAAAAGACAAGGTTGGAGAGGAGGAAAAAGGGAAGGGAAGGGAAGGGCTAATGAGATGAAAGACTAAAGCTAGTGTCACAGCTGAGTGCAAGGACTTACCAGGTTTGCTGAGTCATGATCTGTCTCACATGCCCAGACCCGCAACCTCATGTTTTTTATGAAACTCGGAGCTTTTTAAGCACTTCTTGTCACAAATGTCTCTTTCCAGGCTGAGAGTCTTGTTAAAAGAATGACAAGGGAGGAAGAGATCTGCCAGTCTCGGCCCTCACCCGCGGTGGCTCCAGGCCGTCAGCCTGGAACTGTACACTTCCGTGGGAAAGCGGCATCCAGGCTCCTAACACACGGACTAACAGCTGGATTCCACCTGCCTCCCAGAAGCCCTCCGTGCTTGTGAGAGTGAGATTTTAGGTGACCCACGGATGGCCAGCCCCCTAGGCACAGGCCTTCTTCCTCCATCCCTTACAGAGCAAGTCAATTTCCTTCACTTCCATTCTAAGGATGAGTTTCCATCAATTCTCTGTGGCTTTCAAGGGTAAATATGTTTTTTGGTTTTTCAAATTAAGAAAGGTCTTTCTCTGTTCTTTCTCTGCACCAAAGGGCGAGAATGTTTTACACTGGGGAGAAGCGTGGGGGGAAATGGTTCAATTAGATTTACGAGGTAAATCCGCCAAGCCCCCCCCCTTTTAAATTGGAAGTAATGAACTTTAATAAAAATAGAGGAAAAAAAAAAAAACAGCAGACCCCCTTCAGTGTCAGATCAGATGTCGTGGAAACTCATTTGAGCGCTGTCTTTCAAGTTTTACTCCTGTAGGGCATTGTGAGTCTGGGAGGCCCAGAAGTACAGGGGTTAATAGCTCTGACTCTCTAATCCTTATCTGGACAAGATGCCAGGATCTGGAGTCTTTCTGCCTACCACACCCACACCCAGGTCTAACCCTGAAGACTTAGGGAGGCCAGACCATGGCGCCTCTTCCTGCCAGTACCCTCTCTGACCTCCAGGATCCTTCCACCAACAGACAGGCAGTTAGACCCGTCAAGCCTCAGCCTAGCCCAGGACCTCAGGAATAAGGTTTATGAATTCTCTCCTTGAACCCCAATTTCCTATCACTCAGCACAAGTAAATACTAAACCCTGTATAGAATCTTCCACCCCCAAACAGCAGCTCCTCCTGATTTCTCTGGTTTTCTTGTCAGTGTTTTTATTATTATTACAAATGTAATGGATGCTCATTACAGAAAATTCAAAAAAATATAGATAAGCAATAAGAAGAAAATGAAAATACCTCATAACATCACTGTTCCAAAATCATATTAGCACCTTGGTTTATAGCCCTCCACACATTGCTCTATGCATATAAAGACAAAGTTTTGGTTTCATGCATTTTTCATCCTTGTACAAAGAAATGGGATCAGAATGTGGGCTTTTCATCTCCTCTCCTCTGAAAGGAGACTTGATCCCACGACTCCTCTTCCTACTAAAAGCAACCTCTGGGTGTCACTGGACTTGGAAAGTGTCCCTTCAAGTGTCCCTTCATGGGCTATCCTCCTAACCTTGCAGAAGCATCCAGACCCAGCCCTGGACTCTCGCAAGGCTCTTTGCTAGTCCAGGTTCCAATTCCAGAGTAGGTGAAAGAGGTTAATTGGCTCTGGTCACCATATGTTCACACTGTGAACACATCTGAGCCAAGTTCAAGATCAGTCCCCTCTCCAAGGTGTGCGGCCATCAGTCATGAGGACTGGCTGACGACAGTGCATCCAGTGGCCACGCAGCCATGGACAAACGGTACAGACACACAATGTACAAGACCCAGAGAAGTGTCTGACAATATATAATGCCAGTGTGATGGCTCACCTCAGAATTCCAGCACTTGGAAGGATGAAGCAGAAGGATTGCTCTGAGCTTGAGGCAAGCCTGTGCTACGTAATGAACTCCAAGCCAGGCTAAGCTTCAGAGACCTCAAAAAAAATCTAAACCAATAATTAAAGCAAAAATCTTAACTTTTTTCAAACATTCTGGATATTCCTAAGTCTATACATAGTAATAAGGAAGTAATTTTTTAGATGGGTTAAAGGCTTATTAGGAGTTAAAGAAAGAAAAGCAGAAATTCTAAGTTTTGTCTGAACCAAAGTGAATATGAGGACACACAGGATTTGAGGGCCACGCACTAGAGTTTCCAATCCAGTAAGTGTCAGGTCAGGGGCTAGGAATGTGCCAGGTTAAGTAGAGCAGAGGGGAAGCTGGTACCCAGCCTTTGGACACTACTGCTGGCCTCCAGCTGGTGGGGTTTAGAAGCAAGACACACTAGTATGATACGCCCAGAAGGGGGAAATTTATGTCACTATTATGGGGAGACATTGACCCACAGACCCCTCTTCTGTCCCCCACCGGAAGAGGTCTCTAGATAGTGGACAGTGGTCCCCTGGCTTACATCCAGCAGATATCACGCCTTGAGCCTTGGACACTGCTCTTTTGTACACCGAGCCATGTAACTAAAGAAATGGCATCCAAAAGATGAAAGGCTGTCAGGACAGCAGCCAAGCTGGTGAGTTCCTGCAGCCCTGGGGAAGTCAGTTAACTAACTGCAGAAGCAGACATCTGTCCACACAGTCCTCTCCATCCCACAACACCACACCCTGTGGCCCCACGTCAACTGGGCAGCTCTCTCTTTCTTCAGCAACGCATCAATCATTCCTTCTTTCTCTCACTGTTTTTCCTGTCTCACCATGCCAACTTAGTAAGAGGGACACTGAACCAAGCACAGTGAGGCTAAGTGGTCCATGCCAACGGGTACACAAGTGCCACGGGTGCATCTATGAGGCGCCCAATAAGGCTCAAGGGAGTCTAATGTGGAACAGAGACTTCATCAAACAAGACGGAAAAATGGTTGGTGATGTGGGCCCTGAGCCGCCGGCTGGTGCAGGTTCTTGCTGGGCTTAGCTAGCTCAACCTCTCTGGTCTTCTATTATTCAGAAGGGCAGTGTAGTTCTCCTGACTGTAACAACGTATCTAACTAAACCAAATCAAGAAAGGGAGGGAGTATTTTTGCTCCTGGTTCATGGGAATAGTCTAGGATGGCAAGAATGTGATTTAACTGGTTACATTGTATCCACATTCTGTTGGGCTCAGCTTTTTTCCCCCTTTGATTTAGTCCAGCACCCCAGCCCGTAGAAAGGCATATGCACGCAGTCATAATAGATCTCCCCCCTTCCAGTTAAACCTCTCTAGAAAGGTATGCCCAGAGATTGATCTCCTTAGTGATTCTAAATCCCGTCAAGTTGACAATCAAGATTAATAATGACAAGAAAGTAGGCAGGTCTGCTGCGACATCTGCCCTCAAGGTTTGCATTCCTGTGGACTCTTGCCATATGACGTTTTAGAGTTTGAACTGTTTGACATTAGTTGTTACGCAGCTGTAGCTAACTAACACAGCGTGGCTAGAACCTAACTACAGAGACCTCAATGAGGACTACACAGAGCACTACAAGTAGAGCTCCTATACAGAGCAGGACACACTAATTTCTCCTTGTACAACCAATTGTAACTGTAATAAAGAACACCTGTTTCCCACAAGTGGGAAATGCCAGTCTGATGGTGTCGTTTGGAGTAATACAGAACTTCAGGGAGAAATACCCTAGAACCTCCATGACAGGCTCCTAATGTCACCGTAACAAATGACAGCAAATGTAGTTGCTTAAAACAATACAAATATATTCCCTTCAGCACTTAGAATGTCACATGTCCAAAGTGGATTATGCTTGGCTGTAACGACGGATGGTGTGAGTGCAGGCACATCCTCCCGAAGGGGACATTTCACCTTCCAGCTCTTTAGGAGACACTCCTTAACTCACCCTAGCTTCGTTCCAAAGCCTCCTTCTGATGCCACCTCACCTCTGCCTCTGACACTACTGTCTATATGACTTCCACGGGGTCCGCCCAAAGAGAGCAGCGTACTGCTTCAAGAGATCTACGTTAATCACCTCCGCCAGTCCTTAGGCACAGGTCAGGATCCAGGCAGAGCTACGACTTAGCCTATAAGGGTGGAGTCCCCCCCCCACCGTATTCTCTGAGGTTTTCTCCAAGCGAAGCATCCTCAATTCCACCAGGGTTCCAGGAAATCCACTGCCCTCATCCACAGTCCCCTTCCATGTTTCCCAATCCCCTGCCACCTAATTCCATAAAAATCTAGGTGAGAGAGAAAATCTTGACACTGTTTTCCCATAGGACTGAATTTAATAAGTGAAGACTTGGATTCTCACACATTTTCTAACACTTCAGGAAAACAAACAGCACCGCCTGCCTCCCCCTGCTAACACCGTTATCGGCATGAAAACCACTTCCTATTTCAGTCAGTGCAAAGTTGCTCACATGAAGAAAGGTGAATTATTCAGTGCGGTGTTTAACTGCCATTTAATATTTGATCCATTAACATCCTTTGATCCGTTTCCTAACAGTGGGGTGTCCCTGGCTGCCACGGCACGATGAACTCGGCTTGCTGCTTGGGTGTGTGTATGTGTGCACACATGTGCATAAGCAGACAGAGGCTTGCACACCAAGTGCGTCTCTGTGTACATCTGAGACCCCTGGGAAGCACACGGGCACACAAAGGGCACATGTGAGGACATCTCTCTGTTACTGCCAGCCCTCCGTGAAGTTCAAAGCACAGAGCCTGGCACTGGGCACATCACCTGCTGGGGTGAAAGAAACTGACGGCTCAAATCTGGGGTCTCGGGGGAACCTCCGGTTCCAGATCATCCGTAGGTTTGGACTCAGCACGCTGCCCTGCCTCCCACCTGAAGCAGCACAGGCACTGTGGAGGAGTTTTGGATCTTAGAAAGAATGTTCTTTGTCCTAAAAAGGGAGTTAATTAATCCCCCTCAGGCGGACTGTCTTCTGCGTTGCCAGTTTATCACTTGACAGAATTGGATGCCTGGATCCTAAGTTTCTGAAATGGGAATTCTGCAAAAGGGGAACACTAGCTGTGACTGAGCAGGGAGAAGGATGGCCCCTCTTTCTCATATACAACACACACACACACACAAACACACACACACACACATGTTAGACACACAGATATGCAGACATACTTGGAGACATATACATGTATATATATATGGGGATACACAGACACATACACATAGGCACAGAAACACAGAGATAGATATGCAGATGACACACATAGACACAAACATACCCAAAGGCAAATATGCAGATATATTCACACACACAGACATAGGCACACAGAAAGAGACATAGGCACAGATAACGTAGAAACATACTAGCTCTGAAACACAGACACACATATATACACACAAACACACATATTGAGACACAATGTGAGATATAAAAAATACATAGACACAAATGTACAAACACAGATATATATACAAATACACACATACACATATGTACATAGGCACATATATATACACATACATACACACAGGAACATATATATGCTGCACACATACATAAACAAACTTGCATATATACTCACAGAGACACATATACAGAAACAGTTATTTAAATATACAGAAATGCATAGATACAGCAACAGAGCCCATACTCAGACATATACATGCAGATATATAGACACATACTTAGCTACATACACACATTCATTACATACATATATTAAGAGACATACAAGATACATAGATACAAAGATATGCACACAGACAAAAATGCAAACATGTGCACATATACACAGAGATACATAGGTAGACAGACAGACAGACATACCCAGGCATCTGGAGAGCTAAGAGCCCTCACAAGGCTCCCGGGCACCCACAGAGCCTTAGCTCCAGGCTTCTCATTAAAGGAGGACAATGTGTTAGGGGAGGTCAGAGGCGTCAGATAGTGTAGGACCTGGTCATGCCACCCTCACCCTCCTGTACCTTCTAACAATACCACGGCTGCCAGGACCTGGTTAGCACAGACGCTGCTGCCTAACAAACTAGACTGGTATGACGGCTGGCACATCTCTGTGCCTTCCCACTGGGATGTGAATTTCTGTGTGTCTGCTTATTTGTCACCTATTCCAGAGGCAAGGCGGCTTTTGTTGTTGGGTATTATTAAAACACAATCATCCGCCACCTTCTGCATCTGTCATTGATTGAGACAAATCATCTATATTTTTATAGAAAAAAGTAGACACCTGATTAAGCCTCTGGTTCCACGTTCTCAGTAGTAGAGGTAAGTGAGAGAGACAGTTCCTTGGTAGCCATTATTTTAATTTACAGAGAGCAACACTGGCACCGTTTTCAAGGGTTATTGAATTTTCATAGACTATCATCGGCTTCCGCATTCCCCCGTGTGATAGAAACCTGAACTCGGAAGGTTTTATGGCCTCCTCTGAGAGCCTCTTTCCCCCAGATTCCTCGAGAAACCAAACCAACCAAGAGAGAAGAGGAGAAGGCAAGAAGTTGGCAGAAGGAAGGGAGAAGAGGCGGAGGGGAGAGCCAGAGGCAGCTCCTGCTCCCCTGACGGAAGCTAAGCCGGGAGCCATCCCTGCACAGAGGCTTACAGATCTAGGCTGGGACTCTTTGTGGCTGTGCTGAGCATAGCCAAGCTGACGGGACATGGGGAGGTATGTTGCTTTTTGTGCCAATGGTCCAGCTGCTTTCCTCCACAGGCCCACCTCCCCTTTGGGACAATAAATCCAGAGCCTCTATTTAATGTACCTTGAGAATACCCTTAGTGTGGATACTATCAGTGTGAATACCCTCGGTGTGAATACCCTCGGTGTGAATACCCTTGGTGTGAATACCCTCAGTGTAAATACCCCTAGTGTGGATACCCTCAATGTGAATACCCTTAGTGTGGATACTATCGGTGTGAATACCCTCGGTGTGAATATCCTCAGTGTGAATACCTCAGTGTGAAAACAGTCTGAGCAACAATTCCTTCGACAGATGGCCCTCTCTACCCTGCCTCCCACTCAGGTCCCAGTCTCCTGTCACCTTCTTGCTGCCAGGACAACTGACCTGAGCCACATCACATTTCCTGGTGGTTGAGGTGATATTGATAGTCACAGAGAATGTATCTATCTCCTTCCCTGTACAGGAAAGTCAAAGCCCAGAGATAAGCTCCTTCTGGGGACTAGACCACATAATGCTGGTGGCTTCTGCCCCTGGCTCACTAACAAATGGAAAGGAATCAAGAAAGTCCAAGCCCCCTGGCACTGCTGGTGCAGTCATAAACTCCCTGTAGCTGTGGCTGCTTGGCCAAAACCCAGCCAGTCAGTATCCCAGCATGCATGGGGAGGGGACACGAGGTCCTAACCTTAACTGAGGAGCTATTGACCACTGATGGCTACCGGGAAAGGAAGAGTCATTTTTCTTCAAGGATATGAGTCCTTGTAGGTCCTCCATGCTCCAGGGGATGGCATTACTTAACCTATAATAATCCTCATTGCTTTATGTATAGAAGGCAAAATTGGATTCCATGAGTTATTTTTAAAAATCTAAAAGAAATCAAGAAATTTGTAAGATCATGGAGGGTGCGGAATGGGGAGGGGATGAGTTGAGAGTAGACATGATTGAAATATGATATATATGTATATGTATATGTATATATGTATGTATGTATAAACTTCTTACAGAATAAATTAATACTATTTTCCAAAAATGAAGAAAAAGGGAGAAGAGGAGGAGGAAGAGGAGGAAGAGGAAGAGATGGTGGTGGTGGCTGGATGACCTAGAGCCCTCGAAAGTGACATGGCAGTTCTCTTCAAGCTGGGCGCCCTCTGCGGTGGCCAAGGCGGCCAAGCTCTGCTGCTCTAAAACCCGGTGGTCAAACCTGCTCGTGTCTCAGCACTCCTCCAGAACCAGCCTATCCCAGGACGGCACAGCACACAGCCCAGTCCCCTATCGCCAAGCCACCATTCCAGTTCCAAGGCTGCACCTCTTCACTGGACCAGCGGAAGGGCTGTTAGTGTTCTGCTCTTTGACCCTCTTCTAGCTGAGAACTTGAATGCCCACCCTGGAGTGGACTACTCCCTCACCCTGCACAGCCGCTGGGGCCCTGGACACGGGGTTACTCTCTGTGTTCATGGGGACTCGCCACAGAAGCCTGTCAAGGCAGGTAGGTGTCTTGGGACCCAAAGCTTTGACCTTTGCTGGGCTTTGTTATTTCAATTACCACAAAGTAGGCATCTGCAGAGTGGTGGGCCCTTTGTCATGACAAACTGTATCCCAGAACTGTAAGTGGAAACAAACCCATTCCTTTCCTGTTCCATTTGGTCAGGAGTATATCAGTCACCTCTCATTCCTGTGATAAGACAACAAACGTGACTTGAGGAAGAGTTCATTCGAACTTATGGGTCCAGACGGGGAGACCAGGATGACGGAGGAGGCAGGGCAGCAGGCAACCCCATCTGGAAGCCGAGAGACCACATCTTCAACCACAGACAGAAAGCAAAGAGAGTGAACTGGAAGTGTGGGGGGGTTATAAACTATCAAGGCCCGCCCCACTCCCCCAGTAGCATGTCCTCCAGCAGGAAGACAGGGCGAGGAAGAAGTGCAGAGCCTGGTTCTAGCACCTCAGGCACTCCGAGATCTGGCCGGGAAAGTTTAACAGGTTCCCCTTCTTGCACCCCATGAAGCATACAGACTAGGTTACCCCTCAATGGGGCCGCATTTTCCTACCTCCCAGCCATTATCATCATCACTGTGGCAGTCTAGACTGTCCTTCCCCGACATATGTGATATACCCTGCCGCACCTGAAGGCTGAATTAGCTCAACTCCAATTCACATCTTAGTCCCCGGTGCTCCTGGCTTGTGTCCCCAAGGACAAAAAGGCTCGCAGGTGACATTCCTGATGCACCATGTGAACTACATGGCCCACCTGACTCCGACCACCTTGTCATCCCCTGGACACGAGCACAAGGGAGCAACCTCCCTGTTGCGCACACAAGGTCACCCTTGGGGTCACACACAGCCACTTCACAATGTGCAGGGTGAGCACACAAGTGGGGGGACGTCACAGAACTCCTGCCCTCCGTACCACAGACCTCAGAGATACACCTGATCCTCTGCTTTCCTGCCCGGCAGCAGGGGAATGGCCTTTGAGGAGGGAGAAGCTGTCCTTTGAAGAGAAAAGCCCCACGGATCTGCATCTTGGATACAAGCACAAGAAGAATAAAAATCGGGGACTCGGGGCCTGGGAGCCTGGGGGACATAGCAAGCCAGGATCCCCCTGCCTCGCATGTCTTCCTACATAACCCTAAGCCTCACACTCCTGCTTTCTGGCCTTACTTGTGACCTTCCTCTCCTGAGACCATCCTCTCCTCCTTTGTCCCACCTGCCTCCTTCAGGACCCATCCGTGCATGTGCCTGTGGTCCAGGATGATGTCCCTCTCTTCTGTGTACTCACTAAGCCCTCCAAAACCACAGTGCTGCCCTCTAGTACACCCCAAACCAGGGATTCCCCCATACCCACCAAAGGTGCCCCATGTGGCAGAGTAGCACTTGTGGGGGATCTGGTTGACAAACACCCAGTCTAACCCTGTCTGTCTGGCTACTGGTCAGGTTGACAGTCTCTGCTCAGCCAGGAGTACCGATGCTCTCAGTGGTGCCCAGTACTAACTACACCGGCAGTACGGAGCCTATAGAAGTCAGAACCCCTGTGCCCTAACCCATGAAGCCTATGGTCTAGCAAAGAAGGGCCTTAGCAACAAAGTGGGGCTCAGCCTGGGAGTAGGGGCAGGGCCTGGCTGCTCCCTGCGTGCCCAGTTTGGGGAGAATAGCAGTGTCACTACCCCCACAATCTCAGTCAGTTCCCCTGGCTTGCAAGTCAAGCTCCTGGGACCCAGAAGGCTGGAGCTACACTCCTCAGCCAACCTGGGCTCGTGTGTGTGTGTGTGTGTGTGTGTGTGTGTGTGTGCGCGCGCGCGTGATGCGCACGCGCTTATTTGCACGTATGTGCACATGCATGCACACACACATCCCCGAATCTTCAAAGATCTCTTTCAACTTTGTAAAATAATGAAGTTCTCTCCCATAAAAATAGCCCATCGGCTTCAATCTGCCATTATATTTTTCCTGGGACCCTGGGTTGAGCGCGAGTGTAATCTGTAAGATAATATAAGCACTAATAATGTTTTCCAGAGATGCGGTTCTTCAGCCTAACAAATGCAAACTGCTATTAGGGGTGCGTTTGTTAGCACTGATGAGGCCTAGATCACCCCGCTTTGGCAGCAAGATGAAAACAGGCTGATTTTTTCCCCTTCTAAGCTGTTCAGCTTCTGAAAAAAATTAGCATAATGTGTTGAATGTTCCACACAAGTCTAAATTAGTCTTAAAAACTCCTTTGTGATTCCTCTCCCATTAAAGACTTTAAATATCGTTATCCTTCTTTAATAGAACAATTCATCAACGTAGTCCTCTAAAAGGTAAGCAATAGAGATGGATTAGACAAGAGAGTGTGATATAAAGAACAATCCCGCAGAATTAATATGCTAAAACTGTACCAGGCACTTAGTAGGTGCTTAATAAATGGATATTCTTTTCACTGACTGAAATTCCTTTGTGTTTACAGGGTAGGTCCTTTTGGTGTTGTTTGAAGATTTTAAAAGTCTGGAATGCTTAATCATCGTTTTCCATTTTATTTGAGGACTTGGACGCTCCCAGGAAAAGCTTTTTCTTTCCCTACTTGGGCTTCAGACTTTGACATAGCGCCACCTACTGCCGGACCTTGGCCATTTCTCTCAAACGTTCCCAAAGCCATTCAAGAATATCATGGCATTTGTTTGCCAACATTCTAACAGCAGCTACTATATGGGACAGACCCTACTGTGTGGAACAGACCCTACTACGTGGAACAGACTCTACTATGTAGGACCTACTTTGTGAGACAGACCCTACTGTATAGAATAGACCCTACTATGTAGGACAGACGCTAGGCATATAAGTATCTTCAGTGGACAATATGACCAGAGACCCAAGAATAAGTGGACTGATACAGGCACCCTACATCCATCTTCTTCCTTGAGCAGGCAAAGCCCTATCCCTTTCACAACACACACACACACACACACACACACACACACACACACAAAACTATAGCCCTCAGGCCTCACTTGGCCTTGACTTCCCATATTGGAGCAACAAGGTCTGGCCTCTGGTCATAAAAGCAGCTCCAAATTGGAAAGCAAACAAAGGTTTGGACGGGCTCTCAACTCAAGGTTGCTCTCTGTACTGCAAACAGGTTGTATCCCCATGTCAACTAGAGATGCAATTAAGCTATTGATCCAACTTCAAAATGGGCATTGATAAATCAATATGGTGCAGATGCCATAGATAAGCCGTGCATGTTGTCAGGAAGCACGCACGTGTGAATGACTCTGCACTGACTGGTGCTGGGGGACCTCCCACCTCAGGACTGAGAAGGATGAGCCCCATTAGCGTGTGCGGCAGCCTAAATTATTGCTACTCTCTCATTCATCCCATAAGTATCTTTTTGTATGCCTGACTGTACACCTGGCCTGGTGACATTGGGACAACTGAGCCTCCCCACTATTCCTGAGGGTTCGTGACCTATAGAAAAACTAGAAAAACCAGCAGAAGCATCTTGTGACATGGGACATCCTAGTTTGGGGAAATCCATGTGTTGTGTTTGACACACAGGCTTTCAACCTTGGTGATGTAAGCTGCCCCTGAGATGAGCCTTGGTCCCTGGCTTAGCTTTACTGAAAGGCTTGGAGATGCTTGGAGTGTGGGGACAGGGAGATGGCTCTGGCCAAATATGAAGAGAGTCCTGACCTAGTACATCCATGTAAAACGCCAGACATGTAAACTGAGCCCTAGAAAGGTAGAGGAGAGAGGACCCTGGAGCTTGCGGGCCAGCAAATCATACCCAGCTGGTCAGTGAACTCCAGAGTCTGTGAGAGACCCTGTCTCAAAACTAAAGTGAAGGGCCCGTGGGCTAGCTCAGTGGGTAAGCGTGCCTACCCTGAAGCTGACAACCTAAGTTTGATCCCTTTGGACGAGCATGGCGAATGGAGAAAATCCACTCCTGAAATTTTGTTCTCCAACCTCCATGCAAATACTTTGGTGTGTGCACACAATATGCACACAATAAATAAATAAATAAATAAATAAATAATAAATAAATTTGTTGACAACTGGCCTACACACACACACACACACACACACACACACACACACAGGCTGGGTGAATAAACAGATAACACATGTTGAATGAGAATTTGCACCCAGACCGCAAGTTTTAAAACCTATACTCCCCCATAACAGGGTCTATACAACCAATATCTTGGATCTGATCTTGGAACAAACTTACCCTATGACCACAGACACCATCCCACCCCCAGAGCAGCCAAGAACCACCAACCACAGGAGAATGGGAGCTCATGAGGGCAGCACTATCTGACCCTAACAGTCCACGTCTGAGGCAGCCTTTAACAGGCTGGGGGACGGGGCACAGTGCCTCGCTCCTACCCACCGTTCATGACCACCACCCTCCTTATGACTAGAAACCCAGTGTCGTGTAGACCACTATAGTCTGGCCCAGATCCCAGGCCCACCACAGGATGTAAAACCAAATTAACTTCAGACCAATTAGGGTGATTTTTGTTCCTTCTGTTGATGGATGATTTAGGAAAAAACACATGACAAAAGTCTGGCCAGGGAGACATTGTTCAGAAACAAGGAGTGCTGGAGGAGCAGGGTGGGATGGTCTCTTAGCGCTTAAATAGAGATGCACAGACCATTTTCATCCGCCAGACTGGCAAGACACCAAGAGGCTGAGAACGCATTGTGTTGGTGTGGGGAAGCGGGTCCTTTAAATATTGCTGACGGGAGCGTGAACTGTGCAGATCCTAGGAAGGGCAATTTGAAGATCGCTGTCAAGGTTACTAATGTACAGCCCGCTTGCCTGAGCCGTTCCACCTCTGGGAATTTATCCTACAAGAATGCTAACATATTCGCAGAATTGGTTATAATAGCAGATTGAAAAACAACCTAAATATCTATCAAAAGATGACAGGTTAAACAAATAAGGTTATACCTACAGAATGCAATATGACACAGCTATAAAACCCATAGTGAAGGTGCATTTTATACATCAAAATATTTTGATAGGCGATAAAAGCAAAATGTCAGAAAATGCATACGATATGCTATTGTTTGGGAAAACAGGGATAGGACAGACAAAACTATACATTCATATTCTCTTGTACATTGCTATGTAAAGAAGTTGCGGGAGACTATCAAGCCCAATTTGAGAACAGATAAAGGCAGGAATAAAGGGACACATTCTATTATGTGCCTTTTAGATTTGCAAACCTATGTAGATAACGCTTTCTCAAACAATTAACTATCCTAAAAAGGGAGTGGAGGGGCTGCTCCAAACGGCTTAATCTAAAAGTGCTGACCTTGTAAGCACAGGCGTTGGGTCCCCAGAGCCTGCATAGTCAGACATGGAGGTGCAAACACTTAACAACCCCAGAAGTGGAGAAACAGGGACAGGTAGATGCTTTGGGCTCAATGGCCAGCTAGACATATTTGGAGATTTCAAGGCTAATAAGAGACAAGAAAAGATGGACAGCTTTCTGGGAACAACCTTGTCTTCTGTCTCCATATACTATACGCGCACACACACACACACGGAAGTGCCAGGCATTGTGGTACACACCTGTAGTCCCAGCACTTAAGAAGCAGAGGCAGAAAGATTGCCACAAATCCCAAGACATCCTAGTCTATCTACTAAGTCCCAGGACATCCCGGAGACAAACAGCGAGGGTTTTCATCTTGTCTACCTGCGGACCCTCATTCACATGCAGGAACGGTGGCTAGCAAGAGCAGCTGACATCTGCAAGAAAACATGCCTTGCTGGACCTAGCAGGGCCATGGCACACGTGAGCGTATGGCAGCTATAAACTAGCCAGGCAAAATGCTAGCATGGGCAGAGAATGCCCTCGCGAAGTCCCGCCCCTAATTGAGATGCTATTGGTAATTGATGGCTGTGGAAAGAGAGATAGTCAGAGATGCAGTTCCTGACAGGCTGCCTGTGCCCACAGTCCTAATCCATACATATGCAGGCATCACTAGGTGAATTCAAAGAGATTAAAAGAGAGAACACATGGAATAGTGGGGTGAAGGAATAGTGGGGGGGCATAAAAAAGGAAATTATTTGATCAAAACATACTATATGCATTAATGAGATCCTCAAATGATAAAATAAAAGCTAAAAGGTTCAGAAGTGGGGGAGGAGGGAGAGAAAAAGATTGTGGGCTGGGTAAAGTCACAGCAGACATTTTGTGACCGTGAAGGAGACCACCAACCACAGAGTGAGAAACTAGAAACAAATGGTGGCCTTGATGACATGGCTGAGACTCAGTCAACGCTCGACCCTGTCAAATGAGACAATTCTATTGTTCAAACCATTTGAGCTGGTTTTTACACAACAGCATGTTATCAAGGAAGCAGGACCCTTGTGAAGAAGATTCTGGAAGCTGGAAAGCAAAGACATGCCTGAACTCAACAGCTGAGCAGATCGGGTACAGCTGAAACCTCATCCTGGTTTTTATCGAGTGAATTCATTCAGTCTGGATTCCCAGGCATGGGAGATGCATACGAGAGGCTAAACTCAACATGTCACGGAAGCAGAGGCACTGAAAATACATTCCAGTGGCCTGGAGGGTCAGGAGCCTTTCCATGTGTACAAGTGTGGATTGCCATACCTTGTGGGTGGGCTTCATGGAGACTGGGCCCCTGACACAAAGCTGAGCCCACAGGAGGGCTAATCTCTGGAGAACACCTTACCAAGGGAACTTTTACTCCCTGCAAATAGGAAGCAAAACTAATCCAAGGGGCCGGAGAGACAGCTCAACAGTTAAGAGCACTGACTGTTCTCCCAGATGACCCTGGTTTTAATTCCAATCCTATATGTAATGGATGGCTCAGAACCATGAAACTCCAGTTCCAGGGGATCCAGTGCCCTCTTCTGGCTTCCATCGGTACTGCATGCACACAAAGCACAGACATACATGCAGGAAGCACTGACCAGCAAGAACAGTACGACCACCCCAGCCTTCACTCTTTCCCAAGGACACAAAGCAGGATTGTAGATTGGCAGAGGGAGCAAATGCACACTCCTGCCAGAACCTCAGTGCAGATGACACTTTCTTATAATGTTTTTCCCGTTAAGATTCTTTCTGAGGGGTAGACAAGATGACTCAGTGGGTAAAGGCACTTGCAGCCAAGACTGACTACTGTATTTGATCTCTGGGACCCACATGGTAGAGAGAACTGACTCTCAGAATTGTCCTCTGACCTCTACATACAAGCCATGACACACATGTGTCCATACACACACACACATACACACACACACACACACACACACACACACACACACAAATGGACATTTAAAAAATTTTATTGGATGTTTTCTTGATTTACATTTCATATGTTATCCCCTTTCCTGGGTCCCCCCCCAAACCCCCATCCCATCCCCCATCCCCTACTTCTATAAGGGTGTTCCCCCACCCACCTCCCCACCCTCACATTCCCCTACACTGGGGCATTAAGCCATCATAGGACCAAGGGCCTTTCCTCCCATTGATGCCCAACAAGGCCATCCTCTGCTATCTATGCGGCTGGAGCCGTGGGTCCCTCCATGTGTACTCCTTGGTTGGTGGTTTAGTCCCTGGGAGCTCTGAGGGTCTGGTTGGTTGATATTGTTGTTCTTCCTATGGGGTTGTAAACCCCTTCAGCTCCTTCAGTCCTTTCTATAAATGGACTTTTAAAAAAGGCTCGTTTGTGTTTACTGACTAGTGCACATGTATTCTAGTAACTCTTCCACCTTCCCCTCCTCCCCTCTCCCCCTTCTCCTCCTTCTCTCCCTCCTTCTTCCCCTCCCCCTCCTCCTCCCCTCCTCCACCATGCTTCCTGCCATTCTTTCCCTCCCCTCTTGCTCTCTCACTCTCTCTGCTTCCTTTCCTCTCTTTATCCCTCCTTCTGCCCTTTCTTGATCCCCCATCCTCCTTCCTTCCTTCCTTCCCAGAATCACACAGAACTGGCCCTGGTGGCGCAAGGCTACAATCCCAGCCCTTGGAAGGTGGCGGCAGAATGAGGAGATGCTCAGGGCCATCCTTGTTTAGATAGCAAGTTCACAAGACTTTATCTCTCACATATCATACATACATATATACATATATATATCATATACACATATACATATGCATATGCATTTAAATATACAACAAACTAACCAGGATAGCAGCAGATTTGCAACAGAAACTCTGATAGCCAGGTGAGTCTGGAATGACAGTATTTAAATCCTGGGCAAGAATAAGTCCAATTTAGATAGCTATATCCAGGAGTTATCCTCCAGAATGAGAGAGAGAGAGAGAGAGAGAGAGAGAGAGAGAGAGAGAAAGAAAGAAAGAAAGAAAGAAAGAAAATCTTTCCAAGATAAGCATAAGCTAAAGAATCCATGGTCACAAAGTCAACACTAGAGAAGACACTTGAAGACCCTCTGCAGAGAGGAGGAAAATGAGTGGCCACATCACAAAGGAAACTAAGTCCCACTAAAAGAGTAAATAATCAAATGAAAATTTGGAAAATATCATGTATTGGGAGCAAAAAAGTACACATATTAGGAGTGAAAACATCATAAGAACTGGTATATGTTTTAAAGTTATAACTCTGAATATGGATGCCCTTAATTTGCCAAATAAAAGGCACAGACTGAGTGAGCCCAGTATCGTGGTATACATCTGTAATCTCAACACTTGGGAGGCTGAGGCAGAAATATTGTGCATTCAAGGACAGCCTTGACTCCACAGAGAAACTATGTAAAAGAAAAAAAAAACAAAACAAAAACAAACCAAACAGGAGCTGAAGGGTTGGCTCAGCAGTTAAGAGCACTGTGGTGACCTAAAGCAACTTAGGGAGGAAAGGACTTCCAGGTCACAGTACCCCACTGAGGGAAGTCACAGCAGGAACCTGAGGCAGAAACCATGCAAGAATACTTCTTGCTGGCTCGCTTTCAAACCCCATCTTATACAGAGTAAAATCCCACCAGCCAGGGGATGGTGCTTCCCATAGTAGGCTGGGGCCTCCCACACCAGTTATCAATCAAGATGATTTCCCACAGAGATGCCAATCTTATCTGGGAAATTCCTCAGTTAAAACTCCCTCTCAGATGACTCTAGGCTGTGTCAAGGTGACAGTCCAAATAACTAAGACACCAGCCCATGCCACTCATGAGAGCCTATGGAACCTTTATCACTGGGGACCTAGTGGAAAGAAAGTTAGGTCATGTGGAGTGGGCCCTTGAAGGTACTAAGACCCTGTCCCTTCCAATGTGTGGGATGCAGACCCCAGGGAATAACCCCAAAGACTGTGGTGGAAAAGCCCTACCATGAAAATCTGCTAGAGAACAGTGGTCCAAGTGGAGAGACACTGGAAGCCTCTTTAATGACTGCACCCAAAACAAATAAAGCAAGCAGATTGCCTGGAGTATTTGAAATACTCAGAGACTGTCAGCTTCACCATGGAGCTCGGGAAATAATCTGTAATTGGTACACAGGAAGCAAAACAAATGGAAAAGAAACAGAGTAATTATTAACTTCTGAGAACATTAAAATTGTAAGGGAGAAATATAATCCTAGTACTTACTGTAACATGTGACTCACAGTGGAGAACAGCTACATGTGAATGATGTAAACACTGAATATTGATTTGTTCTAAATAAAGATTTAATGTGCCCCAGAGGGGGTAGGGAAGCTTCTGGGGAGGCAGGCTCTCTGCCTCCCCTTCCACCAAGTGAAACTTGATGGATCAGATCTAAAAACTCTCAGAAGTCAAGAGCTGGCTGTTAATTTAAGTTGAATAGAAACATGGTGAAAATGTAAACAGTACAAGAATAAAAAAATGCTTAAATATTGGAACAGGTGTTCCTTGGAAACTAGAAGTAGGCGCCTGTCATCTTTCATTGTAAGCCCAATAGCCATATTTAGGTACTCATGTACCTAGAACCTGGAATCTTAAAAAGCAATGAATTAGAAAGTGGCAGATCTCCGTATGTGAGATCCATTTGTGCTTCCTGTCAGTTGTGACTTACTGAAGACTCACCATCTGACCTCAGGAACTTAAACCTAGCAAAGACCCCAAAACTGGCTACTTTCCCTGCTGCATTTGACATGGGGTACAAAAACATCGTCAAACATGCCTCTGGGTCAGGCTACAGAGCTAGAAGCAGGTTATTTATACAAGCGTGTGCCCCCCCCTCCACACACACACACACACACACAGTCTGTATCAATGCACATACCCCTTTTAGGTAGCCAGTCCGATCAGCAGGCTTGAAGGCCAGTAGGATGAACCCTAACCCTCATAATCAGCAGACTGTAAAACCAGGAAATCAAGCTACAGAACTTTGATTGCTGGTCAAAAAAGTGAAGGAGTTGGAGTCTTATCTCATCCCTACATGGAGACATGACATTCTCAGCTGCCTAAAAGATGGTAAGAACGCCAGAAGCTACAGACACACTGTTCCCATTTAAGAGTTAATCCAAATGGACCTGCCAATCACCTAGACAGGGTGTGATTCCCAGGAAGCTGTCTGTTCCAGAAACTTTCAAAAAGTAGGATAAAGGCTACCTAAAACTGCAGGCTGCCACAGTGCTCTCTCTGGTCACTCACCACTCCCTGCATTTCAACACTCCTTTGACCATGCCTGCACTCATCCCTTGAGGGTGTCCCACTTTGTAATAACTCTGCCCATCTCCCATGCTACCCTGTGAATTCTTTTGACAGAGACCACAGGGCCCCGGGACCTGAGGATCTACCACAGTGACAGGGGCTAAAGTGATGGCTCAGTGGTTAAGAGCACTGGCTGACTTGGTTCAATTCCTAGCACCCACATGGCAGTTCACAACCAATTGTAGCTTCAGTTCCAGAGGATCCAACACCTTCATACAGACATACATGCAAGGCAAATCACCAATGCGCATAAAATTAAAATAAATAAGCATTTTTTTAAACCCTTAAAAAACAAAGATCCCAGCTGGAGAGATGGCTCAGCAGTTAGGAGCACTGTCTACTCTTCCAAAGGTCCAGAGTTCAATTCCCAGCAACCACATGGTGGCTCACAGCCATCTGTAATGGGATCTGATGCCTTCTTCTGGTGTCTGAAGACAGCAACAGTGTACTCATATAAATAAAATCAATACATGTTTAAAAAAAAAAAAAAGATCCCAGTAACTCTCCAACAACCATCAGAGAAAAATTCTACATAGTCCCCGCTGCGTCTCTCCTCCCGTTGTCCTCTCCCCGCTCCTGCCTTTCTTCTCTTCTTTTGACACAGGGCCTCAGGGAGCCTAGGCTGACTTCAAACTTGCTGTGTACTCCAGAATGACCTGGTCCCCAGTCCTCCTGCCTCCACCTTCTAAGTGCTGCAACTACGGGTGTGGCCAAGAGCTTGCGTGCTAGTCAAGCACTCTACCAAATGAGTGACGTCTCAGCCTCCTGACTCTCCATAGTAACCGCCTCTCCAGTGTTTGCTCGACTGAAAGAAGGGTATCTCTTTTCTTTTTCATTATTTTCATCTTTACAATTACTAGCTTACATTGTACAAATGAGTAAACGCTGCTACAGTTCAAGCAAGAAGGTGTTATCTCCAAGGTGTGTTATTTGGAATGCAAGTTGCAAATAATTGTATACTGTATCAATTACTTAGCTATTGCTGTGATCAAACAAATAGGACCAAGACACCTTCTGGAAGGAAGGGTTTCCAGGAGGCCATACGGTTTAAGGGAGCGTGGAAGCAGGAACAACTGAGAGCTCACATCCCAAAAACTGCAAGCAGGAGGCAGAGAGGACACACTGGAAATTGTGTGATTTTTTTTGAAACCTGAAACCCCATCTGTCCTCCAATAAGACCACATCTCCTAATCTTTCCCAAACAGTTCTACCAACTGGGGATGAAGTATTCAAATATATGAGCTTATGGGAGATATTTTCATTTAAGCAACATATACTAGATTCAAACACCACACGCACACACAGTATGTAAATGTAAAAATTTGTACTGGTTACCTTTCCATTGCTGTGATAAAACACAAAGATTACTTATAACAGAAGGGGTTTATTTTTTGTTTATGATTCCAAAGGGATAAGAATCCATCATGGCTGCAAAAGGTGGCAACAAGCATTGGGTACAGAGGCTGGAGCAGGAGCTGAGACCTCACCTCCTTAGCCACAAGTGTGAAGCAGAGAATGAACCAGAAGTGGTGAAAGGCTTTAAACACTCAAAGCCCTCCTTCAGCAACACTCCCCTCCAGCAAGGCCACAGCTCCGAGACCTCCCTAGGCAAAGCCATCCTCAGTTGGAGACCAAGGTTCAAATGCCTGAGTCTATGGGGAACATTTCTTTTAAACTACCACAAAATTGATCAATATGAAGCCGGGAATCATGAAAGAGCTTCATCTGAGGCCTTAGGAGTTGCACATCGAGACATGGAGTTGGCAAAATGAAGGTGTATTCCATAAAGAGAACAAAGGTCTCGGGTTTAGGAAAAATCAAAATCCTACACTGGTTGTCACGGGCTAGAGTAGAAGTTTATGCTTCTATAGCTGATGGATCAAATGGTGGTGACAGTCACAGGCAGCCCAGAGGCAGTCTTCATCGCCTGCCAGACTCGGTCTTAAAATGTTCTAGCTCTGGCCAAAGTTATTCCATGAGTTCATAAAACTCGTGAGGAAAAGAATGAAATAAGCTTTTATTTATTATATGGATTCTGAGGGATCAAACTTGGGTCTTTGTGCTTGCATGACAAGCACTTTACTGAGTGGGCTGTCTCCCCAGGGCTCTTCTCAGTTACCTTTAGCTCAAAATATCACTTACACCAAAGCGGCACATGGATGGACACCGCCTTCTGCTGCTCCATGGGACGGCACAGGAATCAAGTATGTAGGATCAGTGACAGCCTGACCAGGCTCTAAGCCTGGCTGTGTGACCTCGTGCCAGGTGTGTCCATCTTGGGATTCTGCAGAGTATCACCAGACACACACACACACATACACATACACACACACATACACACACACACACACACACACACACACACACACACTCATTCCCACATGTCTACATGTAGGAAAGTCAGCCTGGCTCTCAAGGGAGAGCTCCAGAGTAAGGCCTTAACTCCTTCGAGCTGGGAGTTCTAGCCTCACCCATTCCCCTTTAAAGCCTTCGTTTTCTCACTTGCTGGTAAGACAGAGTTAAAGCTTTTTTAAAAAGCTGCTGGCACCATCCTGGCCTGACCTCCACATCCTATCGAGTCCTGAGCCTTGGGTAACCCCACTGCCAAGTCCAGACACTGCTGAGTCTGAATCCTGCTCCCACCCTGACCCTTCCCGAGCTGACCCTGCCCCCTCCCACTGTCACCTCCTCAGGCCAGCATGCTGTCTCCCTTCCTGCATGAGGCAGAACTACGGGATAGCAAAAGACAAGTCCATCATTTCAAAGCCAGTGGTTTTCGGAACAGTGTCCCATCTGATCCCAGGCAGGCCTCAGTTCCCTCAAGCCCTCTGCTAGTATGCCTGTGCTGCTCAAAGCCTGCCTCTTGGCTCTGGGCCAAGTGGTAGCTGCCTCCCTCTACCCCCACTCCCCGTGGGCAGACCCCCTGAGGCTGCCACCCACCTTGCTGGGAACCAGGCTCCCTACGGTCCCACCACATTTCAGAGGCCACAGGTGGCCACTCACCTCTCTCCCTCTCTTTAAACCACTCCACACAAAGCCACTTTTATCTGGTTCAAAAACATGCCTTAAAAGCTTTAAAAGTCTTTGCGGTGGTTTCTCAGTTCTGGTCTCTTTCAGATGATAATAGTTTTAATTATAACAATCATTATAGCATAATACCTTCAATTTAGGCAATCAGCTCCATTCAGAGTATTCAAATAGAGGAGGCTGGGGGTGTGGAACTGAGGCTTGCTCTGTATTGGTCCCAGAAAAGAAGCTCCAGAGCCTGGCAGGTGCCAGCTGCTTCCTGGAGGCAGAAGACTACTCAGTATAGAAGTGCCTGCCCCAAGAACAGACCTCCAGGGAACCCCCAGGAATTCTAAAACAGTAATCTCCCGGACCTCTGCAGAATGGCCATATAAGCCTCCCTGATACCCAGAGAAGACTTTTACATCCTCAGTCCTCTCCTATCAGGCTCTATGCAAACCTTGCACAAGAGGCTTGCAGGTTCCATCTGCAGCTAGCCCAGCCACACACTCTCCTTACACCTAAGATGCAACTGGTGCTGATGAGAAGGCTCAGCAGATAAAGGTGCCTGCCACCATGCCTAAAGACCTAAGTTCAATCCCCAGGACCTACAAGGCAGAGGAGCAAACCAACTCCCATGAGTTGCCCTTTGACCTCCCCTCACACACTGTGGTAAGCACCCTCCCACATACAATTAAATAACTGTAGTTAAAGAAAGAACTGTCATGCCAACCAGGAAGCAGCTGGCACTAATAATCTTGCACAATAGTTGAATAAGAATGCCCCATAGGTTCATTTATTTGAATGGTTAGTCATCAGGGAGTGGCACTACTTGAGAGGGATTAAAAGGTGTGGACTTGCTGGAGGAAGTGTGTCACTGGGAGTGGGCTTTGGGGGTTTTTAGAAGCCCAAGCCAGACCCAGTGTTTCTCTCTTCCTGCTGCTGGCAGATCTGGATGTAAAACTCTCAACTACTTCTCTAGCACCATGTCTGCCTGTGTGCCTATGTGCTTGTGTGCCTGTGTGCCTGTGTGCTACCATGCTTCCCACCATGATGATAATGGACTAAATCTCTGAACAACTAAATCTCTGTAAACAAGCACCAATTAAATGCTTTCTATATAAGAGTTGTCTTGGTCATAGCAACTCTTCATAGCAATAGAACACTGACTAAGACACCATATTAGCAGGTTGACCAGTTGTCCCAATAAATCTGCTATTTCAGTTTTAGTTTGTGTGTTTTGGAATACCTAGTCAAACCAATATAGCTAGTCAGATGATTTGCAGGACACAGACATTTGGCTATGACCCAAACCTTTCCCTAAGCTGATCAAGGTACAGGACAAGAGGGGATTAACAGCCTATCAGACACTAATAGGGTTATTTTAGTATTTCAAGGATGCTAAAACAAGTTATCATAAACAGGGTAACTTGGTAATGGGGCAATGGTCCAGCTGATAGCATTCTTTCCTCCCATGCATGAGGACCTGAGTCCAATTCTCCAGAACCCACATTTACCCAAAAAACAAAAAGTCACACAGGGTAACATGCATTGGTCATCCCAGTGCTGGAGAGGCAGAGACAGGAGGAACTCTGGACTCACAAGCCAGTCAGCTTAGCCTACTTGGTGACCTTCAAGCCAGAACCAGACAGTGATTGAGAAATGATGACATCTATGTTGTCCTCTAGTCTCCACAAGGACACACCCTCATTGCTGCATATGTGCACACCTGCACACATATACATGGGAAGAGAAAAAATCAGAAATTATTCCCTCACATATTAGTTCCTCCAACAAGGCTCCACCTCCTAAAGCAAGGTCAGTTGGTGTTTCCTAGAGTCTACGGCTGAGCTAAGCCCCTCTCTTAGCTGTAGATAGGAACCAACTGTCCGCATGCTCTGGGCTTTGCTCACATCACTCCAGTCTCTGTCTCCATCTTGACATGATCACTATCCCTGTTTCTACCTGGGTCTCCTCCTTCATCTAAGACATGAGTTATTTGCTTTAGTCCTCACTGCAAACCCAGAGAGGTTTTCATCTCAAGATCCTTAACTAATTACATCCACAATAGGCCCTGTTTTCAATCAGCTCACAGCCTAATGTTCTCATTATACATGGATTTGGAGGGACACCACTTAACCTATTATAGGAATGAACTCATAAATGCCAGCTTGGATATCATAAAGTCTAATGAGACTCCAAAGATGGAGAGGATAGGAAAGTCTTGCTCATTCATTCATTCATTCATTCGTTCATTGCATAAATGTCTGCCTACTTTACACGAGGCCTTGTTTGTATGAATCCCTCTACTTGAAAAGTAGGAAAAAATGATTAGGCATAAGGTTAGCTCTACAAGAGACTAATCAACGGCTCCCCCAAAACAGGACATAAGGAACACTAGGTGGCAGTGGCCACTCCAGCAGGGTCAGACTGTAGCTAGTTAGGCTTGAAGCCTTCAAAGACTTCCTCCTTAGGGAAGTCTGCACAACGGTACCCTTCACCTTGTGACCTTTTCAACTTTAGTGGTACTTGAGTCACTGAACATATTTACATTACTTTCTTTTCTATTACTGTGATAAAATACCATAGCCAAAAGCAACTTAAGGGGAAAACATCTGACTTGTTGTTTCAGACAGAGAGTTCACAATGACCTCTCAGACAGAGTTCACAATGACCAAAGAAACATGGCAGCAGGGACAGGAGGCAGGGAGAGCACATCTCGACTGCACACAGAAAGCAGAAAGAGAAGTAGATCGAGGGCGAAGCCAGAAACCCTCAAAACCCATCCCCAGTGACACAGTTCCTCCAGCAAGGCTCCACCTCCTAAAGACTCTATTCCTCCCCAGACAGCACCACCAAGTGGAGACCAAGTATTCAAATGCATAAGTCTATGGGGGACATTTCTCATCCAAATAGTCTTACATCTTATACATGTACTTAGAACAAACTGGAACCTAGATAGAATGAGCTGAGAAGGGTGTAGCCCTTCCCAGGACGCAGAGGCAGGTGGATCTCTGTACATCTGAGGCTAGCTTGGTGCATTCCAGACCAGTCAGAGTTATATAGTGATAACCTGTCCCAAAAATCATTATACCTTTTGTATGTGTGCAGAAGGGAGCATGGCCCTCAAGTAGAAGGCAGAGGAGAACCTATAGCAGTTGGTCCTTCCCTCTACCATGTGATCCCTGGGATCCTCTTTGAGGAAAGCTCTTTTACCCACCAAGTCATCTTGCCAGCCCCAGGTGCATTTTCTTACAAGTGGAGTCTCAGCCTCTCGACTCAACTAGACCCCCTCCCTAGGTGTTCCAATTCTCCATGAAAAGCCTGTATTTCCAGTTCTCTGAGGTCTGTGCTCAACGGCCCAGGCTCTGTTTTTCTTGGGCTTGATAAAATAATATCCCAACCACAGACCTTTTAACAGACCGAATGCTGGGTAAAATGAACTTCTGAGAAAAGACTGGAAGTGCCCACAACAGAGGAGTAGATAGCAGGAAAGAAAGAAAGATGAGCCCCATGCTTATATCTCCTGCTTTGGGCAGAATGAATATTCCTTGTCCTTCTACTCCCAAATGCATAGCAACCACTGACATATACATGTATGCATTCTGACCACAAAGGAACCTTTCCATCCTTGAAACCAACAGTTGCTCCTTATAAAGGGCGGGCAACCCAAGACTCAAAACCTTTGGGCCATTATCAGCCAGCATGTTTCTTTCCCCAGGCCTGTAATCTTTCCAATAGCCAGAGCTGGGCCACACCTCCCTCCCTCCCCCCACGATAAACGCGCACAGCAAGGTTAACACATTCACCAATCACACGGTCTCAGGAGGGAGGTGCTTCCCACATGGAACCTCCCGCTCTGTCTGGCCTCTTCTGCTGTGCCAGGCCCAGACCATCGCAGAAGATAACGTGCCTTGACTTTTCCATCCCTCTTCAACCTGAAAACTGACTCCACCCACGCCAACAGAGACCTACAAGCATGGTACCCGGGCAGGGCTTGACTTGGGCATTCTACCCTAATTCCAAACACCGAGTCATCAACCTGGGCACAGGGGAGTGGCCTCATTCCCTTGAAGACATCATTGATGGAAAAATGAATTGGTTTTTCTTCTCTATTGGTTATTTCCAAACCTGGCATGACCTCCTGTGTGATTCCCCAGCCACCAGAGGCTGTATGAGACTGGGATGCACCCCAGGAAAGTTGACACCTACATAAACACTCTGTACTCTTACCAGAGAGAGAGAGAGAGAAGAGGGGAGGGGAGGAGAGAAGAGGAGAGGAGAGGAGAGGAGAGAGGAGAGGAGAGGAGAGGAGAGGAGAGGAGAGGAGAGGAGAGGAGAGGAGAGGAGAGGAGAGACATGTACATGCATGCACAACATACCTCCAGCATTCTAGGCATGGCTTGTTGCCTGGGAGGGTCTGGATGTCCAGAGTAATCCAGTTTCCTGCTCATGTGTCACTTGTTTACCTTCTGTTCTGACTTTGGTCTTTTCTGGAAAGACTCTGTAGCCCAGGCGAATTTAGTGCTTGCTATACAGCCCAGGCGGGCCTTCAAATTGAGGCAATCCTTCATTGCCAGTCTTTCAAATGCCAGTCTACAGGTGTGCACCATTTATCTCTTAAGAAGCATCAAAGGTCCGTGTGGTGGTGTATACATGTCATCTCAGCCCTTGGGAAGCAGACGCAAGAGCATCTGGGCAAGCTCGAAGCCAGGCTAGTCCACATGGTGAGTTCTGGTGCTGTATAGTGAGACTCTTTGTTTCTTTTTAAAGAGGAGAGAAAGGGGGACAGGATAGAGGTCCCAGCAGTTTCAAGCGCTTGCTGCTCTTGCAGAGAATCGGGGTTTAATTCCCAGTACTCATAAGACAGCTCACCGTCTGTGAATCCAGTTCCAGGAGATCTGATGAGCTCTTCCTGCCTCCGCAGGCATCAGACACACACATGGTGCATAGCCATACTGTAGTGGTTTGAATAGGAATGCCGTTCCCCATAGACTCACGTGTTTCAATGTTTGGTCCATAGGGAGTGGCACTATTAGGAGGTGTGGCCTTGTTGGAGGAAATGTGTCGCCGTGGAGGTGGACTTTGAGTCTCAGAAGCTCAAGCTGGCTCTTTTTCTGCTACCTGTGGAACTCCCTGCCCCTTCTCCAGCACCATGTCTGCTGCACGCTGCCATGCTTCCCGTCACGACAATAATAGCCGAAACTTCTAAAACTGTAAGCCAGCCCCAATGTTTGCCGTTATAGGAGTTGCCATGGTGTCTTTTCACAGACCTAACTAAATCATATCCATTCAGACAAAACTCGTTTACACAGAAAATAAAAATAGATTTTTAAAAATAATTGTTAAAAGAAGCGAGTGATTGACAGCGGGGGTTCTGCAGCTAGACTCGGGGGTTCAGATCACAGATTCCTCTCTCAGTAGCCCTCTGCCCATGGGCAAGCTTGCTGCTCAACCTTGTTTCTCTGTTTCTGTGGTAAACCCCTTAAGTAAAAGCTAGCCAGAGAAGAAAGGGTTACTTTAGCTTATGTGTTTTACTCCAGCACCAAGGAAGCTAAGGCAGCAACTGAAGCAGAGCCACAAAAGAATTCTGTTGAGCCGGGCATGGTGGCGCATGCCTGTAATCCCAGCACTTGGGAGGCAGAGGCAGGCGGATTTCTGAGTTCGAGGCCAGCCTGGTCTACAGAGTGAGTTCCAGGACAGCCAGGACCACACAGAGAAACCCTGTCTCGAAAAACCAAAAAAAAAAAAAAAAAAAAAAAAAAAAAAAAAAGAATTCTGTCTTCTGGCTCCCTCAGTCAACTTTCTTATAGGACCTGGGACCAACTGGCCAGGGGTGGGACCACCCACAGTGGGCTGGGCCCTCCCACATCAATCATTAGTCAAAAAAAAAAAAATGGTCCCCAGACCAATCTCATGGAGGTAACTCCCCACCTGAGGCTCCCTCATTCCAGAGGCCTCTAGTTTGTGTCAAAAGCAACCAGCGCACCTGCCAGGGTACAAGCTGACCCTCTCTGTACCTTGGTTTCCTCTTGTGAAAACAGCCATACCCAGAGCTATGACAGAGACACGAGGGAGGGGAGGGTGCGGCATGGTCCCCTTTAGATGACTTGACTCATACCAGGAGCAATGGCACATATCTGAAATCCCAGCACTCGGAAGGCTGAGGCAGGAAGATCACCAGAACAAATTCCAGACCAGCCTGTGCTACAGAGCAAAGACCTGACTCAAAAGAAACGACATTTTTAAAAAGCAGGAAAGAAGGAAGAAGGAAGAAATGACAAGGGGACAAAGGAGGGTGGAAAAGATGGAGGGAAAGTCGGTTCTGAGTCATCCTTCTGACGATCATTTTATATTTCCCATCATGCTTTTCACTTGGTCTCCCCCAGCACTCCATACAATCTGGAAGTGCCCATCTGCATGAGGTTTATGTGCTGACTGCTGAGGCATAGGCCCCGTGAGTGAGCACAACCCAACGCCTGGCACGGTGCCTGGCACACATGGGCACTCAATAATTAACACTTGTTGATTAAAAAGTAATAATCACTTGCTCTTTATGGCTTTAAGGGTCATTGTCCTGGTGACAGGGCTGGACAGGAGGTAGGCCGTGGGGACAGATTCAGCAGTGACTACTTGAGACCCTGCCAAAGACACAGGTGGGTAGGGCAGCTTGAGCCTCCCTTGTGCAGCAAGGGATGAATTAGAGCTTGGATCGCCTCACCCCTTGCCGCCATAGGCAGGTTTCTCAAACTTCCTTGGCTTGTGTTTCTTCATCTACAAACTCCAGCAGGATACCTTCAGTCTAGTTACAGCAATACCCCCAACGGGAAGAGCAGAGAAAGGCTAGACCCTTCTCTGGTGGCCCACAGCAGCTCCTGGCTGTACCTGGCATCTGCGGTGCCATCTGTAGCGTATGTAAATCCACACGATTAATATTCCCCAGAATCTTACTGCAACCATTTTTCTTCGGGAATGTTTGGATGCAGGGCTGGCAGCGTGTTCTAGAGACACATTTACATTCTCTTATCTCTAGGAGCTCAACTGCTGTAACTAATGCTAGATTAATACATTGCCCATTGAACCTCTACTTTAGGCAGCATCACTTGCACAGTCTCAGGGTGGGGGTGGGGGGACAAGGCCAGGGCTAAGGAGGGCCATTGGAGATAAGCAGGGCCTCTGCCTCCCTCGAGAGACTAATTTCTGTATCTCCCTCCAGAGATCCACTATATAGTTCTATCTGAGCAATTAAGTCTGAGCCAAAGTATCAATTTTCTAGGCCTCCAGTAAACCTGGGTCTTCGCCAGGTCAAGTCCATGCAGGATACATGGAGGAGAGTTCCTGATCCCCACTGTCAGCAGGGCCCTGACCCTACCCAGGCTCTAAGTAAGACATCCAGCCCCAAAAGCTGTATGTGCCAAGTTCTGGTCAAGATAAGTCAACACATAAGAACCTCAAGGAATGGAAACCAAGAGCCATCAAAAGGCAAACCCTGGAGCTGCGGGGAAATGACTCGGCCAGTGGAGTGCTTGCCTTGCAAATGAGAGGACCGGAGTTCAGTCCCCAGACCCCATGTTTAAAGCCAAGTGCAGTGGGGTGCACTTATAATACCAGGAATGCTTACCCAAGTAGAGGTAAGCAGATCCAAAGTTCCAGTAAGAGAGCCTATCTAAAACAAAGGCTAGGTGGTGCCCAGTGGATGGTACCTGAGATTGTCCTCTGACCTCTATGAGTATATACAAAGGCGTTCACACACACACACACACACACACACACACACACACACACACGCTACACTGTCTGGATGTCCTGGGCCCACCTCCCACAGGACAGCCCACAGGAAGAACTAGTGAGGCGGTCACAAGCACCAGGCTCTTTGTGGCCCTCAGCAGCAAGCCAGCCTCCTGGAAGCACGGATTTCATATTCCAGGCATTGCTGTATAGGAAGATGAGGGCATAATCACATTATTATACAATATAATAATATAATTATACAATATAATAATGCTATGATGCCCCAAGTGAGAACTCAATCAACTAGCAGTGCAGAAAGGGAGTAACCCACACATTCTCCCTAAAGTCCAACCCTCCGACACATCCCAAGGCCCCTGGCGTTTTGGCTCAGGCAGCTGATTGGAGTCTGGCTGATCTAATGTCTTTGGTTTGGGGAAGACTCTTCTCCTACCAGATACAGTTCAGGGGTGAGGATGAAACTGTAGATGATGTAGGGTCTCCACTCACAAGGCCAGGCTATCTCAGATCCACCCTCCAACAGTCCCCGCCCCTTCTATACATCACCTGCCACAGACCCTGGCTCACTCACTCTCCGTAGATGAGCTGGGCCTGCCCATGCCTTGCCTCTGGCTCAGCCAACCCAGTGCCATGTAGAGGCTGAACTATCCCTTCAGCCTTAGAACTGACAGCAGGGAGGCTCCTGCTTAAGAGAAAGTGGCCGGGCTTTCAGCAGCTGCCCACCACTAGCTGTGCAGGCATCTGGATGTGAGACCATCTACCCACAGTTGCCTGGACACAGGGAGATAACTACTCAGGAATGCAGGGACATTTCTCCTTCTCCCTGGAAGCAGGATAGACCGAGTTACCCATGGGGTCACAGTGAAGCCCTAAGGAGTGGCAACGCCACCTCCACACTAGACGTGGCCTTGTTTTCCCCACATGTAGGTTAGAACTTGACCTCAAGTCCCCTAGAACTTGAAAAACCCCAGTCACTAATATCCTCTTCCCCCCTGCACTATTAAAAGCCTCATTTAACAAGATACGGTGGCACAGCCTTTAATTCTAGCACTTGGGGGGCAAAGGCAGGCAGATCTATGTGAATTCAAGACCAGCCTGCTCTACACAAAGTTCCAGTCAAGCCAGGACTATATAATGAGCGTGTGTATGTGTGTGTGTGTGTGTGTGTGTGTGTGTGTGTGTGTGTATACATGTTCTCTGTCTCTGTTTCTCTCTCTCTCTCTCTCACACACACACACATACTCTCTCTCTCCCTCTCTCTCTCTCTCTCTCTCTCTCTCTCTCTCACACACACACACACTCACACACACACACACACACACACGCACACACACACACACACACACACACATAAGCAGAGCCTCATTTACCAGGAAGGAACTAAGGGTCCTGGACAGAGCAAATCTGAATTCTTCCCTGTGGCTGCAGCGCCCACCCAACAATGCACATTGCCCAACATTTCATGGCCAGGTGGGTGCAGCCAGACAACAGCAGGACTGCTCTCACTCCTCCTCTGCCTGCACAGTGATCGTACAAAAGCTCACGGGGGCAGTCAGCAGCACTGCTGGCCAGATCCCGCTGCAACACCTCAGCCAGGAACAGGGAGGTTAATAAAAACAGGGCGAGGGGCTCCCGAGGGACCGGTCTTGGCCGCCTCTGAAGTTTACAAAGGCACGGCTTCTGATGCCTCAAAGGCGCCTGTCGAGGCCGGGGTGAATTATTACACTGCAGGTTAGCAGGACACTTTGTCTGCAGCGCCTTGGGAGTTGGCGTAATTGTATTTTATCTGTTTGCCAAGAGTTTTCAGTAAACTCTCTTAATGTACTTTAAACCTCAACAGCCCCAAATAGCAATGCGTGCCTTTCTAGTTTATGCACCGGGCACTGAATAAACACGGGGTGATGTATGGGGCTGGCCAGGACACTATTTATATATTTACACCCTCTCCCAAAACACACATTCATCTTAATGACATGACTTACCACATGCTCAAAGAAGGAGCCCTGTGAAGGTCATGGTCACAGAAGCTTCTCCAAGATGGTCCCTCGGCTCTCAGAGGCCCAGGGCGGCTCCCCTCCCCAGCCAGCAGAGGAAGTCCTATGCCCTGTGGCCCTATGCTCTTCCTCTATGGGCCAGAACCTGGCAAGAAATTCGTCTCAGCACCTAAAGAAATGTTCAACATCCTTAGTCTTCAGGGAAATGCAAATCAAAACAACCCTGAGATTTCACCTCACACCAGTCAGAATGGTTAAAATCAAAAACTCAGGAGACAGCAGGTATTGGCGAGGATATGGAGAAAGAGGAACACTCCTCCACTGCTGGTGGGATTGAAAGATGGTACAACCACTCTGGAAATCAGTCTGGCGGTTCCTCAGAAAACTGGGCATGATACTACCAGAGGACCCCGTTACACCACTCCTGGGCATATACCCAGAGGATTCCCCAGCATGTAATAAGGACACATGCTCCACTATGTTCATGGCAGCCTTATTTATAATAGCCAGAAGCTGGAAAGAACCCAGATGTCCCTCAATGGAGGAATGGATACAGAAAATGTGCTATATTTACACTATGGAATACTACTCAGCTATTAAAAACAATGAGTTCATGAAATTCTTAGGCAAATAGGTGGAACTGGAAAATATCATCCTGAGTGAGGTAACCTAATCACAAAAGAACACACATGGTATGCACTCACTGATAAGCCGATATTAGCCCAGAAGCTCGGAATACCCAAGAAACAATTCACATATCAAATGATACCCAAGAAGAAGGAAGGAGAGGCCCCTGGTCTTGGAAAGGCTCAGTGCAGCAGTGTAGGGGAGTACCAGGACAGGGAAGCGGGAGGGAGGTGATTGGGGAACAGGGGGAGGGGAGAGGGCTTATGGAACTTACAGTGAGAGGGGAACCAGGAAAGGGGAAATCATTTGAAATGTAAATAAAGAATATATATAATAAGAGAGAGAGAGAGAGAGAGAGAGAGAGAGAGAGAGAGAGAGAGAGAAAGGAAGGAAGGAAGGAAGGAAGGAAGGAAGGAAGGAAGGAAGGAAGGAAGGAAGGAAGAAAAGAAAGAAAGAAAGAAAGAAAGAAAGAAAGAAAGAAAGAAAGAAAGAAAGAAAGAAAGAAAATAAATCTCGGACCTTGCTCCTCCAGCCACAAGGACCAAACAATCCAACCCACGACCTCAGCAACAGGCCACCCCCACATCAAACTGACTTTAATTCACCCTATACTCAGGACAAAAGGAGTGTCTTTTGGGGGTTTCTATTACTGCATCAAAAACAGCATGAACAAAAACAAAGTTGGGGAGGAAAGGGTTTATTCAGCTTACACTTCCACATTGCTACTCATCACTGAAGGACGTCGGGACAGGAACTTGGAGGCAGGAGCTGATGCAGAGACCATGGAGGCTGATGCAGAGACCATGGAGGGGTGCTGCTTGCTGGCTTGCTTCCCATGGCTTGCTCAGCCTGCTTTCTTATAGAACCCAGGACTACCAGCCCAGGGATGGCCCCACCCACAATGGGCTGGACCCTCCCCCCATTGATGCTAATTGAGAAAAAGCCTTACAGCTGTATCTCATGGAGGCATTTTCTCACCTGAGGCTCCTTCCTCTCTGATGCCTCTAGCTTGTGTCAAGTTAACACACAAATCTAGTCAGGACAAGGGGAAAGACTAGAGAGGAAGAAGAGCACAGAGGATGAAAGGGAAAGTGGAACTGTGGAAGAGCAGGAGGAAGAGGGAGAGGAGTGGACGGCCTGTAAAGAGGAGATATGGGGAAGAGATAGGACAAAGCAGAGCTTATGTGGCCACTGCTGTAAGTCAGGAGACCCTCCAGGGTCTCAGCTCAGGTGTGCAACCCCACAGATCGCTGCAAAAGCATGAGGTGTATTAACTGAAGATTGATCTACGCATGCGCGTGGGGTTGTGCCTATCAAGGGAGGCGGAAAACACCCAGAACAAAGAAAGCTCACACTTTTTATACTTTGTAGAGGCCAGTCCCCAGCAACAGGGCCTGTTGGCTTACTTTGATTGGTGAAATACAAGACAAAGGATCTCTTCGGGCATTGTTTGGTTTACTCATGGGGGCATTCTTGGCTAAGTCAGTCAATTTTCCTCATCTTGCTCTGCACCTGGCCTTAAAAAGCCCTTTCGAGAGAGCCAGGCTGATAAATTCCTTAGAGGGGGAAGAACTGGGTGGTCTAGGAGACTATTAGGCAGACATATTTCCTTCTCAGAACTTATCAAGAGGAGGGGTAGGGGGATCTTTTTCAAGAACAGCTATGTTTGTTTTGGCTAGTCTAAACTAGGCCTGGTCACTCCGACCACCAGGCCTCGTGTTCATCTTCCCACCACCAGGCTGCTACCCAACCCTTCAAACCATGGGTCCCATCCAACAGACACATGGAGAAGAAACACTGCCCAGTGACCAGAGGTGAGGCAAGAACCAGATCTCAGGTCCCATCCAGCCGCCTGTCCTTGGAAGGGCGTGGCAAGGGTCGCCTCATAGGCCCCCTCCGCTCTCCATCTGCAGTACAGCTGGACCACATGACTTCTCAAGCGTCCTTTCCTCTCAACCCGCCACTGCATCCGTCTCCTGCCATGGGTCTCCCTGGATGGCTCTTACCCTCCCACAGCATGTTCTCTGAGTAGGAGCCACAGAGCTCCCATCGAAATACGGATGGCCTGGGAGCTGGGCTGAGAGAGTGATTGACGAGCATGCATGAAACCCTAGGTTAATTCCCAGCACTGCACAAACAGTGCACAGTGGTCCATAATTATCCTACACTCCAGAGGTCAGGGTTCAAGGTGATCCTGGACTAAGTAACACATTGAAGTCCAGTCATGGATATATAAGACTTGACTCCCAAAAATTAGATATAAGGCAGAGGCAGGCGGATTTCTGAGTTCGAGGCCAGCCTGGTCTACAGAGTGAGTTCCAGGACAGCCAGGGCTAAACAGAGAAACCCTGTCTCAAAAAAATCAAAAAAAAAATCAAAAAACCAAAAATTAGATATATATACAAATGTGTGTATATATGTATATAAATATACATGATATATATAATATATAATACTCAGAATCTTGAATAAGACTTGACTCCCAAACACACACACACACACACACACACACACACATATGCACATATATTACTCTGAGTCTGCTGAGTCCTTACCCAGAATGCTCCTCCCCAGATTTCTCCATTGCCTCCTCCTCTGCCTTCTCTGTAAGGTCATCATGAGTCACCCCCCCTCCCTTTGTGTTTTCTCCTCTCTACTTTTGTGCTTATGATTGTGCACTGCTCCTATACTGAAAATTATTTATGAGAGAGAGAGAGAGAGAGAGAGAGAGAGAGAGAGAGAATGTTACAGTGGTCCTGAGGAGGGAGGGTCAGAGGACAACTTACAGGAAGGTTCTCTCCACCGCGTGGGTGTTGGGGATCCGATTCAAGTCACCGGGCTTGGCTCTGAGTGTCTCTACCCACTGAGCCACATTACTACATCTGTGCCTACATTCTACTCCTGGATTGTGTCTGTCCTGTGGCCTGAACTACACTTGTGTAGGACAGCACTGACCTGAAGGGAAATGTCACCTAGGCAGCAGTTCTGACCACCAGTGGGGGCCTCTCCCTCCCTCCCTCAACCCTATTGTCCCACCCTGTCTCAACAGCCTGCTTTTTTTTTTTTTTACTAAGTGGCACCACAGGCAAGAGGGCCATACCCTTCTCTCAAGCCCCGAGGCTCCGAGTAGCTCTTGACCTCTCCGGCTAGCACCTTGCACACTGGCTAGAGGAGCCAGCCCTGCCTGCTCCGAGGGAGCACCAGAGGGAGCACAGAATCAAGGTCCTGGGCTGAAGAAGTCTCTACGTTAGGAGACGATTAGATGCTGGTTAGGAGCCCAGAGCAAGCATCTCGGGACTTCTGACTGTGTCCCCAGCACTCATCGGCAGGGTCTAGGCTCGCGGTCACAGGGTGGTGGTGCTTGAGAGCATGGCTGAGGTGTGAGCCTCGGCATCTGGAGACGTGGTGCTTTGGTTCTTTATTTCATTTTTTTTTTTAAGAGTCCCACGTTTCTGCTACTAATGACTCTCAGATCTGTCACCCTTAAAAATATCCTCCAAAGTCACCCGTTGTCACTGCATTTTTAGCGCGTTCTGACTATTTTGGAGCAGAACATATTGGGGTGGGGTGCCGCTGGGGTGTCAGGGTTCAAGTGTAACAAGGACCTGGAGACTTGAAACATGAACAGCACCAGGAGGGGTCATTGTCATCGCTGAGCCACCTGCCTCTGGCCTCCCATGCTGGGCTCGGCCACGTGACCTCCAGAGCCACCTGAGCTTGATAAGCTCCCTCTTTCCTCTGACAGACCTGGGAGGAGAGTCAAAGAACATAGGGAGGACATGAGATGCAGCCTCGCCTGCAGCCTGCGCCTCCCCCAGTTAAGCCGGGGAGGACGATAGAAGCTGTGCTGGTTAATATTGATTATGAACTTGCCAGACATAGACTCATCTAGGAGACAAACGGGGTGGGGGTGGGATGTGAGGAAGTTTCTATCTTGGACCAACTGAGTTAAGAAGGCCTACCTATTCAGTGTGGGTGGCCCTACCTCACAGGCTAGGGCTCCTGACTGAATACAAAGGAGAAGATGAGCTGAACACTGACATTAGTGGATCGCTCTTCCTGACTGCAGATGCAGTGTGACCGGCTGCACTTGTTGGACACACACCCCCCTCCCATGTGCTTGGGTCTCAAGGTCAGAACAGAAAACTCGCAGTGTGGGCCACATACCCGACTCCCACGCAGCTTGGTTTTGGGATTTTCAGGGCCTTCCCTCTCATGGCTGAGGCTGATCAGGTAAATAAATCTGGCTAAGGTAGACCTTCTATGCCAGAAGGTCAGGGAAGACTTAGCTCCTCAGCTGCCATTAACAGAGTGTGTTTCAGCAAAAGCCACTTAAATCGTGAAGGCTGTGGTGACGAATATTCTCACTCTAAAGGCTAGACGGGAACTGGGAATCAAAATGAAAAGAGAGCCATGTGCTAGACAGAGAGGCTTCTACCCAGACTCCTGCCAGGAGCTGCTGTGGCCAGCTCAGAACAGGCCAGCAGCCAGGAGACTGGCACAGTTGGCCCTCGATGTCCAGTCCGGGTACAGAGAACTGAGTGACTGAGTTTGCTCACATGAATATCTGTGCATGCCTGATGCCCACAGAAGCCAGAAGAGGCTCTGATTCCTGGACCTGGTTGCTACCATGTAGGTACTGGGAATCGGACCTAGATTCTCCATGTTCTTAGCTGCTAAGCCGTCTCTCTGGCCCTTACATTTTCTCCTTTTTCTTTGAATGGAGTCACTGTGTTAACCAGACTGATCTTAAACTCCTGGGCTCAAGTGATCCTTCTGCCCCAGCCTCTGTATTCATCACTTTTTTTTTCATTGCTGTAACCAAACACCTGACAAAAAGCTACGTAAGGAGTAAAAGGTGTATTTGGCCTCACCGTTGGCAGGAACGCAGCCCATGGTGGAAAAGACAACATGGCGGCGGGAACAGCTCTTAGCCATGGCAGCGGGATGAGGCTGCTTGTTCAGTGTGGGACCCCAGCCCAGGGGATGGCTCCACCTACGTTCAGGATGCATCCTCCCTCCTCAGTTAAGCCTCTCTGGAAATCCTCTCACAGACATGCCCAGTGCCTGAGTGTCCAAGTTCTTTCTAAATCTAGTCAAGTTGGTGGTGAAGATGAACCATTCAGCTTCCCCATAGCTGAGGTCACAGGCACACGCCCCCTTGCCCGGCTTGATCAGTTTGCATGGGTGGTAGCTGAGGGTGCCACCTCTGCAGCGGCCCTGCCATGAAATCACCTTCCTGATAAACAAAGAGCCATCACCAACAGAATTCTCTGACATACCAAGGTCTGAGGGCAAAGCCAGGGACATGTGTCCCCAGCGCTAATCCCCACTGTCTGCATGTTAAGTCATCCTTGAAAGTCTTCATGGATGAGTTCTGAAATTAAATTAGCATGGGCATCTGCCTATGGAACCCCAATTAAAAGGAAAAACCTAATTCAAATTAATACAAACTGAAATGTTGTCTTGCTATTCAGTGTCTATAAACTAAACTGTAGCAAGAATTACGATACAATGAAATACAGATGGAAGAGCAACAAATATTGTGAGAGTCACAAAGTTACAACCAGATGGCTTTCACAAATGAAACCCTGGAGCAGGAGAGATGTCCCAGCAGGAGAGATGTTCAGAGCATAGGCTGCTCTCCTCTGGCAGAGGACCTGAGTTCAGTTCCCAGCACTCACATCAGGCAGTTCACAGCCTCCTGTGACTCCAGTCACAAGGGATCAGGCGCCCTCTTCTGGCCTCCAGAGGCACTGCACCTGTGCACACATTAAAAATAAAGTAAATCTCCAGGCACACGCCTTTCTTCCCAGGAGTCAGAAAGCAAAGCAGGTGGAGCCTCGTCTACAGAGCAAGAGCTACACAGAGAAATCCTGTCTTGAAAAACCAAAACCCAAAACAAACAAAAAAATAAAATAAATCATTTTTTTTTAATGAAACAGTACTGTAGGCAGAGCTCAAAACCACAGCCACAAATGGAAGCAAAAGAGATGGATAGAAATGCTTCTGATGGTTCTATTTCTTGAGTGACAGAGGAAGGGCACTGGGAGAAGACATCATAGACCTAAACAATGTGGTAAGTGTAGCCCAATAGCTGATGTGGGGAGGGACACTTTTCCGTGTCAGCAGCCTGTACGGTTTGAAGCAGAGGGTCTGCAAGGAGGTTAGGCACCAGAGCTTCCTCTGAGGTCCAAGATAGGTGTCCTTCCTCAGGCATCCCTGCCTTCCGCCATCCAGTGGCCAGCCCTCGCTCTTCCTTGGTCTGACTGAAGCTGCCTTCTCTCCCACTTCACACAAGAACATTGGTCACACTGGATTAGGGTCGCCTCTCGTGACTTCACCTGAATCTGATTACTTTTCCAAAGGCTCTGTTTTCCAAATGAGGTGACATTCACAGATGCCTAGAACTGAAGGTTTCAACATCTTTTGGAAGGGTACAATTCAACCCATAAGAGAACCCAAGGGCAAAGCAAGAAGATGCATTTTTCTCATTAGGAAATAAAAAGGATGTTTGGGAAAGCGCTTGCTTTGCAAGGATGAGGATCTGCATTTGATCCCCAGAACCCTCATAAAAAAAGCCAGGCAGCAAGGCATACCTGTGTGACCCCAGTGCTGAGGAGGGAGGCAGAGACAGATGGAATCCTGGAGCTTGCTGGCCATTATCTCTAAGACACTCAGACACACATGCATAGTGTGTCTGCATGCACAACATACACACAAACATCTAAATGCACAGGCGCATGAAAAGAGAGGTGCATTTCTCTGGGAGCCTGCAGTAGTATTGGGTGCCACGGTTCAGCCTTTCTGCAGCTATGCAATGACATCCTCAGATAAATGAAATCAATATCTTACCCAAGTACTAACAAATCTTTTCTATAGTATTTACCGCGGCTCGTGCTTCACTTCTGTTCTTACTTATTTATATATTTATCCTTTCTTTGATCAATTAGACTAATGGCTGTATGGGCTACTTCAAAGTCCTTGTCACTGCTTTTACCCATCAATTCTCATTTTTTTCTGGCCTCTTTAAACGGCTTTATTATTCTTTAGTTTTCCGATATTCTGGCTTCTTTCTTGTATCTCTAAGACCTTTAGAATCTCAGATTACTAAGAGTACGTACATCTTCCCTGGATTTTTTATGTGTGTGTATTTGTATGTTTGGTATGTATATGCATGTTCACATGTGTGGGGGCACATGCATGTATGTGACCATGTATGTGGAGGCCAGAGGTTGGCATTGCATGTCTTCCTTGACCACTTTCCAGCTTGTTTGCTCTGCGGATTCTGTCACTGCCTCTGGAGCACTGAGATTATAGGCCAGCTGCTGGGCCAAGAAGCTTTCATATATATATAGGTCCTGGGGATCCAACCTCTGGTCTTCCCTATAGCATGGTAAGTACTTCACCTACCAAACCACCTCCACAGCCTTGTTCACTGCATTTACGCCTCCCTCTAGACATAAGGTTTTAGAATAACAATTTTGCTAAATTAATTGCTTTGGCAATATCCCATGTATTTTGATACAGTGTAGTTTTTGTGAAGACTTACTTTTACTTTGAATTATGTGTATGTCTACATGTGAGTATGTGCACATGAGTGCAGGTGCCAGTGAGGCCAGAAGAAGGTGTTGGATCCCCTAAAGCTGGGGTTATGGGCAGTAGTGTGCCCATATGGATGCTGGGATCTGAACTTAGGTCATCTGCAAGAACACCAGTTTTAACCACTGAACCATCTCTCCAACACTTATACAAACAAAGTCTTCTTGACTCATTCTGACTTTTGACCTGGATTTCCTTCTTAGCTTCTGTGTCTTTTACGGTAACTTAAAAAATACCCACGTAGTAAGGTTCCTGAAATTACATTTTTCCATTTCTGTCTAACCTTCTTGTGTGCTAGTGGCTATAAGCCCACCAGCAGACGTCTAGGAATCTGTGACACCCCCACTGCCCCCCCCAATAACCAAGGTTACAGCTATCCTTGCCTCTGTGTCTCCTGTGGCATTCAGCTGGGCCACGCCCCTCAGAGAGCACGCCCTCTGGCTACTTGCTCTGTCCCCACCAGTTCTCATAACTACTAATGCATTTACTCCAGTGAGGCAGCCCTGCCTGAATATACCACACTCTCACTCCCAGAGAGAGAAGAGCACAAGGTGATTTCCCACCTGACCGAGGGGACCCTGGCATTCTCCTGACTGGATCTTGGCCCTGCATCTTCTTACTGCTCAGACCACTCTGCTGTGGGCTCCTTCTCATTCATGCCTCTGGGAATAGCTCCCCATATGGGATAGTGAGCAGGTACCAAGCTCCAAGCACCTCACAATGACCTATAAGATGGTTTTCCATTCCATTCCATAATGCATAGACTGGGGTAAAGAAAGCTCAGCATCCTCAGTCCCTCAGACTAGGGAACAGGGTTTTAAATCCAGGACCACCTGAGTCCAATGCCTGACCTGTCAATCTTCAAGGCTTTTGACTTTGATATCTCTGTCCCTGCACTTTCTACACTTTCTAGTAACCAACCTGGGTCTGTGGCTCCTCAGCTACAGTCCCCAACTGGACTGGTTCACTCTCTACTTTTGCCACTAGATAAGGAGATTTCTGAAAGCAAAAAAAAAAAAAAAAAAAAAAAAAGCATTTAAGTTGTAAAGAACATAGAACTTAATATGAGCTCAATACATAGTAGCTGGGTGAACGGGTAAATGATGGGAGGATGGGTCAGTAGCTAAATGATTGATGGGCAGATGGGTAGGTGGACAGGGTTAAGAATAGTTAAAAAGGTGTACTGACAGGAAAATAAACGGGTTGATAGGAAGATGGATGGATGGATTGGTAGATGGACAGATGTGTAGATAGATAGATGGGTGAGCAGATGTTTGATGGACAGGTAGGTAGAGAGGTGAGTGGACAGATGGAGGCATGAATGGACATATGGGAGGAGGAAGGAGAGAAGGAGGGGAGGAGAGAGGGAGAGATGAAAGGAAGGAATAAAAAGAGAAACAAAAAAGAAAGGAAGGAGGAAGAAGAAAAGAAAGAAAGGAAGAAAGAAAGAAAGAAAGAAAGAAAGAAAGAAAGAGAGAGAGAAAGGAAATGGATGGATAGATTAATGTGGTTGGAACAGCTAGATAGATGTGAAATGCCAATACATGGACAGGGATGACACATAAGCCTCAGGGACCAGTCACTCTAGAAGACAGAGAGCAAGCCAAGGATAAGATCTAATGCCTGGAAGACAGCGGCACATCCGTCAGCTCAGGGCAACCAGCTGGTCAGAGGTCGGTTCATAGGCGCGTGCTCAGTGAAAGCCCCTCCTAGCTCCATTCAGTGAAAGCCCCTCCTAGCTCCTCGGGGGTCCAGCTCTGGAGTGGCCCTGAGCTGGATGCCTCTCACTGCCTGCTCTAACCCTGAGCAGCAGAAGTAACCACCATGCCTTGGTCCCTTCTGCCTGCTCCGCAATCCTAACTTCAAGATGCCATTGTACTGGCTAAAGGGCAAGTGGGCCCCAGTGAACTTTGCAACACATTCTGCAGATGATGGGAGAGAACATTCCAGTTGCCAGCAGACCAGCACCCAGTGGAGGGGTGCCTTGGAGCGAGCCCAGGTTTGATTTATCTGCAGCAGATGGGAGAAGTTGTTGTAGAGTTGACATGGCCAGTTTGGGGCCTTAATTTTCACAAAAAGGAGTGGAGAGTGCTTGCAAGCAGGGAGGTGTGGCAACGTACACAGAGCAGGGGTTGCTATGGTTACCTGTATCTCCGGATGCTATAGGTAAGAGAGGGATTCAAGGCAAGGGGCAGGCATCGCAGTCTCTGGCTGGTCACGGAGATGCTGCTCTTGTCCTGGAGGGTCGGGTGAGTCTAACAAGAATCAGAAGTTGAATCCCCCAAGGATCTGCTGCCTCTCTAGAACAAGTCTGTAGAAACACAAAAAAAATTCTGCCCCCCCCCCGTGGTAGGAGGGGGGGGCTCGGGAGGGATGGTGTAAGACAGACAGAAAGTTACAAACTGTCAGAGAAGTTTTCTGCCTAGTTACACATTAGCTATTTGGATCTCCAACATTAATTTGAATATTAATCATTTTGAAAAAACACATCTGCACAATATTTTTTTTCCTCTTAAACACCTGTCGCCAAGATCCTGATAAATGGTTTGCTCAGTAGCACTGCCGGCAACCTAATATCCTGAGTGGCAGTCCCCTTTTCTGAGTACCTCATAGATCGCTCCCTCCGTAGGAGCAGGGGGCGTTGGGAAGTGCTCTGACAGTGTTCTTGGCAGGTCTGTGGCCCCATTCTACCCATCCCCCGAAAGGAGGCAACTCTGCTCTTCAGCCGCCTCCCCAAGACATCCTCCACCAGCCCTAGCACCGACCATGCTGGGTATGGCTGTGAGCCATCTCCCAGACGATGTAGTCAAGTATCCTAAAGATGCTGAGGCCTCCACTTCCCTGCATCCCTGCTAGGCTATATGTGCCTAGATCTACGTGTGATTCCACACTACATATGCTACACGTACTTCCATCTGCTTACATCTCTCCTCCCAGAGGAGGGAGACAGTGAGGCAGTTCCGGCCTCCCAGACCAGGATGAAGCAAGTACCAGGCAAGACGTTCACCCTGTGGCCTCTGACGGAATTGTGGTAGTTATGGGCAGTGTGTTAATCCTATCTCTGCATCTTAGTCCTACCTGGCCAGGCCTCATGAGGATAGTTCTGCCATCTGGAGCAGCTGAGAAGGTTCTAGAAATTCATAATGCTCACACTACCAGACACAGTGCTAGTGATCCTGCTAGGCATGGTGGTTAACCTTTACTAAACCCTCCCTGCCTGCCCGGCAGGCCCTCTGCTACCTGCTCGAAGGCCTCATGTCGCGTAACCAGTATCACAGTTCCAGGAGACATGACTGTGTCTCCCTCCACTATGCAGCTGAGAGGACGGAAGCCCGGGAAGGCCACACCTCTGTCAATTGTGGCGTCAAGAATGAGCCTTGTTCTGAACTGAGGGCTTGAGCCATGCTGCCCTCACCAGGTCTCCCATTCCCATGATGCTTGGCACCTCAGCTTAGTCCTGCAACCCTGGCCAATGGCTCATCCTTCCTGGCTGCCTTTCCTAGCCGCCCCTCCCGATCTGTTGCCCTGAATAGAATACAGTATCTTCCCAGGAGCTCTTGACACCCAGATGCTGATCTTACTGCTTCCCCAGAATCCCTTCCAATTACACTCACTTGAGTCATAATCTGAGCATGCTCAGGATCCACATGTAGATGGGGGCCTCCTCCACTGGAGCAGGAGTGAGGGACTGAGGCATTCTTCCCGAGGGAGCTAAGTAAGCACTAAGTAAATACTGTGGCCACTGACGCTCTGCCCTCCTCTTTCTGGTCTGCGAGTCCAAGGCTTCTCTCTGATGAAACCTCTTCCTCCCTCTCCAATGGACCATCTCAAACAGACGTTCATGTCAGTGCCACTTTTACACTGGGGGTCAGAAGTTACTATCACAAACAGCTAGAACGACTCCTGGGAATAGCACACCACATGGGGGGACAGGTAAGAGACTGAGCTCTAGGCATGCTGCCTGGCACATGAGCTGAGGCAGGGGTGTGTTTTCTTGGGTATTTGCTGAGGTGAAAGGCAGGCGCAGACTAAGCCGTCCATCTCCACAGCCCTCTGCGATTCATAGAGAGCAATCTATCACTTCCTCTCCTTCTCCATTTCAGGCAGACCCTGAAAGAGTATACCCAATTCATAGCTGGACAAACTGAGCCTTCAGACCTTGTTCTGGCGGCAGTGATGGTGATGCCAGTGAAGGTGGTAGTAATGTATACATGCGTGCTCATATACACACGAGGGTGGGCATGTGTGCACACGCACGCAGAGGTCAGAAATCGGCTTCAGAAGTTGTTCCTCAGGATACAATCTGTTTTGGTTTGGTTTGTTTTAGTAGGAGTAGTAAGTGTGCATGTGTGCATGTGTGTGTGTGTGTGTGTGTGTGTGTGTGTGTGTGTGAGAGAGAGAGAGAGAGAGAGAGAGAGAGAGAGAGAGAGAGAGAGAGAACAGTTTCACGTATGCCATAGCATGGCTGTAAATGTCAGAAGACAACACATGGGGATTGTTTCTCTTCTTCCACTTTTCAAGGTCTTTCTTGTTCTTTCTACCATGATACACACACCTGAATAGGTGGCCTTCTGCCTACAAAGGAATCCTCCTGTCTCTATCTCCCTTTTCACCACAGGAATATGGGAATCACAGGCGCATGGTACAGCTCTGTCTTCTTTTACCCTGGGTTCCAGGAATGAAACTCAGAGTATCACTCTCCTGTGGCAAACACTTTATAGGCTCACACATTTTGACATCCCTCACTTTTTTGTTTTGTCTTGTTTTGTTTCGAGGCAGTGCCTCTCACTGACCTGAAACATGCCAGTTCATCTAGGCTGGCTGCCCAGGGAGTCCCTGGGGTTCTCTTGTCTCCAGGCCCCCAGAACAAGTGTGTGTCACTGTGCCTGGCTTTCATGTGAGTTCTAAGAGTTGAACCCATGTCCCCTGCTTACTTCACTGACTGAACTATCTCGTGTGTTCTGAGACAAGATCCAGCTACCTAGCACCAGTTAACTTTGAACCTGACAGCAAATTCTCTTCTGTAACACGGTTCCTAGAGTAAAATCATTCAAAGGCACGTTCTCAAGCGAGGGGCCCCACCCAAGGCTTACTGAGCAGCCACGTGCATCTCTAATTCAGATCCGACTGGGAGAAAACCAATTGCCATTTGTGACCAGGCGCTCTCAGCAGCAAGTGAGCCCCTCCATGACAAATTACAGCGCCCGTGACCCCCAGCCCCAAGGCAGACTTGGTCCCTTGCAGTTACATCCTGAGTACAACAGTGGCCCGTGCCAGGCCCCTTCTGCACGGCCAGTGCCTCGCTCTGTGCCCCATGGGAGGGGAAGCTAATTTATTTGGATATGTGACAGCTAACAGGCTTATCTAACTACAGTCAAATTTTCTGAATTATTCATGTGATATTTGAAATCATGATTGTAAGAACAAATTAGCTACCCAAAAACTCGAAGTGAAGTGTCCTCATTAATAATGCATCGGGCAGGGCAGCCGGGTACAGAGGACTCCGCCTGGAGCTCACTGACGGGAAAGCCTGGCTTCCGCAGGGCCTCTTTCCACACAGGTATCACACACGGTCCCAGCAGGGGTGCCTGTCACCTGGATGACACCCAAATATGATCTCTTAGAGGTTGGTCTGCTTAGGCCTTCAAAAGGATCTCTTTTTCCTCCCTTACCATGACCTGGACCATTTCCTCGAGGCTTTTCTTCCTCATCTAGTCAAGAGTGTTCCCTCTAGCCTCTTAAGAAGATGTCCCAAGAGGACAGAAGACCTGGCTCTATGCTGTCTGTCAGTCCTTCTGAGCCAAAGGTGTCCAGCTGAGAGGCTCAGCACCGTAATTCTCTCCACTGCTGTCTTAGTCTCCTCTTGTTCTGGAATATACACAGCTGCACAGGGAGAGCTGGGAGGGTAAGGAGATGACTCAGTATTTAAAAGTGAACAGTGAGGTCCAGAGTTCAAATCCCCACGCTCCAAGGTAAAAAGTCTGTCATGATGGAGTGATCCTGTGATCACAGCACTGTGGGAAACAGACAGGAGGATCATTGGGGCTTAACTAGATGCCAGCCTGGCTCTAGGTTTAGTGAGAGACCCTGTCTCAAAGCAGTAAAGCAGAGAATGATAGTCCAAGATATCCCATGTCCTCCTCTGGATTCCAGAAGTCTGTGCATGGACATATATGCAAGTATATAACACACACGCGAGCCCACACACACACACACACACACACACACACACACACACATACTTTCTGTATGTGGGTCAAAGACCACACAAGACCCTAAGCCACAGGCATCTACAAGTGGCCCTAGTAAAGCAAAGTGACCAGCACCAACGCCATCTTCCCCCTTCCATGTTAGGTCTGGTTCGCAGGGGCTTGGGGGTGCTCTATCCTTTTGTAACTCTGTGAAATAATCCCAGCCAGCCCAACAGCCTCTTCACCTCGGTTTCCCCCAATGACACTAGAAACAACTAATGTCAGGGGACCACCATAGATGGAACTGAGAGCTCAGCTAGAGAGGCTCTTGGGTAAGTACCAATGTGCCGCTGTGAATCAGTGCGCCCGGTTCATTCATTTACCTAATTATACTGTAATTGTCCCACAGCAAGCAGACAATTATAATATCAGTAATACCCTCTTTAGCCTCAGTCTCTAGTGCCAAGTTACAGCTCAGGTCCTGGGTCTTCCGGAAATCATGCATGAGAGAAGTAGAGGAGGAGGAGGAGCCTTCCTTCAGCCTCCAGGGGCCAGTTTAGAAAACTGTGCAGTTCTACAGTCAGGACTGGATCCAGCCCTGCAAATGATTAGCCAGTGTTGGGTCCAGCTGTAATTCACAGAATTTGCAAGAGCCGCCTGAAAGTTGCATTCACTAGAATAGCTGGAGCTCCTGTAGCCTCTCTGGATTGAGGGCAGAGAGCAGAACAAGAGAGCGTGTGAAGCCATAGAAAGATTGTCACCACCTGCTGGGGAGAGCCTCCAGGTCAGACAGCTGGCCCTCCAGCCGTCCCTGGCTTTATCACTGTCACCTAATCCCCAGTGTCCAGGACCACACCTAAAGGTCTCACCAGCTTTAAGCCCACTGGCCACCCGGAGCCCCAGAGAACATGAGATGCAACCCGACCACACCCCAGTGCGTGAGAAGTCTCCTTCCACCTGGACACAGCAGAGAGGAAGGAGTGACCGGCGTGCTTGGGCCAGCTTTAGCTGTGAAGCACTCTCCTCACTCCTCACTCTCAAAGCTGGTAAGTCATCTCTGTGTTCATTCTGTCTTTAAAAACGAAAAAGTGGTCAAGGAGACTGGGGGGATGGCTCAGTAAGTAAAGTGTGCTGTCACTCAACCATGGGGATCTGAATCCACAGAAGCAGTCAGACATCAGCAGAGAGCATCTGTCTGTAATCCCTGCGCTGGGGAGGCAGACGCTGCAGGTCTGGGCAGCCAGTCTGCCCGAATCCGTGAGCTTCAAGTCCAGTGGGAGACCTTGTCTCAAAAACTAACAATAGGAAGAATGAAAGAGAGGGAGGGAGGAAGGGAGGGAGGGGGGAAGGCAGGCAGGGACAAGGCAGGAGGAAAGGCTCAGCACTGGCTGTCCTTCCAGAGGCCCTGCGTTTGGTTCCCAGCACCCACGTGGTGGCTCACAACTGTCTGTAACTCCAGCTCTAACGGATCATTCACCCCCTTCTTGCCTCCACAGGCACTAGGTATGTGCATATTTCACATTCAGGCAAAATACTCATACATGTAAAATAAAATAATAAATACAAGAAAAGAAGGGAGGGAAGGAGGGAGGGAGGGAAGGAGGGAGGGAGAGAAAGACAAAAATGATTAAGGAAAATGCCTATACAAATGCATGTGTGAGTGCGCGCACACATACACATACACACACACACACACACACACACACACACAATCAAGAGCACGTTTGAAATCCATGTCCAACAGCAGCCGCGAGTAAAGGCGTTCGCCGCCAGAGTGACCCACGCAGAGCATGCACACCTGCCAGCTCTTTCAGCCTCGGCCAGGCATGTGACTTTGAATGATGGTTTGAGCTCAGAGCAATGACAGACAGAACCCTGGAGTGTTTAGGAGACCTACCGGAAATGAACTATTCCGGAATCCACCCTGGCCGGGCCTGCAGCACACTCGGCACTCCAAGACTGGCCTGGGGCGGGGGGATGGGAAAAGAACACGGAGACACTGTCCCTTGCAAGTTCTGGCCCGAACTAACTGTTACTATGGATGGATGGCTTCCCAGCAGCCCTTGCAAACATGCTCCTCATCATCCTCAGATCTCAGCTCCCTCATCACCTCTGCCAAAGAGCCTTCTTCTGCCTGCGTTCAGTGGCCGGGCCAGACCTCCACCCTGTAAGCTGTCCGGCATCTCTGGGCGCCTCTCAGCGTCTCCCACCACCGTGGATTTATGTCTGCTCAGGTTGGATGAAATCATTTCACAGATGGCTCACGGCACAGGCTTAGTAAACACTCCTTGACTGCGGGAGGGAGAACTGAGCAGCTGTTCCTCAGTCCTTTGGCTGTGACTGTAGAAGAGGCTTCAGAACGGACTGCAGCTGTGGGATAAGGATAACAGTGATGGGACGTCACCCCGCCGAGCCGCCAGTTCCGAGCACAGTAATAGGGCAGACACCAACATCTGGAAAGGTCCTTCACTCTGATGATGGAGACAGAAGGAAAGTCAAGAAGTCTCCACTTGGGTGTCTAGGGAAGCTGGGTATAGGGAATCCAGCTGTGAGGGCCAGCAGCTGGGCAAACCGCAGCCTGAGCCCATAAAAGACACTAGCGAGGCTACCATCTTTAAAAGTGATCACCCGGAGACCATGGGGTGTCAAGAGTAGGAAAACAGAAAGAGGCCTGGCCTTTACCCTCGCTGAGCCAGTGTCGACCCCTGTGAGATATAAAGTAGGTCACCGGCTCCCTGGCAGGGAGGAGCTGTGTATTTTTATAACTGGATTTGAACATTGTCAGATGATAAGCTCATAACACTTCTGTCCCCTAGGGTGTGGCCTCGATTTATGAGCCTTATTTTTAACTGAAGGAAAGAAGGGCTGGACTGAATGCCATGGATGCGCAAAGATCCCCTGAGACTCAGAATGTGGCACTAGAAGATCTGACAGATCGTCAAGATGGGTGACCTGCACAGTAGGTAACTGGGCATGCTCAAAGCTTCATGAACACGTATGTATCCAGCTGTGGCTGTCTCCCCTCCTCCTCCTCCTCCACAGCTTCTCTTTCCCAGACAACTCAGTCTTCTCCAGCAGTGATTCCAAGAAGCAGGCAACCTCATGTGGTATGAGAGGCTGTGAAGGGGGGGAGGGGTCTCACCCAAGGGCACCTGGAGCATTGATTAGGGTAGAACCCATCTCCTTTCCTGGGTTTACTACTTAGAGTTCCTGACTTTACAAAGACACCAGGGCCTTCAGAAAGGGGCTCATATAGCCCAAGGGACAGCCTAAGGAGTGGCAGGTGACACACAGGCATTCTGAGGCTTCAGTTATTCCATCCCACATAGCCAAGTCAGACCTGAGGGCATCTTGCTGTGTAAGATAGGAGTAAAACAAGTGAGGACCACAGCCCCGCCCACAGCCACGCCCACTGGGTGGTCACTACCAGGTGGGTGAAGGAGACATACAAAGGCCTAGGGAGGCCTCACTTCTCTCTTTGTTTTTGTTGTTGTTGTTGTTGTTGTTGTTGTTGTTGCTAATGACGACGACGACGACGACGACGACGACGATGATGATGATGATGATGATGATGATGACAATGATGATGTTGTTTTTCGAGACAGGGTTTCTCTGTGTAGCCCTGACTGTCCTGGAACTCACTGTGTAGACCAGGCTGGCCACAGAAATCCGCTTGCCTCTGCCTCCCAAGCGCTAGGATTAAAAGCGTGTGCCACCACTGCCCATCTGAGGGGTCACTTCTCAATCTCCATTTATCACTTATTGCATTTCCCAGCAACCCCTGAAGGTAGGTGTGGTCACAATCCTGAATTCTGGCCTGTGGGTACACTTCATGGCCAACCTGACTGTGTTTAAAATCCCCTGAGACCCTGTGGAGTTGTTTCTAGGCAGGTTGAACTGAGGAGGGCATAGGCATCTTAACTGTGGGCAGCAGCATCCCATAAACGGGTTCCTGGCTAAATAAAGAGGAGAAAGCAAGCTGAGCTCTGACATACATCTCTCCTCTCTCTCTCTCTCTCTCTCTCTCTCTCTCTCTCTCTCTCTCTCTCTCTCTCCTTCCTCACTGTGAACACAAGGTGACTTGCTGCCTCACATTGCAACCTCCACTGATTTACCCAACATGAGGGACTGTACTCTCACACCATGAGCCAACATAAGTCCTTCCTTCCTTTCTTCCTTCCTTCCTTCCTTCCTTCCTTAAGAAGGCTGTGTGTATGTGTGTGGTGTATGTGCATGTGTGCATGAATGTACGTGTGTGTGTGTGTGTGTGTGTGTGTGTGTGTGTGTGTGTATGCAGGCACACACATGCCACAGCGGGCTTCTGGAGGTCAGAGGTCAACTTTGGATGTCATTCCTCACCTCCCACCTAGGGTGGGGTTGGATCTCTTTGTTTCCTGTGGGATATGTTCACAGACTATCTGGACCATGAGTTTCCCAAGAGTCTCCTGTCTCTGCCTCCCATGCTCTCGGGGAAACTGGGATTATAGATACACACGGCCATAGCCAGCTTTACGTGGATGTAACTTAAATGTTTTCAGACCTTAGTTTTAATGATGGTTCTTAAACACTTTAACCTCCCTTGTAACCCACCACCCACCAGAGGCAGTGGGAAAGAAAGGATACGGGGAGTGGACCTGCTTAGAAAGGTTCTTTGGAGCAACTCCTGTCTGTGTTGTCTGGAAATCGGCAGTTCAGTTCACAGGTCAGCAGAGGCAGCTCGATCCACTCGCAAACACCTCACAAATACACCAGTGGTCACGTTGGGTAGAGTCAGGTTAGCGACAGCGGTGATTTGACCTAGCGGAGACAGCCAGCCTCAGCCGCAGCTCGAGTCAGCAGGAGGGACCAACGGGAACACGAGGAGACGTTCTCAGCTGTGCCTCTCTCAGGGAAGGAAGGGAAGATCAGCTAAGACTCACAAGTGTTGAATTGCTAGCTGGACCAGCAAGCCGAGCTCTGCCTCCATCACTCCATGGAGTCCTGCTTATGCCCTCCAAACATCACGTGTCCTCCACGAGCCTCGCCTCAGCACGTGCATCCAATCATCCTGAATCCTTGGAAGCGGCAACACACTGCAGCCCACCAGCAGAAGTTTGTTGGTGCGTTTCTCTCTATGGAGTCCCAACAAGTGCAACTCAACTACACAGTGCAAGGTGGACCAATATGTGTGTTACTGTGTGTCCTTTCACATGCTTGCTCTAGCAGAACATCCTCTCTCTCTCTTGCGTCTGCTTCAGCGAAATGTTCCTTCAGGAGTTTGCCACAGCAAAACACCATCCAACAAACTTTCCAAAGAACGCTGAAGTTTCCACTTCACGTGGGCTCTGGGGATTCAGGTCATCTCACACAAGTTTATACTTGTGCGGCAAGCTCTTCACCCACTGGGCCATTTTCCAGCCCATAAATGGTGTTTGGGCACAGCAACAAAATAACTACTAATAAAGGATTTGACCAACATGGTAGGGACCCTGGTGAGCCCAGCCCATATAAACCTTCCCAGGGAGATGGACCCCCACGGCTTTCCACTGTGGCTGGAAAGGAGATGATCCTTTAGTGACTACATATCATGGAGGCCAGAGATATGTCATGACATGGAAGGTCCCTGGGTCACTACTTGGAGGGGAGCTGCCTGACCAGGGTCACCCCTGTTGGATTTGATGTTGCTAAGTCATTTGGACATGGCGGATTATCTGTCTCGGAACTGCTTTCTCTGGTAGATGGAGGGCACCCTGTGGGGCTGTGGCTAGTGGTGCCTGTCCTCCCCTCCCTGCTCAGCAGGCAAACAGGACAGGACTAGCCCCTTCAGAGCAAAGCTCTCACACAGTGACAGTCGGAGAATTGGGAAGCAGCAAGCATTGGACTTCAACAGGAGAAGAACAGAAGCCCCTGGGGGACTCTTCCCCACAGGACCATCCACAAGCTTCAGGATAGATCAATCCCCGCCCCTGCCCCTCAAAGTCTAGCTCCTTTATCTCTCACAGCCATGGGGAGAGAAGCCCCAACTCTCCAGGCACCTGAACCTGATCTCCACACTACTCAGAAACGCTACACAAAGGGCTCTCTGTGCCCTCTGGGGCTCAGGTCCCCAACCCATGCAAGGCACATGCCGGGGGCTGCACACGGTGCTACCAGCAGCACTGCATGGCACTGATTAGTTTAAAGAGCCAAGCAATAGGGGCTGAAGAGATAGATGGCTCAGCGATTCAGACCATTGACTGCTCTTAGTTCAATTCCCAGCAATCGCATGGTGGCTCACGATCATCTGTGGTGGGATCTGATGTCCCCTTCTGGGTTTATATGAGCTGGGGTCGCAAGGGGTCCCTATCATGTTGGTCAGATCCTATGTTAGTAATCATCTTGTTGCTGTGCCCAAATACCATATATGGGCTGGGGAATGTCTGAAGAGAGCAACAGTGTTCTCGCATACATGGAATAAATCCTTTTTAAAAAGTCAAGCTACAGTGGCACTTGGGTTTGCCTGCCTGCCTGTCTTTGTTTATATTGGTGTTTATGAATATGTGGTTGTTCATTTCTTCGTTTGTTTATGTCTGGACAAAGTCTCATGTATCCCAGATTAGCCTCAAACCCTCTAAAGAATGATTTTTAACTCCTGATTCTCCTGCCTCCGCCTCCTAGTGATGGTGTACTAGAATTGCAGGCATATACTACCATACTCTATATGGTGCCAGAGATTGAACCCAGGGCTTCGTGCATGTTATATAAGGACTCTACCAACTGAGCAACATTCGCAGCTCCTCTTTGGTTTGGTTGGTTGGTTGGTTGGTTTGGTTTGGTTTGGTCATAATAGAATCCCTAGTCTGGAAAATTATCTGTCACATGGCCCTAGAAACCTGCCTCACTGCAGACGGTAACAGCCTAAGATGGGTCTAACAATTCCCTTGCAAACAACACTACAGGCATGACCTACTGGGCCTGGAAAAGAGCTCCTAACTTCTGATGTGTGGAGAAGAGGATGCCTGCCAAGGGTTTGGCTGAGGGGCTCCCAAAGCCACTGTGCAAACAATCATTAAATTTTAAAACTCATCCAGTATTCTTGGTAGAACACATACAAGATGGAGAAGTGACATTCCTGTATCTCTGTGCTTTTCTCTCTGCAACATCCAAAAAGCAGCAGCTAAGCAAATCTGTCCTTGGGTCGGGGCCCAGAAACTAATGCTGGACCAAAAAGTAAGGCCACCAGTCCTTCCCTGGCAGCCATGTTCTTTCAGTCCTACCTTGGACTACCTGCCCCAGGTACCATGTGGCTCAACCAGAGCCCAACAGGTAAATAGGATCCTGGTCCTGCTCTCTGTGATGGGCGTAATATGACCACAGAAAGTCAGAAGCCAGGAGCAGACACTACAAACTGCCCCACAGGTCAGCGCTGCCGAGAGCCAGGCTGCCGAGCAGTGGGAAGGACTACCTAGAAGATGGAGATGTCAGAGTCTCAGTTTGGCTAGGTGCAGAGCACACACACACAGCCCAGAGGCCTCCCACTTCCTCCAGAGAGGCCGTCACACTTCACCCACTTAGCAGACTGGCCGCACAGCCACCAGCAGTGTACGAAGTAGTTGGAGGTGAGGTCAGGGGTCGGGTGCCCGCAGTATCTGCCAGCACAGAAGCTCCAGGGCTGCTTTTCTCCTCATCCCCAACCTCTTTAAACCTCCAGAGGGGTCCTCAGGCCCAGGCTGATTGCCTGAGACATCATTACAGCTGCTCCTTGGTCCCACGATTCTGAGAAATTATTTTAGTTGTGTGTGTGGTGCGCAGGTGCAGTACCCACATAGGCCAGAAGGTGGTGTCAGATCCTCTGCAAGAGCAGTATTCAACCAACGAGCCATCTCTACAGACCCCTGGGCTCCGTTACATGCTGAGAACATCTCCATTCAGTGCAAACTGCCTGAGCCGCCCCCTCCCCCAGTCCTCGCTGGCCTCTCCCACTTTAATTCAAGTCAAGAAATAGTTCGTGTGCCTTCACCCAAGCCAGTAGCTTCTCTGTCTGAGACTGGACCGACAGACAAGGCACTGTGGCAAACTAAAAGATCACCTTTAGTTCTAAACAAGCTGGATTAAGGGACCATGGCTTAAATATGAGCACAAGGGGCCAGGGTAAGATGGCTCAGCAGGTGAAAGCACCTGCCACCAAACCCGGGTTCAAACTTCTAGAGCCCACATTCTAGAAAGAAAGGACCAACTCTTATATGTTTGTCTTCCAGCCTCTGCATGCACATACATATTAAACACATAAATCACACATGCACACACACTCGCGTACACACACACACACACACACACACACACACACACACAGAGAAAGCTGGGGTGACAACCCAGTCAGTAAAATGCTTGCCTGCTTGAGAGTCTGAGTTTGATTCCCCCCAGAACCCATGTGTCTTAGAGTTTGCATTGCTGTAAAGAGACACCATGACCAAAGCAACTCCTATAAAAGACAACATTTAATTGGAGCCAGCTGGCTTACTGGTTCATAAGTTCAGTCCATTATCATCATGAGGGGAAGCATGGCAGCACCCAGGGAGGCCTGGCGCTGGAGGAACTCAGACTTCTACATCTTTGTTCAGAAGGCAGCTAGGAGAAGACTAGCAAAGCCCACCCCACAGTGACATGCTTCCTCCAACAAGCCCACACCTCCTCACAGTGCCACTCCCTGGCTAAGCAGATTCAAACCACCACCTTCTACTCCCTGACCCCCACAAGCTTATGTAAACACATGAGTCTATGGGGGCCATACCTAGTCACAGCACAATGCAAAATATACAATGCAAAATTCAAAAAGTCCCATAATTTATAATGGTCTCAACAATGTTAAAAGTCCAAAGTCTGGGGTGCTGAGATGGCTCAGCAGTTAAGAGCACTGACTGCTCTTCCAAAGGTCCTGAGTTCAAATCCCAGAAACCACATGGTGGCTCACAACCATCCGTAATAAGTTCTGACGCCCTCTTATGGTGTGGCCCTCTTCTGAAGACAGCTACAGTGTGCTTACATATAATAAATAAGTAAACAAAAGTCCAAGGTCTCTTCTGAGATTCATGCAATCTCTTAACTGTAATCCCCTAAGAAATCAAAATTAAAAAGCAGATCACGTACCTCTATCATGCAGGGTATACATTACCACTCCAAAGCGTCATAGTGGGGAAATACAGGACAAAAGCGAGACCAAAACCCAGTTGGGCAAACTCCAAACTCAGCATCTCCTTGACTGATATGAAAGCGCTCTTCAGATCTCCAGCTCCTTTCTACTTTGTTGACTGCTGCACAATTCTTTCTTTTGGGCTGGTTCTACTCCCTGTTAGCAGCTTTCCTCAGCAGATAGCCCATGGCTCTGTCACCTTTAACATCTTAGGGTCTCCAAGTCAACTTCAACTTCACAGCTTCTTGTTTCAATGTCTGAGATCCATACATGATCTTCTGGAGTCCTCCAAAGGGCTGGAGTCACTTCTCCAGCTCTGACCTTTGTAGCACTCAAGGCTCTGGTTGACTTCATGCCACTGCTGCTGCTGTTCTTGGTGGCCATCCTATGGTACTGGCATTTCCAACATGCTAGGGTCTTCTGCTGCAACTGGGTTTCACCAATAGGCTCTCATAGGCTCTCTTCATGGTGCCGATCCTCAACTCCTTTGCATGACCCCTTCACTCCTGGGCCATCAACTGCAACTGAAGCTGCACTTTCATCAGCAGCTTTCCCTGGCTTCTCACAATGCCAAGCCTCCACTGCTCTCCATGACTCTTTCATACCTTTAAATCCAGTACCACCTGGGTGATTCTTACATATCACCAAATCCAGCAGCAGCACAAGGTACAACCTTGGCTATCTCTGGAACACAGCTTCTTTGTGCTCTCAGAAAACACTTCCCAGAAGATTTCATCTCAGCGATGCTGGTCTTTTCTTAATCACCACTAATTTCTTAGCTCCAGCTCACCAGCATCAACTGTCCCAGCAGTCCCTTCTATTTTTGACTATAAAGCAAGAGCCACATGGCCAAAGGTGCCGAGTTCTGCTGCTTGCAGGAACCTGGCCTTTGTTCTCTTGCATTATCACCAGGTTTCTGTTTTCTAACTCATTCACTGCCTAAGCTCAGCTGGCCTGGAACTTGCTCTGTAGACTGATCTTGAACTCAGAGATCTGCATGGCTGAGCCTCCTGAATGCTGAGATTAAAGGTGTGTCCCACCACGACTGGACTTAAACTTTTCTTCACCTAGAACTTGCTACATTTCATCAAAAAAACTATTTATGAGAATAAACCAGAAGGCAAAATCTGTGCTGGGCTTTTCTGAGACTTCCTTTGTCAATGCAATTAATTGACTTCTCTTTACCTTAGCTTCAGGTATACACTTCAGACAAGGGCTAAAAGCAGTTACACTCATCACCAAAATATCACAAGAACAGTCTCTAGGGCACATATTAACATTCTTCACCCCTAAAATCTCTTGGGCCAGCAGGCCTACACAGTTCGAATCTCCTCAGCACCACCATCTTCCATGTTCCTGCTAGAATGCTACATTAAGCCCTACTTAAGACATTCCTTCCACTGCTTCCCAAATCCAAAGTCCTAAAATCCACATTCCTCCAAACAAAAACATAGCCAGTCCTATCACAGCAAATGCCCTCGTCCCTGTCTCAGTTAGGGTTTTACTGCTGTGAAGAGACATCGTGACCAAGTCAACTCTTATAAAAGACAACACTTAATTGGGGCTGGCTTACTGGTTCATGAGTTCAGTCCATTATCATCATGGCAGGAACCATGGCAGTGTCTAGCCAGGCATTGAGCTAGAGGAGCTCAGAGTTCAACATCTTGTTCGAAAGGCAGCTAGAAGAAGACTGGTAAGGCCCACCCCATAACAACACACTTCCCACAACAAGACCACACCTACTCCAACAAGGCTGCACCTCCTAATAGTGCCACTCCCCCGGGCACTGTTCAAAACACCACACTATGGTTATTTTGTTTTGTCTTGTCTTGTCTTGTTGTTGTTGTCATTTTAATAAAAATCCAGTCTTGGTGAATTGCACTGACAAACTCAGAATTTGCAAGCATTAGATTTCTAGGGCCTGCTGCCCAGCCAGCATAGCCTGCTTGGTAAGTTCAAGGTCATTAAGTAACCCAGACAAGGTAGATGACACTTGAGAATGACAGCAGAGGAGTCTCTCTGGCTTACACACACACACACACACACACACACACACAGAGAGAGAGAGAGAGAGAGAGAGAGAGAGAGAGAGAGAATTGAAAAACAAAAATTAATCTGAAGAAAACTGACTTCTTCGTGGTTTACCTTGAGATCACTCAGGGGACCTGGAGCGCACTCACGGTACATGCTGTCAAGGGCTCCTGGGGCATGTTACCAGTAACCACAGCCATCCCTCAGCATCCACTGGGGATGGGCTCCAGGACACCACCACAGATACCAGAGTCCCTGGATACTCAGGTCCCTTCTATAGAACAGTGCGGTGTTTGTCTATAGCCTCTGCTCGTCCTCCAGGCACTTGCCTGAAATCACTGTGGATGACTTACAATGCCTAACACAATGTAAATGCAGTGCACAGAGCTGTCACACCATGCTGCGTGGGGAATACTGACAAGACAGGAGCTGCCACAAGTTCAGCCCAGGTGCAGTGCTCCCCCAGGAATGTACAAGCTGTGGTTGATTAAATCTATGAATGTAGAACCTACGGATTAATAAGGGAGAGGGCTGGGGTGCTGCTCAATGGGTGGAGTGCTTGCCTAGGCATGCGCGAAGATCTCGATATGGTGGCCCACACCTATAACCCCAGCACTTGGGAGGTAGAGGAAGGATAATCAAAAGCTCAGGTCTATCCTCAGCTACCTTGTGGGTTTGAAGCCAGCCCAAGATATATGTCTACACACACACACACACACACACACACACACACACACACACAGTGTGTGTGTGTGTGTGTGTGTGTGTGTGTGTGTGTGTGTGTATCAGACTGTCTAGACTTTGTCTTAGTCAGGAACAGCAAGAGATGAGCCAAGAGCCTAGAAACAGTATATGGGAAATAACATGTCCCTGAATACAACAGCATATGCAAAGCTAAGCAAGCTGGAAGGGGGGTGTAGTGGGGTTTGAGTGAAAATGGCCCCCATGGGCTCACAGGGAGTGGGGCTGTTAGGAGGTGTGGCCTTACTGGAGTAGGTGTGCCCCTGTTAGAGGAAGTGCGTCACTGGGGGGTGGGCTCTGAGGTTTCAGGAGCTCAAGCCAAGATGAGTGACTCACTCTCCTTCCTGTTGCATTCCCATCTGGATGAAGAACTCTTCAGCTCCTTCTCCAGCACCAGGGCTGCCAGCAAGCCACCATGTTTCCCGCCATGATGATAACGGACTAAACCTTTGAACTGTAAGCCAGACCTAAGTAATATGTTTCATTATGAGAGTCACTGGGGTCACGGTGTCTCTTCACAGCAATAGAAATCTTAACGAAGACAGGGAGAAAGGAAGGGAGAGGTCAGGACCACAGGTTTCCAGAACAAGACCACAGCCTGATTCGGGGTTCACCTTCCCGGCTTCTCACCCTGTATAAAATGAAGGTAGCCACACCCCTGCCTCCTGGGGATGATGAGAAGTCAGAGGAGATTATTCACATTGAGGATGTAGCCCAGTGCCTTGCACTGATGGTGGTGGCCGTAGAGTGGTCCCAGGATGATCCTTCTTCCGAGGCACCACAGTTCAGCAGGCGGGCGGCCACAGAACATGAAAACATGGAGCGGAGCTGGGTTTGGGGATGTTTATGAGATGCTGTGACAAAAGGTGTGGTTTGAGGGGTAGGTACCCCAGAGAATGAGATGTTTCATAAAGGAAAGGAGCTCCTGAACGAGGGGCGGGGCGACGATGCTGGAGAAGGCAAGAAGCAGAATGAGAGACATGAGGGAGGGTCTGAAGTTGGAGCACAGCCTGGCATGTAGGGACCGGGCGGCGATGACAACAAGCTTGTTAAAGACCCAGGACACACCCGTAACCCCAGCACTCAGGACGGGAGAGAGCAGAAGCCACCGCTCAAGGTCATCCTTGGCTGCATTACAAATTCAAGGCCAGCTTGGGTCACATGAGACCCTTTCTCAAAATAAATAAATCTCTGCCTTTGGGCTCCTACACTCTGGCTGGACAAACAATAAGCAAGATTGAAGAGCAGACATAGTGCGTAAAAATGAAAAAGAAAGACAAGGGCTGGCAAGATGGCTGAGCAGTGAAAGGCACGTGCCGCCAACCCTAATGTCCTCCCATATTGTAGAAGGTAAAAACCAACTCTGGCAAGTACACACACACACACACACACACACACACAAATAAGTAAAATAGATGAATATGTAAATAAATAAATTAATTAAAAGAAAAGAAAGAAAACAGTGAAAGGGGAATGGGTACCCACATCTGGGTAAAGCCAAGGTGGAGAACGAACAGGAAATAAGGCTAGGCTTAGCCTGGGCTACTGTGGGAAAAGGCTGTGGTTAATGTCGTCCATTGACTGAACCCCACAGCTCCCCAGGAGTCCCCCAGACTCTCTTACATGCCCCCATTTGAGCTGTGAAGTTCATTCCAGCTGGCCTGGAACTGGTCTGGACATAGCAGGTGGGTCTGCACACCACCTAGGCCTGGTCACAGCAGGAAGCTTCGCTGATAAATAGTCTTGCTTTGCAACCACATCGTTGAGGCATTTCTAGCAGTCTGGACCAGCTCGGCAGCATCATTTATTGATAACAGTGAGATGGATGATTGGCATCCGGTCTCAGTGAGGTCTTCAAAAGGCAGCACCATCAGGCTGGGATGCAAGAATTCACCTCTGGCCAACACAGTCTAAGAAGCCTGTACCGAGACTCCCACACTCATGCTACCGGCCCAGGAGGGATAGAACAGGTGAGTGGCCTGTCCCAGGGGAGATGCCTCTCCATTCAGAGGAGTCTTCCCAGAGCACGCTGCAGTGACAGTTCCTCTGTGGAATGCTGCTGCTGTGTCACAGCCTGTCTCACACAAATCAATAGATTTGTAAGCGTCGGCACCATGGGCCCTGTGTGTCCTCAGCCATCAAGCCCTGTCTAACAGCCGTGGCGGGCACATGCTCAGGCCTCCTCATGCCTCCAGATCACAGTCAGAGCCTCTCTGACACTTTAAAATAGATCAGGTCACATGACAACCACTGTGTGTGTATGTGTGTGTGTGTATATATATATGAGTGTGTGTGTATCTATGTATGTATATCTGTGTGTGTGTGTATATGAGTGTGTATGAATATATGCTCAGGAATCAACCACTGTGTGTGTGTGTGTGTGTGTGTGTGTGTGTGTGTGTGTATGAATGTATGCTCAGGAATTAACCAGTGTGTGTGTGTGTGTGTGTGTGTGTGTGTGTGTCTGTTTATATCTGTGTATATCTGTGTGTGTGTGTGTGCACACGCGCACATGTGTACAAGGGAATCAAATCCAGAGCTTCATGAATATTAGGCAAGCATTCTACTGCTGAGCTACATCCCCAGGTCCCCTTGTCGCCATCTTCAATTTTGCTTCTCGCTCTGGACTCCAGAACCAGGCACTGCTGGTGAGACAAGGCCCACAAAACTCCCAAATGTTTTCCAACCTCCAGGAAGAATAAAAAGTTCTCTGAATTAAAACTTGTGGCCATGGAAACTGAAATTTAAAAATCAGACTTTTCTAGCCGAACCAAAGCTTATGCAATTAAGCAAACGAATGACTAATGAGATGATTATAAAGCGCTTTGCAGAACGTCTGTGTAAATGAAGGCAGAGGCTAATGAGACATGGGGAGGCGCTCCCTGCTCTCACTTGTGATTTGGGAGAGTGCTGTTCTAAGTCCTCCCACAGGGATTGTGATTTGAGAGAGTGCTGTTCTGGCCGGGCGTGGTGGCGCACGCCTTTAATCCCAGCACTTGGGAGGCAGAGGCAGGCGGATTTCTGAGTTCGAGGCCAGCCTGGTCTACAGAGTGAGTTCCAGGACAGCCAGAGCTACACAGAGAAACCCTGTCTCGAAAAACCAAAAAAAAAAAAAAAGAAAAGAAAAGAAAAAAAAAAGAGAGAGTGCTGTTTTAAGTCCTCCCACAGGGATTGTGATTGGGAGAGTGCTGTTCTAAGTCCTCCCACAGGGATTGTGATTTGGGAGAGTGCTGTTCTAAGTCTTCCTGCAGGGACACTGGACGTCAGTATTCAGACATATCAGCATCCAAAGCTTTGGGGGAAACTGGGGGGTCTTAACCACAGGGTTTGAGATTTGCCTATGAGCCTGGATACCTGTTGCACCTCATTGGACAGGCAATCAACCTGGCAACTGGGAGAAGCCCTGCAGAGCATCAGGCAAGACTACCTTGAAGACCCTCTTCCCCAGGAAAGCAACTTGCAGAAGGTCGGACTTACAGCTTCTGATGCTTGAGAACATCTGCATAGGCCCCAGGTAGGCAGAAACAAGGACTCTGATACCCCTATGTCCATCACAAAGATGGCTGAGACCCGTAAGATGGTAAAGCAGTCGTCACTGTGAGCTGCTGGGTGGAGGCAGTAAGAGGGGTAAAGGTTGCCCTCCACCTGCTTTAACCAAGAAAAGCTTCTTGTGAGAGGCAGGGCACTCAATGGGGACAACAGGGGCAGTGCCAGCCAAGCACCTTGGAGGGACACAGCTGGAGAAAGGTGAGCTAGGAGCAGAAGGGGTCAAGGGAACAGGTGAGCACGTCCCTACCTTCAAGGCTTAGTTCAAAGCATGAAGTTCCCAAGGCTGTGGCCAGTATGCTCCTGACACATGCCTTCATCGCCTCTCTCTCCAGTTCCAACCTGGAAATTCAAATCCACCATGTGGCACAGTCTCTAGCTCCTCACTGGGAAGGTCCACAGATCATGCGTCAGCTCAAAAAAGAAACTTCTAGAAATACCTCCATCTTACTTCCTTCTACACCAGAATCATCTGTGCTTGAGGGTACCTCGGAGCAAACAGTCATTTCATACACTAGTGCTCCATCAAGCCTGCCCACCCTGTCTTCTGCCATTGAATTCTCCCACTGTACTCAGCCACCAGTGGGATCTCTCAGCCATATTCCCTCCCTGAGACCCAAGGGCCATGCAGGAGAAGAGGCAAAAGGATTGTAAGAGCCAGAGGTCAGAGAGGACAAGAGTGACACGGTGTCTTCTGGACATGACAGGACCACTGTCGAGTGCTTATGACACACGGACTCACAGTGCCCGTGGTGCCCACACAGAAGGTGTGGGAGATCAAGCCAGGTCGTGTTCTAGTGTGAAGGGAAAAGGGGCTCACGAGCTCCCACCCCTAGCTGAGGAGCTACAAACAGTTTGTGGCTTCTTGGGGAAGGAGACTCAGTTTTCTTTAAGGGTGTGGCTCCTGGTAGGTGGGCCATGCTCTAACAGATGGCTCCATATCCAGGAGAATATGGACATTACAAACTGGAGTAGGTAGGAGATAGATAGATAGATAGATAGATAGATAGATAGATAGATAGATAAGGGGGAAAGGGAGTAGTGGATGGTGCCCCCAGACAGAAGAACTGGTAAGCTTGAGCAGTCTCAGACCCCAGGAATCTCAGAATTAAGAATGGTAGAAGTGGAGCCAGCTCCCTGCCAACCTCTATCTGTTCTGGAACACATGACATCCCCACTGGGAGGACCATAGCAATCTCAAAACCTGGAGTTCTCCATACTAACGAGGTGTCTAGATAGGCCCCCAGTATTCAAGCAATGAGCCTCCCTTCCGGGCTTTCCTTCCCACCGAAGGTATTTAATCTCTGGTTCACGCATTCATATCCTTCTCCAAATAAACCAGTTTGGGCAAGCGAGGACCGTCTCTTCATCAAGGACCGCCTGGGGGTGGAGAGGCCTTAGTCATAAAGAGCCAAGGCTGAATCTCCTAGAGAAGGCCTTCTCTTGCCCAGCCCCTTTGTACTTTGGGCATGCCCTCGGAACCAAACCAAATCAGTTCCACCCCTGTCCCATCTCAGTCTTCCCCTTCCCCTTCCCAAGTGGAGGCTCAGACCCGAGGACCCCCATTCCCAACTCCCAGCAGTACTCCAGTGGCTTCTGGGTACACAGGAGACTGGGAACCACAGTAACCATCCAAGACCCTGATGGGAAAACACTAAGGACCCCTACTGTGAGCTACGTTCTGCCTTCCCCCACGCCCCAGCAGCTGGCAGCGCTCCAGCAATGATCCTGGCACCCCAATGGAGGCACGCAGCCTGGCAGATAGAAAGATAGAAAGATAGAAAGATAGAAAGATAGATAGATAGATAGATAGATAGATAGATAGATACATAGATACATAGATACATAGATAGATAGATAGATAGATAGATAGATAGATAGATAGATACATAGATACATAGATACATAGATAGATACATAGATAGATACATAGATACATAGATAGATACATAGATACATAGATACATACATAGATACATACAAAGATACATAGATACATAGATACATAGACAGAGATAGAAAGATAGAGATAGAGAGATAGAGATAATCTTTAATGAAGTTGAGGGTTAAGTTAAAGGGACAAACTGGAGTAAAGCTTAATGATATTATGTGAAATTCTCAGAAAACGAAAATATTTTAAAGATTTTTTTTCTCCCACTTTAGCCACGCTTAGCGATGAAGACTATGTGATGTGTGGAGGCTCTTGGGAAGTGGCCCCGCCTGTGAGCGGGCTTGAGACAAGCTCCTGGACCTGCTAAGGCACCTCACCAGCCCCACTTAGGGGAGGGTTAGACCTCAGCTTGGTACCACAAAGAGACGCCCGGGGTACCTGATGCCAGTCCTTAGCACCGCACCGTCACGTGTCTCCGAGCCGTCCTGACCACACTGGAGCAAGCGCTGATACACTCAGCCGACGGATGAGGAAACCACGGCTGACGGAGAAGAACTCGACCAAACCTAAGAGTTGCTCTTAGACGCTCCAGTCTTGTCTGGAGTTTGGACAAGATGAGTGTGGAATTTTCCTGGAGCTTTGCGATGACTGGTGCTTGGGTCAGCCCAAGGCCCCTTCTCTGAGCCCCACACAGCCCAGGTCTGTTCTGGCCTCCACAGCCCACCAGGATCCCAAGCCTGTGAGCACTGCCTCGGCCTTCCACTAGGCTTTAGTAGAATAGATAGGAGTTCGTAAATCTGATGTGATTTTTGTCTGGTTAATAAATCAACAGTGCAGGGGATGGAGCTTAGTTGTAGAGTTCATGCCTAGCACGCACAAGGCCCTGGGCTCCCATCCCACACCACATACGGCAGATGCGGTGGCATGGGCCCGGAATCCCAGAACTAAGGAGGTAGAGTCGGGAAGATAAGAAGTTTAATGTCATCCTTAAATGCCTCCAGGCCAGCCTGGGCTACATGAACCTTACCTCAAAAAAAAAAAAAAAAAAATAGATGATAATAGTGGTAGTATTATTATTGGCAACATTTATTATTTGTTAAAATACCAGCTAGTAAGGCCAAAATGACTCACAAGGCAGAGGATGGTCTTCTCTAGGGAAGGATTCATTGGACACCGAATACAATTTTTTAAAAATATTTTCTTACACTGGGCAGTGGTGGCGCACGCCTGTGATCCCATCACTTGGGAAGCAGAGGCAGGCGGATTTCTGAGTTCGAGGCCAGCCTGGTCTACAGAGTGAGTTCCAGGACAGCCAGGACCACACAGAGAAACCCTGTCTCAAAAAAAAAACAAGCAAAAAAAAATATATTTTCTTACATTTCTTGGATGTGCTTGTGTGTGCACGCATGCATTTGTCAGTACACACATGTGGAACTCAAAGAACAACTCCTGAGAATCAGTTCTCCCTCCCCGCCATGGGAGACCCTGGTATCAAACTCAGGTCATCGGGCTTAGTGACAATTCTGAGCCGTCTCACTGGCCAGAGCACAGCTTCTTTTTAATGTGTTTAAACTGACCTGACACCACTTTTGGTGCCAGGTGCATGAGAAGCGGTGCTTGCCCCCAGGCTCCTCCAACAGGGAGATGCTGGAATATCAGACCCGTGCCTGGGTCTATTCCCCGTCTAGCCTCTGGCTTCCGCCCTTGGAGAGGGGTCCTCCCGGGAGCCTTTTCTTGCGGCCAGGATCCGGGCACAGGGCCCAGAACGCTCTCAGCCTGCCCCGACCCGGTGCCCTTGAGCAGTCCCTCCTCTTCACATGCCTGGCTAGAGGTAACCCTGGTAGATCCAACTAACCATGGAAAGCACTTAAGGGATGTAAGTGCCCATGATTGGTGCCCATAAATTACCAGGGATGAGCCCTGACTGTTGTGTTGTGTTGGGTCAAATTGTGCTGGCTCTCCATAATGACCAATTATCTCCTCCGACCTGCAGCCAGCCACTCTCACCCTCTGGAGTACAGAAGCTGCTGACCCAGGTCGCCGGGCTCTTTGGAAGGCTGTGGGGGACAAGCAAGGGCAGCGATGGTCCCTGGTCAGGCGCTGATGGAAGAAGCTATGAGACATTTGGGGATGTCTGACAGGAAGTGCGTGTCAGGAAGCTGTTGTGTACAATAATGGCACTGGGACTGGATGTGAGTATTATCTGATTTCTGCAAGTGCATATTCAAATAGAGATCAACTAATGTGGTGTCCACAATGTGATTTTTTTTTTAATTTTCTAGTATACTTGGATTTCTTTATTGTGTAGATGGGGGTGGGGACTGTATACTACCAAATATATGTGGAGATCAAAGGACAACTTAACAAAGTCCTCTCCATCCCCCCTGGGATTAGATCTCAGTTTGTCAGCCTTGACAGCAGGCACCTTTTCCCACTGAGCCCTCTTGCCAGCCCATGAAATTATGTATTTAAATATTTTGGGGAAATGCCAGGCGGTGGTAGTGCCTGCCTTTAATCCCAGCCCTTGGGAGGCAGAGGCAGGTAGATCTCTGTAAGTTTAAGGCCAGCCTGAGCTACAGAGTGTGTTTTGTGGCAGGCAGGGCTACACAGAGAAACCCTGTCTCAAACCCTCCCCTCAAAAAAAAAATGGGGAAAAGAAGGGCTGGAGAGATGGTTCAATGGGGTATCCCTCAGGGGGCACTCGGCTCGGCCCTCTCAGCCCCAAGAGAGTGAATGTTGGGACGTGGATACTGGATACGTTTGGGGATCATTTCCCAGCAGAGAACTGCAATGTCCCCTGAGCCTTCCGCCAAGCTGATTGACTGGAGGGTCAATGGTCAGAGAGCTAGGCATGTTGCGAACCTGAGTCTGATTATCTCGGGCATCTTTAGTCATCATAATGGTCGTTTATTGCCCTCCTCTGTACCTGGACTAACAACACCTTTGTGGCATCCAAAGGATTATGTAAATCCTTCAGAATGTGCGAGCAGAGAACTAGCTTCCCACGAACCAGAAAGCTAAGGATTTCATCAGATAGCCTCTGTGGCTTAGAGCTGAGATTTCCCTCTTCTGCATTAACTGCCCCCATGATGTTTCTACCAGTGGTTTTTTTTTTTTTTTAAATGTCTTGATTTGCCAGGTGATGGTGTCACACGCCTTTAATCCCAGCACCTGGGAGACAGAGAAAGGCAGATTCTCTGAGGCCCAGCTGGTCTAGAGAGCTAGCTCCAGGACACAGGGCTCCACAAAGAGACCCTATCTTCTTGAAAAGACAGAAAGACAGACAGACAGATAAATAGATAAAAATAAAAATAAATGTTTTGATTTAAGACTCCTTATTCTGTTACTATTAAAAAAAAAAAAAACTTCATGAAACTGCTTCAACATTAAAACATGGAATTTGATGTGACCAAAATCTGTCTTACAAGGCCATGGTCACTCATAGTCGGGCCCGGAATCAACTTTATCTTATCCCCTGTAACACGAGAATTGTGCCTTTGCACTGGCGTTAGAAATCACACCTTCGGCCAGGCACCGTGGTTCGCACCTGCAATCCAACACCTGGGAAGCCGAGACAGAAGGATCATGGGTTTGAAACCTTGGCTACGTAAGGATCGAGACTGTCTCAAACAGAAAGGTGTCGGGGTGAGAGAGAGCTGTCGGGGTGGTAGCTCACACCTACCATCCCAGCATTTGAGAGGCAGAGACAGACCGACATGAGGTGGAGTCCGGTCTGTTTTACGAGGTGAGTTCCAGGCCATCCTGTGTTACAGTGTAAGAGGAGAGGGGAGGAGAAGAAAATACACATCAACTGCTAAGGGATAACTTACAGATGTACTCTTGCCATATTTAATAAGTGTGCCTGAGCCTCTCCTCACCACATGACTGCTCTGTGCCGACATCCCTCTAAGGAAGCGCACCCACGAAGCCAGCCTCCAGCCAGGCCCCTCCTGCCCAGCCTAGGCCTCACTAGCCCTTTCCCACCCTGACCAGGGACTCTCTCAGCTGGCCATTTATCCTCATATCGATTTTGCTATAAACTCACATGGCGCTCCCCTCCCAGACCAGGAGGAGAAAACTTTATTGATCATATTGGAATAAGGTTTGTTGTTTGAAAAAAAAATGCCTAAAACATAGAAATGGAGTAGGCTCTTTGAGGGTCCATAAATCACCCGGGATAATGTCGCAAATGATCAAGGCCTCTTAACCACCTAGAAAATACGATACCTTGAAGCGGCTCTGACAAGCCGCCCCACTCTGTATCTACCATTTGAACCTCGCCATCAATAAATATTGCTGTTTGCTAAGCAAAAGAGAGAAGCTGTGTCCACCCCCTTCAGAAAGTTCCTTCAAAGTCACTTTGCCCCAGCAGCAACAAACATGGTGGGTTCTTTTTTTTTATCCCTCATGCAGTAAATACATCCCAATTATGAACATGTCATGTTAGCTTTTACAGTTCACTAATCACAAACTTTTTGGAATGTCATTGCCAACCGGCGTCTTTCCCTAATCGGAATTTATGGTTCTGTTTGGCCCATTCATGAGGAGGAGGAGTGCCCCAGCGATTTTGTTGTTCTGGGGCCTGGAGGGCTCCGCTCCGGCCCAAGGTCAGAAGCCCTGCCTGCTCTCAGCTGTAGGTCAAAGCTCTGCAGGTCCCAGAAGAGAGTATGGTTTCCATAGGAGCCTTCCCCCAGAGTCAATCCCCTCTTGACCTAGGCCACCAGGATGACTCGTGTCCCTTCCTTGTCCATTGGAGGACTCACCTTCCAAAACACAGTGGCAGCCAAGACACTCGGCAAAGTTTATAGTCACAAGGTCTGAAGGAACCCGAGCTGCAACTCAGGAGCAGGACCCCGAGCTCCTCGGAGCCGGCTTTCCCTAGGAGAGACCTGAGCGGCCTGGCGTGACTCTGTCCCAAGCCTACATTCTCATCCGTCATGCTCAGTGTGGGCTCTACCTCAAAGGCTCCTCACTAAGTCAGATCAGACCCAAGAAGACGCAGAGAGGAGCTGGGGACGTGGCTCGCTGGGTCCAGAGCCTGCCACACAAGCCTGAGGACTCGAGAACTGAGGTAAAAGCTGGTGTGCTGGTGTGTGCCCGGAACCCCACGAAGATGGCAAGCTTCAGGTTCAGTAAGGGACCTTGCCTCAAATAAACAGATAAATAAATAAATAAACAAACAAACAAACAAATAAATAAATAAATAAGGTAGAGGGCTGAAGAGATGGCTTCTGGGGTAGGAGCGATTGCTGCTCTTGTAGAAGACCTGAGTTCAATTCTCAGCACCCAAATTGGATGACTCACAACCACCTGCAACTCCAGCTCTGGGGTAAGTTTGATGCCCTCTTCTGGCCTCCATGGGTACTGCACTCACATACCTATAACCACACAGAAACACATATATATACAATCTTAAGTAGTTTATAAAAAGATAAGGTAGAAAGCAATAAAGGAAATGCCTGAACTTGGCCTCGGCCCTCCACACTGGCACGGAAAAGCACACTCCCACACACATGCACATGTTATGGAAACTCTAACACTGAAGAATCAGCCATGCACTGGGAGCGTATATGCTGGTGGAGAGGGGAGGACTCCTTACCTGCCACCCTACAGCCTTGAGAGAGCCACAACACAGATGCTTACAGATCTTGTAGGTCGGCTAACAACAAGGTCACCCTGTCCGCAGGATCATCTGAGAGTAGTGTTTTGAGCCCCCTGACCACCAGGGAAGTGCCCACCATAGTTGAGCATGTTTAGAGGATAGACACTTGCAGATAGTCATTAGAACACTTCTTTCTGAACAAGCAGGATCTGGAGTATGAGCTTTGAACAGAGGGCTGTGGAGACCACTCCTCAGGCAGCTTCTCCCTAGGATTTCTCTCTTTCTAAGAGGAAGGGGCTTTAACAAACAGCCAGAGATCAGCACACATGAGCAAAACATTAACTCATTCTCCTTCAGTGCGGTGGTGGCACACGCCTTTAATCCCAGCACTTGGGAGGCAGAGGCAGGCGGATTCCTGAGTTCAAGGCCAGCCTGGTCTACAGAGTGAGTTCCAGGGCAGCCAGGGCTACACAGAGAAACCCTGTCTCAAAAATACCAAATCCAAAAAAACAACGACAAAAAAATAAATAAACCTCATTCTCCTTCAACACTATCGTATAGTTTCTAAGCAACTATTTCCATTAGACTCTTCTGACGCAGAGTAACAATTTGATTTTGTTAGGTGCAGATTCCAGAGTACAAATTAGGGGGCCGGAGAGATGGCTCAGCACTTAAAAGCATTGACTGTTCTGTCAGAGGACTCTGGTCTGGTTCCCAGAATCCACATGCTAGCTCATAATCACTTAACTCCAGCTCTGGGAGAGCCAACATCTCGGTGGGCACTGCACAAATGTGGTGCGCAGGCAGGCAAAATACCCATAAACACAAGGAGGGTGCAAAAGCAGTCCATATCGTCTCTTCACACACACATACACACACATAGGCATATACACACACATGCACACGCACAGACACATGTACGTGCATGCATGCACATAGGAATATACATTTACACATAGACACATACATACAAGGACACATGCACACATGTGCATGCACACACATGCGTGCACATGTACACACAGACACACCCACTCACAAGCACACAGAAGAAGGGGGAGGGGCAGAGGAGACAAGAGGCTTCTCAGTAGAGCAGCTGATTCAAAGCAGTGAAAGCACAGTTGTACCTGGAGCACCGCGGTCTGGGGGACAAAGGATGCGGCTACCAACTTTGGGGAGCCTGCTGGCCAGATCCCAGCCAATTTAACATCATAAAGAATAAAACTATCACAGAGGTTCTAACGCATGAGGGGGTCATCCCATTTGTCTGTGAGCTGGGGGTGAGGTGGGATCTAGGAGTTCCACAAGGCCAGGCCCTGTGGGGAGAATAAGGGTTGGGCTGGGAACTGAGACAGAAACCTGACCAAGGTCAGGGCTCAGAATGGAGTCAGAGTTGGCGCTGCCTGGGCTAGCCGCATCCAGGTTAGACACAGACAGCCAGAGCTCATTCTGGGGTGTGGTGCACGTGGGAGCTAGTGAGTGTCCCAGAGTGCATTCTGGAGCCAGGCAGGGTCCAGGGCACACAGGGCACGGGGCAGCATTCACAGCCTCCCCTCCCCCGCCCTCACAGTGCTGGGTCCCAGCTGGCTGGCTCTGTCACTCCTATTTCATGGCTAGTTCACTCCAGCACTTATGCCAAATGTCCTAAGGAGTAATAGGCGTCTCTTGCCAAGTCTAGACAGAGAAGCAGCCTCCTCGGGTGCCAGGCTTAATCTCCAGGGTAGAGTCATGCCTGCAGTATGGTGCCCCTCTCAGAAGCCCCAGCGGAACAACCTGCCCCATCTGGCCAGGATGGAAGTGATAAGAGGCTGGGGGCTGGACACTACTCATCTGTTCCTCTCTTCCGGGGCAGCCTCGTGCCCGCTGCTCGGCTGTCCCCTAGGGAAGACCTTATCCACAGCTGTCCACTGCTCCGGCCTCCTGGCCGCACCGTCCCACCACAGGCATGGAACAGGCCACCTGTCTGTCTTCCTCAGCCTCTGAGACCAGCAGGTGCTCAAGCTGTGGGGTCTGTGTCAAGAGTAACATAAGGTACAGAAGCCAATTGTCACCTGTCCACAAGGGCTGCTCTCCGGTCTCTTTCAGCCTCAGCTGAGGGCTTTCTGACCTGTTCTGCCACCTTCTTCTTCCTTGGGGACAAGCTAAGCTCCTGCCTCTGATTTGGGACTACACAGCCTCAGACAGAGGGGGCCATTGCTGTCAGGAGTGGCCTTCCTGCTGCCTGTTCGTGACTAGTCTTAGTATTTACAGCAATAACGTTTTTTCATGGGGGGGTGGGGGTCTGTCACTGCAGGAAATGAAATGCAAATTAATGACTGTGAAAATTATAATGTGGCTAAACACGGCACATGGCCGGAGGACGAATAAATGAAGTACCTTCAGAGCCCCAGGGGGAAAGCGTTCTTTAGAAGCAAACGTATAAGCCTAGTAAGGGAAGACACACCCGGAGCCCCAGCCCCTGGGGTGTGAAGGCGGGAGGAGTCACGGTTCAAGGTCATCTTTGGTTACATAGTGAGTTTGAGGCCAACCTGGGACACATGAAACACTATCTCATGAAAGAGATTATGAGTAGGGATATGTGCTAGGGAGATGGCAACACAGGTAAAATGCTTGTCACCAAACCTTACGACCCAAGTGACCCACAAGGGGGAAGAAGAGAACAGACTCCTGAAAGTTGTTCTCTCCCTCTCCTCCTCTCCCTCCCCCTCCCCTACCCCTATCCCTCCCTCTCCCTTTTCCCCTACCCCTCCCTCTCCCTTTCCCCCTCCCTCTCCCTCTTCCCCTCCCCCTCTCTCCCATCATCCTACCTATTTGTTTCTCTAACCCCTCTAGCCCTTCTTCTGTCCCCTTTCCTAAGGCTCAGCCCATTGGGGAGGTTGCAAGGGTGGAGGGCAGATATGAAGAGACAGGGAGATGAGTGGGTTTTGGGGTGCATGATGTGAAATTCACAAAGAATCAATAAAACATCAGAAATAAATAAATAAATAATATTATTAGGAGAAACAGCTGAGGAGAATTAATGGATGCACTGGGTGGGGTTGGTGTGTGTCAACTTGACATCAGCTAGAGTTTTCTAAAAGGAGGGAACTTCACTTGAGAAGGTCCATAAGGCCCAGCTATAAGGCATTAGTAATGGGGGAGGGCCCAGCCCATCGTGGGTGGCCCCATCCCTGCACCAGCAGTCTTGGGTTCCATAAGAAAGCAGGCCAAGCCAGCCAGGGGGAGCAAGCAGTAAGCAGCACCCCTCCATGGCCTCTGCATCAGCCCCCGCTTCCAGGTTCCTGCCCTGTTTAAGTTCTCATCTGATGATGAGCTGTGAGATGGAAAGGCAAGGTGAGATAAACTCTTTCCTCCCCTAGTTGCTTTGATCATGATGTTTCGTCAGAGCCGTTGTAACACTAACACACACTCTATACAATCCAAGGTTTCCACTTAGGGAATGGTGCCGCCCACAGTGTCTTCCCACGCACCTACCAACAGGTCAGCCTAACCTAGACAATGACCACTGAGACTCTGCCCTTTCCAGATAGCACAAGACTGTCAATTTGACAATTTAAAACAAGCAAGTGCCTTTCTGATCATCTGGCTTCCACCTTCTGCTGCCCTCCAACCTACGCTCTGCCCACACTTCAGCTTTTGGTGCCAACCGTCCATTCTGTTGCCTGACTGTGAACTGTGCTGGTAGGCACCAGCAGGTGGTGCTGTTCTGAAATGTTGCACAAGTTTTTAGGATCAAGTGAATGATGGTGTGGCCCCCCTTCCTGTCTGTCCTTTCCTTACAGTCTGTAGACGCCCGTGGGACCTCAAGCTCCTGCCCTGTGTCTTCCCACACAATGGGATCTATTTCCCCTGAACCGTAAACCAGAATAAACCCTTCCACCTGATTGAGGTATTTTTGTCACAACAATGAGAAAAGTTAGTCATAGTCATAACTTTCTAATATAACTTACTTTTTGCTCAATTGCTTTTTATAAATTTTGACACTTTTTTTTTAGTGGGGGAGGAGGGATCAGAGGACAATTTGCAGAGTTCAGGTCTCTCCTTCCATCCTGGGGATCCCCAGGGAATGAACTCAGGTCACAGGCCTGGCTGCCAGCACCTTGGCTCACTAAGCCATCTCACGGGCCCGGTCACCTCACTTTTCCTGTGGTCACTGTCTCCCTTCTTCCACTAGAATGTGGATTCCTTGGGGGTGGTCAACTGGTTCACACTATTTCCCAGCACATAGACAGCGCCTGTCAAAGTACAGTCCCCAACGCACAGCGTTCCTTGTCACTTGCTGATACGCCCATGCCAGGGCCTAACCTGCACCTGGGGTTTTATAGGTCGCCGGGACCCCACCTACTATAAAGATGAAGAGGGATTCCCAAAGCAGGTTTGCTCTGAACCACATGACACAGAGAGCCCCCATCTTCAGGGGGGAAGCCATTTGGGGTGTCCCTTCCCAGAACGGCCTTCCTTAGAATCTCCTGCCCACTGCCCACTGGTCCACAGCAGGGTCCTTGGGATACAGAGCCTCCTACCACCTTGGTCAGCTCAGACTGTCATAGCAAAGCACCAGACCAAGGGGCTTCAACAGAAGCTGTGGTTTCCCACAGTCCTGCAAGCTGGAGGCAGGGTCACAGTGCTGGCAAGGCAGCTCTTAGTAGCCTTTCCAAACTTGCACGAAGCCACATGCTATTTCTTCTCACAGTTGAGGGGGGCGCCTCCGGTTTCTCCTCAGAGAGCACTATCCCCGGCCTGTGGATCCGATCCTCATGACCTCACCCAATCCTCCCACTATCCCCACATAAGAAGGCAAGAAGCCAGCACTGGGCTCTACACAGCATTCAATGTGCCGCGCCCTCCTGCAAACACCAGACGCAAAGGATATGCTTGATAGCTGTGTGACGTAGGAGATGGGCCACCACGCGTTTGCATTTATGTCACACTCAGGCCTTGGCCCCCCTCTCTTGATGTCCTCCGAAGGGCTCATCTACACCTCTGTTAGCGTGTCTATAGTCGCCAGCCAGCTAGATCTCCCTGCCCCCCAAGAATGTCACCATACAAGCCCACAGACTAGGGAGGGCCAGCTCAGGTCTGGAGATATACTTGGCAACAAAGTCACAGTGGTACCATGTGGACGCAGATGTTCTGTTTCCCAAGGAGGCCCGTGTGAGCCATAAATCCCAGCTGGAAGATGCCCTACTCTTCCCAGAGGCTGGAGGGGCCGCGTGTGGGGGAGCCACAGAGCCACACGCGTGGGTGCCAGGGCCGGGCAGATTGTCCCCCAGCGCCTGCTTACAAGACAGCCCATGCAGATGAGCTCTCTACAGACATAGATTGCGTTTCCTTACAAATGTCTGTGGTTGTAGCAAATAAGGACTGGGAGACTCAAAAGCCTACTCGGTTCTGTGGAAGATGCCGCCTGGTGTTTGGAGGCGTTCTGGAGAGCTGTGTTAGCCACCTGTCAGGAATGGTGAGGGAAGCAGACAGAGCTCTTTGGAGGAGCATCAAACAAGTGTGAGGGAATCTGCAGGGAGAAGGTAAGGCTGTCAGGTTTCTGGAGCTGTGGGCGGAGCTGTGGGCGGGGTTGTGGGCGGGGCTGTGGGCGGGAACCTAAAGCTCCGCAGCTGCTCCCCTGGGCTGCAGGAGAAGGGCCACCGCTGCCGAAGACGTCAGCTCCTTCCCCAGCACGCTCCCTCAGCACCTGTCACCTAGGGGGCTGTGTTTTGTGGGTGGATGGACTTGTTTGCTTATGATAGGATCTCACTATGTAACCCTGACTAGCCTGGAACGCTCTCTGCAGACCAGCCTGGCCCCAAACTCAACTGAGATTTCCGCCTGCCTCTGACTCCCGTGTGAAGCTCTATTATTAATTTATTAATGGTTACTGTTCTCGTGTTTGTAACAAGACACCTGACAAAAGAAACTTAAGGAAGGAAAGGTTTCCTCTGGGAGAGAAGCACTGCAGCGAGGAGGGGAGGCGGCCAGTCACACCGAGCCCACCACGAGCCCACGTTAAGGAAACAGAGAAGAGTGCTGGTGCCCGCCTCAGCCTCTCCTTTTTATTCAGATCAGGACCCAAGCTCGGGAGAAGGTGCCAGTCACATTCGGTGTGAGTCTTCCCTCTTCTTCTAAACCTTTCTAGAAATACTCAGAGAAGTGGGCAAAAGAGTGTTTCCAAAAGCGATTCAAACTCCAGTCAGGCTGACAGTGAGCCTTCCCAAAACCCTTGAGTCCGGGAGTCCTGACGGACTGTGGCCGGAGCTTATGCTGTTACTCTCTGGTTTCCAACCAAGTCCCCTCCTTAATATCAGGGGCTGGGAATGGCGACGTGGGGCTTTTGTTATAAGACGAAACCGTGGCATCCAAGTTATCCACTACGGGAAGGTTAATACCAGGATAAAGAGAGGGAGACTGGCTTTGAAGATCGCAAGTTAAAAGACAATGAAGTGCTCTTCTTTCCTCCGCTATCCGAGCGCACTAAGCTTGAGTCCGCTTTCACTCTAACACTCCCTTTAATCAGGAGGCAAAGAGTAAACAAGTGAGACCAGTTTAGACAACACCAAGATCCGCCCCCAGTGACTCACTTCCTCCAGCAAGCCTCCACCTGCTGATGGTTCCACCTTTCAGGACAGCACCACCAACTGGGGACCAAGTATTTAAACATATGCCACTTGGGGGGACATTTCACATTCAAACTACAACTCCCAGCTGCCTCCACTGCCATGTCCTTCTCGTGACCCGTCACTGTTGTAGGTTGACCCTCATCCAGCCTCACTTTGTTTTAATGAGCTGCCGCCTCCAAGACCCTCTCTCTGGTAAGGTCGCGGTCTAAAGCGATAGGAATTGAGCGTCTTTCACATCCCATCATTCAACTCATAGCACCTCCTCCGTGAGACTCTCCTCAGCATTGCAGTTCACCCTGCCGCTGCCTCATCAACCTCTCAGCTTTAGCAGGAGGGAGAACATTCTGAAAAGACGGACAGAAACTTTACCAGCTGCTGGAATTGCTTAGAGCCAGATTACTTGGGGTGACAGGATTCGATCCGCCCACACTCCAGACTCCTCTTGGTATCTCTGCTCCTCCGGGAGACAGTGGGAACTGTGCTGGCTAGACACAAGCAAGAGTCATCAAAGAGGGAGTCTCAGCTGAGAAAATATCTCAGTAAGATTTTCTACAAAAGCAAGCCTGTAGAGCATTTTCTTAATTGGTGATTTGATGGGAGGGGCCAGCCCACTGTGGGTGGGGTCAGCCCATTGTGGGTGGGGCCAGCCCATTGTGGGTGGGGCCAGCCCACTGTGGGTGGGGCCAGCCCTGGGCTGGTGGTCCTGGGTTCTATAAGAAAGCAGGCTGAACAAGCCATGAGGAACAAGCCAATTAGCAGCACCCCCTCCACGGCCTCTGCATCAGCTCCTGCCTCCAGGTTCCTGCCCAATTTGAGTTCCCGCCTGGTTTCCTTTGATGATGCCTGGTGATGTAGAAGTGTAGCCAAATAAACCCTTTCCTCCCCAAGGTTTGTTTTGGTTTTTGTTTTGTTTTGTTTTTGTTGTTTGTTGTTTTGTTTGGTTTTGGATTTGGGATTTTTTTTTTTTTTTTTTTTTTTTTTTTTGTCATAATAGAAACCCTAACTCCAAAGTAGACCACATGACACCCCAGCTCTTTTCCGGGGCTACTCAGGCAAGGGTTGCGGCTCAAAAAGCTCTGCTGGCCACAGCAGTTGCGTGCCAGGAGAAATACTCCAGTGGCTCAACGCCCAGCTGTGAGTCACAGCAAGCCCCTCCAGCAGAGGACGCTCTGTCCCTGGTGCCGATGACGCTTTGAATTTCTCTTCTCACCACTGCAGATGTAGCAGGTGGAGGTGGACAGGAGCTAAAGGCACGCAGAGGAAGTGTTAGGTGCAACAATCCTGAATTGGAAGCATTCAGAACACCCACCCAGAAGATGGCGTGGATGAAGCCCAAGAAGAAAGAGCGAACCACGGGAAACGGAGCGAGCCCCACCCACCCGAGACACAGAGAGTCAGCCCACCCCAGATGGCCTGGTTTATCTCACACGATGCTGGGCTGTTTTTGCTTGTTTTGTTTTGTTTCTAAGTTCCAGCATTGACATTTGTAGACTCCAAAATCTTAAACAATTAATCAGCCTCTGTGTAGTTTGCCCCTGTACCATCCATGGGCAGGAATGGCGTCACCTCACGGGGCTGTGAGAGGATTTAAATGAGAGCTGTAGGTAATGTGTTTAGCATCCCACTGAATGGGAGGGAACTGGAGAACTTTCTGACTCTAGCTTTGGGTGACTGAGTCAAGAGAATCAGGCCTTTAAACCCCCAGAACACACATTTTTTAAAGATTTATTTATTTATTTATTTATTTATTTATTTATTATAAGTACACTGGTAGCTGTCTTCAGATACTCCATAAGAGGAAGTCAGATCTCATTACAGATGGTTGTAAGCCACCATGTGGTTGCTGGAATTTAAACTCAGGACCTCAGGAAGAGCAGTCAGTGCTCTTAACCTCTGAGCCATCTCTCCAGCCCCAGAACACACATTTTAAAAGCCAGGTATACAGCACACAGCTACCATCTAAGCCCTTGGGGAGGCGGAGGCAGGAGGCTCTCAGGCTTGATGGGCAGCCAGACTAACTTGTCAGTGTCAGAATGATCATAGTTGACCTCTAGCATCTATGTGCACACACTCGTGCACATAGTATATATAGAGACAGACAACAGAGTAGACAGACACAAAGACATGCAGGGAAAGAGAAACAGAGATAAAGATTGATATATACAGATATTTTCTGCAACGTTATTCATAATAGGAAAAATAAAACAGAAAAATCCAAATGACCTAAAGTAGAGAAATGGTTACATACAAACAGATGGAAACAGTGGAATGTCCCGTGGCTGTGACAGAAAAAGCAATCCGTGAGACATCTACAGTGGATACAGTCAGCCCTTTTCACAAATCCGATACAGTGAGCTCTCTCATTGGTTTTACATCTACAGACTTGACCAACAGAAGGCAGAAAATATCCAGGAAGAAGTAAGTGCAGTTCGTACTGATCATGTGCAGAATTTTTCTGGTCATTATTTCTTAAACAGTATCAAACAGGTGGCCCCCACAGGAAAGGCCTGATGGCCAGAGGACCTGCACAGCACCAGCAAGCTGACACACCCAGCAAGTGCAGGCATGTGCGGGGCTGGAACTAGGGACCCTAGAATCAGTTCAGCGCTGGGTCCTTGAGAGAGGCTGGCACAGTCTGTCTTACTATTGCTGTCATGGACACAGTGAGCAAAGCAACTCGAGGAGAAAATGATTCTGTTTAGCTTATACGGTTAATCCATCGGCGAAGAAAGCCTCGGCAGGAACTCAAGGCAGGACCTGGAGGCAGGAACTGAACATGACCATGGAGGGGTGCTGCTCACCGGCTTGCTCCCCCAGGCTTGCTCAGCCTGCTTCCTTAGCACAAGGACCAGGTACCTAGGAGTGGCACAAAGAACTGGACCCTCCCACATTAATCGTTCATCAATAAAAGGCCCCATAGACATGCCCACAGGCCACTCTGATGAGGACAAATCTTCAATTAAGGATCCTTCTCCCAGGGTAGTTTGTGTTCTGTTGGCAAAAGCCCACCAGCACAAAGCCCCTCTCTGTGGGACCTTGGACCAAGGAGCCTGGACCACTGCCACCTAGTTAAGCCTCTTAGAGCAAAGGCTTGCCACAGATGGGACTGTAAATCCCACCCATGCTTTAAATGCTAGCGCTTAACAAATTGCTGCTTTTAACATTAAAATCCCCCCCCCTTGGAATCAGTCCCAAAGTCTACGCTCAGAGAGGTGATTGTCACGCCAAAGGGTTCCCTGCCAGCGGCTGTCAGGCTGAGCCATGTTGAGCCCTGTGTCTCACGGGTTCTTCTAAGAGAGACCTGTCCCCAAGACCAAGGCGTCTCTCTCTTCCTCCTTCCGTTCCCTTCCTTCTCCCTGCTTTATCTCCCTCCTCCTATCTCCCACCCTTAACTCCTCCTTTTCCCTCCTTTCCACCCAGGCTTTCTGACTCCCCCTTCCATGTGTCCCCCCACGCACAAGCATCCTAGCCCTGAAAATCTATGGAGCTCTTAGGCACCAGGTAGACACACCCCTCCCCTCGCCTCCGTAGCTTGTCTGGGAGCCAATGGTCTAGCGCTCTGGTTGCAACCTGAATTGCCTAGTTATTACTTTAGCACAAAGCCTGGACTCCTTTTTACTATTATTATTAGATATTTGCTTTATCTACATTTCTAATGGTATCCCCTTTCCACGTTACCCCTCTGAAAACCCCCTATCCCATCCTCCCTCCCCCTGCTGACCCCCACCCCCCACCCCTCCCACCCACCCCCCACCCCACCCCCCCGCAATTTCCTGACTTGCATTCCCCTATTCTGGGTGCCTTCACAGCACCAATGGCCTCTCCTCTCATTGATGTCTGAAATGGTCATCTTCTGCTACATATGTAGCTGGAGCCGTGGGTCCCTCCATGTCTACTCTTTGGTTGGTGGTTTAGTCCCTAGCAGCTCTGGGGGCACTGGTTGGTATTGTTCCTCCTGCAGGGCTGCAAACCTCTTCAGCTTCTTGGGTCCTCTCTCTAGCTGCTCCATTGGGGACCCTATGCTCAGTCTATTGATTGGCTGTGAGACATGGGTATTTTGATCCACTTTCCAATAAAGATCAAAGTATCCACACTTTGGTCTTCCTTCTTCTTGAGCTTCATGTGGTCTGTGAGTTGTATCTTGGGTATTCCAAGCTTTTGGGCTAATATCCACTGATCAGTGAGTGCATACTGTGTGTGTTCTTTTGCAATTGGGTTTCCTCACTCAGGATGATATTTTCTAGCTCCATCCATTTCTCTAAGAATTTCATAATTCATTGTTTTTAACAGCTGAGTAGTACTCCATTGTGTAAATGTACTACATTTTCTGTATCCATTCCTCTGTTGAGGGACATCTGGGTTCTTTCCAGCTTCTGGCTATTATAAATAAGGCTGCTATGAACATAGTGGAACATGTGTCCTTATTACATGTTGGAGCATCTTCTGGGTATATATGCCCAAGGAGTGGTATAGCTGGGACCTCAGGTAGTGCTATGTCCAGTTTTCTGAGGAACTGCCAAACTGATTTCCAGAGTGACTTTACCAGCTTGCAATCCCACCAGCAAGGAGGAGGAGTGTTCTTCTTTCTCCACACCCTCTCCAGCATTTGCTGTCCAACAGACCTAGAAAAGATCTTTACTAATCCTACATCCAATAGAGGGCTAATATCCAATATATACAAGGAACTCAAGAAGTTAGACTCCAGAGAACCAAATAACCCTATTTAAAAATGGGGTACAGAGCTAAACAAAGAATTCTCAACTGAGAAATACTGGATGGCTGAGAAACACCTAAAGAGATGTTCAACATCCTTAATCATCAGGGAAATGCAAATCAAAACAACCCTGAGATTCCACCTCACACCAGTCAGCATGGCCAAGGGGACGGCCTGGACTCCTTAACAACGGCTCAGGGGTGCTCAGGCAAACACCTGCTTCTTTCCAGGGGTGCATCTCCTGACACCAGTTAGGGCCTCGAGCATCGAAAGGACCACACTGCCCTTACACAGGGAGGTCTCATCCCTCCATAACCTGCCATAGCAACCTGGGACTATCTTCCTGTGCCCGTGGACCACTTGGGCAGCTGAGGAGATGAATGTTTGGCGCAGCCGGCAGGGTTTCTATTCCTGCACGAACGTCATGACCAAGAAGCAAGTTGGAAAGGAAAGGGTTTATTCAGCTTACACTTTTCACATTGCTGTTCATCACCAAATGAAGTCAGGACTGGGACTCAAACAGGTCAGGAAGCAGGAGCTGATGCAGAGGCCATGGAGGGATGTTACTTACTGGCTTGCTTCCCCTGGCTTACTCAGCTTGCTCTCTTATAGAACCCAAGACTACCAGCCCAGGGATGGCACCACCTACAAGGGGCCCTCCCCCCTTGATCACCAACTGAGAAAAATGTCCCACAGCTGGATCTCATGGAGGCATTCCCCAACTGAAGCTCCTTTCTCTGTGATAACTCCAGCATGTCTGTCTGCCTGTGTGCCTCTGTGTATATGTCTATGTATATGTCTGTGTGTGTGTATGTATATCTGCATGTCTGTGTCTCTGTGTGTACATCTGTCTGAATGTCTGTGTGTCTTTGTGTCTGTGTGTGCTTATGTGTTGTGTCTGTGTGACTGTGTATGTCTATATGTCTATCAGTATGTCTGTGTGTCTGGGTGTGTCTGATGTGTGTGTGGTGTGTGTGTGTGTGTGTGTGTGTGTGTGTAAGGAAGGGGATGGTAGGGAAGGGGGCTCACATGGCTGTCAGAGGACAATCCTCTCCTCCCACAATGTGGGCCCCCAAATCAAATTCAGATTGTCAGGCTTGGTGGCAAGTGCCTCTGCCTGAGCAATCTCACCAGACCACCAGTGAGATTCCTTACAAGGAATTGACTCTAACACGGGTGGACCTCTTAGAGTCAGCTGAATGCTTGACCTCTCGCCCAGGATACCAGCTCTTCCTGGTTCTACAGCAGCCTCTGGCCTTTGGGTTCAAATTGGGACATCAGCTCAGCGGATTTTGAAGTTGTCAGCTTCATAATCATGAGAGTCGATTTAAATGTTAATCTCCTCCAAAAATATCCCCACAGAATCATTCGGAATAATGTCTCACTAAATATCTGGGCATCCTCATGGCCCTGTCAGGCTAACATACAGGATTAACCATCACAGAAGCAGGAAATATGAAAAGCAGATACCGATCTAGAGGCCTGGGCGCCGTCATTTTCCAGCACCTCACCATGAGGTGACATCGGCGGGGCCCCGGTTTCTACAGGCCACCTGATGAGATGACATCTCTGAGCCTCCTCTGTAAACTGATGGCAGCGGGTGTTGATACAGGTTCCCTGGCCGACCTGAAAATCACTACGTCAACAGGCTGGCCTTGAACTCACAGAGATCCCCCTGCCTCTGCCTCCTGAGTGCTGGGGTTAAAGGCAACTCCCCTCCCGATGCAGAGGGAATGGACCTAGGGGAAAAGAAAGTGACAAATACCTTCCCGATTCCCAGAGGGGATTTATGAGCCCCAGTAATCATTATTTCAGGGTGACTTGTTGAGAAAAAACAAACAAAGCACCCTTGGCCTCCTCATGTACACTTAGTCCACGGGAAATTGTTACCAAACCACAACAGACATCACTAATGCTGCCGTTGAAGAGGTAAATCTTCGAAGCCCCACCTCCCACCCCTTCCTTTGGAACTAAGACACTTGACTCGCTTCTCCGGGAGCTCAGAAGTTTCCAAATAGATAACAGTATCCCCAAGTCCATTAATCGAGGTAATTTACGACCGTGGCAGGCCAAAGGCAGGAAACACATTAGAGCCTTTCCCCATTTGGCTTGTAGAATAGACATTATTCTGAGCACACGCAGGCAATGAGTACAGTTGGGGGATGAGGAAGAAATCGGTTAATGCCCCTAACGAGTTTACCGCTCCCCCTGGCCGGCCGGGCATTAATTCCGAGTGAAAGTTTCATGAGGAGATAAGAGTCTCAAGGCCCTGACGGGGGTGGCACCGGGGACCTCATTCCCAGCCCATTAAGTGGGCATCAGTGGGCACCGCAACAAGACCGAGGAAGAGGAGGTGACTGGCTTTGCGTTCTGACTCATACGTCAAGCTCTCCCTGGAGTCGGGGAAACAAAGAGGCGATTTCAAATCTCGGGCTGCAGAAACAGTCAGAGGCCCTGGGGAGTATTTGGGGAGAAGAATTAAACCATAACACGATATTAAACACAAAGTGAAAAATGCTAAATATTTTTTCACTTTTCATGTTTTAAAAGACGACCGAGAGTGTCGGCTCCTCTCTCTGCTCATCTCTCTGTGGTATACCTCCCGTTCCCACCCCCTGCTCTCCCCCCCACCCAAGTATTGGAGGATTTTCCCAGGAGTGATTGAGATCCAGGTTGGTGAGTTAGAGACCACAGATAGTATTTGGCAGGGGAGGGGGATGGTGTCAAGACAGGGTTTCTGTGTAGCCCTGGCTGTCCTAGGACTCGCTCTGTAGACCAGGCTGGCCCTCCCCCTCCCTGCTCCCTCTCTGCCCCTCCCCCTCTGCTCCTCCCACCCTGCCCACTCTGCCTCACTTCTTTAGCCCCACCCCCTGCTCCACCACCACCACACACCCCCTCCATGCACAGAATCAGGCTACTGAACTGTCTTTCTGAGGTCCTTACTAGGCTAGCAGCTTCGGCATGCTCAGATAAAATAGGTAAAGGTTTTCTTTTCAATCCACATTGGACCATGGAGATGGCTCAGTGGATAGACACTTGGTGCTGATGACCCAAGTTCAAGCCCTGGAGGCCCACATACTGGAGAGAGAAAACTATCTCCCACGAGTTGTTCTCTGAACCCCCACACACATGTGCGTGCCCTCATTTAGACACACAGAATAAAAATGTAGAAAAACTTAACCTGCTTTATTTTCATAGTTGCTTACACATGCACATATACACACCAGCCTCAGTGGTCCAACAGGGTGGAGAACCAGGACGCAGCAGGATGGTGACAAATTTCATTGTCATCATTTGCTATTTTACACTGCCTGAGTTAATGTCATGCATGCTTCAGCAAATCAAAAAATAAAAATGTAGCATACGTTAAATCTTATTTTTTTAATGTATCTTTTGAGATAGGCTACAGTGTAATCCAGGCTGGCCTGTGACTCACAGCAATCCTCCTGACTCATGTTCGTGGGTACCAGGACTACAGCTGTGCGTCACCACCATGCCTGACTTAAACTGGATTTTTTTTTTCAAAATGGCCGTTTTCTTTTTGATCTTGCTGGACTGTATTCCTATGGGAGACATTTTGCAAAGTCCAAACTCAAGTCAGACTCTGTCTTGGAGATGATGGAGCAGAGCGAAGGGCCAGGAACCCCACCAGCGATGAGTTGTGAGAATTTGAGCAGATGCCTGCAGGTTCCGCCCCCGGAAATTGAGCAGATGCCTGCAGGTTCCGCCCCGGAAGTTGAGCAGATGCTTGCAGGTTCCGCCCCGGAAGTTGAGCAGATGCCTGCAGGTTCTGCCCCGGTTTCACCATCTCTGGATAACAAGGAGTGAATTCTAGCAGAGCAAGTCTAGCAGAACGGCTCACCAGGCTTAGGGGACAAAGCTACTCCTCCCCTTCCAAACGTCAGCTGGAATTGGGGACAGGGCAGTGGGGGGGGGGGGGCTGTGCTTGATGACAAAGCTCCGTGTCCTTGAAGATTAGGTGGGTGACGGCAACCAGCATAAGGACCTTGTCTCCTGCTTGCCAGCCAGCCTCTGCAGAGCCCATCCCCCAAGGTGCTGACTCCAGAACCCGCCCCTGACAGATCTTCCACGGAAGCAACCGCTCCCTGGCTTAGGTTGCTTTACACAACAGGCGTTGCAGAAAGAGAGATCACCACACACACTACAGTACCTGCTGTGCACATTACAGCGCATGCACTGCCTACATCACAGGGTTCTCTTTTTCACCTTGATTTGCATTTATTTACCGATTAATTATTTATCTTGTGAACCGCAGCACTCTCGAGGTAGTCAGAGGACAACTTGCAAGAACTGGTTTTCTCCTTGCGCGATCTGGAGTCCAGAGATTAAACTTGGGTAGTCGCAGGGGCCTTGTGAGAATTAAATTGGTTAATTCGTGCGAAGGACCTTGTCCACAGTGAAGCGTTCAAGAAACACATTGTTAGTATGGATGTCCACATTAGTATAAGCCAGAGACACGGCTGTTCCTGTTGATCCTCCTGGTCAGAAATTGGGGAGTCCTTTCTCCTGCTCATCTCAGGCCCCGAAAGGCAAATCTCTGCAAGAGACTCAGGGTAGGGGGTGCACCCACCTGTACATTCTTGTGTACCTCACATCTACCTCCAAGGCCATGCGAGCGTGTATGCCCGCGCATGCGTGTCCTGGGCACCCTGAGCTCGGAACTCAGCACAGTGGCAGCTGGACTAGAGGAGAAGCTCAGGCATGGGCAGCCAGAGACCTAAACCTCAGGTGTCCCAGCTCATGGGAAATGGTCCTCGCACGCTCACGTGTTTGACTTGGTCCCTGGTGGGTGGCACGGTTTTGGAAGGGTGCAGAACCTTTGAGACTGTGGACTGGCTAGAGAAATGTTCCGGTAGGATCGAGCCTTGAAGGATATATCTGCTCCAGCTTCCACACTGAGCTGTTTTCTAATCTACCCAAATGCCACATGCCCACTCCACCATGCCTGCTTTGCTCTACCAAGAACTCCAGTGTAAGGGAAACGAGAGGGGGCCGTGTATCATCTATATAGGGATGGCGAGTGCCCTGCGGAGGGAGGCTGCCTGGCTAGGGGGGAAGGTCCATGCCCAGAATGTCAGGCCATTCTGGCGAGGGTCCCCGTGTACCCGTAGAGGAAGCCCGGCTAGGCGGGGGAAGTCCTGGGTCCTTTCTGGCAGCCGGAGACGCTGAGGCCTGTTCCATTGCTCCTACATGGCGTGTTTTGATAAGAAGAGGCAGCCCAGCCGGGCGTGGTGGTGCACGCCTGTAATCCCAGCACTTGGGAGACAGAGGCAGGCGGATTTCTGAGTTCCAGGCCAGCCTGGTCTACAGAGTGAGTTCCAGGACAGCCAGGACCACACAGAGAAACCCTGTCTCAAAAAACCAAAAACCAAAAAGAAGAAGAAGAAGAAGAAGAAGAAGAAGAGGAGGAGGAGGAGGAGGAGGAGGAGGAGGAGGAGGAGGCAGCCATGGTTTTGAAGCTTTGTTATAGAGAAGTAGAAAAAGGGAAAGAGAGAAGTAAAGAGAGAAAGAAAAGACAGAGGGGTGAGAGCTGGCCATGACCACGTGGAAAGAGGGGAGAAGAATGGGGAGAGAGGGGAGCAGGGGGACAAGAGAGAGAGACAAGAGAAAGGGACAAGAAAGAGGCGAGAGAGCTAGGAGGGGGTGGCAGCCCCTTTCATAGTGGGCATCGGCCAGGTAACTGTGGGGCGGAGAAAACCTGGCTGTAGCCCCGTGACTGTGGGGGCGGAGTCCAGCCAGAACCCTGGCCCTGGCCCTGGCCCTATGTGACTGATGGCCACAAGATCATGATAGAGTTGAGGGGTCTCAGGAGTCTAAGTGTCTGGGAGCATGGCTCATGGTTCCGTCCCTCGTAGAATATTCTACTGGGTCTCCGGAGTAAGCCTCGCTCAACCAGGCCACAGACTGCCTTTCGCGGTCCCCCACTCCAGCGCACCTTCCTCACCATGGTAACTAACTGCTCAAACTCGGAGCCAAGATAAAGCCCCCCTCCCTCCAGTTGCCCACTCACATGCCTGCCACCAGGCCTCCCCCGGCCACGGAGGACCATTTCCCTCAAACTGCAATTCAAAATGAGTTCTTCCCAGCTTGAGAAGCATGTGTTGAAAGAGCAACCATGAGTGTGCGCCACGAGTATACCACAGCAGGTGCCGCTGACAGCTAGGGGCCCGGCAACCCCAGCCTCGCTTCAGGTTATTAAGCCAGAACTGCAGGTAGACACTAGGAAGGCATGCGTGAGGGGTTATTTCCACAAGCACGGGTGTCTTACGGTGGCTATACCGCTAAAGAAAAAAAGATATCTCTTCCTCCCCCTCCTGCCGTTATCTTTGCCAAGATTATCTCTGCCAAGGCCCGGATACCAAAAACCTCTCCCCGGGGGGAGATACCTCAGCCTTCAGAGTCTGAACAGGCTGCAGTGCTGTCACACCACAGACCCACAGCTGGAACTGAGCGGGCGCAGGGCGGTCCTGCCTCCTCCCCACAGAGCCTGGCACCACCACATTCCACTGACACTCATTCCCTTCGCCTCCAAATGGGACCTGGACACCGTGGGTCCCCAGGCCCAGAAAAGGACAGGACTGCCCCATGGGCTTCAAACCACACCAACCCTAGCCATCCTAGACTTGCCTGCTTGACCCAGCCATCCAAAAGGCCTGTCCCTAAACCACAATGCCAAGGTCACATGGGGTTAGACACATTCTCAGTCTTTGATTCTGGCCAGGTGGCTCCCTGTGTAACTCTAAGTGTCTTACTTAGGGTTTGCATTGCTGTAAAGAGATACCATGACCAAGGCAACTCTTATAAAGGACAACAGTTAATTGGGGCTGACTGAACAGGTTCAGGGATTCAGTCCATTATCATCAATGTAGGAAACACAGCAGTGTCCAGACAGGCATGGCTCTGGAGGAGCTGGGAGTTCTACGGCTCATTCCGAAGGCACCCGGAAGAAGACTGTCTTCCAGGCATCTAGGAGGAGGCTCTCGAAGCCCACTCCCTCTGTAGCACACTTCCTCTAATCAGGCCACACCACCTAACAGCACCACTCCCTATGTGCTAAGCGTATTCAACCGACCACGTTAAGACAGCAGCTGCCAAGTCTCCGTAATGAAGTGGTCAGCAGCAGCACCTGAGACCAAACCAATGCTCACTGGAGGCCACGGGTGCCGGGGGCGACAGTGCCTGAATCTACGATAAATTGAGGGAGATTGATGGACTGATGGATCCCAAGCTTATGCCAGGTTTGGGGCAAGGGAGTGTGGCAGTGGGGTTTCTTCTGTATACCTGTCTGTTGTAGACTTGGGTTCACTGTCAAAACCAGAAACAAAGACAGAAGCTATTCCAGGATCTGGTGGAAACACTAAAACTCCCCTCTTCCTAAAAAAGTAGAGAAAGTTTGCTCTGTGGTGTAGTCACACTGCCCTCTGCTGGACAAACTTAGCACGACAAGGAGAACCTGTATTTGTGGGCATTAGACAAGCACGCAAGTAGGCGCTCAGTGGTCGTTGTTGTTTAGTTATTAGTCAAGAACACTCGTGAGCGTCAGAGAAGGGACCCTGGAGTTTGAGGTGAAAAGGGCAAGGAAAAAGAGGTCCTGAACCAGGCTTGGGAAATGGCCAGGATCAGGCCAGGCTGAAGGGCAGAGCGGCTGGCAGAGGAGTCGAAGGGACACGTGCCACTTCTGTTTGAAGAAAATGTGCGAGGTCTCTGCTTAGAGGCGATGGGGAAGCTGCTGCCTAGACCCTGTGGGCCCCTCCCCCTGCCACCTATTCCTCAGAACAGACTCTGCAGTCTTCCTCCCGACAGCTCCCGCACCGAGGCACCAGCTCCCCCGACCGGGCTAAAGCTACAGTGGGCTGAATCTCAAATGAACCACTAAGGCCTTGCCGTTCTCAGTTCCATCAAGATAAGAAAACACCACGAGAAGTAATTGACAAGAGTTAATAATTTAACAATGCAATAGACCTTGTAATTAAAAATAAACTGAAGGAGGTCACAAAGTGATTACAGTCATGTTTCAAGGGCCAATCACATCAAAAGCGCCTCTTGCTGCATCAGGAGAGAGAAGGGGTAAGGAAGGAACGAGGCCCACTAGGGCCCAGGGCAGATCATTAACCATGAGTGTCACTTCTAGGCAGTAAACGACACATTAGGTACATGTGGCCAGTGCTGGCTGACATCTTTCCCCGTCCCCCCCCCCCCAGACACTTAGAAACTGTCCCCTATCCCCTCCCCCTTCTCCCTTTTCTGGGGAGCTTCTTAAAAATCTCAAGCCTCGCCCCATCTCGCCCCACCCCCTTTTGAAGTCTCAGATTCTTTTTCTCCTGGTGAGCTTTAGTGAGCATTATCAAACGCTCTCCTTGTTTTATGCACCAAGCCAATGAATAAAACACTGTTCTCCTCCAAAGCCAGCACTGGTGCCCACTGTGCTGAGGCCGTCACCCGGGTCATGGCCCCTTGGGACTCTGGGTAAAGTCTTCTCTGTCTCTGGACAGCTAATGCTGGTCTCTCTGTTCAGTTACCCATTCTGCCCTGAAATCACAACACTCCAATGAGTCCAGATATTTGCACTTACAGGCTTTCGGGGATGAAATTTCCAGACCTGATTATTTTCTTTAATTTAATGCATAAGCCTCTGTCATCTCCAATAATTCTGGTTATCCTATCACAGATACTTTCTCCCTAGAAATAAGTAGTTGTATTCTGATAAATCTAAGTCCACCCGTGGAAGGCACCATGCATGTGCACACCATGCTGCCCAGAGAGAAGGACTGAATGACACAGCAGGAGACACGGAGGGCAACGATGGGCAGCCGGGCAAGGGGTGACATAGGAGGGCACTTCACTGACAGTTCATCCACCAACGTGGCCAAAACAACTCCGAGATGACAGCCCTGCCTGCTTTTCCTTTTTAATACTAGAGCCAGAGGGCTCAAAGACCATGACCGAGGAAAAAATGCAGGAGTATAAGTATGTGGTACAAAAAAGAAGCCATGCTCTGTGTTTCTACAGACCTCGCAGCTTCCTGGAGCCTGAAGCAAAGGACCACTCAGGGACCCCTGCCCCCTTCAACAGAAACTGAAATTTCAGAGAAAAGAAAGGCACAAGAACCGCAGGCCCAGTGCCATCCCCTGCCCCAGTGTGAGTAGACTCAGGACACAGAAAAGAGCGCTACCCCGTCTACTTCTTAGAAACCTACCCACTGGGATCTAGACGGCTCAGTGGTTAGAAGCGTGCACTGCTCCTGCAGAAGACCCCAGTGGGCCTTGGCTCCCAGGGCCCATGCCAGGTGGCTTATGGGCAATCCCAGCTCGAGGGTGTCCAATGTCCTCTCAGGGACTCTGAGCACCTGCATTCATGTGAACATACATCCTTACATGTGGGGGAGATGTATATGATTAATTAAAAAATAAATCTTACAGAAAAAAAGAAACCCAGAGGCCGGGCGTGGTGGCACACACTTGTAATCCCAGCACTTGGGAGGCAGAGGCAGGCAGATTTCTGAGTTTGAGGCCAGCCTGGTCTACAGAGTGAGTTCCAGGACAGCCAGGGCTACACAGAGAAACCCTGTCTCGGAAAAAAAGAAAGGAAGGAAGGAAGGAAGGAAGGAAGGAAGGAAGGAAGGAAGGAAAGGAAGGAAGGAACCCAGAGATAGACTGGGGGATTTTGAAGATGCTGAGAGGTCATGAAGGGAGGGTGCGGCCATGAGCAACTCAGGTGTGATCTGGGACCACACCCAGTGCTCCAGCAGGCTCCACCTCCTCAGACCCACACAAATGCTCTTCTGGAAGAGGGAGAAACCACACACACACACACACACACACACACACACAGGCCAAACAACAAGGCACATAAAATAGAAAGAAAACATAAAAGCGAAAAGGAATCCACTGTAAGGCTTGCTTCGTCTTCCTTTGGAGCTAAGACGTGACCAGTGACCAGCTTAAGTGCTGGGCCTTGAAGATGCCTGCTCTCACCCTTGTCCTGTGTCTGTAACTCAGCCCAGGGCATGGCTCAGTGTGCGTGATGATGAACTGTTTGCGGCATGAATGAGCTGCCTATGTGTTCCTTGGGTCGGGGGAGGTGCCAAGCCTCCGTTACTCTATAGGTACAGTGTGTCTCAGTGCCAGACGCTATGCTGGTGTTTAGCTTGGCTGAGCCACCTTCCTAACGAGCTCAAAGACATCCCTTGTGGGCCCCTTCTTCTGGAACACTGTTGATGCACGGCTCTCTGCCTGCAGGCCCAAAGCCAAGAGTCTGGTTTATGTGTTAAAGATATTCAGCAATAAAGCATCCCGGCTGGCCTTAGAAAGGGCTGTGTTCCTGTCCACCCCCAGCCAAGCAGCAGGACAGCATCGCAATCCTCCCTATAAACAGACAGACTCAGATACTTACGGAGAGACAAACTGACAGTCAATAAGGCCAGTGACTTCAGGGACCCAAATAATCTTGCCACCAAAGGTCATGTGGGAGAACTGCCTTCGCGTGGAGTCGGACGGACGGCAAGAGCTCACTCCCGGGCGCCCACACAGCCTAACGAGGCTGAGCCACTGCTCATGGTAACCTGACTGAGCCAAGGAACCGGGGAAAGCAGCTAGCTCTGCCTCATGCCTGTCTCAGTATCAATTCCAACACATGGTTCATTTTATCAAGAAATAGCCAGCAAAAGGGGGTTGGTGGAAAGCCGGGGCTGGTGGGAAACAGGGGCTGGTGGGAAGGGGAGGGGGGGCAGGTAGCTCAGTTGGTAAAGCGCTTGCCTCGTATGCACAAAGCCCTGGGTTCGAGCCCCAGCACTGCATAAACCAGGCCTTGTGACAGGTAAAGACAGAAGTTCAGAATCATCTTCGACTGCATGGAAGTCAGCCTGGAAGTCAGCCTTCAACAGGAGGAAGGAAAGGGAGGTGAAGGAAGGGAGGAAGTGAGAAAAGAAGAGGAGAGAGATCTCTAACTGTGACAGAGTGTGGCCCTTCTATCGCAAACAATTATGAAATAGGGGCCAATACAGTAGCTCACAGTTAAAAGTGCTTTCCATGCTAACCTGGGAACCTAAGTTTGGCCCTGAAACTCACACAGAAATGGAAGAGTCAACTTCACAGAACTGCCTCTGGTCTCCGCACACACACACACACACACACACACACACACACACACGTACAAAATAAATCTAAACAAACAAAAAGTATACTTTGTCTCAACAAAACAAATTGAGACCAGAGTGAAAGACAAGGAAGAAGGGAGGGAGGTCCGTTAAGATACTCACAAATTAATAAAAGATGAAAGATGTTAGTGGAAGCGGTAGTAATGGTGGTGTTGGTGACACTGGAAGTCATGATGGTGGTAATGATGGTCATGATGGTAATAGGTGTGGTTGTGGTGACTATGGTTCCATAGGGGTATTTCAGTGGGTTTCCAGTCTAGGAATGGAATTGTGGGTGTGAGGGCATCTGATCTCCTGGACCTGGAGTTACAGACTCTTGTCAGCAGCCGTGTGCGTGCTGGAGATTGCCCCAACGCTGCCCACAAGCTCTCCAGGTAGCCCAAGCCATCCCCTACCTTGAGCAGAGGAGACTTGTCTTGTTATATTTGAGACAGCATTTCACTATGTGGCCCAAACTAGCCTTCAACTCTCAATCCTCCTGCCTCAGCTTCCCACAGACTAGGATTACAGGCATAGGCCACAAACCTTGTGAACCCTTTTTAAAGAAGTTTTAACTCACTGTTTTATGTGTGCACGTGTTTGCCTGCATGCGTGACTACGCCATGTGTATGTTGGTGCCCACAGAAGCCAGAAGAGGGCGCTGGATCCCCTGGAACTGGAGTTACAGGCGCTCGTGGGCTGCCATGTGGGCGCTGAGACCTGAACCCGAGTCCTCTGGAAAACCAGGCAGTGCTCTGAACGTCATTGCATTTCAACTAGAAATATTATTTTAACTACGTGTGTCTGTCTGCATGTGGGCAGATGCCTGCAGAGCCCAGTTGAGGGCAGTCCCTGGATTCCCAGACTCCCTGGAGCTGAAATTACTGACAGTTCTGAGCAGCCGTGTGGATGCTGGGAACTGGGCGTGGGTCCTCTGCCAAAGCAGTCGATGATCTTAACTGCCCAGCTGTCTCTCCTACCCCTCTGTAAGACGCTTTGTCTTCCACTGTCGCCTTCCTTTTTATTGCATTTATTTATTGTATATATAAGATCTGTGTGCACGGAGGGGAACGCTTGCCGGAGCACGTACACAGAGGTCCGAGGATGAGTTTGGGGAGTTAGTTCTTCCGCCACGCAGGTCTTGGATCAAGCTCCACTTGTCAGAGTTGGCAGCGGCCTCTGCTGAGCCTCCTTGCCGGCTACCACGCTGGCTTTAATCTTCAGTTTCCCCATAAACGACAGGTTGAATACTCTCATGTGTTACCAGCAATAGAAGCCTTGCCTCCCTTTAACTATGACGTTTATTTTACGGGTATGGGTTTTTACTGTCTGGGGGAGTCCCGAGGAGGGGATCTGATGCCCTGGGCCTGGAGTTACAGACTCCTGTCGGCAGTCCTGTGGGTGCTGGGCACTGATCCCAGGAGAGCTGTCAAGGCAGTCCTGTGGGTGCTGGGGACTGATCCCAGGAGAGCTGTCAAGGCAGTCCTGTGGGTGCTGGGGACTGATCCCAGGAGAGCTGTCAAGGCAGTCCTGTGGGTGCTGGGCACTGATCCCAGGAGAGCTGTCAATGAGCCATCTCTCCAGCCCCAACCTTGCATCCTTTCTAAAAGCCATTTTCTTTACTTATTTGAATGTATTCTTCCCTAACAATTAAAGTGCTTCAAACACTAAAAATAAAGACATGACCACCATAAACATATGAGAACCAAACAAGAGTCCCAGAATATCTGCAAACTGTTGACGTGACGGACTTATGACACCTAGGCAAACCTATAACTATTGGGAACCTTCATAGACCACTACAATAATGGATCAAGGAACTAAACAAAAGAGCGGTAAAGGGGGCTGGAAGGCGGCTCTGTAGTTAAGAAAATAGACTTCTCAAACAACATAACTCCTAACTGCATTCTAAATATTTATCCTTATACCCACAGATAAGCACAGGTCTCACCCCTCTTCAAAGAAACATATCCTAGCAACGGACGGAGACCATTACAGGAAAAACCACAACCAATCAAAATGCAGAGAACAGGTGAGCGCGTGGTGCCCAGTGAGGCTGGATAGCCTAAAGTCAGTCTGTCTGTCTCTCCATCCATCTGTCCATCCGTATGTGCCTGGACTTGTTTCGGACAAGGACAAGGATGGAAAAAGCCTACCATCTATCACCTCGCAGGGTCACACACACCTAGAAGGTCAACACAAAGCTAGCCCCAGCCAGCCGTGTGCCTCGGAGGAGGCCCTGGGACCTAGAAGGTGGCCCCAGGACTACAGACCACTCTTAGATTGGCTTAGTTCCCCAGGGAACTACGGTGGGTCCAAGGATTGTGATGGCCTTTCCATGGTAAGAAATGTCTCTGTCTACAATCTCCTTTTGGAAAGATTACTCCATTTCCTGTTCCCAGGAGATCTCTGAACTACTCAGTTACCGGTCTCACAAAGTACAAGGGCTGAGAGACACAACTCAGCTCGGGGTTACCCAGTGCCAGCTCTGATCTCCACGCTTCCTTTCCCTTCATAATTCCTCACAGATGAACTAAGAGCCCCTGGCTCCAGCAAGGACAGGGCGGTTTAAACCAGCCCTTGAGATACTTCTCTTTCTCCCAAGAAAAAGACATGAAACGTGTTCACTTCTCCCTAAGGCTACAAATAGGACTCAGATCTCCACATACAGATCCAGAGAAGGAATCCAATCCAGGCCTGTGACTCCTCCAAGGCCCGCAACAGCTCCCACCCAGGGTGCTGCCCCCCGGGGCGTCTCAGGTATCAGTACTATCTGCCTATGCACGAGGGAGTGGCATGAAAAGTTCCGTGAGAAGGGTGTCAGGACCTCAGAACTCACCAGAACTACAGGGAACAAGGCTAGGTCTCACTACAAAAGTCTTAGAGCAGTGGTTCCCCACCTTCCCAATGCTCTGACCCTTTAATACAGTTCCTCACACCACACACACACACACACACACACACACACACACACACACACCCTGCCAACCTTAAAACTATTTTCCTTCCTACTTTACTAACTGTGATTTTGCTACTGTTGTAAATAATGTAAACATTGTTTTCTTTTTTGTTAAGACTGATTGATTGATTGATTGATTGATTGATTGATTGAATTTATATGAGTATACTAAATGTCTTCCGACACACCAGAAGAGGGCATCAGATCCCCTTATAGATGGTTGTGAACCACCATGTGGTTGCTAAGACTTGAACTCAGGACCTCTGGAGGAGCAGTCAGTGCTTTTAACCACTCTCCAGGCCATCTCTCCAGGCCAACATCTGATGGTCTTAAGCGACCCCTGTGAAAGGGTCTTTCAATCCTCCCTGCCCTACCCCTACAGGGTCACAACCTCCCCTCCTAAGTTAAAGTTACAACACAAAGAGAATAGCACCCGAGCTAAAGACTGTTCTACTATATACTGGGACTCTGCCCAGTCAGGACAAAGAGGTCTCAACTAACTCATGGGGAACCCAGAATGGGTACAAGCTGCTGCAGCATCAAACCAAGCTAAAAACCGAAGAACAGCCTCCACATACACATACACTTATGCACGCATGCACTCACAACACATGTATGCACACTCAAAGCAGAGAGACTCTGACCAGATCCGGCATCACCAAGGCCTCTCCATCAGTGCATGCTCTCTTCCCAGAGGACCGTGACAGCCGTCACTCTGCAGGCTGGTTCTATCTACCCAGCAGAGATGTGTGCCGTGCATGTTAGCCACTGGCATTGACTAGATGCCAACTTTATAACCCTGGGAGGAGCCAGGGGCTGCCTTGCTTCTAACCCCTTAGATACTTTATCTAAAAGCTTAAAGGAATGGGGAACGTGCCAGGCTGGGAACGGGAGAAATAACAGCCACTTCCTGTTCTCAAGTTCAGTCTGGGACAATCCTTATGCACAGCCCCTCACCACAGAGAAACCTCACCAAAGCCAGGCATGGCCACACATGGCAAGATCCTGCCTCAAAAAAGAAGGCACACAGACATGCCGAGACAGGCCCACACACAAACACAGATGCTGCTTTCTCCTGCTTGGCAAGTTCTAACCCACTCCTCTGAAGCTAAGAGAGGAGCTAAGTAGTGACAAGCCTGGACAGAGGCCCCAGAAGGCCCCAGAAGGAAGCAGGTCACAACCACGTGGATCCGTTAGAACTACACAATTCAAGTGTGGATCACGGTCCCTCATCCAAGAGTGCTGAGCGCAAATGTGGATTGTAGGCTCCCTGGCCCAGCAGCTCGGGCGCCTGCTACACGCCAGCCCCCCTTCTGCCTGGGTGTGACCTGGTATTCCCAAAGTCGGAGGCTACTCAAGGCGGCACCTTCAACAGTGAACAGCATCACCAGGTCACCGAGAGGCCCATGTCAATCACCAGGGCTGACCTCCGGGCTTGGGAGGCTCACGCGTGACAGGGAGCCATCTGGAAAGCACACGGTGATGTCCTACAGGTCTTTCTTGCCATCCTGGTGTGCTAGTGATAGCAGATGTCAGGACCCAGTAACAAACTGACCTAAGAAAAAGTCAGCTTCCGTGCTGCACTCCGAGGCTGACAGGCCTAGGACCAACTGGCTAAGGCCCACTCCCCCAGTGGGGACAGGTCTGCAAGCACTCCAGTGAGCACTGTAACGAACACACTGACAAAAGCACAGATTTCTATCTTTACCATTTATTTCTTAAAATCTTATTCAAAATATTAAATAATACAATTTCAGATATGAAAAAAACTACTGCAATAAAACAGCTCAGGTATATTTCACTACAGTGCCCTTCCCTCAGGACAGTCAACTGTCCCTGAAGGGGGAAGACAACGCTGCTGCTTCCGTGTCCACACAGGGAGCGTGGCTGCTGTTCCGCCCAGGCTTTACCAAGCACGCAGTAAAGACTATGCTTTCTGGAAAGTTGTAATGTAGCTTGGTAGTCAGGCATGGTTCAAATCACATTTACATTCTGATCAACTCTAAAAAAACAAAAAACAAAAAAAACAAAACAAAAAAAAAAAAAAAAAAACCAGGCTACCATGAAATACAGAAAATCATCCCAGTGCTGGAGGCCGGAGAGCAGGCAAGTCTGAAGGTCACCGTTACACGGTCTGTGTGAACTTTCTCCAATTACTGCTTTAACTGCAGGACCAAGACACAGTATCACTCAAGTGCCATGGGCTCGAGTCGCCTCCAATTTACTGTGATCAAGAGACAAGCTGAGACACCTCTGACCTGTTTCACACCTGCTCGGCATCTGAACCCTGCTCGGCATCGGAACTCACGCTAAAACCAAGTGCTGGCGAAGAGTCCCTGGTCACAGGACTAAATGCTCTACCAGCTTCTCCCCATTCAGCTATCCAAACCACAACCGGGAACCTAACATTTCACCCCTGCTCACTGGCAACTGGAGTCTCTTTTGCTGGAATCCCTAAAGTTCGAGTTTACCACGACTGTGAAGCAGCGACCACATCATCTTACACTGTGCTTCAAGTGCCTAAAACGCCACGTGCGTTCTTTTAACTACATTTATTTACTATGTGTGTAAGCATGTGTGTGAGGTCAGAGACAACCTCTAAGACTATTTCCTTCTACCAGGCAGGTCCTGGGGCTTGAACTCAGGTTGTCAGGGTAGGCAGCAAGTGCCCTCCCTACCTGAGCCCACTTCACTGTCCTTAAAGCAGCTTTGAGAGGAGGGGGGGGAAATGTTATTTTAAAGCAAAGTGTTATATTGCAATACCTTTGTACATTAAAATTGGGGACCACACACACACAAAGTGTGTTTGAAAATATGGGATTTGGAAGTGGGTGAGTGGTCACACCTGTGGTAGCCGCACTTGAGAAACCAAGGCTAGAAGACCAACAGTTTGAGGCCAGCCTGGGCTACTGAGTGGAGCCCTATCTCAACCACAGAAGTAGAATAAAGGAACCAGGAAAACAGCATCTGGGTGGCAGCAAGTGCTGAGAACCAGCAGTGCTGGCCCCGCAGGACGTGAACACTGCGGCCAGAGGCACAATATAAATGGAAAACAATAACTACACAAAAATATAAAGTAATGTTTAGCTCACATTTCAGATACCTGATTGAATCTAGCTCTAAAAAAAAGAAAAAAAAATCCTATACTCCTTGTTTGTGACAGTTAGTTCTCAAAGCACCCAGGCAAGAGAGAGTGCCCGTCTTGGGTAAGTACCACTCGCCTGTGGCAAACATCTGCACAGCATAGAAAAGTTAAGCAAATAAAACAGCATAATAAGCAAACGCCAATCAAGTGCTTTAGAAAATGTAATCATTGGTGATCTTCAGAGAAGGCATGGCCTCGTTCACGTTCTGGTCCAAACGGTGGTACTCCACAGTCTTGGAACACAAGCCGTCACGCCACTTTCTGCTTTGAACTAGGAGGAAAATCTGAAATAAAACAAAACAATTAGAGACATGCCAAAGAAAAAACTCACCTGGTAACGTTTTTGTAACAAGTGCAGGACCTTGCTCAGGACACAAAAACTAGTATTAGCAATAGTAAGACTGCAGGCACCCTTCTCTAGCTTGCTGTCACGGCTACGAGGTGCCTCTCAGTTGGGGGTGGGGGGGTGGCGACCACAATCCCACTGGCCCGCAGCCTGAGTGTGAGCACTCCGCTCAGTTAACAGGCAACTCCAGAGGTTTGACTGCTGCTCTCTGTCACTGGCTCAATGACACTAGAAGCTGGAAGACATTCTGAAAGTAACTTCCATTGTGTCCTTTCTCAGGTAAGAAAACGCAGACCTCAGAGAGGAAGAAGACACCTAAATGACAAGGCAAGTCACGAGAGCTCAGCCTTGAGATAGAAATAGATGGGGGGGGGGGGGAGGAGAGAGGAAAAGAGGGGGGGGGAGAGAGAGAGTGCACCATACTAAGAAACTGCTTGAGCACCCTTTAGAACTCCCACAGGCTCAACCACTCAGTGCAGTGCCGCCCGCCCCCATGAGCTCCAGCACAGAAACGATCATCCTTGTGCTATCTCGGAACTAAGCTTGGAATCATCTAACCGTCCAGAAGGAACACAGCACAATCAATTATGCAGATATTAAACCACATGTTTTAAAGATTTATTTATTTACTATGTATACAGCATTCTGCCTGCATGTATGCCTGCAGGCCAGAGTAGATCACCAAATCTTACAGATGGTTGTGAGCCACCGTGTGGGTGCTGGGGACTGAACTCAGGCTCTCTGGAAGGACAGACAGTGCTCTCAACCTCTGAGCCATCTCTCCAGCTCCCTGAACCCCATTTGTAAATAATATGCTACGGTGCCAAAGTGGACAGGGAAAGCCCATGAGGCCGCAGCCTACACAAAGAATTACAGGCAACCAAGGGACGGTGAGAGTTGGGTAAAGTGTGCTTCAGGGAAGAGCAAACCACTTGGCTACCTAACAGAAATGGCCAGCCCTGAAAGTACACATCAAGCGGCATGCAAGCCGAGCAGGTTGTACTGATGCCTGACTGTACATTCTCCCCGCCCCCAGATGACGACCAAGGTCAACACTGCTCCCGTCAAGGCAGCCCCAGTGTCCATCAGCAGACGCTCCCCGGAGTGCTGTGGGCTCCTCAGTGTCCGGCTTCCTCAGCATCCTCCACAGGGCTAAGCTGTTTCTAAGGCAGCAGACGTGACACCAGCGAGGCCTGTGCTGGGAGGAGGGGGCTGCCTAATCATCCTTCTTAAACTTGCCGTTGATGGAAGGCACCCAGTCCAGGATCAGCGGACAGTCCCGAGGCCCATACCAGTCCTACGGCACCCATGGCGCCCCTCATGCTGGCTGTGGGGATCCAGTTTTTGGCCAGTTCCCGGTAGCACAGGCCTAGAAACCTCTCAGCATCGCTGCAGGGTCTCAACACTCAGGGTCACCCTGTTCCACTGCCCTGGAGCACTGCAAATATATATTTCTATTCAAGAGCATATATAAATATGTACTTAAGAATATACATACATATAACAACAATTAATGAAAAAGGCCATGAATTTGAAAATCAAGGAGGGGTATATGGAAGAATATGGAGGGGGGAAATATAATCTCAAAAATAAAAGACAAAATGGGGGAGATATGCTGTGGGAAATATCCATAATTTATTTGGCAAAACACACGTTCCTGGGGCTGAAAGAGCGGCTCAGCAGTTGGTAGGGGCTGCTTTTGCAGAGGCCCAAGTTCAGAGCCCAACACCCACCTCAGGAGCCTGCAACTCCGGCCCCTGGTGGCAATGCACTCTCTCTCACGCACACATGCACATGCACGCATGCACACACACACAACTAAAAATAAGCAATAATAAATAAATAAGATATTGGGCTGTTGAGATGACTCAGCAAGTAAAGACAATGTCACACAAGCATGGAGACCCAAGTTCAATTTCCAGAACCCAGAAAAACATGAGAAAACAAGTCTACAAGACTGTCCTCTGACCGCCACACAAACACTATGGCAAGTGCCCCACACCCACAATTTAACCTAAGATTTTAAAGCAAAATGTAAAATTCTATATAAACATTCATTAAAAAATTATAGCATATGTGTATGTGTATATCTGTGGACCAAAAATACATTTAAAGTATACTTTAATGCTCTAACAGCTTAAATTTTCCTTTTTTCCTAAAGTCTTGAGATTTCTAAATTCTCTACAGTAAACACGTTGTTTGGGAGCAGTGGGGTGCTTGTCTGTTTATAGCCAGATTCCCCGGAAGTAGAGTTACAGGTTATGAACTACCACATAAGTGGGAGAGATTGCAACCCAGTCCTCTGCAAAAGCAGCCAGGGCTCTTAACCACTGAGCCATTTTTCCAGCCCTAGTTAATTCTTTTTGACACAGTTTCAAAGTCTAAGCTGGCCGTGGACAACAGTGTCCCGCCTGCCTCTGCTCCCCAAGTGACAAGGATACAAGTGTGCTCCACCACACCTGGTTATACAATGTCCTTTTCTTTACTTTTCTTTTCTTTTCTTTTCAAGGTAGGTTCTCATCTATACAGCCCAAGCTAGCTTGCCCTCAGTACAAAGTCAAAGCTGACGATGACTGATTCCAGAGGTCCTCTGGAATTCATCTGAGCTTACAGAAGCATTCCCATGCCCAGGTTTATGTGACGCTGGGAAATGAACCCAGGACTTCACATACACTAGGAAAGAACTACCAATAGAGCCACAGCCTCAGCCCAATCCTTGACTAGCCAGAAAATAACATATTGTAAGATCATTAAGTGAATGCATAATAAATTAAAATATTACATTAATATATTCTTGCTCCACAAATATTCCCACTGAAGTATCATTACCAAACTAAGAAATGCAAGCCAGACATGGGGCACACACCTCTGACCCCAGCCCTTGGGAGACAGAGGCAGGAGGATCTCTGTGAGTTCAAGCCAGCACAGTCTACAGAGTGACTTCCAGGGCAGCCATGGCTGCTTTGGTGATGCCCTGTCTGAAAAACCAACAACTCACTGCACTGTGGTTTAGTTCATTATGAAAAAATTCAAGTAATTTCCTAGAAGCACATGAAGCGTTATCCCTCATTTCTCTAATTTCCAGACTCATAACTTCATTAGAAATGTTAACATTTATCAGGACTTTCAACCTGACTGAAAAAATTTATACAACTATGGCTGAGACAATGACATTACAGAAAGGGCTAAAATCCCAACTCACCTTCCTTTTGTTGTGATAGGTGACATAAACAACAGCTGCACAGAAGGCAAAAATAAGGAGATGGAAAAAGAAATGGCTGTCCTCTCTGCTGGGGGGCGGGAGCTTCACCACCTGCACGGAGTCCTCCTGGAAGGCTCGAAAGCGCCCGCTCTCCTTGCTTATCGCAATGTTAATGTCTTCAGGTTCCTCATCCCTGGGGTTGGTGGTCCAGTCGTAGTCTGGCTCTCCGTAGTCGCCATTGTCCAGGGTGTCTTTGACTGTGGCCGGGGAACTGTTGAGCGTCAGAAGGTCCTCCTCCTCCATGCTGGGATCTTCGTTGCTGTCAGCCTCGTCCTGGGGCACAGACGGAGCAGCAGACGGGGTGGGCGCCACAGAGCTGCCTCGGCCTCTCTCTGGACTGGCTGGGGTGAGTGTGGTGCTGACCTGGGAAGCAGGTTTGCTGTGGTTTCCCGGCGTCGGCGCATCTGGAGGAGAAGTGGTAATGTTGTTTGCAGCATTCTCTGATGTATCTGAAAAACAAAAGCATCCCAACATTACTAGCCTTTACTGAGAGAAAAACCTATTTATCCAATTTTTCATTGAGCATTTCTCTTGAGTATAATAAATTCCTGCAGCTGTCATTTGAGATCTAGTTAAGTTTCAATGGCTAGCAATCAATTACATTTCTTCTTGGTCAGTTACCCTCAGGTAAGGACTGTTTTGCTCAGTACTGACTTGAACAGACGAACAAACGAACAAACAAGCCTCAGCTTTCAGCTCAGTCCTGAGTCCACACAGACCTCGTCCCACCTGCACTTTCCCTTTACCAAAACTGGGCCTCAGCCAGCCCGTCCAGGCTCGCTCTCATTGCTAGAATAGAAAGGGAAGCAGCCTTGGGACACAAAAAGCAATCAGTACACACACACATATACACACACACTCTCACTCTCTCTCTCTCTCTCTCTCTCTCTCTCTCTCTCTCTCTCTCTCCACAGAATCTGGAACTAAATACAGTCTAAGACAGGTACTTAGAAACTTCTCTCACTAAAACTGACTGACCCCCAACTGGAGCCCAGAACACGAGCAAGCACAGGTTAAAAGTCTTCACTCTGTCGTGTCCTGCTTCCCTCTGCAGGCTGGTATGATAAGCAGTCAAAGAAGTGTCTGTCTAGTCTATGTCATCCTTCAAGCCACTGTCCTAAACCTGCAGGCATCCTGGATTCTACAAAGAGCAGACGCTCCTTCCTAGGACAGAGCAGTTACCCACCAGGGTAAGGGTGTACCCCGGCGCTGGAGCACATCCCCTGAGAACCTCCCTGTCTCCTCAGCAATCACAACTGCTGACCACCTTGCAGAACCAAACCAGAGACAAGAATCCCAGACTGCACCCTGACCAGATGCTTGCTTCATTATGCACCATCTGCCCCTCCCTGCCCTGTGCTCAAAGTTCCTGTCAGGATCTTCCTGAAAACAGGGCTTAGGGGTCACTAAACCTCTTTCTTGGTTTCTCTCTCTCCCCAAAATGGCCACATTAATTCTCTGCTTTTCACCACTCCTTGACTCTAATCTGCAACAATGGCGATAGGTGACAGAGGCTGCCAGAGGGTAGACTTCCACTCTGAATAAATCTTATTTCAAGCATATAATCAGTATACAAAGCTACAGAAAAACTGTAGATGGATGGCATCTCCAAGTGATACTTGAAGACTTAAAATTTTTAAATCACCAAAATTCTAAGGGACAAGAACCAGAAACCAGAACTTGGAAGCTTGGTGACAACAGTGTAAGGGTTGGGAAGGTAGTCCCTGGGTGGGAAACGAGGCCAAATGCTTGCCCAATCTTCCAGCCGTGTGTCCCGCCTCCTCAGTGAAGTTAGTACAGTGCAGCTAAGACTGGTTACAGAAGTAACTCCACTCAACAGGAGGAATCAATGGTGATAGAGTCCACAGGAAAGCTGCTGAACCGAACAGGGTATCCAATCAGTGACTGCGTGGAGCCTCTGCTGAAGAACTTCAATAATGCGTCGATGATGATGATGATGATGATGATGATGATGATGATGATAACGACAACCTATCATCTGTGATCTAAACCTCAGTCTGTAAAAGCAAGCCACAAGCCTTCACAAATACTCTCACACACAGAAGACAACTGTTCATATAGATACACTCTCATTTAGACAGCAGAGTTGACATCTACTTTGTTACCTACTGTGAAAAGGGGGGAGGGTCTTAATTGTACAGAAAAATAATTTCTAACAAAGAAAAAATAGGGAGCTGGAGAGATGGCTCAGTGGTAAGGAGCAGTAACTGCTCTTCCAGAGGTCCTGAGTTCAACTCCCAGCAACCACATGTTGGCTCACAACCATCTGTAATGGGATCCAATGTCCTCTTCTGGTGTGTCTGAAGACAGCTACAGAGGACAAGAAGGAGGTGGAAAAGGAGGTAGAGGAGGAAGAGGAAGAGGAGGAGGAAGAGGAGGAGGAGGAGGAAGAGAAAAAAGAAAAGAAGGAAGAGGAGGAGTAATAGTTTATAAAGATAATAGGATTAATGACGTTGCCTGCTCTATGTGGCACACTAGGTTTGACCCCTAGCACCAGAAAAATAAACGTTAAAAGATAGTAAACTCAGCCGGCCGTGGTGGCGCATGCCTGTAATCCCAGCACCTGGGAGGCAGAGGCAGGCAGATTTCTGAGTTCAAGGCCAGCCTGGTCTACAGAGTGAGTTCCAGGACAGCCCGGGCTACACAGAGAAACCCTGTCTCGAAAAACCAAAAAAAAAAAAAAAAGATAGTAAACTTGAGCCACGCATAGAAACACACACCTGTAATTCCCACAGTCCAAGGGCGGGAATGACTTCACAGAAACCCTCCCGAGCCCTCCAGATCTCTCCTCACGCTTCTCTGTCGACCTCACAGAAATCTGATTCCCTTCCAAACAGGCTGGCCCTGCAGCACTTCCATTCCACAGCTGCTTTCCTTCCCACAGCCTTGCACAGACAGAAGGAGGGCACGGCCTGCTCCGCACACCATTTCCCACTCTTCCCCAGAAGTGCCACTGGCTTGGAGGCACACGTCTCCCCTGTCACCAACTCCCGGCAGGTGCCCTCATTATAAAACTTTATCTTCCACCTGTAGGGTTCTCTCTCACCCTTAGAGAAGAACTCCTATTTGAACTTCAAAGCCCACGACCTCTCTTCTGAGTCAGCCCAACTCCCCATCAGCCTCTCGCTCCACCATCACCAACTTGCCCACAGGCCCATCTGCAGCGTGCTGCTTCCTGGACTGCTGGCCAAGCGTTCTGACTCACAGGCCGCCCATCTCAACCCGTAGGACTGACCCCCATCCTCACTGTTCAGCCCCTGCAGCCACCACCAAATCCAGCCGATACACTCTCTGCTCCTTCCCTCGGTTCAATGGTGTGACCAAGGACTCGAATCCCTCTGGCATCCATGGCTAATGCCACACACACACACACACACACACACACACACACTCGCACAGAGCCTCCTCATTTGCCAAAGGCTAAAATCAAACTCTTTATCCCCAAGTGCACCATGCAGCCGCCCACAGCAGGAAACACTGTTTTCACCTGAAATTCAATGTGGAAACATCTACCCTGTGTGTAACTCTCAGTGGTTATATGGACTTTCCTAGTCCATTTTCCTTGCTACTCCCCAAAGCGTCCTCAAATCCCCAACACTCCCATTCATCAGAAGAGAATGTCCACAAATCCCCAGAACTCTGCTCATCCAACCGCCTCACCTCAGCGACACCCCAGGCAACCATGGACAGAAACCTCTGAAACAACAGGCAACCAACCCTGTTCCTTTACAGTCTTCCCAGGTTCTCCATGCCCGCCACGGGGCAATAATGCGCCACCTGTGTGAGGCAAGGTTCTGGGTTTGACCCATAACACAGAAAGACTGAGGGAGAGAATACGGAGGAGCTGCTGCTGCTTATTCTAGGCCGTAAAACTGACATGATGTTTAAAGTCCATCAGGGTAATCCACACACTAGCAAGCCAGAGGAACCTAGGTTTCACACCTCACACAAAAATTAAATAAGCATTAAGTCAGGTAAGATATAAAATATTAGAGGACAAAACTAGAAAAAAAAAAGGAGAAAAATCTTCGAAGTCTAGAACTAGAAAAGGAGTTCTTAAATTTTACCAAAAAAGCAAAAGCACAATGCATAAAAGGGAAAAAACTGGTGACCGCTAGTCTTCAAAAGAGAAACCGCTCTGTCAAAGAGCCTCCCAAGATAAAAAGACAAGCTCCAGTGCAGAGAAGCCATTTATAAGCCCCATAGACAACAAAGGATGTGTTCCTAAAATGAAGAATATCAAAACTCAAAAGTGAAAAAAGCAAACAACCCAAGTGAAACAAAGATGGAAACAGTAGATCCTAAGTTTCCTCTGACCTCCACACTCACACTAGGGCTCACCACACACACACACACACACACACACACACACACACACACACACACTAATGCCTACACCTAGCACCAAGCATAAGCAAGATCTGAGGCTTTCCACATTAACGCCCAGCCAGGTCCAAGCCACCATCACCTCAGCTCTTACAGCTCATCCGCCTGCTTCTGCCCTAACCCCACTGGCCATAGTGAGCACAGCATCCTGCAGAAACTGACACTTTTAAGTAGAAGTCACTCCTCTACTTAAAAATTCCCTTAGCAGGCTGGAGAGATGTCTCAGAAGCTAAGATGATAAACTGCTTTCCAGGAGGTCAGATTTCTGTTCCCAACACCCCTGTTGGGTGGCTCACAGCTGCCTGCAAGCCACCAATGCACTTCTGTCCCCACCCCCTGCTGGGTGGCTCACAGCTGCCTGCAAGCCACCAATGCTCTGGCCTACCCCGTTGGCACTCACCACCACATACCCACAAACAAACAGGCAGACAAGGAGGCAGGCAGGCAGAAAGACAGATACATGCACACTTTTCTTCTGAGACAGGGTCACTCTGTCTATAGGTTGACCTCAAATTTATAGAGATCTGCCTGCCTTCGCCTCCCGAATGCTGGGATTAAAGGTGTATGCCACCACTGCACAGCTATACTAAAAAAGAAAAAAGAAAAAAAAAAAAAAAAACCTCAGGTGCCCTCTTTCTTGAAAAAGCCAGTCTTAGCAACTGTCTACAAATCCTATTTGAGGGACAGAGAAGTGGCTCAGCATAAGCAAGTTTGTACTTTGGAACTCAACATGGTAGAAAGCAAGACCTGACTCCCAACCAGAAGCTTCCCTATGTCCTACACCCATACACACACTTTTTTTTTTTTTTTTTTTTTTTTTTTTTTTTTTGAGATAGGGTTTCCCTGTGTAGCCTTGACTGTCCTGGAACTCACTGTGTAGACCAGGCTGGTCTCGAACTCAGGAATCCGCCTGTCTCTGCCTCCCAAGTGCTGGGATTACAGGCGTGCGCCACCACTGCCCGGCTATACACACACTTTTTAAAAAGACAACAACCTGATCTTCCCTTTGGCCACTTCCTAATCTCCCTAACGGCTGCCCATACTGCCTACTTAAAAGACCACAACATTCAGCGAACGATTAGTAAATGCACTCGATCCGACCTAATCTCATGATGCACACTGCACCCCAAAGAGCATCTCAGGACCTACTGTACTTCCTCAAGGGCTCTTCCCTGAGACCCAGCTAGGCAAAATCCCTCTTCATTGATGAATGCCTACACCCAGCACCAAGGAAGTCAAGAAATAAAATTAGAAGGAACGCACAAGTAAGGCACAGGAAAATAAGCTAGGACTTTCGACAGATGACTCCACGGCAGGGAGCTTCATCAACAAAGTGACTGCTTGGACCCCTCGCCTGACAGGTACTACCTCTAGTTTAAAGGTAACATTTAGCTTGTGCTAAATGTTATATACATGCCGCACACACAAACTTTAGGTGCAGAACCCACTGAAGCCACAGGTGTCAGATTACTCCTAAAGATGCAGTTACAGACTGCTGCTTTAGATGGTTAAAGATCAAATTATGTCTGCATCCACCAGGGAAATCCTCATTACTTTCTACCAATGATACAAGAGCCTTGGAAAACCCAGTCTTTCCCCCCACAGATTCCAAAACCCTCCAGTTAGGCCAGTCAGCTGCCTGTGTTCAGTGCTGCTGAGGAAGGAAACAATGTATGTGACCCAACACTGTAATAAAGGAATGTGTGATTGGCTGGAGAGCCCCTCTGGGCAATGAAGGAAGTCATCCCCAGTTCACATTAGTTTTCATCTGAAAATTAAAAAAAAAAAAAAAATCAATAAAGACTTGGGAGAAAATAATTGCACGCTGGCCAGAAAGAAAATAGGACTACTCAATAATGTTGAGTTCTTTAACAGTAGGTTTCTCCTGCTAAATCTCTGCCTCGGTTTACAGAGTTCTTCATTTTCAAGAAAGGCTTTAATATCCTGATTTATGCTGTAGCATCTGCAAGAAAAGAAAGTCTTTCTCAAATACTGCAACCCCATTAAAATGAGGTGAGGGCGTTCAGTTAAACCTCAGCTCAAGAAAGGGTATCTGCTGGCATGTTCCCCTTTGTTTCTAAACTCTATTCCTCCTCCATGACCCTCAGCAGGTCAGTGTCCCTGGACTCCGCCACTATACCAAAAGCACCAGTACCTCCCAGACAGCTCCCCCCTCTTCCACTCTGAAATAGTCCACCAATTCAGTTCAAACACGGGGCCACTGTCTCTATCTTTATCTCTGAGCTCACCTTTTTGTGGGGAAAACAAAACAAAACTTGCTTAGCCTTGATTGTCCCTCTAACCTCAAGCGTCTCTCTAAACATCACTCTCTCCAATTCAGGCTATCACTTCGGCCTGTTTCCCGTCCAGTCTGCGAGATCGCTGAACTCCCCATTCTCAAGCATTTGGGGGACCTTCCCCCGACACACACACACCGAGCGCCCCTCCTCCAGGGAGCGTATTCTCAGACACTGTCTACTATACGGCCACTTCCCGTCCCCGCCCACCCACTCGGGTCTCTGAATCTCACACCCCATTTTCTCAAGCCTGGGGAGATCACACTGGGATCGCTTCCCATCCCGTGCCCAGCCCTGGCCGCGGGAACTCGGCCGGTGGTAACCACCGTGAGTCGGCGGCGCTCGGTCCCGTCGGGCCCGGCCCGGTCCCTCGCCGTCTCCCCGCGTCCATTACCATCGCACAGGACGGGCGCGAGCAACAACGCCAGCACCAGAGATCGCGCCAGCGCTCCGCGGCCCCGGGCGCCCAGCCCGGCGGACAGCTTCTCTCGTGCAGCCCCGCACATTCGGCCCAGGGCGGCGGCAGCCATAACGGACTCAGCCCCGGAGCCTGCGCTGTTGCTAGGTTCTGTGGGGTGACGTCAGATACGCGTCCGAAGCGCACTCCCGAAGCAGCTACGTCCCGACGTGATGACGTCGCACCTCTGAACCGGAAAGGTTAGCGTAAGCTTGTAAAGAAGGATGCTAAAAAAGCATCCGAATGGAACGGATTTATTTTCAACTGGTGGTTGTTTTGTTTTGTGGTTTGTGGTTGTCATTTTTGAGACGACTTTAGGGGTTAGAGAAGTGGTTCATCGGTTAAGAGTACCGGATGATTCCCCCAATCGAGCTCCTGGCTTCGATTCTCAGCACCCACGTGAGGGCTCACAATCATCTGCCCCAGGGGGTGTGGTGCACTCTTTAGGCATCCTCAAACACTTGACTTACAACTGATGCAGAAACACACAGGCAAAACACCTACCCACTTAAGTTTAATACGTCTTATAAAGATTATATGTACGGAGCTGGAAAGAATGTTGAGCTGTTGAGAACACTTGCTACTCTTGGCAGAGGACTGGGTTTGGTTCCCAGCACTCAGATGAAACAGCTCACAGCCACCTCTAGCTCCAGTTCCAGGGAATCTGACTACAAAATCTCTTTTGACCTCCACAGGCATTAGGCACATGGGGTGCACATACATATATGCAAGCAGTCATTTCTGAATTAAAAATAGCCAGGTGTGATAGTGCATATTTTAGTTCCAGCACTCAGGAGGCAGAAGCAGGCAAATCTAAATGAATTCGAGGCCAGCCTGGTCTACAAGGCGATTATAGAACAGCCGGGGCTGCACCGAGAAACCCTGTCTCAAAAAACACTGATAAAATAAACATTAAAGAAACAATAAAGAAAGAGTAAAATTGTGTCCAGGTTCAAGTGCCCTCCAATGCCAGAAGAGGGAGAGCATCGACTCCCCTGGAGTTTGCTGTGATTATGAGCCACCCCATGTGGGTCCTGGAAACCATACCCTGGTCCTCTACAAGAGCAACAAGTGCTCTAAACTGTATAATTTCTTCAGCAACCTTTTTTGTTTTGGTTTTGAAACAAGATCTCAAGTAGTCCAAGTTGGCCTCAAAATCCCTTTCAACCCAATGAATAACCCTGGACTCCTCCACCTCCCACCTGCTAGGTTGTATTTGCGTCTACTGAGGGTTTTGTTTTAAAAAATGTAAAAAAGTGATAGAAGTATGTCTTTGGAACATTTGAGCCTATTCTCAATGCCAGTGTCTCATTCTGACTTCCTAGCCAATTTTCTTGCTTTTCTTTTATAACACTATCACCCTGTTAAATATCATCCACTCTTACATATCCCACACAGGAAAGCAAGCCTGCCAGGGCCAGCTTGACTTTACTTTGTTTATTAATGCACCCTTAACTATGGAGAAGTATTAAATATTTAATGAAACACTAAAATATAAACCTTGGAAGGCAGAGGCAGGTGGATATCTGAGTTTAAGGGCAGCCTGGTCTACAGAGTGCCAAGATAGCCAGGGATACACAGAGAAATCCTATCCCAAGGGGGAAAAAAAACAAAAAACAAAAAACAAAAACAAAAACAAAAAGAAAAGAAGAAAAAGAAAATGTAAATTTAGAAAACTTGCGTAGGGCCTTGGTACAGGGTTTCCATCTGTGGATGTGTTGTGTGAATGTTTTCTATAGGTTTCAATTCACATATGTACAGTTCATTTCATTTTCAGGAAGCCAGTGTAGCAAAGAGTTGGCACTTACTGTGCCTCCAACAGCTTCACTGCCATCTCTGCAATTCCCTCCCCAGAGACAGCTTGTGTTTTCTTAATTCCAATTTCTCTGACCCCCGGAACAGCTTACAGGCACAGAGATTCCGTTAAACAAACTAAGAAATCACTCATCTCATGTCACAGTCTGCCCGTGGAACGGTGCCCAAACTTTCCAAGCATCGAAAAGCTTTGCTTTCTGCCAGTCTAGAGAAGACCAGCATTCAGAGACCAGTCTCAATCCCAGCTTCTGCCTGTTTGGAGATGGTTTTCAGGTGATCGGCTTCTGTGACGCCCTCTGCCGTCCTCCCTCATCTACCTTGTTCTTTCATCCTCAGTGACAGATCAGCTGAATTCATTTCTCAGTTTTTTTTTTTTTCAAGGATGTGCACGTGACTCATCTTGTGAGGCTTATGCATGGGAGTAGTGTTAGCAGAGACTAGAAGAGGGCATCAGATCCCCCTGGAACTGGAGTTGCAGACAGTTGGGAGCGGCCACATGGATGTTGGAAACCAATGCCAGGTCCTCTGCAAGAACAGCTAGTGCTCTACCTACTGAAGCACCCAGCCCCTCTGAATTATTTTCATTAATGAGATACTATGAACTCAAGGCATTTTGCAGTGATATTCCATCCACTACACTGCATGCTGTGAGCAGGGAAGACGTAATAAGTGACTGGTGAATGCCATCCCAGGGCCCTTTATACATGTCACAACATTTAATACTGTATCTGGCCTTCAACTACATGGAGAGGGAAACCACCTTGTCTAAAATCTCTGGACAGAGCCCAAGCATTCACTTAAGAAACAGCTGCACGTCTATACATACCTAGTGGTGACGATATGACGAACAAGCCTCAGCTCTCACACAATAGCAGATAATACCTGCCACAACCTTGAACCTAAGTTTCATCCACAGAACCCACACAAAGATGGGAAAAAACCGGTTCCCATAACTGTCCTCTGAACTCCAAACATATGCTCACACATGTCCAGACAAAGAAGGAAATATTTTTCTTTTAAAGGAATTCTGCCAAGAAAAAAGAATGTCCCTTGTAGCATTTATTTTTCTCAATCTACTTTAATAAGAGTTCAACCTCCCCTCAGCCCACCAGCCAGCGGAGGTAGTGGGAAAGAAAGGTTATTAGGATAGTGTTTATACATAGTTCTTTGGGGTGATTCCAATCTTTGTTGTTCTCAGTCCAGTCCACTCAGCAGACACCACACACAAATCAGCAACTGCCGTTCAACCCAGAAGGAACTGTGAGGCTCACCAACTGGCTCAAGTTCCTCTCTATGACGTCGCCACTAGCAAAGCTCAGCAATGCAATGTAAGGCAAACCAATACATGCATGTTGTCAGCGAAAACTAGCAAGGCAGAGCAAGACAGACCAATGCTCCAGCTCCCACTGCCGGTGATCCTGTATTTATATTCCTTCTAAACATCATGCATCCTTTCACATGTTTGCTATAGCAAAACATCCTTTCACCTGTGTCTGCTTCAGCAAAACATCCTTTCACCTGTGTCTGCTTCAGCAAAACATTCTTTCACCTGTGTGCCCCAGCAAAACACCATTTGACATGACTGATTTTTCCAAAGAAGCCAGAAATTTCCACTTCAGTCTCTATTGAAACTGAAGAGTGTGCATGGAGAATTCCTAACTATGGCTTGGGGAAACTCACGAATTAGTGAAAAATCATGAGGTAAGCCCAGCAGGTAAACACACTTGTCACCAAGCTTAACAACCTGAGTTCAGTCCCCAGAACCCACATACTAGGAGGAAATAGACTCCCGTGGTTGTTCTCTGTAACACACATGCTGACGCAAAAGAATCAATATAAAAATGTTAATAGAGCCGGGCAGTGGTGGCGCATGCCTTTAATCCCAGCACTTGGGAGGCAGAGGCAGGCGGATTTCTGAGTTCGAGGCCAGCCTGGTCTACAGAGTGAGTTCTAGGACAGCCAGGGCTACACAGAGAAACCCTGTCTCGAAAAACAAACAAAACAAAACAAAAAAAATGTTAATAGAAAAGTAGGGCTACAGAGGTGGCTCAGCAGTTAAGAGCACTGGCTGCTCTTCCAGAGGTTCTGAGTTCAAATCCCAGCAACCACATGGTGGCTCACAACCATCGGTAATGGGATCTGATGCCCTTTTCTGGTGTGTCTGAAGACAGCTACAGTGTACTCATATAAATGAAATAAGTAAATCTTAGAGAGAGAGAGAAAGAGAGAGAGAGAGAGAGAGAGAGAGAGAGAGAGAGAGAGAGAGAACGAGAACACTGGAGAATTGGCTGCTCTTCCAGAGGTCCCAGGTTCAGTTCCAGGGCAGCTCACAACCATCTGTAACTCCAGTCAAGTCGCAGGGGATCTGACTCCCTCTTCTGGCCTTTGTAGGCACCTAACTGTATGTCTGTATGTGGTGCACAAACATCCATACCTATGAAATAGAAGCAATTAAATCTTTCTTTTAAAAAAACGAAAAAAGCCTGGCAGTGGTGGCGCCTTTAATCCCAGCACCTAGGAGGCAGAGGCAGGCGGATTTCTGAGTTCGAAGCCAACCTGGTCTACAGAGTTCCAGGACAGCCAGGGCTACACAGAGAATCCCTGTCTCAAAAAAAAAAAAAAAAAAAAAAAAAAAGAAGAAGAAAAAGAAAAAAAAAGAAAAGAAAAAAAAAAAAGGGAAAAAGCCAGGAGGTACTGGCAGACACCTTAATCTCAGCACTTGAGAGACAGAGGCAGGTGAATCCGGTCTTCAGGGCAAGTTCCAAGACAGCCAGGACTACACAGGGAAACCCTGTCTTGAAAAGCCAAGAGTAAACTTCAAAACAACCACGCCCTATGGCCCACAAGGGAAAGCCTGTGAACGAGTTACTTTTCATGGAGGTTAAAACTTATAAAGGGGAGCCTCACCTAATCGTGAGCCAGCCAAAGGGACAGAGCTGGCCCCGGAGAACAGGAGCCTAGTAAGGATTAGACGGGGAGTCTTTCTGTTCCACACACCAGAGATGGAAGACACTGCAAGAAATGCTGGCGCTCTCCAGGCACTGCGTGCTCTTCAGGGAACAGGCCGGCAAGAAGGGACCCAATTCCACAACCAACAAATGGATTCTACCACAACCATGTGGTCTTGGGACAGAAGACCCAAAGTCTCTGGCTGAAATGAGAGCACTGCATAGTTTGTTTACTTTCCTATTACTGTGACCAAGGCAATTTATCTGGGCTTCCAATTCCAGATAGGAGTCCATAGAGACCGGGAAGCGTGGCGGCGGACAGGCATAGCACCAGGAATGGCAAACTGAAAGTGTATGTGCATCAAACCCCAAGCGTGAGTGGGAAAGTACAAACTAGGAACGGCCTAAGCTTTGAAACTGCAGAGCCTACCCACCAATGACATACTTCTGCTGGCAAGACCACACCGCCTAAGCCTTCCCAGTCAGCACCCACAGGAGACCAAGTACTCAAACGCCAGAGCCTAAGGGGACATCCTCATTCAAACCTGAGCCAAGCCAGACACACCTTCTCCAACAGTGATATTAGTGATCTTTCACATACATATTTATAATTACATACATTATATATTGTGTAGATCATATATTTTATATAATAATTTATATTTATAAAATATATACATGTTATTATATATACTATATATAATTTCTTAAAATTTTTACAATGAAGAAGCAGTGGTTCAACAGTGCTTAATGCTCTTGCAGAGGACCCCAGAGTTCAGTTCCCACTATCCTCATCGGACTGCCTGTGACTGACTGCCGTTCTCTTTAGATCCAACACCACCCGTAGCTTCCTGGGGCAGCTGCATACATATGGTGCACATAAATTCACAAAGCCTCACACATACACATAAGCAGGGGTGTGAGGACCACACCCCCAAAGAAAACTCTCACCCAACAGCCATCACTGCCAACAGTGCTGAAACTAAGGGCGGGTCCTCCCGAGCCCCGCAACCTTCCTCTTTTTTTTTTTAAAAAAAGATCTATTTATTTATTTATATGAGTACACTGTTGCTGTCTTCAGACACACCAGAAGAGGGCGTCAGATCTCATTACAGATGGTTGTGAGCCACCATGTGGTTGCTGGGATTTGAACTCGGGACCTTCAGAAGAACTGAGCCATCTCTCCAGCCCGTAACCTTCCTCTTGACAGACCTTACTCACTATATCTCTGTGCTTACCTCCAAGGTACTGGGATGTGCCACCACATCAACCGTAAGTGCTTTTTAAAAAAAATTATTTATTTTATGCATATAAGTTCGCCGTTGCTTTCTTCAGACACACCAGAAAAGGATGTCGTCAGACCCCATTGTAAATGGTTGTGAGCCACCATGTGGTTGCCGGGAATTGAACTCAGGACCTCTGGAAGAGCAGCCAGTGCTCTTAACCACTGAGCCACCTCTCCAGCCCTGTAAGTGCTTGTTTTTATTTGTGTGTCACATGTGTGTGGGGACCTAAGGAGACCAGAAGAGGGAGTCAGATACCCCAAACCCAGAGTTACAGGAAGCTGTGAGCAGCTTCAGGCTTACAGGAGCAAGAAGCACTATTAACCCCTGAGTGACCGCTCCAGCCTCCTGAGTGTTCTTTTCTGCCGTCAGGTTAATGGTGATTTATTAGACACCAAGAACAAAAGTCCTACGAACAGAAAGAGCAAAGCACAAATCCAAAGCAGCGCCCTAGCCATTCATATTTTTTAACAAAAGCAACGAGAGGATGAGGTTTCAGTATTTTATTCAAGTTTTATTTTAAGTGATGTTAATTACAGCATTTGAAGGGGAGGAGCTAATTCCACACAAAATGGAAGACTCTATAATGTACCCATTAAACTGCTAAAAAATAGTGGTGAGGCTACAAGAGGAGTCAGTTGTGATCCCTAGTGCTGTCAGGGTGTGGCCACAAATCACCTGGCCAGCTCAGAGCCGGAGAACCCGGAAGCTATTTCATACTCTGGTGCAATGGCAAAAGAAGAAATCAAAAAGAGAAAAAAAGAAGAAAGAAAAAGAAAGAAAACCACACCACAACACAAGGAAGAATTAAGTCCTGAATGACTGGCTCCATCATGCCCACCCTCTCCACCCTAAAATGGCACAAAAGAAATAGCTAACCACACCCTAGAGACTACTTTTGGTGTAAAACAGGTAAGTGGTGGGCTAGGATGGGAACAGAGCATAATGGGACCAGGGCTTGATGCTCGGGAAGTCACAATTTCATCTGGGGACTGGATACGAATTGACCAAGGGGCCACACGTTCCCAGCTTCCTGCTTGCAGCCTGGCATCTCTGGAGGGGCTCCTCCCCAGCCCACGCCCACAGCTAAAAAGGACCCTTTCTGGAATGGGGTTTCTGCTGTACCTCTGAAATGGTAAACACCTTAAATCCGAGTCACCCTTAGCCTGGAGGTCTCACGTGGTATTTGTCAACTCTCCCATCCCCAACATACGACATTAAAAGGTACACTAAATTCTGAAGGTAGCTATGCTGCAAAATAGTTTAAAATTAACGATTGTACAATATTCCTTTTATGCTTGAAATTCCAGTCCTAGACCAAGCTTGTGGCCACCCGCGTTGACGTTCTTGCCATCCAGAAGGGCTGACAGCGTCAGTTTGATACCTGTAGGGAGTTGAGACGGAAGGGGTGAGACGGAGGGGTGACAATCGGAGGAAGGAGGAGAGAGAAAGGGGCAAGAGGCAAAGGCAAGAGAAGAGAGGTTAGCATCCGAGTCGGGATCTGTTCCAGGTGCAATCAGCAGTGGCCAAGCGAGGTGACCCTTCAAGGTGCGTTCTGTAAACACAGCCCGACCTGCCCGACCTGCTGCTATCCTTGACTGGACACACGTGACGGCCATCACTGGCACACAGAGCAGAGAGCCTGCTGGAACGTGCTTCTGCATCCCCTTTCCTTCCAGCCTCCCCCAGTCCCATTATGACGAGTGCACCAACCTCTGCTGCCCCCATTCAAAAAGTTGCTTGAGCGATACTGCCTCGGAGGGAAACCCTATCTTGTAACAGCCTGAGTCTTACATTCATCTACATAACACATGTACACACACACAAACAATAAACTCCTTTTCCTGGGACTTAGTTGTAATTTTAGATCCAACAGGCTGGTTTTCCCTGGAGGAACTTGATTCTCATATCACATAATCAGCCTTGAGGGTTCAAAAGTGGGATTTCTGCTGCAGCCCTCAAACACCGGCGAGAGGCTGGGATTACTATTCGTCATACACAGAAGACCCACCCACTCACTACCCACCATCCCTGTACCCTAGCCTTTCTATGGTGAGTATGATTGACAGGCTCATTTTGACTACAGCCTGGGAGTAGCTATCACATATCACATCCTGGGAAAAGGAAAGGAGAAAATGGCCAGAGCCGTGATGCGAGTTAACTCAGGCGCTCTCCTCCCGCTCTCTATTTCTCACTCTTTTTTTTTTTTTTTTACAATGACTTTACAACTCCCTTTATAAGCATTTAATTATAAAAGTTTACATATACTCATTTATAATGTCCCTCAGCAATAGCAGAAATCAGCAAACTGCAACAGAGAACCAGCTTTGCACGTGGGCGGCACATACCTGGTTTTAGGGTCTGAGTGTACCCTAAGCCAATCAGGCTGGAGTTGTTCACTTTGGCCTGAAAAAAAAAAAAAAAAAAAAAAGATTAAGTCCCTCAGCCGTGAAATCTGTCCCACAGGTCTACCTCCGAAGTCGGTGACAGCATCTTAAGCAAATCCCAGGTATCAGAACCGTGTCTGTGCCTGTTTACCGCCATCTCATAGAACTCAATGAGATGTGTCACATGCATGTGTGTGTGCTTTCCTGCCTCTGTGACCTTCCAAGGACAGAGCAAGGAGAAGGCGGCTCTCGGCAGGCTGGGTCCCTTCTGACTGTTCCTTTATGCTCCCAACATCCCAACAAGGAGAGCCCTTGTGTTTCGGGGTTCTTTTTTTTTGTTTTGTTTTGTTTTGTTTTGTTTTTCGAGACAGGGTTTCTCTGTGTAGTCCTGGCTGTCTTGGAACTCACTCTGTAGACCGGGCTGGCCTCGAACTCAGAAATCCGCCTGCCTCTGCCTCCCAAGTGCTGGGATTACAGGCATGCGCCACCACGCCCGGCTGTGTTTCGGCTTTTTATATGCGTGCCTCATGTTGAGGGAGCCAAGCCCAGTTCCCAGATCAGGAGACTTAAGATAGATTCTGTAAGTTACACCAACCAGCAGAAACATTCTGCAACATGACACTTCCTCATCCCACCTCAAAAAATGTGACCACCTACAGCGTGATAACAGAAGCCAGCTCAACTGGGTTCACCACAGAACCTGTGCCATTCCGGGAACCTGACAGGTGCCACGTGGTAAGCAGGACAAGGTGCCCCCTGGTTTTGTCTTTTTAGAGATATGATCTCACTCTACAGCCCAAAGGTGCCTTTGAACTCTTGCTATATCACAGCCCAGAACGGCTTTCTTCCGATCCTTCTGCGTGCTGTTTCCGCCTGTGCTGGGGACCAAGCACAGGTTTCCTGCATGCTGACCAAGCACCCTACCCACAGAGCTACATCCCAGCCTTGTTTCTGTTTGCCTGGACTCTTCCCAGGAAATGTGGCTGAAGCCCAGATGCGCTGGGCAAGGGCTCTACCACTGGAATACATCATCCTGACCATCGATGCCTTAATGTGGGCTGTAGCGACTGAAAACGAAATAAAAAGGAAGGGAAGAGTAAAACACTTCAGGGAACCCCTCCTGACAGTTTGCATGAGAGGCTCACTAGCAGAGCGGTCTGCTTACAGCCAGGTCCCAGCACACACTTGCTGTGTGCTGTGTGCTGTGTGCCTTTAAGGAAGTTACCCAATCAACCTCCATAAGCGGTCAGCTCCTCCAGTGTCAAAATACTGAAGATATAAAACTATGCAGGGATCAAGCGGGATTGACATGCCTTTAATTCCAACACTTGGGAGGCAGAGGCAGGCAGATCTCTGAGTTTGAGGCCATCCTGGTCTACAGAGTGAGTTCCAGGACAGCCAGGACTACACAGAGAAACTCTGTCTCCAAAAAAAAATACAAACAAAAAACAAAAAAGCCATGGAGGCCAATCGAGGCACAAACCTTTAATCCCAGCGCTGCTGAGGCAGAGGCAGGCAGATCTCTGTGCGTTCTACAGAGTAAGTCCCAGACCACCCAGGGCCATATAGTGAGACTTTTTAAAAAGTATCTGCCTCAAGTATCTCAAACTCAAGAACTGTCTTTGCCCAGTGAGAGAATAGGTAAGCAGAAGCACAGAATTCTCCCAGTGGTGTGAGATGGGTGATTCTCAGAGACCCACCGAGAAACAGGCATCAGAGTCCACCTGATACTTGGCTGCTATTCCAAAGCGAGTGTTACTGTTTCCTGCAGTCCAGGCGAGATTGACAGCAGTCTCCAACTTCTTGTTCACCTTCTGGTAAATGGAGCCACCAAACTCTGTCCCATCGTTCCTGCAAGTAAGCATAGCAACAGATGACCAGCCGTCCGGGGAGGTGGGATGAAGCTCAGGTAGAGTCACCAGCACCAACAAGAGAGCAAGGATGCTAGAAACGGACTGAATCAAGCAGGGCATCGAGACCAAATTCACAAAACAAGCCCTACAGGAGTAGGACAGACACCAGAGTCTCAAAGTTTCAGAAGATAAAACATCTTACCCATCACTGAGAACTCTTAGGCATCCTAGACTACTACCAGAGCAGCACAGAACCTCAAGATAGCTTCTAGATGCTCTTTAAAAACGGGGTTAGGTGGAGCTGGAGAAATGGCTGCGAGGTGAAGAGTACTCACTGCTTTTCCAAAGGACCCGAGTTCAGCTCCCAGCACCCACTTCAGGCAGCTCACAACTAACTAACTGCCCGTAGCTCAGCTCTAGAGCATCCAGCACCCTCTTCCGGCTACCATGGGCAACTGCACACACGTGACATACACAGGTAGACACACACACACACACACACACACACACACACACACACACGTAAATAAAAATAAACCATTTTTTTTGTTTTGTATTTTTCAAATGAAAGCAGAAACTAGAAAATTAGAATCCTACAGAGTTTTCTGCTGCTACTGTGTTTGTGTCTTCACTTTGGTAAATGGTTATGTCAAGGATGTTAGGAGGAAGCTGAAGAGATGACAGCCAGTTCTGTGCCACATTCCTTGAAAGCTAGTGCTGTGGTTTGGATGAGAAAAAAGAGAACAGACTTCCTGCAAGTTGTTATGTAGCTTCCCCACATACACTGAGGCCTAGGAGTTCACAGACAGACAGACAGACACAGACACAGACACAGACACAGACACACACACACACACACACACACACACCACACAAATTCATATTTTTAATTGCTATTAATGGAAAAAGTATTTGTTTAAACTAATACCATGCTGGGCGGTGGTGGCGCACGCCTTTAATCCCAGCACTTGGGAGGCAGAGGCAGGTAGATCTCTGAGTTTGAGGCCAGCCTGGTCTACAGAGTGAGTTCCAGGACAGCCAAAGCTACATAGAGAAACCCTGTCTTGAATGAATGAATAAATAAATAAATAAATAAATAAACAAACAAACAAACAAACAAACTAATACGATTATTGGTCTGAATTTAAGAAGCTATTTATTTAGCACCCTCTAGTGGAATGAACAGATTAGTACTTCATGGAATTAACCCAAGTAAACTTACTTTTCAAAAACAATGTTTGAAATGTATGCGGGCTTAGGGAAAGTCCCCCTCAGAGCCCAGCAGAGGGCATTGGATCCCCTGGAGCTGGAGTTTCAGGCAGTTGTGAGTCGTGCGTGACAGGATGCTGAGAACCAAAATGGCTATTCTCTCAGCAAGTGTTTTTATCTGCTGAGATTTTCTCCAGCCCCAAATCAGATCATTTTTATGATTAAAATTCTGTAACTCAAGTCATCAATGTCCTTCAACCTCCAAATTCATGCACGGACTCTCCCTGACCTAACAGGTCACCCCTCTGCCCAGCACCCCACCATGTAGCAATCAGCAAGCCATTAACTGCCTGATTATCCTCCATGTGGTGTGAAACAAAAATGCTCACAGGCCATATGGCTCAGTGACCCAAATGACTGAAAACCGAACTTAGGAGAAAAGGAAAGGCCACACCCTAGCCACATACATAAACACCCCATGGCGTTATGAATGAGACAGGCCTGCACTTGAGTACTTGGTCTTCAGTTGGTCAAACTGTTTGGGAAGGATTAGGAGGTGTGGCCTCGCTGGAGGAGATTTCAAAAGACTCCCGCCACCCTCACGGTTCCCCCTTTCTGTCTGCCTTGTGGTGGTGGATCAAGACGTGAGCTCTCATCGACTGTAACACACTACAACGGCAAGTCTAACTAAATACTTTCCTTTACAGGTTGCCTTGGTTACAGCAAAGTGACTAAAACAACCACTCACACATTAGTATGAAGCTGGAATTCGTCCGTCTTGTAGCCGACTGCGAAGTTGCTCTGGGTCACTCGGGACTTTGAGGTCTCGAAATTCATCTGGTAGCCAGCCAGCCAACCCTCGTAGCCAAGCACCAGAGCGCCCCGGATGGAGGGCCCCGCGATGTCGAAGTCCACGTCGCAGCCCAGGTTGATGTGCTCCCTCTTGTAGCCCGTCTTGATTTTAGCATTTTTTTTCCTGAAAGGAAAAGGGAGAGTGTATTAAAGCCAAGCTAACTCCTTGATACAATCCAATCATGCAAGGACTGTAAACATTTTATCTGATCCCAGTCTGTGTAGAAGCTAGGGAATAGAAGCGAGGTCCGTAGCCAGTTGTCCCTAAACACCTGCTAAGCCACAAACAGGACACGATTTCTGAGCTCAAGTCCAGTCTGAAAAAGGCTGCTGTCAGCACTGTGTACACCATGGGAAGAGACCAGAAAGTGAGTGCCAATCATGTTCTTTTTCCGGCCCCTCCCCACGGCTAACCCAAACCCTACACAGGCATCTATCGGGCATCTTTGCCATTTTCCAAACCTACAGAAAAGAGGCACATACCTCAAAGCTACCCGCCCAGCAATTTAAGATGGTCATCTTTGTAGTTCACCCAGTAGCCAGTGAAAATAGAAATAGCAGACCCCTGGGGCTGGAGACCAGGCTCGGAGGTTAAGAATGCTTTTGTAGAGGACTAGGACTCAGTTTCCAGCATTCGCACTGGCAGTCCCCGACTACCTGTAACTCCAGGTCCTGGGCATCTGACACCTTTTCTGGTTTCTTCAGGGACCTCCTCCACCCCCTCACATGTGAAACATATTCAGAACATACTCACACACATAAAACAAACAATAGGTCTTTCCCCTGCTTAGTGACTATGCTAGGACACCTTTTGCCACCGTAGTCATTGAGACCCCCTCAGAGTCCTGGATATTGATGAGTCCTTCGGATCTCAGGTCCAGCCCAGATCTACATCTAAGCCCAGTTCGCTCAGTGTCTGTCAGCTATTTCTCGAGACCCACTGTCCCTCAGCAAGGAGTCGTGTCACAGACCACTATTTATTTATACAGCCTTTTATCCAAAACAAACCCCAGAGAATACGCGAGCACCTATTGGGCTGAGTAGATGCCTTAGTGGGTAAAACGCTTGCCAGACAAGCCTAAAGACCTGAGTCCAAAGCACTAGAACCCAGTAAGGGCCACATGCACAACAGAAGCCTCCTTGATACCAGTAAACCTCTTGGGAAGATGGGAGAGAGAGAGACAGGAGGCTTGCTGAAGCTCAAGAACCAGCTGGCATATACAGCAGTGAGCAAAACAACACATGCCTCAGGCTGGAGAGATGGCTCAGTGGTTAAGAGCACTGGCTGCTCTTCCAAAGGACCCAGGTTCAATCCCAGCATCCACATGGCAGCTCACACCTGCCTCGAACTGCAGTTCCAGGGGGATCTGACACCCTCACACAGACAGGCATACAGGCACAACGCCAATGCACATAAAATAAAAATAAATGCAATATTTTTAAAGAAAGAAGTCCTGCTGTAAGAAAGAGAAGCACAAAGATTATCCTTTGACCCCCCACAAGCACGCCGAGGCACTGTGTGCATATGCCACATATACACAAATGAATTTTTTTTTTTGAAGTCTTTGTGGTTTTGGTTTATCAAGACAGGATTTCTCTGTGTAACAGCCCTGGCTGTCCCGGAACTCTTTCTATAGACCATGCTAGCCTTGAACTCAGAGATCAGTTTGCCACCCAAGTGCTAGGATTAAAGGCCACCCACCACTGCCCAGAGGGAAAAAATATTTTTTTTTTAAAGATCAAATCTACCAAGTAAAATTAGAACTACATCACGGGCTTGCAAAAGAGATGACTTCCTGGCCAGCTGCTTTCTCAGCCTCGACCCCAGGAACCAGGACTCAGTGCTCCAGAGGACAGTACACACTTGTCCATTCCTGGCCTTCTTCAGGGACATTAAGGGGTGGTCCGCAGCTTGCAGACCATGGGCTCTGGCCCCGCCCCCTCCTCCAGGGGCCCTGCTGTTTCTTGGGAAATGGCCAGTTACAGATCCAGGGCAGCGAACATACAAAGTAAGCCTGAAGCAGCTCTTTAAGCTATCAGAGATTAGCAGGAATTATTGGGCAAACAAATCGAATTGCTAAAATAAGGTTTCCACCCAAGGCCTTCAAAGATAGAAATATGTGAGCATTGGTAAGACGAGTACTGGCAATAGACTAAAATATACCAAAAAACAAACAAACAAACAAACAAAAAAACCCAAAATTTAGTTTAGGGCCAGTAACATGGTACTTAAGGTACTACTAGCACTTGCCACCAAGCCTAACAACCTGAGTTTAATTGCCCAGACCCACATAATGGAGGGAGGGAACCAACTCCCAAGGAGGTCAGAGGAGCATAACTTAGAGGCCAGCCTGGGCTACATAATCAGACCTGTCTCAATAGAGCATGAGTGGCACCTCATGTTAAAACACCTAGCCATGAAGGCAGGGGAATCAGGAGTTCAAGGCCAGCCTCGGATACATAAAAGCTCAAGGCCAGCCTGGACTACATGAGACCCTCTCTCAAAAGACAAAAACCAGCAAAAAGCTGCCAAGGACGACAAAGTGTGGTACCTGTGGCCCCTGACCAATGCTGGGTACCACCTAGGCCAGTTCTCACGGGATGCTAGCTAAGGGTCCAAGCATCCCAAGAAAACTGACAGAGGAAGGGCAGGGCAGTGGCTCAGAGCACCCCCTGGGATTTGCCTGGAGCACAGCTCTGGAGGTTTTCCTTTCTCAAATGTCACTGGGATTTTTTTTTTTTTTTTTTTTTTTTTAGTTACTTAAGGAGTGGTGCTAATTTGACGAGCACTCGAGAGACACACGACACAGATTTGATGGCTAACAAGCAGGCTTCATGCGTGGAAGGCACTCAAGGGTGGGTGCTAATCCGTAAGTGAGGTCTGCAGTCCCGTCCAGTTGTGCCTGAACTTGGCTCAGGGTGGTCAGTGCTTTCTGGGTCTCAGCAGAGCTGAAGCTTTCCTGAAGCCGGCGTTCATTTCCAATGAGCCAGAGCCATCAAAGTTCATCTACCCAGCACACCTAGGGCCTACAGCACTACCCGTTTAACAACATTCCCAACATAAGACACCAAGGAAAAGTAGCTGACAGCAGGACCAGGGAAGAAGAAAGACCCTAAGATGAACTTCACACAACTCCAAAACAAGAAACACAGAAAAGCCTCAAAGACAGTGCGGGGAGCACCCCCAAAAGCCCACACACATCAACCTGAAGGAGCGCCACACTGTCACAGGGGGAGCCACAGTGTACATGACGCAACTGAATATAACTCACAGAATAAATGTCCATGAGTTCATATGTGAGTCGAAAATGATTAGGGGCTGGCAAGAGAGCGCAGCAGTAGAGGGGTCTGCAGCCAAGCCGAATGACTGAGCAAATCCCTGGGACTGGCACGGAAAAAGGAGGAAACCAAACCTGCCAAGTTGTTCTCTGATGTCCACACGCACACTGCGATACACACACACAGGGATGAAACTGCTTGTGTGTGTGTACGTATGTGTGTGTGTGTGTATACATATCTATGTGTATGTATGTGTTTTTTTCGATAATAAAGGGATGGAGAGATGGTTCGGTGGTTAAGAGCACTGGTTGCTCTTGCAGAGAACATGAGTCCCACATCCAGGACCCACATGATGGCTCACACATGTAACTCCAGTTCCAGGGACTCCAGTGTCATCCTCCGACCTTCACAGGCACATAAGCAATATACATACATACACATATAGATGTGTGTATGTATGTAAAGATAATACATCAAAATAAGAACCAAAGCTGGCTAAGGGAGGAGTGGGACTGCCCTTCCCTACAGTGAAAGCCCGCAAGAAAAGAATGATGGCTCCCTGGTGGCTCACACCTTTAATCCCAGCACTGGGGAGGCAGAAGCGGGAGGATCGCTGAGTTCAAGGCCAGCCTGGCTTACTGATCGATCGAGTTCTAAGACAGCCAGGGCTACGGAGAAACCCTGTCTCAAGAAGCAAGAAAAGAAGGAAGGAAGAAGGAACACCTACCAATAATAACACCGGCCAGCATCAAAGGATGCCTGGTGGAACCCCAGTGTGATGAGGGACTATCAGCAGGCTCAGCATCTCCCCCTGACACAGCTAAGCACCAAGCTGGAAACCAACAGCTTTACAGCGGGGACCCAGCAGATGCCACCTGAGCCACACAACCAAGGTTGGACACACGCTAGAGAGTGGTCTTCCAGACAGCATGCAGCGTGGACACAACGAGGTGTCGCTTCTTCAGCTGCCAAAAAAAAAAAAAAATGCCGCCTGAATACACTCAGGAGGAAATACCAGACCAATCCAAGTAGAAGGACACTCTGCAAAGAGCTCTCAGCAATTCTCCAAAAATGTCAGGATCATGAGAGAGAGAGAAAGAAAGCTGGAGAGCGTGTCCCAGGGAGAGGCCACAAAGGACACCTTCAAGCTTGATGCAACGGAGGAACCAGAACTGGGTCGGGCCAGGAAGGACATGTCAGCGGGGCGCCGGGGTCACAGTGTGGTACCAGCGTTCACTGGCTGGCGCTGATCTTTGTTAGTCACAGTTGCTTAATGACAGGGACACATTCCGAAAATTGCACCGCTGGGCCATTTGGTCATTAAGCAAACCTAACGGGGTGCACTCACAGAAACCTAAATGACCATGATTAACCACTCAACCACGCCCTCCTCATGGACCCGAGAGACAGATGTCCAAGGCAGGCAATGGAACACAGCACATGGGCTCGGGGTAAATATTTTATAGGAAGAAACACGCTCTAACGATCAGAAGAACATAACGAGTGAGTACACAAGCCAGGCACGCACTCAGCCCAAATACTGTTACATGAGCATAATTATACAGGCTCGACTTTTATAGGGAGATAACAGAGTGGGCGGTGTTTATGTCAATTATTAAAGACTCTCGATAAATGCACTGTGTTTGGAAGGCAATAAGCAACAGGAACTTTTCAGCTCTGTAATAATCTTAAGAAGGCCACAGTCCTATATGTGCTTGATTGAAATAGTATTTTGTAGTGAGTAGCTATCTACTATATAGTATGTGCTGTGTTATAATGCGATGGCAGAGAACGACAACATCGGAGGAACATAGGGGAGAGGTAGAGGAGAACTCCACACACTGCTTGTATCATAATTTTTTATATAAAAACTGTAAAACTATTTCAAAAGAAAAGGTTAAACTGAGGGGGCTGGGGAGATAACTCAACGGTTGACAGCACTCGCTGCTCTTACAGAGAACCAAGGTTCAGTTCCAAGCACCCAGATGGCAGCTCACAGCTTTAATCCCAGCACTGGAGAGGCAGAGGCAGGCAATCAAAAAAGGAAGAAGAAGAAAAAAAAAAAGCACAGAATCACAAAAGATGAAAACACATGCCGCTGAACCACCGGTGTAAAAGGTGGTGGAGATGGTAAACCTTAAGACATGTACCGCCAAGCTAAAAACCTCCCAAAGGCCAGGAATGATGGGGCACCCCTTTAGTCCCAGCACTAGGGAGGCAGAGCCAGACAGATCTCTCCGTTTGAGACCAGCCTGGCCTACAAAGCAAGTCCAGGACAGCCAGAGCTGTTACACAGAGAAACCTGTCTCAAAAAAACAAAAAAAATAAAAAACAAAAACAAAACAAAACAAAAAAAAAAACCCGAACACACAAACAAAAAACCTGACAAATCAAAAACTTACAAGCTTGAAACTTAGCAGAAGCCTGAACTCAACAAAAGCCTGGGCAAAACAACTTTCCCCAGATGATTTAGGAGACTCCCCATTCTAAGAACAAAAGCACAAGACTATCGAATATTCTAGAAAAGAGTTCCTTCTAGGGCTAGAGAGATGGCTCAGCGGGTAAGAGCACTGACTGCTCTTCCAGAGGTCCTGAGTTCAATTCCCAGCACCCACATGGTGGCTCACAACCATCTGTAATAGGGTCAGATACACTCTTCTGGTGTGTGTCTGAAGACAGCAACAGTGTACTCGTATAAAAAGAGTTCCTAGCCGGGCATGGTGGTGCACGCCTGTAGTCCCAGCACTTGGGAGGCAGAGGCAGGCAGATTTCTGAGTTCGAGGCCAGCCTGGTCTACAGAGTGAGCTCCAGGACAGCCAGGGCTACACAGAGAAACCCTGTCTCCAAAACCAAAAATAAAAATAAAATAAAATAAAAATAAAAATAAAAATAAAATAAAATAAAAAATAAAATAAATAAATAAAGAGTTCCTTCTAGCTCTGAAGATTGCTCCGGAGGGGAGGCAGACCAGCTTGCACTCTTTGCCCTCTGATGCGTCAATAACCAACAAGCCTAAACTGCTTCCAGCCAGAGGACCTGGCAGCCCCAGGAGCCACCTTGTGGTTAAGCTCCCAGGATCTCGGGGTCTCAGAAAACTGGGAGAAGAGCCCTCCACATGTACAAAACAGGCTGGCAACAGTGACCAGTCAGCCCCTGATGCCAAATGCCACCTCTGCCCTTCAGCCTTGGCCACTTTCATTTATTGGCATCCTTGTGTGAAACAGACCAACTAGGACAGAAAGCCCATGGCCTGCAGCCAGGCACACAATGGCATTGTGGGATTTTAGCAGTAAACACTGGCCTGAGTCCTCCACTACCAAGGACAACCCTTACCCCTGGAGACACAGCTCAGTGTGGATGTAGAATACATCACCAATGGACTGTACAAGCCCTGGTTTCCATCCTCAGCATCCCATAACTGGGTATGGAACCACCCATGAGCCCAGTACTTGAGAGACAGAAGCAGGAGGGTCAGAAGTTCAGTGTCATCCTTGCCTACAAAATGAGTTCAAGGCCAGCCTGTGCTACAGGAGAGACCCTGTGTCAAAAGAAAAAGGGAAATTGCTTGGGGCAAACAGTATCCTAACTCAGGCACCCCCAATCTCCAAATGAGCACAGGAACAGACAAAACCATTTGCTAGAGAAACGCATTTCCTAAATGAAGACTGCTCGCTACAGTACAGCCCCTTAACAATTGGATCTCCATGTCCTGGACAAAACACCACCGCAGACCTGAACGTGTAGCACTTGGACCAAGGCAGCCTCATTGCTGTTGCTGCCTGGTTGGCTTTTGTTCTTTGATCTGGAATCTCACTGCATACCCCTGGCTGGTCCTAACCACACGATTCCTTCCACCCTCCAGCCTCCCAGCTCAGAGGCTACCTTTGCCATGATGTCAGCCCAGATCCTTTGCTAGAATGGACTTCCCAGGGCCCTTAACATCTCAGAATGTCCTCGTGGGTGAGAGCCTTACCCAGTGTTAGGCGAGAAAGATGAATCAAAGGTCAGCTTCAGTCCACGAGCAAGCTGCATATAAGAGAGAGGTGGCACAGGTTAGCCAAAAGCGGGACCCGGGATGTTTCGGTGGGAACAGAGGACGCAGGCAGGGAGCTCTGACCTGGTCTTCCACAGTGATCTCAGTGCCCAGCGTGTTGTCTGTGTTCCACTTCTCTGTAAATGTTAGCCCATACTCAGTCCATCTGTACTTGGTTTCCAGACTGCCGTTCACTTTGGTGGTTTCCGTGTTGGCAGAGCCTGAGCTGGTAAATTCCTTAAAGGGAAGAGAGAGAGATCTTGGCCTGCAGTCTAGTCTACCCTTGGTTCAGGCCTGTAAGCAGCAGAGCGTCCCCAATGTGTCCCAGGCAGAACTAGTTCTACAGTTCAATTACATACTGAAAACACAAAGGAGTGGAAGAGCCTACTACCCAAAACTTCTGGAAAGTTCTTTGTTGGAAGATAGCTTCCTTCCTTCCCGGGGGCCCTGAAGTCTGGACAGGAAACCACCCAGCTTCCCTGCTGCCTCCAGTCTCAGACGGGGGGGGGGGGGGGGGGGGAGCTACCCCTGACAGAGCAACACACCCTCCCCTCCAACAATCGCTATAGATACCTGTATCTCTATCTAAGAACAGAAATGTTTACTAAATAACAATGAAACATTACAGACATAGCTGACGCCATACACCTTTAACCCTGGCACTCAGACAGAAGCAAGTGGATCTCTGTGAGTTCGAGGCCAGCCTGGTCTACAGAGTGAGTTCTAGGACAACCAGGGCCGTATAGAGAGACAATGTCTCAAAAAACGAAAGATAAATAAATAAGTAAATAATAAGCAAACAGGTCAGTGGGGCTGAAGAGCTGGCTCAGCGATCAAGAGCACTTACTGCTCATAGAGAGGTCCTGGGTTCGAGTCCCAGCACCCACTGTGCAATTCACGATGGCCTGTAAAAGTAACTCCTGTTCCAGGGAATCTGATGCCCCCCGACCCCCTGCCTTTGGCCTCCCCAGGTTCCTGCATGCATGTGGGGTACACAAACTCCTGCAGGCACACACATGCATAAAAATAAACTAAGTCTTTAAATAAAGAAAACAACCTAGGTCCAAGCTGGGTATAATGGCTCACACCTTATAATATAAGCACACAGGAGGCTAAGGCAGGAGAGTTTCTGTGTCTTGAAGCCAGTCTGAGTTACTTCAGAGTAAGACTCCACCTCAAAATGGGAGGGGGAGGGTGTATGTGTGCCAGTTAGCACATATGCCTACAGTGCATTGGCCGGGAGTTTGATTTTGAACAATGCAAAATAACTTGTAAAAAAAAAAAAAAAAAAAAAGCATTAAAAGCTACTATAGTCCCAGACCGCCTACCGAACAGAGCTTTGATTAACAGCCACAGTCCAAGCAGGCAACTGTTGTTTTTGCTCTGCCAGCCAGGCCACAACGCCCCCTACTGGTCAGGGACAAAATTAACATCCTGTACAAGTGGAGAGACTTACCAATCCATTCTCGGACTTCGTTTTCAAATCAAGTTTTATTAAGCCAAAGCCTAAAGAAGGAAAAACAGCCAAAATCAGGTTAACTAATTAAGCCAGGAGTTAGAGGTGTATCTCAGCAGCAGAATAATTGCTAGCAAGCTCAAGGTTTGACCCCCAACACTAAAGAAATAAAAATAAATTTAAAAAAAATATATATGCCAGGCGATGATGGCGCATGCCTTTAATCCCAGCACTTGGGAGGCAGAGGCAGGTGATTTCTGAGTTCGAGGCCAGCCTGGTCTACAGAGTGAGTTCCAGGACAGCCAGGGCTACACAGAGAAACCCTGTCTCGAAAAAAACCAAAAAAAAAATAAAATAAAATAAAATAAAAATAAAAAATATATATATAATAACTTTTAAAAAAGATTTATTTATTTTACATATGCGAGTACACTATCACTTTCTTCAGACATACCAGAAGAGGGCATCAGAACCCATTACAGATGGTTGTGAGCCATCATGTGGTTGCTGGGATTTGAACTCAGGACCTCTGGAAGAGCAGTCAGTGCTCTTAACCTCTGAGCCATCTCTCCAGCCCCCAAATAATAACTTGAAGTTAGGACACCACTGCGTTCCTCCTGGCTATCTGGAAATGCTTCAAGAAAGCCAGGGCAACAGTGGCAGCCAGAAGGAACACAGGCCTGACCTGTGCCCTTGCAGGCACCAGTGAGGCAGGTGCCGACAGCTGGCAGAGCTGTCGTCAGACATGGTGGGCCCTTCAGGGTATATTTAGAACGGTGTTCTACTGGGGCGCTTGCAAGGGACTAGATCTGCCATGTGCCTTGCGATGCCTGAGCCTCACCACTGGGTGGCGCACAGTCGCAGGAAGCTCATCCTTTTGACTGGACAACTAAGTTGTCAGCTGGGAACTGACCACCTCAAGTGTCACAAAGATGCCAGCTCCCTTAGTAGGTGAAAGGCCTTCCATTGCGCCCGACTCCTCCGACACTCACCGTAGCCCTTGGTGAAGACATCCCTGGCGGACTTGCCAAGATCAGCGTATGTGGGAGGCACGGCCATGTTCTACCACAACAAAAAACGCGAGAAAGAATGAATGCATCGGCAATTATGGAAATTAGTTTACCACCAATAAAACTTATTTGCTATAATTAAACAACCAATAAAAATCGCTCAGCTCTAAAAGTCCCAGGCATCTTTCCCCGCCAGGTGTGGGTGCGCCCTGGGCTGTCTCACCCTTCCTCCGAGGCCAGAGCTGGGGACACTTAGTGATCGCTTTTGACTGTAGCAACGCCAGTCCTAAGCACAACCCAGAGCACAGGGAGAGTCAGTCAATATTTGATGAATGAATGAAGCCTCAAAGACATATTCCCAGGAGTCAGCCACTACACGGAACCGCAGAACTCTTGCCAATAATTACGAAACGCCGGCTGCCCGGCCGGTAACTGCGCAAGGATAAATTGGAGTTTCCCGTGGCAATAATCGATGTACCCTGCACTGCACGTGGCTCTGATTTCATTCCCTCAACAAGTAGCAGAGGACTGCCTTCACGTGCCGCTGCAAGCCCCACTTCTAGAAACTTTTTTACAGCACGGCATGCTCATTAAGTATCTCCTCACAGGAAAGGAAGCCCAACAACATGCTACACAACAAGGGCCTCTAGGACCAGCAAGATGGCTCAGAGGCTCGCATTACCAAGCCTGGCTACCAGAATGCAAGCCCTGAGAGCATGCTAGAGCTCCCCCAGAAAGCTGTCCTCTGACCTCTACATGCATGCCGTCCGTGTGTGTGCGTGCGCGTGTGCACACGCGCACGCACACACACTCAAAACAATGAAATATCATTTTTAAATAGTTACTTTTCTTCCCCTTGTTTTCTGTTTGTTTGTTTGTTTGTTTGTTTGAAGACAAGGTTTCTCTGTGTAGCTCTGTCTATCCTGGAACTTGCTCTGTAGACCAGGCTGGCCTCAAACTCAGAGATCCACCTGCCTTCCAAATACTGGGATCAAAGGCGTGTGCCACCACTACCTGGTTTTTTGTTTTGTTTTGTTTTGTTTTGTTTTGTTTTGTTTTGTTTTTCGAGACATGGTTTCTCTGTGTAGCCCTGGCTGTCCTGGAACTCACTCTGTAGACCAGGCTGGCCTCGAACTCAGAAATCCACCTGCCTCTGCCTCCCAAGTGCTAGGATTACAGGCGTGTGCCACCACCGCCCAGCACTACCTGGCTTTTTTTTTTAAATGATTTATTTTTATTTTATGTGCATTGATGTTTTGCTCGCACAGTGTCTGTGTGTGTCTGTGTGTGTTGGATCCCCTGGAGCTGGAATAACAGACAACCGCAAGCCACTACGTGGGTGCTGGGAATTGAACCCAGATCCTCCAGAAGAGCAGCAATGCTCTCAACCGCCAAGCCATCTCTCCAACCCCCTTTTCACAGTATGTGTGTCTGCATGTATGTATGTTAACCACGTTCGTGCCTGGTGCCTGGGGAGGCCAAAAGCAGGAAGTCAGATCCTTCAGAATCGGAGTTACAGATAGCTGTGAGCCTCCACGTGGATACTGGGTCATCTGTTAGAGCAGCAAATATTCGTCCGGCTCCAGTGGGCCTTTATTTAAAAAGACAACTATCAAAATACTGAGAGGGGTGGGGCTGGGAAGATGTTTTAGCGGTTAAGAGCACTGGCTGCCCTTCCAGAGATGCTGAGTTCAATTTCCAGCAACCACATGGTGGCTCACAACCATCTGTAATGGAATCTGATGCCCTCTTCTGGGGTGTCTGAAGACAGCTACAATGTACTCATATAAATAAAATAAATCTTTAAAAACAATTATCTGGGGAGCTAAGACCAGCATGCAGGGTAGCACACCTGCTTAGCATATGCAAGGCTCCAGGTTCCATCAAAAGTGCCATCATCTTTTTTACTATCTGTGGGTGAGTACGCACATGTGGGTGCAGGTACCTTAGGAGGCCAGAAGCAGGACTTGGTTGTTACACGTAATTAAGTTAGTGAATAAGTTAAGTATCACAGTGGTCAAAGGTAGAGAATAACTCTGATGGTCTCTGCTGTAAGGGTGACATTCTGTTCCTGGAAGGTTTTATGTTGACAAGCTGTGTAGAAAGAATTAAGCTGTGTGTCTGTCCTGAAGAGAGTGACAAGGTCCCATCCCAGAACCATAACATCACTAACCAGAAGAGTGGTTCCATTTTTTTTCCTTCTTCTTCCCAAGGCAGGATCTCATGTATCCCAGGATGCCCTGGAACTTTGTATATAGCCAAAGATGATCTTGAATTTCTAATCCTCCATCCCTCAACTGCTGGGATTGCAGGCACCATCACCACACCTAGTTTCCGCATTGCTGGGGTCAAATTTAGGGCTTCAAGTACCCTGGCAGGCACTGTGCCAACAGAACCACATTCTCAGCTGGTTCCCTTCTTAAAATACTGCACACCTGCCAGGTGATGGTGGCACACACCTTTGATCCTAGCTCCTCGGGAGGCAGGGACAGGTGGATCTCTGTGAGTCTAGAGCCAGCCTGGTCTGCAAAGTGAATTCCAGGACAGCCAGGTCTGTTACACAGAGACACCCCCTGTCACAGAGGTGAGGGGACAAACAATACTGCACACCTAGTTTATCAAACTGCCTCTGCATAGGTGCCATCTGACATGGCACAGGTACCCATTCACAAACACGAATATACTGTGGAATATTCCTGGCAAGTGGGTGCCCACTGGGAAAGATTTCAAGTGATTCCAGGGAAACAAACAATATCAACTGACCAAATCTTGAATCAAAGACACTGCAGAGAGCTCACAGCAGGCCCCACAAAGTAATCCAGCAGGAAAAGGTGCCTAGTGACACACCTGGGACCTGCAGGGCGGAAGGGGACAATCAACTCCCAAAAGCCACTTTGTGACCTCCACAAAATAAACCAATCCATCAGTAAATAATTAAAGACCGCCTACAGTCAAGTCTGATCAACACTACAGAAGAGACACCGGTATTAATGGACTCTGCAGTCCGGGACACCGTTCACACCTTCAGAGACTGCTCGCTCCTCCTCTCTGTTGCAGCTGCTCTTACCTCTTGCTCATCAGCAGGCTGGGACCTAATGTGGGCAGACTGGCTCACACTAGGGTCAGGACAAAGAGGGCAGAGAGATCCCCAACACCAACCCGTCCACTCTTCCAGAGCTGGGGACTCTCCTCTTCCCACTGACCCCCTTCTCCCAAACTAACCTTGCAGGCACATGTACCCCAGGGGCAGGCAGGAGGCGACACACTCTGGGCTGGAAAAAACAGCAGGCACCTCAGGCCAGATGGGCTTAGCCCTTCCCCTAACAAAAATCAACACCGAGCAATCCTGGGCTGAAAGATAGCACAGCCCAGCCGACCTGCAGAAGAGCTTGGCAGGGAGCCCAGAACATTCTCCGTCTCTGCCTGGATTAAGAGCCATCCGTGAAAGTACAAAAACAGGAGAGATGGCTCCTTGGCTAAGAGTACTTTGTTGCTTTTGTAGAAGACCAGGGGTCAATTCCCAGCACCCACATGGTGACTCACAACTGTCCATGACTCCAGTTCTAGGGGACCCGGTGCACATGGCACATATACATTGAGAAAAGCAAAACACTTATACACATAAAATAAAATAAACCTGAAAACCCCTAACAAAACAAAGCAAGCAAAAAGAACCATCTACAGACAGAGCTGTGTCTCCCCTAGAGGAAGGAACAGAGGGAGAGCAGGCCCAACTGCAGCATCCAAGGTCACTAAAGCACCCATACACACACTTTAATATAGAAGATTTCATCTTATTTGTGTGTGTGTCTCGCATGTGTGCAGGTGCCTGCAGATCCCTCGGAGCTGGAGTTAAAGGTAGTCATGGGAACAAAACTTAGGTCCAATGTTTAAAAAAGAAAAAAAAAAAAACAGAAAAACAAGCAAACAAACAGTGCTCTTAACCCCTGAGCCAACCTTGACGACGTGCCCACACACCTGCCTGTTTTCTCCTTTTGAGACAGGACCTTATGTAGCCCAAGCTAGCCTCCAACTCACTATGTAGACAGGAGTGGCCTTGCACTTCTGATCTTCCTGGCTCCATCCGAGAGTGTTGGGGTACGAGCATTTCAGATGTGTGTGGTGTCGGGGCCAGCAGTGTGCAGGCTAGGCAAGCGCTCTACCAACCCGCTGTGTCTCCAGCCTATCAGAAGCCAGGGCTTTCCTGCTAACTCTTCCTTGACCTCACAGCCCCCCAGGAGCCCACCCTGCAGGCATCTAGACCAAATCCCACCTTGAGGAAAAGATAGAACATTTATTATTTAGTGTTCCCCCAAATGAAGTCTGTTGACACTAATCCCCAAACCCAACATGGAAAGCCACCTGTCAAAAAAAGAAAAAAAACCACTACCCACAGGAAACACCAGCCACCGCATCAGCTCTAAGGAGATTATTATCCAGGGCATGAGTTGGGACTTCCAAGCTCAGGATGGGGGCTAGGCTTGGTGAGCCCCCCCTTCCTTTCTATTCCACCATACTGCCTTCATGTGGCACCTGCTTCCCCCACCCCCACCCCCGCCCCACTCTGCCAGCCTACCAACTCAGGCCTTCCCTGGCTGACCTTGAACAAATTATGCCAACGCCACTCCAGCCTAAGGAACGGATACCCAGCCATACTGGAAGCAGAAGCAAAGGATTGTATATCACCTAGCGGTTCACACAACACACTTACGTAACTTCCATCTTGAGGCCTGGGGAGGACACCATCTTCCTGACTCATCAACTACATGGCAGTGACAGCTGCTCACTCCCCTCCCCGTGCTCCCACCCTCCACCCCTCCTCCCACAACACACCCCCTGAACTCGAAAGCTCCTCAGAGCCTGTCAAGCATACGTTTAGCCAAATGTCTATCTATAAAAGATGCCAAGGCCTGGCTGGTAATGGGCATTCATGAGTAAATATGCAATGAGTATCACATCTTACATCTTTAATTACATGTATTTAGTGAGCCTGTGTGTACCGTGGCGCACCTGTGAGGGTCAGAGGACCCCCCCTCCCCCTTGCAGGAGTTAGTTCTCTCCTTCCACCATAGGTTCTGGGAACTGAAATTGTATCTTCAACATCAGCCTTACCAAAGTATCTCTGCAAACTGGGTTTGCTTTGTGCTTTTTGCTGCAGCTGCTTCAAAGGCTGAGGCCAGAGATTAGCTTAAGGGATGGGCTGAGTCTCAGTTGGCATAACTTGCAGGCTTGCTAGCGTATGAGAATAATCCCAGCCCTCGGGAGAGAGAGACAAGAAGACCAGAAGTTCAAAGTCATCACTGGCTACATTACATAGTGAGTTCGAAGCCAGCCTATGCTTCATAAAACACTTGTCTCAAAAAACAGTGGCGAGCAGGGACTGGAGAGAGGGCTTAGAGGTAAGGAGCACTTGCTGTTCCTCCATTAGAACCCAGATAAGTCCCAGCTCCAGTATGGTGGCTCACAGGTGTACACACATGTGAGAAGGCAAAACATTCATATACAAAAAAATTTAAGAGAGAGAGAAGAAAAAGGACGAAAGACAAAGGGGAAGAGAGAGAGACCAGGAGGAGAGTTCTAGATGAACCAGGACTAAGGCCAGAGGCTGACTCAGTTACAAAAAAAAAAAAAAAAAAAAAGTATCATTGTAACAAAAGGAGGAAAGTAGAAACTTAGTGTCTGACAATAGGAACAAGTAAATTACAATGTAACCAGGAAGTAAGCGCTTCCCCCGCGAGGCAGCTGGAAAGCTGAAACAGAGCAGGCTTGGAGACCCCAGAGCAGCAACCCTGCTAGGAAAAGAGCTCGGCTCAAGCTGGGGGACCTCAGGGGGAAATCCTGGGTGCTTTAAGCCTTAAAACCAGCCATGGGTTTTATTCCAAGAGCCGCTGTACACTGACACTGACATTGGTAAAATGTCAATGCTGAGATAGGGGAAACGGAATGTGAATACAGTCCCCTTTTCTTAGAGGGCGATTGATAGACAATTAACCCAGCATTAATCTTACCCCTAGGAGGCCCACTCACTAACGTGTTCTAGGCACCAAAACCCCTACAGGAGCATATTCTCTACCGCACCGCCTGTGTCACACAAACCTAGCCGTGACCACCGTGCCCATCACTAGAGAAACGAGGTAACCCAAGAAGCAGGATACTAACAAACTAAGGAACACCAAAGGGTCATCAAAAACAACGAGGGGGATGGGGGGGAGCCTGTAATTCCAGCTCTCAGAACGAGGCAGGAGGACCAAAAGCTCGAGGTCATTGTTGGCCACTCGGGAGTGTGAGTAGCCTGGGTTATGAGACTATCTCAAAATAACGGTGGTGAATGTATACGTGAGAACATAGAACGGTATATGCCACGGAATGAAGAGAAAGCCAAGCTGGGTGTTGTGGGGCAGGCCTTTAAATCTCAACTCTCAGGAGGCAGAGGCGGGCAGATCTCTGTGAGTTCAAGGCCAGCCAGAGCTGCAGAGTGAGACACTGCCTCAAAAAAAAAAAAAAAAAAAAAAAAAAAAGGAGGAGGAGAAGGAAGGAAGGAAGGAAGGGAGGGAGGAAGGAAGGGAGGAAGAAAGGGAAAACAGCATGCCAGGGAAATTTCTAATTCCACATACTTAGTGGGTCCTTTATCCATTCAGGAACTAGTGAACAAGTGGGAGAGAACAGGAAAGAGGGGTCCCAGCTGGGCAGGCTGGCTTTCTCGGGGTGGAATGTGGTTTGGGGAAGGTAGATACGGGATTCAGATATGGTTTCCTTTTTTTTTTTTTTTTTTTTTTTTTTTTATTCTACATCATTATTTAAATGTTGTCGTGAAGAGCAGAAAACACTGGAAGTCAGCAACGCTCCAACATGTCACCGCAGTCAAGACACCAGAGGGCTGGAGAAATGGCTCAGAGCACATGTAGCGCACACACATACACATAAAACATTTTTTTTAAGAGAAAGAACTAGAGAGATGGTAGTTGGTTTAAAGTAATAGCTGCTTTTCCAAGGGACTAAGGTCCAATTCCCGGCACCCATGTGGCGGCTTACAACCATCTGTATGTAACTCCAGTTCCAGGAGACCCAGTCCCCCTTGAGGACTCCAGACATACACATGGTATACATACTCACAAGCAGACAAAACACTGACATAAGACTAATATTTTAAGATACAGGAAGGAGAAGCTGTCTAGACAGTGTCCATGGTGGTTCTAAGAACTGACTCAAACTGAGACAGTACCCCTATCCTATCACTGGACAAGGCCTATAGGGGCACATTCCTCTCCCAAGCAGGCACCAACATCTGGGCCTCTCGAGCCAGAAGGGGAAGAGCAGGGCAAAGCTCCTTAACCTCGGTGTGTATAAAACCCGCCAGGGCAGCTGCCAAGCAGCCCGAGAGCGGACAGCAACAGCCTACAAAACAGACTAGGCTCACTCGGCACCAAGCGCCCACCAGAACCCCAAACTAACCCAGGCCCTGACTATGGGTCTCACGCCGGCCTAACCAGGAAGTAGAGTCTCAACACTGGAAACACCCCCAGGGAGCTCGGAGCCCAGTCTCCAAAAGCAAAGTGTTCTTCCCAAAGAACAGGAGCCACCTGCCGTGGCATCCCTCAGACCACCCAGGTGACCACAGACCATGATGGAGGGATCATCCGCTTGGCAGAAGAACCCCTGGGTACAAAAAGACCCCCAGCCCACCCTTTCTCAGGTACCCTATACAGGCCAGTGACTCATTACACTGCACAAATAACCAGTTAACAGGACATAACTACTGTCAGGAACCAAAGCAACCAAATGTTACCATCACCATCCCAGGATCCCCCTCCCCCATGGAGTCATGGGAAAACTTTTGGCTCTGTTCCTTCTCCAATCATTTTGGATGGTTTGCCAGGGGGGAAAAAAAAAAAAAAACTCGCAAACAAAAGAGGAATCAAGGGGATGGAGAGACGGTTCAGCCGTAAGATCACTGACCGCCTTTACAGAGCACCCGGGATTGGTTCCCTTCATCCACACAGGGGCTCAACATGATCTCTAACACCAGTTCAAGAGGATCTGATGGATGCTTTCTTCTGGATCCTGTGGGCACTGTACGAGCATGATATGCATACATATGTACAGGGAAAGCCCTTATACATATAAAAAATAAAGAGGTTGGGGGCTGGAGAGATGGCTCAGCGGTTAAGAGCACTGACTGCTCTTCCGGAGGTCCTGAGTTCAACTCCCAGCAACCACATGGTGGCTCACAACCATCTATAATGCATACAATTCCCTCTGCTGGTATGTCTAAAGGCAGCTACACTGTACTCATAAACATAAAATGAATAACTATATCTAAAAAAATAAAAATAAATAAAATAAAAAATAGCCAGGCAGTGGTGGTGCACGCCTTTAATCCCAGCACTTGGAAGGCAGAGGCAGGCAGATTTCTGAGTTCGAGGCCAACCTGATCTACAGAGTGAGTTCCAGGGTAGCCAGGGCTATACAGAGAGACCCTGTCTTGAAAAACAAACAAACAAAAACAAAAAAAAAGAAAAGAAAAAAATAAATAAAATAAAATAAAAAATAAAGAGGTCATGATAGATCACAGCAAAATCAACCACTTTACCAACCCTAAAGGACCAGGGGGAATAAATTAACCTCTCAGCAGAAAGCAGGTTCAGTTCAGGAGCTGCCCCCCACCACAGACAGACATAAGCACAGGCACACACCAGTGCTCTCTTTCCAAGCAAAGGCAGCCCAGGGAACGGTCGCTGGTCCCAGATGCTGGCAAGGCAATGGCCCTCTGCTCTGCAAGCAGGCGGAGTTCCCAAAGCAGCTGCCTTCCCCTCCCCCTTCCACAGAGGGGGGGGGGTGGCTTTCCAGGCTCTGCTTCTATTTTAAAACACTCTGGAAGCTGGGCCACCGGCGGCAGCACAGTCTTCTCCGCGGCTGGGGAGGCTGTGGTTGACGCAGGGCAGCCTGCCTCCTCTCTCACCCACCTGTGGAGGAAAGGCTGTGCTGCCGCTGGGGCCACAGGACAGAGGGCAGCCAGCATTCCGGGGCTAGGCACAGCAGGGCTCCAGCATAGCCACGGGCACCTCACAAGGCACAAGGGCGACACAGTCAGCGCTTTCGTTAAGTGTCCAACCTTGGGAATCAAGCACATCTGCGTCTAAACCCCTTTCCAGGTAAAAGACCCCAAGTCAGTCTCTCTGACCCCATTTTCCCTCGGTATATGGCACTTAATACCGTGGCTGGAACTCACAGAAGCCATGAAACAAGCACATCTATTAAGATGACAGATGATAGGTCAACTTATCAACTGAGATGAGCAGACAGATGAATAATGGGTTTGGTGTTGTTTGGTTGTTTGGTTGTTTGGTTCTTGGTTTTTCGAGACAGGGTTTCTCTGTGCAGCCCTGGCTGTCCTAAAACTCTGTAGACCAGGCTGGCCTCGAACTCACAGATATCTGTCTGCCTCTGTGCGGAGTGGGGGGTGGGGGGGCGCCCCCAATACCAGGATTAAAAGTGTGCACCACCAGCCAGTGTGTTTTTGTTTTGAAACAGGATCTAAGGTAGCCCATAGCGAGTCTCAAACACACGATGTCACCAAGGTTGACCTTGAACTTGATCCTCCTGCCTCCACCTAAGTGTGTGCCCCATCGTACACTCTGTGGTGCTGAAGGTAGAATCCAGGACTTCCTGCATGCTGGGCTAGGACTCTACAACGTCCCGTGTGAGCCAGTCCAATAGACAGTTCCTGTTGCTATATTTACGGCTAGGGATCTAACCAAGCTCTCATTTTTATATGTTTGCTATTATAATAATGGTTTCTGAGCATCTTGTCAGAGGCTCACCCTGAACCACAGGGTCCAGAGTCCTCCCCAGCCATAAAGGGCTATTGTTTAGCTGGATACAGTCTGGCCAGAACACCTCCTATCTCACGCCAGGGAATATGATTCCTCTGAGCTCTGTCCACTACAGACTGCTCACAGCAGCCACCCCTCTCTCCATTCCCAACCAGTCGGTAACTCCTGCTGTACAGAGGCACTCACCCCGATGGACTCCTCAAAGCGGAGCAGCAGTGCGATGTGGGGCTACCAGCAGAGAACTGGTGCCCAAGCACGAGTAGGCACAGCAGGGCCACAGAACACTAGAATGGCCAGCAGTGACAGCCACATTTCTACAGCGGACCCAGGTGATTCCCAAGGCCTGGGTGTAGACAGGAAGCCCGGAAGTTGTCCTCTCACCCCCCACATGTGCTACCCACCTCCAAACAATTAATTTAAAAAAAAAAAAAACAGAAGGCAAAAAGACCCCACTTTATAACAGAGAAACTAAGACACCAGAAAGCTCCTTCATCTGAGCTTAGCCTCTGCCACCTTGTCAGTCGGATCAGCGTTGAGAGCCCAGGCTGCCCTCTGGAACTTTTTCTAGCTCAGCTATAGGTAGAGTGCTCACATGCTGTGACTACCAGTGGAATGGAGGCCCAGACCCAGGTCCAGCTGGGCATGCCTCTGTCGTCCTTTCTTGGTGACCACCAAAGGAACCTGGAGGAAGCCCAAAGTTTCGCACGCAGCACCACCTTTCTGGAATCCTGGCTTTGGCGGTTCTCAGCCACACGTTTCCCTCCGTCACTACCTACCACCGAAGGTGTCCATCATACTGTGGGTTTCCTCAACAGCACAGGGCCTCAGAGCACAGTGATGGGGGGAGGGGGGAGGGGAGCCCTTAACACCGCCAGTTCAAGAGTCCAGAGTCTACATCTGCCTCAGGTCCAACATGAGGACTACGTGGTCCTAAACAGCCCCGGTCTCAGGCCTCATTGTAGAAATCAGAGATAAAGCGAATCACCTGCAAGCACCCACTGCTACAACTGGAGCCGTCACAGCCACACACCTGTCAGGGAGGGAAGGCGCTAGAGGCCCATGTCTTGGCCAGAATCCCATCTACCCGTATCCCTCTAGCTTCGAGCCCAGAAACACCAGTTCGACAAGTTCCCCCAGGACTTGGGAAGTTGTAGAATGTTAAAGGAGTTGCTTCTCGTCCCTCATGACGACTGCTGTGGGTGAGTATGTACGGTTCAGCTCTTATGACATCTGTGACTCTCGGCTAGGTCAGGAGAGCGTCTAGAAGTTAGTGAGCTGTCTATGTCATCTAACGGGTGTTAAGATCCCACGATCCGTGCCTGAGTAGTTAAGAGTGCTATGAAAAAAAAATGGAGAGGTGGCTCAGGGGTTAAGAGTGCTTACTGCTAGCCGGCGGTGGTGGCGCACGCCTGTAATCCCAGCACTCTGAGAGGCAGAGGCAGGTTTCTGAGTTCGAGGCCAGCCTGGTCTACAGAGTGAGCTCCAGGACAGCCAGGGCTATACGGAGAAACCCTGTCTCAAAAAAAAAAAAAAAAAAAAAAAAAAAAAAAAAATGCTTACTGCTTTTGCAGAGGACCCAGGTTTAATTCCCAGACCCACGTAGGGCAGCTCACAACTGCCTATAACTCCAGTTCAGGGGCACCAATACCCTCTTCTGGGCTGAGGTCACCTGCGTGTATGTACACAAACTCACAGGGGCACAAGCACCCACACATTAAATAGACATTTTTTAAAAATGAATTCACCCCCACAGACCTTTCTCAGCCACCTAATGTGTGTCAAGTGATCCCACCCAAGACCCGGAAGACAAGCCTGAGTTCGGCCCTACAGTTTTGCCAGTCCAGAGAAAAGCAGGCAGGCCCTCAGTAGTCATGCCTGGCCTGCTAGTAAACAAGACTGAGTTAAGCCCTTCGCCCATCTCTCTGGTCACGGGAAGAGGAGCTTTGGATGGTGCACACCTGAGCTGAGCCCACACGCTTCCTGCATTCTGGGTCTGCAGTCAGATTTTAGTGCTCCCGCCTGACAGCTGTCGATCTGTAAGCTGACGGTGTTTCAAGAATTAGTCTCCAATTACCCAATACCTGGTGCTGCACAAATGCTTGTTACTGAGTAATAATGGCAGCAAAATAACACGACTGTAGATCTATGGAGTCCCTTCCAGCACAACCACGTGGGACAAAAAAAAAAAAAAAGTCTGCGGAGAATGAGTTCAATTCTCCCCAAAAGCCCCTAGGTCCCCTAGGTAAGTGTCAAGGTTTCTAAGGTGTCCTTGTGCGTGCCCCAAGGCTTCGTGTTAATCGGATCATTTTATTCTTCCCCCAAACTCAGTGAAGTGTATATAATTGCTCCTATTTCGCAGATGAGAAGATTGAAGTTTGAAATCTTCCTACCAGTGTGACCTTGGACAAACCATGTAGAGTTGCGGGCCTCCAATCTGATGTCAGGCCCTGAAAACAGTTTCCAGAATGCACAGTTGCATTTGGCGACACAGAACACGGAATCCGTCCCCAAGGCCAAGGAGGCCAGGCATATGGCTCCCTATGGGGTCTCGCTTTCAGTCCAGGCCCAGGTCCCTGTTCCTTCGGTCTAAGTCCACTCAGGGCAGCCCGTTCCGCCCGGGAAGGTACTGGCATGCGCGGGAGGGACCCGGCGCCACCTACTCCGGGCGTGGGCCGGCTAGGGCGTGTAGGGGCTGGGGGATCCAGGGCATGGCCATGCCTGGAGCTCAGGCTCTCGATGGAGGAAGCTGGGTCTGCACAGGCCCTCGGAGCTGGCGGGGAAGAGCTTGGGCCGTGGGAGGGTCTCTACCAGATCCACGCAGACGGGATCTAGAGCCAGAGGGCGCCGCCGGGAAGGTCACCTAGACCCGCGGCCCGCCGGGCCTCCACGCGGCCGCCCTTGCCCTTCCGCCCCTCGCATGTTCTGACTGCTCCTTGCTTCCAAATGCAGGTGCTCTGAATGCTCGAGCTAGGATCTCTCTCTCCGGAGATCCGCTCTGCGCCCGCCCTCCAGGCCTCCTCTAACAAGCCTGCTGCCCCTCCAGGCCCGCAATGACCGTCCCTGGTTCACCCTTCCCGGGGCCAAGCTCTTAGGCCCGGCGCCCTAGCCCGATCCTCCCTCGATCGCCTCCCTAGAGACTCCCCAGGAGCGCGACCCGAGGCCCAGGGGACTCAGGCATAGCCCAGGCCCTCTCCGCTGCGCCTACCTCGGAGGCGGTGACGGCGGGAGCAGCGGCAGCTACGGCGGGGGCTGCGGCGAGGAGGCAGGGAGCTCCGCGAACGGGCCGAGGGCGGGGCGGCGCCGATCGCGGCGGCGCGGACACGCCCCAGCTCTGCGCGCCGGACCCCAAGCTCCGCCCTCGGCTCCACCCCGGACAGCGCCCCGACCAGCCCAGGGGTCTTCTACCCACTCGCGAGCGGCGCTCTCACCCCCTGTGGCTCTGTGATCATGTGCGACCGCGCGTAAAGGCCTGCGTGCACTCTGGCACGGAGCGATAGGGAGGCGTGGGTCTGACGTGCGTGAGGTGTGTGCGTGCGCGGGGACACGCGGGTCACACTTGCAGCCTCTAGGCTGCTGGAAGCATTTGGGAAGAGGGGGAGGGGAGCTTCCGGCACACTGAGCGGGGGCCTAGGGACCTCAGCGGATAGGGTCGCCGGAGGCTTGTGGTTCTTGCCCAGCCTTAAGGCTGCGGAGTGACTCCCAGGTCCAGTGGGGACACTGGGCTCCGGAGGTGGCGCTGCATAGGGCAGAGCGGCTACTGTCCTCTGAGCTCCAACCTAGGTTTCCAGAGCCTGCGACACGCCCGCGTGCGTCAGCGGGTGAACTGCAAACTAAACTCTCCCGAGAGCCCGCTCCCCACTGCAAATTTGCGTGCGACTTTCCCTGAGGTCGAAGCCGCTTTCCGCCATTTCCCAAGCATTTGAGAGATTAGAAAAGACAACGTGACTGCGGAGTCCCACTGCGTGAGGAGGTCACGCGGGTTCTGGATGTCTGTTGTCCTGCAGTGTTAGAGCGGACGTTCACTTTCTCCCAGCCTGGTCTCAGCACATGGCCTCCTTCCCTCCTGAGCGGCTCCCAGTGTACCACACCAAGCCAAACCAAAACAGGCTTAGAGAGTTTGTGAGTGAAGACTTCACACCCTTTGCCTTCAACTAGCAGACTAGGAGAATCCAGGCATTTAGAGGCTGGGGAGAGGGGGATGTGAGGGGGTGCTAAACCCAGATCTAGTTAAGACTATGAGCGAAGAAAGCCCTTCAGGATAGGTATGTGAGGAGACATAGAGCTTGCTTTAGAAAGAACCTGAGTTCGAGCCACAGTTTTTACACAGCTTCCCAAGTCGGCAGCTCTCCCTTGCAACCAACACCCAACCCACTCCCTGAGTAAGAACCAGGCAGAGAAAGCTGCTGAGTCACAGGGGAGTGCAGGAAAGCAGAGTCGGAAGCACAGGACCTGGGGACACAAGGAAGAGTTGTCTCCAAGAATCTTACACTTGCCCTGAGCCTGGACGCCCAGTTGTGGGGCAGAGAGCCAACGCTCGAGACCCTCTGAGCATCACCCCAGCATCCTTTTCTAGACCTGGAGAGTCCTCCGGGCCTTCTCTGGCCTCCCCGCCGCCTCCCCCAGCTGCCCTAGGTAGGATCTGCAGTCACCAAAGAGAGCTTAGGAGCCGCTTTTGACTGTGTGTCCCTGGGTGAGCAGGGAGTCTGGCCTCTCAGAACCTCGCCCTGGGAGTGTTGGTGTTCATTTAAAATGAACCGCTTAAGGTCTGGAGATGTAGCAGAGTGGTGAGGCACTTCCCTAAGACTCCCTGAGTGGCTTCTGTTTCTTTTCCTGGGGAAACACAGACAGCTATTTGCACAGATGAAAGAATTCCACCCAAGTCTACCTCGGCAAACCAGGGAATGTACTGATTTACAAGATGATTCAAGGTAGCTGAAAAGATCACCCCAACAGGCTCCCGACTCACAAAAGCTGCATGCATCACTGATTTTGTTTTGTCTTTGCTTTTTGTTTGTTCTTTCTAGCGCTGAAGACCGAACCTAGGATCTGGAAGTGTACAAGGTAGCTTCCTGACTTTTATGAATCTCTTTCCTTCCAGAAGGGAAGGTTTTTAATCCAAGGAATTAGCCACACAAGAAAGGCAAAGAAAACTTTCCTTAGAAAGTTAGCTAGAACAGGGAGGGGACCTGGGGGCCCTAGGGATTGGAATCAAAGTACACCAGAAAGGGTATTCATTGACCTTCCCAGTCACAGCCAGTAGGGAGGGGTAAAAGCAAGTCACTTTTTTTTTTTTTTAAATGGACTCTGCTCAGCCTCCACTCCACCGAGCCTGCCAAAGCTGATTGGCCTGAGACAGAAAACCTGATTCAAGCCTGGCCAGTCGGGTTCTTACTTGCAGATTCGAATTAAGAAATCCAGAAACCTTAAGAGAAACTGCAGGATGTCCCGGAGTATGCACGCTCCTCAGCTCCTCAGACAGGCCTGCCTCTCTGTCGGCCCAGAAAAGCAACAGAGCACTGTGCAGTTGCAAGAGGCTTTGGGCTCATATTCTCATCGTTCCTCCCGAGTTTGGGGTCCCCAGAGCTACTTCAGTTCCGTGTGAGCCCAGAGATGTTGACTTGTAGGGATGGGTCAGCCCCTGACCGTAGTTCTTTTGGGGTAGGTGACCCTGTTTCACTTCTGTCCTGTGCACAGGCTTCCTTGGCGCTGACACCAAGGGCGGTGCCAGGTGCCAGAGTCCTGCTCTCCTTCCCCTGACTGGTGGAGGAATCGCTGAGATCCTGGATTTCTCTAGCTGTGAAAACAGACTAAAGCTGACACTGGGGTAAAGATTAACCGTGTAGCCAGTGTGCACCCCCATCTGGCCTTTCCTGCTGCTTGCCAGCTATCTGAGCAATGGGTTGATTTTTTTTTCTTTTTGCCTAATTTATTTACATTGTATTTTCTTTTAGGTGCAAAATCAGTTACAGTCTTCCTTTGCACAGAACAGAGTAAACCATCCAGAGAGGATGCAGTTTTCTCTTAATAATGAAATGGTCTATGAGTGTGAGACTATTTTATTTTAGAGTCTGGGTCAGAAGTTTACTGTACCCTTGGCTACATAGCGACTTCAAACCCAGCCTAGGTTATATGACACGCTGTCTCAAAAATTTTTTTTTTCTTTTTCACCTTAGGGAGGTTCTTTCTTATACTACTAGGTCTTCTTTTAAAATATTGTATTTTAAGTTTTTGTTTATGTGTACACAGGTTAAAAAACAGCTTGCTGCCGGGCAGTGGTGACGCATGCCTTTAATCCCAGCACTTGGGAGGCAGAAGCAGGCAGATTTCTGAGTTCGAGGCCAGCCTGGTCTACAGAGTGAGTTCCGGGACAGCCAGGGCTACACAGAAAAACCCTGTCTCGAAAAAAGCAAAAAAAAAAAAAAAAACCAGCTTGCACAGATCAGTTTCCATGTGGGTCCTGGAGATTGAGGGAACAAAATGGCTCTAGGTCCTGACCACCCCCATCATCGTCAGCCTGCTAAAGCGGCTCAGAAACTTCCTATGAGGAAATCTTCATTCATAATGTTAATGGAAGCAATTATAATGCTATCCACATTATTGTAACCACATTACTAACTGCTAACAAGTTATAGCAAGCCTGACGAGGGCGGAGATGCCAATCCTATTCACGGGGCCCTGTGAGTATACTCATTCCTTAAGGCACAGTCTTGGTATGTAGCTCAAGCTGGCTAACTCATCGTGATCCTCCTGCCTCAACCTCCTAACTGTTAAGGTTATGGGTATGTACCACCATCCCCAGCAAAAATTCTTTAAAAAAAAAAAGATTTATTTTACATTATGCATGTTGCCTGTATGTGTGCATGTGCCACATGCATGCATGACCCCTGGAGGTCAGAAGAGGGTGGTGGAGCCCTTAGAGGTCTGGATGGGTGTGAACTATCACGCAGGTGTTAAGAATTATGAACCAACACATGAGTCTAGGGATTGAACCCAGCTCCTTGGCAGGAGCAATCAGTGTTCTTAACTACAAAAGTCTATCTCCACCCACTTTGGGTTTTTTTTGAGACACTTTGGTTTTTTTTTTTTTGAGACAGCATCTCTCTAAGTACTCCTGGCTGCCTGAGGTTCACTATATAGACCAAGCTGGCCTCAACTCATAGAAATCCTCCTGCCTCTGCCTTCCAAGTGCTGGGATTAAAGGCGTGCGCCACCACCGCCCGGCAATATATATATATATGTGTGTGTGTGTGTGTATATATGTATGTATATGTATATATATGTGTGTGTATATGTGTGTGTGTGTGTGTGTGTGTGTATATATATATATATATATATATATATATATATCCCCCCAGAGCTGAAGATGGCTCAGTAGTTAAGAGCGCTTCCTGCTCTTCCAGAGGACCTGAGTTCAGTTCCCCACACATACCCACTTCAGGCAGCTCACACCCACCTGTCATCCAGCTAGAGAGGAGGATCTCATCTCTTCTGGTCTCTGTAGGTATCTGCACCCATGTGGTACACATTCACAACCCCTACACCACACACACACACACAAGTACATACAGAGATAATACAAAATAAAAATAAATTGTTTTCCTGAAGTGTGGCTGGCATATAAGAACCTATGCATATTTAATACATAGGTTTCCATGACTTTAGATACAAATACCCAGGAAACCACCCATCTCAACCAGCAAGCTGTACAGATGTCAATCACTTCCCTACATTTCCTTGTAATGACTGGTCTTAGGGACTAGAAAGATGGCTCAGCCATTAAGAACCCCGGCCGCTCTGGCAGAGGACCCGGCCCCCACATATTGGCTCATAAAGGCCTCTAACTAACACTCCTATGGCCTCTGTAAGCAGCAGGCAAGTGTATGATACATCTCCATACATGCAGGCAAGCACTCCTAACATAACGCTCAGGAAATCTTTTGAAAAACAATGTACTTACTTATTATTAGGGGAGGGGGCTGCAGGGGGCGTGAAGAATGCGCTCTGGTGAGGGAAGATCGTGCGGTTCTTCTTCTGTAGGTTCCAAAGACAAGGCAGGCCTCCACACAAGTGTCTCTACCTACTAACCAATCTCTCCTGGCTTTTTTTAAAAAGATTTTACTTTTGCGGGGCGTGGTGGCACACGCCTGTAATCCCAGCACTTGGGAGGCAGAGGCAGGCGGATTTCTGAGTTCGAGGCCAGCCTGGTCTACAGAGTGAGTTCCAGGACAGCCAGGACTATACAGAGAAACCCTGTCTCGAAAAACCAAAAAAAAAAAAAAAAAAGATTTTTCTTTTATTTTATTTATATGAGTTTACTGTAGCTGTCTTCAGACACACACTAGAAGAGGGCATCAGATCCCATTACAGATGGTTGTGAGCCACATGTGGTTGTTAGGAGTCGAACTCAGAACCTCTGGAAGAGCAGTTGACGCTCTTAACTGCTGAGCCATCTCTCCAGCCTCCTCTCCTGGCTTTTTTAAAAATATCTAATCATTTATTTTTTGTATATGAATACACTGTAGCTGTCTTCAGACACATCAGAAGAGGGCATCAGATCCCATCACAGATGGTTGTGAGCCACTATGTGGTTTCTAGGAATTGAACTCAGGACCTCTGGAAGGGCAGTCAGTGCTCTTAACGTCTGCGCCATCTCTCCAACCCCTCCCCTGGCTTTTTAAAGATTTATATATTATTTTTATTTTATGTGTATGAGTGTTTTGCCTGTGCATCATGTGCATGCATTGACCATGGAAGCCAAAAGAGGGCGCTAGATCCCCTGAAACAAGTTAAAGATCATTGTGTGCTTCCCTGTGAGTACTGGGAACTGAACCATAGTCTTCTACAAAAACAGCAAGTGCTCTTAACTGCTGTGCCACCTTGCCTCCACTCTGTTTTTAGGAACTTTTAAAAATTATTATATAGGGCTGGAGAGATGGCTCAACAGTTAAGAGCACTGACTGCTCTTCTGAAGGTCCTGAGTTCAAATCCCAGCAACCACATGGTGGCTCACAACCATCCGTAACAAGATCCGCTGCCCTCTTCTGGAGTGTCTGAAGACAGCTACAGTTACATATAATAAATAAATCTTTTTTTTAAAAAATCCAAAAAAAATTATTATGTAAGTATTAGTTATATAAGTGGCAGTGTAGAGCCGGGCGGTGGTGGCGCACACCTGTAATCCCAGCACTTGGGAGGCAGAGGCAGGCGGATTTCTGAGTTCGAGGCCAGCCTGGTCTACAGAGTGAGTTCGAGGACAGCCAAGGCTACACAGAGAAACCCTATTTCAAAAAAACCACTTGTGTGAGTAACTGTTCTTCTTCCTGAAACATAGTATCTGACAAAAGCAACTCAAGGAAGGGACAGGTTTATCTTGGCTTGGGCGTTGAGAAGGCAGGCCATCATAGCGGCCGGCCCCAGGGTATCCGCCGTCAGCAAGCGCAGGGAGAGGAATGCCGGTGGCTCAACTCACTTTCTCCTTTTTATTTAGTCTAAGCCCGTGAGCTGACAGCAGCCAGCATTAGGGTGGGGCTTCCCTCCTCAATCAACCCACTCTAGAAACTCTCTCACAGGATGCCCAGGTGATTCTAAACCCCAGCGAATAGACAGGACAGCAGCCGTCCCAGTCCCAGGACTGTTAGCTATGGACACCGCAGCAGGTACGGCTCCGGAAATTATGTAACATGAGTGATTGAAACTTTGTACCATCAGGCACCTCCCTGGGCCTTTCCCTCAGGCCCCAGAAGCCACTGTTGCCCTCTCCGACTCTATGGGTGTGATTGTTTACTCTCCACATGTAAGTGCAGTTACATCCATGGTATCCTTTTTTTTTTTTTTTTTGTTACATCCATGTTAAGGACAGTGACATGGGGACTTTATCCTGGGCCACCTGGTGGGCCCAATGTGCTCACAAAGATCCTTAGAGAGTCAGCTGGAGTGGCACACAGCAGGAATCCAGGCAACTTGGGAGGCTGAGGCAGAGACTAGAAGTCGGGGAAGGGGGGAAGGAGTCTAACATGGACTATATAGGAGCTCTCATCTTTATTTTATTTATTTATTTTATGGGGGATGTACACATGCCACAGCGCACATGTGGAGGTCTGGGAACAACATGGAGAAGTTCATTCTGTCCTAACTCTGGCCAGCAGCTTTGACTACACGTATCTTTGCCAGCTGGACCATCTCCCGAGTCCCACAGATTTTATTTTTTGAGACAAGGTCTCGCTAAGCTGCCCAGGCTGGTTTTGAACGCACTCTGTATCCCAGGTTGGCCTTGAGTTAGATAGATTGGCAGAGTGCTTAGCTAGCATGCCTGACGCCCCGCAGCCCCACATAACCCCAGGCCTAGTGAGGCAGGCCTGGGAGGGATCTGGTATGGAGGCAGCCTGCGAAGGAAGTCAAGGAAGGAAGTCTTCAGGTATTTGAGACCAGATTAGGACAATGAGACCCCGCCTTCCTCTCCTCTTACTCCCCGGCCCCCAAAAGAAACAGAATTGGCCTGCACAGTGGCGCACACTATAATCCCAGCTTTTGGGAGAGAAAGAGCAAAGGGCCAGCCTGTGCTACAGAGTAAGACCCTGTCTTAAATCAGGGGCAGGAGGCTGAAGAGAAAGTTCACCAATTAAGTACCTTTGCTGATGTTCTTCTAGAGGACCCGAGTCTACATCCCAACACCTGTGTCCCATGTCCCTATATCTCAAGCTCCAGTCGTCAGGCCTCAGCAGGCACTGCACTCGTAGGCATAGACACACACACACACACACACACACACACACACACATATGCACGCACACTATGTTGCCTGCAGAGTCTGGCTCCCCTCAGGCATCTCCAACTATGGGCTCCTTTTTGCCCCTCCTCCAATGTCCTTTGTCCCTCTAGGGGAGAGGACTTTCTTGACAGTGGCAGAGCAAAAGATAATAAATCAACAGGCTGGTTGGATTCTGAGTACCCTGGAGGAGGGAGGCAGGAAACTGGCCTTTGGGGCTTGCTCTGACATGCCCTAACTTTTCAGCTTCTTCCCCAAACCCGTCGGGCCCCTCTTCTCTCGAGAGCCTCCATCTCCCAGGTTCAGGGCACACAGCCCTTCTTGCTAAAGACCAGCCTCTAATACCTTTCCAGGACCACAAGTTTCAGATTCAAGTCTAAACTTAGCACCTCTGCCACCCACAGGTCACAAAACAAGTTCCGTCTGTGACTCTTACATAAGCAGGTCAGATCTCCGCTCCTCCCTCGGCCCCCAACTCCTCCCCGAAGCGTCCTTGTCACTATACCAAAGCTACATCTGTCGAGGGCACCTCCCCGTCTCTCCGTACACAGAGCCCCAAACACAAACTTTATAATTCTATCTGCCAGGAAAGACGGACAGACTGGTGGACAGACAGACGACAGGCACAGACAGAGAACAAGAGAATCCCAGGGCAAATGATCCTGCCCAGCTGGAGGAGACTGAAGCCCTACCCGGCCTACAGAGGGAAACATAGAAGGTTATTTGTTTCCAAAGCCCTCTGTGAAAATAAAAACACAGAGTTCCTAAGAAATACAATGTCCCTGTGGTGGTTTGAATGAGAAAGGCCCCCATAGGCTCCAGTGTCTGAATGCTTGGTCCCCAGTCAGTGAACCTGTTTGGGAAAGATTGGCGGAATTGCGCCACTGGGGAAAGGCTTGAAGGTTTCAGAAACTCAGGCCTGGCCCAGTCTCTAAGTGACAATAGGTACTAGCCAATCAGCAGATGAACCAGGAAATTCTCCCTCCTTCCCTCCCTCCCTTCCTCCTCCTCTCCATCCCTCCCTCCCTCCCTCCTTCCCTCCCTCCCTCCTTCTCTCTGTCCCTCCCTCCCTCCCTCCTCTCCCTCCCTCCCTCCTTTCCTCCTTCCCTCCCTTCTTCTCTCCCTCCCTCCCTCCTTCTCTCCCTCCCGTTTCTCCATCCCTCCCTCCCTTCTGCTGCCCTAAGAATCAGGATGTAGAGCTCTCTGTTACTGCTCCAACACCTTGCTTGTCTGCTTTCTACCACGATCATAAACTAACCATCTTAAACTGTAAGCAATCCACAAATTCAATGTTTTATAAGAGTTGTCTTTATCCCAATGTCTCTTCACAGCAATAGAAAAATAACTAAAAGGTGGCGCACACCTTTCATCCCAGAGAAACCCTGACTAAAAGAGAGAGAGAGAGAGAGAGAGAGAGAGAGAGAGAGAAGAAAAAAGAAAAAGAAAAATAACTAAAGCAATAATCCTAGAGGAGAAGTCAGCTGAAGAAAAATCCCAATTTGAAGCCAGGTATGCCTGTAACCCAAGCTCTAAAGGCTGAGACATTACAAAGAAATTTAAACCAGTCTGGGTTACATAATGAGTCCCAGGCTAGCCTGAATATCCTGTTTCACAAAACACACAAAACAAAACAGTCCCCAATTTTGTGTTTTGTTGTTAATAATGTTTTTGTCATTGTTTTACTTATTTGTTTGTTTGTTCGTTTCTGAGACAGGGTTTCTCTGTATAGCCCTGACTGTCCTGGAATTCACTCTGTAGATCAGGCTAGCCTTGAACTCAGAGATCTGCCTGCCTCTGCCTCCCAAGTGCTGGGGTTAAAGGCGTGCACCACCGCCGCCTTGCTTTTTTTTTTTTTTTTTTTTTTTTTTTTTTTTTTTTCGAGACAGGGTTTCTCTGTGTAGTCCTGGCTGTCCTGGAACTCACTCTGTAGACCAGGCTGGCCTCGAACTCAGAAATCCGCCTGCCTCTACCTCCCAAGTGCTGGGATTACAGGCGTGCGCCACCACCGCCCGGCGCTTTTTTTTTTTTTTTTTAACTAGAGCCTCAGTACATAGCCCTGGCTGGTGTAGAACTCACGGGTTGGCTTTGAACTCACAAGAGATCCATCTGCCTCTGCCCCTGGGATATTGGGGTTGAAGGAGGTTGCCACCATGGCCAACTTGGCCAAGAGAAATGAAGAGAAGTAGCTTCTCCAAAGGGTTCACACCTGCGAGCCCTGAAGGAGGCTAGGGAAGCTGCAGGTGGGCCGTGGCCCCGTTTGAGGGTCTCCATGAGTGTTGCCGTTACTCACAAACCCCTACCCAAAGCACCTTGAGGTACCCGAGAACAGCAGGCCCAGAGGAAAGTGTCCCCTTAGCAAGGGAAATGGAAAGTCAAGAGTGTGGCTGCTTCCAGCTCCACATTCTGTGGCGCCCTCTAGTGGTTTACCCTTTTGAGGTCCGAGATGCGTTGCTCAACTGGCCGCAAATTTGTGGTAATACTTCTGCCTCAAACTCTGTCATCACACTAGGCCTGTCTTAAAAGACATTTCAGGGCTGGGCGGTGGTGGTGCATGCCTGTAATCCCAGCACTTGGGAAGCAGAGGCAGGCGAATTTCTGAGTTCGAGGACAGCCTGGTCTACAGAGTGAGTTCCAAGACAGAGAAACCCTGTCTCAAAAAAACATTTTAGAACCTTTTTTCCTTTCTTTTCTTTGGAATTAAGGAACCCTCTGTATCCAGGGTGGCTTTGACCTAGACCTTGCCCTGCATCAGCCTCCCAAATGTTGTGATTACAGGCATGCTCTACCATTCTGAGAGTTTCGGAATATTAAAAAATAAATAAATAAATAAGGCTGGGTGTGAAGGCACACACGTTTAATCCCATCACTTGGGAAGCAGAGGCAGAGGCAGGTGGATCTCTTAAGTCTGAGCAAGGCCAGCTCGGTCTACATAATAGAGAGATTGTCCCAAACAGCAACAACCACAACAACCCACATTTTTTACGGGATTAGAGAAATGGCTCCGCAGTTAAAAGCTCGTGTTGCTCTTGCAGAGGACCCAGATTCTGTTCCCAGCATCCACGTGGCGACTCATAACCATCTACACCGCAATTCCAGGGCATCTGGCGCCCTCTTCTGGGCTCTTCCGGTACTAGGTGCGCAAACAGTGCCATCTATGTACATGCAGGCAAAATGTTCATACTTATAAAAATATAAAAATAAATTAATATTTCTAAATCTCTAGAGCTGTAATCTCATTTGGGGGTTCCTAGCTTGCCTTTGATCATTCAGCTCCCAGATAAAAGACACACATCTTTTATATTTATAAGCCTTTACTGTCCTAGAGCTGGGCAGATATCTACCCTCTAAGCTGTTATCTCTACTTCCCCACAATAACCCCGAGTTATAACCTGCCATGCTCCATCTGGGCTGCTCTTAACTCCAGTGGGCCAGCCCCTCCCCCCCCCCCCGTGGCCTTGTCTTCATGTCTCACTTACCCATAGTGTCTTTCCTCTTTCCACCTAAGACTCCCTCCTTGTGGTCTCTCCTCAGAGCCCACGCCCAGGAACCCAAACCCAGCCTATGGGTCTTCTGCCCAGCTATAGGCTATAGGCATCTTTATTCACAGGATAACTCGGGGGGGGGCAGTATTACAATATGCAATATTACAGTTGCAGATTCTCTTGTCCCTGGGGTAAACCAGGCCCTGAGGGTCAGTATTTAGCATCACAATACACAGCAAAAGACCAAATCTCAACCATTTTTTTTTTGTGTGTGTGTGTGTGTGTGTGTGTGTGTGTGTGTGTAGGTGTGTGTGAGCCACAACACAAGTGGAGATCAGAGATAATTTGCTGAAGCTGGTTCTGTTCTCTCCTTCCACCCCGTGGGTCTCAGGGATTGAACACCGGCTTCTCAGGCTCGTCAGCAGGTGGTTTGTACGCTCTGAGCCATCTAACGGGCCCAGCCCCCGTTTTCTGGGTTCTTGATGTTGTTTATGTTGTTGTGTGTATTTGTGTGTGGACATGGTCAGAAGAGGGCATCACCTTCCTTGAATCTGGAGTCACAGGCAGTTGTGAGCTGCCCAGAGTGAGTGCTAGGAACTGAACCTGGGCTTCTGCAAGAGTGGTACTCAGTCTCAACTGCTGGGCCAGGTTTGCTGGTATGTATGTATGTATGTATGTATGCATGCATGTGTATATTGACTGAGATAGGGTTTCTCGTTAGCCCTGATTACCCTGGAACTTACTCTGTAGACCAGGACCCGGCTGGCCTTGAACTCAGAAGAACCTGAGATCTGCCTGCTTCTGCCTGCCAGGTGCTGGGACTGCCATCCCTGACTGGGTGCATCACAAGAAAGAAGAACCGACGGCTCACAGCTGCGGAAGCTGGCGAGTGCCACAGCACCTCCTAGCAGGGGCCTCTCCATGCTTCTTCCCACGGTGGGGGACCTCACAGGGTGGCCGGGAAAGGTTGGGTGAGCCAGAGAATGTGGCTCCTACTACCCTGGCACTAATCATCCTGTGGGGTCAGAGCTCTTGTGACTTAATGGGCTCTGTAGTCACCCTAACAGTTAGGCTTCTTTCTTTCTTTCTTTTTTGTTTTTGTTTTTGTTTTTGTTTTTCGAGACAGGGGTTTCTCGGTGTAGCCCTGGCTGTCCTGGAACTCACTCTGTAGACCAGGCTGGCCTCGAACTCAGAAATCCGCCTGCCTCTGCCTCCCAAGTGCTGGGATCAAATACGTGCGCCACCACCGGGCAACAGTTAGGTTTCAACCTAGCTCTTGGAGGGGACAGACGATGAACTATATAGCCCTTGTCTTAGCTACTTTTCTCTTGCTGTGAAGAGACGCCAGGACCAAGGCTTTTTAGACGAGGGCCTTGCTTACAGTTCCAGAGGGTGAGTCTATGGCCTTCCACAGCAGGGAGCATGGCATCAGGAAGGAAGAGCTGAGGACCTGCATTCTGACCCAGAAGTACATGGCAGGGGAGGGGGGGAGGGGGGAACGAGGGGGAGGGAGAGAGGGGGAGGGAGGAGAGGGAGAGGAGGGGGGAGAAGAAGGGAGAAGAGGGAGAGGAGGGGGGAGGGCTAAGAGGGAGAGGGAGACTGGGCCTGGCACAGGCTTTCAAAACCTCAAAGCCCACCCCCAGTGACAGGGCCTCCTCCTCCTAGGCCTACTCCTTCCCAAAACAGTTCAACTAAGGAACAAGCATTCAAACAGATGAGCCAAAGCTGAGTGGTGGCGCTCGCCTCTAATCCCTGTGCTCAGGAGGCAGAGACAGGCTGATCTTGGAGTTTGGGGCCAGCCTGATCTACAGACAGAGTTCCAAGACAGCCAGGGCTACACAGAGAAACTTTCTCAACAACAACAACATTTAAACCACCACAGCCCTGTACCTTCTTCAGGGTCAGGGACCTGCATGGTAGGAGGAAGCACACCTATGCCTGGACATCTCTCAGCTTCTGTCCTGTCCCTGTCCTCTCCCTCGGAGATCCCTCGCTCCCCCAGCCTCCACCAAAAGTCTCGCTTCCCCAGCACTAAGAACTGAGCCAGAACAGAATGTGGGAGAAGCGGGCGCCACCACCACTAATAATCAAAGGATTAGATAGACTTTGCTCAAAATGCCGTAGAAATAACATGTAAAGACTGGCCACGGTGTCACATGCCTGTAACCCAGTGCTCTGGAGTACAGGAAGGGTGGTCAGGAGTTCAAGGTCAGAGAAAGGTTGAAGCCTGGACTGTGTGAGATACTTCCTCAAAAAAGCAGCAAAACAAAACAAAGATGAGGGCTGGCAGCGCCCGCATTTAAACTCAGCACACGGGAGGCAGAGGCAGCTAGATCTCTGTGAGTTTGAGGCTAGCCTGGTCTACATAAGGAGGTCTAGCCCAGTCCGTGTCGTGCAATGAGACCATGTTTAAGAAGAAGAAGAAGAGCTGGGCGTTGGTGGCGCACGCCTTTAATTCCAGCACTTGGGAGGCAGAGGCAGGCGGATTTCTGAGTTCGAGGCCAGCCTGGTCTACAGAGTGAGCTCCAGGACAGCCAGGACTACACAGAGAAACCCTGTCTCGAAAAACAAAAAAAAAAAAAAAAAAAAAAACAAAAAAAAAAAAAACAAAAAAAAAAAAGAAGAAGAAGAAGAAAATCAAAATTAAAAAGAAGCTGCAGAAAGGACCCCAGCAGCCTCCTCACCCCATTTCCCTCCAAACAGGGATGCTACAGGCATGTAATCTGTAGCAGCCCCGTGGAAGATTCTAGGCATAGCCAAACTCAGCTGAACACAGCCCCAGGAACACTGCAGCCAGAATCATGGGAGACTAAAGTACTGTCCCGGGGAAGCCGAACTTAAGACGAGGATGGCAGTGAGTTAGTTGAATTAGAGGAACTGGAAACGGTGGACTTCACAGACTGAAGCTGTGATCCTAGCTGTAGCGTACAGCCACGCTGAGGAATGGGTGGGGGAGGCGCGGGCTCCGGGGAAGATGGCTGGACCATCCTCCTGATTGATTTCCATGGAGGCCAGCTGGGGGAGGGGACGGCCTCTGGAATGCCCACCGGTCTGGCCAAGGGCAGCTATTGCTAGGCAAGTAACCAGACTTGATGTCAGCGCTTGGTGTCCTTTCCCGGTCAGAGATACTAAGGGTCGTAGTGATTACAGGAAAAGGGGCGGATTGACCCAAGACCAGGATGCTTCTCAACCTCACTGACTGATAGACCAGGATGCTTCTCAACATCACTGACTGATATAAATTTCCCTGTGTCTGCTGAATCCTCTACTTTCTATCCACTCTGCCTGGCTTTACCTGGGACTCCCTGGACGAGAAAGAGAGGCTCTTACTAGCTAGCCGTCCCTCAACCACGACCGAGGATGCACTTCCACCCACTCACCAACAGGTGGCAGCACGCCCCCAGGTTGCTTGCTTGCTTGGAAGCCTGTGCGCTCTCTTGAAGTAAATTCTCTCATTTTCCTGCAGGGAATGAGACGTCGGGTCCTCATATTTCCTGACGAGGAAAGTGCGGCCAGGAAGAAAACACTTAGAGTTGCATCTCATTCCCGCTAGCACGTCCTGATGGCTCTCTGACCCGATCCCAAAGGAGATTCAGTCCGTTCTTCAGGGGAGTATTTTGACTATCTCTAGAGGTATTTTTTGCTCCTCCCAGGTTGTGAGTAGGAGGCCGTCATAGTTCATCTCCGGCGTCAACCTGCCTTGGCTTGGAATCACCTAGGAAACACCCCTGTGTGTCTGCGAAGGCGGTTGCACAGAGGAGAGCAGACCCTGGATGTAGGTGGTAGCATCCCATGGCTGGGGGGGCCAAGACCGAATCAAACAGGGGGAAAGATCTGACCACCAGCACGCCTTCGCACCTCCCACCTGCAGACTAGAACCCTCACACCCCTGCGCCCAAGCCTCCCCCACCACAACAGAGTGCACCCTCAAACCATGAGCCAGAAGAAATCTCACCTTCCTGAAGCTACTTGTTAGGAACTTCATCACCACAGCACCTGGGGCTAAAATAACACAGCGACATTGGAGTCGCTGAGGCAGTGGCCGGGGGCGCTGGCATACATCTAGGTAGAGCAGGCTTCCATGACAAAGACTTGTCTAGCCCATACTAGCAACCGTGATAAGATTGAGGCTCTCAGGAGCAGTGGGCTGTGAGGAGACAGGAAAGGCCCTCCACACCCCCCCTCAGCCTCAGCACCCCACATCACTCCAACAGAGCCGCCTCCACGAGGAAGCCAGGGGCAATGCTGAGTGGGAGGCGCGGGCAGGCCTCTGTGCCGGACCCTGGAGGGACCAGGAAGTCCTTGCCTTCCTTCCAGAAGATCAGCCTTCAGATAGAGAGAGGATGTCTTTGTGACGCGAAAAGTATGATCTTGGGAACAACTGAGAGACTAAGGTGGAATGACGCAGAAGAGACCCACGTTAACAGCCATGATGGGGTGTGGCCGGAGATCCGGGCGCTGGAAAACAAACTCCGTTCTCAGCACGAGCAGCAAGCACTCCTGACCACTGCGCTACCTCTCCAGCACCCCATGTCTTTACATGACCAGCAGTTCAGTGGTGTAGACACAAATCACTATGGATGGGGGGGGGGGTCAGTGTGTGGCATGTGATAGACCACCTGTAGTCACTATGAATACGGGATGGATGTGTCACATGTGATAGATGACGTGGAGATAATGGGAATTCTTCTTTGGAGTCCTCGGAACAGGGTTTCTCTGTGTAGCTCTGACTGTTCCGGAATTAGCTCTGTAGACCAGGAGTCTCCAGAGATCCACCTGCTTTGCAGTGCTGGAATTAAAGGTGTGTGCTCCCCCCTCGCCCAAGCGGCAATAGGAATTCTTTATCTTGTTATCTTTTTTTTTTTTAAGATTTATTTATTATATCTAAGTACACTGTAGCTGTCTTCAGACACACCAGAAGAGGGCGTCAGATCTCATTACGGGTGGTTGTGTGCCACCATGTGGTTGCTGGGATTTGAACTCAGGACCTTTGGAAGAGCAGTGCATGTTCTTAACCGCCGAGCCATCTCTCCAGCCCCTATCTAGTTATCTTGTGGGACCGCCACCATATATACTCATCTGTGTCCCCGCACAGGGGAGACGGGAGAGCCTGCTCAGAAGAAGCTCAGGGACAAGAGAAGACGTCACCTGCTGGCTTGGAAGATGGAGGAAGAGGCCACATGGTAGGAACCGTAGCTCCTCAGGTTGAAGAAGACAAACATGGATATTCCCAAGAGCCAGGGAGGACGCCTGCCTGACAATACCTTTGTGCCTACCCAGGGAAGCCATTTTAGGCTTCTGGCTGCCAGCACTGTAAACATTGTTGGGTCTTGTTGAGACAGGAACTCAGGCTGTAGGCATGGATGGCCTCAGACGCAGCGGAGCCCAGAGCACCCTTGGCTAGCCTCCTGCTCCAGCTCGCAAGTGTTGGGATTCTAGGTTTGTACCAACACTCCTGACTCAAAATGGTGTTTCTCTGAGCCGCCAAATTTGTGGTAATTCAGAGCAGCATAAAGAAACAAATGTTGGGTGTAGGGAGCAGCCTAGAGAGATGGCTCAGCGGTTAAGAGCACTGACTGCTCTTCCCAAGGTCCTGAGTTCAAATCCCAGCAACCACATGGCGGCTCACAACCATCTGTAATGAGATCTGACTCCCTCTTCTGGTGAGTCTGAAAACAGCTACAGTGTACTTACATATAATAAATGATAAAAGAAAAAAAAAAGAAAAAAGAAACGAATGTAGGGTTGGTGAGATGGCTCAGTGGGTAGGGACGCTCCCTGCCAAGCTAGACAGCTGGGATCAGTTCACTCCTTGGAATCCAAAGGGTGGAGCCCAAACGCCCTCTGGTTTCCATATTCATGTAGCTACAAACCCTCCCACCACCATCAAATGTTATAAATAAATGGACAGACAAATAAATAAAATGTAAAAACAATAATATTCTAGCTAGGTATGGTGGTGCACGCCTTTAATTCCAGCACCGGGGAGACAGAGGAAGGCGGATCTCTGAGGCAAGCTTGATCTGCAGCGTGAATTCCAGCACAGCTAGAGACATACGGTGAGACTGACCACTGTCTCAAAAAACAAGCACAAGGGCCCAGCATGGTGGCACACATCTTTGATCCCAGAACTCCGTGGGGTGGACAGGGGGAGCTCTGAGTTCAAGGCCAGCCTAGTCTATGAAGAGAGTTCTAGGACAACTGGGGCTGTTACAGAGAAACTCTTTCTCCAAAAGGACAACAACAAAACCCGCAAAAATACAAAAACAAACGATAAAAGGGAAAGAAAAAATTAAAGAGAAATAAAGACAAAAAGTACTAGATACTAGGACATTTGTTTTTTCAGAAGGCTATTTTGGGCCAGCAACTTAAAATTATATCATACATACTGAATTAAATTGTCTTCTCTGAAAAGATATGCTGGTCTGGAGCTGGAAAGTTCCAGATTCAGTAGAGCCCCTGACTCAAGGTAAGACTGACAAGACGGCCCCGTGGGCAAAGTGCTTGCCACACAAGCTTGAGGACCTGAGGTTGATCCCCAGAACCCACAGAGGGAGAAGACTGACTCCTGACGCTTCACGTCTATGCCACGGCAAATGCGCACATGTAACTAACACACACACACACACACACACACACACACTCACACACACTCACACACACACTCACACACACACACACTCACACACACACTCACACACACACTCACACACACTCACACACACACTCACACACACACTCACACACACACACACACACACACACACACACACACAGTGCTTACAATCCAGTGAGATGGCTCAGCAGGTAAAGGTATGTCTTACAGCTTCTATTGCTGTGATGAAACATTCTGATGAGAGAAACTTGGAGAGGAAAGAGTTTATTTGGCCTACATTTCCATATTACTGCTCACCATTGAAAACAGTCAGCACAGGATTTCTTTCTTTCTTTTTTTTTTTTTAAGATGTATTTGTTATATGTAAGTTCACTGTAGCTGTACTCACACACCCCAGGTGAAGAGGGCAGAAGATCTCATTGTGGATGGTTGTGAGCTATCATGTGGTTGCTGAGATTTGAACTCAAGATCTTTGGAAGAGCAGTCAGTGCTCTTAACCTCTGAGCCATCTCTCTAGGACCCCTCATCCTGTTTTCTTATAGAACCCAGGACCACCAGCCCAGGGATGGATCCACTCACAATGGGCTGGGCTCTTCCCCATCAATCACTTATTAAGAATTAAGAAAATGCCCAACAGTATTGCCGACAGCCGGATCTTATGAAGAAATGTTCTCATCTGAGGCTCCTCTCGTCTTCCCTCCCCTCCCCTCCCCTCCCCTCCCCTCCCCTCCCCTCCCCTCCCCTCCCCTCCCCTCTCCCCTCTTCTCTCCTCTCTCCTCTCCTCTCCAATGACTGTAGCTTGGGTTAAGCTGGCATAAAAAGACTTGCCACCAAACTGATAACATGAGTTGATTCAAAACTGATTTGCATGAGTTGTCCTTAACATGCATGGCTGTGTATATATATTTGCAAATAAATAAATGTAATCATTTTTTAAAAGACTGTTGATTATGCCGGGCAGTGGTGGCCCACACCTTTCATCCCAGCACTTGGGAGGCAGAGGCAGGCAGATTTCTGAGTTCGAGGCCAGCCTGGTCTACAGAGTGAGTTCCAGGACAGCCAGGGCTACACAGAGAAACCCTGTCTCAAAAAACAAAAACAAAACAAAAACAAAAACAAGAAAGAAACAAAGAAACAAACAAAGAAAGGAAGGAAGGAAGGAAGGAAGGAAGGAAGGAAGAAAGAAAGAAAGAAAGAAAGAAAGAAAGACTATTGATTATCAATGGTACAAGCCTTTGATCCCAGCATTCTAGAGGCTGAGGAGGAGATGACCAGTTACAGACTAGCCTGGGTTACAGAATAATTCTGTGTGTTTATCTCTGTCTCTGTCTTTCTCTCTTATACACACACACACACACACACACACACACACATTAAATAACAGGGCAGGATATTAGGTTGAAAATAAAGACATAAAATGAATTAATAAAGGCTCTGATGGAAAATTGGGAATCAGTGATCTGAGGGTCTATCATGGACTCAGTGAAACAGTACAGACAATGGTATGAGGGTCTATCATGGGCTCAGTGGGTGATCTGTGCAGTGCTCCATTCCAGTGATCGATGTCCACTAGTTTGAAGGCCTCTGAGTCCTTAGTAATGAAGGGAAATTCCACACCAGGGAATAAAGCTCTGTGGAAGGCTCCCGGGGTTCTGCCGTTCATCCCACCCGCCCTTCCTTGCTGATTTTTAGAGAAACAGAAAGCCTACCTATGGTATCATAGTGACTCTGCAACTCTGGCTCATGTTGGAATCATCTGGGGAGCACTATCCAAGCTGGCCCTTGCCCCAAGACCATTTTGCCTTGGCTGGGGATTATCTGCGTTTGTCAAAGCTTCCTCCGGCCAAGTCTATTGAAAGCGCCGTTGCTATTTGAAGAATTAGCCAGCAGGGGGCGATAGATGACCAAAGAGAAGGAATCCCTTCTTCCTGGTGCCCAAAAGGTAAGATAGACGGTGACTCTGGGAGTCCTCAGATTGGAGCAAGTACTAGCCTCTGGCCACGGAGGTGGGTTGTTTGTTTGTTTAGCTTTCTAAGAATTTTATAATTACTATGTGAGAGAGAGAGAGAGAGAGAGAGAGAGAGAGAGAGAGAGAGAGAGAGAGAGAGAGAGAGGAGAAGAAGGAAGAGGAGGAGAAGGAGGAGGAGAAGGAGAGGAGGAGGAAGAGGAAGAGGAGGAAGAAGGAGGAGAAGGAGGAGGAGAAGGAGAGGAGGAGGAGGAAGAGGAAGAGGAGGAGGAGGAGGAGGAAGGAGGAGGAGGAGGAGGAGGAGGAGGAAGAAAGAAGAGAAAAAGAAAAGAACGTGGGCACAGAGAACTCCTGTGGAAGGCCAAGGAATTTTCCCCTCCCACCTTTACAAGGTTTCTGGGGATTGAGCTCGGGCCACCAGGTTCCGCTAAAGGACAGCCCTTTACTTGCTGAGCCATCCCAGCACCCTACTTGGCTTTTTGTTTGTTTGTTTGTTTTTTGTTTTTTGGGGGTTTTTTTTGTTTGTTTTTCGAGACAGGGTTTCTGTGTGTAGCCCTGGCTGTCCTGGAACTCACTCGGTAGACCAGGCTGGCCTCCAACTCAGAAATCCGCCTGCCTCTGCCTCCCAAGTGCTGGGATTAAAGGTGTGCGCCACCACGCCCCGGCTTGCCTGCATTTCTTTAACTCACCAGGAGGTCCGTGAGCTTCTCTATATAATGTGCAAATCAAGCTGCTTGTGCATCTTGCCTGAACCAGCTATGGCGTTCACATTAAGGATTAAGGACACACACACACACACACACAGACACTGACTTGAGCTGAGCATGAACCACTGAGGCAGACTTATGCCTAACACTGGGGAGGCTGAGGCAGGAGGATCACCATGAGTTCAAGGCCACCCTGGGCTCCGTGGTAAGATCTATATCAAAACAAAACAAAACAACAAGTGGCTGGAGATGCAGCTGTTGGCAGAGCGTTTGCCTAATAACTCCCCAGCGCTGTTTAACTGGGTGTGGTGGTCCACACTTGCGTTCCTCCCCCCCCCCCCTTGGGAGGTGGAAACGGAAGGATCAGACTATAAAGGTCAACTTTGGCTACACAGTGAGACTCAGGCTAGGCTTGGTTACAAGAGGCCTCTCCTCAAAAACCAAGTCCCTCGGGGGCTGGCTGGCATTCAGGCTGGCATGGGCAAGAAGGAAAGAGGTCAGTCGGGTCAGTGGTGGCGCACGCCTTTCGTCCCAGCACTTGGAAGGCAGAGGCAGGCAGATTTCTGAGTTCAAGGCCAGCCTGGTCTACAGAGTGAGTTTCAGGACAGACAGGGCTACACAGAGAAACCCTGTTTTGAAAAAAACAAAAAAAAAAAAAAAAAAAAAAAAAAAGAGGTCAAGAGGTCAAAGCTAAACTGTTTTAGACCCTCTTTCTCGCTGTTTCCAGGACCCACACACCTCTGAGGAACAGTCACAGGTCCCACAAGGGCATAGATACTGTGGAGGCCTCCTCTGAGTAGCAGAAAGAAGCAGGAAGCCGGCCTCAGGTCTGACTGTTTTCCCAATGGCCTCAGGTTCCTGGAGCTCAGGGCTGAGCCTGGCAGCCTGGAAACCGAATTTCAGAGAAAGACCAGCTTGCTTAACATCGCTGACTACGAAGACGAGGACGATGACGAGGAAGGATCTCTGAGTCTGGCCTAGGATCCCAGCCTGCTGCCTTCCCCATGTGGTCCTACCCCTGAACCCCATAAGGACCCCCCCACCCGGGTCAGAGCATCCTGGGGGCAGGGGAGGAGGGGAGAGTCATCCCCTGAGGATTAGGGCCCACCCAGGGTGGCCTTGACAAACAAGCCTCTGGAGCTAGGCACCGCCAGCACCAAGGCCACCACAGCTTCCCGAGGTGACCCATTTCCCTCTCTCTTCTGCAGCTTCAAAACAAACCAAAACACAGACCAACATCCTTTGTTTGGGAGATCAGAGCCCGGGGAAAGCGCTCTGTGGGTTTTTACTTGAAAACAAGGTTGTTTGAGTGGGGAGCAGGAACCAAAGGGGACAGAGTCCCTGGTGGCCGCGCTTTCTGGATGAGTCAGGGCAGAGCGGGGGAGGGGCGCCCAGCAGCAAGGCTGCCTGCTCACCACTCTGAGGGAGGGGCTGGAGCCACGGCCACCGACACTCGCTCCAGGTAGCCTTTCTTTGAGGATGACCAGGCCCGGACAGGGTCAGGTTTCCCATTCAGTGGCTCCAGACTCCCTTACATGGGTGGGAATGGGGTAGGTGGGCACACGCCCCCAGGACAGATTCGTCTCTGTCCCTTAGTTCACAGGCCCAGGCTAGATGTCCTACCCCGAGGGACAGCCTGGGTCCATCTAGCACAGACTGTCTCCAGGGTGTGCGGCCAGGTCCTGTCCAACCGGCCTGCCGGATTTGAGTTTCCTGGTGGAAACTGGAATCTCTGAAAAGCCTGCCTGCAGGGGAGTGTAGACAGCGGGGCGGAGATTAGCATACCCCTTGGGGCGGAGGAGACAGGCTGTGGTTTGCCTTCTCGGGTACCAATGAGCAGCACTCTGGCGGCTGGTGACAGGCAGATGACCTATAGAGTGATATCCCAAAGCCTGCACCAGAGTGACTCCCAGCTGATTCCTGGCCTTGCATGATAGTTTTAGATGCACAATCTTTCTTTCTTTCTTTTTTTGAGACAGGGTTTCTCTGTGTAGCCCTGGCTGTCCTGGAACTCACTCTGCAAACCAGGCTGGCCTCGAACTCAAAAATCCACCTGCCTCTGCCTCCCCAGTGCTGGGATTACAGGTGTGCGCCACCACCGCCCAGCTAGATGCACAATCTTATGTGAGCTTCACAGCTAGGCAAGCGAGAGAGGATGAGGCCGCTAGAGTTCAGAAAAGCAAAGCAACTTACTCAAGAATGCACAGCAAAGCGGACTAAGACCAGCTCAGCTTTGGACCGCACCAGGGCCAGGGACTAACCCACGCAGAGCAACAGCCTGGGGGGAGGTGACTACGGAGGACTCTTGGCAACAGCTCCTTATTCCGGTGGCCCGGGACACGCGGAGGGGTGGGTTTTTGTTAAAGGCCGCCCCTTTCTCAGTTCTTAGGACCTAAGCAGAGCACTGACTCCCGTTCCCATCTAATCCTCCCTGCATCCCCACAGGGAGAAGATACCTTCATGAGCCCATTTCAGAGATGAAAACGCTGAAGCAGCAGGGTCTGCAAGATGGCTCAGAGGAGAAAGGCGATTGCTGCCCAGGCCTCGTGACTAGAGTTTGATTCCCGGGGTGCACATAAAAGTGGAAGGAGAGACCCAACTCCACAGAGTTGTCCTCTGACCTCCACCTAACAACCCATAGTGTGTGCTTCCTAATGCACAATAGTAACAGGTAAGATAAAATAAGAAAGAAAAGGCTGAGCAGCAGACGGGGCCTTCCTAACCGCATAGCAGGGGCCCTTCTGGACCCCACCCAGTCTCTTCATCATATTGAAATGCCATATTCCCACCCTTCCCTCCTGGGAGCCGCTCAGATCCGATGTGAGCTGCACTTTGGAACCTGAGCTTCAAGGCCCGCCCCCTCTTGCTGGTGTGACATCTGCTTGGGGACTCAGTTCCTTCCCACCGTCACTTGGCTGGCTTGCATGACACAGGTGTGTGCTAACGGCCCCCACCAACGGCAGCCGACATCCGGGTGTCTGCTCCCCACCAGGGGAGACCCCAGCCAGTTTTCTTCCCTGCACCCTCAGCTGCTGGGCCAACAGGAAAGCCCCGGGTGTCCTTGAACTCACAAAGCTTTGCTCAGCCGGCTGCCATCTTAGCTCCTACACCGCACACAGAGTCAGTCATCTGTCTTCCACAGACTATAGCTCCATGACACATGTGGTGCGCGTGGCTGTGTACACATCTGTCTGTGCATTTGTATGTGCAGCTATGTGCGTATGTGTGCTCTGTGCAGGTTGTGTGTGAACCTCCTCCCCCGTGTGTGTTTTCACGTGTGTACGCATGCCCTGTGTGAATTCCGCTGGTCTGTGTGTGTCTGTAGACGTAACTGATACCCACACCGTGCACCCATCGCTGGCCCTTCTGTCCACCCAGTCAGCAATGCCTCCCCGGGCATTTTCAGGGAGCTCAGCACACAGAAGACACCAGCCCCACATTCGGCTGATCTCTTGTAAGCTCATCTTCCTGGGAGACACCCTCAGCCCGTTCTAGACAGATGGCGAGCCCAGGCTGAAGAGCAGTTGGGCGTTTGGTGAATCAACTGTTGCCCGGACAAGGAAGAGTCGGACAACTCCCAGCAAAGCCAACTCCGCACAGCCCGTGCTTTGACCCCTTCAGTCAGATCACGGGCCAAACCTCCATGAAGTCCTCAGTGAATAAAGCTACAGGTTCCAACTAGCAAAATGGCGCACCACATAAAGGCACTTGCACGGAGCCTGACAACCGGATCCACATGGTAGAAGTTGAGAACAGATTTCTGACCTCCACATGTGGACCATGTGCCGTCCTCACCAAATGCATACACTTTCGTGCGTGCATGCTTATGTGTGTGTGTGCGTGAGTGTGTGTGTGTGTGTGTGTGTGTGTGTGTGTGTGTGTGTCCGTCCCAGGATGTTAGCTTCACATCCCAATGGAACAGACAGACAGAAGTGTGCCCCTCACCACCTAGAGGACTGAGGTCCTAGCCAAGGCACCAACAGAGCAGTGGCTTTTCAGTGGCATTCTCTTCAGCAGCCGTGGCTCTCTCCTCAGTGGCCGTGGCTCTCTCCTCAGCAACCATGGCTCTCTCTTCAACTGTTGTAGCTCTCTCCTCAGAGGCTGTGGCTCTCTCCTGAGAGGCTGTGGCTCTCTTCTCAGAGGCTGTGGTTCTCTCCTCAGTGGCTGTGGCTCTCTCCTCAGTGGCTGTGGCTCTCTCTTCAGCTGCTGTGGCTTTCTCCTCAGTGGCTGTGGCTCTCTCCTCAGAGGCTGTGGCTCTCTCCTGAGAGGCTGTGACTCTCTCCTCAGAGGCTGTGGTTCTCTCCTCAGTGGCTGTGGCTCTCTCCTCAGTGGCTGTGGCTCTCTCCTCAGTGGCTGTGGCTCTCTCCTTAGTGGCTGTGGCTCTCTCTTCAGCTGCTGTGGCTTTCTCCTCAGAGGCTGTGGCTCTCTCCTCAGTGGCTGTGGCTCTCTCCTCAGTGGCTGTGGCTCTCTCCTTAGTGGCTGTGGCTCTCTCTTCAGCTGCTGTGGCTTTCTCCTCAGAGGCTGTGGCTCTCTCCTCAGTGGCTGTGGCTCTCTCCTCAGTGGCTCTCTCCTCAGTGGCCGTGGCTCTCTCCTCAGAGGCTGTGGCTCTCTCTTCAGTGGCCATGGCTCTCTCTTCAGTGGCCTTGCCTTTTTTTACTGCTGGCATCTGCTGTCACTCCTTGGCTCCTGGCCTAATCCCAGTCCCCAGGCCAACACATCTACAGGTTCAGCTTCTGCTGTGATCCCAGAAAAGTCTCTAAGCCCGCTTGGGGAACGGCCTCTCTCTAGGTCCTGAGATTCCTTATAGCTGTAAAGCTCTGTTTGCTGAGTAACACAACTTCGTCACAGGCTCTGGGGAGTTAGAGGTGTTCTAGAAGTGAGTGTCAGAACAGGGTAAGAATAGAAAGAAGAAACCCCAGAGGTGCCCTACAGCACGGAACACAATTTGCACCACTTTTTTTTTCTTTTTTTCCAAATCTGTTGTTTCAAGACGAGGTCTCATGGAGCCCAGGCTAGCCCCAAGCTTGTCTTGTAGCTGAGGATGACCCTGAGCTCCTGAGCTCCAGAGTGTGAGGCTTATAGCAGCGTGCTGCCATACTGGATAAACCTCAGTTTCCTCACAGAGCTGGCATTTCCTTTGCCTAGAGGAGGCACCCCAGAGGAGCCCGGCCCTCTTCTGACTTCCTGTGGCTTTGGAAGCCAAGAAGAGGGAACAATTCCCTCCTTTGTTGCGTGCGGTTGTCCCTGACAATGGCATTCTTCAGGAATTAGGATATTAAGGATTTAATAACTACTTGATATGCAGTAAAACATCCCATTACACTTCTGGAAAGCGCCATCCTCACCTTTCACAGGAATCCACCAAGTGTCTTTTAATTAAGTTGGTTCGCAATGAGACTCGTCCTTGGTGCGGTGATTTTCTGAATGAAGCTACCCTGGAGTACTAATTACCTGGTTTCTAATGCTCAAGGGGCTCTGCCAACGTGGTGGCAAGGGCGGGGCCGACCTGCTGGGACGCGACAAGGTCTTAGTGGGCGGCGAGTGGATGCCAGAGATGAAGTCTCCCAGGATCCAGATTTCAGAGGCCGCATTCCTACAGTGTCAGGCCGCCGGTCTGTGGTGGTTTGTTACAAATCCTCCGAAGAACTAGTCCACGTGAATAGTGTAGGCTCTGTTACTTGTCTCACATTCTATCTTTCCCACTCTGTCTTCTTCTTCTTCTTCTTCTTCTTCTTCTCCTCCTTGTTTCTGCTGCTGCTGCTGCTGCTTCATTATTTTTGTTGTTATTTTTATTTACTTATTTATTTATTTTGGTCTTTCGAGACAGGGTTTCTCTGTGTAGCTCTGGCTGTCCTGGAACTCACTTTGTAGACCAGGCTGGCCTCGAACTCAGAGATCCACCTGCCTCTGCCTCCCAAGTGCTGGGATTAAAGGCGTGCGCCACCACCGCCCAGCCAATTTTCGTTGTTATTGAGACAGGATCAACCTCACTACGTAGCTGTCTTGGAATTCACTATGTAGAAGGTTGTCCTTGAACTCACAGAGATCTACCTGCTTCTCCCTCCCAAGTATATTAGGATTAAAGATATGCCCCGCCGTGCCTAGCCGCCTAGATGCATATATATACATACACACACATACATACATATATATATGTATATATATATATGTGTGTGTGTGTGTGTGTGTGTATATATATATATATATATATATAAGCATTTGTGGGTGTGTCTGTGAGAGTTGTGTGTGCACATGTAACCACAGGTTCCCGTGGAGGCTAGAAGAGTATCAGGTCCCTCCTGGGACTGGCATACAAGCAGTTGTGAGCCACCCAACTTGCGTGCTGGGAGCTGAACCCCAGTCCTCTGAAAGAGCAGCAAGGGCTACTGCACATCTTCCAGTCTCTCTCTGGCGGATGTAACATTAGAACCTGATTTCCATGAGATGAGTGTCTTCTCCTGTATATCCATTCATATTCCTCTCTCTCTCTCTCTCTCTCTCTCTCTCGTATGTGCGTGTGTCCTCTAGTCTTTAAAGATAGGATCTCATGTAGCTCCCAGCTGGTCTAGAATTTGCTATCTAGCTGAGGAGAGTCTTGAACCCCCCAATCCTACTGCCTCAACCTTCCCAGCACAGTGCTGGGATCCTGGGCCGCACTCCCAACCTCCTCTCTCTTAATGAGACAGGGTCTTGCTATGCAGCCGAGGCTGACTTGAACTTTTGATCCTCTCAATAAAGCATGTGGACTCACTCTGAAAATAAAAATTACGCTGGGTGTGGTGGCGTTCAGTGGGAGGCAAACGGAGGTTGGTGGATTTCTGTGTGTTTGGAGCCATCCTGGTCTACCATAGTGAGCTCCAGGCCATCCAGGACTACATAGCCAACCCTGTCTCAAAAATAAATAAATAAAAATTAGGGCTGGCAAGATGGGTCCGGAAAAAAAAAAAAAAGCACTTACTGTCCAAGCCAGACAACCTGAGTTCAAACCCCAAAACCTATGTGGGGCGGAGAACTAATTCCAAAATGTTGTCCTTTGACCTCCACATACGTTCTATGGCATGAGTACATACATACACTTGTGCACACACACACACACACACAAAATACATAAATATACACACAAATAAAATTAAATCCAGAAGCAGGCCGCACCCCACACTACACAGCTCCCTACACCCTTCTCAACACTGAATATCACTTGTTCTTTATTTACATTCCGTTGCCAGTCGGAGAGGCAGAAGAAGGAGTGGGAGGAGGGGAAAGAAGCAGGTGTTCTTCGTGGTCTGATGTCTGGGCTCGTGCGCTGCCAGGCCGAGGGCCCAGGTTTGCCGTGTATCCCCGGCTGGTGACTCATCAGCATTCTTGGGCAACCCAGGATAGCAGCAGACCGTAGACAGCACGTTCCAGACGCAGAGGGGTGGAAGAGGGAAGGCGCCTCCATTCTCAGGTGCGTTAGCAGGGAATCAGGGTTCGCTCTTGGGTCAGTCTCAGTAATAAAAGAACTTAAGAACCAACTCTGAAGGACTCTCATTTCATTTCAGTTTAGAAGAAAAGTTCCAAAGCCGGTAAGTCATGAACCTCGTGGCTGCATAGAGGAAGGAGATGGCGAAGAAAGAGTCTGCCATTGCGTTGAGTCTGGCTAGCGTGGAGCCAGCCACACGGCAGAGAAACAGCCAAGGGCAGGGAAGGGGGGCTTAAAGAAAGAGTGAAGTCAAATGCCTTATGGACAGCAAGCTTAGGAAAGAGATCAAAGAGAAAGTTCACTTTTTCTGAGTTTTAGGAAATCCAGCCAACTTACCAAGTCAGTAGCACGGCTGCGGCTCCCTCGGCAAACGCGCACGGAGGCAGGAATTGTGGGAAAGAGAAGTGTGTTGTCTCGGGGCTGGAGAGACGGCTCAGTAGTTAAAAGCCCTTGCTGTTCTTCTGTAGGACTTGAGTTTGGCTCCCAGCACCCAGGGCGGGTAGCCCATAACAGCTATAAACAACAGCTCCGGGGGCGTCTGGCGCCCTCTCCTGGCCGCTTCAGGTACAGCATGCACACACACATACCCAAATAATGAGAGTGAAAATTGCAAACAGTACATTATCTCATTGAAGGACAATTGTTCTTCCTATCTCTTCAGTGTGGCCATCCTCCTAACGGGTAGTCCCACCTTCCAGAGGGGTGGCCCTTTAGCCAATGATTGACCCACTTAAGTAAATGTTAGGTGTCCACCCAGGCCAGAGAGTCCATTGTCTTGATCAGAAGGGAACAGCATTCCTTTAATGCAGTGGGTCTCAACCTTCCTAACGCTGTGACCCTTTAATAGCAGTTCCTCATGTTGTGGTGACCCCCCCAACCATAAAATTATTTCATTGCTACTTCATAACTGTAATTGTGCTACTGTTATGAATCGTAATATAAATATCTGTGCTTTCCAATGGTCTTAGGTGACCCCTGTAAAAGGGGTGCTTGACTCACAAAGGGGTCGCGACCCAACGGCTCAAAAATACTGCTTTAATGGGTCTTAAGTGTTGTGGTAAGTATTATTTGGGGGTTCTTACCCCATCTTAGATCATTTAGTTCCCAAATGAAAGACACAAACCTTTGTAGTTATAATAAGCCTTAAAGCACTCAAGCTGGGCAGATATCAACGCTCTATGCTATTTTGTCTACTTCTCAATAACGTTGAGATATCGCTCGCCATGTTCCACCCGGGCAGCTGCCATTCTAACAGGCTGTCCCTTGTGGCTATGTGCTCAAGATCCGCCTCCCCCGTGGTGGCTTTCTTCTTCTCCGGTGTCCTTTTCTCCCTCTTCTCATGGTCTCTCCCTGAGACTCCAAGCCTGGGACCCTTCAGCCCTGCCTGCCTCTCTTCTACCCAGCTATAAGCTGCAGGCATCTTTATTAACCAATCATGGATAACTTGGGGGGCAAGGTGTACACAATGAAAGCTGGCATACATGAGGATCTTGTCTTGGAGCAGCCAGATCTTGGGGTACAGAATTTGGCATTTGAATACAAGCAGCACCAGACCAACTCACTACACTTTTTCTATGATTATAATACAAGTTGATGGGTGTCAAGGCCTTCCTGAGTCTTCCTGAGATGGAGGCTGTCCTGACACAGCACTGACGTTTCAGGTTTCAATAACCTCTGACTGGTATCTGAGCCCCAGAGACAGTCAGTCCTGCCTCTCATCTTTGCCCTTCTCAAGGGCTAAACTAGCTGTCCTCAGCAACTCCTGGTGGACTTTACAACTCGCAGGCAGTATCCCATGAGGAGGCTGAGGGAACAGACCAGCTTGGTGAGTCAGTACTTCCGGGCACTTGGGCTTGCCAACTCCTAGTCGGCGACAGGCCATGAGTCACAAATTATAGGCCTTCCATATGAGCAGGCGGTGCCAGCCTGTGAGGCGGCGACGCTGGCAGGGAACTCCGGAGCTTTAGGCTTGGGGCCATGGGAAAAGAAGGGTTCAGACAGGCCTGCACACTGTAGGGCCCTCCTATGGCTTCGCCCCCACCAGCCACCAGACTGCAGTGCCAACGCCTGGGCTAGGACATGCTCTGACACAGGACTTCCTCGGCCTCAGACCAGAAGGAAACTGGCTTTATTGGGGGCCTAGAGGAATTTCAAAACCAGAGTCTTCCCCACTTCAGCTATGGAGAGTACAGAGCAAGAATGCTTTGTGCTGCAGCGGGCAGCCTCTGGGGAAGCTTCTGGGGGAGCTGCTCCTTTGCTCCCCACCCTCCCTCCCCCCCCACCCCCGAGATGATCCAGGACTGCCTTGTTTAAGAGCAGGAGGTCAGAGGCTAATGTACCACATCTCAGGCCGAACAGACATGAGATCACAGGCCTTCTGAGCTCAGGCTTCTGCTTAGCCAAGGCATCAGAGGCTTCTAGAAGGTTCCGTGAACTTTCATGCTGATATGACGTGGCCAACGGCATTCTACCAACAAGTTTCCTTTCAGCTCAGGACCACATGCTCCGTAAGAGCAAATGTACACGCTCCCTAACTGCGGTGTCGCGTCGGGTTTTTCTTTTTGTTAGAGATGTTTGATTGAGAGGCTGAGGTGGATGCAGAAAGGCATACTCGGGAAGGAGGAGGACCGGAGCCAAGCTCGGGCAGGGGACCAGGGACACTGTGCGTCTCCATGAGAAGCCTCCTCCTGACCCCGAGAGGCCTGCGCTGCTGCACAGAGGGCCTCTCACCCAGGGCTCTGCTCGAGATGACTTGTTGACACTCTTGGGCCGGGAGCCTTAGCAACGGCAGGGGACAGCCAAACACAGACTAATAATGAGCATGCCTTAGGTACAGCCAAGCAGGGCTAATGAGAGCCCGGCCCTGCACCTCCGCAGAGGAGCGCTCAATGCCATGTCTTAGAAACCTGTAGAGATGTGAACATAATGATGACAAGGTCACCGTTGAGTGGCAGCTGGCCTGGGGCTTCCGTGCTAACAACCACCAACCCCACCGCTCTCCCCACCGCTCTGCCGGTCGACACAGTGCCTGGCATCGGGAAGGTCGTCAGGAAATACAGGACTGAGGTTGGTGCACCCTGGACACCAGAAAGCCACCCCTCATCCCTCCCAGTCAAAGTCTCTAACACCCTCTCTTCCCTTCCCTTCCCTTCCCTTCCCTTCCCTTCCCTTCCCTTCCCTTCCCTTCCCTTCCCTTCCCTTCCCTTCCCTTCCCCTCCCTTCCCTTTTTTGATTTGTTTCTTGAGACAGGCTCTCACTCTGCAGCCCAGGAACTCCTCATGTAGCTCAGGCTAGCCTCTAACTCAGTGCTGGGATTACAGATGTGTGAGCCTGGAATCCGCAGTAATCCTCCTGCCTTAGCCTCCCAAGTGCTGGGATTACAGGCGCAAGCCACCATGCCCGGATGTTTCCTCTCACCCTGTAACTTGGAAGTCAGAGGAGGAGTTTGCAGTGTGGCTTCCCTCCTTCCTCCAGTTGCCAGGCTCGTAGGACAAGCACCTTCACCTGCTGAGCCTTTCTCTGGGACAGAACATCTTTCTCTGATGTTATTTAGTTCGTTGGTTTGTTTTTTTTACATTTTTTCTCTGTCTCTCTCAGCAATAACAATAAAAAACAACAAGTGCTCTTAACCGCAGAGCCAATTCTCTAGCCATTCTCCCCTGTGTTTTTGAGACAGGGTCTCACCATGTCATTCCTTATTAAAGGAATGTTCCACCGCAACCAGCAAGGATTTTTTTTAACATATGTTATGTGTATAAGTGTTTACATGTATGTATGCATGTGTGTATATGCATGTATGGATTATGTATGTATGATGCATGTGTGCATGTGTGTATATGTATGTATGTATGTATGCATGCATGTATGTATGTATGTACAATGCACACATGCCCACTTGCTATGGAGCAGGCCAGAAGAGGGCAGTAGGCCCACCGGAGCAGGAGTTACAGATGGTTGTGAGCCTCCGTATAGGTGCTGAGAACTGAATCTGGGTCCTCTTCAAGAACAACAAGTACCCTTAACCTCTGAGCTGCCTCTCCATCCTGTGACAACCACTTTTACCCATGAAGCCATCTTGCCAGCTCTGGACTCAGCTGTTTGCATTTTAACAGTTTTCTGTCTTGGGGTCCAAAGCAATATGGATTTCCTTGCTTATTTGGTTGGATTAGTTAGGGTTTCCATTGCCGTGAAAAGACACCATGACCAAGGCAACTCTTATAAAGGAAGACATTCCTTTGAGGGGCTGGCTTACAGTTTCAGAGGTTCAGTCCATGATTCATGACCCGTTTTGTGAGCCCCAAAAGACCACCAAGGAGCCGACTCTGGTGCAATATACATAAGGAAGAGTCTTTATCCAAGCTTTAGCTCGGACCACACTGTTATCACTGACACAGCAGCCCAGGAGGGTGGAGCCCCGAGCCCAGCTTCAAGCAAGCATTTATAGAGGCAAGCAGACAAGCGAGGGGGTGTCCAGCTGGCCACACATCTGGTTGGGGGTGGGGCTATGATGGAATTTACTGCCCTTTGAAATGATTGGCTGGTGCTGGGAGCTAAACCATAAACTTTCACAAGTAAAGATCGTCAGGTGCAACCTCTGCATTCCTCCTGATTGTTGGTTGTTAGGGAGTGGCCTGGAGACCAGGGCTAGGTGTGGACGTGGTGGTTAACTGGAGTTCAACCTTAGGTCAGGGTCTCTAAAATGGAGCCTGAACCCAAGATGGAGTTGGTCTGGTCTCTCAGCTGAAAGTAAGGCAGCATGCAGGCAGACTTGGTGGCGGAGGAGCCCAGAGGTCTGCATCTTTATCCACAGGAAGAAGGGGACCGTGTGACCAGGCATAGCTTGAGCTCATATGAGACCTCAAAGCCCACCTCTGCAGTGACACACTTCCTCCAGCAAAGCCACACCTACTCCAACAAGACCATGTGTCCTAATAGTGCCACTCCATAAGGGCCAAGCATTCAAACACACGAGTCTGTAGGGGCCATACCTATTCAAACTACCACATAATAAGACCCCCCCACTCCCCCCCCATTCCTCTGTGTTTGGGATTGAGACAGGGTCTCTCTGTGCAACCCTGGCTGGAATTCAGTCTACAGACCAGGCAGCCCTTGAACTCAGAGACCTGCCTGTCTCTGGCCCCCTGAGTGCTGGGATTAAAGTCACACACCTCCAGGACCTGCTGGAATGTCACCCCATCCTCTACTCCTATGCACAGTTCCTTCCACACTGACTCGGTGACTTGCTTTGGCCCAGAACTGTTAGAATTTGCCAATCAGACATTAACAACCATGATGCCAGCAGAGACTTGAAAGAGCAGCTGTTTACGGCACCTGCCCTGCTTTGTGGCCCGCTGGGAATCCTACAAACATAAGGGCCTGGAATGACCTAATGGAACTGTGACTCCATGCAATCGCCAGGCACATGAGGGGAGACCATGTTACAAGATGGCTGCCCTTGCAAGGACCCCAGCAGACCAGCAGTCAAGCTGTTCAAAAGTGCCCTTCTGAGCTTCCAGCCAGTGCCCAGAGCTCAAGGAATAGTGTTGGGTGTGGTTTGTTACCCAGCAAGAGAGAACCAATACAAAGGGTTATTTTCATTTATGTGTGAGTGTCTGTGTGTCTGTGTGTGTCTGTGTATATGTGTCTCTGTGTCTGTGTGTATGTATGTATTGTGTAAGTGTGTCTCTGTGTGTATATGTGTCTGTGTGTATATGTGTGTACATGTGTCTCTGTGTCTGTGTGTGTCTGTGTATGTGTCTGTGTGTATGTGTATCTGTGTCTCTGTGTATGTGTGTCTCTGTGTGTATGTGTGTATGTGTGTCTGTGTGTGTCTGTGTCTGTGTATATATGTGTATACATGTGTGTGTGTGTGTGTGTGTGTGTATGTGTATGTCTCTGTGCTTGTGTGTGTCCTCATAGAGGCCTGAGGAGGGAGAAGAGGCTCAGATTCTCCGTAGCTGGAGTTGTAAGATCCGAAAGAAAAAACGGGGGTACTCCAGCACCCCATGCCTCGGAAACCGGCACCCTGAAACACTCACGAGAGACAGACCTGATGCAATTTGCAAGAGGATTTTAATTTCCAGAGCTCTGGGGGGTTACAGCCTCCCCACACAGGGTAAAAGAAGTAATCCCAGTGCGGACTGGCTTGCCTTGGCCTTTATAGACTTATAACAGAACCCGCCTACCACAAGCTTCTAAGCCAATCAGTTCAATCCATCCGAACCCACGCTCTCTGACAACCTACCAGCCTCTCACAGAGGCCGGAAGAACTAGTTAAGTCATTTCCACTTACGTGGCCGCCACACAGTGTCGCGCCCACCCTCCCCCACTGGCGTTGGGGACCCAAGTGCCCCCCACGTGCCCAGGCACGGGGGATTCCTAGCTTACAACCTTATCCTTTCAGAGTTACATACAGGAGATAGTGAGTTACTAAATCCCGCTTTTTATGGGGTCCGGGTCCAGGCATGGCACTTGGGTCATCAAGCTTGTGTCGCTTTTACTTTCCAGCCACCCCTCAGCTGCCCCCTCCGAGGCCGTGAGTAGGATTGGGGCTTTACAGGTTTCTTTCTTTCTTTCTTTCTTTCTTTCTTTCTTTTTTTTTTTTTTTTTTTTTTTTTTTTTTGAGACAGGGTTTCTCTATGTAGCCCTGGCTGTCCTGGAACTCACTCTATAGACCAGGCTGGCCTTGAACTCAGAAATCCGCCTGCCTCTGCCTCCCAAGTGCTGGGATTAAAGGCGTGGACCACCACCACCTGGCTACATTTACTCTTTCAAAAAGATTTATTTCCATTTTTTTTTTCATGTGTACGCGAGCAGGTGTCTGCGGAGGCCAGAAGAGGCATCAGTTCCTCTGGAACTACTAAAGTTACTGTCCTGGGAGACTGTGAGCCACCCAACATGGCTGCGGGGAATGGGATCTGAGTCCTCGGGGAGCACAGCCAGCCCTAACCACTGCTCCATCTCTCCGACCTCAACAGTGACTTCTTAGCTTCAAGTCTGACTCCTCCCTGTGCAGCTGGCCCATTTTCCTGGGAGTTTATCTTGGCCTTTTGCCTTTTTAAAGATCCCAAGATTTGCTTTTGTTTCTTCTGCATGACTGCCCCCCTACACACACCCCAGATCTCCAAATACAACACAACACAGCACAACACCCACAGCCTTCAGCATGCGAGTATTGAAGGGATTGTTGAGCTGTGATTCCAACCCTAATTTATACAGATATGTCTCCCTCACAGTTTCTTCTTTTTCCTAAAAATTCCTTCGACATATTTCTTTCTCCTTTTTCCAGCCCTCCACAATCAGAAGCTGTCCATTTAGTGCTTGGTGTAGGAGGCGCCTTTAGATTTACCCAGCATGCACTGTTCCCTCTTCTCATTCTTCTGTTCCACTCCTTTCAGACTTCAATTTCCTTCTTTGTTTCTCCCCTGTGTGTAGGAGTGTGTATGTGCACGTGTCTGGTGTGTACAGCTGTGTGTGTGCAGCTGTGTGTGTGCACGCAGCTCTGTGTGTGTGCAGGTGTGTGCACACAGCTGTGTGTGCAGCTGTGTGTGCGCAGCTGTATGTGTGCAGGGCAAAGGAAGACTTCATGTTCCTGCCCCACCTCTCTCTGCCTTGTGTCTTTGAGCCAGAACCCCATTCAGCACTGGGATTATAGGTGTGTGATGGATCATTTTGGCTTATTCTACTGGTGCTGGGATTGGGACTCTGATCCTCTAAATCACAAGGCAAGTACACTTAACAACTAAGGTATCCCTCCCTCCTGCCCTGCTTGCTTTCTTTTTTCCTTCTTTCTTTTCTTCCTTTCTTTCTTTCTTTTCTTTCTTTCTTTCTTTCTTTCTTTCTTTCTTTCTTTCTTTCAATGCAGTTCTTGATTACTCAAGGAACACCTTGGTCTATGCTAGTTCCTAAGCTTTGGGTTACAGGTTTGTAACACCACACCTGCCCCATATAAATATGAATATGTACGTGTGTGTGTGTGTGTGTGTGTGTGTATGTGTGTGTGTGTGTGTGTGTGTAATCTTACTAGATAGCTAGGTAGCCTCAAACATAGGATCCTCCTGCATCAACTTTCTGAGCAATGCTTTCTGTTGGTGTTTTTGTAAGAGGTTGTCTGTGAAAGTCTTTCTGTACTTTTTTTTTTTTTTTTTGTAAGAAACGTCTGTCATGCCAGGCGGTGGTGGCACATGCCTTTAATCCCAGCACTTGGGAGGCAGAAGCAGGTGGATTTCTGAGTTCCGAGGCCAGCCTGGCCTACAGAGTGAGTTCCAGGACAGCCAGGGCTATACAGAGAAACCGTGTCTCGAAAAAAACCAAAAAAAAAAAAAAAAAAAAAAAAAAAAAAGTCTATCACTCATTCGGGAGCAGCACAGCCTTTCTGTCATATTTTAGGATGACGAGTCCCTTGACACTTTTCTAGTCTCTTTTTGTAGCTGACAAGAGGGATATTTCCTCATGCTTTCTTTGTGGAGTACCTCCTTTTTTGTGCTTTCTTTGGGGGTAGCTTGCTGATTAGACTAGGCTAGCCCAATGAGCCCCAGGAACAGACCTGTCTCAGCCTCCTCTGCCCTAAGGTTGCAATGCTCTTGTATGCGAGTTCTTAGGGTCTGCTTCAAGTCCTGGTGTTTGCAAGCACTTTATGGGGTGCATTGACTCCCCAGTTATTTTCCTTAAAAATAAAAATAAACAAAAACCTATTTGGGTCAGCAAGATGACTCAGTGGGTAAAAGTACCCAGGGACCTGAGTTCAATCCCTAGAATCTATCTAGTGGAAGGAGAGAACCAGCTCTTATGAATTGTTTTCTGACCAGTACAAGAACTGGGGCCTTCACACCCTCCTACCCCACTGATCGGAGGGGTAAAACATAAAATGAAAACATAGAAAGTAATCTTTTAGATAAATTGTCATGTAACACAGACTGTCCCCAAACTCACTACATAGTTGAGGATGGCCTTGAACATCTGGTCTCCCTGCCCCCACCTCTCCGGAAGCAGGGTTCCAAGCATGCAGTGCCACATTTAGTCTATGCTGAGGATCCAACCTGGGGCTTCCTTCACACTAGCCAGCCCTCTGCCCACCTGGCTACACGACCAGAGTCATTTCTTCTCAGTTAAACTCTCTGTTGTCTGGGCATGGACACAGATCTTTAATCTGTACTCTCAGGAGACTGAGGCAAGGCTGTTACTTTGAGGTCAGTCCAGAAAATATAAAACCCTATCACACACACACACACACACACACACACACACACACAAATACATTCATGCACACATGCTCACACACATAAACACACTCATTCACACACAGGCATATACACACACTCACACATGCATACACACACATACACACACACTCATACACACACTCTCAAACAATATACACATTCACACACATGCATACACAAACACACATACACACACTCACACACACAAACAGTCACACATACTAAAACGTTAAACCTCTAGGTTTAATTAGTATATTCCTCCCAAATCCCAAATTCCAAGGCATATTTAGAAGAAAATAAACTTCCATGGGACGTGTGTGTGTGTGTGTGTGTGTGTGTGTGTGTGTGCGCGCGCGCGCGCGCGAGAGAGAGAGAGAGAGAGAGAGAGAGAGAGAGAGAGGGAGAGGGAGATTGATTTAGAGCAAATTTTAGTTAGTTCCCGTGCCCCTGGGAACCCCAACAAGTCTCCCCAAGTCCTGCCTCCCCCACCACCAGGTTTCACTGCTTTCAGATGAAAGCAAAAAATGAATGGTTAAAAAAAAATCAGAAGTTTAGAATGACTTACAGTAATAAACTGCCAAGTTTAAACTTCAAAGGACAACCAGGGCTTCGGACTGAAGGGGATTTTGCGTGTGTGTGTGTGTGTGTGTGTGTGTGTGTGTGTGTGTAGTGTTTGAATGCAGGAGAGATGACCTGTGCCCCATTGCTTGTCTCCCACTGGCCATCCCTTAAAAACCAAGGTTGGCAATCATCATGGGGGCGACTGCACAGGGTGGAGGGTCTCTGCCGTGGCCTGCCCGCCCCCTCCACACCCCCACACCCCCACACCCCCACACCCCACACCCCCGCTGGCCACCGCCTTTTCAGAGGGAAGCTGCAGAAAGACAAGAGCTCTAACACCTCGAGTGTCCTGAGCAGACGGGGCAAAGGTGACAGCCCCTGGGTCTCGCAGGGCTTCGCTGGGGTTGGGACACTTACTCTTGTTTCTTGTTACTTCTGTCAAAGTGCCACTTGTGAAGAAACAGGCTGGGCTGGGTCAGGATCCGAAGGAGGGAAGTCTCGGGACAGGAGAAGTGGGGAAGAAGAAAGAAGGCCCTAAGTGTCGGAGGCACAAAGGTCCTGTGCCCACGGATCAAGAGGGACACCAAGTATGGTAAACACACAGGGACCTCTTCTCCACGGAGGAGAGATAGAAAGCCCGCTTTCCCACCCAGAAGGTTGAGAGTAGATTTTGTTCATGACCTGGTGGCCTTTTTGCTATGTACAGGCAGATGTCACCCACCTTTTGCTATGTGGAGGTAAACTCCCCCACTTTTTGCTATAGAGGCAGACCTCATCCAAATCCCCCAGACTGGTTATCCCAGACTCTTCCCTCCCTGGACCACTACCATCCTTAGCGGAGATGTCACGTGTACTCTATGGCCTACTGACCTCTGTGTTATCTTGGTCAGAGACCACCCTAGACTCTAGCCCTTTGGCTACAGAACCCACCCTTGTGGCCACATGTACTTAGTAAAGGATTTTCTAAGCTGGCACACCTTAAGCTTAATTGTGTGCCTGGATTGGAAAGATAGTTGCTTGGAAACCTTCTCCTAAAATGTAGTGAGCCACCAAAGTTAGACTCCCTGAAGGGTGATCCAGCTGGCAAAGTTTCATTCTCTCTCCTCTAAGTTCACGACCCTGTCTGACCCCCGGAGGGACCCATCACCTAAGCTGGAACCTGGTTGAAGCCTTTGCTAGCAGAAGATCAAGAAATCCAGTCTGGGCCGGGTGGTGGTGGTGCACACCTTTAATCCCAGCACTTGGGAGGCAGGCAGATTTCTAAGTTTGAGGCGAGCCTGGTCTACCCAGTGAGTTTCAGGACAGCCGGAGCTACACAGAGAAACCCTGTCTCGAAAAACCAAAAGAAAAAAGAAAGAAAGAAAAGAAAAAAGACAGAAAGAAAGAAAGGAAGGAAGGAAGGAAGGAAGGAAGGAAGGAAGAAAGAAAGAAAGAAAGAAAGAAAGAAAGAAAGAAAGAAAGAAAGAAAGAAAGAAATCCAGTCCAATTAGCAACAGCCTGACAGTTCCCTTCCCAGCCAGGAGCCTGTAGTTTTCTAGGAATCAGCAGAAACCCCATTACAGGGAAAGGACACATCCTAACCGCCTTTCCTGGCACTAGTAACTTCTAGTTTTACCTTGTCAGATGGGGAACTCATCAGGTATCTCCAGGGCCACCTCAGGTCCCTCTCATATTAAAGGACAATGAGGAGGGTGGTGGTCCTTAGCAGCATTTGAGATGTAACCTGTAGAGAGTTGCCAAAAGGACACACACACACACACACACACACACACACACACACTTGGTATGTCTTAACTTTCTTCCGATCGCCCTTCCTCTTCAGGCTTGAGTCTATACTAAAATGCCTCTAGGCCAGTGAGATGGCGCAGGGTGAAGGCACTGGCCACCAAGCCTGAGAGCCTGAGTTCAATCCCCACTACCTACCTCATGAAAAGGGAGGACCAACCCCAGCAGGTGTCCCCTGACCTCTGTTCAAACACCGTGGCACAAGCATCCACATGTACACAGAAAATAAAATTTTTGTTTTGTTTTGTTTGTTTGTTGAAACAGGGTTTCTTTGTCTAGCCTTGGTTCCCCTGGAATTCACTTTGTAGACCAGACTGTCTTGGAACTTGTTCTGTAGACCAGGCTGGCCTAGAGTTAGAATTCACAAAGATCCCCCTGCCTCTGCCTCCTGAGTGCTGGAATTAAAGGCATCATCACTGCTGGGCAAATAAATGTTTTTTTTTTAAAAGTCATTAAAAATGTATTTAAGAGCCAGGCGTGGTGGCACACGCCTGTAATCCCAGCACTTGGGAGGCAGAGACAGGCGGATTTCTGAGTTGGAGGTCAGCCTGGTCTACAGAGTGAGTTCCAGGACAGCCAGGACTACACAGAGAAACCCTGTCTTGAAAAACAAACAAACAAACAAACAAACAAAAAAATCAGCATCAAAGCCACAAACTCAGGTTTGGCTTGACTCAAGGTCCCTAAAAATCCAGGGGAACTTTTCAGACCTCTGGGGGCAGCAGTGTGGAGCTATGCCACTCCCTCCCACACTGACAGGGACATCCTCCTGAGGTCAGTACCAGGGGAGCTAGAATGCCTGGATGCTGGCCGTGCCCTGGAGAGTGGCACGGACCAGTGGGCACGGCCTACGGGAATCTGGTCGGGACGCTCCACTCTGGACCCACCCCCTCCCTGCTTTCCACTCTGTGGCTCCACCCATATCCCTCGAACTGGAAGAACTCCGCCATGGAGCCAACCTACAAAAGGCAGATACTAGCTCATTGGACCTCTGACAGCCTAGGAGTCTGTTTCAAAGAGTAAATTAGGAAAACATATTAAAATATTCTGAGTGTTTTGTGGGTACCATTCAAACTCAGAGGTAACACGGCTCTGCGGGGAAAGGTGCTGGTGGCCATGCCTGACCTGCATTTAGTCTTTAGAACCTACATAGGAGAGAGAAAAACAACTCCATACATTGTCCTCTGACCTACACACATATGCTGTGTAGCATGCATGCACGTGGATATGTGTGCACGAATGTGTGTGAGCACGAACACACACACAGACTAGAGCGCGAACACACACACAGACTGCTGTGTAAATTTTTTTTAATTTTATGTATCTTATTTATATGAGTGCACTATCACTGTCTTCAGACACCCCAGAAGAGGGCATCAGGATCCCATTACAGATGGTTGTGAGCCACTATATGGTTCACTCAGGACCTCTGGCAGAGCAGTCAGTATTCTTAACCACTGAACCATCTTTGCAGCCCCTGTGTAATTTTTTAAAATCAGAAGTTGTTAAGAAGCCTGGCAGATATTTCTATTTAAAAAAAAAAAATTAAGCCAGGCGTGGTGGCGCACGCCTGTAATCCCAGCACTCGGGAGGCAGAGGCAGGCGGATTTCTGAGTTCGAGGCCAGCCTGGTCTACAAAGTGAGTTCCAGGACAGCCAGGGCTACACAGAGAAACCCTGTCTCGAAAAAAAAAATTTAAAAAATTATTTATGTGCATGAGTGTTTTGCCTACATGTATGCATGTACATACACCACACACATGCCTGGTAGCCCAGGAGGCCGGAAGAGGGTGTTAGATCCCCCAGTACTGGAATTACAGATGGTTGTGAGCCTCCATGTGGGTTCTGGGAATGGAGCCAGGGTCCTCTGGAAGAGCAGCGAGTGCTCTTAACCACTGAGCCACCTCTCTGTTTCCTCTCTCCATTTTTCCAACTGAAACTTCTTGTGTGTGGTAGTAGGGATGGAACCCAGGGTCCATACGTGCTTGGTATGTGCTCTATCACTAACATACGACTCCAGCCTCCACAGCTTCACTTAAGTAAATTGGGACTTGAGATCTGGCTCATCAGGAGTCCTGGCTGCACTTCCGGAGGACTTGAGTCCAACATCATAGCCTGCACACAACCATCTACAGCCCCAGTCCCACGTAATTCTGATGGCCTCTATGGGCATCATGTGGCATACATGCAGGCAAAGCATCCAAACATAAAATATAAGTAAACAAACAAATAAAAAAACATATTTAAGGAGATGGCAGTATAGTATGGCTGGGGACAGGGAGCTCTTGCTGCTTCGCCCAAGTGTGAGCTCTAGAACCCACGAGGTGGAAGGAGAGACACAGCTCCCAAGAGGCATCCCTCTGACCCCGTCAGCGGTGGCACTCACCTTTAATCTCAGCACTTAGGAGGCAGAGACCAGAGGATCTCTGTGAGTTCAAGTCTGGTATACAGAGCGAGTTCCAGGACAGCCAGGACTACTCAGAGAAACCCAGCCCAAGGGGGAAAAAAAGTTGTCCTCTGACCTCTGCGCACATGTAATAAATACATATAAAAGAATCAAATTGAGCCGGGTGTGGTGGCACATGCCTGTAATCCCAGCACTTGGGAGGCAGAGGCAGGCAGATTTCTGAGTTCGAGGCCAGCCTGGTCTACAGAGTGAGTTCCAGGATAGTCAGGGCTACACAGAGACACCCTGTCTCGGGGAAAAAAAAAAAAAAAAAAAAAAAAAAAAAAAAAAAACCTAAATTAAAGCACATGGTTTGTGGTATAAAATATTTCTAAATTCCAGGAAGACCAAAGATAATAAGAGGTTGACCCAGTAACCAAGAGAAGCAGGGCTGGTCATTTGGAGTCTGATTCCCACCCCCACGCCATCCCACCCCAGTTCTTTTGGCTGATAAAGTTGACAAACCTAATATCAAGGGATATTTAAATTGTGGACACTCGAAATTCTCTCTACGATCTGAAATGCCTTTCTCCACTGTTGTCTGACATGAGCTAAGAGTGAAGGAAGCTGCTTTCCTCTCTCCCGACTGCTCTGTTCGCCACCTGTTCCCCAACTCCCCAACTCCTTTTTTTTGTTGTTGTTGTTTTTTTTGTTTTTGTTTTTTTGTTTTTTTGTTCTTTTTTTTGTTTTGTTTTGTTGTTGTTGTTGTTGTTTTTTGAGACAGGGTTTCTCTGTGTAGTCCTGGCTGTCCTGGACTCACTCTGTAGACCAGGCTGGCCTCGAACTCAGAAATCTGCCTGCCTCTGCCTCCCAAGTGCTGGGATTAAAGGCGTGTGCCACCACTGCCTGGCCTCCAACTCCCCAATTCTAAACAATATTCTAACTGTGTGTGTATGTGTACATATATATGTTTATTTCTCTTTTTAAAATATTTATTTATTTATTTAATGTACATGAGTACACTGTAGCTGTCTTCAGACACACCACAAGAAAGCATTGGATCCCATTGCAGATGGTTGTGAGCCACCATGTGGTTGCTAGGAATAGATCTCAGGATCTCTGGAGTAGTCGGTACTCTTAATCACTGAGCCATCTCTCCAGCCCCTCTGTGTTTATTTCTTATCAATGCTATTCATACATGAAAAGTCTGAGCAGGGATTTCACCGGAAATTGGTCCTTGCACCTCGACTCGCAGGCGCAGGTCCGTCTGGGCTTTGGCCCTGCGCAGACCGTCTTACTCCTTGAGAGGGAATCCTGTGCGATGGTATGGTCCCCTCTCTTAGTCCTCCGAAGGAAGCCGAGCATGCCCACACCGTGACACTCAAAACAGGAATCTGCAGGGAAGTCCCTAGCTCCCCTCCCTGGGCTCAGGTTCACAAAGAACAAAAAAGCGCCCAGTGGGCGTCACCGACCCATTCCCATGCAAAGCACCCGCTGCCGCCACGCCCAAGGTGCCCGCCTTGGCTCGAGAGGTGCGGGGTGATCGCAGGCTGGGTGAGCGCGAAGCTGGAGCAGAAGCTGACGTACCTGGGCAACTGCCATTTTGAAGCAAGCCTCTGCTTGGGAACTGTAAATGAAGGGGACCAGCTAGGGCTCCACGGAGGGTGACCCTGCTCTATCCCCACCTACTCAGGCTCAGTCCCTTAGGGGGTCAGATCCGCAGACCCTCCAGCGACGCCAGCGCTCCATTCTGAGATTCTAGTAAGGAAAGCGTGGCCTGTTGCACCCAGACCAAAAGTAACACCTGAAGCTTTTCCACCAAGCAGAATTCCCCTGATCTCCGCTGTCCCCTATTGGGTTAGAGGAGAGTCTTGAAAGAAATGAGAAGTCAGGTTCTGAGTCACAAAGGATTCAAAGACGCTGCTGCCATTCCCACCCCCACCCTAGTTCCAATATTACTGCAGAGGTGGAGGGGATGCTGGGTGAGAGGTGTCTGGTGGAATCCTGGGCACAGTCCCCTGTCTTGCGTTTAGTTGACAAAACAGATCTTGGGCTCCAACCAGCAGGCTCAGACAATGCTCATGGACCCACCGCACCCCCTTCTTCAGAAGGGGAAGCCCTGGCTCTCCCCCCTCGGGGCTAAGCGTCTCAAGTTAACTAGATACAGAAGTTGTTTCTAGAGGTGGGACCCAGCCCTCTCTACTGTGGGGTACAAGGGGACCTCAGATACCTAAGTGACTGGCCCTTGTAGCCCCCACTCCCAGGGGGTCCGCTGCTGAGCCCACCTTGCGGACTGCCTTCTAAAACCCGTCTTCATTCACCCAGCAATCTGCTAGACATCTGTAACGTGTGCTGGGACCACACACCCACGTCCGTATCAGCCAGGACAGACAGGACTTCAGATGTCCCCCAAAGCCGGCACACCACTGCCTCAGCAGCAGCAGCCTGGCATCTCAGCGCCAGGACTGGATCTGAGCTGTGTCCCAGAGATGCTAGGGTCCTGAGCCACGCTCTTCTCTTCTCATTTGGGGCAGCCTCCCGTGGGATACCTGCAATAAGGAGAGAAGCCCGCAGTCCCGAGGGAGCCTCCTTCTGATGAAGATCAGGTTGTTCACGGGAGTAACCGGCAAGGACTTGGCCCTCGGGGCTCTGTGGCAAAGGTGTACGACCAATGCACCCAAGCTCTGACTTTCAGCTGGCTAGCGATGAGCTGTTTGCACAGCAGAAGTCACTTCCACGCCACCAGGAAGACCCGGAAAGGCAAAGGTTCCCTTTGGATGGCCTTTAGAGGCAAGGGTCCAGACTCCTCTTCTCCTCATCCTGTGTGACCTCTTGGAGTTACAAGAAGAATATAGAGGGCTTCCTAGCCCTGAAGCCCCCAAACCTAAAGAAGACCACCCCAGGGGAGGGGGTTGTTACTGTTTCCTCCTCCCTCCCTTTCCTTCCCCCCTCCTGTCTTTCTGAGACAACATCCTTTAAAATAAGCTTTGTCTCTGTCTCTCTGTCCCTCTGTGGTGTGTGTGTGTCTGTGTGTGTGTGGTGTGTGTGTGTGTGTGGTGTGGTGTGTGCGTGTGTATGTGTGTGTGTGTGTGTGTGTGCACACACACACACACGCAATTGCCACAGTGCACACATGGAGGTCAGAGGGCAGCTTTGTGGAGTGAGTTCTCTTCTCCCGCCATGATGTGGGTCCTGGGGTCACGTTCAGGTTGGAGGCATATGGGTTCAATTCCCAGATTTGGGAATTGTTTCTGCGCTGAGCCATCTCACCGCCACTAAAATGGGCTTCGAAATGAAATAAACTTCTATTACCAGCATCAATAAGACCAATTCCCAAAAGAATAGTACAGCTAAAGCTAGGAGCTCTCCAGCTCCCGTGCCCTCCTCCCGAGGCAGCAGATGGGTGGATCGTGGTCAGTTTTCAATATACTTTCTCATATAAATGCACACATTTACATATACACACACGGTGGTAGATGGATGTGCTTGCAGTATACTGTAACTCAATATATCAGAATATGACATGAGCCAGAGAGGTTTGGGTTGTTTGCAGCACCTGGGATGGAGCTGAAGGTCTCGTGCATGCTAAGCAAGCTCTCTACAGCTGAGCTACATTTGAGACATATACACATATGTTTCTTTAGCAACTCCTGTTTTATATTTTATTTTTGCTTTGAGTGTATTGTGTTTTCTCTGCATGTGTGTCTGGCATCATACATTGTGCCTGTTATCTGTGGAAGCCAAAAAAGGGTGTTGTACCTCCTGGAACTGGAGTTAGGGATAATTGTGAGCCACCATGGGGCATGGGGGTGGGAATCGAACCCAGATCCTCCGGAAGAACAGCCAGTGCTCTAACCACTGAGCCATCTCTCCAACTCCTAGCACTTTTCTTTTTTATTAATGGAACATCTTGGAGAATATCTACTTCTCTCTCTCTCTTTCTCTGTCTCTGTATCTCTGTCTTTGAGCCTCTTTCTGTGTGTCTGTCTCTCTCTCCCTGTGTCTCTTTGTCTTTTTCCGTCTGTCTCTGCCTCTGTCTGTCTTTCCCTTCCTTTCTTTCTTGTACTGGGGATTAAGCTCAGGGCATCACCCTTGTTGGGTAGGCACTTTAACACTGACTTACACCACCTTCTTTTTATGTTTTATTTTGAGACAAGGTCTCAGTAAGTTGCCCAGGTTAGCCTTGATCTCACGCTGTAGCCAGGTAGAACTTGATTCGGGGGTCCTCCTGCTTGGCTGAGATCATTTACTTGTTGCGGATGACTATACAGAATTCCACGTGTGTACCCACTCGCCCATGAAAACGTACATCGAGTTTGGAATACCACAACCACAGATAACCCCCTAGCCAAGGCCCTCATACTTAGCTCAGCCTGCTTCAGCTAATGGTCGGCCGCTTTGCTGAGCCAAGAGCTCTCCATCAGAGAAGGCATTCGAGCAAGAGATGAGATAACGTCTCTGGGGCTTGGTGATGCTCGAACTTTGTTGTGCATGAGAACTAGCTGCAGAGCTTTTAAAGCGGTAGACACTGAGCAGAACACAGCATTTCTGGTCCAGGGGAGGAGGGTGGGACTTGGGGTTTGAACTGACGCCGGGTGGTGATGCTGGCCTCAAACTCACTCTGTAGCCACGGATGCTCCTGGACTCCTTCCTCAACCCGCTTCCACCGCCCAAGGGCTAGGATCACAGGCCTGTGACACTAAGCCCGATCCTACTTCAGTTTTATTTATTTGTTTATTATCTGTCTGTCTGATGATCTGTCTGTCTTCTATTTGAGATAGGCTCTCACTATGTAGCCCTGACTAGCCTGGAACTCATTATGCAGTACAGAGATCCACTGACCTCTGCCTCCTGAGAGGTGGCCTTAAAGACGAACACCACCACAGATAGAGGATCAGGTTGTTTTGAATGAATGCTGAGATTCTACCCTGTAACCCAGTCTGACCGTAAACTTGTGATCCCCCTGCCTTAGTTTCCCGAGTGCTGAGATTACTGAAGTGTGCTCTCACGCCCTGTTGTGCAGCTTGCTTTAGGAAAATTCTGTGACATTAAATTTAGGGAACAAGGCCTAAGCCCCTTCGGGCCTTCTGGAGGAATTCCTTTGGACACTCATTGAGTACCTTTCATGTCCTTTCCTGGTGTTGACTGGAGATCTGACCTCAGCCAAGTCTTGGGACATCCCTCCTCCCCAGGCCACCCACCTTCCATTTTTCCTCGGCTCTGAAGAAACTACCCCATACCCCATACCCCATACCCCACACCCCACCGTCAGTCTGCCAGCATGAGTGGGTACTGGGAAGGCCAAAGTGAGACCTGGTTTTTCTCAGTGTCTCAGTCCTCTCATACAATGAATGGCTGGCATGTAGGGTTGTAATATTAACTGGGAGAATACATGCAAAACTCTAACCATGGTGACTCACAGCTGTTCTTTTATTTTGGTACAGGGTCTTGCTATGTTGCTTAGGCTCGTCTTGACCGACCAATGCTCTTGCCTCAATCAGCCTCTTGGGAGTTGTGTTGATAACAGTGTGGCCACACTGACTGTAGGTTCTGATGTCATGATGGTGATGGCAGATATGACTCAGGGGGCATACCAGCAGAGCAGAGAGCCTAGAAGTCCCAGTGTAGAGAAGACAAGCCCCACGTCTACCAGAGGGACCAAGCTGTCTTTATTCTCTAGGAAGTGCCGTGAAAGCAGAGTCGGCATGTGGCAAGCCCCCGGTAAGCCGGTTGGGAATGGAGATGCGTCTCAGTTGGTAGAGTTTGTCCACAAAGCACAAAGCCGTGGACCCCAAACCCGCATAGAACCAGGCAGCTTGGAGAGTGCCTGCAACCCCATAACTGGGGGTGTGGCGGCAGGAGGATCAGAAATTGGAGGTCACCCTTGACAAGTTTGAGGTTAGTTTGGGATGCCTAAGACCCTGTCTGGAGCGGGAGGAGGAGTTCGGTGGGTGCCTTTGACGTCTCTGGTTTTCAAGTTCAGGCGGGCGTGGGGTTTGCTCTTCACTCATTTCCCCCTGTTGTCCAGGATGGAAGCCGTTTTGATTGAAAAAAAAAAACAAAGGTTCAACATGAAGGTTTAGTCTCTTTAAAAGAAGAAATGCTTCAAGTTATTTACAAGGCACCCTAATGCGCAGTGCGAATAATACCAGATTATCCGCTAGTCCTCCCTCGGGAGCCGTGTCATGTTTCCACAGAGGCCCACGTGTGCCTAAGAGCAGGCTGGGCTACGGAAAGACTCATTTCAGGAGAGGCATACACTCGCACGCTCCGACGGGGACTTAGGCAGCGGGTCTCAGGGCCTGGGCTTGATGAAAGGTATCGGCAGATGGTCATCCAGAACATATCCAGAGTACTGGGTATGCGCTAAACCCTCCCCACTCCCAAGTAGGAAGGGCTCCTCTTAACCAGTAGGATGGGGCTGGTCTTCAGAACGGATGCTCCATCCAATCCCTGCCCTCGGAGGCTAGAGGCCCCTGTAGAGGATGCTTGCAGAACAGATCACCATACACATGCAGAGAAAGAGAGATCAAATCTGGTGTGGTGGCAAAAGCTGTCACCCCAGCCCTTGGGAGGAAGTGCCGGTGGATCAGGAAGTTTAAAGCCATCGTCTGCTATAGAGGCCAATCTGGATTACAAGAGACCCTATCTTAAAGCCAGCCAGCCAACAAACATCAGAAAAGGGATACTGATTCTGAGATCAGGGGAACCAGGAGAATGAGGAGAATGACAGGGGTCAACAGAGGGTCAGAACTAGCACACGACAGAGGTCAGGGTCAAGCAGGCTTAGTCAGAACCGTGCAGGGAGCTCAGGAAACTAATAAGCCTGTGACCTCATTAGGGACCCACAGAGGCCTGGGTCCCATCAACACAAACGCAGAGGCAGGGACGAGTTCCAAGAGGTCGAAGGCTCCCGTGGACGTGGCGGTTTCAGACTCAGCACGCAAGGTGGGCAAGGATGAGAGGCGAAGATGTCCGTTTTGGACGTGGTCCATCGGGCATCCAGGAAGATGTGGCCTGTGAGTGGAAAGAGATGAGGCAGAGCCGTGACGACATAGTGGAGAGGGCCCTCCTAGGTGGCATGGGCGGGGGCTGCATGTGGGGACCCTGAGGAGAAGAGACAGGTGGTCGTTGTCTCCTCCGGGGAAGGGGATGAGGTAGAAGAAAATCAGGAGACATCTCCTGGGTGACTGCCAGGCCACGGGTACAGAGCAGACGATAGCCAAGGAACCTGCAAAGAGCTTGTCTTGTCTGCAGACGCGCGGCTTCAGTGTGGACTGGTAGAACATGTATGTATGGCAGGGTCACTATGTCCTTGGCCAGAGTCCACTTGCACTGGCAAAGCAATTGATGATCTAGGCCACCCCCCAGGCCTTTGCAGAGCCTTCCTGAAAGAAGCGGTTCTGCTGAGACATTTGCCAGAAAGACCCCCTCAAAGCACACCGCTACCCTCAGACATTCATCCCCAGAAGCCCAAGCTCTCAGGGAGCCCCAAAGCTGAACAGAAAGAGAAAAACTGTCGTCAACACAGGAAAAACCCGGGCTTCCTGTTTGAACTTGGGCAGGTACTGGAAGCTGTGAGTAATTGCTGGGGTGGCCTGCGGTGGGGGCTTCTCACAGTGGCTGCAAAGCCTGACTTCCAGTCGCTTGCAGGGGATGCGGGGGCCCGGTGGCCGTGTGGCTGTGGAGAAGGATCGCTGCATCCACACAGGCAGGCCACAGGCCGGGCGACATCAAAGCCAGCTGAGCTGCGGTCTCTCAAAGGCTGCTCATTGTGGTCGGCCGCCCTCGATAAGAATGCACCATCAGAGATGGAGGGCATCTGAAGTCACAGTCCCCACTGGCCTTCAAAAAAAAAAAAAAAAAAAAAGGAACCCATTGCTAGGTCCTTGGAAACTGGTGGTGTCCTCTTTTGCCCAACCTGAGGTCAAGGGGTCCACCCTGTACAAGAAAGTCACATGTTTGCATAAACTTCCTGAGGGACCATGGGCAGGGGTGCTTCTCCTCTCCCAGTTTCAGAGCCATGAATGAAAAAGAGTCCTGTAGAGGCTGGGCGTGGTGGCGCATGCCTGTAATCCCAGCACTTGGGAGGCAGAGGCAGGTGGATTTCTGAGTTCGAGGCCAGCCTGGTCTACAGAGTGAGTTCCAGGACAGCCAGGACTACACAGAGAAACCCTGTCTTGAAAAACAAAAATAAAAACAAAAACAAAAACAAAAACAAAAACAAAAACAAAAACGAGTCCTGTAGAAACTTCCAGGCCTGGGAGAGGTTCGGCTCCCCAATAGGGCCAGTGTCAGGCATCAGCGGGTGACACCTAACTGTGGCCCTGTCCTGTACACACAGGATGAGCTAATGTCTTTATCCCACTTTTATATTTATTATTATTATTATTATTATTATTATTATTATTATTTAAAGACAATGTTTCTTTTCTTGTCTTTCTCTCTTCTTTTTTTTCTTTTGGTTTTGGTTTTTCAAGACAGGGTTTCTCTGTGTAGCCCTGGCTATCCTGGAACTCACTCTGTAGACCAGGTTAGCCTTGGACCCAGAGATCCACCAGCCTCTGCCTCCTGAGTGCTGGGATTGAAGGGATGTGCCACCACTGCCCAACAAAGACAAAGTTTCCTTAAAAAGAAAAACTTTTAAATTTCATTTTTTCTTTTTTTTTCTTCTTTCTTTCTTTCTTTCTTTCTTTCTTTCTTTCTTTTTGTTTGTTTTGGTTTTTTTTCGAGACAGGGTTTCTCTGTGTAGCCCTGGCTGTCCTGGAACTCACTCTGTAGACCAGGCTGGTCTTGAACTCAGAAATCCGCCTGCCTCTGCCTCCCAAGTGCTGGGATTAAAGGTGTGCGCCACCACCACCCGGCTTTAAATTTCATTTCTATCACCATTGTGTGTATATGTGTATGTTGTGTGTGTATGTCTATGATATGTACACGGGGAGGTCAAAGCACACTCATGCCACAGTGTATTTGTAGACGTCAGAGGACAACCTTTGGGCATCAATTTTCTTGCTCTACCCTGTGGTTCCAGAAAACCCAGGTCATCAGGCACGGCAACAAACATTTTGACTCAAGAAGCCATTTTCCAAGCCTCACGGGAAAGGGCCTCCTGTGTCCCAGGATGCCCTTGAACTTGACATGTCAAGGTTTCTCTTGAACTTCTGACCCTGCGGCCTCCACAGAGGGCTTTGAAAGCAAGATCATAGCCAGATATGCTGGCATACATCTGCATTCTCAACACTCCGGAGACAGAGGCAGGAGGATACCAAAAGTTCAAGCTCATCTAGCTAGGCTCCACAGGGAGAGGCTGTGTGTGATTGGGGGCTGTTAAATCGTAAAGCTCATAAGATTCAGACTCCGGGCCCCAGGGTGTGGCAGAGTTCTCATTCTATGCAGCGCAAAGCCCAAAATTCTAACCCCAGTTCAGAAGGATAAGCCAAATCCCTAGGGTCACAGAGCATGATTGTTTGTCTTTTTTTTTTTTTTTTCTTTGTGGTCCTTGTGTTTTCCACCTGTGAGGCTGCCCCACAGGGGCGTGGCTCCCTGTATGTCTGCCCAGGCCTGGACAGCGACCAGGTTGCCACTGTTTGTTCCCCTGTTAGCCGCTTGATTTCTCTGTGCCTCCATTTTTCCATCTCTGAAATGGGACTATGAAAGCTTGGCACACCTGCCTGTTTACTCACAGCCCTGCAGCAGCGATCAGGCCAGCTGCTGAAAGATGAAAAAAAATTTAGAAACCTAAATGTTATATTTATGCAAATCCCGGCGATTCATAGAATTACAGACTGCATGGCTTGGCAGGGACACTTGCATCTAGAGAGCTTTGACTATGAAATCTGCATTTTCCTGATGGAGAACTTGAAGCCCAGAGAAGTGAAGTAACTCACTTAAAGTCACACAGTTAGTAAGAGACAGTTTAAGACTTCATTTCTCAGATCTAAACTGGCTCTCACCCTTGACCTCACAGACTCAGATCGCTGGGGTTCATGGACACAAGACAAAGCTAAAAACGAGGGCTGCTTAGGAGTGAGCTAATGTCTTTACACAATTTTTATTATTATTATTATTATTATTATTATTATTATTATTTTATTTAAAGACAATGTTTCTTTTCTTTTTCTTTCTCTTTTGGTTTTGGTTTTTCGAGACAGGGTTTCTCTGTGTGTTGCTGGCTCTCCTGGAACTCACTCTGTAGACCATGTTGGCCTTGGACTCAGAGATCCACCTGTAATAGTGCTTGCCTAACATGAAGCTCTGGCCGGATTCCACGCCCAGAACGTCACAACCCTGGAATGGTGGCACACGCCATAATCCCTGCACTTGGGAAGTAGACTCAGGAGGATTAGGAAAACAAGATCACCCTAGCTCTACAGGAAGTTCAAGACTAGCCTGGGCTACATATTACTCTAAAACCGGAATAAGGAAAAAAAAAAAAAAAAGTGGGGCTAGGAGAGGTGGCTCAATGGTTAAGAGCACTGGCTGCTCTTCCAGAGGTCCTGAGTTCAATTCCCAGCAACCACATGGTGGCTCACAATAGTCTATAATTCCAGGGGATCCAGTGTCCTCCTCTGGCCTCTGTGGACAATGAACACATATGGTACCTAGACATACATGTAAGCAAAACACCCACAGTATAAAATAATAACATTTTAAAAATTAAAGAGCCAGGTGTGGTAGCACACACCTGTAATCCCAGCACTTGGGAGGCAGAGGCAGGTAGATTTCTGAGTTCGAGGCCAACCTGATCTACAGAGTGAGTTCCAGGACAGCCAGGGCTACACAGAGAAACCCTGACTCAAAAAAATAAATTAAGCTGGGCGGTGGTGGCACACACCTGTAATCCCAGCACTTGGGAGGCAGAGGCAGGCAGATTTCTGAGTTCGAGGCCAGCCTGGTCTACAGAGTGAGTTCCAGGACAGCCAAGGCTACACAGAGAATCGCTGTCTCGAAAAAACCAAAATAATAATAATAATAATAATAATAATAATAATAAATTAATTAAAGAAAAGCTGACATAAACCATTACAATAAAACCAAGAGACCTCATATGGACCAGGCAAGCCTCCAACTCCCTATGTAGCCAAGGCTACCTTGAACTACTGATCCTCCGGTCTCCATCCCCCAAGTGCTGGGATTGCAGGCTTATGTCCCGTCACTAATTTATGCCCTGGGCTTTGGACGTGCTAGGTAAGCTTTCAGCCAACTGAGCTACATTCCTCCTGTTTCTCTCTCTCTTTCTCTCTCTCTCTCTCTCTCTCTCTCTCTCTCTCTCCTCTCTCCCTCCCTCCCCCTCCCCTCCTCCCCTCCCCCACCCCGATCTCCCGTGCAGGCAGGCAGAAGGAGCAGCATTTCACAGACTCAGCACATTGTCCCCTCTCTCGAGCTCAGGTGTCTGGTTTTCCCTTGTGACGCTCCTAGCGGTGAGCCGGAGGTACAGTGAGCGGTTTTGAAGGCAGGTTCCTTATCTCTAAGCGTTATCTCAGCATCAAAGCCCACTTGAAGAAAAAAGCAGTTTCAACATCAAACTTGAAGGTTTGACTGTTAAAAAGAAGAGCCGGGACAAAGCGACCACAGCTTTTATCGCACGTTTATGAAGGTGGCGTGTGGTGGGAATACTCCGTCTCAGGTCTGCTGCTGAGAATGCTCGGTGGCCTTTGAACAAAAAACAAACCGGTGGATGGAAACTGCCGGTAATTGTCTTTACCTATGGTTTCAGAGGGCGTACACACCGGGCCTTGCGGTTGCGGGCGCTATTTCTTGCTGGGGTTCGCGTCCCCGGCCCTGCCTGGCACCCAGTGGAACAGATCAGGCCTCAGATCTGTGCACCTGTGGTTCCCGCAAGGAGGCAAGTGGATTACCGCGAGATAGGGCAACAATGGAAAGTTTTCTCACCTGAACGGTGTGGGGGAGGGGAAGGGGAGTGCTTATGAGCCCCGGGGAGACTCCTATGCCCCAGAAAAATAAGAAGCCTGAGAAAGTCAGCCCCCTCCCACCCAGGAGCCCCCTTGGCCCACACTGTTGATTTTCTTTGTCATGGGTTTCTTCTACTGCAGGAGATGCCCTGGTTTCTGAAGAAAATAAAGAGAGCAAACAGAACTTTGAAGATCAGAGATTTTTTTTCCCCCAAAAGGTTCATGGGGTTAGAGACCTAGCTTGGTTGGAGAGTGCTTCCCTAGCACCAGAAGTCCTGGGCTCAATTCCCAGCACCATATAAACGGTGTAGTGGCTTATTCCTTTAATTCCAGCATTTGGGAGGTGGAGGCAGGGGGATCAGAACCTCAAGGTATCCTGTTTAGTGACTTCAAGGCCAGCCTGGGCTATGAGAGATCCCATCTCAAAGAACATGTTTATGTTCTAGAGATATGCTCTGTATCACAGCAAAAGGCCTACTGGGTTGTCTCTAAGAGTCAGCTGACATTGCCCAAGCAGGCCCACTATCAGGGAACACCATGTGGTGACACACAAGGTTCATTCGCTCTCACTAGGGACAGTGGCAGCTAGGAGGGTCCTGTCAAAATGACTAAAGAATTCTGACAATTCCTGACTCCAGAGAAAAATCATGGAATCTTTCTGAGCAAAAGACTCAGTTCCCAAGTCCAGAAGGAGGCCTTCCCCGGGTCCCAGCATCAGACTAAGGCCAGAGTGTTGGGGGGAGGGGGTACTGAAAAGGTTACTCCATGACCCCTAAACTTCAGGCCCTCTGGAGGCCCATCAGCCTGTGATCTGATCAGCCTGAAGCCAAACTGCCTTGGTCCATCTTGTGTTGCTAGAGCAAAATGCCCAAGTGGGGATAATTGCTAAAGAAGTGGGTTTATTTGGCTTGAGGCTCATGAGCAGAGAGGCAGCATCTGGTGAGGGTCTTCCGGTTGTACTGAAACCTGACTGGGAAAGGCCGTCAGAGTGACCCTTGAACCTCTCTCCCATTCCTGACCCCCCAAGTCCCCAAAGCTAAACGCCATCTACATGTGCCTGGGAGGGCTGAGCTGGTGAGCCTTTGAGGCGTACACGTTCAGATCTCAGCACAGGCCTAGACCTGAGCCAGGCAAGCAAAGGGCTGACCACAGGTGTGGAAGAAGGGATGGAAAAACCTTAGTCCTTCTAAGGGGACAGACAGGAGGCCAACTTGACAGGGTAGTGGGGCCAGGCTGGTATTCATGCCTATGTTGTAGGTTCCCAAATATTTTAAGTTCGATTTTTTTCTTTTTTGCAGTGTTAGAGGATGAATCTGGGGCCTTGTGTCTTCCAAATTCCAAGTAAAAGCTCTACCGCTAAGCTCCACTATATTCTATATGCTTATAGAGAATATATATATATATATACTTATATCAAATCTATATCTATATATACTTATAAAATCTCTAACTTCATTCTGTATATTTATAGGGAATATATACTTATATAGACTCTATATCTATATATACTCATATAATTGCTAACTCCATTCTACATACTTATATAAAATATATATATAAATATATTCATATAGTCTCTAGCTGCATTTTAAACACTTATCCCTACACCCACAGGCATGTGTAGCTCTCGATCCTCATCCAAGAACCTTCTGGTTTTGCAGCAGAGATGGTTAGCAAAAGCCATCACCGGCTAAAATGCAGAGATCAACGAACCATGAGGTGCCTGACCACACACACACACACACACACACACTTACAGCACAACCCCTCCACTTGAGGCTCAGGAGACATGGAGGAAGATGGGGAGGAAAGATTTTAAAAGCCAGAAGCCCGGGACTGTTGCTGTGAGACAGTCTGTTCTGGGTGGGATGGGGGAGGGAGATAAAGCAGAGGGGGCAGGGAGGAGGGGCATCGGGGAAGAGCTGCCAGGAAGGAGCAGGTGGATGTAACCAGGATACATTGAGATTTCTGAAGAGTTAATAAAAACATATCATTTAAAAACAAAACCCCAGCAAACAAACTAATGGGATAACAGAAGGCGTGACCATTCCTGGAAACGCCCCAGCCCACGCATGGCCCTCATTCAAGATGGCCATTACGACCACATTCTTTCATCTTACTTATTTTTATTTTATGTACATTTGGTGTTTTGTCTGCATGTGTGTCTGGGTGAGAGTGTGAGGAGACAGTTGTGAGCTGCGTGTGGTTGCTAGGAATTGAACCCGGGTCCTCTGGAAGACCAATTCCTCTTAACTGCTGAGCCATCTCTCTAGCCCCTGTGACAACATTCTTAAAAGTTATTTTACTTATACTAAAAGGTGAATGTGTGTGTGCGCGTGTGTGTATGTGTGTGTGTGTATGTGTGTGTATGTATGTGTGTGTGTATGTATGTGTGTGTGTATGTATGTGTGTGTGTGTGTGTGTGTGTGTGTGCTGTCCCAGCCATTGTACATTTGCTTCTTTAGCATCTTTGTTTGTTTGTTTGAAGACAGTTTCACGTAGCTCAGGTTGGCCTCATATATGGCTGACGATTGCCCTGCCTCTCCTCCCTGAGTCCTCAGATTACAAGGATGTACCACCTCTCCCAGTGCTGAGAAGCCAAACCCATGGTTTCCTGCACGCTGGGCAAGCACTCTACATCCCTGCCCTGATAATGAACTTCTGACCCTCTCACCTGCCTCAAGCTCTGGAATTATAGGCAGTATCTCCATACCTTATTTTGCTTTTGTGAGATTAAGTCTTATTTAGTACACTACGCTGACTTCGAATTCACTATGTAGCCCAGACTGGCCTCAACTCACTAAGATCCTCCTGCCTCAGCCTTCTTAGTGCTAGGATTACAGATCCAAGTTAGTAGACCTAACTGACCTGGAGTCCCTTCATTTTCAGCGTAACTGGCTCCCCGGCCTACCTCAGTGTGTCTATTCTTGGGTTTCAAGAGAACCGGGTATATCGGATCCTCTAGGCCCTGCCCCCAGCCAGGGGCCCCAGGCCTCCCACAGACTTTAAGGTTTGACCACATTCTACTTTCTCTGGGAGGCTGCTCTGTGGAGACGGATGGGAGCACCGAGCAGTGTGTGCCCAGCGACCTCCGGCAGAGCTTTGCACGGGGCATTCTGAGGTTTGCAAGTGGCCCGCCCCCGGATGCCAGTCAAGGAGAACGCACATGGCTACCCTGCCATCTCCAGAAACCACTGTGCACTGGGACGGGAGGACGACAAACCAAGGCATGTCCCAAACGAGAAACAGGTGGCTTCCTGCGAGCAGATCCTAGTGCGGCCAGCCAACTTCGTCTTGGTTTCCCCCTCTCCAATGTGGTTCCCATTTGCATGAGGCTGAGTCTTTAGAGCCCTGTAGCCCAGATGCAAAATGATATAAATTACAGTTTGCCACTCCAGCCTGCCTGCTTGGGACTGTGGCATAAACATTAAGGCAAAGACTTACTGATTATAAGGGAGAGACCCTGAAGAGAGCTAGGGAGGGTGGGGTAGCATCTCCCCGCCCCCCCCCCAAACTGTCCTCTCTCTGCTCCTTTTTGCATGAAGGGAGGGGCCAGCTCAATTCTCCCAGGCACCTTTAAGGACAAGCCATCCTAACAACTAGCAAGAAGGTCCTGAAGCGCTCATCCTCAAACCTCGACCATGCTATGGCCATGAACGTTGCTTCCCTCCCTCTGTTCACCTTCTCCGGCCAAGCCGGGTCCCCCTATCTGAGGTTTCCCAGACCCCAAGAGCTATTCTGATCCTTCATGGAAATATTTCTGGGCATTTGGTTTGGCAATCGACTGACCGCTGTTCTATCTATCACCTGGATCTTGGCGTCTCTCTTCTCATAGACCACACACACCAATTAGCCCTGATTACAGAATGAATGTACAGTTCTCCTTGGCTGCTGTGTGCAGAGCCCAGTCCTCAGAAGGTGGGGGGAGGGGAGGATTCATATGTTGAAGGAGCAGCAGAAGCTGGAGGTGGGTCAAGCTTCTGATCTCAGTAGGATGTGGTGGAGTACTGGGGAGAGCCAAGCCCTGCAGAGCTAGAGCCATAAGAACAAGAGACCAGCCTGGGCTATGGGCTTGAAGGCCCCACCCCCATCCCCAGTCCCTCAACCCAAAACAATCCTGGTCTAAATGAGTACTCTGACCTTTAGGAAAAGTGGATGCCCCTCCCACCCTCAGCCTCCCAGCTCCAGTCAGCCTGTGTCAGGAAACCCTCTCCCAGGGACCCTCAGCTCAAGATGGCAGCCCTCAGGGTGGGGAGCACCTCCTGCCGCATCCCTTCACCAACAGGCAGCTTGGGGCAAAACATCCTACACCACAGAGAACTTCTAAAAATATGATGTTTTTGTCAGAGAACTACCTACTTCCTTCAGACTTTGATCTTCACACGGGCCCTTTTACTGACAATAACAGTCTGAAGCGGCCTGCCATCTTCCTTTGGGGGTTACACCCTAACTGGACATGGTAGCCCCTGGACCTTTTGCACATGTTCAGTTGGTGACAGCTTGCGCGGCTGGTCCTGCCCTGGGTGAGGAGGTCTGGGGTCAGGGACAGAGGCTGCCACAGCACCCGTCAGGCACAGAACTTTATGCAAGTTTACAAGGCTCCCACCATCTAGAAACGAGGACAATTAGTGATAGAAATATCAACACTCAAGTAAGGAGGTCAAGAATGGAAGGGGGGGAAACCCTGTCTCAAAAAAACACAAAAAAACAAATAAACAAAAAATGGGGGGGGGGCTGGAAGAGAGTAAGCCCTCCACTCAATTAATTAATTAATTAGGTGGTTAAGAGCACTGTCTGCTCTTGTAGAAGTCCTGATTTCAATTCGCATCAACCATCTGCAATGGGATCTGATGCTCTCTTCTGGCATACATGCTGAGATAGAGCACTCAGATACATTAAATAAATAAATAAATAAATAAATAAATAAATAAATAAATGGCAGAGTGGCTGACATCTGGCCACTGGCCTTGAGCTCCTGATCCTTCTGCCTCTGTCTCCGAAGCACAGAAATAAGCACCCTTGGCACTTACTGCCCAGCCGATCTGATGGTTCACAGCTTTGCCAGGATTGACCCAAAGTCCTGCAGACATCTGCAACACAAGTCCCCTTTGAGCTCACCTTTGCAGGGGTGTAGAGGTTCATGACCCCCGAGTCAGGAATTTATTAGCTCCATGTGAGAACATGGCCCCCTGGCTTGTAGTGGACTCTGGGGTACACCCTGTGATCCTCCAGGGCTGGATATAAAAGGTACCCTACTACAGATGTCCTTCGGGAAGCCCTCAGCCTTCTGGGTATGGGTCAAAACTATGTATGTAAGGCTCACATTGTGTCCCATGTGAGTGCTATCCCAAGGATGTCGGGAATAGTAGTCCTGCACGTGTGCTCAGGGTGTCCTCTTGAAGATGGGCATGCCAGGCATGGTACTGCACACTTGTAGTTCCAACACTCAGGAGTTCCTTAATTTGAGAAGCCAGCCTGGGATATATAATGAGACCCTGGAGAGGTTCGGGAGAGAAAGAAGAGGAGGAGGGATTAAGGAGAGGAGAAGAGGGGGCTGGAGAGAGATGGCTCAGCAGTTAAGAGCACTGACTGCTCTTCCGAAGGTCCTGAGTTCAAATCCCAGCAATCACATGGTGACTCACAACAATCTGTAAGGAGATCTGACTCCCTCTTCTGAAGTGTCTGAAGACAGCTACAGTGTACTTACATATAATAATAAATAAATCTAAAAAAAAAGGAGAGGAGAAGAGGAAAGAGGGGATGTGGAAGAAGGAGGAGAGGAGGAAAAGGAAGAAAAGAGGAAGGGGAAAAGGAAGAAGGAGAAGGGGGAGGGAGGAGGAGGGAAGGACACACACACTCACGCACACACGCACACGCACACACTCACACATGCTCATATACACTCACACATACTTACACACACACACACACACACACACACACACACACACACACACCCCTTTAATCCCAGAATTTAGGCAGCAGAGACATGAGAATCAAGGTCGCCTTCGGCTACATAAATTAGTCTGAAGCTAGACTATGCCACTGAGGCAAAACAGGAATGAAAGGGGCAGGGAGTACCACTCACTCCCTTTAATCCCAGCACTTAGGAGGCAGAGGCAGGCAGATCTCTAAGGTAGAGGTCAGCCTGGTCTACAGAGCAAGTTCCAGGGCAGACAAGGGCTACACAGAGAAACCCTGTCTCAAACAAACAAAAATAAATAAGTAAAAGAATAAGCAGAAGAAAGGGAAGAGGGAAAGAAAGAAGAAAAGAAAAGAAAGAAAAAACTGACAGGCAGAAGGCTGGGGGTGTGGCTCAGTGGGTAGCGTTTGCATAGCATGCACAGAGCCTAGAGTTTGATCTCTAACACCGCGTACACCAAACATGGGCTTGTAATCCTAGCATGTGGAAGGCAGAGGCAGGAGGATCAGAAATTCAAGGTCATCGGGGCCCAGCCTGATATAAGAGACACTGTCAGGAAGAGAGAAACAGAGAGAGACAGAGAGACAGAGACAGAGACAGAGACAGAGACAGAATAAAAAGAAAACCCAGCAGGGCTACAGAGTGAGGTAGCCTATCCCTACAAGATGCAAGGCTGATGCACACATGATTTAAAGAAGAGAGAGAAAGAAAAATACTCAAAGCTGAAAATCCTACCTGGCCCAACCCTTGCAAGTCTGTAAGTGCTCACTGGCTGGTGATGTCGTTTACCTGACTCCAGCTGTAACTCCAGATGTGCCCCGCTGTCAGAGTGGAGTCTTCGGAGAGACTGCACACTGTCCATGAAGGCTCCTGCTTTGGGCTCTAAACAGTGTGCTGGTTTGAAAGGCCAGAGCTGGGAAGTGGGACAAGCTCCACATCAACCAAGCTCTGGGGTAGCTCGAGGTCAGTGGGGGGTAGTTAGGGAGCCCTGAGAGAACTGAGCTAAAGCTCTTGGAGGGCAACAGCTCAAAATGCAGCCAAGACAGTCATGCCCCTGTAGGCCATTCCTGTTCTGGGAAACACGGTGGGACTCCGCTGCCCCCAACTGTGAGTCCACTGCAGCCTCACAAGGAGTAATTGTTTTGTTTGTTTGTTTTTTGTTTTTGTTTTACGAGACAGGGTTTTTCTGTGCAGCCCTGGCTGTCCTGGACCTCACTCTGTAGACCAGGCTGGCCTTGAACTCAGAAATCTGCCTGCCCCTGCCTCCCAAGTGCTGGGATTACAGGCGTGCGCCACCACGCCCGGCTACAAGGAGTAATTGTTATTCACCTACCTTTGGCAGTACCAAAGCCACTGAGGTGCCACAGAAATCAGAGCCCAGTGGGGGGACTGGCCCCTGCTGTCCTGCTGCATGGTTTTACCGGCTCAACAGGCTGGGAACTACCACACCCTGGCAGACACCACGTGCTCCTTTGGGTGCCCTGGAATCCTTCCTGCAGGGGACAGGCCACTGACCTCCAGACAACCCTGGTCCTTTACACACAAAGTGCTGGTACAACCAGACACTGGGGACAAAATGTGCCTGGGGATACAGCTCAGTGACAGAGCTTAGCATGTCTGAGGCCACACTCCATACAAAGGACGGGAGTGGCAGGGCAGGGATGGAGGGACAGGTAAAAGGCAGGGCTCAATGCTAAGGTGTGGCTAAGAGCATGTACTGCTCTCACGGAGGACCTGGGTAGCTCCAGCTCCAGGGAGATCTGATGCTCTGGCCTCTGCAGGTCTGTGCACTCACATAAAAATAAACTTTAAGCCTGGCGTGGTGGCGCATGCCTGTAATCCCAGCACTTGGGAGGCAGAGACAGGCGGATTTCTGAGTTCGAGGCCAGCCTGGTCTACAGAGTGAGTTCCAGGACAGCCAGGGCTATACAAAGAAACCCTGTCTCGAAAAACCAAAAAAAAAAAAAAAAAAAAAAAAAAAAAAAAAAAAAACCCAAACAAACAAAAAACAAAAAACAAAAAACAACAACAAAAAATAACCTTTAAGGCCACTTGTAGTGGGACAAGTCTTTTTTTTTTTCTTTTGGTTGTTTTTGAGACAGGGTCTCTCTGTGTAGCCCTGGCTGTCCTGGAACTCACCTTGTAGACCAGGCTGGCCTCGAACTCAGAAATCTGCCTGCCTCTGCAGCCCAAGTGCTGGGATTACAGGCATGCGCCACTACTGCCCGGCGGTACAAGTCTTTAATCCTAGTACTGGAGAGGCAAAGACAGAAAAATCTCTGAGTCTGAGGCTAACCTGACATGCATTGTAAGTTTCTGGCCAGCCAGGGCTCCAAAATGAGACCTTTTCTCAATAAACAAATAAATAAGGAAAAAAAAAGAGAGAGAGAGAGATCCAGGGAAGGAGCAAGGCATATTTGAGAGCTTGGGCATGGGCTCCTTAAAATAGAAGACCTTCACCGGTACTGGTGACACACACCTGCCTTTAATCCCCAGCACTCGGGAGGCAGAGGCAGGTGGATCTCAGTGAGTTTGAGGCCAGCCTGGTCTACAGAGTGAGTTCCAGGACAGCCAGGGTTATCTTAAAATCTGTCTTGAAAAACAGAGGAGGAAGAGGAAGGAAGAAGAGGGAGGGAGGGAGGGAGGGAGGGAGGGAGGAAGAAAAGGAAGGAAGAAGAGAAAGTCACAGGTCCACCATTTACTGTTCATACTATAGTCTCTATATAATGGTACCTCCTGACTGTATTCAGTGTCAGTCTTGGTGGCCAGACAACTGGTGGCATCTCCATGGAAAAGGCCTGGCTGTCTAGAGTACAGGACCTTGCAGCTCACCTTTCTCCCCACCAGTCACCATGGAGACTCAATGACCGAATGACCATACAAGCCTTCCTCAGTGCTTCGCAAGTTACACAAAGCCAAACACAGAACTCCAGCTAAGGCAAGAGGCCAGGACTGGGGTCATACATGCTGGCTGTGGTGTGTGTGTGTGTGTGTGCTTAAATGCACAGACGTGCTCATTCACATGCAAATTCGTTTTTCCATGTGTGCATCTATTTAGATCAGAGGTCAATGTGGGGTATTTTTCTCAATCACAGAGTTGTTTGTTTGTTTGTTTGTTTGTTTTGATACAGGGTCTTACTAAGTAGCCCTTGCTGGTCTAGGTGGATCCTGCCCCTCTAGAGCTGAGAGGGGCATTTGCTATACCCAGCTTCCACTTTAGTTTTTGAGACTGGTTTTTGTTGTTGTTGTTGTTGTTTTGTTTGTTTGCTTTGTTTTTGTTTTTTGAGACAGGGTTTCTCTGTGTAGTCCTGGCTGTCCTGGAACTCACTCTGTAGACCAGGCTGGCCTCGAACTCAGAAATCTGCCTGCCTCTGCCTCCCAAGTGCTGGGATTACAGGCGTGCGCCACCACGCCCAGCTTGAGACTGTTTTACTGAAACTGGAGCTCACCAGTTGGCTGGGTAATGGCACCCTATGTCCTCCTGTCTGTACACACAAGCACTGGCATCACACACACACACACACACACACACACACACACACACGCATGCATGGCTTTTCCCACGAGTATTGGAGACCTGGACTCATGTCCCCATGTTAGCACAGCAAGAGCTTCACCCGTTTGTGTTGCTGGGGTGGGGAGAGTGTTTGTTTTAAGATAAGGTTTCCTGTAGTCCAGGTAGCCTTGAACCCCTATCCCTCCTGCCCCAGCCCCACCAAGTTCTGGGATTACAGACACTTATGCCCATGCTTAGCTCAGGCACGTCACCCCTAAAGACTCAGAAGTCTAACAACCCAAAGGAAAATAGATGGAAGTCATAGACAGCTAAAAGATGAAGAATTAAAAGTGGACTCTTGTGGCTGGAGAGATGGCTCAGTGGTTAGGAGTACTGACTGCTCTTTAAGAGGTCCTGAGTTCAATCCCCACATGGTGGCTCACAACCATCTGCAGTAGGGTTTGATGCTTGATGCCTTCTTCTGGTGTGTCTGAAGAGAGCAACAATGTACTCATATACATAAAATAAATAATTCTTTTTTTAAAAAAAGTGGGCTCTCAATCCTCTGGTAGACTAGAAGGCAGATATACAGTGCCTCTCCTATCAGAAGGCCATCATCCCATTTGGTAACTAGTGGGGCTGTGGTGAACCACACAGCTCTGAGCTGGGAGCTCTCCTATGGAGGCAACATTCTTATCACAAGGGCAGGCTAAACGCTCTTCCTGTTTGGGCAAGATTTCTACAGCTAGGAATTACCCACAGATAGACTTGCCTACGTGTGAAACACGCCCAGCATGGATTACTGCCTCAAGTGTCGGAAATACTTGGATGACGTTCCAAAGGGGGGCAGCTCGTTTAAACATAGTCCATCACATATGCCACACCACAGCAGCACTAAAACAGGGACGTGGGCTGGTGAGACGGCTCAGCCGGAGGGCACTTGCCACAGAAACCTGGTGACGCATGTTTAATCCGCAGAGCTCACACTGGGGTGAAGGATAGACCTAACTCCATGGAGTTATCCTCTGACCTCCCTAGCCATGGCACACACACCCCCACTACAATGGGGAAGGGACAGAGGGATGGCTCGCTCTTCTTGCAGAGGACCCAGGCTTGCTTCCCAGTGCCTACACAGTGGCTGACACAGTGTACATATTGACACACATACATAAAAATAAAATTAATCTTTTTTTTTTTTTTAGAAATATACAAGGTAGAGGAAGGGATTCATGGAATCTAGCTACTAGCTAGTTGCTGGCTTCTGGTGGCAGCAGGAGTCACCATGATCAGTGAGTAGTTCCCGAGGGTAGCTCCATCCCTACCTCCTCCCCAAGCTGTCCTGGTCAAATTCAGTGGGTTACACAATACAAACAGCTGGGTATGGTGGCACACCCCTCTAATCCTAGCACTCAGGAGGCAGAGGCAGGTGGATCTCTGTGAGTTTGAGAACAGTCTGGTTTACATGGAGAGTTCCAGGACAATCAGAACTACACGGTAAGACCCTGTCTCAACAAAACACACAAATAAAACAACCTGGAGAAGTGGCTCAGCAGTTAAGAGCACTGACTGCTCTTCCAGAGGTCCTGAGTTCAATTCCCAGCAACCATGTGGTGGCTCAAAACCATCTGTAATGGGTCTGGTGCCCTCTTTTAGTGTGTCTGAAAACAGCTACAGTGTACTCGTATACATAAAACAAATAAATCTTTTTTTTTTTTTTTTTTTTTTGGTTTTTCGAGACAGGGTTTTTCTGTGTGGTCCAGGCTGTCCTGGAACTCACTCTGTAGACCAGGCTGGCCTCGAACTCAGAAATCTGCCTGCCTCTGCCTCCCAAGTGCTGGGAAAACAAATAAATCTTAAACACACACACACACACACACACACACACACACACACACACACCCCAAAAGGCCGTGATAGCAGGGAGGTCTTGGTGGGAAGACGGAGATGAGGGAGGGTTAAGGGCGTGTGCAGAATGAATTATACATACAGATTAACTGTCATGGTCAGGCGCGGTGCTACACACCTTCCATTCCAGCGATTAGGAGGCGCAGGCCAGCCAGAGTTACATAGTGAGAGCCTGTCTCAAAATATAAAAAAAATAAATAATTAAAATAAAAATGGAGTTGTCAACAACCTCTTTAAAAGGTAAGGCGTATGACCTCTGACCTCCACGTGCATGTACATATATGCACATGTTCATCCTTACCCCACCTCCCTCCTCCATATGCACCTACCCACCCTCATCCCCACCTCTACCAGCAAAACAGCCACCTGGTCCCAAATGTTCATAATGGCAAGACTGAGACACTGTGACAAAAACATGAAGTCTCACTCTTAACAGAGACGCTGCTGCTATAGAATATATTTGATCACACCGTGAATCCCAGGGTTGTGTGAGTTGCTGGGAAAACCCGTTTCTAGTTGTGGTGTGGCTCTGCCCTGGCGCATACCTTCAGACCAAGAGCTTTCTGTTTATTGTAAACAGGATTAAATGAAGTCAACCATAGGCCCAGAGGCAGCAGGCAACCAGCTGACAGGGAGTGAACATAGGAAAGCACATAGGGAGTGAGAGAAGTCAGGAAGACGGACGCACAGGAAGTAGAAAGGAGGGCCGTTCAGTTTAAGAGGTTTTGAGTTGGTTTGGAGAAGGAGAACTTCCTTTTGGGACATCAGCTGTGGAGGAAGCAGCTGGGTGCTGCCTCTCTGAGCTAGCAGGCTTTCATCCCAGCATCTGGCTCCTGAGTCTTTACTGGCAAAATTGAATGTTTGATATCTTGTTAAAAACAACACACAAAGCCGGGCGTGGTGGCGCACGCCTGTGATCCCAGCACCTGGGAGGCAGAGGCAGGCGGATTTCTGAGTTTGAAGCCAGCCTGGTCTATAGAGTTCCAGGACAGCCAGGGCTACACAGAGAAACCCTGTCTCGAAAACAAAACAAACAAACAAAAAACCAAAACAAATAAACAAAAACAACACACGAGCCAGGCAGTGGTGGTGGTGACACACGCCTTTAATCCCAGCACTTGTGAGGAAGAGGCAGGCGGATTTCTGAGTTCGAGGCCAGCCTGAACTCTACAGAGTGTGTTCCAGGACAGCCAGGGCTACACAGAGAAACCCTGTCTCGAAAAAACCAAAATCCAAAAAACAAAAAAACCCCAAAGCACTCATGAACAAAAAATCCCAACAGAGTTCATCAGCCTGAGACTCAGCCCTGTGGCAGCTCACCAAGGGTCTTGGGAAAAGAGGTCTTTCAGATCAGACCGTCCTCGGCTTCACCCAGGGCTGCAACATCCTAGGACTCTCTTAATGAACCCTCCGATTCTTGGTCTCTTATTCAGGGAACTGAAGTAAAGGCTCACATAGGATTATAACTGTCGGTTTATTCAAAGCAAAGTGCTGGTAGCGATCAGAAGCACACCGTGGGGGTTGACAGCAGGCACCGGGCGGAGGGATGGATCAGTGGTTAAGAATGCATACAGCTGGTCTCTTGCTGCAGCAACGCTAGTGGGAGCGCCTGGAGTGGGAGCGCGAGCTCGGAATGAGAATCCACGAGCTGGAAGAAAATGGCAGACAAGCCGCACATGGGAGAAATCCCCAGCTTCGATAAGGCCAAGCTGAAGAAAACTAAGACGCAGAATACCCTGCCGACCAAAGAGACCATTGAACAGGAAAAGAGGAGTGAAATCTCCTGAAAGCCTAGGAAGATTCCCCTCCCCACCCCGCCCTGGCATCTCCAAGACCCCTTCGTGATGTGGAGGAAGAGCCACTTGCAAGATGGTGGCGAGCCACAAGCTGCTCTCTGAAGGGGACCCCTCCACTAATCAGACTGCCAAATTTCATCGGTTTGCCCTGGGATATTATAGAAAACTGTTTGTATGATTGATGAAAATAAAACACACCTCGTGGCAAAAAAAAAAAAGAAAGAAAGAAAGAGAAAGGAAAGGAAAGGAAAGGAAAGGAAAGGAAAGGAAAGGAAAGGAAAGGAAAGGAAAGGAGAGGAAAGGAAAAAGACCGCATACAGCTTTTATAGAGGACCCAAGTTAAGTTACCAGCACCCGCACAACAATATGTAGCTACAGTCCCAAAAAATCAAATGCCGCCTCTGGCTTCTCTCAGCCACCTGCATTCATGTGTAGAAACACACACACACACACACACACACACACACACACACACATACCATGAAACAAATGAACAAACACAGAAAAAGAGTATTTTCTGGGAACTGGAGAGGTGGCTCAGGAGTTAAGAGCACTGGCTGCCCTTGTAGAGGACCTGGGTTCAATTCCCAGTTCCCCACAACATCAGGCAGCTCACAACCACATGAATCCAGCTCCAGGGATTATGACACCCTCTTCTGGCTCTAAGGGCACTGCATACAAGTAGCATGGAAACGTACATATAGGCAAAACACACACACAGAGGCACATAGGCACACACACACATGTGCACATGCATACACAAATATATACATATACATACATATATGTATGTATGTGTTGTATATACATTATATATATATACACATATATATATATATATACACATACATACATACATATAAAATGTGGAGAACTATAGATGACGCTGGACTGGAGAAGCCAAGGCTGCTGTGTTAAGACAAAAATAAATAAATAAATAAATAAATAGTTAAAAAAAAAGTTTAAAGACCTGGGCATCCTTAGCTAACAAGAGGCTTCAACAGGACACTGAGGGGCAGAACCCCTTTCTTCCCCCATCTTCCCAGAATTTTCCTTGTCTTTCTTTTTTTTTGTTTGTTTGTTTGTTTTTGTTTGTTTGTTTTGGTTTTTTTTTGTTGTTGTTGTTTTTAGAGACAGGGTTTCTCTGTGTAGCCCTGGCTGTCCTGGAACTCACTCTGTAGACCAGGCTGGCCTCAAACTCAGAAATCTACCTGCCTCTGCCTCCCAAGCGCTGGGATTACAGGCGTGCGCCACCACGCCCAGCTTTTCCTTGTCTTTCAAGCTTGCTCAACACGACCAAGCCAGCTGGGACCACTTTTAAATTATTAATTCTTTTTTGTTCCATTTATGCATATAATGACCCCCCCCCCATTTCTTTTATGTTTACCTAGGCTTTACATGTAGGCCCTCAGGATATCCTATGGGTGCCAAGCTCAGGCGCGGCCAGGGCCAGGTCTCCAGGAGAAGGAAGAAGGGGCCAGGGCCCTCTCTCGCAGGGAGTGAGCTATGTTGAGAATCTTTGGGGAACAGGTTGCCCCCCAAGCCAGAGCAGCACCCCATTCTCCAAAGCCCGGTGGGGCAGGCGCCCTTTCTTCCCCAGTCATTTGCATCTGATTTGCATGACACAAAGGCTGGAAAATTCCCCCTGACACCCGGCTGGGCTCTCAAAACTACACCACCCAATAGTAGCCAGGGTATCCTGCCCTTTATCTAGAGACACAGGCTCCGTGCAGCCTGGGACCCAGCCTCCTACCTCGAGATGGCAGCTGCGGTGAAGGTGGCAGCAGCAATAGACACGGGCAGAGCAAAACAAGATACTTTTACGTGTGACTCACACCGGAGGACCAGAAGCAAGACTACAGTGTGAAAACCAGAGCTAAGCTGAGTCTGGGGTGGGGAGGAAAGTGGTGGGGAATCCCCTCCAACTCAGGCTTCTTCACTCCTAAAACACCCTGGCCATGGCCCTGCTGCTCTAGAACCTTCCAAGAAAGTGCTGGGCCTCCCGTCTTCTGTGATGGGCAGGCTGGCTCTATGTTTCACTGCTACCCCCAAACGGAAAACGAGACAGCTGATGATTCGAGCCAAGGGTAGGGCCCAGATGGTCCAGCAGCTGACTTCAGACTCCAGGGGCTGCACCACACCCCTGTGTCTCTCAGCATCGCTTCCTCCTCCTAATCCATCCCTCCAGCAATCCCACATGCTTCCAATGAAGCCCTATTTTGCCCAGGACCACCGGAGCCGACTTCTCCAGCCTTGAAGCAATAATTCCAAAAACACGCACCCCAGGGTGGCAGCCTGCCCCCTCCCCCCAAGCCTTTGACAAAGGCTGTTTTCAGCTCCTGACACACCCTTGGGGTTTCTGCCATCTTCTCACTCTACCCCCAACGCCACTCTAGCCAGACCCCACCTCAACCCTGAGTACTTCCTCCCTCTGAGCCCTTAGTCCCCTCACCTGTAAAATGAAGCTGTTAATTATGCTCGATGGCTGAGGTAACGCATACATGAGAGAGGGGGCCAGCCCGGCACACCTGGGTTCTCTTAGCTGTCTCGTATTTTTTCTCAATTATACTCATTTCTGTGAACTCTGCCCTTGCCTTGCCCTGTCCCATTGTTCTTTCCTGGAAGCGGGAGAGGAGAGGATCTTGGTTCACCATCCATTGCCCCAGGAGGCCTCAAATCACTAAAACGTCCACTTCAGATTGAGAAGCTGAGGCCCAGAGAGGGGCTTTCAAACCAGCTCCCCAGGTTCAAACCCCGTTGCCAGAATTTAGAGGCTATGTGAGCTTGAGCACAACGATCTGTGTCCTTCAAGTCTTTGATCTGAAAGTGACTAGTTCCTCCTGCCTTAAGCATGGAGAATTTTGAATTCAAAGAATGCGATCGTGGCTTTGTGGCCATACAAGAAAAAAAATTTTTAATTGCATTAATTTAGTGTGTCTGTTCATGTGTGTCATCACATGTGTCATCACATGTGTCATCACATGTGTCATCACATGTCAAAGGCAACTTGTAGGGCTTGGTTCCCTCTCTCCACCAGGGATCAAATCCAGGTCATCGGTTTTGGTACTAAGAGCCTTTATTAGCTGAGCCATCTTGATGGGCCAAGAAATTATCTATATTCTTTCTCTCTCTCTCTCTCTCTCTCTCTCTCTCTCTCTCTCTCTGTTTCCTCCTTCCTTTCTTCCTTTCTTCCTTTCTTTCTTCTTTCTTCTTTCTCCCATCCTTCCTTCCTTTCTTCCTTCCTTCCTTCCTTCCTTCCTTCCTTCCTTTCTTTCTTTCTTGACAGGGTTTTTCTGTGTAATAGCCTTAGTTGTCCTAGAACTTGTTCTGTAGATCAGGCTGGCCTTAAACTCACAGAGATTCACCTTCCTCTGCTTTCCAAGTGCTGAGATTAGAGACATGAACCGCCACTGCCAGCTGAAAATATCTATATTCTTTTTTTTTTTTTTTTTTTTTTTTTTTGGTTTTTTGAGACAGGGTTTCTCTGTGTCTTGGCTGTCCTGGAACTCACTCTGTAGACCAGGCTGGCCTCGAACTCAGAAATCCGTCTGCCTCTGCCTCCCAAGTGCTGGGATTACAGGCATGCGCCACCACCGCCCGGCAAATATCTATATTCTTAAATCAGGCAACTATCTGTGATCTCAGCACTCAGGAGCTATATAGAAGTTAGAAGATCAGAAGTTCAAGGTTATTCTCAGCTACATTGTCAGTTCAAGGCCAGCATGGGATAGATAGACTGTTTCAAATAAAGCAAAATAACAGTGGTGGTGGCTCATACCTGTAATCCCAGCACTCTGGGAGGCAGAGGCAGAGTGAGTTCCAGGATAGCCAGGGCTATACAGAGAACTCCTGTCTCTAAAAAACCAAATCAAAAAAAAAAAAAAAATAAAGCAAAATAAAAATAAAATTTAAAGTTTAGGGATACATATTTCAATGACTAAGAGTGAAATGACCTACCCAGGGTAATGTCCCATACCTGCAGTTCTAGCACTTGTAGAAAGAGCAGAAGCTCAAGGCTGTCCTTAATTACACTGAATTTGAGGCTAGCCTGAGCTACATGAGATCCTGTCTCAAAACACCAAAATCAGAGTCCCTTTCTGAGGAAGGGATTTCACTGGGTGTCAAAGGTTGTTGGTGTTCAGTAAATTGGAGTGAATTCTGTCACTGTTGGGGCTGGTATTAGCCTACCAACCCAAGAATCTGTGCCAGGGCAGAGCCAGGGTTACTCTCAGTGATACCTTACACCAACCCTCGCTGGGGTCCTTGTCAGCTGTGTCACCAACCAGCCAGTCATCAATACTGACGATGAGGTTACTGTAGGAGAGCTGGTGACAGTTGGGAAGCTGCCAGAGCTCTGACACCACCTGTCACTTCCGCCAGGCCCTGTGACAACAATTCCATTACAAAAGATTCTTGTGGAATTCAAGATGTCTGACCACTAGGCCTGCTTCAGAGCCCCGATGAACATATTTGCCACGGCCCCTGATGGCCTGTATGAAACAGAGTTCCTCAGAATGCAGAGGTAGCCCCTATTGGAAAGGAAAGGGGAATGGGTTCTCCTCTGAGGAACCCAGCATTAGAACATCAGAATTTGTTCCACACTAACGCTGGGCAGAGATCGTCTTCTTCTGGGCACAACCACCAGGGGGCACCTATACACAGTCCCTGCTGCCCGCACTGAATCACAGTCTCCCCAAGCAGAGAGCAGGGGGCTGTTGAATGGGACCCTGGGTAAGGCTGGCCTAGGGCAGGGAACATGTGGATTGCTTGGTAATGCAAAGAGCTCAGCCCCACTACCCACAGCTGAAGGTTTGATTTCTACCTGCATTTGAATTTTTTTGTATATGATGTGTGTATGTCACATATGCCTGAGCCTGTGGGGACAGAAGGGGATGTCAGATCCCCTGGAGCAGGAGTTATAGACAAGTGCCTTTACACACCGAATCAACACCCCAATTCACACGAATTTTTTATTTCATATGTTTACTATACATCATTATCATTATTATTTTGTTTTTCAAGACAGAGTTTCTCTGTGTAGCCCTAACTACCCTGGAACTCACTTTGTAGACCAGGCTATCCTTACTCACAGAGATCCACCTGCCTCTGCCTCCTGAGTGCTAGGATTAAAAGGCCTGTGCCACCACTGCCAGGGTCATACTTTTTTTTAAAAAAAAAATAATAACATTAAATAGTTGTGGGTTTTGTTCCAAAAGCAATAATGCTTTTTACATGAAATGGTGGTTTTAGTTTGCTTGTCTTATATTCGAACTGATAAGACTCCCTTAGAGCTAGTCAGAGTAGCTCACATCTACAATCCCAGCCTTTTGAAGAGGCTGGGGCAGAAGGATTGTCAGAAGTTTGAGGCCAGCCCGGGTGACATGGAGTTCCAGGTCAGTTTGGACTAAAGAGTGAGCCCCTGTCTTAGAATGGTATCCATAAAGGGAGAGAAATAAGGTAGAGGAATCTCAACGACTGCGGGCCTCAGTTTCTCCTGGGCACATGCGCGCCCGCCGGGTCTCCTCTTCTGTCCTAGCTTCTCTTGAAGTCCAGCAGTCTTTCTCTTCAGTGTTCAGAGAACAGTGCCTACAGCTGTGCTCCACAGAATCCCTTACTCCCTGTCCCCACAGGCTCCCTGGCCACATTGGTCCTGGTTGTTTTCAAACCCCGCTGAGATCTGCCTGGTCTCTCACACCCACCCATACAGAGCGGCCTCTTAGCTCCCTGTTCTGTGTGTCTGGGCAGCCTGGGTGACAAGGAGGCCCTATTAACCCTTCTGCTGGGCTCCCAACCAGCCTGAAAGCCTGTGCCTGGGGTTACTTTGGGACTTTCTATGGGTGCAAAAGAAAGGTCTTGTGGGGAACACAGAGGCTCCGTGGGTCAGCCTCTCACAAGATTCTCAGCAGCCAAAGGGGCTGGGGGCTTTCCCCTGAAGGCCTGCATCTCTTCCTCAAAGCCAACAGGGGAGCAGCCACTCAGGCAGGAGTAGTTTGGTGCGCGCGCGTGCACACACACACACACACACACACACACACACACACTGCTTTACAAAAGCAAGGCTAGAATAGATTCCTTGAAATTGTCACATAGACATCCCACTTTGGGGTCCTCAGAACAAGCCCGCCAAAGAGCAGGTAGTATTCCTCTGACTGGCAGGCAGATGAAGGAGTTGGGGTTAATCTCTGCACATTTCTCAGTCCTGGTTTGTACCTTCCCAAAATCCAGCTGCCAAGTCTGAGGCCCAGGGTCAGGACGGAGGGCCCTTCTGAACCCAAATGAACAATCAAGACCCCCCCCCTGGAGCCCCGGGGGCTGCGGATTTCAGAAAGTAGGGTTAAAGCCACAGAGCCAGTACCACAATGAATCAGGAGTTACAGAGGGGGCCATCTCTCGTGTCTTCTCTGTCAGGCACCCAAGGAGGAAAGGGACTTGTCTGTGGTCAACAGACTTCTGAGCCAGATGCTCCCCTCAGTCATGGGAGCAGCCTTAGGTGGGCGGAAAGTTGGGGGGAAGGAGAATGAGTGGGAATGAGTGGACTGCTTAAAGCAGGAAAAAGAATCGCGGGGGGCTGGGGATGTGGCTCCATTGGTAGAGCAGTCCCCTGGCATGCACAAGACCCTGTAGCCCCACATAAACAGAATGCTATCCCAGTGCTTGGGGAAGAGAGGCAGGAGGATCTAAAGTTCAAGGTCATCCTCGGGTAAATAGCGAGTTCCAAGCTAGCCTGGGCTACAAGAGACCCTATCTCAAAAAACAAAACAAAACCACAAAAACAAAAACAATCAAACAAACCTTCCACTCCCCAGCTCAGAAAGGCATCATCTTCCCTAGAGGCTCCCAGAGCTGGGGATATTGTGGGGACCCCTCAGGCCAGCTGGAATCTAGGACAGGAAGACAGGGGTACAAATGGGGCTACGTCTAAACCAGCCCCTACCAACTTTTGCTTCACAAGAGCAAATAGGAAAAGTCATAAAGGAGAGGACAGAGACTCCAAAGCCATAAAAAAAAAAAAAAAAGACAAGCTTGACCCTGAGGGGAATCCCTTTGTCACTAATAACAGAGCAGTGAACAAAAGCTTCGGTGACGCTGAGGAAAACCGCAGTGTCAGCAGAGGCCACCAGTGACCCCAGGTAAAGGAGCCACTTTCACCGTGAGAGCTGCTGGCACTCTGAGCACCCAGCCACCACCCTGCTCCCAGACAGATCCACTCGGGGACCGGAGGCATAGGCAGGGGATCCCTAACTATATGAGGAAGAGGTTGGATGACTTTGGGGGAAAATGGTTGGACCTATCAAGCCCACATCCCATGAGAGAACTAGGAAGGAACTAGACCAGTCTAGCCTTAGTCTCTGGAAGAAGCTTTGGAGAGCTGGTCTGGTTAACAAGTGGCCAATGGGACCCCCGAGGCAACCTGTCCCATCAGAATACCTAGGGGTGTGGCTCTGGCATCCATCACTCTCTCCAGAGCAACTGGGAGCACCATCCGGGAGCACCCGTGTGTTGAAGGAGACCAGGGTCCTTTACCTGGAGGCTTCCATTACCTTCTAGCATTCGTTTTTTTGTTTTTGTTTTTGTTTGTTTTTCGAGACAGGGTTTCTCTGTGTAGCCCTGGCTGTCCTGGAACTCACTCTGTATGTAGCCCAGGCTGGCTTCGAACTCAGAAATCCGCCTGCCTCTGCCTCCCAAGTGCTGGGATTACAGGCGTGCGCCACCACCGCCCGGCTACCCTCTAGCATTCTTACTAGCAACAAAAGATGTCTTTGGGCTGCAGAGTTAGAATCAACTCGGAGTACAGGGACCGCGGCTGAGCTGTGTGACCTTGGGTGACTCACTTCCGTTTTCTGAGCAGCCAGTTTCCTCAGTCTGTAAAATGGGCAGAGACCTCTCGGTGCTGCCGTGCAGAGGCGATAACAGACAGGAAGGCACTGGTTAACAGTGAAGTGCTGGCCGTGTGTCTGGAGTCATCCTTGGGCCCAGCTAGAACACACTGTGCGTTCTGCCAATGAAGGAGCTCAAAATGAAATGAGCAGCCCTAGTCCCGTGTCTAAAGATACTAAGTAGGGGGCCAGGGTTTCCTGCTCTCAGGACCTATCTTTCCAGACTGTTTATGGTGGCCCAGCTCCCTGTGCAATGTCACCTCCAAGGGACACACAGTCTCCTCCTCTGACCTTGGGACTGTCCAGCCCAGAAACCCCCTACGTTCTGGCCCCTAGGGGGAGATTGCTCAGCAGGAATGAAATTTGTAATCCAGCCTCCAGACGGCAAGTTCTCCAACCCGTGGGGGATGGCTGGTATTTTGTCACCCGTTGTGCAGGACAATTCCAGTCCTTCGAAAGGCCGGAAAGCCAGCAGTTTTAGAACTTAACGCTTCCTTTCACTGCTTGACCTTGGACAAGGCATGCGATGCTGATCTTCCTGGATTCAGTTTGTCTAGGAATGGTCTTTCCACCTTAAGGTTGTTGTGAAGACTAAACAAGATAATTGGTGTAAGACACCCCACCCGCCCCCCCACAGTCCAGGGTAGAGGTGAGCTGTCCAGTTAATTTTTATCTATTTATTTAACATGGCACTATATTAAAAAACAATAACCTTAACAAATATATTTGCTTATTCATTTTTTATTACTTTTTTGTTTTGGGAGTGTACTTTGAAGATCAGACTACATGAAAGAGTCCTTTCTCTCCTTCCACTGACCGTGTGGGTCCTAGGGTTTAATTAGATGGTTAGGTTTAGTAGCAAGCACCTTTACCTGCTAAACCAATCCATCAGCCATTATTATTATTATTATTATTATTATTATTATTAGTGACATGTGCATGCGACATGGGAGTGGCACTCGTGCCACACGGCAGTTTGGCAATTTTATGGCATTGATGGCATTGGGTCGCTCCTTCCTTTATGTGGGTTCCGGGGCTCGAACTCCCGGTAGGCAGGCTTGCAGGACAAGCCCTTTTCTCACCGGGCTCTCTCACCAGCTGTGCTAACTCCTTTAATCCTCACCTGTGAGAGACAGGAAGTGCGATCGATTCGATCGCACCACCCACAAGCCCAGAGTGGTTAAGTGCCTCTCCCTGAGGCAAGGGTGAAGCCAGAGCTGAGACAGTGGCTCACTCAGTTCCTCTGCTTCTCCGCTTTCTCCTTCCCATCTCCAGTTGCAGAACAAACTGAAGCAGAAGAGGGGGGGGGGTCTGCAGCAGGGCCGTGGTGGCGCACGCCTGTAATCCCAGCACTCGGGAGGCAGAGGCAGGCGGATTTCTGAGTTCAAGGCCAGCCTGGTCTAGAGTTCCAGAACAGCCAGGGCTACACAGAGAAACCCTGTCTCGAAAAAGAGAGGGAGATTCTACCTCCAAATCTTTGCGCTCTCTCTCTCTCTCTCTCTCTCTCTCTCTCTCTCTCTCTCTCAGAGAGGGTACTGGGGCACAAACCTGGCAGGTTCCAACTCTACACTGGACCAAACTGTCTCTCCTCAAAAGGAGAAAGCAACCCCGAACGCCCATTTGGAGACAGTAACCTTCCCATCTGGCCAGATGTCTGCCCAGGCTCCTAGGACCAAAGTAGAGCAGAGCTACCTGGAAAATAGAGGGGCCTGCCCTTGCAGGGGGAGGGTAAAGACAGCAGCACCTGGCAAAGCCTCCGGGCCTGCAGAGCCCTGCCTCTGCTCCCACGCCGGCCTCTGCCGACAGGGAACTCAGCTGACCTAGGCGGCCATGGTCCATCAGCTCTGACTGGTTGGTATGCTTCCTTGGGTCCAGATGAAATCTCTGGAGTAATTTCCTCCCATTAGTCCTGTCTGTGCCCTCGGGGCCAGTGCTCCTCCAGCCTGCAGACATCTGGAGACCGGACTTTCGGCTGGAGGAAGCTCCAGGCACTCAAAATGTTCTGGATGCTTCTGCCGGCAGCAGAAACAGGTTTCCTATCCCTCTAACCTCGTCTCCACCCACGATCGTGGCACTGCAGCCCAGACTGTACCGCCACCTCTAGGGGCTCACCCCTGCCCCAGTTTATCCCTGATGGCTCCGAACACTGATGGGATTGACAGCATACTTCTGTATGCACTTGCCCTGAACCAGGAGCCGGAGCAATGCCTCCAGCAAGGACTCACTCTATCCCCTTAGCCCTGATGGACAAGTACCATTCCTCATCCCCACTTAAGAAGGTCCCGGAAGGTCTTGCCCACAATACACACAAGTTGGAGTAGCTAGGGGTTTTAAGGTTTATTAAGGTTTCAGAAAGCAGCTAGGGGTTTTAAGGTTTATTTAGGTTGTTTTGTTCTGAAGCATTTTTGAGGCATTTTGTGTGTGTGTGTGTGTGTGTGTGTGTGCACGCGCGCGTGCGGGCACACCCATGTGAGTACCTAGGAAGGCAAGAGGATGTTGAACCCCCTGGAGCTAGAGTAATAGCCAGTTGTGATCCATGTAATACAGATGCTGGGAATCAAATTCAGATCCTCTGCAAGAGCAGTGAATGCTCTTAACCACGGGCTGTCTGTCTCTCCAGTACTTTCTTATCTTTTTCTTCTTTCTTTCTTTCCTTCTTTGTTTCTTTCTTTCTTTCTTTTTTTCTTTTCTTTTCTTTCTTTCTTTCTTTCTTTCTTTTTTTTTTTTTTTTTGAGCCAGGCTGGCCTCAAAATATATAGTAGAGGAGGACCTTAAATTCCTGACCCTCCTGTCTCCACCTGTCAAGTAATAAGATTACAGACATGCACCACCATGGGGATCAAATCTGGGCTTTGTCACACCAGGCAAGCACTCACTCTACCAACTGAGCTACAGGCCCACCCTTTTAAATCTTTTTCTCCTTTTCTCTTTTGAGACAGAGGCTTGCTCTATACCCAAAACTGTCCTTGGACTTGCTATATAGACCAGACTGGCCTTGAATTCAACACTTTGCCACACCAACCTCTTCTGTAGCTGGGGTCACAGACCTGTGACTCTGCTGTGACAGGCCAGTGTCCAGCTCTTAACCACTAAGAGGCAAAGACAGTGACCAGCGGATGGGGTACTTAGAAGGATCCAACTGAGAGCCTGGGGTGACCTGCCTGGCGTCAGTGCTCAGGGCCATGGGAGCCCCGAAGAGAAGGAGGAGCTCTGCAGACCTGCAAAGGTGGAGGTGCTTTTGGATTAGGGAAAGGCTATCTTGTAGCCTTAACAATATAAAGGCCTCTCAGACACCACAGAGACACCGACTAACACACTGGAAGGCTGTCACAGTGCTCCAGGAGCCTGGAAGTCGTGCCGGGCCTTTGGGCAATGGCTGTATCCTCTAGTGGTGGGCGTGTATTAACCACCAGACTATGCACAGACCCTATGTACACCCAGAAAAGGCACATGAAAGTTCCAGTAGAGTCAGTGAGATAGCCCAGCCAGCAAAGACACTTACTCTCTATACCTGGTAACTGGAATCCAATCCCGGAGACCCAGAGAATGTGAAAGAATCAACTCCACAGAGTTGTTTTCTGACCTCTGAGTGTGCATCGTAGTACACACACACACACACACACACACACACACCATGATGATGATGATGATGATGATGATGATGATGATTTCAATTCCAAGAACCCACACTGTGGAGGGAAAGAATCGACTTCTGCAGTTTATGCGCAGGTCTCCACATGTGAACTTTCGTAGCCCCTGTTCACACACACAAAATAAATAAGTAAACAAATGCAATAATAATAGTAATAAACCAAAAAACAAGCAAGCAAGCAAGGAAATGACAAACAGCCACAGAAACCAGTGAGAGCGCTCCGTGGGTAAAGTGCTTACCACGCACGCCAGATGACCTGAGTTTAAATCCTGGAGCATACGTTCAAAAGCCAGATGTGGCGGCACACGTCTTTAATCCCAGGACTCCTGTGGTGAAATAGGGAGCAGAGAGACAAGAGAATGAGTGGGAAGTTCCGAGGCTAGCCCATCCTGGAGTATAGCACAACGCCAGAAATGACAGATTCCACCTCATAAAAAACCAGAGTGGAAAGAGAAAACTGAAATATGAGCAATTGTCCTACGACCGAGTGGCATGTCACCTCCCCTGGCATACATGGTAAAAGAATAATGATCTCTCTTGCATCATGTGTGTGCGTGGGCCAGAGGACAGTCGCAGGGGTCATTCTCAGGCACACCGGCCTTCTTAGGGACAGGGTGCCTCATCGGTCTGGAAGCTCACCAGTTGAACCAGAATGGCTCACCATTTAGTTTACGTGGTGCTGGCAACCAAACCCAGAGCCTGACGCATGCTTAGCAAGCCCTCTACCAACCAAGCTCCACATCCTTCCCTAGGGAGGAAAAAATGCCTCTGTGCCACTCGTGGCTACATTCCAGACAGCGGCATCATGCCTCTGTAGCATTGCTGGTGTGTGTGCCATGCTCACACGTGCACGCTCACACACACACACACACACACACACACTCTCACACACTTAAACACCCCCCCCACTCAAACACACATACACACTCACACACAAACTCAAACACACACACACACACACACACACACACACTCACAGCGCACACACACAGAGCGCACACAGCGTCCAGGGATGGTGTCCAGCTCTGTGTGTGGAGAGTTCACCCACAGGGAAGAAACCTGCCCAGAGCCCGCAGCCACCCTTCAGGCGGTCCTGGCAAGTCCTGACAGGATGGCAAGTGGGCTGGCAGGCCAGAAGAGGGCTGCTCTCTGCTTGCTCCTGAGTCTCTTCTCTCTCTCTCTGCTGTAATTTACTCAATCCATCTGGGGCTCCTTTGAGCCATTTTCTGGAAATGCCACATTTCAAGGATCTCCCTGTTAGAAAAGGTCAGAGAGTTCACGAGGGCCTTTCATGTTAAAGGAACTTGAAAGGGAAGGAGAGGAAACGTGTGTTTTCAACCTCAGCTATGATTAAGTGGGCTCAGGCCATGAGAACAGTCGAATGATTTACATGGCATTACATGAAGAGACAATTAGCCTAACAACTTCCGAAAAATATCGAGCTGGAGAGCACCCATTTATTAGCGCGTTGGAATGTGCCAGGCTTTGTGCTGAGCTCTTTACTGGGAGACAGTGACTCATCCAGTCTTATGCTGGCATAAGGGAGAAGCAGGCCCAGATCGACAGCCAGTCCACCCGTGAGGATGCTGAGGCTGAGGCCAGAGACCCGCCCTGGGTTCCACAGGGGCAAAACCTCAGGGGCTTCCTTTCTCCAACTGCGACCGGAGGGAGGGCTCCTTCCTCTCTAGCCTGCAGAGGACCATCAAGTTCACCTGACTCATTTGCATAACAATAAGCCGACCACCTGTGGCCTGGCCGCAGAGGCCTGGGATCTCCCCTACAACTGGTCTGGTCCTCCAACTCTCTGGGAACTTCCAGGGGAGTAGCCACTACAACGGCTTGGCCGCCGGAACCCATCACTGGGAAAGAGACAGTAGCCCTCTGTCGTGAGCCCTGGATGACCATGCACGTCTGATCCTCCTGCCTATATCTGCTGAGAGCCAAAACTGAGAGGGTGGTGTGTGTGTGAGCCGCGGGACCGAGCCCAGTGCTTCACACACTCTAGGCTAGCATTCTGTCAACTGAGCCACGCCCCCAGCCCTCCAGTTCTCCATAGCCCCTCCCACCCACCCCCCAAGAAGAATCACTCCCCCAAATCAGGTCTAGTAATTTTTATTAGTGACAGCTGGTTCCTCAGTATTTTGTCTGCACATGCCACACAGCAAATAAGTCCCTTCCCAACACTCAGGAAGCGAGGCAGGCAGATCTGAGTCTGAGGCCAGCATGATCCACAGGAAGTTCTAGGATAGCCAGGGCTGCGGGTTGGGGGAAGCCTCTCCGGAGTCCGACTGGATTATGAGTGTGGTGGTTAGGTATTGGTCTGGGGATTGACCTCCAGGAGCTGGAAGCTCAGCTCATCAGCTCAGCACCCTCACTTTGAAGCTGTGCCACCTTGGGTGACTCACACAACCTCTCTGAGCTTCAGTGTCCTCAGTAAAATGGAGACGATTGTCTCCATATCGAAGTTTAGTAACAATTAAATGAGATGATGTGTGTGAAGCTCCCAAGGGTGCTGGCATGCTGTAATCACCTGGTATATGAGATCATCTGTCCAGTGATGGTCACAGAATTGGTGCTGTCTAGGCTTCTGCTGGGAGAAGTATGCCTACTCATTTATCTATCTATCTATCTATCTATCTATTTATTTTTACTTTTCTTTCTTTCTTTCTTTTTTTTTTTTTTTTTTTTGGTTTTTCGAGACAGAGTTTCTCTGAATAGCCCTGGCTGTCCTGGAACTCACTCTGTAGACCAGGCTGGCCTCGAACTCAGAGATCCGCCTGCCTCTGCCTCCCAAGCGCTGGGATTAAAGGCGTGCGCCACCACCGCCCGGCTTATTTTTACTTTTCTTCAGATAGAATCTCACTATGTAGCCCAGGCTGGGTTAGCTCTCCTGGGGGCTTTCCACAGCCGGATGATTTCCACCCCCACCTCCTCCCACTCCCCATCCCTAAGCCCCGCTGACCACACTGACCACTCCGGGTCTCCCGAGCCCCTGGGCCTGCACTCCTTCCTGCCTACCATCTTGTGTGAGTGCACAGCAGCCGAGCCTTTATACTCTGCTCAGTGTGGACTTGGAGGCGGAGTCTCACCCTTCTACCCCCCCCCTCCTCAGGCTCCTTTTCTCCCCCCTCACTGCCTCCCCCTCACTGCTCATCCCCATGGAGTGAGGCTTGGAGCCAGGATGCCTGGGGCAGTGGTTCCCAGGATGGGGGGGGGGGTTCACAGCTCTATAAAGTCATCCAAAGAAAGTGGAGGGTGGGAGGGCGAACAAATCAGGAAAAGGTATATTTTCTTTTGCCAAATAAGGGTATATATATATATTTTTTTTTTAAATAAATAAATAAATATATATTTCTCCTTATTCACATTTGAGGATAGGCTACTTTGCACCAATAAAGCAGAAAGGCATTGTCCTTTGATAAAAGGGCAATACCAAGCTGGGGGAAAATATTTACCCCAGAGGGCAGAATCACACCTCTCCTGCCCTGACTTTTCTTCAGAAATTCGACCCCCAATGGCCTGTGTCAGTTGGAACCTCATGGTCTGCCAACCATCATGGAAGCGACTTTGCCAAAGTTGGAGTCGTTTATAAACACAGGAGGATCCGCTGCGCTTTGGCTTAGGATGATCTCAATTTCTGCAACTTTCTCAGAGAGGTGCTCACCCCAAAGCTAGCCGAGGCAACCTCGTGGTGTGGCTTTCCATTGGATCCCCTGCCCTGCCCCCAATCTAGAAAAGATGGGGTCAAAATCAGTAGCAAACTGGCACCTGCGGAAGGAGGACTTTGGAGGCGCCAAGGGCGGGGTCTGCACCGCATCTCTATTGCCAAGCTGAGCATTAATGGCCAAGTCCCCCATCGCTGAGAAGGAGGTGAAACGGGCATCCCGGGCTGGGAGCTGGAGGACCCAGAAGCCCCGCTGGCAGGGCGCTGATAGGATCTGAGCTCAGAGAAGCAAGGCCCGGTCTCTTTGATCCTCCGCCAGGCAGGCTGGGCCTGGACCGGGAGGGGCGGTGCGGCTGTCTTCCGGCCGGCTTTGCGCCGCTGCCAGGGGTCCTGTGGGGCCCGGAGTCGGAGAGGCGGCCAGTGTCCTCCTTCACAAATTACCCACTGTTGTTCCAACTGCTTTCTCAAGAGGTGGAAGAGGTCCACATTGACTCCAACACCGAAGCGTGCTTGGGGCGGAGGTGTGCCGCCTTCAGTTTACTGCATCTCTATCCAAAGGGTCTAGTGTCTTACAGAAACAGTGACCGGTCGCCGTGGATTCGACCCTGGGTGCCAAGGAGATGCCACTGAAGACGCGGCCTTAACGAGCGTCAGGGTCAATGGGCTCCGGATGCAATTTCCCAGACTGAGCAGCTGCCTAAAGACCCCGAGACTGAATCCCGTGGCCCACGTGGCCGCCGGAAGTCTCAGTTCCTGGATGGACAGCAGGTTCTAGGCGTCGAACTTAGTTGGGAAAGTCATAGCGGACTGGAGGACCCACGTGAGTGGCCACGATCCTTCCTCGCCGCGGGCCGCCACATGGCATATATTTACGAGTGTTTGATTTGCACATGCAACAGGCAGGCGCTCAATAAATGTGTGAGGCGCGAATGCTTGTGCCTCCGTGGGCAGGCGGTCTGGAATTAGGTCCCTAGCCGGCACAGGGATGGTGAAAGGGGAGGGTCTGTGTGTCAGGGTCCATCTAGCATCCTGGGGACATAGGAAGCCTCCAGATTAAGCAAAGGATGCTGTTCACACCAAAGTTCCAAGCCACCCATAGGTTCCACCGGTCTAAGGATCCACCTTCTCCACAACTTGGACACAAGTTGTAGCTGTCTTATAGTTAAGGAAACGGAGTTCCACAGTTTAGTAATGGATTTCAAGTTAGAGAATAGCTCGAGGAGAGCGAGCCCTTTAAGATTATGCCCAGTGGGCCTGTCCCGGTCTCTCTAGGGAGAGAAGGGCGGGGTCTAGGGCCTTAGCCCCTCCCACAGTGGCCCCGCCCCGGCGCCCGCTCCGCCCCCGGCTCGCTGCCCGCGGTGCCTTTGATGTTCCGACCCGCCAGCTCCCAAAGCCGCTGTGCCCCGCGCCCTCGCCCCGCGCCCACTGGCCGCTCAGGCGGAGTCAGCGTGCGCTCCGCCCGCCGCGCTCCGGGCTCGGAGCTCCGCACCCTGGGCTCGCCGCCTCCCGGGCCGGCTCCGCGCCCCGCACCCGGCGCCCCGGCGGGCGCAGCGCACCATGCCGCAGCTGGACTCGGGCGGGGGCGGAGCGGGCGCGGGCGACGACCTCGGCGCGCCGGACGAGCTGCTGGCCTTCCAAGACGAAGGCGAGGAACAGGACGATAAGAATCGCGACAGCGCCGCGGGCCCCGAGCGGGACCTGGCGGAGCTCAAGTCCTCACTGGTGAATGAGTCCGAAGGCGCGGCCGCAGGCGCCGGGGTCCCGGGTCCCGGCGTCCGAGTACATGGAGAAGCCGAGGGAGCGCCCGAGGTGAGCCCGGCCCGCTCCTCCCCGGAGGACCTCGTCCGGAGTTGGTATCGTGCGGACCCGCCCCCCCACCCCCGCGCCACGGCCCTCGTGGGTCCCATCTCTGGAACCCCTCCTGTCCCCTCCGCCCCTCATGGTCCCCCCTGATTCGCTCTGCAGGCCCTGGGACGAGAGCACACTTCGCAGAGACTTTTCCCGGACAAACTTCCCGAGTCCCTAGAGGACGGTGAGTTTTGCGCGGCTGGGGAAGGCGCTAGAACCCGGGGTGGGGGTGTGGGGGGCGGGTTTCCCGGGCGCCGCTGAGCCGGAGTCACTTCCGGTGCCCTGACCTTTATAGGAGTAAACAGACCCCCGCCATCTCCGCCTCCCCTCCTGCCCAGGTGACTGACTAATCCTTTGCCTTGAGGAGCAAGCCTTGGCTAAGGTTCCCAAGCAGGAGGGTGGGGTAGGGAGTCAAGTCCTGGCCGCTAAGTGGAGGTCTTTCCTCAAAAACTTGGCATTGCGGGTATTCCCACCCGTTCAGAGGTCACTGTTCCCTGTCAAGTCACGAACTTGAAGGGGACCCTTTGGCAGTTTTTTTTTAACTCCCTTCTGGAGCAGACGTCCTTCAGCCCTTAGGAGCAGCTGGCTGGGCTGTGTCTGACCCAGCTGTGGTTTTTCCAGGCCTGAAGGCCCCGGAGTGTGCCAGTGGCATGTACAAAGAGACTGTCTACTCTGCCTTCAATCTGCTCATGCACTACCCACCGGCCTCCGGAGCAGGGCAGCACCCCCAGCCTCAACCCCCGCTGGTAAGTGACTGCAGCAGCCAGGCCCTGTAAAGGGCTGGCTACCTACTTGCCTACACAGGTGAAGCTAGGGGGAAAAAAGGGGGGGATTTCTCTGCCCAGATTAGAATTCCTAGATGCTCTTACTCCCGGAGTCTGATGGAAAAGAACTCTGAAGGAGTGCCTGGGCTCCAATCTTTCTCACTTGCTGTTGGCCTTTATCTTCCCAACATGCTCAAGCAGGTGCCTGTGTTGGACCGCGGTGGGGTTGTGGATGGAAGTCTTCTGAAAACTTTTGAGCTGAGCCCGTGCCCTTCCCTGGCGTGTTGGGCACACTCTGGGCAAGAGTGTTGCGGTTAGCATTCTCCAGAGAAGAGGTGCAAGGGAGCCCGGGTGTGAGGAGAATGGGTAGGAGACCTAATCTTTTCCGTTTCCCAGTTCCACTGTGTCCTCACTGGCCACCTCTCAGCCCTTGCCGAGGATCCTTGCCTCATGATGTAGGTTTTGAGCCGCCTGTGCTGGTCACACACACACACACACACACACACACACACACGAAGGGTTTGCTAAATGTACTACAGAGCAAGGTGTTGGTTAGGGAAGACTCGGTGACATGCCGTATTCATCATGAAACATGTCTTTGGCCCTTCAAGGCAAGCAAAGGGCAAAGAGCTGGTTCTGAGCTGGGTAGCCGCCAGATACTACTATTGAAAAGTTCTGGGGTCCCAGAAAACGACTGGGATTTCAGACTGTCCTCAGTTGGGAATTCGGGTGTCCAGAAAGCATGGAGGTCTGTCGGGTGTAGTGCAGATTGGAGCCCCAGGCTGGAGGCTTTTTGGGTGGCTAGTGGCAGGCCGATGCAGAAGACTTCTGGTGACTCTGAGAGCCGTGGCTCTTCCTGTTGAAGCTGGTGGGAGGTGAGAAAATGGACACAGGCTATTCTCTAGAAACAAGCTTTGGCTCAGGTTCCCTGGTAGGGCATGGGATAGGGTGTTTAGGCCACTTAGTGGAGGGAGACACGGTAGACTTTAGAAACGAACTCTGTTCTTCACCTGTAAGCTGTGCATGTTGACCGTGCGGTCTGTCTGTCTGTCTGTCTGCCTTTCTGCTCTGGGATGGCTTGGAAGATGAGGAGCTTCTTTTGTATGTGAAGAGGTGGCTGGCTCCTGACACTGCCACTTGACTATGCCACTTGCTCTCGATAGAGACTTGTGCCCTGTACCAACAATACTTAACAAAGATAACCTTTTCAAATCCCCTAATGGGTGTAAAGCCATCTGGGGGCCAGTTGGCCTCACCTAACACTTTGAAGTCACTGGCAAGCATTGTTTGGGCTGGGACTAGGCTCACTGTGGTAACCACGACTAGACAAAAGGCAGAGCCTCCCAGAACCTTGCTGGCAAGGTGGACGTTCAGGACTGCACAGCAAGATGGGGAAAGGGCAGTGTGGTTTAGGGGTTTACTCAGATTTAGCCGGAGACAGAAGATGCCCAGAGCTCCAGAGCTGCTAGAGGTGGAGGTGGGTTAGCAGCGTGACTATTGAGCCTGAGGGTGAGGGTGATGGGTGTCAGAGAGTTCCAAGAGGAGGAGAATGGTGGGTTCCCACAGTCAGGACCAGTACCACTCACTGGTTTAGGGCTCTGCATGTTTTGCTTTGGGGGGGAGGGGGTCCTTCTAGAGCTACAACCGATGGATAATTATATGTCACTGTCCCCCCCCCCCCCGCCCTCCTTCTCAGCCACTGCCTTCTGAGTAACATGGGAGTGGGAGAGCAGGCTCTGGTACTGCCTTTCCTGTCTATGGCATTAGCTGCTGAGCAGGGCAAGAAACAAAGACAGAAGCAGGGGCTTGTGCTGGAGGGATGCTGGGTTAGGGACGCAGATGTGCAGGAATGTAGAGAGACTATTATGTGTGTGTGTGTGTGTGTGTATGCATACATGCCCTTGCACACACTTTCAAGTGTGTGTGTGTGTGTGTGTGTGTGTGTGTGTGTACTGTATATGAGGGCAACTGAAGCTGGCTTTCTCTACTGTGGCATGAGTTCTGAGGATGGAACTCAGACCATCAGGCTTGCACGAGCGGGTTAAGCTGCCAAGCCGGCTTTCTGCCTCGAGAGAGTCTCTTTAGCAAACCTGAGAGAACACACAACAAATAAAAGTCAGAAAAAGTAAAAGTAGCTTGCAGCTCATGAAGAACTGTGTGGGTGTTCCAAATGTAGTTTGGTTTTACAAAGCAAAGTTGGTCCTCCCGTGTTTTGGGGAGCACATTTGTTGCCTGACTTAAAGGCTCACGCGTGCTGGGAAGGACACCCACATTCTCTTAACAGGTAAGGAGTGCCTTGAGAGGACCTTGGGGGCAGGGAGTCTTTTGCCACACTCTTCTGAAGGAAGACAGACAATATGCCAATCGTTCCCTGGATATTCATTCTCTCTCTCTCTCTCTCTCTCTCTCTCTCTCTCTGCCCAGCCTTGCCTGAGGGCATCTAGGAGATTAGTAGTTATGCTCAGATGCCTGAAGCCAGTGAGTAGGTCTTCCCAGGTACCAGGAAAAGTCTGCTCCAGGGACCTTCTCTGCCCTGTAAGTGGGATGGCCACAGGGTTACATCAGAGACACCTATCTAAATAGGTCAGCTTGCGCCTTGCCCAGAGCAGAGATCCAAGTGACTGGCCGTAGCCAGCTGTCCCGGAACTCGGACTCACCCCTAGCCCGAGTAGTTTTTTTGGTATTTGGTTTCCTTTACACCTTCCCTGGGAATGGGAAATTGGTCAAAGTTGACCCTTTAACTGGTGTTGGTAGGGTATCTCCTGTAGGTTTGTAGGCAGTTAGTGGCCTAGGCCAGTAACCATGGATGTGGGAGGATTTTTGGTTTTGTATTCATGTATGTGTGTGCACTCATACAGCAGCTGCATGGGGTAGGGGTGTCAGAGAACAACTTAGGGGAGTTGTTTTCCTCCCTCCAGCATGTGTGTCCCAGAGATCAAACTCCGGTTGTCCTCTCAGGCTTGGCCTCAGGTCCCTGTTCGCTTCTTGTTTCCTCTGATTTGAGACTCAGAACTGAGCTAGGGTAAGGACGGAGGGGACCAAGCTGCTGTGCTAGGCTGGGTTCTGTGGGGCAGGTGCTGGCGTGAGGAAGGTATTCTTTAAGGAAACTCAGACAAGTGGCTTTGCATGACAGTGCTATCACAAACAGGACAGACATGAGTCTTTGGCCTCTTCTGTGGGCTCTTGTTGGAGCCTATGACCTGGAAGGTTTAAGAGCCATATACTGCCTCGATCAATGTTAAATCATACAAATGGTAATATCCAGACCAGATAGACAAAACAGCTTAGGGGTTACAGCTAGTTGAGAATGGGGCGTGTGTGTGTGTGTGTGTGTGTGTGTGTGTGTGTGTGAGAGATTGCTAGTGGCTGTGGGATTTCTTCTGGGGTGATGAGTATGTTTTAAAATGAGACCATGAGCTGGGTGGTGGTGGTGCATGCCTGTAATCCCAGGACTTGAATCCCAGCACTTGGGAGGCAGAGGCAGGGGGATTTCTGAGTTCGAGGCCAGCCTGGTCTACAGAGTGAGTACCAGGACAGCCAGGGCTATACAGAAAAATCCTGTCTCGAAAAAAACCAAATCCAACCCCCCCCCAAAAAAAAAAAAAAAAAAAAAAAAAAACAAAAAAGAGGGAGAGAGAGAGAGAGAGATCATGGTGACAGTTGTACTAGCTTACAGAGCTACTAAAAGTCATGGATTTAGACACTTTAAAGTGGTGTACTCTATGGTATGAGAGTTATGTCTCAGCCTTTTGTTTTTAAGCTGAGGCTTCTGGCCGTGGCAGAGGCCACATATCCCTGTCCCTAGTCCCCACAGCTCTCTGGTACTTGATCATGTGCTCCAGAACGGAGACACAGCACTCGTGCTTGGACCCCCGGCTGTTAGGCGCCCCTCTGTATTCCTGGGTTGAGGTCCAGGCTGAAAGCCATGCAGTGAACCTTTAAGGGAGTAGGAGAGAGCAGGACTCCTGGGAGCCAAGGAGGGGCTACTGTTGCCTTGTGGGCCGCCTGTCAGAGCTGGGTGAGTGCCAGCCTCCCCCTAGACAGGGTTCGCTATAAGTCTTAATGCTAGCTGAGCACCAGTCTTCTAGAAGCATAAGGAAGTTGGTTAGAGGGAGTTTAGAGTTTAGCTCCAAGATGCCATGTGACCAAGCAGGGTTATCCCCGGAAATGCCCAGTTATTTTAGAAGGCCCATCTGTGTGCTAGGCAGGGCCGGCCCCAGCATGGGCCATGAGGGCTTCCAGTAAGCAGCGTTGTAAGCTGCTAGTTCGAGTGATGAAGACGGAAGGGTCCTGCATGCAGCGGGCCTCCCTCTGGACAGCTGTGTGGATCGGGACGTGTCTCCACGGACATCCCAGACCTTCCTTTTCTTCCCTTTGTCATGCCACCCACCCAGTACCCAGACAGTTGCTGTCTTCAAGATGGCAGCAGATGCCTCCTCCAGGGTGCCTTGCCTCTCTCCCTCCCAGACCCATACATTAACCCACAGTCACTGCAGTAGCTCCCTGGGAACTCGAGTCAGGGTCAGATGGCGTCTTTTGCCTTAAAACACTAGGGCTTCCACTGCTCTTGGGGGAGAGTCTAAGCCTTCGACCACAGCTTTAGTGCCGAGGCTCCCCATCTTCTCCCTGCCCCTCAAAATAGCCCGCACCATGTGTCGCATGTAATTTTCAAAACATGCTAGCTCTTTCTCAAGAGCTCTGGCCGGGCATGGTGGCGCACTCCTATAATCCCAGCACTTGGGAGGCAGAGGCAGACGGATTTCTGAGTTCGAGGCCAGCCTGGTCTACAGAGTGAGTTCCAGGACAGTCAGGACTACACAGAAAAACCCTGTCTCGAAAAAAAACCAAATCCAACAAAACCAAAAAAAAAAAAAAAAAAAAAAAGAACCAATGGAATCAATACCTTCCCCTGCAACACAACCTTGTGGGGCTTAGCCCTACAAGACTCTCCCCACGCCCCTTCAGACTTCCACACTTGAATCCTCAGTCTTCACGGGAATGCTACCTCGTTCCTCCTCAGGGCTTGTTTCGGGTGTCTGCCTGAGGAGTCTCCGACCGCCCTTCCTCAGGCCTTGGCTGCCGTGTTCACCCTGGCAGCTCCTCAGGCCTGCTGCCGTCCAGGGCACTTCCTGTACTCCTCTTTAAATGTCTCCCGATCTCCCTTCTCGCCTAGGGACAAGCAAGCACCCCTCTAGAAGTAGAGTGTGGGTTTGCAGCTTTGCAAGAGAGGTGCCGGAGCAGGAGCAGTTAGTGGGCGTGTGCTCTGGCGTGGTTGGTCTTGGTTCTCCTGGGCCCAGGGGTGGGTCATGGGCTCTTACCTGGCTTCTGTCCTGCCCTTGGGGTCTTTGGGTAGGGTGTGGTATTCCTAAGTCCCCCCCTCCCCGTGCCCACAACCACAAAGGCTTACTCTGTACGAAGCCCGTAGACCGACCGTGAGGATCTCAGGCTCTGGAAGGATGACGGAGATGCCTTTGGCCGCTGCGCCATCTGCGGGCCTTTCCCTGGCGCTGTACCAGAGGCTCCCAGTTTGTAGGGCTCTGACAAAGTGCAGCCCAGGCAGCGCCCACGGATCTCTTTCCAGTTCTTTACCTCAGTGTCTGTTCGGATGGTGTGCCTGGATACAACGTGCAGAGTAACCCTGGGCCTGGGGGTTGGTGCAGCCCAGGTCACTCACTGTTGACTGTTCCCCAGGACAAGGCCAGCTCCTGGACCGAAGGGATATTTTGTCTGTGTTGCCCACCACTCAGTGGGTGGGCAGTAGGGCTTGAAGTTCCCAGGAACGGCATTTCTCTGAAGCCTGGGAGGGCGGTGAGGGACGGGAGCGTGTGGACTACCTGCTGCCCTTCCTCTGTCCCCAGCCAGGACTCTGAGGGTGGCTCTCACTTCGATGGCAGGGTCAGGAAGCCTGCCTTTCAACCAGCTTCACCCTGCCCAGGCCAGGGAGGACAGCTACAGCTGCAGGTCTGCTTGTGACTCCTTTGGAAGGACAGGATGAGCTAGCTCATAGGACAGAGAGACTGTTGTCAGGCTCCAAGGTCAGCACAAAACCCTGATGGTTGCCAGGGCCATCAGGACCCAGTGTTCTGTCCCAGATCTGCCGGTTACTCTGAGCCATGGGTTTGGGTAGCCACAGGAGGGCGTACGGGGGTGGGGGTGGGGGTGGGGTGCACTCTGTAGAGACCACAACCCTCCCCCGCCCCTGAGCAGGGTTGAGTTGAACTTTAAAGCATTCTAGGGGTGCCAGTTCAAAGTCTTACAACTGCTGAGGTTAGGTCAGGCCAGGGTGGGCCCGGAGCCTGCAGGGCATGGGTAGGGAGCAGCTGCAGTCCCTCTGAACCTCCTCAGGTCTGCTGTGGTCCCGAGCTGCAGAGTCACACCTCCTCACACCTTGTGACTGGTGTTTCCTGCCACTGTGTACAAACAAGGCCGTGTTGGAGGAAACAGGTGTCTTATCAGGTCACAGGAGCGTCACCACCCCCCAACCGTACAGTGCTTAGATTCGTGAGGAACACCCTTCTGCCTCTGCAGGTGGGGATGGACGGGGAGCCAGGTGGGGAGGATCCTGCCTTAGCATGAAGAGGAAAAGCATTTAGTCTGGAAGGTCCATCCTCTGCTATAGATACGTTGCTTCCCAGCTGGACAGCCCTGGGCACATCATCCACCACCCTCTGAGAGCAAGGATAGGAGGGCTCTGCTCTCTGGGGGATGAGAGAGCCTGTGTGAAGTCTGAGGTTGAGCGGAAGCTAGGCTGAAGGCCTGGGACAGGGCAGCTGGGGTCCCCCAGGCAGCCATTATCCCCTAGCAGCAGTGCCTACTAGGACATTGGCCCCACACTCTGGATCTTGGAGCCACGTGGATGGGAGGTTACCAGTGCCCATCAGAACTCGGTCCTTGGAGAGACAAAGAGTAGATCCCCGAGAGCCCCAGTTCCTCTCCAGCGTGCTGCTCAGCTGGGTAGAGTGCACAGGAGTGACAGAGGCTGCGGGGGCAGCTGTGAGGCTTCCTGAGAAGCGTCTGCAGGGCGAGTGGGAGGACGTCCTGGGTGGGGCGCAGCAGAGCAGAGGAGCGAGGCCCAGATGGGCTTGGTTCGCAGCACCTGGACAGACCCGACCCTGGGGGTCCTTGAGGAATATGAGATGAGGCAGGGACAGTGCTGCCAGGAAGGGTCTGGCGTGTGACCTAGGGCTGGGTGGGCACATGCATTGGGTTGGCAGCCTTGGCGGGGCAGGGTGGTGCCCACCACAGATGGTTTGGGTTGGACATGGAGGCGGAGGACCGTGGCAGACGGAGCTGGCAGCTGGGGCAGGGTGGACTCTGGGAGTGGCATGGCGCTTGGAGGAATGTGAACAGACCGTGGGAGGGGTGAGCTCTGGGCGGGGAGAAATGAGGGGCCAGCTTAAGACCAGAGGACCTCCAAGGTGGGCACTGTCATTCACACCACTGGTGAGCCACAGGGTGGAGAAGGACCTCTGGTCAGACTCCATCTAGCGAGGCCAGAGGGGCCAAGGGACTTAAGGAGGCCTCTGGAGCCTAGAACATTCTCACCGCCTCTTTCAGGCAGTTGTGGCCTCTCCGCACACACTGACTCTAGTGGCGCATGCCTTTAGTCCCAGGGCTTGGGAGGCAGAGGCAGGTGGATTGATGCGAGTTGAAGACAAGCCTGGTCTACATAGTTCTAGGACGGCCAGGACGAAACAGTCCAACCTCAAAAAGTTCAAAGCAAAACAAAACAAAAACAGAAACCAAAAACCCACAACTACAAACCACCTAAAAACAAACAAACAAACCAACCAAAAAACAGTCTCAAAAGAGATGATGCTGGGCTGGGGCTGCAGCTCAGCTGGTAGAACCTAGTGTGGAAACACAGAGCCCTGGACTTGAGCCCTGAGTTCAAGGCCAGCCTGGGCTACATGAGACCCTGTCTCAAAAACAGTTACAAGCATGGTTTGGGTAGTTGGCCTCAGGTTGAAGAGCTTTCTTTAGCCCGAGTGGGCCCATCATCTGGTCTGGTGTACTGTTTGTTTGGTTTTGGTGGTCCTGGGGACGGAACCGTATCGGCAGGCGCTCCTTTCTCTCCCACTCTCTTGGCGAAGTCCTGCGGAAGAGTGGTACTTAACTCTTAACTGCCGCATCGTCTTTCCAGGCCTCTGGCTAGCACTTTCTGAGGTAAGGTCTCCCTTTGTTCCCTAAGCAGGCCTTGAACCCACCCTGTGGGCCACCAGAGCTCCGCAGCGTTTGCTCTTGTCCCCACCTCCTGCCGCTGCTCCATTTGGTACCCAGGCCCTCAGGATGCAGGACGTCTGTTACTTGTTGGGGGCCTTTGCCTCAGCAGAGCTGGGAAGGGTGTGAGCTTGGGTCTCTCCTGCCAGGAGGCTGCTCTTGTGGCCTGTCCCACCCATGGAGACTGCCTCCCTGGACTGCACCCAGATTCTGCCTTAGAGCCAGAGCCAACCGGGTGACACAGCCTTCCCTCGAGGCCCTGACTCTACCAGCCAGAACTCCCTGGAGATCAGAGGAAGCAGACACGCCGTCAAATAAATACGCTTCCTTCTCAACCCCTCGCCCCCCATTAAAACAGCCACCTCCCTCTCCCAGGACAGGCAAGCTGTCTGGGCCCCACACTGTCTGCTTCCAGATGACGTGGGTATAGCAGAGACTCCAGGCCTGGGTGGGCAGGTCCAGGCCCTAGGGCACAGTGGGTGTGGGCTCAGGATGTGCATGGTTAGTGCTGCCCAGACCCCGCTCACTAAGTGCGAGCAGGCCTGGGGGCCAATGGTGGTGGATCACTCCCTTTAGGCTGGTTTTCTGGGTCTCCGTATCCTCTCGTCAGCGGGTGGGAACCAAGCAGGATTCTGGAGGTTCAGATAGGTATAAACTGGAAAGCTCTGATAACAGCATGGGATTTGCTGGCCACTGCAAGGACCAGCCTCGACATTAGGTAGTAGGGGCCATGGAGAGGGAAGGACAGGTGATGGGAACCCAAAATGGAGCCGCTGAGTAACTCTGACTTGTCTCTGGTGTCGGGGCCCAGCCTCCTGGCCTGCTGGGCCGCCATCTGAAACGCATTACTGATGCTTTGTAAACTGCCATCCTTCAACCACATGAAAGCCTCAGACCTAAAAATAGCTGCTCCCAGGGGACGCCCGCATTGGTGGGGCTCAGCTGACCTCTGCACACAAACTCTCCCCGAACGGCAGGGCTGCACATCCCCACTCACCCACCCACCCGCTGTGGACAGCCACTGCCCGAGGCTGCTGTATCTAGACATGGCTCTCTTTGCTGGCCACGGCTTCAGGCCCAAGGCCTTCCCCGAGGCGGACTGTCTGGCACAGTGGGAAGACTGCTGGAGGCTGTGCTGCGGACCCTTGCCCGGGCTTGTCCTGGCCCAGAACCTGTGGGAGGCCCCATGAGCAGCAAGTGGAGCCATCAAGGGCACGGAGACCCAGCCTAAGAGTGACCTGGTCACTGTCTAGTGTGGCACGGGAGGGTCACCGGCCGAGGAGCTGCTAAGGGAAGGGTGGGCCTGTCTGATGACGAGCTGGGTGGAGAGCTAGCAGCAGAAGGGCCCCGGGCTGCCAGCGCTGACTCCTTGCCCTGCTTTCTGTGGGTTCCCTCTCCCTATGGTCTCTGTGACCAACTGCAAGCCACTCTTTTCTCTAAAAATAAACATGCCTATGGGATTGGGGGAAGCTTTGTAGCTATCAAAGGAAATAATAGGGTGTTTTAAGAAAATTACATTGCGTTTTAAATAACCAGCATGAAAGTCATTAAGTTTGAAGTTTCACTCAGATCAGATGGCTTTGTGGCCTCCTGGTGGCCAGGCAGGCAGAGGGTGGGTGGGCCTCTGATGCTTCAAGGCAGCCTGTGGGAAGCAGTGGGGTCTTTGCCAGGCATGGCTGGACGCTTGGGATGTGCTGGTTGCGGTAGCCACCCCAGAGCGTGATGGTAGGCTTTGAAGCCGTGTACGGCCCTGGGAGCTTCCCGCTGTGGTGGGCAGCCCTGTGGGTGGGGATGTCGGGAACAGATGAAGCAGGGAGATCCAACAGCAGAAGGCTGGTGGCTGTCAGCTGAAACATGCAGACGGTAGGTAGCGCTGATCGGAAATGGCTGGAAGGAGAGAGCTGGCCGTATCTGCTCCTTTAGTACGGGGTTCTCGGTACCGACACTCAGTAGGTGCTCAGAAAACAGAACTTCTCATGTGTCTAGATGTGTCTTCCTTTATGACAGAACTGAAAACAAACAAACAACAAAAAACCCCAAACCTGTAGGTTCCAAGTGCGTGGCTGGCATGCTGGAAGCCTTCCCTGGGTTCGCCTCGGTTCCTGGCACCACATAACCTGGGTAGAGTGGTAGATACCTCTGATCCTAGACAGGAGGGTCAGACATCCGGGGCCATTCTCTACTATGTAGTGACTTTAAGGCCAAGGCTACACAGGGCCCTGTTTTGTTGTGTTGTTTTGGTGTTGTTTTGTTGTGTTGGTTTTTTTTGTTGTTGTTGTTTTGTTGTGTTGTTTTGTTGGTGGACTACATTTGCAATCACAGTGCCAGGGAGGCCATCACGGGCTGACCCTGGAGTGCTCTAGCCAGACTCGCTGGGGAGCTCTGGCTTCCTTGAGAGAGACCCTGTCTCGGAAAATAGGAAACAAGGAAATCTTTGACCTCTGGCTGCCATCTACATGCATACATCTATACACACTGTCCTCCGTGCACACAGGCGTATATGCATACACACACACACACACACACACACACACACAGAGTGGGTTCTGTTTTTTGTTTGTTTGTTTTTTGTTTGTTTTTGTTTTTCAAGATAGGGTTTCTCTGTGTAGCCCTGGCTGTCCTGGAACTTACTCTGTAGACCAGGCTGGCCTCGAACTCAGAAATCCACCTGCCTTTGCCTCCCAAGTGCTGGGATTACAGGCATGCGCCACCACCGCCCGGCCGTTCTGTTGTTGCTAGGGAAACTGAAGCTCAGACATGGACCTGGTGGTCAGGGTTTGGATGTGACTCTTCCACTGCGGTCTTTGCCCCTTGCTGCATGTCGCCCTTTGTTCTAGAATGTGAGGGACAGGAACAGTGCTGGCTGTGGCGTTTCATGGCTTTCCTCTGACCCCAAGAAGAGGCTTGGGCTCTCCCTGCCCCCTCCAGGCTCTGGGGCTGAGCTAGCTTTCTCCTTGCACCCGGGATGGTCAGCCCTCCCAGGGGGAGGAGGGCTGCATTTCTTGATTGAGAGACGTGAGTCTGGGGCTTCCTCCTTCCTGGACCCCCCAAGAAAATGTCACATAAAAACCAGTTTGTAAATGCCCTGTAGGGTCGGGCCAGGTTTGGTGTGTGGCAGAAGAAGGTTAGAGACGATCTGCTGTGGAGTGTTCTTTGCTAGCTTGGTCCTCACTTAGCCCAAAGCCTGCTGCTAGGCCTCTCTGGCCAAGGTACCCTTGTCCGGAATATCCAGGGTCAGCTTGAAGAGTTTCCTAGGCTCCGAGTCCTTAGAAAAAGCCTGACTAAGGAGCTAGTGGGCAGTCCAAGGCCTGGGTATGACACCTACGAACAAAGCCCTTGGGAGCCAGAGCCTCCTGCCAGCCTCGTGGGGGCATTTTGAGGACAATGTTTTTTAACTGTCCCTTGTGGTTGCTGCAGGCCAGAGAGGAGTTCAGAGGCCTGGCCTGATTGTGACCAGGCAGTGGTCCAAGGCATTGAGGGCCGGCATGCCCAACTTGGCACGGAGGCGGCTTTCCTGAAAAGCCTTTGTCTAGGGACAGGGCTTGCTTTTGTCATTTTGTTCTCCTACTGATCTTAAGTACAAAAATAATTTTTTTGGGGGGGGGGAGTTCAAGACAGGGTTTCTCTTTGTAGCTCGGGCTGTCCTGGAACTCACTCTGTAGACCAGGCTGGCCTCGAACTCAGAAATCCGCCTGCCTCTGCCTCCCAAGTGCTGGGATTACAGGCGTGCGCCACCACGCCCGGCACAAAAAGAATATTAATGAACACATGTAAGAACTCCCCTAGGCCTCAACACACCCCACATCCCACAGACACAAAGAGTAGCCACCAAGAAACTTGCCCTGCATGAGTGTTGGAGGGGCGGCTTGAACCCGGCTCCTCCGCAGTGGCCTGCCTCTCCGTGGGCAGCGTTCTTGGTACATAGCTGGGTGCTCTCGGCTCCCCCATGCTTGGCCTCCCTGCCCTGGGGAGTTGGGTGTTCCCAGGCCGTGTAGGCACACTTCCTACTGGTGTGCCGTAGTGCAGTTTTACACGAGCCCCTAGCTCAGCTTCCCCGGGGGCTTCAGCTCAGGACCCCGTGGTGGGCGGAACTGCACAGCCCTACCTCTGCTTATGCTGGGTGTGGGAGTTATGGCAGCACCCCAGGGCTGGGAGCATGCTTCTAGCAATGTCTTTCTGCACCTTGTCTTGTGACCTTGTGGGTGAATGGTTAGATTTAGTCTACACAGAGCTCCCAGGCCTTAACCCAAAGCAGCTTCAAGGGTCAGACCAGAAGGAGCATCCTTGTGGAGCCTCCAGGCAAAACTGTCTTCTTGGGGTGGTCCCAGCAGGTCAGGTGACTTGGAGAGCCCCATGCTGTCCTTCATGGATTAAATTGGGGCAAGAGGTCTCCAGGTCTCTTCTCTCCTACATTCTAACTGCTGCTGACCATCTATCTACCCGGCAGCTTCACCTGAGCTCCAGAGTCAAGACCCTGTCTCTAAAGCACCAGCTGAGGTCTATTTGGCATCCAGCAGAGGTGCTGCCCATGAACTCTGGCCAAGTAACAAAAGCTGAGGGCCAGGGGCTTGGCTCAGGTCCGCACTGGTCACTGCTGGCCGCGACACTTGAGCAGCTCCCCAGACCGTTCTCCGCTTCACCAGCCTCATCTGTAGAATCTTCGTGAACAGTACAGTGGCTTGGGAAGACTGGTAGGAGTCTGACACAAGGCAGAACTCGGTAGACTGCTAGACACACAGCCAGCCATTGCTGGACTGGCCGGGACCACCAGCTCCAAGTCTTCACCTTGCTTTCCTATTCTGGACCCTTCATCTCAACAAAGCCTCCAACCGTGTCCCCGGGGCACAGAGCTTCTAAACTGCTAATGCGCCACCCTCTCCCTGTTGCTAAGCCCAGACAGGATGGAAGCCACATCCACGGTGGGTTTAACATTAGACACTTTGGAGGAGCAAAGCAGCTGCCTGTGCGTGGGGCCTGCCCAGCCCCACGCTGCTTGCAGAATCCCCAGACAGGGTGTTTGTAGTGTTAGCTAACAGCTCAGCTGCAGCAGCTCCCGGAAGCTTATATTTTCCTCTAAAAACATCCTGTCCTGAGGGGCGTTTACCTCAAAGAGGAGGAAGGAAAACACAAGCAGACAAATGCATAGAAACCACGAGAAACCGTGGGCAAGGCCACTCAGCTTATGATGGTTCAGCTCAGTCTAAGGGTGCCACTAGGCTGGGTAGAGAAACCACAGGCTTGCCAAGGCTGCGTGCAGGGACTCTGGTCCTCACCTCCGGTGAGGCAGCTCCATTATCTGATGTCAGGGCCAGGAGGCTAGTGGACTAGCCACAGGCGATTGGCAGGGTCCTGCAACCATGGCAACTGTGTTGCTGACAGGTGGATCTAAAGCCTCCTCTTGGTCTAGGGTGTGGCCCAGCTGTCCCCCCAGCCCTTTGAGCTCTGCTGGCCCTAAGGCTATGGCCTTGGTTCTGTAGTAGGCATCTGGCACAGGGTGTTGGTGAGACTTACAGGGTGTTGTTCCTTGGAGAGCACTGCGCCTTGGGCAGTAGGACCTTCATCAGTCTGAAGTCGGCCTGCAGAAGAGGGTCTCTAAGGACCCTGCATGCCGGGAGGCTCATTCTCATGGGTTCGGGCACTGGTGAGCACTCCACTCGAGAGCTAGGCAGACTCCCAAGCACACACAGGCTGCTACTGCTGGACGGTGACTGAGGTGAAGACAAGAAGAGCATTGGAGGGAACTTAGTGGCCTCGAGGATGAAGTCAGCCTGCAGTGTTCCCCAAGATGAGACTTGGGCATCTGTCCACGTGTACCTTTTCTAATTAGAGCAAAATCACCATCTGAACTAGTCTGATTGTGACTGTGGTCATTGTCATTCTCAGAGTGCCTCAGGTGTGTAGGGGTGTAGAAAGGAGAAAAGGAAGGACCTCGGATGCTGGATGGAGCCCTGAACCTGGGTGGTCCCAGTTTCTGTGTGCTGCTGTGACCCCTCGTGAAGCCCCAGCTTCCCCGGGCAGCAGGCCTCTTTGAACGTGTGCTCATCTGCATCGCTTTCAGAGAACCAACCTGGATATCAGCTCTAGTTCATGACAAAAATTAAAGGCATACTCCCAGAACCCAGGGAGAGAAGGCAGGTGAGGACACAAGAAAGAACCAGACGTGTATGGAAGGTTGGAAAGGTTTCCCAGAAGCCGTCTCCGCGATGTGAGGCAGGGGAAGAGCACTCCAGTCTTCTGTGGCTTGTGCAAACAGAGAAAAGGAAAGTTTAGAGGGGCGTGGCCAGCCAGCACCCTTGGTGACAAGAATCCTTGAAGGGGTCCAGCAGGCTCTGTGCTGTAGATGCCATCCTCTCCTCACAGAGCCTGGCTTCAGTGCCTGCCTCAGATGGTCCCTAAGGGCCACTCCCAGCTCTGTAGTGAGAGCCGGAGACAGCCCCCCCTGTCCTGAGGGACCAGAAGTCCCAGCCCCAGTGGCAAGTGTGATAGAATGTGCAGAAATTTGGGGCACCAAAGGTTTTCCAGGCCTTTGTTCCGGGTCTTGAAGAAACGATGTGAGTGTGAAGCCAGGGCAGCCAGAGATGCTCTCTAGGACGCTCAGGCCGCTGCTGGCCAAGCTATCATACCCTTGCCTAGGTTAGAGGTGTCATAGGTCTGTGTCGGAACTGGCAGGGCAAGGAGCAAAGGGAACTGTGGAGTCTCCTGGGGGTGGGAAGAGGCATTGAGAGGGAGATCTGGGTGTCTGGGTAGACCAGGAGCATGCCCAAGGTGGGCACAGAGATATGGCTTAGGGCCTCAGGAGCATAGGCCAGCTTTCACTGTCAGGTTAGTTTCTGGTGACTCCTTTTAGAGCCAGGGAAACACAGGCTCAGCACAGTGTAAGCTAGCTGGACTGAGGGGAGTGATCGGTAGAGCCTCCTCTGCACCCCAACCTCCTGCTCTGTCCATACTAATCACAGGTCTTTGCACTGTAGCTGTTGCCAGCTGAGCCCTGGCTGTGGCCTTATGCTTCAGTTTCCTTACCTGCCAGTGGTGATAGCCGCTGTGCCTGCAAATGGTAGGTCTGCTTGAAGGGGTGTGTCTGGTGCGCAGAACTGCACCTGCCTGAGGTCCACACTCAGTCATTAGCAGATGCTGTTTGCAGCCTCAGACGGTCTCTGCCTGACACAGACTGGGAGCTCAGGGACACATCCTGACAAGTGTCTGAGCTTACGAGTTCTAGGTGTTCAGGGATGCATCTTTTGGCTCAGACTCTGCCACAGGGCTTTCTCAAGAGGACCTGTTCTACCCCCATCAAGCTTGAGACCAGAGGAAATAGCAACTTTCTTCGATGGGAAAGTGTTGTGGGGCTCAAGAGCTTGGGGGTTTTTAGAGTCAACCGTCAGAGGCAAGGGAGTTTCTCTGCTGGTGGTGACAGGGGCTCTCAGAGAGCTCTCAGCCTTGTGAGCAGACCGCTGCGGTCTGCAGGGAAAATGCCGACTGTGTTTATTTTTTACCTGAACCTGCAGGAAGTGGGGGGCTAGGGACAGCCTAGCTGGGCCCGAGCTCAACTCTGAAGCAGAGCCCTGCTCAGGGTCCCATTTCTACTCTGCACTGCCTTGCCCTGAGGTGGGGCCAGGCTAGGGCAGTGGAGTTGGGGGACTTCAGAAGATACCGTAGGGACAGTGGCTGCGGGTAGGTGTGGGAGAGTCTGAGCAGTAGGAATATGCCAGCGGCAGGAAGGACCTCCTTGTGGGGAGGGGAGCTGGTCACCAGGTGGCCAGCAGGCTAGCCAGGTCCTGGCAGGAATAGCGGGGTAGCTGTAGGCACCCCTGGGGCCAGAGGCCTGGACTGGAGTGCCAGGGGCTGGTGGGGGCTCCAGCAAGGCAAGGAGGGGGACCTGAAGTGTCGGATGCGGCGGAGCACTAAGTGCAGTTGGGTCTCTGACGGCTGTTGGCGTGTTTATGCCCCACTGTGTCCTTTCCCTTAGTAAGGAGATGTGAGACTCTGCTGTTGAGGTGCTCAGTGCCTGGTGGGGACAGTTAACCCAGACCTGCCTCCTTCCCTTGGAGGCTAGGGACAGTCACCTGGAGGCAGATGAGGGAGGAGGGCTCCAGTCCCTGAACTTACCTTGCATACACCAGGCCCTAGGCAACCCCACCCTGTTGTCTGGGAAGTCTGGCGCTGAGACAGCCTTGTACTGAAGCCCTGGAGCGGGACGTTCTACTGACTGAAGGGGGCAGGGAGCCTTGTGCCAGACGCTTCCCCCTGGCTAGCACCACTGAGCTTTGAAGGGGCTGAGTATGGTGAGGAGGCAGACCAGACAAGCTTGGGAGGAGCCAGCCAGGCCCTTAGCGCTCGCCCTGGAGCCCTGGCCTCTCAGGACCTCTAGCAGCCCAGCCGGTGGGCTCTTTGCCCGACCCTGCCCACCCAGTACTTCTGTGGTCTGTCTGCAGACTTCTGATTGATGAAGCTTCCCCTACCCCCACCCCGAACACCAGGAAACACAAGTAGGCAGGACAGGCCCATCATCCCCAGGACCCCAACCAGCCCGAGCTGCACTGCAACCTGGGGCTCGGGAAGCAAAACTGGGCTCTAGGCTGTGTGTGAGGGGTGCAGTGCTGTGAGGTCTAAACCCTGAAGGACTGGAGCAGCCACGAGGCTGTGGCTGCCACTGTCTTGGAATCTATGAGGATGAACAAGACCTTAAAGATTGTCGGGAAGCTTCCTATCATAAAGGGCCTCAGAAGGTGCTCCTTAAAATTAGAACAAAGCATGGTTCAAGACCGATAGGTAGGCAGGACTGATACCGTCACTCCTGCCCAGGAAGCGGGAGAGGCTCCTCAGGATCCTGGAGTGCCAGGACCAGGAAATGGTCAGCAGGCTGGGAGCTTCCAAGCTTCCTTCACACCACCGTGTACCTCAAAACCTAACCATGGACCTCCTGGACACTGCAGGTGATGGATGCTGCTGTTAGGGAGCTGGGGGTGGTCACCAGGTAAGGAGACAGTCAGGGGGGCTTTAAGCAGTGACATGATCTCTGTGTCTGCTGGAACCTGGCTAAGAGGCAGCTCTCGGCTCTAAAATGGCCCGGCGGTGCAGGTGAGAATGATGGCAGACCGCGGAGGAGATAGGAAGTGGTTAGAGTCTAAATTGAAGGTGGAACATTAGAGTCCGCTGAGGAATTGGACATGGAGTCAGTGTCAAGAACCTCTTCAAGGTTGTCTGAAGGTTGTTCAATTAACGGAAGGAGCCGGGCCAGTAACTGAGGACGTCCACAGCATGCCGACAGAGTCCGAGGTTGGGATTTGAGGACTGAGGATACAGCACTTACGGAGTGTGGAGTTTGGAGACATTTAGGCCTAGAGTTGAGTAGGATTTGGAGAGTAGCAAAATGCGGAGTCAGTTAGGCATTGTAACACACACCTTTAATTCCAGCACTCAAGGGCAGAGACAGGCGGATCTCTGTTGGAGGCTAACCTGATTTTGATCTACAGAGTGACTTTGAGGACAGCCAGGGTTACATAGTAAGAACCAGTCTCAGAGAAAAAGAAAAGGAGAGGAACTGTGGAGTCATCAGATAGATGCTGTTCTGTTGTCCAGACGTTGTTTGTAATTGTGTGTTTGTGCTGTGGAGGCCGTCACATTCCATGCAGTTCTAGTTACAAAGAGCAGCATGTGCTCCCAGCTACTGAACCATCTCACCAGCACCATCCTGAAGATGTGTACAGCCGTACCGGTGTGGACAGGAGAATCAACTCCAGGACTAAAGGAAGAGTGGCCTCTAAGGCCGGAGGGAAATGAAGCAACCGAGTACTCTGAAAGTCAAGTGGCAGACCTGGTTTCAAGGAAGAGGGGGAATCAGTTTCCCATGAGGGCGAAGGATTGGAGAAATGGTGATTGACCTTGGCATTTCAGAAGTCATTGAAGATGCTGACAGTTCTTTTGGGGGCATGAGACAGGCTAGGCTGAGGGGAGATTGAGAGCTGAGTTCTGGAGTCGCTGAATGAGGCTGGACCTACTAAGGGTTCTGTAGATGAAGAGTTGTGAGGTGACAGCTGGGAGATGGGTCACAGACAGGAGAGGCAGGCTTGTGTGTGCCCTAGTGGCATGTGCCTGATGTGTGTCCACGCATCTCAGACCTCGTCTCTCCTCCCTTAATGGACAGACATACTGTGCGGCTCTGGGTACTGCTGGCTTGGCGCTATGCAGACCAGGCTGGCCTAACTCTCCTTTATCTAAGGCAGGGAGGCCTGAGGTAGCCCAAGACTTGAGGACGAGGTGCAGCTGACTGCTGGAGACAGGAATGTAGGGAAAGATGGTAGGCCAGGAAGTCTGTGGTCTACTGGAGCTGTGCCCAATGAGAGGCACATGCCCACCCAGCTTCCCTCTGGCTTTACCCTAGAGCTACAATAGCCTGGACCTGTGCTAGGCCATTGACTTCCAGAAGACACCCAAGATCTGAGGATTGTTCCGCTGAAATGCCTGCAACCAACTCCATCTGCTTTATTTCTCCTAGGTGTTCTCTTTACTGTCTTGTTCCAAGATGTCTCATTTCTTCCTTCTGTGCCGTGGTGAGCAGTCACTCCCGTGTGCTCCCAGCCAGCAGCATTTCATCAGACAAGTTTAGCTGGGTGGCAGCTGAGCCTTGGCTGTAGATACCCGCAGAACGCTGACCTGCAAGGGCATGCACACCAGGCCTGGCAGCGACTCCTTGTGGCTGGGCTGTGAGCGCTCTCTGCCTGCTGAGTCATGTCTTGACATAGAACCATTTGACTGTGAAAAGTAAGAGCCCTAGCGGGGCGGTGGTGACACACGCCTGTAATCCCAGCACTCTGGGAGGCAGAGGCAGGCGGATTTCTGAGTTTGAGGCCAGCCTGGTCTACAGAGTGAGTTCCAGGACAGCCAGAAACCCTGTCTCAAAAAAAACCAAATCCAAAAAAAAGAAAAGAAAGAAAGAAAAGTAAGAGTCCTGCAGTGCTAAGGAAACCAGAAGAATGATGTCTGGAAAGACTGTCCTTGGAGGGAGCCAGGTACCACCTGACATCACCCAAGTCAGGGGTCAAAGGAGGTTCCCTCTCCATGCCAACACATGCCATGAGAGCTCAGGTGGGACATCTGGGAGCTGTAGAAGGAAAAGGCTGCAGACAGCCATTAGGCTTCATAGAACCAGGAGGTGAGGAAGGACTTCTGTTCAGGAGAAACAGTGAGTATCCCAGGAGAGTCTCATAGGAGGTGGGACTGCTTAGTCAGTCTGCAAGATCGGGAGGCTGGAAAAGAGTACCACAGGACACAAGGAGTGTACATCTTTCCCATCAGCTTGTGTTTGGACTGTCAGGATGACCACAGGACTCATTCAAGTTCTGCATGCCCCGACTTTGCATCCCCCTGCCTCAGAACACTCCATGTTCACCAGCCTCCTGGTCTTTTCCAGCATAACAAGCCCGGCCAGCCCCCACATGCCGTCCCCCAACTTTCTCCACTCTACGAACATTTCAGCAGTCCACACCCCACCCCTGCACCAGCGGACATCAGTCAGAAGCAAGGTATGGGCCAGGGGTGGGAGAAGACCATTGAGGTGGGAACTTATGGTCCAGTCTCCTGGCTTCTGAAACCACATAGACTAGCCCACGTTTTATAACAGAAAAAGCCAGGACTTTGCAAACCCAGGGCCCAAAGAAAAGGTCAGAAAGGAACCAGGTGTAGAAGGCAGAGGTAGGAGGATTGAAAGTTTGAAGCCAGCCTGGGCTACACAAGAGTTGGAGACAAGCCTGGGCTATAAAACAAGATCCTGCCTTGGAGGGTTTTTTAAAAAAATCAGAAAGGGGCTGAGTCTGAGGGCACGGGGAGGAGGAACCAATCAGATCGTGAGGCCGCTGGCTCTCCGTCTCAGTGAGAGCAGCATCTGTGCATGTTGCAGCTGTAAAGCCCATGGCCTTTCCCCAGTGAGAAAATGGAAAGTGGTGGTTGTGATGGCTGATTCACCTCAGCCTCAGCCAAAGTCATTCTGAAATCCACCATTGTCAGCTGTGGGAAACCTGCTGACTCAACCCTGGGCTGGGTGCTACCCTGCCTCCTCAGGCCAGCTTCTTCTGGCTAGGGGCTGCCTTCTATCCAAAGAGCCAGGCAGAGTCCTAAGCAGAGGCGTCAAAGGCCGAGCAGCGGTGCATCAGGACCTGCTGAGGCTTGACCTCCCATCCCCAGGGACACCGGGCTTTGCCTCTGTCCAACCTGCGTCCTAAGGCAAGTCACTCAGCACCTCGCCCTTGGTTCCTTTGGCTTGTCAGAAGGGTATTGTTATTACCCTAGGGTAGTTCTAAACAAACCAGCTGATATCTGGGCCTCCAGGAAAAGGAGGCGGGGATATTGGAGGGCCTCCGTAAAGGCTCCAAGGAGTAGTAACTGTTCCAGCCTCCCACCCAGGTCAGGCTGACGTGCTGACGGTGGCCCCTTTCACTACAGGAGTTCACAGGCCGCTGCAGACGCCCGATCTCTCTGGATTTTATTCTCTGACCTCGGGCAGCATGGGACAGCTCCCCCATACCGTGAGCTGGTAAGTGTGGCCCAGAGAAAAGGGGGCACTGTACCCGCCCTCCCGTTGCTCCTCCTCCACCCAGCTTGTTGAGACCCGAGCTGCCAGCTCTGTAGCCAGTAGCTTTAGCCTAACGTGGCTCTGAGCTAGCAGTCCTGACTGAGAGTTCCCCAGGGTGCCTGACATACTTCCTTTAGGGAGGTAGGAGTGCTGGCCACTGGTCTCAACCCGATTGCAGTTCATTCTCCAGAAGGTGAGGAAGCAAAGTTGGACCCGAGTGAGGAGGTGGTAAAACCCACGACCACAGGAGAGGCTGCTGCCTCACAGCTGCCTGGTGGGCCGGCAGGTAACTTCCGGTGGCCTGTGTGCTGCTGGTCTGTCCCAGCCATGGTGGAGCTGTATGAAGAACGGGATCCTTCCTGGTCGCTGGTGCTTGCTTGAGCCATACTTGTGACCAGCCTACTGGAGGAGTTTACTAGGGCTGGACCAGGCCTGACTGTTGGCCAGAGTCTGTTCTCAGCTGGAATCGGGTCTCAACAGGCCACTGGCCTGCCTTTTATTCATTAGCCACAGTGTGGCCTGAGCAGGTCTTTAACCAGCAGCAGGAAAGACTGTTCCCAAGGCAGTGAAGGCCAAACCTTCCTCCTGGGCCTACCTGCCCTGTTCCCCTCAGCACACGCCTCCATTTCCAGATTGTTTGGGACAAAGTTCCATTCTGAATACAAGTCACCCTACCCGAGGACCAAGGTGGGACTCAGCGTTCAGCCTGATGGCGCCAGGCCAGTGCTCTGAACAGGCAACTCTTGGGACAGCCTCTTAAATCTCTTAGGTCTGCAGTTCCAAAGACCAGGAAATGTGAATCAGCTGAGCCTCCAGAGAAGGGTAGCTCTGTTCTTAGCTGCTGTCAGGTGAGGCATGGAGCATTCTCGCTCTCTGCACCAAGCCCTGTATGTCCTAGCAAGGAATCTGGTGCCAGAGAAAGTCTGCTGGCTCTGATTGTGACCTTAGGTCTCTGCTCTTTCAAAAGAAAGTCTGCCTAGTGGACAGACAAGCAGGAAGCCAGCAGTTATGTATGATGCACTGTTGACACTGTCCTGCTTTGGAACTGTAGGAGCCCAGAGAGACACCTCATTCTCCTTGGGGCCCTGGGCTTTTGAGTTGAAGTAGGGGCTGTGAGGAGATGGCTCAGGAGTTGAGAGAACTGGCTGTTCCGGCAGGGGACCTAGGGTTTGTTCCTAGCACCCACGTGGTGGATCCAGTCCCTTCTGTGGCGCTCCCAGAGTACCAGGCATGCATGTGGTGCACAGACATACATGCGAGCCAAACACTCATATACATTAGAAAATAATAAAACTTAAGAGTTGAAGCAGGCAGGTTGGGACAGAGGAGCAATCCAGACAGTGTCAGTAGAGAGGATAACAGATACCAGCTTCAGAGAGAAGGCCGCCAGAGACAAGCAGCACTATGTATGAGTCCCACCTCACAAGACACAGAAGTCCTTCCCCATGTCTGGCTAGCAGTCAGACGGCTAACAGCTGTCTCTCCCAATCACAGGCCCAGCCCTCCTCTCTACCCCCTGTCCCCTTCCTGCGGATATAGACAGCACTTCCCTGCCCCCACTGCAGCCCCTGGCGCCCCCTATCCCAGGTGAGTCCCCTATCCCTGCAGCCAGGCTCCTGCTTCCTGTTGCCCAGGCTTCAATGCCCAAACAGGGCTGTGTTCAGGCCAGTGCTTACCCTATGTTAGTTGTTTGTCCATCTGTCTGTCTGTAACTTTGGAGTCCCATGCTGTTCTGTGTCTGAGGATTCAACTAGAAGTCTCAGCCTAAGACACACTGGACAGAGCAGCCCAGAGCAGCCAAGACAGCAGTGCGTGTGTGGTTAACTCTGCTCTGCTGCTCACCCTTGCTGGGGCATTCTTTGAGCTCCGCCCATGCCAAAGCAGGGCCTTTAGATAGCGCTGTCCTCTAGAGCCTGCCTGCTCGGGATTCTTAGTTCTCTGTAAGCAGCAAAGGGCAGAGTAGTCTCCACACATAGCCGGAAAGAGGGGTTGGGGGTGAGGGTGTATGTATGTGCCCCTTCATTTAGCTCATTCTAGGGACAAACCTAGCTCTAGACATGCCATGATTAGGAGGTAGAGAGACAGCAGCAACAGCAGAATGGCTCAGCTGGGCTGAAGACAAGCCTTAAGGAGACCCAGCCAGGCGTGATGGGTCAAAGAGGATTGTGGGAAGCAATTCCTGAAGAAGGTAGACTGAGCTGAAGCTAGCTGTGGGATGGAGAGATGATGTGACAGGGAAGTAGGGAGATGGGGAGATACGTAGTCGGGGTGCAGGAAGCAGCTGAGTTTTATCCCATTGTATATAGCAGGAGAACTTGAGCTGGGGTGAGCCAGAAGCGTTTTTAAAAAGTCAGTCTGTCATGAGGGGAGCCTGGAGGACTGATGTGGAGAGCAAACAGGCCCACAGGTAGCCATAAGCTCCCAAGCTTGGTCATAGGGGAAGGATTAACAACCATCTGAAGAACACATGTGAGTCTTTTGCAGTGTCTGTGCATACATATATGTGTACCTGTGTCCAGACCAATGAGTATAAAGTATGTCAGCTGTGTCCTCTGTGCAGGGGTCTCCATATGTCTTCGAAGTCTAGCCCAAATTTCTGGTTTAGTGTTGCTTTCCTCCTGCCTTCAGGTTCACCCACCCCTCCTTGATGCTGGGATCTGGTGTACCTGGACACCCAGCAGCTATCCCTCACCCAGCCATTGTGCCCTCCTCAGGAAAGCAGGAGCTGCAGCCATACGACCGAAACCTGTGAGTTAATATATAGGCGGGGAGGAAGGGACAAGAAGGTGTGAGCCGAGCAGGTGAACAGGGTGGTTTGGTCAGCCAGGACATACATGATGCCTCCCCCTAGGTCCAGAGCCCCCTTTCTGGCACCTCAAAGGACTGCCTGGAGGGCCCTGTCCAGCAGGTCTGTGGCTCTGGCATTGGCCAGTATTACTGTGCTTTGTAATCTTCAAAAGCAATAGTGGGTGGGGAAGGATAAGGAACAACAACAACAACAACAACAACAGAAATTGAGCCAAGAGGAAAGGGGATAAATCTCTGTGCTTTCCCCACTGGGCTACGGAATTCTTGAAAGGGACAGTTACTCTCTGCTCACTCAATGTGAGGCAATTAGAAAATTCTACTTGCAAACTACATAAAGAGTGGCGGAGCTGGCCTTTAGTCCCAGCACTTGGGAGGCAGAGGCAGGCGGATCTCTGGGTTGGATGCTAACCTGTTTTACATAGTGAGTTCCAGGACAGCAAGGGCTACACAGAGAAGCCCTCCCTCCAAAGAACAAAAAGTGGTAGCATTGGGTTGTGTTCTCTGTGAGAGCAGGGTGGGTGAGAGGGGGAGGCTACTTTTCAAGGAATGTGATCCGGTTGTGTACCTCAGGAAAACCCAGGCAGACACCAAGGCAGAGAAGGAGGCTAAGAAGCCAGTCATCAAGAAGCCCCTCAACGCTTTCATGCTTTACATGAAGGAGATGAGAGCCAAGGTGATCGCAGAGTGCACACTCAAGGAGAGTGCTGCCATCAACCAGATCCTGGGTCGCAGGGTGAGGCCATTGGCAGTGGGCTGGCAGGGATCGCCTCCAACCCCTTTCACCCTGGGTCGGCTTCCTAATTCCCTGATGCATCCATCTGTCCCGCTTCTGTTACAGTGGCATGCACTATCTCGAGAAGAGCAGGCTAAGTACTATGAACTGGCCCGCAAGGAAAGGCAGCTGCACATGCAGTTATACCCAGGCTGGTCAGCACGGGACAACTACGTAAGTAGCTAGCAATATAGCATAGGGCTGGGTAGGGGAACCCTCGAGATACCATACCTGAGACAACACCCTCAACATGGGATGGGGAATTTGTCTTGAGTGTATAGGCCAAGTAACACAGAAACCCAAGACTCCCCTTGACTGTATCAGAAGAAGAAAGCAACTTCCCTTAAAGATGGTTCTCCACTCTAGAATGCATTGTTATGGAACTGTTGCTCAGTATTTAGTTTGGCCACAAGAGAAGGGGAAGGAAGGGGCCTGGAAATCCTACCTGTACTAAAATGGGAGATAAGATTGAGAGAAGGAGGAACCTTCCCTAATCGTACCCTGTCTACAAGAACTAAAGTCAAGAAAGAGGTGTTCCAAAGTAGGAGAGGTCTATATCCTAGAGGCAGTAGGCTGCAGATAGCCCACTGTCTACCTCCCAGAACTGACCATCTCTCTTGTTCCTGAAGGGAAAGAAGAAGAGGCGGTCAAGGGAAAAGCATCAAGAATCCACCACAGGTGAGGCCTTGCTTCAGTAATAAAGGTTCCTTTCCACATTCCCATTTTAAGAGCAGCTCTGCTCTGGCCTGGAGGGTGGGTAGAACGCTCAGCCACAAATCTTCGGCGCCTGAGCCCTCTGGAAACAAATCTGCATCTCTTAAGTCTAATTCCATGCAAGTAATAGCTTAACTGTAGGAATGGACCAGCAGAAGCACGATATACCCCTATGCCACCTTTGCCAGCCCTGCTTACAGCTAGGTTCCACCAGAAAAGCTAATGAGGAACTGATCATAAAGTTCTGTCTAATCCAAAAGTGTTAGCCAGAACCCAGTAATAATCACACAGCCCGCTGACAGGTGCCAGGCGATTTCTTCATCACTAGTTCCCATTTCTCATGGCAGTACATAGTGCTGCAGAGAGCCCAGAAAACCTGTCCTGCTAAGGCCTTATTGTCCCCAACTCTGATGATTTAGATGACAGATTATGATGTACATTCTTAATTGTGTTGGTCCCATACAGAAAAGCTGGAGCCTAGGACTGGGACAGGACAGGAAAAAGATTTCCTAGGCCTTTCTCTGAGGATAGAACATCTGTAAGTGTGGAACATTAGGTATAATTATGCAGTATATACCTTTAGCCTTATTAGGAATGTGGGCCAGGCTGGGCGGTGGTGGCGCACGCCTTTAATCTCAGCACTCTGGGAGGCAGAGGCAGGTGGATTTCTGAGTTTGAGGCCAGCCTAGTCTACAGAGAGAGTTCCAGGACAGCCAGGGCTACACAGAGAAACCCTGTCTCCGAGGGGAAAAAAAAGGGGGGGGGTGGGAATGTGAGCCAGAGGGAGAAGGGATAAAACATGCAGGTAGTTGAGAAAAGAGGACAGCCCCAGCATAGAAAATGAGAAGCCCTAAAGGCTTTCCGCTAGGATGACCAGCCCAGGGAAAGGGAGGACAGCATGAAGACCACGCCCCACTCCATCACTCTTCCCACTGACTCTTTGCCCAGCTGGGTGACTGCCTTTTCTCATCCCTTGCTCTGGGTCCTGAGGCTTCCCCTGGGTCTGGCTATGCCATGGGAAGGTCCACTCTGCCTGTGGGGGCTATGGGGTGTCTGTGACTGGCTAACACTGATGTTACCTCTTCTTTCTGGGCCCTGTTCTGCCCTGCTGCCTGCCTGCTCGCCCTCTGCCCTGTTCTGCCCTTCTGGCATGGGTGTGAGCAGACCCTGGCTCGCCTAAGAAATGTCGTGCTCGCTTTGGCCTCAACCAGCAGACGGATTGGTGTGGTCCGTGCAGGTGGGTTTGTCCCCACCATCATCTCCCTTTGCTTCAAGCTGCTTCCCTTGTTGCACATGTTCTGCCGGGTCTGCAGCCCTTCCTTTGGCCCCGCAGTCCCCTAGCGAGCCCTCAAGAGAAGGGAGCCCCTGTCTCCTAGAGTTTAAGTGAATATTGAGCACAGCTTGTGGAGCTGACTGGTCAAGGTGAGACAAGTAGAAAGGGAGAGACGTGCATAAACACAGGGCGTCTGGGACCAGCCAGGTTCACCAGATCCTCAGCAAGCAAACCTGTCACACATTCAGGTAGCTGAAGCCCCTACTCCTAGCTCCAAAGTGATAAAGTTCCACAACTCCCTCATTTCTTTAAAATAGAATTCCTGTTTAAGAGCTACAAGGTGATGATATCAGAGACTTCTGGAAATAATCTGATCACCAGTGTGTACTTGCCATCTTAGATCTGTAACACCAGCCGGGCGCGGTGGCGCACGCCTGTAATCCCAGCACTCGGGAGGCAGGCGAATTTCTGAGTTTGAGGCCAGCCTGGTCTACAGAGTGAGTTCCAGGACAGCCAGGGCTACACAGAGAAACCCTGTCTCAAAAAAAAAAAACAAAAAAAAAAAAAAAACAAACAAAAACAAAAACAAAAAAAGAAAGAAAAGAAAAAGAAAAAATTTGTAACACCAAAAAGAGGAGACAGGAGACAGGGAGAGAGCATCCAAGATCAAGAAGGAAGTGTATGTGTGTTGTGCTCACAATAGGAAATGGAGACTCCATTCCTAGAAGAGGTCCTATTCTACCCATGTGTGGTATTTAAGACAGATTGTGGCTGGGGGTACACCCAGAACCCTATCACTCAGGTACCTGAGGTAGGCCAGCCAGCATCATTAGGCTAAAACAAAGAGCAAAAGACAAACCACCCCCAAAGTGCTAGAGCTAGTTATTAATAAGCAACAGTTACTTTGCATTTCTTCTATTAGCTTGGTTGTGAGAACCAAGTTTGCTCACAAGCATCACAGTCAACCTTGTCGTAATAATGCCTATCTAATCCCTATGAATATGCATTGAACAGTAGCTCAAAGACTCTAAGAGATGGTTCCCCTGGAAACCAGGAAGCAGCCCACAGGACTACACATAAATTAAATTTCTCTTGCCACCTTGTGGCTGATCTGTGTAATTGCACTTGTCCTAGGTCTGGGCCAGTTGGGGCTGAAAGATGGGCATTTTCCTTGAAGGCCATGGAGAGAGGACAAAGTGGGTAGCCAGGCCTGTTCAAGGACAACCATTTTCTGGTTGTGATGTGTGACTATGGATTCACCCTCTGTTTACAGATAACTCTCTTCACTATTCCTAGGAGGAAAAAGAAATGCATTCGGTACTTACCCGGAGAAGGCCGCTGCCCCAGCCCCGTTCCTTCCGATGACAGTGCTCTAGGCTGTCCCCGGTCCCCAGCTCCCCAGGACTCGCCCTCGTATCTTCTGCTGCCCTCCTTCCCCACAGAACTGCTTGCTAGCCCAGTGGAGCCAGCACCAACATTCTCAGGTCGCTCTGCAGCTCTCTCTCTTCCAGTCCCTAAGTCTCCAAAGACCCCCTATAGCACTCTCCAGAATACACAGATACAGCAACAAGAATCTCAGAGACAGGCAGCCTAACAGCCTTGGTTGCTAGGCACAGTAACACCTGGCTTGCTCCAGGGGCCCACCCCTAACTCAGGGGGAGGCAACAAGACCAACTCCCGTGGAACCAGCTGTAGGGGTCCTCTACAGTGGTGAAGATTTCAAAGGCTGCACAACTCCCTGAACCAGCGGCCAGGAGATAGTTCAGGAGATAGTGGGGTGAGATCTATGTAGCTATATAATCTTCATGGGATTCTGCTTCCTCTATTATATGACTGCTGTATCTCTTCTTGTTGGCTGGACACCCCTATTGTCCTAGTAGGCTTTGTTTTTGCTATAGGTCAGATGGGCCAGACTGACCTTCAGCTGCCTACTCTACAAATGCGTCTCTTGCCCTCTGCCACACCTTCCCCACGCCAATATTTCTTGGACCAAGAATATCTGTTTTGCCACACAAAGTATCTCTGTGGTTGACCAGACACAAGTTTAAACAATAATGCTTCTCTCTTAAGGAAACTGAGAAGTCCTGTTTACAAAAAACAGCTGCTGTTCATAAGCTGGGCCAGAGGAAGCGTCTTACTGTGTTCTCAGGAGCTTGCAAGAGGAGGTTATAGGCCTTTCAGACTTGGCAACATAACGCCGACCTACCTACTGGTGGGCAGTAGTTAGCTCTCAGTTCAGTCTTTCCTGAGACGCTCACCAGCATTAAAACCTGTGGCCAATAAATTAAAGCTGGCCTAAATCCAGTGTGCACCCTTCCCTTTCCGGCTCCTCCCAGTTGCATTTCCAGCTCATCTGTGTCAGCTGAGTCAGCTCCTGGGCAGCTGTGAGAGGGCAAATCCCAACAGCCAGAGCCCATCTTTCAGCTTGAAAACTGGCCAGCTTCAGTTTCTCTATGGGGCTGCAGGAAAAGATCTGTTACAAGTAAAGCAAGGAGCCCATAAAACCTCTCTGGTGGACATGGTTCCTTACCACATTCTAGAAACTCTTTTTGAGCCAAACTTAACCCTGAGCCTTGAAAAACAAGTTTGTTTTTTTTTTTTAACTTAATTTTGTTTTTTTGCATTCTTACTGTATATAGCCTAAATCCAAAGAAAATGAAAAGGGGTTATTCAAGTATTCCACACAAAAACAAAACCAAACCCCTTTAGTTTCTACTTTAGTCACTCATTTCTCAATCCAAAGATCATGTAGTATTAAAAGTCTTGAGAAAGTCTGGCCACGTGTGCACCTATAATGCCAGCACTTGGGAGACAGAGGCAGAGGGACCTCTGAAATCCAGGACAACCAGGGCTGTACAGAACTTTTCTCAAAAAGAAAAACTGTTGTATCCAAAATATTTTTGTATTGTAATGCATTACCATAGAAAAGCTTTTTTTAAACATGAGAATAAAGATTCTTTATACTTGGTTTTTCAAAGCCTGACTGAGTAATTGGCTGTTTCTATTAACAGTGAGGTGGCTTAGTACTACTGCTCTTGCAGAGAAACCCAGGTTTAGTTCCCAGCACCTGCATGGCAGCTCTTAATTAACAGTGCCTATTAATGTTCTGTCACAAAACCTGGAGCGTATCCCCTTAGTATGAACAAAGATTCCAAGACTGCCAACTTCAAAATCCAAAAATCATAATCAGTATCTTCTGACAGGGGCTTGGTCCTGACCACCACAGCTGAGCTCACTTTCCAAGCTCTGCTTTTAATCCTGACACTACAATCAAGGCAGACAGGCCTACTCCCCAATACCCTTGTGCACCAATGAGCTAGCTGGCGGTTGCCACTCAGACATTGAACAGTTCAACTGAACTGTATTCAGGATCTACTTTCCTCTAAGGACAGAGAGAAGAAAAACACCCAGTGTTAAAATTTGATGTCATAAAAGACCTACACAAAGACTGCTGGATTCTTAGAAGGACTGCCTTTTAAGGCACTTAAGACCTATAAAGTTGGAATGGTAACTACTTTTTTAGATGCAGGTACACCATGTTAAAGTATACTATGCTGCTAACTTCTAAAGCTCTGTCATGATGGTATGAACACCAGGTCAGTAGGTCAACCATTAGATACTTTATGTTCGAGGACAGCCACCAGACCATTATCCTGCATTTTAGCTTTTAGTTCTCAAAGTACTTATAAAGGACACTGGAAACTGAAGTCTTGGACTGTAACCTTTTTCTGGAATGATGCTAAAGACAACCAGGCAATCTTGGGACATTTGTACTTGTCCCGTTTTAAAAGAATTCAGCTCTGGCTGTGGGCCTAGATGTTTAACAACAAAAACCCCTTACATGCTTACCAGGTCCAAGTTGGGGGTTTTGTATCTGATCTGGTGTATCCTCTAGAGTACACTGGGTACATGAACAATACACTCTTTGTGGAAGGCAAAGCTGGTGTGTGTGTGTGGTGGGGAGAAGACATTGGCAACTTTGTTAGAATTAAAGCAACCCTTTAGAAAAACAGACTCCAAAAACAAAATTTGAATCCTCCCAGTTCACAGCATTACATTCCTGAGACCTGAGGAGGTCTTAAGGACTTGAGAATGGAAACCCAATTCAACTTCAAATACCACACCAATCTCATCATACAGCCAAGAACAACCCAATTTCCAAAGACATTAGAGAACAAGATCCCCCTAGCCTTTGTGACCCATTCCAAGACAATAATTAGGACTTCCCTGCAATATATTATCTTAACTGCTCCCCTCTGCTACAACTGCTTCCCATTCTGTGCTGAATGGAGACAGAGTTAAGCCCTGCAAGCTATCAAGACTTCAATTGAAGCTATCTCCCAATTTGAAGGCAGAAGTTTCCCTCTTTTCCAAGCCCAGTTGACTGGACTCTTCTGAGATACACCTATATCTCAAGTTCCCTTTGGGTGTAGAAGCCCGAGCCGAATCTGCCTGTCTCTGCTCAGGAAACGGCAGGGATAGGAAGGCCTAGCCTCATAGAGAATGGAGTGGCACTTTACACTCTGCTCTTTCCTGCCTCTGATCATCAGAAAACAAGGGGCAAGAATTACAAGACCACATCAAATCCGACTTGACAAACCTGTGTTAAAACATTTAAGATCCTAAATTAACTCCATAAAGCTGAGGTGGCTTTTCTCTGTGGTTAGGAAGGCTAATTTCCTTGGGTTTCTTCAGAGCTTTCTTAAAGTTCCTTAGTGCCTCCGGTCCTATAATCCCAGAACTTCGGAATGTGAACACACAAACAAGGTTATACACTGAACTAGAAGCTAGCCTTGGCTACATGAAGGAGGAGCACAGATAAGGGGGAGCTCTTCAGGCTTTAGGAGTTTAGAGTCAGTAATACCACCAACACTCCATAGGATTTAAGGTTCAAGGACTTCAAGTACGTGGTGACACCCTACATCTCAATAAAAATGTCCTGTTGACTCAAAGATCATGCCAAGCATGACCTGGTGAGAAATGACTTCAAAAGTTGTCCTCTGACCTTCATATTATGAGCGGCTTAATGTACATGTTTTTGCACCCACACTATGAAGATACTATTGTGCTTCCAAGGTAACTTTCTTCTAGGATATGAGAATTATGAGAAGGGCTAAGGATGTAGTTCATCAGCAGAGCTATTGCACGGGTCTTGGGATCAAATCCTCAGTAAGGGGCAGGGGATTGGAGGAGCTGTGTGCATAAAATTAAAAGTGACAGGCCGAACCGTTGCAGCAGTTTAAAGCATTGAAAAGTACTGTATTAGTGGCAGCTATGTACTTTATAGAGTACAGACAAAACTTGACATTCCTCAGTTCTAGCTGGCAATCACCAATCTGACACAATAAAATGCACTTCCCTAAGCCTAAAGGTTGCTCAAGAACAAGTTCCCTGTCTGGGGATGTAGCTCCCTTGGCAGAGTACTTGCCTGGCATATACAAAAACCTGGGGGTTCAAATACAAGGCTGAGTTTCCCCTCATTCTCATTCAGCACCTAACTCATGTACTTCCTGAGGTTTCATATGGAGGAACAGTGCTGCTAAGTTATGGTAAACTCTGCCATCAAGTGGCCTACAAATCCTGGATCAACTATCAGAAAAAGACTAAAAGGCTAAAATCATAGCAGATATGGTTTTCCACTTCCTCAGGGTCATGCAGGATTGAAGCAGTGGAAGCAAGACTCCAGCCTCAAGCCAGCCTTCAAGGCTGATGCTTAAAAAGGGGAAGGGAGCAGTGGTGGCCTACACAGCATGTTTCAGGACAGCCAGTGAAAGAAAATGAAAACTAATGAAAGAAAAGGGGGAAAGAAGCAAAGTGTAAGAGTAAGGACTAGCTGCTATGGGTAATGGGTGAGAACCTAAAAAAAGACTTGGTAGACATATAAAAGAAATTCCAGTCCTTAGAGATGTCTTCTATGGCCGTGAGTTGAGATCAGCCTGGGCCATACAGCAAGACCTGGCATTTCCCAACCTGGCCTCAAAAAAGGCTCATCAACAGGTTCTTTGGCTCTTTTTCCAAGAAGTTGATACTTGCTTTATAAACGATATTTAACACTAACCCTAGAGCTTTAGTAAAGTCTTGGGTTGTCCTAACACAAGCAGGGCTACTAAGCTGGGTAAATGTGTTATTCTAACAGTAACTAGCAAGTGAAATACTCCAGCTAACACTGGACCTAAACCAACACAATGGAGTGGGGTTGGGGGAACCTTCAATTTCTTCAGAATAATCACAGGGAACAATGCTCTAACAACAACAAAAACAAGCCAGATAATATTTTATACTTTCTGACCTATTTTCACATATATATTTTGGGCTTTTTTTCTGGGGAGAGGGGGTTGTTTTTCTAGACTGGATTTGTGTAACCTTGCTGTCCTGGAACTAGTTCTATAGACCAGATTGTCACTGCCTTCTGAGTGCTGGGATTAAAGGGTTATGCCACTACCATCTGGCTATTTTAAATTTTTTATTAGTGGTGGGGCTTTTCTGTCATGCATGCAAGTGACAGAGCACCCACAGGAGTTAAGTTTTCTCCTTCCATTCTGTAGGTTTCTAGGATCAAACTCAGTTGCATCAGCCTTGGGGTCAAGTACTTTTATCTACTCAGCCATCTCATAGGTCCTATTCATTATTTTTGCTTTTTCACAACAAGGTTTCTGTGTAGCTGACCTTGTTGTTCTGTCTAGACCTCCCTTTGTAGACCGGGCTTGACCTCAACTTGCAAAAGATCTGCCTGCCTCAGCCTTCTGAGTACTGGAAATTAAAGGCATGTGCCATCACTACTTGGCTCTATTTTTAATAATTTTAATGTTTTGGGTTGGTTTGTTTGTTTGGTTTGGTTTTTCGGAGACAGGGTTTCTCTGTGTAGCTCCGGCTGTCCTGGAACTCAATTCTGTAGACCAGGCTGGCCTCAAACTCAGAAATCCGCCTACCTCTGCCTCCCAAGTGCTGGGATTAAAGGCGTGTGCCACCACTGCCCGGCAATTTTAATGTTTTAACAAAGTTTTCAAATCCAAATGTAAAGACCATCTTACACTCAAAGATGGCAGAACCAGACTAAAACAAGATGACAAGATTATAGTATCTTATCTATGTGTAGAAAACAAATAGGAACCAAACATGGTGGTGTGCATTTAAACTTCCCAGTGCTCTCAAGGATGAGGCAAGACGACCCTACTCTGAGTCAATGCTAACCTAGGCATACACAGCTAAACCTTGTATCTGAGAACAAAGAAAATAAATGGGAATTAAAAGGCAACATTTAAGACTTTGCTAGGGGAAGAGTTAAGTTGCTGTGTAAAGTGATAATCTAGGGCAGCACACTTCACAGCAACTGTGACAAGAATGTAATATAATTATGTACTTTGTCATTAGCTAGCAAAAAAAAAAAAAAAAAAAAAAAAAAAGGGAACCCAAGCAGGAAAAGACAATGTGTAGCAATGTAGCTCAAAGGAAGAGTGCAGTCAATGTGTGCAAAGCCCCAGGTTCAATGTTCAACATTACAAAATAAGGAAAAAAAACCTATCAACCATAAAGGAAGCTAAAAATAGTGGCCGGGCAGTTATGTCTTTTTTGTTTGTTTGTTTGTTTGTTTGTTTTTTGTTTTTCGAGACAGGGTTTCTCTGTGTAGCCCTGGCTGTCCTGGAACTCACTCTGTAGACCAGGCTGGCCTCGAACTCAGAAATCCGCCTGCCTCTGCCTCCCAAGTGCTGGGATTAAAGGCGTGCGCCACCACGCCCGGCTTATAGTTATGTCTTAAGAACGAAAATAAGCACTGCCTAAAACAAAACAAAACGTTAAGAGGGAGATGCAAACCAACAAAATGGCTAAGTAAAAGCTCACAACCTGAGCTTGACTCCTGGGACACATAAGTGACAGAAGACAGCCAACAAATTGTCCTGCACGGACACACATAAAATAAAAATTTTAATGTAATTAAATTATTTTACTATAAAAAGGACTAGGTATTGGCTTCAAGTAGCATAAATGATAGCCTCCAGTGAAAAACAAACTGCTTAACAATCTCTTGAATTTTTATTCTTTTCGAGACAGGGCTTCTTGTAGCCCAGGATATCCTAGAACTTACTTTGTAGACTAGGCTGACCTTCCAAGTGCTGGGATTAAAGGTGTGGGCACCACCATTCAGCAAGATTCTCTTCAATTAAAAAATAACCAGCCAAGCCGGGCGGTGGTGGCGCACACCTGTAATCCCAGCACTTGGGAGGCAGAGGCAGGCGGATTTCTGAGTTTGAGGCCAGCCTGGTCTACAGAGTGAGTTCCAGGACAGCCAGGGCTACACAGAGAAACCCTGTCTCGAAAAAAAACCAAAAATAAATAAATAAATATATAAATATAAATATATATATATATATATATATATATATATATATATATATAAAAACCAAACAATTCATTAAGTGAAGAAACACAGTTACATCCACAAAATCAACTGTTTACTACCTATTGTACTACTTTTTATTGAAAAGCATCTTGCACTTAGTTTGGCTGTTTTCTGAGTTTCACCATACACTTTAATGTTAAAGGTTAAATTAACTTTTACATGCAAGTAGTATTTCCCCACGTGGGAACAATGATGATAAAAAGATGACATACCACATGAAGTAAGTGTCTTTTTTAATTGAAAAGCTAACAAATTGTTGAGTTACAGTCTCCCCCGCACCCCAAACCACAAACTGGGTAGTAAACTAAATCTCTAGGCAACATATTCAAAGCTGAGAAGAAGGGACAAAACAAGGCCTCAGATCCAATTACGAGAGCCCAGCTGCACGCGAGCTTACCAGCAGCATGAGAGGTCGGAAGACATCCACATGGTTAACTTCAAGTTGCCTTGTTCCAGTTTCCAGATTCATGAACAAATATGTTTTGTTAAGTCTATTTCAGCATACTTCTTCTAAGTTGTTTTATTTACAATGCCAACTTTCAAAGGCTCACTGAAGTTAACTGGACAATGAACTAGAGGCAGAAATCACTTTACAGAAAGAGGGAAAGCCCAAAATGCCACTTTCCGCAAAGAACCCATAGTTCAGTTTTATTCAGAATAATGGGGGAAAAAGGAAACTTCTGCTCATAGAAGAAACTCAGCCACAGGTCTGATCTGGATTGGAACTACACATGCAGTGAGGACAAGGCTGTGTTTGTCTACTGATGTCTAATATTAACAATTATAAACAGAGCAGTGCAACTAGCTTTTGGAACAACCCTTCTAGTGTTACAGTGACAGGCACAGCAGTTCACTTCTCTTCACACCACTGGTTCTCTTTGCGTACCTAGAAGAGACAGAGAAGGTAGGACCGTGAGTGGTCGTTTCTGAGATGGCTAAGCACTACCTATACTGTATCATCGGTAGCCTATGTCATGTGAGAAAGGAAAATGGAAAGCTGGGAAAACACTAGGCTAAGTAAAAGCAGACTTGATGACTAACTCTAACACTGAACAGCAGATGCAACTGAGAGCTCTAGTCCCACTTTGTAAGCTGGCAAGCAAACCCACAAGCATCCACTCTTGTTATCAGGCCCTGATTTCTAAAGCCAACAGTTTATGACCTATACAAATGTCAAAGGTTAAAAACAGAGAATCTTATAATGAAGAACCCCTTTATCAAAATCCATTTTTCCTATGTTTATAAAAGAACAATATCTGGCTGGACATAACTCAGGTTAAGACTGTTATCCTGGAGGACTTAATTCCTATCTCACCCACACACACAGCTCACAACCACCCGTAACTCCACCTCCAAGCAATCTGATGCCCTCCTTCTGGGCACCATGCTCACACTCATGAATTAAAATTAAACTCTACAAGAACTCTCTCACTTAAGTGCTTAGATCCAGAGACAGACTATAGGAGTCAAAAGTGCACACTATGCCTCTGTTATCAAGACTTGCTGTTAATGGTTCTTTTGATCCGAGACAAGTTTCTCTGTGTAGCCCTGGATGCCCTGGAAGCCCTGGAACTCACAATCTACCTCAGCTTCTCAAGTACTGGGATAATGGGCATTTGCCACCATGCCCTGCTGGTATCAAGGACTTTTAAAGGCATTCCCAGTAAGTGTACTGATAGCTGTAGCACTAGCCCAAGACTTTATGATGGGCTTTTGTTCCTTGTCTTGGTATTGGGTTCCAGTTTCTTTTAAAAACGTAATTAAAGATAGGCCGTGTGCTACCTACCTGGGCCTCCTCCTCTTCAGTAAAGTCATTTTTGATATTGAAGGTTTTACGAATCTCCTCAGGAGTTTTCCCCTTAATCATATTGGCCACAGTCTTGCATGTGACATCAAGCAGACCTTTGATGTCTAAGTAGTTTGCAGCCTGTAAATGATAGTTGGCTTTTAGTCAAATGTACTGAATATTAAAGATTAACAATTTATACCAAATTCAGCTTAAAATGATCTCATTTAATGAACTCTATGAAACGCTCTGCCCTTTAATACAATTTTCAATGTAACTTTACCTTTCATTAGCTTTCTTCTTATATGTTGCTTTACCTTTATCCTGGACTTTAAATTGTTTTATTTAAATTCAATTAAAAATACTAATTTAAATTTTTCCTTTGGCTTAAAAATTACTAAGAAAGGCTGGGTGGTGGTGGCACACGCCTTTAATCCCAGCCCTTGGGAGGCAGAGGCAGGCGGATTTCTGAGTTCGAGGCCAGCCTGGTCTACAGAGTGAGTTCCAGGACAGCCAGGACTACACAGAGAAACCCTGTCTCGAAAAAAACCAAAAAAAAAAAAAAAAAAGAAAAAGAAAAAGAAAAAGAAAAAGAAAAAGAAAAAGAAAAAGAAAAAAGAAAAGAAAAGAAAAGAAAAGAAAAGAAAAGAAAAAGGAAAAAAAAAAGAAATTACTGAATTTTCAAATATTCACATTTTTCCCACAGGTTTTTACTTTATTTTGAGACAAGGCCTCACTATGTAACCCTGAATATCCTAAAACATGCTATGTAAACCAGGCTGGCCTCAAACTCAGAGCTCTGCCCCCTACATTCTATATTAAAGGTGCACACCACAGCACCTAGCTTCAAACATTTTTCATGCTCCAACCACTGAGGTCAGAGAACACACTTTGTATAACTTGAATACTTTCACATCTGGGACTTGTATGGCCCAGAACTTAGTCTCCCTTAACAAGATTTATATGGCCATAATTAAATGTAACATCCTACATATAAATTAAAACAAGCTGTTCAGCAGTGTTCCTGACCTGGTTCTCTGTCCACTTGTTATAATTACTGAGAAGCAACACTGGAGTTTCTAGGCCTGCACAACTATGTATTAACCTTTGTGCTTCATTCCTTTTTTCACTTTTTGAAGTTTTGCTTCTAGGTAGATATCTATGACTATTACTTTTAACAAATCAATCCCCTTTATTATTATGAAAACACCCCTCTTAACTTCAAAATATTACCACTCCAGTTTTTTTGTTTTTTTTTTTGTTTTTTTTGTTTTTCGAGACAGGGTTTTTCTTTGTAGTCCTGGAACTCACTCTGTAGACCAGCTCTCCACTCCAGCTTTTTTCTGATTTGCATTAGCATACTCTTTTTCCATAGAGGAAGCAAAAAATGGTTTCACTTTATCTGACCTGATATTTCTATCTCTCAAAAGTGCTTGGATCATTACATTTAATGTAACTACTACTGTATATTACCTTGCATGAGTACAGAGAATATCCACAATTGAAGATCAACACACCTAACCAATTCAATCCTTTAATATGTGAAAGCTCTGTAATAGAACTATTTTAAACATTAACATACCAGAATAAGTTCAAAAAGTGTTCCTTGGTCAACTTTCAGGAATTCTTGGTCCCAAACAGGAATATCGTCTGTCCGCTTCTCTTTGTTCTCATCATCCTCAGGAGGAGGAGGGTCATCCTTGTGGTGGGTGCACCACTGAATGACCTACAACAACAAATTCTTCTGGCATTCTATTTCAAGACTTTCAGGTCAATGCTAGGGGCATCACTACACTGTGATGAGAACTAGCTAAAAGGTCACAAAAAGTTAAGCGTCAACTTTTTTTTTGTTTTCTAGAGACAGGGTTTCTCTGTATAGCCCTGGCTGTCCTCAAGTGCCACCACTGCCCAGCATCGACTTTTTAAAAAAAATCTTAATTATCATGTACACACACTATCACTCCAGGGCTGGTAAGATAGCTCAGTCAATAAGAGCACTTGTTGAAAAAGCATAAGGACCCATTTTGAATCCTCAGTATCTACATAAAATGTGTGACAGCTTGCACTTACAACTCCTAGTATTGGTGGTATGGGGAGCTTCCTGGTTAACAGTCTAGCTCTAGATTCAGGAAACAGAAGGAATAGATCAGGATACTTAATGTCTTCCTCTTGCTTCAGGTACACAGCCAAAACACATGTGCACATATACCACAAACAAAATTATTCATTTATACAAAGAATGGAATAATTATAACTTAAGTTCATTAAGAAGTCTATACAGAGTCGGGAGGTGGTGGCGCACGCCTTTAATCCCAGCACTTGGGAGGCAGAGGCAGGTGGATTTCTGAGTTCGAGGCCAGCCTGGTCTACCGAGTGAGTTCCAGGACAGCCAGGGCTACACAGAAAAACCCTGTCTCAAAAGCAAAACAAAAAAAAAAAAAAACCCAAAAAAACAAAACAAAAAAACAGGTATGGTGACACATGCCTGTAATTCTAGCAACCACAAGGATTTCTTCCAAGTTCAAAGCCAGCCTGAGCCATCAAACAAGACCCTCAAGAAACCAAGCCAGGAGGTGGTGCCTCACATCTTTAATATCACCACTTGAGAGGCAGAGGTAGATCAACCTCTGAATTCAAGAAGAGCTTAGTCGTCAGAGTGAGTTCTAGGACAGCCAGGGCTACACAGAAACTGTGTCAAAAACAAAAGGGAATAGAATAATAAATAAATAAATAAATAAATAAATAAATAAATAAAACAATTTCCACTCCCCAAAAAGATCTCACCTGGGCTGGGGCTTAGTTTAGTAACAGATCTTAAGTTAAGCATGTTTGAGACCCTAAATTCAATCCCCAGTACCAAAATAAGCAAAACAAAACCAAAATAATCAACTTACCTTTTTTAGAATTGCTGCATTAACATTTGGTAAAGGAACAGGATCATCATCTCCCTCATCATCCATTCCCAAATCTAAGAAAACCGGGAGAGAGAAGCCATTATTTCTCAACTCTGTTACAACATACTGTCTTAGTTAGGATTTCTATTGCTGTGATAAAACGCCAAAAGCAAGTTGGAGAGAAAAGAATTAATTTCACCTTATACTTCAAAGTAACAGACTGCCAAGACAGGAATTGAACCAGGGCGGAAACCTGAAGGCAAGAACTAAAACAGAAGGGCACTGCCTGCCTGTTCAGCCAGTTTTTTGTTTTTTGGGTTTTTGTTTTTTTTGTTTTTGAAGACAGGATTTCTCTGTGTAGCACGGCTGGCCTCAAACTTAAGAAATCCGCGTGGCCTCTGCCTCCCAAGTGATGGGATTAAAGGCAAGTATCACCACTGCTCAGCTCAACCAGCTTTCTTATACAACTCAGTACTACCTGCCTACAGATGAAACCACCCACAACGGGCAAGGCCTTACCACAATTGTTAATCAAGAAAATGCACAGCACTCTGGGAGGCAGAGGCAGGTGGATTTCTGAGTTTGAGGCCAGCCTGGTCTACAGAGTGAGTTCCAGGACAGCCAGAGCTATACAGAGAAACCCTGTCTCGGGAAAAAAACCAAACCCCAAAAAAAAAAAAAAAAAAAAAAAAAAAGGGAAGGGAAGGGGAAGGGGAAGGGGAAGGGGAAGGAAAGGAAAGGAAAGGAAAGGAAGAGCCCAATAGCCAGGCAGTGGTGGCACACGCCTTTACCCCAGCACTTGGGAGGCAGAGGCAGTGGGATTTCTGAGCTGAGGCCAGCCTGGTCTACACAGAGAAACCCTGTCTTGGAAAAACAAAAAACAAAACAAAACAAGTGAGTTCCAGGCCAACCAAGTCTACACAGAGAAACCCTGTCTTGAAAAAAAACAAAACAAAAAAATGCCCAAAATGCCCAGAAGCATTTTTCTAAATTGACATTCCTTTTTTTTTTTTTTTTTAAAAAACAAATAACTCTAGTTTGTGTCAAGCTGACGTAAAACTAGCTAGTAGGGATAGGCACAGGGGCACATTCTTGTTGGTAATTTAATGAAGTATGGATAACTGGGCAACAATCTGGAAAAGCTGAATTCCCAGTCTTCCCCCCATCCCCAAATGAGCCAAAATTTTTATTGGTTCATTTCTTATATTTGAAGTACTCTGGGGATATCCTTGGCCTGAGATTCTGTGCCACAGACCTTAGTCACTATACAACTATGATTAATCACTTCACAGGGATTCCCTCTCCATTAACTTGCAAAACAGTCTGTAAAACCAGTTCAAAGAGAAGCCAATGTTCTCTCCTCCGAAGAGACTGCATCCACAGGGTACACATAAATACAGGCAGGCAAAACATTTATATATAAAAAAGTAAATATATTCTGAAAGTCAAATGAAAAGTAAAAGGTCAACCCTTAGTTTAGATGAAAAAAAAAAAAAAAAAAAAAAAGCACTGCACTTGAGTACAAAGCATTCACTAAGGTCCTTTAAAGAAGTTTCAGCAGAGTACTAAAGAGATCATCTCAGCCGGGCGTTGGTGGCGCACACCTGTAATCCCAGCACTTGGGAGGCAGAGGCAGGCGGATTTCTGAGTTTGAGGCCAGCCTGGTCTACAAATGAGTTCTACGATAGCCAGGGCTACACAAAGAAACCCTGTCTTGAAAAACAAAACAAAACAAAACAAAACAAAACAAGAAAAAAAAAACACCAGAAAAAGAGAGAGAAAGAGAGAGAGAGAGAGAGAGAGAGAGAGAGAGAGAGAGGTGTGTGTGTCTCTAGTATGCAGATATACTGCATTTTCTTCTTTAGGACCATATATGAAAGCAAAACAGGCCACTTTAAACTTTAGTTTCAGGGTCTGACAGATACCTATATCTGATACCACTTTCTGACTTGAACAAATAAGCCAATCCACATGCACATTTATCAAGATTTTCACTTCTGATTCTCTCAAGTTTAAAAAGTTTGTCTTTTAAAGTCCCATGAAAGCCAGGCGGTGGTGGTGCCCAGCACTCTGGGAGGCAGAGGCAGGCGAATTTCTGAGTTCAAGGCCAGCCTGGTCTACAGAGTGAGTTACAGGACAGTCAGGGCTATACAGAGAAACCCTGGCTCGAAAAAACCAAAAAGTCACATGAAATTCTTTTTTTTTTTTTTTTTTTTTTTTTTTTTGGTTTTTCGAGACAGGGTTTCTCTGTGTAGTCCTGGCTGTCCTGGAACTCACTCTGTAGACCAGGCTGGCCTCGAACTCAGAAATCCGCCTGCCTCTGCCTCCCAAGTGCTGGGATTAAAGGCGTGCGCCACCACCGCCCGGCATGAAATTCTAACCATATAAAATAACCATATAAAACATTGAAAGCAGTAAGATGCCAAACTCAAAGAACTCCAGATCTCAACAGGCTAGAATCCTATAAGCTACAGGTATTTCAGATGAAACCTTTCTGCTTTGGGCCCACAAAGGTTACAAGTTTCTAGGCAACTAATGCTCTCTTTAACATGGCACATGTTTCTTTGAAGCAGCACAGGTCAGATCAGCACATCAAACAACCACTAAGTAAATACTTCCATTGCCAAAACAAGTACTGAGGAAGCATATTTGCTGTTACTTACAGAGACACTTGAACCACTTTCTCTCTGTGATTATTCCATACTCCTTCATTCAACAGGTACTTGACTACAGACTTAATAGAAGGGATCTACAATGTTTATTACCAGAATATAGGATTTCAAATGCCATTAAGACATGTACCAATTACCAAAAAGAATGTGTCCTAATTTTATTTTAAAAAGTCACAAAGAAGACATATCCGGTACAATCAGCATTACCAGTTCTCTACCTAAGGTGAGGAGCACTTGTCTAATAATGCACAAGCCATAGTTCCGTCCCCAGCACTCCAAGAGGGGAAAAAAAAGTCCTGTGTTAGTTATGCCATCTAGCAAGCTCTCCAGTCACCTAGAGATGTCCCCTCTTCCTTCGAAGGCTTCAACACAATTAAGCCAAGTTCACTCTTATTTTTTTATTTCCGAGACAGGGTTTCTCTGTATAGCCCTGGCTGTACTGGAACTCACTCTGTAGACCAGGCTGGCCTCGAACTCAGAAATCCGCCTGCCTCTGCCTCCCAGAGTGCTGGGATTACAGGCGTGCGCCACCACCACCCGGCCCTTTTCACTATCTTATAGCTAATGTTTCTATATAATTCCCAAACCTATTCCAGGGTCCTGCCTCAACCTCCCAAGTACTAAAATTAAAACTGGCCACTAGACCCGTATTGATCTTTGCTTCCTTCAAGAATTTATAAGTTGCTGGGCAGTGGTGGTGCACGTCTGTAATCCCAGCACTTGGGAGGCAGAGGCAGGTGGATTTCTAAGTTCGAGGCCAGCCTGGTCTACCGAGTGAGTTCCAGGACAGCCAGGGCTACACAGAGAAACCTGTCTCGAAAAAACAAAAAAACAAAACAAAAACAAAAAAAACAACAAAAACAAAAACAAAAACACAAAAAAAACAACTTTTTGGGCTGGGAGGAGGTGATGCACGCCTGTAATCCCATCACTCTGGGAGGCAGAGGCAGGTGGATTTCTGAGTTTGAGGCCAGCCTGGTCTAGAGAGTGAGTTCCAGTCCAGCCAGAACTACACAGAGAAACCCTGTCTCAAAAAACCTTATTAAAAAAAAAAAAAAAAAAAAAAAAAAAAAGCCGGGCGGTGGTGGCGCATGCCTTTAATCCCAGCACTTAGGAGGCAGAGGCAGGCGGATCTTTGAGTTCGAGGCCAGCCTGGTCTACAGAGTAAGTTCCAGGACAGCCAGGGCTATACAGAGAAACCCTGTCTCGAAAAACCAAAAAAAAAAAAAAAAAAAAAAAAAAGAGCACTTGTTACTCTTGCAGACCTGGGTTTTGTTGGGCCCCCACATCTAGCAGCTCTAGTTCCAAGGAATCCCATGCCCTCTTCTTACCTCTGTATGAACATGGTACACAATACACATACAAGCAAAACAGCCATACACAGAAATAAAAATGATTTTAATCCCAGCACTTGGGAGGCAGTGGCTGGCAGATTTCTGAGTTCAAGGCCAGCCTGGTCTACAGAGTGAGTTCCAGGACAGCCGGAACTTCACAGAGAAACCCATCTCGGAAAAAACATAAATAAATGAATGAATGAATGAATGAATATATACATACATATATACATACATAAATGCAGGGGCTGGAGAGATGGCTCAGCAGTTAAGAGCACTGACTGCTCTACCAGAGGTGAGTTCAAATCCCTTCAACCACATGGTAACTCACAACCATCTGTAATGGGATTCAATGCCCTCTACTGGTGTGTCTGAGGACAGCAACAGAGTACCTACATAAAATGAACAAATCTTTGGAAAACAATTAAATGCAAATCGGGTGGTGGTGGCGCACGCCTTTAATCCCAGCACTTGGGAGGCAGAGGCAGGCGGATTTCTGAGTTCGAGACCAGCCTGGTCTACAGAGTGAGTTCCAGGAGAGCCAGGACTATACAGAGAAACCCTGTCTCAAAAAAACCCAAACCCCCCCCCCCAAAAAAAAAAAAAAAAACCAAAAACAATTAAATGCAGATGGTCTTTAGGTGTACTTTTGCAAGTCTTCAACAGCATCCAATCCATACAGCTCATTTTCTACAATGAAACAGTAAGCAGTTCTGTTTGGTTGCCATGCAGCAAGACAATCCCATTTCCAAATATTTTTATTAATAGGAAAACAAACAAACAAATAAGAAACAACACTTTTATATCCAATTTACTTGAAGCAAAAATAAACTACTGTAGTCAGGCATGGTGCCATGTACCTTTAATCCCAACACTCAGAACTCAGTCAGAGGCGATGATCTAAATTCCAGGCAGCCTGGTCTACAGAGGTAGTTTTAAGACAGCCAGGACTACACAGAGAAACCCAGTATCAAAAAACTAAAACAGAAACAAGCAAGCAAAAAGGAACCATTGTCTGATATGTAAAGTCACATTAGGGTCAGCAAGAAGACTGAGTAGAAGTATGCTATGCAAGAAGAGGCGAATTTGATCCTCAGAACCAACTTTAAGAGACTGGATGTGGTAGCTTGTATGTGTAATCTAAGCACTCTTTGTAGCAAAGAGGTAAGGGTGTGTATTGTAGCAGAAACAGGAGAGACCCTGCCTCAAAAGGGAGTAGGAGGGGTAAGGGGTAGGGACTAAAGAGATGGTTTAGTGATCAAAAGAGTGTACTGCTCTTGTAGTAAACCGAGTTCAGTTTCTGGCATCCATAATGGGCAGTTTACAACCAACTGTTAACTTCAGCACCAGCTGAACTCAATGCCTCTGATCTTCACAGGCAACTGAAAACATGTGCATATACCTAAACACACATAATTAACAAAATTTTAAAAAATAAAGCCGGGCATGGTGGCGCACGCTTGTAATCCCAGCACTTGGGAGGCAGAGGTAGAGGCAGGCGGATTTCTGAGTTCGAGGCCAGCCTGGTCTACAGAGTGAGTTCCAGGACAGCCAGGACTACATGGAGAAACCCTGTCTCGGAGGGGGAGGCGGGGAACACAATAAAGTAGCCAGGTATAGTGAGCACACCTTTAATCCCACCACTTGGAAAGCAGACAGGTGAATTTCCTTCAATTCAAGGCCAACCTGGTCTACATGGAGTTTCAGGACAACATGGGCTACAAAGAGACTCATCTCAAAACACAACAAATGCCAATAAAGTAGGATAGGAGAGGTGAAAGTAGAAAACTGACTCCTGAAATATACTATCTGGGGTGACATGGCATGCCTGCACACACAATAATCTTTTTTTGGTTGTTTGTGAGACGGGGACTCAACTATGTAGTCTTGCCTGGCCTGGAACTCAGAGATCCCCAGTCTCTGCTCTGCTAAATGCTGGAATTAAAAGCGTGAGACACCTTGCCTAGTAAAGATTTAAAAACAAAACAAAACAAAACAAAACAAAACAAAACAACAACAAAAAAAACGACACTTTAATAGTTTATGGTTTTATTCACACAAAGCAGAAAGGAAATTACCTTCTCAAGCCTATAACAGCCTAGCTCAAGTAAATCCTTGCAAGTTATATACTTCCTTTCTTCACACAAGGTTTCATACACTTACCTTCCAGCATGGTCTTGATAGTCACAGATTGTTTGGCAATTTCTACATCAACTTCAAATATCTCTCCATCAGAACTCTGCAACTTTATCGTAGGCATCTAAAAAGGTACAATGAATAGAAATTTAAGTGCTATTAATCCCATTCCACATTTATTTCATCAACTAGTCTGTCAGAAAGCAATAACTTACAATTATTGTAAAGTTCTAAGTTCTTCACAGGCAAGCCTGTAATTTTCGAAGTTATGTGTTTTGTGTGTATGTATGTGTTTTTTCTTTTTCTTTCTTTTCTTTTTTTTTTTTTTTGGAGACAGGGCTTCTTTGTGTAACAGCCTTGACTCTTGACTGTCCTGGAACTCTATAGACCAGGCTGGCCTTGAATGCAGAGATCTGTCTGCATCTGCCTCACAACTGCTAGGATAAGAGGTGTACACCACCACTACCTGGCTCTGCTTTTATTTAGAGAAAAAAAGGGAGAGAGAAATGGAGAGGTGGAGAGTAAAAGGCGCGGGGTGGGTAAATGAGGGAGGAATATTTCCCAGACTTTAAGGTCCATTTAAAGGCAGTACTGAATTTACAACTGGTTTTAAGAGCTGTGTTTCTGATATTTACTTTTAGAATGTGTGTGGGTGTGCACATACCTTAGCACACATGTGGCTCTCTCTTTCCATTGTGTGGGTTCCAGGGATCAAGTTTAAGCTTGGTAGCCAACCATTTGCTAGCCCTTCAAAAATTTTAAGATACACTATTGGGGTGACTTTTGTACAATGTGTGAAGGTTGTCTTTTGTGCTATTCAGTTATTAATTCTTTTTTTTTTTTTTTAATGTTTGCTTTTCTGGCTTAGGAGAGAACGCTTTTTTTTTTAAAGATTTACTTATAGCCGGGCAGTGGTGGCGCACGCCTTTAATCCCAGCACTTGGGAGGCAGAGGCAGGCGGATTTCTGAGTTCAAGGCCAGCCTGGTCTACTGAGTGAGTTCCAGGACAGTCAGGGCTACACAGAGAAACCCTGTCTCTGGCCCAAGGATTTATTTATTATTATATCTAAGTACACTGTAGCTGTCTTCAGACACATCAGAAGAGGGCGTCAGATCTCATTACAGATGGTTGTGAACCACCATGCGGTTGCTGGGATTTGAACTCAGGACCTCTGGAAGAGCAGTCAGTGCTCTTAACCGCTGAGCCATCTCTCCAGCCCCTCAGTTATTAATTCTATACTGTACTGGCAGAGAGCGGAGTACGGCTGGGATTTTGGTACTGCTATTCTTATGGTTTCTCACCTTCCTTGCTGGACGTTTGGTTTAATAAAGAGCTGACAGCAATATAGACAGAAAAGGGAAGGCGGGCCTTCTGAGCACAGAGAGGGTCTCTGGAAAAAAATCGGTGGGAGGGAGGAAGAAATCAGAAGGGAGGAAGTTGGAGTGAGAGAGAGGTAACTGGTGTTTTTAAGTTAGATGAGCAGGCTGGGAAGTAGCCTAAGCTATAATAAAACTGTCAGTCCAAAATAAACAAGGCTACCAAATAAAAGTAAATTTCCTACAATTAAATCTACTGGTAAAAAACAAGTGAACACTTCAAAGAGAACACTAGGATATGCTCACTTCTAAACAAATGCAAAACCACATACAAGAAAATAAAGGATATATAGGCACCTGTCAATATGATCCCTAAAACCCATAAGCTTAAATTTCGAAGAGTCCTTTGTTTTTGCTTTGGTTTTTCGAGGCAGGGTTTCCTTGTGTAGCTCTGTCCTAGAACTCACTCAGTAGACCAGGCTGGCTTTAACTCACAGAGTTCGGCCTGCCTCTGCCTCCTAGTGCTGGGGTTAGGGTAAAAGTGTGAACCACCACCACCACCCAGTTCCTTTAAAAATTTTCATTACCAGCCGGGCGGTGGTGGCGCACGCCTGTAACTCCAGCACTTGGGAGGCAGAGGCAGGTAGATTTCTGAGTTCTAGGCCAGCCTGGTCTACAGAGTGAGTTCCAGGACAGCCAGGGCTACACAGAGAAACCCTGTCTCGAAAAGAAGAATGTATTGTGAGCCCATTCCAAGGAGCAAGTGTTCCCTGAATAGTGAGTGCTACGGTTTTTTTGGTTTGGTTTGGTTTAGTTTGGTTTTCTCAGACAGGGTTTCTCTGTGCATTACCTATTTCTCACTCAGTGTCCAAGTTTGAAATCGCCTGGCTAAGTTCCTACAAAATAAAAAAAGACCTGCTTCAGCCAGGTAGTGGTGGAGCATGCCTTAATCAGAGCACTTAAGAGGCAGTGGCAGGTCCATCAAGACCAGCCTGATCTACAGGGAAAGCTCCAGGACAGCCAAGGCTGCACAGAGAAACTCTGTCTAGAAAAAAAAAAACAAAAAACAAAAAATGCTTCAAAAATGCATTTAAAGCTGGACGTTGGTGGCGCACGCCTTTAATCCCAGCACTTGAGAGTGCAGAGGCAGGCGGATTTCTGAGTGAGGCCAGCCTGGTCTACAGAGTGAGTTCCAAGACAGCCAGGGCTATATAGAAAAAAACAAACAAAAAAAAATAATAATAATTTTAAAGCCAGGAGTGGAGGCAACCAGCCTTTAATCCCAGCACTTGGAAGGCAGCGGCAGACAGATGAGAGTTGGAGGCCAGCATCTAAATGGCTAGATACAGGACAGTCAGGACTACACAGAAAGACCTTGTCTCAAAAAAGCAAACCAAACAACAAAATGCATTTAAGTCATGGTGGCAGGTACCTACAAACCCAGTACTTGAGATGCAGGAATTCAGACAATGGGCACACAGCCAAGTTCAAGTCCAGCCTGGGTTACATAAGAATCTGTCTCAAAAAAACAAAAATAAATTTAAAATAGCATGGTAGTAGTGTATGCCTTTAACTCCAGCACTTGGGAGTCAAGACACAGGTGCATCTCTGTGAGTTTCAGGCCAGTCTATAGAGTGAGTCCCAGGACAGCCAGGGCTATACAGAGAAACCAGTTCTGTAATACCCAGTTTTTGGAAGGCTGAGGATCATAATTTCAACGACCGACTAGGTTACATAATGAGGTCAAGCCAGTCTTGGTGGAACTCATAGCCTGCTTTAAATGAAATACAAAAGAGGCTGGGTGATATAGCTCCTAACATGCATAAAGCTCTAGTTCAATCTGCAACAATGCCCAAAAGGTGAGGCAGGGTGTAAGTACATTCCACAATCCCAGCATTTTGGAAAACAGAAGGAGCAGGAGTTCATGCCCATCTTCTTGACACATAGGAAATAAATTTAAGGCTAGCCTGGTTTTCTTGACCCTGTCTCAAAAACTGAACTCAATAACCCCCTCCCAAAAATAAAAAAAAAAATAAAAAAAAAAAAAGCATCAACTGAGATAAAATAAGTCAATAGGAAAAATATAATTTCATATATATATATAAAAAAAATTAAGCAACTAGCTCCTAACATGACTTGAGTTTCAGGAAAAATCAAAACCAAACAAAAACAAATCATTATTAATACTAAAAGCTCTAAGCCAGCAACTTTTTTTTTTTTTTTTTTTTTTTGGTTTTTCAGAGACAGGGTTTCTCTATGTAGCCCTGGCTGTCCTGGAACTCACTCTGTAGAGCAGGCTGGCCTCGAACTCAGAAATCGGCCTACCTCTGCCTCCCAAGTGCTGGGATTAAAGGCGTGCGCCACCACTGCCAGGCTCTAAGCCAGCAACTTATCTTCAGATTTCCCACTCATTCCTCCAAAAGAGGATTAATTCAAGACTTTTTAAATTCACAAGCAACTTTTTTCTGGTAGTTTGTTTTTTAAGACAGGGTTCCTGTGTTGCCCTGGCTGTCCTGGAACTTACTCTGTAGCAAGGACTAGTCTTTAACTCAGCCCGCAACCTGCCTCTGCCTCCTGTGCTGAGGACTAAAGGAGGGCACCAAAATCCCTAACCCATGCAACTCTGGAGGTCTGTGCTTCTAAGGAAGATACAATCCTTCAAGGTTACTGTTTAAGGTACTTCTTAAGCATTTCTGGATCTGGGTTGTATTACTAAAGTGAACCTTCACAAAAGTATAGGGCTTAGCATTTAAATTAACTATTGCACCTATTTTAGGGTCAAAGACTTAAGACTCAGCACATTTCCTAAAATATTCATTCAGCTTTCTAAGACTTGTCCCAATTCCTCAAGTAAACAATCTTTGAGAAAGGGGGTGGGGGAGGTAAAGCTTGTTTTACAATATTCCTTTGAAATAGCCAGCTCCCACTCATCCATGGTTGAAGAGAAAATCAAGAGTTCACTTTTCAACTCACAAACATGTCTGCAGAACAGAGAGGCCCAGAGCAGCGGACCCTCCCTATGATAAGGCAACAATAAAAGTTAAAAATAGCCGGACATGGTGGCTCACGCCTGTAATCCCAGCACTTGGGAGGCAGAGGCAGGCGTATTTCTGAGTTCGAGGCCAACCTGGTCTACAGAGTGAGTTCCAGGACGGCCAGGGCTACACAGAGAAACCCTGTCTCAAAAAACCAAAAAAAAAAAAAAAAAAAAAAAAAAAACCACCAAAAAAGTTAAAAATAAAACAAAGAGGCCAGTTTTTAAAAGCAAAACACTATGTTCTCTTTATGGTCCCTAATACTGTAATGAGCACTCAAGAACAATTCTATGTGGCTGATAAAATTACTTTAAAAGACCATTCCCTATTTCCTTGAAATAATTCACAATAAATAAAGATGTGCTTAGTCATAGTTAAATTTAGGTATTAAGTTACTTGCAAGGGAGCCAGGATCTTATTAAATGACAGGGAGGCAATCGGTTAATCTGTAATTCAATGCACTCTGTAATCCTAGACTTCACTTTTGTTGGTGTGTTGGAATTAAGTGCAAAATTTTTAAGTAATAATGTATGAGATTTCGATTTGATATGCTTTCAAAAAACCCTTCAGTTCTCGAAGCTCCTGGACTTGGAAATTAAACCACCATCCAAGTCTAGCATGTGAATTCTAGTATACCAGACTTTAAAAACAAACCTGTTTTAAGTGACCCGAAATTCTGACACTTGTTACTAGACTGCAGGACGGAAGAGACTGCATTCCTCTATGCCATAATACAGTCTGCTGTAACATTCTGATGATAAACTGAGTCTCAAAACCTGAGGACTCCATGGAAAAGTGAACCAAAAGGTAGGTCTTAACACTGTCACTTAAATAAAAAATCCAAACACCTCAGGTTTTAGCGTCAAGGGCTCCTAAAAGTCACACACCTCAGACAACAGTGTCTATTATAGTAATAAGTTCAAAAACTGCAGGACGTGACAAAACAACGCAAGGAAATATCGGGAGTCTGTTACCTGCATATTCGGTGGTTAAATAGGTAAGATCAATAAGGAGCTAATGTCGCCTGATACGGGAAAAAGGGAGGGAGCCAAGAATCGAGTGGCAACGACCGCCACCACCTGGACGGTCTGGGACCCCTACTCAAGGCCTCGCCGCCCACCCGCCCTGGAGCGCGGAGCAGCGAAACCTGTCGCTATAGCAGGCCCGGGACGAAGTCTGGGCCTTGCAGCCGCGTTCGGGGGCGACTGACGTCGCCCGGAAAGCGACAGGCCTGCCACAAGGCTCGACTCTCTTCCCGAGCGAGCGCCGAAAGGATGGGCGACCCTAAGAGGCCTGACTCGGCCGACTCGTGCCTCCCGCGGTCCGTGGTCCGCAACGGGCCGCACGGCGCCTCAGGATACGCCAGGCCGCCTCGCCGCCTCGTGCAGGCCACAGCCAACGCGGGGCTCCCACCCAGCCCCTCCCTCGAGGAACTGGTCCGGCTCGCGGGCTGCTACTCACGGTGCTCGGTCTCAAGGCCGCAGGCCCGAGGCTGACGGACAGAGTTCTCAACCGCACAGAAGTATCGAGAACAAGGCCACTACAGCAGTGCCGCGCGGCGTCGGCTTTTATAGAAGCGGGAGGCGGGCGCCGAGGACCCCGAGTTCGTGACGTCACACAGCCGGCCGGGCTGGCCGTTGAGATCGCCTGACGGCAGGAGGAAGGCGGGCGGCAGGTTCTGAGCTCCGCAGAGGTCTCCTGGAGAGGTGCTGAGCGGCGGCGGGTGGAGGGGTGACTAGGCAGGAGAGGGGCTTCCGCCTTACTCCGCTGTCCGAAACAGTGCCATGCTCTCCTTCAATGCAGACGCCGGCACCGGCTAGGGAACCATCGCGACCCGAAGGGTCTTTCAGGCAGGGGCTGTCTTAAACTGCTTGAAAGACCCGAGTCCTGGAAAAGCCTGGAAACAACAAACCGCAAAACCGGTAGTGGGTGTGTGTTTTACTTAGGAGTCGCCTGTGCCTGACCACCGTTACTCATCTAATAACCTAAGGAAATAAGGTTGAGTTTGCCGACCAGGGATTCAGGACTTGAACCTTACTCCACTGATACTGAATTTATATATATATATATATATATATATATATATATATATATATATATATATGAAAGAGAGAGAGATGAGAGAGATACACAGGTGTTTCTTTAGCCTAGGCGGCTTAGAATTCTTAAATACCCCTGACTTGGTACACCTGCTTATTTTACTTTAAAACTTCTATTTTCTGTGCATTTTAAGACAGGGTCTAGAGCTGGGCGTGGTGGCACACGCCTATAATCCCAGCACTTGGGAGGCAGAGGCAGGCAGATTTCTGAGTTCGAGGCCAGCCTGGTCTACAGAGTGAGTTCCAGGACAGCCAGGGCTACACAGAGAAACCCTGTCTTGAAAAAACCAAATCCAAAAAACAAACCAGGACAGTCAGCCCAACCTGAACAGACTATGCTGTATGGGCGGCTCACAGAAGACTGTAATAAGGTCGCAGGAATGAAACAGCTTTGAATTGAAGGGAGAGGCCTTTATCTGGCCTCTGCCCAGCCAGGAACTGGGCAATTGCCTGCCCTGCCCTGCTGTATCTAGGGAACATCACTAACCCCACCGAGGCGCCAGGCTCACCTAGCCAGTGAGCACATGATGGTATTCCTGGCACCACAAAGACAAAAGACGCTTCCACACAGGGCCTCCTAAAGAAACCAGAAACTACAGTTTCTCTAGGACAAGACAGTGCAGAGAGGCCAAGCAATGGGTTGAATTACCAGGTCTTTGTCTGCTGGCTATGGTATCCAATGTCTGCCAGGTGCCACCGCTGATGACAGAAGATGAAAGGCCCACAGTTCTCAGGCTTTTTATCTGCAGCACTGCCTGCCCTTCACAGCTCCGGCTTCGGGTCTCCTGGGAAAGGCCCACTGGAGCGCCTTTTCCTGCACACGGCATAAACTTGGTGGGCTCCTTAAACAGTCCTGGGTCGTACAACTAGCCTAAGAAGCCAGCACACTGCTTGGCACAAAGTGTATGTTTTTCCAGAGGTATGAGAGCCTCCGATATAAGAAGGAATTAACAAATGGAGGAGAAAATGGAGATTTTGGTGCGGGGACAAAGCTTAGCATGCCCAGGCCCCTGGGTTCAATCTTTGCCATGCCCAGGCTATTTAAGGGACGAATTAATTCACAAAAGATGCATAAGAAATCTTTTGTCTACAAGAAATGGAACTAGCAGCTGGGACAATAGTTGGGTGATTTATATATTTTTTCTGCCATTTGGATGTGGAGTCATAGGCATGTGTTACATTTTTTTCCCCTCTGCATTGAATTGAACACAGCACTGCAACTCTTTTGCAAGTCTATTCTATGGGTCTGGGGATGTGGTTCTTGCCTAGTGTGCTTGCCTAGCATGTGTGAGGCCATGGATTTGACTCCCAGCACCCGCATAAACTGCATGATGGCACAGGTCTGTAACCCCAACACTCCGGAGACCAAAGCAGGAGAATCAGAAGTTCCAGGTCATCCTCTGCACTTAGTGAGCTCAAGGATAACCTGGCCTACATAATTTTGGGTCAGCCAAGGCCATTGAGGAAGAACCTAAATAAAAAAATGTTTAAGTAAATGATACAATAATTGGCCCCACTCACTATGAAGAGGCAGCCAAGTCCATTTCCAGTGTGATGGAACCTAACCTGGGAGCAGGGTTTCTGCCTTTCGAATTATCCAAGGTGAGTCTTAACTTAGGGTAAGTGGAGAGAATTCTGCAGTGGGGCCTCAGTGATAACGTGTTGCCAGGAAGGAGCCAGCGGTATCTATCAGAAAAGATTGGGGCAGTGCCACACTTCGTGAATCAACTCCACTTTCCCCGGAAACCTCTGCCTAAGAGCCAGGATGGCTGCAGGAGGGCAGAGTATAAGCCAGGAGCAGGGCATCTCCATCCTGTGTGTGTGTGTGTGTGTGTGTGTGTGTGTGTTCCAGGCTGTGTCATCCTTCTCTCCGCATACATAAAATCAAAACCCCTTGTTGGCTAGGCCTGATGATACACACTTGGGACCCCAGTACTCGGGGAGAGTCAAGAGAAGCACAAACCTGAAGCAAAGTGTGGATTGCATAATGAGTTTTAGAGCAACCTGAGGATTCTCAGATACTCTGACAATGAGGCGAAAGACATGGCTCGGTGGTTTAGAGCACGTGCTGCTCTTCCTAGAAGACTCAGATCCAGTCCCCAGCACCCACATGGCAGCTCACAACTGTAACTCCAGTTCCAAGTGATCTGACACCCTCACACCAATGCCCATAATATAAAATTAAATATGTTACTTAAAAAAAAAAATGACAGGGCTGGAAAGGTGGCTCAGTGATTAAGAGCACTGACTGCTTCTCCAGAGGTCCTAAATTCAATTCCCAGCAACCACATGGTGGCTCACAACCATCTGTAATGGGATCTGGTACCCTCTTCTGACTGATGTTCTCTTCGGTCATGCAGGCATACAAGTAAATACAGTATTCATATACATAAATAAAATTTTAGCCGGGCGATAAAAATAACAAACCGTTTGTTAGGGCAAGAAAACTGAAGAGGAGGGACTTATCCAGCACAAACTGAGAAGCAAAGCTGTGGCCGCAGCATGCACACCACAACCTGGACCTCAGCGCTGCCCCTCTCCACCCCACCCACCCACCTCCAGTGCTCCAGACAAGTTCTGATATACACCTGTTTCCCAGGATACAGCCTCTAGGCAAAGAGAAAGCCTGGGAGTCAGGCAGGACCCGTGGGGAAAAGCAGTTGTTTTGACAAGTTATTTCTGGAGATGATTGGCCTTAGTGAGTCAGTCTCCACTACCGTCAAATGACCACAGAAAGAGTCATCTGAGGACCAGCCTTCTCAGCGGGTTTAAAACAGGATTGGGGGCTGCAGAGACGCTAGCATAGGGAACACTTGCTGTTCTCACAGTGGACCCGAGTCCAGGTCTCAGCACCCGTGCTCGGTATCTCACAACTGCCTGTGACTCCAGCTTCAGGGGACCTAGTGACCTCTTCTGGCCCCTGCAGGGGGGTACTGCAGTTACTTGGTGTACTTACACATTTGTAGGCAAACACTCTGTACTGGCTAGCTTGATGTCAACTTGACACAAGCTAGAGTCATCAGAGAAAAGAGAGCCTCAGGTGAGAAAAGGCCTGCGTACGATCCTATTGTAAGGCATTTTCTTAATTAGTGATTGACAGGGGAGGGCCCAGCCCATGATGGGCAATGCCACTCCAGGACTACTGGTCCTGGGTCTATAAGAGAGCAAGCCAGTAAGCAGCACACCCTCCGTGGCCTCTTCTTCAGCCCCTCCCTCTAGGTTTCTGCCCTCACTGCTTTTTCTTTTTCTTTTTTCTTTTTCTGTTTTTATTTGTTGTTGTTGTTGTTGTTGTTGTTTTGTTTTGTTTTTTTTTTTCCGAGACAGGGTTTCCTGGCTGTCCTGGAACTCACTCTGTAGACCAGGCTGGCCTCGAACTCAGAAATCCGCCTGCCTCTACCAGAGTGCTGGGATTGCAGGTGTGCGCCACCACCACCCGGCTTGCTTTTGTTGTTGTTGTTGTTGTTGTTGTTAAAGATTTATTTGTTTGTTTGTTTGTTTTTATTTTTTATTTTTTTGGTTTTTGGAGACAGGGTTTCTCTGTATAGCTCCGGCTGTCCTGGAACTCACTCTGTAGACCAGGCTGGCCTCGAACTCAGAAATCCACCTGCCTCTGCCTCCCAAATGCTGGGATTAAAGGCGTGCGCCACCACCGCCGCCCGGCAAGATTTATTTATTATATGTAAGTACACCATAGCTGTCTTCAGACATGAGAAGAGGGCCTCAAATCTCTTTACAGATGGTTGTGAGCCACCATGTGGTTGCTGGGAATTGAACTCATGACCTTTGGAAGAGCAGTCAGTGCTCTTACCCGCTGAGCCATCTCTCCAACCCCCGCACCCCCCACTGCTTTTGATGATCACCTGTTATATGGAATCTTGAGCGAAATCAACCCTTTCCTCATGCTGCTTTTGGTCATGGTGTTTCATCATAGCAATAACCCTAAGACTCATATAGAGAAATAAATATTTAAAACGAGAACACACACACCAGAATTTTGGGGTTAGCAATTACCTCAGTTGGTAGAGTGCTTACAAAGAAGCACAGAGCCCTGAGCTCCATCCCCCAGATTCTGCAGACTAGACCTGGTGTGCACATTTCTGATATCAGCACTTGAGAGGTAAGGACGGAAGGGTCAGAAGTCCAAGGCCACCCTCAGCTACATAAGTTCAAGGCCACCCTGAGATACATGAGACCCAGTCTCACTAAGCCAACCAGTAAATCAGCTAAATGATAGACAGCAGATAGGAATTCAGGTCCTGTTCCCTTTCTCAGGCACCGGCCCACAATGGAGGACTCGTGCTATGCGCTCTAGGCCAGAAGGTAGCATCTAAGTTAAGTAACTTTTTTTTTTTTTTTTTTTTTTTTTTTTTGAGACAGGGTTTCTCTATGTATCCCTGGCTGTCCTGGAACTCACTCTGTAGACCAGGCTGGCCTCGAACTCAGAAATCCGCCTGCCTCTGCCTCCCAAGTGCTGGGATTACAGGCGTGCGCCACCACCGCCCGGCTTGTTTTTGTTTTTTGAGACAGGGTTTCTCTGTGTAGTCCTGGCTGTCCTGGAACTCACTCTGTAGACCAGGCTGGCCTCGAACTCAGAAATCCGCCTGCCTCTGCCTCCCAAGTGCTGGGATTAAAGGTGTGCGCCACTACCACCCGGAAAGTAACTGTTTTGAACCAATTTCCTCAGAGATGAAGCATTCCTTCTAGAAGGGAAGCTCCTGATGACCCCCCTCAATGGAAGGTGAAGAATTCTGTCCTGAGAAATACCTCAACACTCAGTAAGTAAACAACTCAATAGCTTCAGAAACGACCTGAGACCAGCCAGACTGGCCAGGGTCACTAGGCTCTGCCCTTCCCCGAGGGTATGTAGACAGCGAGAAACACAGAAAGACTTTATCAGAGAACTGTCCCCTGCCTGGAAGAGGAAAAAAGACCAGGAAAACGACTCCTAAACCTGTTGCGCTGCCTGCAGAGTGTGCAGTGTGCTCCTGGTTTCTGGCTTTCAGGAGCTGTCACCCATGCTGGGGTGGAACAGCTGGTGACACAGCTGTCTTTGAGACATTTCTGCTCTTAGAAGTACCCCTTCAACTGTGCTCAACCCTAGTAAAACTCACTGGCCCGCTGGGTTGAGCCTGGCGGTGGCTTGCTTCTCTCCGCCTTCTGTTCCCTATCTGAGCTGGTTAGACAGTGTTCACATCTCTCCAGGAACAGTGTCCTGCAACAGCAGCAATTCAGTGAGCTCGTTCTGAGCTCTCCTGACTGACTGCAGACTGCTACTGTGTTGCTTCTCTGTCCGGTTCTGGGAGGCCACGCTGCAGCTCACCACCTGCCTCTGTGATATAATCCTCAATGAACTCTTTTTCCTCTGAGCCCTGCTCTCTCCCTCTCTCTATGTTGGAAGAATTAAAGAATTGAAAAGGAGGACGCTGGACAGTGGCCATTTGCCAAAAGGCTGGGATTGGAGGAATTGAGCCCCAAGAGAAAGCAGTTACTGCCGGTGTGAATCTGAGAGGAGCCGCTCCCCATCTCCCTGCCCCCCTACTCTTCAACCCAACAACAGGGACTGATCAAAACTTCCAGATTAGTTTGGGGAGTCTGAAAGTTGGGAGAACTATCCCTGGGTCCCGCCACCAAGTTTTCCTGCTAGGAATAGTAACACATCTACAATCCCAGAATTTAGGAGGCCAAGGCAGAAGGATTGGAAATTTGATGTCAGCTTGACTACATAGGGAAACCATATCTCAAATTAAAAAGCTAGTGGTGTGGGGGTAGGGGTATGGGGGGGGGGTAGCACACGCCTTTAATCCCAACACTTGGGAGGCAGAGGCAGGTGGATTTCTGAGTTTGAGGCCAGCCTGGTCTGCAAAGTGAGTTCCAGGACAGCCAGGGCTACACAGAGAAACCCTGGGGGGCGGGGAGCTAGTTGGTAGAATATTTACCTAGTAGATTAGTTACCTCTCCTGCTGCTACGCTAACATCCCCTGTGTTGAGGCCTGCCCCACCCCTCCCCCAGCACTGCCCACCAGCTGTTTCCTATTGCTGCTGTAAAGTGCCTGACAGCCACTGATGCAGAGGAATCACCTGACTCAGAGCAGGGTCATGCTGATCACATCCCTATTATGTCCTGTATGTTCTGTGTGAGATTTGTTAATTTTAAGAAATTACACGCCTGGTGGGATGGCTCAGCGGTTAAGAGCACTGACTGCTCTTCCAAAGGTCATGAGTTCAAATCCTAGCAACCACGTGGTGGCTCACAACCAACTATAATAAGATCTGATGCCCTCTTCTGTCTGAAGACAACTACAGAGTACTTCCACATACTAAATGAATCTTTAAAAAAAAAAAAAAAAAAAAAAAGGAAATTCCACAGAGTTTTATACATAGGACCCATCAAGTTAAAGGTCAAAATGAACTTTTAAATATCTATTACCTCTAAATAAAGGCCTAATATAAACTTCTAAAATATCCTGCGTCAGAGCTGACCACCAGGCAACACTTCCTGAACCTGTGTATGAGCTCATTGTGGCCTTTTCTTTTTTCTTTTCTTTTGTCTTTTTCTTTTTTCCAGAGCTGAGGACCAAACCCAGGGCCTTGTGTTTGCTAGGCAAGCACTCCACCACTGAGCTAAATCCCCAACCCCTTCTTTTCTAAAAGATTTTTTTTTTTAATTTGGTTTTTTCGAGACAGGGTTTCTCTGTGTAGCTCTGGCTGTCCTGGAACTCACTCTGTAGACTAGGCTGGCCTCGAACTCAGAAATCTGCCTGCCTCTGCCTCCCAGAGTGCTGGGATTACAGGTGTGTGCCACTACTGCCCAGCCTTTAAAAGATTTATTTATTTACTATGTATACAGCATTCAGGCATAGCCTGCAAATATGCCTGCCCTATAGAAGAGGGCACCAGATCTCATTATAGATGGTTGTGAGCCACCATGTGGTTGCCGAGAATTGAACTCAGGACCTCTGGAAGAGCAGTCTGTGCTTTCAACCTCTGATCTATCTCTTCAGTCTAGTTTTTTTCATTTATAAGCCTGCCTGAGAGATGTTTGTTGTCATAAACTCAGATAATTCTGATCTACATTCCTGATCTGATCAGTATTAGGCTGTGTGTCCAATAAACCATTCTTGTCTTACTAGATTGGTGTTCATATAATTGTGGAGCGACTTTCAGACCCCAACACTCTATAAAAAGCAACTTAAGGGAGAAAAGATTTATCTTGGCTCATAGTAGGTCCAGTGATAGGAGACTGAGGCAGCTGGCCACATCGCATCCACAGTCATGAGGCGCAGAGAACAATGAACACTTATGTTCAGTTAGAGTTCTACAGTTTTTCTTTATTTTATTTTATTTTTGGTTTTTCAGGGTTTCTCTGTGTAGCCCTGACTGTCCTGGAACCAGGCTGGCCTTGAACTCAGAAATCTGCCTGTTTCTGCCTCCCAAGTGCTGGGATTAAAGGCATGTACCACCAGTGCCCAGCTTACAGTTTTTTTTGTTTGTTTGTTTGTTTGTTTGGTTGGTTTCTTTTCTTTTTCTTTCTTTTTTTTTTTTTTTTTTTTTTTTTTTTTTGGTTTGTTTGGTTTTTGGTTTTTGGTTTTCGAGACAGGGTTTCTCTGTGTAGTCCTGGCTGTCCTGGAACTCACTCTGTAGACCAGGCTGGCCTCGAACTCAGAAATCCGCCTGCCTCTGCCTCCCAAGTGCTGGGATTACAGGCGTGCGCCACCACGCCCGGCTAGCTTACAGTTTTTTAAAAAAAATTTATGAGCCATGCCATGATAGTAGACGCCTTTAACACCAGCACTTTAATACTCAGGAGGCAGAGACAGGTGGATCTCGAAGAGTTCGAGGCCAATGTGGTCTACAGAATGAGTTCAAAGACAGTCCAGGATAGCCAGGGCTACACAGAGAACCTGTCTAGAAAAAAACAAACATTCATTTTAAAAAGTGTGTGTGTTGGGCTGGAGAGATGGCTCGGTGGTTAAGAGCACTAACTGTTCTTCTAAAGGTCCTGAGTTCAAATCCCAGCAACCACATGGTGGCTCACAACCATCTGTAATGGGATCTGATGCTCTCTTCTGGTGTGTTTGAGAACAAGCTACAAGTGTACTTACATATATCAAATAAATAAATCTTTAAAAAAAAGTGTGTGTGTGTGTGTGTGTGTGTGTGTGTGTGTGAACACACCCTCAGAAGCTAGAGCAGGTGTCAGATCCCTTCAAACTGGAGTTATAGGCAGTTGTAAGCTACCAGATGTAGGTGCTGAGACCCCAATTCAAGTCATTAACAAGAGCAGTTGGCAAGCACTCTTAACCACTGAGCCATCTCTTCGTCCTCAGCTTTCTCCTCTTTATGTAGTCTCTAAGCCTCAAGCCCAGAATAAATGGTGTGGCCCTCCACTAGAGCGGTCTTCCTATCCATTACCCCGATCGAATAACCCCTAAGGTGTCTAGAGCAGTTCTTCTCAACCTTCCTAAAGCTGTGACCCTTTACTACAGTTTCCTCACATTGGGTTGATCCCCAGCTATAAAATTATTTTTGTTCCTACTTCATAACTGTAATTTTGCTACTGTTATGAATCGTAATGTACATCTCTCTATTTCCCCATGGTCTTAGGTGACCCCTGTGAAACGGTCATTCCAAACCCTCAAGGGGTTGCAAACCACTGGTTCACCCCCCAGGTGATTCTAGATCTTGTCAAGTCGACATTAACCATCACACTCTGGTTTCAACTGTTGTGGGAGCAGTCGTAAAATAAGGTGTGTGGGGGGAGGGGGCTGGAGAGATGGCTCAGAGGGTAAGAGTACCCTTCTGGTGTCTGAAGACAGCTACAGTGTACTTACATATAACAAATAAATCTTTTTAAAAAAATAAGAGAGCAGCCATTTTGATACATACAAGTCAGAGTAGTTTCAAGTTCATAGAGCTACAGGTGTGCTGTTTGCTGGCTACGTGGAGGGGGAAGGGGAGCCAGGACTTCCACGGACTTCCGGTACAGTCGGGAATGCGGAAGTGTTAGAGCTCTTAGAAGAGAAGCGAGGAGGTTTGGGCAGGTAGCCAAGGTCCCAGGTCTCTCCTTAACTACCTCAGCAGCGACAGCGACAGCAGTAGGCGTGGCAGCGGCATGAGCCTGCCCAGCCAGGCCGGTCCAAGGTCCGGCAAGGAATGCTTCGGAAGAGAGAACGCTTCCCCCAAGCGTTACAGCTCAGTAAAAACAGCCACTCTCAGATGATCCTCCATCCTCGGTGAAATAACTTGTGAGCTTTAGCCCATGTGAACAGGGACGTAGGGTACGTGTTTCCTATTGGCTGACTTTGAGATGTTGGCGATGCTCCATTTGCATGGGGAAGAACTCCAGGTGCTACGTTCCGTGATCGACTGCGCATGATCCTCTTAGTGGCCTGTTGTAATTATGTGTTTCAGAGCAGGTACAGAGAGACAGGCAGGAAGAAGCTCGACCACTCTCGGATCTTTGAGATTCCTGGGGTCTGAGCTCACTCAGCCTTAGCAGTCCTTATGCCTGTCTGGCCCACTTGCCTTACACAGATACACAGAAATCTTGCAGACCTGCCGCCGCTCACCTGCTTTAAATGTCTCATGTGATTTGGGAAAGGAGCCTTCCCAGGCTGTCACTCTCCTCATCTACAAGTCAGACCCTCATAACAGTTATGAGAGATGCCATCAGTTTTTGGCAAAATTATTTATGTCACTGGAATGGCTAAACTTAAAAAACATTGGCAGTATCAAGTGTTGACCAGGACATGGAACAACTGACACTCTCAAACAGTGTTGGTGAGAGAACACGTTGGTGAGCTCCACTAATTGGAAATATCTATGAAAGATAAACATCCATGAAGCCAGCGGCTCAGCAACTCCAGTACTGAACATGTTCAATAGAAATAAGTGCTTATGTGCACCACGGGTTATGTTTCAATATATGTAACAATTGTATTAGGGGCCAAGCACATAGGATGAGGACACTTTTGAACAAACACTTTCTGTCAAGGACTAATTTATTCCACAAGAACAGTGTTCGCCGTGTTCAGGACAGTGCCCCGTGACACAATTACCTCCAAGTAGGTACTTTAAGAGATAGGAACCGCTCAAAGTTTCTGCCTTCTCATCGCCACTGGAGACGGAGCCTCTAGGATGGGAATCCTCCGTGGTTATGCTCAGAGCACAGCTGAGAGTCATGACAGCAACTTTAGTCATCAATCAAATGTTAGAAATGGAGCTGGAGAGGTGGCTCAGAGGTTGAGAATGCGGACTACTCTTCCAGAGGTCCCGAGTTCAATTTCCCAAGCAACCACATGGTGGCTCACAACCATCTGTAATGGGATCGGACACCACCTTCTTCTATAGTGCAGGCACACATGCAGGCAGAATATGCATAATAAATAAATTACTTAATTACTTAATTAAAACGTTAGAAATAACGGAACCAGCTGGGAGTGGTGGCGCACACCTGTAATCCCAGCACTTGGGAGGCAGAGGCAGGTGGAGTTCTGAGTTCGAGGCCAGCCTGGTCTACAGAGTGAGCTCCAGGACAGCCAGAGCTACACAAAGAAACCCTGTCTCGAAAAAAAAACAAAAACAAAAACAAAAAAAACAAAAAACAAAAAAAAAAGAAAGAAAGAAAAGAAATAACGGCACCATCTGCTGTACAAATAACATGCAGGATATTCATGCCATAGAGTTAAACTGAAAGAGAAAACCAACAGAACACAGATGAACCTCAATGTTGAAAGCCACTAGATGCAAAACGACTTACTGTGTGAGTCCATTTCAACAAAGCCCACAAAAGAAGACAAAGAAAGCCAACGATGGCTGCTGAGCGGCTGACAGGAGTTGAGGGGGGTCTCTGGGGCATCAGGTTCTTTCTATCTTGATCCAGGTGGTGGTTTCATGTATACAGAAAAAAAAAAAAATGTTTGTAGCCAGGCCTGGTGGCAGCACACACCTTTTTTTTTTTTTTTTTTTTCCCCCCGAGACAGGGCTTCTCTGTGTAGTCCTGGCTGTCCTGGAACTCACTCTGTAGACCAGGCTGGCCTCTAACTCAGAAATCCGCCTGCCTCTGCCTCCCAAGTGCTGGGATTACAGGCATGCGCCACCACGCCCGGCCCTTTTTTTTTTTTTTTTTTTTTCCTTGGATTTTGGTTTTTAAGAGACAGGGTTTCTAAGCCAGGCATGGTGGCACACGCCTGTAATCCCAGTGCCACAAAGTCTGTCAACCCAAATTCAAACCCATGTATCTGTACGGTGTAAGAAGAGCGCTGACTCTCAGATGTTGTCTTTTGGACTCCAAAAGCACACATGCCATGCACACACACCATACACACAAAATAAATTTTAAATAGGGCCAGCAAGATGACTCAGCAGCCTTCTGACATCCACATGCTTGGCATGACATACAGGAACACACATATACACATATACACATACAGAGAGAGAGAGACAGAGAGAGAGAGGAGAATGGGAGAGAGAATGGGAGAGGGAGAAGAAGAGGAGAAGGGGAGAGAGAAAAATTATTATTATTTTAAGAAAAAGTTTCTTTGTGTGTGGCTGGAACTCACTCTGCAGACCAGACTGGCCTCAACTCACAGATGTTGCTGCCAGCAGCTACTGCGAACTGGGTCCCTGGAAGAGAAACTGTGGATAGATGGGGGAGGGGCGGCGAAAAGAACGGAGGCCAGGACAACCCAATTGCTGATCAAGACCCCAGTTTAATGGAGGTCTGACAATTTAAGAGTTTGGGCCAACCCCTCCCCCCAGACTCCAGGGAGAGTTCTGGGGAAATGGTCTGGTTGGCGCCACTGCTCAGGCATCTGGGCGGGTCACTTGCTTAATTTAGGAATTCGCAGGTCAGGCAGCTCAGCAGACTTCAGTGCTCCACCCCAGGCTATCACCTGGCTAGCCTCGGCTTCCAGGTGAAAAACAGGAAGCTGTATTGTTCTGTTAAGAACAAAGGGCCAGCTGGGCCGTGGTGGCTCACGCCTGTAATCCCAGCACTTGGGAGGCAGAGGCTGAGTTCCAGGACAGCCAGGGTTACACAGAGAAACCCTGACTCAAAAAACCAAAAAAACAAAAACAAAAACAAAAACAAAAAAAAAGAACAAAGGGCCAGGAACTTCACGGGCTGAGAACTAGTGATTAGCGCAGAGGTTCGAAACCCAGCTCAAACGCTGGGGGAGGATACACAAAGAGATCCAGCTGTCTTGCCTGGCAAGTGCTGTGATTAAAGGTGTGTGCCACCACTTCCAGCAGAGAGAGAAAAAAAACTTTTTAAAGAAGTTAAAAAAAAATTTTTTTTTGAGACAGGCTTTCTCTGTGTAGCCCTGGCTGTCCTGGAACTCACTCTGTAGACCAGGCTGGCCTCGAACTCAGAAATCCGCTTGCCTCTGCCTCCCAAGTGCTGGGATTACAGGCGTGCGCCACCACCGCCCGGCCAGAAGTTAAAGTGTTTAATGTATGATTTGTTTTATATTTATGTGTATGTACCTAAATGTATGCATGTGCACCATATCCATGCCAGTGTTCTCCGAAGCCAGAGGGTGCTGGATCCCCTGGAACCAGGCATGGGTGTGTGTGGCCATGGTTGTAAAGTCCTGATATAGGTGCTGGAAGCAGAACCCAGATCCTCCAGAGGTGCTCTGAACAGCTGAACCATTCCTCCAGACCCGAAAAGATGTTTGTTTAGGGCATGGGAATAACACACGATGTTTGCTTCACACCACACCAGTGTCTGTCACCTGGCGCTTCTGCAGCTGCTCATTCTCACGGCTGCCCAATCACTCTGCCGAGGCTGGAGGAGCAACAGGAGGTGCTGGGAGCAGCCGCAGAGGGAAGTTTCTGGAAGGTCCCTGTGAAAGGATAAGGTTATAAGCTAGCAACCCGCGGGCACGTGGGAGGCACCTGGATCCCCAACGCCGGGGGGGGGGGAGGGGGGAGCGACACTGCATGGCGGCCACGTAAGCGGAAATGACTTAACTAGTTCTTCCGGCCTCTGAGAGGCTGGTAGGTCGTCAGAGAGCGCGAGTTCGGATGGTTTGATCTGATTGGCTTAGAAGCTTGTGGTAGGCGGGTTCTGTTATAAGTCTATAAAAGACCAAGGCAAGCCAGCTTGGGCGGGCTTACTTCTTTACCTTGCTGGGGAGACTGTAACCCCCCAGAGCTCTGGAAATTAAAATCCTCTTGCAAAATTGCATCAGGTCTGTCTCTCGTGAGTGTTTTGGGGTGCCGGTTTCCGAGGCATGGGGTGCAGAAGTACCCCGTTTTTTCTTTCGGGTCTTACACCTGTATTGAGGAGGGCTTTGTGCCCAGGTCTAGCCTTGTCCCTTGACCTTGGACAAAGCTTCAGGAAGGTCCATCCTTGCCTCTACTTGGGCCATCTTACGCAGTCTTTTGATGGGTGACATTCCTCTCCTCAGGATGCCTCGTCTGAAGGTGGAGGCTAGAGTGGTGTCCACATCTAAGTGACGGAGGAGAAAGGTGGTTGACACACTTATATAGCCCATACCACCAGAGGCCCGGGTGGTGGGCCTCCCTTCAGGTTGGGAGCTGAGAAATGGCATTGTGTAAACTAGTGTGCCAGGCAGGAGCTTGGCTCTGTAACACTGGGCAAGATGGCAGCGCTGTACCTGGCTACAGAGACTGTGCCAGGTTACACAGCAGAGAAGTGAGGAGACAAGCTTTGAACCACAGGAGGCCAAGGCTTGTCAGAAGAGAACTTTAGCCGGGTGTGGTGGCGCACGCCTGTAATCCCAGCACTCAGGAGGCAGAGGCAGGCAGATTTCTGAGTTCGAGGCCAGCCTGGTCTACAGAGTGAGTTCCAGGACAGCCAGGACTACACAGAGAAACCCTGTCTCGGGAAAAAAAAAAAAAAAAAGAAGAAGAAAACTTTGTCCTATACTTTGCTCTACTCCACCCCAGAATAGGGACCTACTGGAACAGATGGGGACCCCCCCCCCGCCAGGGCTCACAGAGGGGGAGACAGGGAATTGCAGCTGTACAGCTTTATCCTAGCTAATGCCCCCCCCAACCATCGTCACTCAGTAGTCTGCCCAGCAGATGGTGCCAGAGAGCCACTTGTCTGTCAGAGAGCACACCCCCCCCCTCTTCACCCACCCCTGCCTTCCATCTTCTTTGCCTCTCCTATCTAGAATTCAATGGGGTCCTGTTCAACAGCCCGGTCTGAGCCGGTCTGAGCCATACTGAGCTGCAGAGGCCTCCAACCAGTGCAGCTCACTCGTCCCCCAGTGAGCGCTGGGCCAGGGCCCCTCTGTGAAGTGAGTTCACATTAGGCTGGGCAGCAGGAGCAAGAGGGCTTTCTTAGGAGGCCGGAGCTAGGACAGGTGCTAAGGAGGAAGATGGCTTGGGCAGTCTCCCTGCCGGACCTCTGGAGGGCAGGGCTAGCTGCATGAAAGGGGAACAAAATGCCAGGAGACAGGGATCTCTTTTCTTTATTATTTACTTTTTGAGCCCGGGGTGAGCCTCAGCTTGTGGCTGAAGTCAGAAGACAAATGTGGGAATCAATTCTTGCTATGGATCCGGGGGACCGAACTCAAGTCATCAGGCTTGGCAGCAAGCTCCTTTACACAATGAACCAGCTCACTGGCCCCAGGAACTCATCTTAAGATACTGGCCGAATGAGGCATAGCTCAGAAGCTCACAGTAGAAGTTGGTCTGAGGCCACATGCTGGGATTCTCTGGCCATCTCTTCACGGGTTCACAGAGAAGAGTCTGTGGTAGCAGCATGCTGCCTCAGGGGTCATGAGTACAGGCTGCTAGCCAGGTGGGGGTGCAGACTTTTTAATCCCAGCATTTGGGAGGCAGAGGTTGGCAGAGTTCTGTGAGTTTGAGGTCAGCCTGGTCAACAGAGCTAGTTCCAGGACAGCCAGGGCTACACAGAAATAACTCTTACCTAAAAAAAAAAAAAAAAAAAAAAAAAAAAAAGGAAAGGAAGAAAGGAAGAGGGTACTACTGGCTGTTATTCCAGAGGGACCAACACCCTCACAGTGACTCACAATTATCTGCAGTGCCAGGTCCAGGGAATCTGGTGCTCTCTTCTGGCCTCTGTGGGCAATCTGAGTGTAGGTGTGAAAGATCCTGCCTCAAAATTTTATTTACCCCCAGAAAATCCTGCTTTAGAAGGCCAAAGCACCACCATTTTGTAACTCTGTAATTCCTACCCTTTCTGACCCCTATCCCAGGAACTAGCTAACCACAAAGGTTATTCTGCATTCTATAGATAGTTGATGCTTGCCCAACCTATTGCAGAATGTAGTTAATCCATCTTGTGGAATGTAGTTACTCCATCTTGTGGAATGCAGTTACACCTGGTCCTCAGGGATGAATTGCCTCAGGATCTAAGTGTAACTTCCCTATCTAAATTCCCCCAACCCCTCCCCCTTCTGTGATTTTTTTTGGTTTCAAATACTCTTTGCGCCAGATACAAGGCATCGATCTCTGACCCTGCGCGGTTATGAATCGATCCCAGTATACTGGAATTCCAATAAAGACCTCATGTGATTGCAGCGAGACGGTCTTTGGCTGATTCTTTGGGCGTCGCTTTATCCCGAGACTTGAGTACGGGGGTCTCCCTATTTCGTGGGGGTCTCCCCATTTCAGAGATCTAACAGGTGCACACACCCACACATACAAATCTGTATCACAAATAAACACAAACATAAATTTAAAAGTAAAAATAGGCTGGGCAGTGGTGGCGCCGCCTTTAATCCCAGCACTTGGGAGGCAGAGGCAGGGGGGTTTCTGAGTTTGAGGCCAGCCTGGTCTACAGACTGAGTTCCAGGACAGCCAGGGCTCAGGACTATACAGAGAAACCCTGTCTCGAAAAAACAAAAAACAAAAAAGTAAAACTAAATCTAAAAGAACAAACAGAGACAACAAGGTGGGTCTGGGATGTGCTTTCCACAGAACCGGGGATGAAACCAAGGCCTTGTGCACACTGGGCAGGCACTCTGCCAGCAAGTCCCAGCTCCAGCCCCCAAGATGTTCTTTCCAGCTTTGCTTATGGGAGCACAGGAAGGGGCAGGCCGTAAGGAGGAGTTTGTTTGCAGGAGCACAGAGAGCTGCGTTTGCATACTGGTAGGATAGTCCCGGTACAGGCCAAGGTTAGAGGTGCCGCTGCTGCAGACTGATAGCTGAGGGTGCAGGATACAGAGAGGCGCTTGTCTGATTGTGTTTTGCAATATTAATCAATGACCAGCCCCAAAGTTAAGAGAACACACTGCTCTTGTTGAGGACCCAAGGTCAGTCCCCAGTATTCATATGGGGCAACTCACAATCTAGTTCCAGGGTATCTGACACCCTCTTGTGGATTCCTCAGGCACCTGCACTCCCATGTGCATGGACTGTGTGTGCATGTACACACAAACACACACACACACACACACAAATTAAATTGAGATAGTGAGATAGGGGCTGGAGAGATGGCTCAGTGGTTAAGAGCACTTACTGCCCTGTAGAGGACTTGAAATCAGTTTCCTGAACTCATACTAGGTGCTTCTGGAAAATTCAATATTGTCTTCTGGCCTTTCCGGGCACTGCAAGCACATGATATACATACATAGAGACAAGCAGGTACACATATATACATAAGATAAAAATAAATGAAAAATGCTGTTTCAAAGGCCAGTGAGATGGCTCAGTGGGTAAGGGTGCTTATCCCAAAGCCTGATAACCTGAACCCCTTCCCTCAAACTCATATGGTGGGAAGGATTACTGCCTGTTGTCCCTGACCTCCATGCATGAGCACCACAAGGAAGGATAAATAAAACTGGGTTCAGATAAATGCCATTGAGAGAGGGAGTTCAGGATCAGTGACCTGTGCCAATACTCAACAGAGCCAGCCTGCAAAACCTCATGTCTCCCTAAGGTCCCGTGACATAGCTGGCTTGCAAAAGCTACCAGCCACAGGTCACATTCTCTAAACTCCAAAGCTATGTGCCTGCCCTCCAGTGCCCACTGAATGATTCCAGCAAAGACGAGAGCTTTTGAGAGCCAGGATCCCCCCGAGAGTGCTCTGGTAGCAGGCCCTTTCACTGCTCTGAACTGCGCTGATTCACAACTGAAGTATGCCACACAAAATGTCCGGCACAGCGAAAGCTCAGGGCTATGCCGTCTCCTCTCTCAGCTGCAGTTTCAGGACCAAACATGCAGTCTCGCTGCTTCTGGCTCCTCTGCATTGACCCCGACCATCTGCAGGGATTCTTCCTTCTGCTGGAGTGCTGATGTGAGCTGGTTCACTATGCCAGCCGTGCCTCAGGATCACAGCAGCAAACTAAAGAATTGGTAGGAACGGCAGATCACTGTCGCTGCACTTCTGGCGAACCAAAAGGTGCAGGGCCATCTGCCACTCAGGCTGACGGCAGAAATGTTCTAGTGTTTCTAGGTGGCTTAAACAAATAATCTCATGTCAAAAACCTCACATACCCACAGCCCTATTTTTAAAGTGCTGACTTCTGATTTCTGGTGCTCTGCATATCTCCTACCCTGAGGATCTGAGATAAACTTGGAAACTCAAGACCTACAAAGACAATCCTTAAGATTCTGTTTTAAGGAGCTGGAGAGATGGCTCAGCCGTTAAGAGCGCTGAGTGTTCTTCCCAAGGTCCTGAATTCAATCCCAGCAACCACATGGTGGCTCACAACCATCCATAAGGAGATCTGACCACCTCTTGTGGAGTGTCTGAAGACAGCTACATTGTACTTACATATAATAAATCTTTAAAAAAAAAAAAAGATTGTTTTTTTTTTTTTTTGGTTTTTCGAGACAGGGTTTCTCGAGACAGGGTTTCTCTGTGTAGTCCTGGCTGTCCTGGAACTCACTCTGTAGACCAGGCTGGCCTCGAACTCAGAAATCCGCCTGCCTCTGCCTCCCAAGTGCTGGGGTTACAGGCGTGCACCACCAGGCCCGGCAAAGATTGTTTTAAGGACACCTCTGAGACAGGATGGGAGGATGGTGGCTCGAGGCTGAGAGCTGACTGCTCTTACAGGGTCCTTCCCTGGGTCTCTCAGAAGCTCGCAACTACCTGTAACCCTAGCTCCAAGGGGATCCAATGCTCTCTTCCAGCCTCTACGGATACTGACTTTCAGGAATACATTGTACCTTCCCCTCACTCCGCCCCCACTCCCACCCCCCACTGCCTCCCCGCCCTAAAAGGCTGGGTATGGTGGTGCATGCCTTTAATTACAGCTATTGGAAGGCAGAACAGATCTCTGCGCGTTTAAGGCCAGCCTATATACTGCATACCAATTTCCTGGCCAGCCAGGGCTACACAGTGAATCTCTTGAGGTTGGTGTATCACACGTGTGCTCACGCATACACGCCACAAACACCTATCTGTACATCAATATATGTAAGAGAGGCCAGTTGTAGTGGTGTGCATGCTGGCTGGTTGGAGGTGGAGGCAGGATTGGGAACTCAGAGCTTACCTCTGCCACATAGTGAACCTCAACACAGCCGGTACATCTATCCAAAAAGAACAACAGATGGAGATTCAAAACCACCATCTAGCTTCCAGCAGCTCAGACTTGAGACTGAGAGCAACTACTTAGTGAAGGCTGGTGATGGGGAAGCACACATTCATGACTGTGCATGACGAGAGACAGCCAGTATGAAGGGTGAGAAAAGCACATCAGCGATGGGCCCACAGAGCCCACAGAGTCAGGGAAAGAGACACAATGGAGAAGAAACGAGCAGAGGTGGATGCAGCCAGCAGCAGCCGCCTTCCATTTGGCACAGTGGGGGCTGTGCACACAGTTGTTTCTTGGTGTAAAAGTATAGTGCAGAGACCCTGAACTCCATGTGGCATCACACCACTGCAGGGGTAGGGGCTGCAGAGGTGGCTGAGTGGTTTAGAGTAACTGCTGCTCCTGTAGAGGAGCTGAATTTGGCTCTCATCACCCACATGGTAGCTCAACCCACTTAAAAAAGGAAAGACTTGCCGGGTGGTGGTGGCGCACGTCTGTAATCCCAGCACTCAGGAGGCAGAGGCAGGCGGATTTCTGAGTTCCAGGCCAGCCTGGTCTACAGAGTGAGTTCCAGGACAGCCAAGGCTACACAGAGAAACCCTGTCTCGAAAAAACCAAAATCAAAAAGGAAAAAAAAAAAATTTGTTTTATGTATGTGAATACATCGTAGCTGTCTTCAGACACACCAGAAGAGGGCATCCGATCCCATTATAGTTGTGAGCCACCACGTGGTTACTGGGAATTGAACTCAGGACCTCTGTTAGAGTACTCTTAACCACTGAGTCATTTCTCCAGCCTAGTTCCAGGAGATAAAACACCTATTTTTGACCTCTTGTGGCTACTACACTCCTGTACACAAACACTCCCACTGACACACAGGTAATTTTGAAAAGCACCTGCAGTTGTGGATAATGGAAAGCACAGGCCCTACTGTGGTGCCCTTGGTCCTTTTCTTCCCTTCTCAACATATGCTTCTTTGAGGGCACCTGTCACTTGACTCAAACTTCAAGGAACTTCAGTTCAGCTCGGTTTCCGCTTGTACTGATCAAATGGTGACAATAGCGGGGTGAAACATTACCTGGCCTTTAACTCTTGCCAACAGCTAGAAGTTAAGACAAGACTGGTAGGAGTTAAGTCACCCTTGTTTGACTACCACGGAAGGGACTGTGTGACATCAGGAGGTGGTGTGTTTAGTTTGTTGAGTACAGTATAGGAGTGCAGCGTGCTGGGCAGTAACTGGAGTAGAGGACAGCCCGCAGCAGAGGGCCTGGACAGCGTTTGCATTTTTTTTTTTTTTTTTTAAATTTCATCCAGGACAACCACCCGCTGGGATCTTATCTCCCACCCCCCCACCCCTGCCTTTCCCTGACTGGCTGTCTTAAATTCATTTCTTTTCACTTTGAATATCCTATGTATTATTGCTTTTTCCCTCTTGTGTCTTCATTCGTGGCTCTCTGGCCATCTTCCTTCTGCTCCCACCATTCCTGTCGTGTTTGGAGGTCTCATGGTGGATGCTTTCCACTTCATCTGCTTGCTTTTGAGGTTACCATCTTGACGGTTTCCCCCTTCCTTCTGCGACACTTTTTGGTTGCTAGGGGCAACTCTGCAACTTAGCCATGCTCCCAGTCCTCACCTTATGCTACGTACCACCACTGTTATGGACATTATCCCCAAGTCCATGGCTCAAGAGGTGGTCCTAACCGGTTGTGTTTGGAGAGCTCGTGAGACGTGGCTGGCAGAGTGTCACAGGAGGCAGGCCTTTGGTGCTCCTACCTTCTCCGCATCCTGTCTTTCTCTGTTCCTCCTCCTCCTCCTGCCACAAACAGGGCAGGCAGTCCTACCTCTGTTCCTCTTTTTTTTTGGTTTTTCAAGACAGGGTTTCTCTGTGTAGCTCCGGCTGTCCTCGAACTCAGAAATCCATCTGCCTCTGCCTCCCAAGTGCTGGGATTAAAGGTGTCGCCACCACCGTCTCTCTGTTCCTTTTTATGGCAGACTATAACCCTGAAACTGGGCCAAAACAAACTTCTCCCCTAAGATGCTCCTGTCGGGCATCTGTTGACAGTGACATAAGACATATACATTACTCCACTATAATGTCAAGTCTTTTTAAGGACTAGGAGACATAAAATCCCAACCCAATGACTGGGATCCAAATGGGAATAGCTGGAAAGTAGAAAGGAGGATGGGGCTCAAGATACACTGCCTGACATCCACCCTACAGCAACAGCAGAGAAGTGGGAAGACTGGATACCACCATCTGTGCAGAGCTCCAGGACAGGGAAACCTAGAGAAAAACACCAATACAGTAAGTACACTGTGGGATAGTGAATCGTGAAAGGTAGCCTTAGCTCAACCAGGGACCAAGCTACCTTTCGCAGTCCACTGCCCCACAGTACACTCATCACAAGAGGGATCTAGGTACAAGATCTCTCAACACAGCACTTCATGACAACCTCAAGGTCTATCCTAAAAAGGTCGCACCTTGAACAGTCTCGAACATGTGACTGACCTATATACCCCAAAGGTGTATAGGTATAAAGGTGCTCCATCAGAAGACACAAATATGAAAGAAAGCAAAATGAACCCTTTAATCAAAGTTCCACTCCGTCAAGTACCCCTTAGGTAGCTTGGCTGATCTGGTTGTTCCAAATCAGCCAAGCTACCTAAGATGACCCTGTCTCAAAACAAAAACAAGTCATATAACTGAAAGCAATCCATCCGATCAAGGTGTAGAATGGAACTGAGAAAAACGGTGATGCATCAAAGTACACCACACACATGCAGGAAAATATCAGTGAAAGTTTCTTTACAGTTCTATCATATAGAGGCTGACAAGAGGCATGGTCAAACACATTTACAACCTTGCAAAGGTTATTTTCAACATAGGCACAATTGTGAAAAAAAATAAACCAAAAAGATTTAAGGTTATAAAATATAAAAATAGTAAAAGAATTTTGAGATTAAGGGGCTGATAAAAAACAGGTTAGAGCCGGGCGGTGGTGGCGCACGCCTTTAATCCCAGCACTTGGGAGGCGGAGGCAGGCGGATTTCTGAGTTCGAGGCCAGCCTGGTCTACCAAGTGAGTTCCAGGACAGCCAGAGCACACAGAGAAACCCTGTCTCGAAAAACAAAAAACAAACAAACAAACAAACAAAAAAAAAAAAAACAAAAAACAGGTTAGCTGGGGCGTGGTGGCACACGCCTGTAATCCCAGCACTTGGGAAGCAGAGGCAGGTGGATTTCTGAGTTCGAGGCCAGCCTGGTCTACACAGAGAAACCCTGTCTCGAAAAACCTAAAAAGAAAACAAAAACAAAAAACAAAACAGGTTTAGGTCAGGAAAACCAAATCCACGTCAAAACTATGCCTATAAACTATTGGCTGTTTCCAGGAACACAGTAAAAGCCAGTTACCTCCCCCACCCCCCCCAAGACAGCACCAGCACCACAAAACCCGGTTGTAGTTAGAAAATGAGCAATGGTTGATTTTAAGTCAGGCTTATGCTGGGCGTGGTAATGAATACCTTCCATCCCAGCAATTGGGTGGCAGAAGGAAGTTCAAGGCCAGCCTGGTCTATATTGAGAAAAATAAAGACTGCTTCACTATGTATTCCAGATTGGCCTGGAACTCAGATTCACCTGCCTGCCTCTGCCTCCCCAGTGCTGAGATCATAGATACTCCGCCAAGCAGTAGTTCTTAACCCTAGACATACTATGCCCAGGACCTCCTCCAAATAATTCAAAGTAAAATATGTGGGCATCAAGATTGGAAGCCACAGAGATAACTGCTGCTCTCCCAGAGGTTGAGTTTGGTGTTGGCACTCAAACCGCAGCTCACAACTCTGACGCTCTAGAGGGTCTAGAGGCCTCTGGGCACAACACACATAAATAAAATAGCCAAGTCAAGAGCCTTTGAAGGGGAAACGGTCTCCCAATGGTCACCGAACATTTCAAGAGGCCCTGATGTGCCATTCCACGGGCAGGTGGCAACTACATACTGCATGTTTCATTTCAGATAGCTAGAAGGACCATACTGTATGCTTGAGGCATACATAGCCGGACTGAAACATTACACAATGTACAAATCTCAAAACATCACCAGGGGGCTGGAGAGATGGCTCAGCGGTTAAGAGCACTGACTGCTCTTCCAAAGGTCCTGAGTTCAAATCCCAGCAACCACATGGTGGCTCACAACCATCCTTAATGTGAGTTCTGATGCCCTCTTCTGGTGTGTCTGAAGACAGCTACAGTGTACTTACATATAATAATAAATAAATCCTCGGGCCAGAGTGAGCACAGGTCCTGAGTTCAATTCCCAGCAACCACACGATGGCTCAATCTGTGCAGCTACAGTGTACTCATATAAATAAACCTTAAAAAAATCACCTGGTACCCTCTAAATATTACACTGTTTTTGTTTTACTAAGACATTATACATATCTTCAAGTACTCAAACCAAACAATAAGCTGTTTATATACTGTTTCAAAGCAAACTTTTTTTTCTTGGTTTCTCTGTGTAACCCTGGCTATCCTGGAACTCTGCCTCTCAAGTGCTGGGACTAAAGGCGTGTGGAGACAATGCCCAGCCAAGGTAAACTTTTAACTAAAAAAATTTTTATGTGCTCATGAATGCTGACGTCCATGAAGACAGGAGGCAAAAAATCCCCTGGAGCTGAAGTCATGGGCTACGGTGAGGCTTCAGAGCTGGGTGTGTGTGGGTCCTCTTGCAGAGTAGTGTGTGTTCCTAGCTATGTCTCCACTCTCCAGCCCCCACGTTATCTTCCTTGAAACATCTGTATGTAGGTATATACATCACCGTTTCTTTTTTTGTTTGTTTGTTTTTGTTTTTTCGAGACAGGGTTTCTCTGTGTAGTCCTGGCTGTCCTGGAACTCACTCTGTAGACCAGGCTGGCCTCGAACTCAGAAATCCGTCACCACCGTTTGTGTATAAAGGCCAGAGGACGACTTGCAGGAGTAGGTTCTCTCCTTCCACCGTGTAGATCCCACGGACTGAGCTTCTGTCTTCAGGTGTGCTGCTAAGTGTATATATATGCCTTTACCATTGGAGTCACCTTACCATTTCCAAAGTAAACTTGTCTGTGGAATACTCATTCTTAGGCATAGAGACCCACTGTCTCCCTCCAAAATGCCAGGTGCCATCATATACAACTTTTAGAGATGGAACCCAGGGCACAGTACATGTGCTAGGCAAGTGTTCTACCAATGAACTACATTTGTAGTCACTAACACATGAGTGGTTTGCTGCAGGCACGTACACTATGTGTGTGCCTGATGCTGTGGAGACCAGAATAGTGTCAGGGCTACTGGAGCTGAAGTTATAGGCAGCTGGGAGCTAAAAGATTAATTGCTAAGCACCTGTCCAGACTCCTAGACAACACCCAATTTTTTTTGTTTTTTGAGACAGGGTTTCTCTGTGTAGTCCTGGCTGTCCTGGAACTCACTCTGTAGACCAGGCTGGCCTCGAACTCAGAAATCCGCCTGCCTCTGCCTCCCAAGTGCTGGCATTAAAGGCGTGTGCCACCACTGCCCAGCTCTACAACACCCATTTTTGATAATTCTTTGCTCTTAATCAAGAGGCTTAAAAAATTCTCTCATTTGGAGCCGGGCGGTGGTGGCACATGCCTTTAATCCCAGCACTTGGGAGGCAGAGGCAGGTGGATCTGAGTTCAAGGCCAGCCTGGTCTACAGAGCTAGTTCCAGGACAGCCAGGGCTACACAGAGAAACCCTGTCTCGGGGGGGAAAAAAAAATCTCTCATTTGAGTGATTACCTTCCAACTATAATTTGATTTTTAGAAATTATTAAATTCACACATTTTAGCCGGGCGTGGTGGGGCACGCCTGTAATCCCAGCACTTGGGAGGCAGAGGCAGGTGGATTTCTGAGTTCAAAGCCAGCCTGGTCTACAGAGTGAGTTCCAGGACAGCCAGGGCTATACAAAGAAACCCTGTCTCAAAAAAACAAAACAAAAACACCTCACACATTTTTACTAACTTTACAATCAGGTTAAAGTATCACCATTTTCAAATTTAGATAGAAGCCTAGTAACTGCCTCTGAATGATTTTAAAACCAATCACTCTTTGCCACAAGCCCCATTCTGAGAATTTAGATGTATGTGACACGTGTCAAGCACAGGAAAGGCTCCACTAGAGTGCTCTTTACTGTCAGGCTCCCCGTGCAGCTGCCTGGCACCCAGCTCCCGGGGTGCTGGATCAGAAGTCAGGCATGGTGGCATGTACAGGCAGGATCACCCACGAATTCAGGACAGCTTGGCCTACGTAATAAGTTCCAAGCCACTCAGGGCCACACAGCAAGACCCTTCCCCAAACCCACACTAATTAAAAAAAAAAAAAAAAAAAGTGCTGTACATGTGATGTTTCTTGTTTGGCCAGGAAGGAGAGACTGAGTAGCACAAACAACAAGCTGGAGAATGTGTTCTTCTAATTCAGAAAAGGATAAAGAGGAGAAAAGGAGACACCTAGAAACACTAAAGGTTTTTTGATTTAGAAAATTAACTCATAGCCGGGCAGTGGTGGCGCACGCCTTTAATCCCAGCACTTGGGAGACAGAAGCAGGCGGATTTCTGAGTTCGAGGCCAGGCTGGCCTACAGAGTGAGTTCCAGGACAGCTGGAACTACACAGAGAAACCCTGTCTCAAAAAAACAAAACAAAACAAAACAAAGAAAAGAAAATTAACTCATAAATGAGCTTTTTGATAAAGGGCAGTATTGTAACTTCACTGTTGGTTCCAAATTCAACACAGTACAAAGCAAAGAAACATTTATTTACTACACTCACACAGTAATGATCAAGCATCCTGATGTTTGCCCAGGTAGCTTAAAATAGCAAATATTCAGTCCCCACAGAAGAACTGTTTTCGGTTTTAAGCCAGAAGGGAGACCCCACCACTCGCTGGCTGAGCATGGGCACTCAGGCCCCACCCTCGGATGTGGGACAAACAGAATCCGCCATCAGCCTCGTTCCTACTCCGCGTCACTCACTTACCAGGTAAGGAACAGGCACTAAGGGCCTAACAGCATATCCGAGACAAGTTTAACTCTAAGATCACATGACTTGACAAGAAATATACAAATGTTGGTTAAGAACTTACCGTGCTGTCATGAAATATACATAGCAATATATTTGTAACCAGAAACTACACTAATTAGACACATCATTTAGTTTAAGTTCTACCTGAAAACATGCCATTTAAAGTAAAATCCTAAAAACATAACTCTCAAGTTCTATGGTTTAACATTCAAGTCCTACTGAAGCAGCACAGATTTCCTTTCACAAGCGCAGGCCAGCAACAAGACGAACTGCAGTATGTCAGACAAACAAGTCCCCAAGTTCTTCTGAAGAACACCAAGGAGTTGCCAGAGAGGTTACACAGTGGCCTTGATCTTTATTTTTCTTTACCTGGGATTCTACAAATTCTGAAATTGATCAATAGATTTATCTTGTTAATAAACAGCACCAGTCGTGCCCACTGATACAATTCAAACCTGACTTTCTCAGTTCTCAAGTTTATTATGAAAACACTGCGGTGACTTGTGCAGTAACATCATCTTACAGGAGAGAAACAGTTCTTTTCAAACAACTCACCAGGTTTTCTGACAGTAACAAAGAACAACGTGGGGCTGAGATTTGAGAAGGGAGAAACTGAGTGCAGACGAATCATACAATTAAATTAATGGTATCCCTGAAAGAAATACAACAGAGGGGAGGCCTTGGTACTTATTTAAAAATGTTCATTAAGCTCCAATGATTGTTTGCTATCCTCATCTACAGTCATGCTGAGTAAGCTACAGCTAAGTGGAAGTCAACTGGACTCACAGGTGTTAATGTTTACATCCTAGATCTGCAGTCTCTCAAGAAAGCAAAAGTAACTACAAATAGCGCTATGCCAGAAACTGGATTCTTGACCAACAATGTCGCGTCAGCATGCAATGAACTGGTTCATTCTAAAGTGGTCACGGCTGTTGATGACAAGAGGCTTTGTATTTTTATATGGCACATCTTTTGGTCCGTGTGAAAACAAGTTTTTTGAATGTTAACTATTTTCTGACACTTTGGAGTTCCTGTTGCTCTTCCCATTTCCATTAGGTCAATATATGGTTCATGGCAATACTGTACAAGTTTACATTTTCATTACAGGAAGTAGTCTGGGGTACGACGAGTGACATGTGGCTCCCCTCTACGAGGTGCTGGATCAAACTGCAAGCTGAAAAACAAAATAAAATAAGATCCACTGTTTCTAAGAAGATACCCGTGCATTTAACAAAATTAAGTTCTTCAACTTTTCAAGTTTTATGGTCTATTCCCTATCTAATTTCAGTAGATTTTAAAAGAATAGAACCTGACTTTAATAGAGCTAGGTATACTGGAGCATAGCTCTAACATTAGCACTGGGGAAACTGAGGCAAGAGGATCACAGTTCTAGATCAGCTTGGGCTACAAATACATAGTTAGTTTTAACTGTTAACCTGACACAAGAGAACCTTTTAACGGAGAACTAGATTTATCTAAATTAGGATGACCCGTGAGCATCTGTGGACGACTTGGATGTAGGAACACCAAGCCCACTGTGGCTGTTACCATTCCCTCGGCAGTGAGCCCTAACCTGTTTAAGAATGAAGAAAGCTAGACGGGCGTGGTGGAGCACACCTGTAATCCCTGTACTTGGGAGGCAGAGACAGGCGGATTTCTGAGTTCGAGGCCAGCCTGGTCTACAGAGTGAGTTCCAGGACAGTCAGGACTACACAGAGAAACCCTGTCTCGAAAAACAAACAAACAAACAAACAAACAAAAACAAAACAAAACAAAAAAAAGAATGAAGAAAGCTAATTAAACCTAAGGAGCAAGCGAGGGCCCACACACTTATCTCTGCTTTTTTGTGTTGAGTCATGGTTTCCTGATACAGCCCCCTGGAACTCTCTGTATAGACCAAGCTCGCCTCAAACTCACAGAACCCTCCGGCCTCTAGTGGAATGTAACATTACATCTATATTGAGGCTGTTATTTGAGGAGCTGCTCTTAGTTCCTGCCTCAACTTCCCTTCAATGGTGGACTAAGAATTTCCCTATTCCTATGTTGTTTTCGGATGCTGAATTTTATCACATCAAAAGAAAAGTAGGCGTGGATATTAATGAGCCCAGAAGCCCTAAATGCTCAATTAGCAAGTCAAATGACTCCCAAGAAGAAGAAAGGAGAGGACCCTGGGCCTGTAAAGATTGGATCCAGCTTTGTAGACCCAGAACAGAGAAACTGGGGGAGGGGGGGTAACTGGGGAATAGCTGGAGGGGGGGAGAGGAATTATGGGACATATGGTGGGGGAGAACTGGGAAAGGGGAAAGCCTTTGGAATGTAAACATAGAATATAGAAAATAAAAATTAAATAAAAAAAAAAAAAAAGAAAAAAAGAAAAGTAGGCAAGGGTGTCTTTCACTTTACAATCCTCTGGCCCTTGCTTCAGTTTCCCAAGTGCTAAGATCACAACTTTGCACTTGGGTTATGACTGTTCTACAGTCTGTGAGGCTACCTTTTCACATAATATAGAAGGGGCCCCTTCTATATTAAGATCATTTAACTGCCTTGCTCATTGATCTGACTTCTCAACAAAATATACTTTACTAGCTCTGTAGTAAAAATATGCGTTTAAAAGTAAAGGACTGATGAGCACAGTGGCATAGGCCTTTAGTCCCAGCATTTGGGAGGTAGGTGGATCTCTGTGAGTTCAAGGCCAGCCTGCTCTACAGTGAATTCCAGGACAAGCAGAGCTATATGGTGAGACTCTTTCTTTCTTTCTTTCTTTCTTTCTTTCTTTCTTTCTTTCTTTTCTCTCTCTCTCTCTCTCTCTCACACACACACACACACACACACACACACCAAGAAATTAAAGACCTAGTAATTCATACCCGGCTCCAAATAAGAGAAGTTTCTGTTATGTGTAGATTCGTCCCCACAAAAATTCAGTCAAAAGTCAGCCTGTGCATTGGTTTAATCAGAGCTGAACAACACAAAGCTAGCTCAGAGTTGATACTTACAAAGAATACTTAAGAGTGTCGTCAAGTTCCATGATTGCAGCTTGGTTACCACAACGATAGCAATAGTTTGGAGCACTGAAAATTGTTACTACATTCCGGTCATGGCACCAGTTATATCCCTGTAAAAGAGGCAAGAAAAAAAAACTTACTTACCAACTTACATAGGAAAATATGACCCCATTAAAACATAAAAATACATTAAGACAGAAAAACTCCAAAGGGGTTTTCTGTATTTCACTCCACCTACAAAATGTACATGAACAATGCATTGCTAAAATGGGGGGGGGGGGAGATGATTTATTTACTTGTTTTATGTAGGTACACTGTTGCTGTCTTCAGACACACCAGCAGAGGGCATCAGATCCAATTACAGATGGCTATGAGCCATCATGTGGTTGCTGGGAATTGAACTCAGGATCTCTGGAAGAGCAGTCAGTGCTCTTAACTGCTAAGCCATCTTTCCAGCTGTTTTTGTTTTGTCTTAAGCATTTAAGCATGGTGGTACACACCTTTAATCCCAGGAGGCAGAGGCAGGTGAATCTCTTGAGTTTGAGGCCAGTCTAATCTACATGAGACCATATCCCACAAAAACCAACCAACCAACCAACCAACCAACTCAAGTATTATCCATCACCAAATGCATCTATAAATCTGTCTTTCACTGACATGACCTTGTGATAGTGTTTGTATATGCCTGGCCCAGGGAGTGGCACTATCAGGTGTGGCCTTGTTGGAGTAGGTGTGTCACTGTGGGTGTGAGCTTTAAGACCCTCACCCCAGCTTCCTGGAAGCCAGTCTTCTCCTACCAGCCTTCAGATGAAAGTGTAGAACTCTCAGCTCCTCTTGCACCATGCCTGCCTGGATCTTGCCATGTTCCTGCCTTGATAATAATGGACTGAACCTCTGAATCTGTAATCCAGCCTCAATTAAATGTTGTCCTTATAAGAGTTGCTTTTTGGTCATGGTGTCTGTTCATAGCAGTAAAGGCCTAACTAAGACAGACCTTAAACTTAATTTTAAAATGAACGTTTTTTTTTGTTTTGTTTGAGAAAGGGTCCCACTGTACAATCTAGGCTAGTCCAGATTACAAGGCAGTTTAGCTGCTGCCTAAATAACCAACCAACCAACCAACCAACCCACCAACCCACCCAGCAAATTAGCTAACTAATGAACTAAGGAGGCATGCGCCACTGTGCTTGGCTGACCATCAGTAAGAAACTCGATTGCCCACTGCCATAGTTTGAATGTTCTATATCCTCATTCCCAAAGTATGGTAGCCCATGTTTCAAGGTAAGAACCAGAGGAAAAGCTTCTTTCAAATAAATCACCTACAAGCCAGTTATCTAAAGGACATCAACATTTTGATGTTTCTTTTCCTACAAAGAGACATATTACATAAATGTGAACTAAACCACCGCAATATACTAAACCCTTCTCCATTGCTCTACATCTCCCCCCTTTCATCAGTAAATCCCAAGTCCCTCCCAGTTAGTAAGTGGATGCCCACTATCACTTTCGTTTGACTGTCCATCTACTGAAGAGGGTTAGCTCCTGGGGCAGACTCGACAGGAATAAAGGACATCTCACTGATGGCATTAGTGTCAAACTCTTCTCCTTCAGTTACTACAGTTAGTTTGATGGGTTTCAAGAAAACATACCTCCATCACCAACTGGTGAGCTCTGGACACCAACGTGAGGCCATTGGCATGATTAAATGTCTCAGAAATATCTTGGCCAAAGGTATAACCAGCTCCCCGAGGAGATATCCCCCAACCACCACGGTCATCTGGATCTGACCACAGCAAGTCACACATTGGACCCTAAAAAGCAGGTACAAGTTATAAACTGACTTCCAAATGTGGAATTCTTCATTTGATAATTCACCAGAAGCAACACTACAAAAACCACATTCTGAGTATGTGTGCTGAACACATCCTGAATTTTGCAGTTAAGGTATCTCTGAAACAAGAAGCAATTCCCACAAGGCACAGTGCACTCAGTAACTTGTCCCATCTGCCAGTGTATTGAGTTTCATTATTAGACAGATGGGCTAGTGGTGACGACAAGGAAGGCTTCTAAACTTCATTCTAATGAACAATGGTAAGGGGCTCATGTCATTTCATTTTGAAAACCTGAGTGAACATATGATAATATGAACATATGAACAAATGTTACAGCTAAATGTTTTTTTGTTCTTCCTAAAGAGTTTCTGAGAATTTATCAAAGTCATACCTCATGAGGAACTTCTTGTAGGCGATCAAGTGCTCGGATGTGATCCAGTGTGTCTATGGATGGTGACAGACCACCATGTAGACAGAAGATCTAAAAAGATTGATTACAAATGGTAACTATACCTAAGAGAAACTAAAATCTTTGGACTACACGTTAGGCAGCAACCTACACCATCTGGCTATCTCAGTTCTAGGCTGTTTCAATGAGGATGGACTGTGAAGAACTAGCTATTGTTCTGACCTAATACCAACTACTGAGTATTCTTGTTCCTGACCAACCATCATCAGAGGTTCCTTCAAGAAAATGTTTCTCTAGCTTACCCACAGTCCCTCCAGACACTGGTAGTCATCCTCCTTCATACTCAGGACTGGCAAACGATTTCTTACATCTCCCAGATCCCTCTACAAACAGCCCCCCAAAGCTGAATGAGTTACATTTTCCACCCCCATGTCCTATCCAGACAGTTCACCGCATAGAAAAAAACTTATCAGTATTTACCAAAAAAGTATTCCCAAAGGGATGTAAGCTGTAAAGATGGAAAATTAGTGCCTGCTAAACACCAAGCAAGCAGATTACTGGAAAAAGGAAAGCCAGCAGTGAGTTTTATGTGCACACACCTGCCCATCCACCAAGGCAGTGAGAGGAAGATAGTCAAAAAGGTCTGTGAAGTATTTCCAAACGTTTGCATTTCCGTATTTTCTTAAACACTCATCGTAGAAACCATAAACTTGTGTGATCTGTCTGCTCTCGTGATTCCCTCGGAGTATGGTGATACGCTCTCGGTAACGAACCTAAAGGAAATAACAACAGATGCTAGCTCTTAAAAAAAAAAAAAGCGACAGACATTTCATATAACTTTCTTTAAGGGAATCCAGAGTTCACTGAGAGGAGAAGGGGTTAAGAAGCTCACATCTCCAGGCGGTGGTGGAGGCTGAGGCAGGTGAATTTGTGAGTTTGATGCCAGCCTGGTCTACAGAGTGAGTTCCAGGACATCCAGGGCTACACAGAGATACCCTGTCTCAAAAAAAACAAAAAACAAAACAAAAAATGTAAACAAACAAACAAACAAAAAGCTCACATCTCTAAACTTCAATGAACTGAAATTAGACATAAACTTTATTGTGGTTGCTGTTTTTCAAGAGTGAATTTCTCTGTGTAGTCCTGACTGTTCTTGAACTCAAGGAGAGTCACCTGCCTCTTGAGCTCTGAGATTATAGGCACGTGCTACCATGGCCTGAGGATTATAAACATTTTTAAAGGTTTGTAAAGTGCTTACCAATATCATCTCAATTAAAACCAAACTCCCTACACCATCTTGTGTGGAATAAAAATCATACTTTTTCTAACCTTTACTAAACTTAGTTATGCAACACTCATCACAACCCAGCTTTAGAATCTTGCATTACTTGCAAAGATCCCCCCCCATCTGCAATGCCCCCACTCTCCCAGCTCCTGACAACCACTGATTTGTCTTAAGAATGACTTTTCTAGAAATTTAATGTAAGTGAAAAATCACAAAACATAGTTTCTTGCGCGACAGCATCGATGAGGCCGTCCTTTCACAGCTGCTCACTAACATGTGGGGCAGCCACATCCTATGGTTCCTGGATCTGCTCCAGGCACCCCATCTCTGAGTTACTGAGTTCATTTGCTCACGTGCTTCCATTTCTCTTCAACATATTCCTAGAGTGTAGCTATTTGGGCTACATGATCAATTTATATGCAACTTTATCAATTCTTTTTTTTTTCCTTTTGGCTTTTTCTGTATAGCCCTGGCTGTCCTGGAATTCACTCTGTAGACCAGGCTGGCCTTGAACTCAGAAATCCACCTGCCTCTGCCTCCCAAGTGCTGGGACTAAAGGCGCGAGCCACCACTGCCCGGCTCAACTTTATCAATTCTTTAAAGTGGGTAACTCATTTCACATTCTTGTACACTTGGTATTGACTGTACCCACTGTCTTAGTAAAATACATGAAGTAGTTGGCACTTGTGACTTTAAGGTAAAAATATTTAATGACTAATGATGTTAACTAACCATGTTCTTAACTAACCATGTACCTTCTAGTAGGAAATAGCCCTTCAGTACTTTGCCCATTTAAAATTGGATTATCTAAGGTTAGGCCTAGTGGTCCATGCCTATAATCCTAGTATTTGGGAGAGACCAAAGGATCATTGTTTGAGGCCTCTTACAGACATGGCTCCACGTGCTTATAATACCAACACTAAGACTGCAACAAACTTGAGGACTTGAGGGTAGCCTCAGCTAGAGACTCTGTACAATGAAAACAAACAACACTCCCCATAACCATCACACAACAATAAAAATAAGACCTGTCTTATGATTGACAGTAAAGATGCCTGCCATCAAGCCTGATTTTAAATTTACATTTCATTTATTGTGAGTGCAGACGTGTCCTCTCATTTCACCCACGTGGGTTCCAGTATTCAAATTCAGTCCTCAGGTTTAGCAGCAACTGTCTTTTACTTACTATGTCATCGCACTGGCCCAGGATAGCCCAAGTTGTAAGACACAACATGGCTACATCTTATCTGTTAGCTGCCAGTTTGATCTCTAGGAGCCATATGGTGGGAAGGAGAGAACTGACTACCGCACATAATTTGTGTATGTTTGTACCCACACGGTGTTACACAGAATTAACAAGCAACTGCAAAAATGTTTTAAATTTGAAGTGAGGCTATAGCCCAGTGCCGAGTCTGTGCTAGCATGCAAGAGGCGAGGTCCAATATGAAGCACCAAGAAAACAGCAATCTAGCTGGGCGTGGTGGCGCACGCCTTTAATCCCAGCACTTGGGAGGCAAAGGCAGTCAGATTTCTGAGTTTGAGGTCAGCCTGGTCTACAGAGTGAGTTCCAGGACAGCCAGGACTATACAGAGAAACCCTGTCTCGAACCCCCCCCCCCAAAATCATAAAAACCAAGAAATTTTAATTTATTAAAATTAAGATTTTGTTTTATTCTTTGTTGTTGTTGGTTTTGGTTTTTGCGAGACAGGGTTTCTCTGTGTAGCCCTGGCTGTCGTGGAACTCACTCTGTAGACCAGGCTGACCTCGAACTCAGAACTCCGCCTGCCTCTGCCTCCCAAGTGCTGGGATTACAGGCGTGCGCCACCACGTCCGGCTGATTTTTATGAATTTTTGAGGCAGGGTTTTATACATTCAATGCTAGCCTGAACCTGCTCCTCCTACCTCCATCTCCTGAATGTTAGAATTATAAGCACACTTGTATGATCCATCGCACACTTATACTGTGTTGGAGGTCAAACTCAGGGCTTCTTGCATGCTAGCCAAACACTATAGACACTGGGCTGCATCCCCAGCCCCTGGATCATCGTTCCATGAACACAGCTAAGAAGCACAAGCCTAACCAAGAGCATAGATATTCCTTTCTCCTAGATGTACACCCTCTGCTATTGACTGAAGCCAAGGATCTGGTCTGTTCAGACCACTTGAGAAAGGACGGCCTTCCCCACTGTTCGTCTGCTAAGGAGTGGGCCCATGCACCACAGAGGTGCTTGTCCTCCATGCTGTCAGCAGAGTTGGGGTCTTCATTTACAGACAGCTGTTTTCTCCATGTGGTCTCCCATCTTCTTCCCTATGTTCATGCACACTTGGAGGCCAGAGGACAAACTTGGGTGTCATCCCCAGAAATGGCCACCTACCTCCTTAGAGACAGTGTCTCATTGGCTCGGAACTCATTAGGCTAAGCCAGCTGAGCAGTGAGCTCGGGAATTCCTGTTTCTGCTTCCTTGGGGCTGAATTATAGATGTACAATCACACTCTGGTGTAGGGAATTAGGATTTGGGTTTATGACATTTACAAAAACAGTGCAATCTTAGTACTTGGTACATGAGTTCTGTTTTTTTGTTTTTTGTTGTTGTTGTTTTTTGAGACAACGGGTTTTTCTGTGTAACCCTGGCTGTCCTCAAACTCAGAAATCCGCTTGCCTCTGCCTCCCAAGTGCTGGGATTACAGGCGTGCGCCACGACCACCCAGCAATTTTGTTGTTTTTTGAGACAGGGTCACCATGGAGTCTTAGCTGGTGAGTGCTTTCTATCTTGGATCAGGCTACCATTGAACTAAGAGACTCTGTATTTGAAGTGCCCAGTAGTATTATGACCCCTTAAAAGCAGCCAGCTCGCCAGGTAGTGGTGGTGCAATGCCATGGTGTGTCAGTGTGGCCTCTTAACTTCTACACTTCAGAGCTACAAATGACACCATGGAATTCTAAAACTTGCCTTATTTGCCCACACTTGGACATTTATATCAAATTCCTTTTATAATATTAAAGACAACATATTTTCTTTTCCAGAAATCTGATCCTTTCCTCTTAATACTTCCTCAGTGAAATTCTCATAATATTGCCAAATGATGTAAATAATCCAACATGGTAGTTACGCTCTCCTAATGTGTCAAGGAAGCTATAGTACTTTGATAGCCAATGTACTAAAACTCCTACTTGACTGATTTGCTAACATTTAAAAAAAAAAGCAAAAAACAAAAAACAGCTGGGCATAGTGATGCACACCTTTAATCAGAAGGTGCTGTGAAAGCTGAGTTTGAGGCTAGCCTGGACTACATGGTGAGTTTCAGGACAGACAGAGGTATGCATTGAGACTGTCTCAAAACAAACAAAAACAACAACAACAAAAAAGGTATGCCATTGCACTGTTCTGAACCATCTCCTAGCTCCAAATGCAGACTTGATTATTATGTTCTAAAATTTAACACTCAGATAAATGTAATAAATGGAAAAGAACATTTCAGACAGCTCTTACCCAGTTCAAAAGGCCCAAACAAACAAACAAAAAAAAAAAGTAAAATTACCTTAAGAGCTACAAGCAATGTAACTGTTTCAACGGAGTAATATCCTCTGTCCACATAGTCTCCCATAAACAAGTAATTTGTATCTGGTGATTTACCACCAATTCTAAAGAGTTCCATGAGGTCATGAAATTGCCCATGCACATCTCCACACACAGTGACTGGACATCGAACCTCTTGCACGTTGGATTCTTTTGTCAGGATTTCTTTAGCCTATAGATAAAGACACAAAAAGAAAAAAAAAAATCAAGCAATACATTCAGCATTAAACAGCACCAACAAAGATGCTTTTGTTCAAGAAACAGAACCTGTAAAATATGAAACCATACACATTTGCAGCACAAGACCAATATTAACCTTTTAAATTTAATTATATATATTAGAAAGGTTTATTCATCTATGAGTACACTGTTGCTGTCTTCAGACACACCAGTAGAGGGCATCAGATTTCAGTACATGGCTGTGAGTCACCATGTGGTTGCTGGGAATTGAACTCAGGACTTCTGGAAGAACAATTAGTACTCTTAACTGCTAGGCTATCTTTCCAGCCCCAACATTTTTAATTTTAAAAATTAAACTTTGTGTATTTTGTGTGCATGTGCATACATTCTACCCAGGTGGGTCCTGGTAATCAAATCCAGGTTCTCAGGTTTGTTGGCAAGGAACTTAACTCAGTCACCTCACTAGCTCACTGGAATATTCATAAGACAATATATGGTTACACTCTATCCATTAGCTACCTTATGGTGGTCTGCTAGAGAGTATGTATCAGGATGACATTCAATGATCAGCATCAATTTGTAAAGGCTATCAAATTTCCATCTCCCTAGAATACTGAAGAGATCTGTAACGTCTACGCAAGATCAGTGAAAATGAACAAGACCTGGGCTATAGAGATGACTCAGTGGTTAAGAGCACTGGCTACTCTCTCAGGGTCAATTCTCAGCACCCAGATGGTTGCTCACACCTATTTGTACTTGCAGATGATCCAATACCTACTCTGGCTCTAAGGGCACTCACTGCACCAAAGTGGCACACAGAATACATACAGGTTAAGTAAATTAAAAGAGGGTGGAAAAAAAGAGCACCTAACGCTACCTCCTCAGGCTTTGAGGTTTCTTGGCCTTGATTTTTTTTTGGAGGTTAAGACATTTAACTCCCCTTCCCCCATTTCATTCTATTTCTTTATAAAGAAATATAGAGCTATCTTAGAATGTAGCATACATGCATTCTAGGCTGCATTTAGAAACTATCACTCAGTCAACAGACAACTATGTATGCTAAAAATGTATACTGGAAGACAATTATTTGCTATGCCATCTGAGGGACTCCACCCTGGCTAGACACTGGACACTGGTGTGTGAAAACAGGTCATTCCCATGGCAAAGGAGAAGAGAAAGGCTGTAATTAAGAAAGGGGAAAAAGAGAGCAGACTGAATGAACAAAGACAACTAAGGATGAGGAAGGAAAGGCAGACCATTTTAATTAGACACAACGAACTGCCCATACTGAAATTCAGCTAGCCTGTAATCCCAGCATTCAGGGCCAGCCTGGACAATTACATATGCAGATCCTCTCTCAAAAGAAACACCTGCCCCCACACAGAGAACAAAGATGCCCACTGGTAACAATTTAATATTACAGCAATTTAAGATGAAGGCAACATTAGTCAACATTTGAAATGCCAGTCTCTATACTTTATTCCCCCAAACTGGAATCTGTGAAAACGGAGTCTTGTCAGTAACCCCGAAGTCCCCCTCACATCTACCCGTGTTGTACAACCATGTTGAAGAATCACTATTTTTTACTCTCCAAAGACTTTGGGGAACCTATTTCTAAACATCCCTCAAGATTAGAATATTTTCAGTTTAAAAGAAATACTTCTTAGCTGGAAAGGATGTATTTGTTTTTTAAAGGCACACACAACACTAAATATCCCTATAGACCACAATCCCCTTTCTTTCTTTCTTCTTCTTCTTTTTTTTTTTTTTTTTTTTTTTTTTGGTTTTTCGAGACAGGGTTTCTCTGTGTAGCCCTGGCTGTCCTGGAACTCACTCGGTAGACCAGGCTGGCCTCGAACTCAGAAATCCGCCTACCTCTGCCTCCCAAGTGCTGGAATTAAAGGCGTGCGCAACCACCGCCCGGCGACCTCTCCCAGTTCTTAATGCAGACTCAGAGCTAGTTGAATTCTTGGTGAATGCAGAAACTCGGCCCCCCCCCCCCCCCGCAACTACAGTCAAAGGAGGTACACAAAGAGGTAATAACAGCAATGTGTCTCCTAGGATTTGCTCCTCCTGGGAGTAGATACACGTGAACTTCTCTCGTCCAGTAAATTGGATATTTCGTGTTAGCACTATCACAGTAAAATGAAAAGAATGAGCATTGGAAATCTTTAACTTCTAAATCTGGGGAAGTTTAAGGCCAGCATGATGGCTCAGAGGGTAAAAGTTCACACCACTAACTCAATAATCTGAATTTGATCAAACACAGCAAATTTTAAATTTAACAGTAAGTAAATTTAAGAAAGCCAGTTAGGTCTTTCTCTTCCTGCCCTTATTTCAGAAGACAGTTATGATTTAACTTAGAAAAAAGCAGTGGTATATATCAGATGCAATCAAGCCACCTATTAAAAATGTTTTAACAAGAGCTGGAGATCTGGCTCAGCTGTAAAGGTACTTTTGCTCCCAAACCTGAAGACCTGAGTTTCATATCTGGTCCCCATATGATGAAAGCAAAGGATCTTGCCCTCTGACCGGCGTGGGACATACACACTCGTATGCTTTAATAATATAAGGCTTTAAGAGCCGGGCGTTGGTGGCGCACGCCTTTAATCCCAGCACTTGGGAGGCAGAGGCAGGCGGATTTCTGAGTTCGAGGCCAACCTGGTCTTCAGAGTGAGCTCCAGGACAGCCAGGACTACACAGAGAAACCCTGTCTCGAAAAACCAAAAAAAAAAAAAAAAAAAAAAAAAAAATATATATATATATATATATATATATATATATATATATATATATATATATAAAAGGCTTTAAAAAAAATTCCTATTGGGGGCTAAAGAGGTGGTTCAGTAACGGATATAGAGCACTGGCTGCTCTTCTAGGACCTGGGTTCAATTCCCAGAACCCACATGGCAGCTTACAATTGTTTGTAGCTCCAGTTCCAAGGGACCTGACACCCTTACACAGACATACAACACATGTAGGCAAAATGCCAGTGCACATAAAAATAAGTAATCTTTAGTTATGTGTTTGTATACCATGTATGTATGAGTATCCACAGAAGTCAAAAGAGGGCATCAGATCTGCTAGAATTGAAGTGAGCCACCAGACAGACACTGAGAGCTGAATCAGAGCCACTGGAAGAGCAGCAAATGTTCTTAAATTGCTGAGCCATCTCTTCAGTCACAGTCACAGTCACACACACACACACACACACACACACACACAAAGCAAGCTTACAAAGAATTGGTTTTGTATGTGCTTTATGATTTTGTCTCAATTTATCAACACTAAGATAATTACTACACCAAAATAAATTACTTTAAATGCCAAGACAATAAAGGCTGTAGATGTAGATTATTGTGCAACTATGAAACTAAGACATGTATCAGAAGGCTGGCCTGAAGAACCTCATGAACTTTTAAATCTTTACACTATTTATTAACTTATTTTTATTTTTTGAGACAGGGTTTCACTGGGTAGCCTTTAGCTGTCCTGAAACTCCTTCTGTAGACTAACCAGGCTGGCTTTAAACTCAGAGATCCACCTGCCTCTGCCTCTCGAATGGTGGGATTAAAGTCGAGCTCCAATGCCCAATGCCCAGCAGTTTTACTGATTTTTTTTTTTAAAGTCAAGGGGTGTCTCTCTCTCTCTCTCTCTCTCTCTCTCTCTCTCTCTCTCTCTCTCTCTCTCTCTCTCTCTCTCTCTCTCTCTCACCTGTGAGCCATGGTATGCATGCATTCAATACTCAACTTATGGAAAGAAGTGGGAATCAAACCTAAGAAGCCAGGTTTGGTAACTGACACCTTAACCACTAAGCCACCTCACCGACTCCCCTTTTGCTTCCACCAAAACATTTTGCCCAGGCAGGGTGTGGTGATGCAGACCTTTGATTTCAGCACTGGGGAGGGAGGGGCAGATGGATCTTGGTGATTCTGATCTACGAAGGTGTTCCAGGATAGTCAGAGCTACACAGTAGAGACCAGGTCTGGAAAAACAAAAACCCAGCCTTCAAATTTCTGAGTCTGATGACAGAGTTTCAGAACAGCTGAGACTACACGGACACCTGATTTTTTTTTTTTTTTTTTTTTTTTGGTTTTTCGAGACAGGGTTTCTCCCTGTAGCCCTAGCTGTCCTCATACTCATAATCTGCCTGCCTCTGCCTCCCAAGTGCTGGGATTAAAGGCTTATAAACCTTATCTCTAAAAAAGTGATTAAATGGGGCTGGAGAGATGGCTCAGCAGTTAAGCAGCACTGACTGTTCTTCCAGAGGTCATGAGTTCAAATCCCAGCAACCACATGGTGGCTCACAACATCTGTAATGAGATTGGATGCCCTCTTCTGGTGTGTTTGAAGACAGCCACAGTGTACTTATATATTTTAAAAAAAAAAAATCTTTCTAAAAAAAAAAAAGTGATTAAATAAATAAAACAAACCAACCCATAAAGTTTTAAAAATAATGTAATTTAGTGCCATAACAATTGAGCCATCACAACTCTTCTGAAATTCAGTCAAGTAACATAGACTGAACATTCAATTTCAAGGAGAAAAAAAAAAAGATTTAATAGAAACTCCCTAAAATAAGATTAAAACTAGAAACAGGCTATTATATTAAACAAGATCTTATTGTCAGCCTGCTGTAACCTATAGACTGGACATTGTTAAATATGAGCCATTCCAAACATCAAATAAGATGACAGAAAAGCAAGCTTGCTTGTGTGAACTAGACCTAGTAACTCATTCAGGGCAGGACTGTTCTCAAAGAAGACAGTAATTATAAGAAAAATCCAATCACTTACTCATCATTTCCTTGATGGGTAATTTTATCATTTCTAGTTAATTTATACTATAGGAAAAAAACCCACCCTCTTTGCTAAATACTTAGTTGAGGACTGGAAAGATGGCTCAGTGGTCAAGACTACTTTTCCAGGTCCTGAGTTCAATTCCCAGCAACAATATGATGGCACACAACCATCTATAATGGAATCCGATAATCTCTGTTGGTGTGTCTGAAGACAGTGACAGTGTACTCACATAAATAAAATATATAAATCTTTAAAATAAAATACTTAAGTTGAGCAGTGGATAGTTCCTCATGTTGCGTGACCCCCAACCATAATGAATGGTAGTACAAAATCAAGTAAGGGACTCCCCTAAAGAGGTTGAGACCCACAAGACCCTTAACTTAGAAGCACAAGACTCCAATTCCAGCTACTCATTAAAATGACACAGAGAGTGCAGAAGTTGTTCCTGTCATCCCTAAAGCCAAAAATCTAGGGCTTTGAAAACCAAAAAGGCAGTGCTGAGATATCCACAACCACGCCTGCTTCTCATCTTCCCCTATCTTTCAGCAGCCTAAGATATAGTTCTATAAAGGAAGCCAAACACCCAAAGAAGCAAGCATGCACAGTAGACCACCACCATCAACCTTTCCTTAACCATGGAATCAGCCAAGAAGACAGACAACACGCCTGTACTCGTTTCGTTATGGATGTTAAGGTCCAACTAAGCAGCAAATCCAAAACCAGGAGGCCAAACCAGGCCCACCAAGGGAAGGCTATACTCAGTTGCCTCCTGACTACATGGTGTTAGACTGGTGACCATCTGGTGTTAGATAGACTGAGACCATCTCAATGGGGCCCCGTTAAATAAATTTAAGCAGACATTATATTCCAACCATTGAAAACAAAAGGTAGAGGCTATGTGGCTGCAAATGCCTGGTATTTTAAAAAATAGAGGCAGGAGGATGAGGAGCTAAAGGTTGTCTTAGGTTCAATCCTTTAATCGATCCTAGCACTTGGGAAGAGGAGGTGGATCTGAGTTCCAGGACAGCCAGGACTAACTACAGGAAGAAACCTTGTCTCTAAAATTAAACTATACAAAAAACTGTTTCAGAAACAAAAAACAAACCAGGAATCGCAAAGCACAATCCTGATACTTAAGGTGTGCCCAAGCAAACAAATCCCTTGTTTCCAATACTGGCTCAATCATTTAATGTTCATTTTTGGTTCTATTCAAATAAATCCCGATGAAAGCAGAACTTTCTTTGCTTCTTAGCCTAGGGTCCTGCTCCTTGACTTCTGGCTTCCCTAACAGCTCATGCAGGTCTTGACTTCCTTATATGATGAACTTATATATAACCTGGCCTCATGTCTTAGATGCTCCCTCCACACACACTTTTTTCCCTTCGAGACTAAATGTTCATAGAACCTCAAGCCGGCTGGGCAAGCCTCTAGAGATCTACCCCCACCCCCAAGCCTTAGCCTACTATGTTTACTATGTTAGTATTAGAGGCACTTTCTTAAAGGTTTATGTTTATAGGGTCTTCCCTTCAAAATAATAATCTACTTTTTGCAAGGTGTAGGGAAACATACCTAATTTTGTAAATCCAGCACTCATGAGACAAAAGCAGCAAGAAAACCATTCAAAACAAACAAACAAATAAATAATATTAACAAAAAGTGCTCCAAGCAGGTTTTACGGAGGGAAATTCAGCGCATTGGATTATCAGTAATATGCTTTATTATAGACATTCTGTATCTCATAGATTCTGCCCTTGGGTAGTCTCTGGAAGGAGTCATTAACCATCAATCACCTTATATAAGAAAGCTAATGTTAGTGTTTTTTTGTTTTTTTCTGAGACAGGGTTTCTCTGTGTAGCCCTGGCTGTCCTGGAACTCACTCTGTAGACCAGGCTGGCCTCGAACTCAGAACTCCTCCTACCTCTGCCCGGCGCTAATGTTAGTTTTAATGTTTCTTGCCAGGGCAAGATGGCTCAGCAGGTAAAGGCTTTTGCTGCCAAGCCCGACAAACAATTCAATCTCTGGTCCCCACCTGGCAGAAATAGAGAACCAACCTCTACAGTAAGTACCCCATAAAATTTTCTTTTTTTGGTTCCAAGTGCTGTGCTGGGATTAAAGGAAAGCATCACAACAAGGCCGAAACTTTACTACGAATTAGAGTGGAAAGTAAGTCTGTGTAGAGATATGCCATGAAGACGAAATTCAGCAGTGAAAGCCTAAGGGCTGGTCAAGGGAACGTAACACAGAAGCATGACCAGCTCTGCAGAGCCTCTGTGAACTCAACTTCCCAAGTGCCCTCCCTTATCCAGATAAACTACTGGGCCAGTCTAGAGCCAAAGCCTGCAGCCTTTTTGCTCTGCCCCAACACAAGGGTAAGAACTGCCATCTGCAAGATAATCATTAACCAGAAAGCATAAAAATATAGACTTAAAAATGCCATCTATACTAGAATCGACTGAAACAGGAAGGAGAGGGGATGGAGGACCAACCAGCCAACTGGTCATCTAGTTCACAAAAACCCAGGATTCAGAAACATATTCATTCTCATTCATTCATATTCATTCATTCATTCTCTCTCTCTCTCTCTCTCTCTCTCTCTCTCTCTCTCTCTCTCCTCCCTCCCAAAACACAACCCCACTTTATAAATAGGTAAAACATGGCTGTAGAGATGGCTCAGTGGTTAAGAGCACTGACTGCTACAGTGTACTCATATGCATAAACAAATTAAAAATAAATAAAAATAAGTAGGTAAAACTACTGTACTATGAAGAAATGAAGCAGTGAATCCCAAACTGTTCAACAGTCACTTCTCACCCCTTAACTGGCAGCTAGAGAGCTCCCCCTTCTGTAGCCTACCCAATCCTATAAAGAAAGCCATTTAAAACAATGACACCGCCGGGCGGTGGTGGCGCACGCCTGTAATCCCAGCACTTGGGAGGCAGAGGCAGGCGGGATTTCTGAGTTCCAGACCAGCCTGGACTACAGAGTGAGTCCAGGACAGCCAGGACTACACAGAGAAACCCTGTCTCGAAAAAAACCAAAAAAAAAAAAAAACAATGACACCATCAACACAATACTCCCCTCCTAAATCCAGTCCAGCTTAGTTAGAGCAAAGGAATAAGAGGGGTGGCTTTTCCAAAAATGAGTTGTTTTTTTTTTTAAAGAAAAAAGAAAAAGGAATTAAGAGAAAGTCACAGTAGCAACAAAGTGCTGGTCCCCTTGGTGCCCTTAAGACTCAACTCGCAATCAGTGCTTATTTTCCACACACTAAAAAGACACTTCACTGTTAACTCTAACATGACAAATGTTGACTTACCAGACTGAATACAGAAATGAATGCTATCCCACTCATTCCTAAAGGATGGGTCACTCCCCCTTTCTGTGACTGGGCTTTGTGCAAGCCAGGCAGGTGCCGTGTGTGTGTGTGTGTGTGTGTGTGTGTGTGTGTCTGTCTGTCTGAACTATACACCCCCAGTTTTCTCTTCGTTTATTTTGAGACAGAGGATCAAAACTATGTGGCCGGTTTTGAACATGCAATTCTTCTGCCTCAACCTCTGAATAACTAGGAGTTTATACACTACCAGGTGTGGTTTCCAGGGCCGATCATTCTTGCCACTACACAAGATTCACCTTTATTTAGACAGAGAATTATAAACCCTCATCAGAGAACAGGAAGGACCTAGGAATCAGCATGTGAATATACTTCTCATTCAGTTAATCCAAGATACAATACCACTCTATGCCAGAAGCACATTCATAGGTGTTTGGAGGCTTCAGAGATTAAAAAAATAGCATTTTATAAATGCCTGGCAACAACAATAACAAAGCCATGTACCTTTATTAGAATGTTTTATAATTTAGTCTCTCCTTATGACTTATACTATTTGACAAATAAAATGGCGTTTGATTTTCATCACACCAGTCTTATTTGAGGGACAAATGAAGTTAGCCACATGAGAATGAAAGAATCACTGTTTCCAAGAGAGGTGGGAACAATACTATCTGACATGAACGGAGCCTGGTAGCAGTAGGAACACAATGCTTCAGTTTACAGAATCACCAAGTACACACAATCCATGCTGGCCCAATCTACACGCACTTTGCATCAATACCACCTCAACAGGGCTCTGAAAGCAAGCCGGGGACGTTGGGATCAGAAGCGACCCAACTCCAGCCCTCCACACCAGCCACTTCACCTTTCCAAGCCCTTGCTTTGTATCTACAATCAACAGCAGTGACTGTTTACACAAAGGATAACGAAAATATTCTAACATGCTTCTCCCACCTGTCTTTAATATTTTAACTACTGCTATGGAAACAGCCAAATAGCCTTTTAAATTAATAAGCATATTACTTTATATAAGAACTTAATCTTGGGGGTGGAAGAGATGGCTCAGCAGGTCAGAGCACTCGTTCTTTTTTTTTTTTTCCTTTTTGGTTTTTTGAGACAGGGTTTCTCTGTTTAGCCCTGGCTGTCCTGGAACTCACTCTGTAGACCAGGTTGGCCTCGAACTCAGAAATCCGCCTGCCTCTGCCTCCCAAGTGCTGGGATTAAAGGCGTGCGCCACCACTGCCCGGCCAGAGCACTCGTTCTTGAAAAGGACCTGGGTTTTTTTTCAAGTACCCACTTGGTGGCTTACTACCATCCCTAATTCCAACCAACCTCCAAGAGGATCGAGGACCAGGCATGTACATGTTGCACAGACAAATACACAGGTAAAATACCCATACACTTAAAATACATCTCCTCCCCCCCCACCAAGAGTTTCTCTGTGTAGCTCTGGCTGTCCTGGAACTCAGAAATCTGCCTGCCTCTGCCTCCCAAGTGCTTGGACTAAAGGTGTGTGCCACCAATTCCTGGCCATAACATACATCTTAAAAAGAAAAAAAAGAATGTAATCTTGGTCAAAAGGTTTAGCTTAACAATGGGTGGTGATGACACATGTTCTTAATCCCAGCACTTGAAATCTAGGCTAGCCTGGTCTATAGTGTCCCAGGGCAGCCAGAGCTACCTACACAGAGAAACCTTGTCTCAAGAAAACAAAAACACAAACAAAAATCAGTTTATTAAATCAATAACAAGGAGTTTCTTTTTTCTATTCTCAAGTAACAAATGTTTAAACTAAATGATATCATAATGTATACACTTATTTGAGACAGGACCTCTCTCTAATGTAATCCTGGCTGTCCTCAAACTCAAAGATCTGCCTACCTCTTTTCCAAGTCCTGGCTGACCTAGAGCTCACTATATAGATTAGATGGTCTTGAACTCACAGAAGTCTATCTGCCTCTGCCTCTTGGCCATCCTCCTGCATCAGTTTCCAGAGTGCTGGGATTATAAGTATTGATGACCACACTCAACAAGTTGATAACATTTATTTTCTTCAGTCTGTCAATGGAACTGTGCCTAGGATGGATCTGCAATGCTCACCCAGCCAGCAAGCTCCCTCAACAGCAAGGTACACACTGCACACAGTGAGCTGAGCCTGGGTTGAAACTTGGAGCCCCGTCTTTATTTTTAATGAGTCAGCAACATAAAAACCATGCTCACCACTGTTGGGATACACATTTGGATCCTTTCTGCTTGGAAGCAACACTGATATTGTTGATAAGGTACCAAAACAGAGTTCTCAAGCTATTTAACCACAGTGAGCACTTGAGATTTAGTTCTATCTTCACATAAGGGAAGCCTCTGATGCTATCAATTCTTCTGAGAGCATCAGGAATTATCTTTAATGGGTGTAGTTCTTTAACAAGCACTACCTAAATTGGTGAAAAACTCAGATTGCTTTCAATTGTTCTGTTAAAGCTGGAAATGAGCTGGGCGTGGTGGCGCAGGTCTGTAATCCCAGCACTGGGGAGGCAGAGGCAGGCGGATTTCTGAGTTCGAGGCCAGCCTGGCCTACAGAGTGAGTTCCAGGACAGCCAGGGCTACACAGAGAAACCCTGTCTCGAAAAACCAAAAAAAAAAAAAAAAAAAAAAAAAAAAAAAAAAAAGCCTGAAAATGGTGGCATATATCCCTAATTCCAGCATTCAGGACACAAGCGGGAGGATGATGACTCTGAGACTGGCTGGAGTTACAGAACACAGCTGTCTCACAAATAAATGAACAAAAAACATTTAAAAGGCAATCTCACCAAAAGCAAATGTCATTTTCATGTTGCCACTGAATTGGCAATGAAACATTACAAGTGGGAAGCGGTATACCTTGTATAGGTACAAGGCACCCAATTCACTGTCTAAACATCTTAGGATTGTTTGGAAAGTTCACCTGTAGTTAACAAAAGCTAAATACAATTAAAAGCAAGTAAATTGGGCAACAATGTTCACCAATCTATTTCAAGGAAACTTTAAAACAAATTTAAAAATTATTTTTTAATTTACTTTTTTGGGGGCTGGGGGGGTCAGGGTAGATAAGGTCTCACCTTGTAATTCTGGCTGGGTCCTGCTTCCCTAGGGCTGGGATGAAATGCCTGCACAACCATCCATGGCTTCAAGTATTACTTTTTATGTGGCTCTAAAATTAAAATTAGGCTACTGAGATGGCTCAGTGGATGAAAGTTGGGCTCCCAGCACCCAAATCCAGTGGATTAAAACCACCAGGTCCCAGAAGACCCAGCACCCTCTGTGGCCTCCACGGGGCACCTCTAAACACACTTGCATACATAATACACACACACATGGCCTCCACAGGCACCTCTACACACACTTGTATACATCCCCCCCCCTCTCTCTCTCTCTCTCACACACACACACACACACACACACACACACCCTAACATCTCTCCATATGGAGAAGAAGAGCTCTACGCTGACTTGCCTCCCCCATCTCTGAATGTAGCATCTAACAGTCTTCCCAAAGCAAACCTACCTGATGGTCAGTCCTACTCATTTGCATAGGTTAATTTCTTGTTGGTATAAAGACACTCCAACAAAAGTAACTTTGAGGAGCTAGTTTTATTTTTCCATCCTGAGACAGGGTTTCTCAGTGTAGCCCTTGCTATCTATCCTTGAACTCAAATCTGTAGATCAGAGGTCCTCCTGAATGCTAGAATTAAAGGAGTATACCACTATGCCTAGCTTCAAGACACGTTTATTTTGGTTCACGGTCCTAGTTCATCCAAGCAGGGAAGTCGAAGTCACAGCTGCAGGAATTTAAGGGAGGAGCTCACATCACCTCATGAGAAACTCATGAGGTGATGTGAGGCAATGACTGTATGTTCACACTGTTACATTTACTTGTGTGTATACCTCAGAGGACAACTTGAAGAAGTACTTTCTTTCCACCATGTAGGTCCTATAAGGAAGGAGTCAAACTCAGGTCACTGGGAACTTCTACCCTTGGGAGTTTCCTCCACCCTTACCCAACTGAGTACCCCTCCCTCACAACCTAGGGAAAAGTGCCACCTACAGTGGGCGTGTCTTCCCATCTCAACATAAGAAAGATGCTCCTACAACCTGCTCATAGGCCAACTTGGCTTTCTAGGTAGACAATTGTTTTACGGTTGGGGACACCACAACAGGAGGAACTGTATTGGGGGGTGGTGGTGGTGTCACAGCATTAGGAAGGTTGGGAACCACTGCTCTAATGTGTCAAGTTGACAATGCCATCCTAGTCTTTCCAACTAGATTAAAAGTTCTTTGAGAATATTTATAAGGTATTCATTGTCTTCTGGTTGCCTTCATAAGAACAATCTTGGAGTGTGTTTTAACTATTTTTAAGTACAGAAACAAGGATCGAGTAAAAGGTTTACCTGAAAAACCAGTTACAATCACTCAGTTGGGAAACGAAAAAGTAATGGTGTCCAGGTTTAACAAACAGTCCAATGAGTGGTCACACAAATGACTAGTCATCCAATATTCACGTAAAGCCCTTCACTCCGAGTCAGCAATTAAGAGACTAAGAGCTGGCAATATTTATTAAGTAATTTTTTAAAGGCTTATTTCTAAACCTTAAAAATACCAACCATGTTTGATGTGAGAGAAACAAAGATCAAAACACTAAAAATTCATGTGGGGTGAGGCGCGCGCGCGCACACACACACACACACACACACAATTCCAGCACTTGGGAAGCAGAGACACAAGGAATGTCACAAGTTCAAAGCTACCCTGGCTACATAACCAGTACCAGGGTAGCCAGGGACACTTGGGAGGGAAGGAAGGAGGGGAAGGGATAAACCTACATTTGACTTAAACCTAAATTGTTCTCAGCATTTTCTGAAAAATTGTGTCATCAGAAAATATTCGAACTTAAGAATCTCCTTTCTACACCAAACCACAAAAGAGTGAGCATCCTCTGTGCTCCAAAAATTCTTCCTAACACAAATTACTAACATAATCCATAATTCTGCACTAATATTAAATGTTAAATTAACTCTGAAGAGAAGCTAAAATGGAGATGAACATTTTTCTAGTAGAAAATTGCAATAATTAAGACTTCAAAAATACAACATGACCGACAACTGAACAACTTGCTTCCCCAATCCTTGGAGAAAACCAATGGAATGAGATAACCTGGGATACCAAGTTATCACTTCGAGTTGTGGACTCAGCACCATGTCTGAAATAGAGAAATCGGTCAATACAGGGATTTCTACTACTGCTTGTAGCCAGAAAAATACAATCCAAGAAACTTTTGCAACCAGAGAGGATAAAAAATTTGACTCTCTTCCCGTTTGTGTTGCTCATTCTAAAAATAAATGGCTCCACTCCAAGTACGTTACACACAGAAGGGTTTCACACTACCCAATTTGAGTCAGCATATACATCATAAATTAAAGTGACACTGGATTTCCAATCCCAAAGCTCTTCGTGTAGTATGACTCACCAAATCCTCCATTTGTCCAACTATGAAAACTTTATATTCCTCCCTTCAAACTACCACTATGACCTTCCTAGAAACTGGGTTAGCGACTACCTTCATAATCGTCAAACACACACTTTAAACAGGGCTCCGAGGGAGCCGACCTGTGGAGACCGACACGAAAGCGATGTGACCTTTCCACAGGCTCTGGGATCTGGCCTAGAAGCCCCCTGTGGGGGACCCTGTGGGCAGCGCCCGCTCCATGAAGCAAGCCCGAGTGCAAGCGCAATGCCTTTACTCCAAGAGTCTGGAACCCGTTCCCGGGCGCAAAGCACAGCCAGTCCCTGGACGGGCCACGAAGGGTCCGGGCCGCCCCGTTTCCCAGCGTCGGACCGGGTCGGGCCCGGAGGCTCCGATGCTCGGAGTCCGGCGCGCGGCGCCATTTTAGGCCGCGGTGGCGGCGCCATCCAATCAGCGCGCGGGAGGCGGGGGGCGCCGGGTCCCTCGCAAGTCGCCGCAGGCAGCGCCGAGCGCCGGTCTGCTAGGTGCGAGGGGTCTGGCCTCCGTGCCGCCATGTTGCACCGTCCCCGCCGGCTCCTGATAGGAGGAACCGGGCAGAGGCCGCACCTGGGGCCTAGAGCGGCTCACCTTCTCGCAGAGGCTCTTGACCTGGGACTCGGAGAGCTGCTTGCACTCGTTCAGCTGCTCGATCCACTGGTCCAGCTCCTTGGTGAACAACTTCTCGTCCATGATGCCGCCCGCCCGAACCGGCTGCCGCTCCGCGCTGCTCCCGCGCCGCCGCCCGCACCCGGGCCACACGCACACGCCGCCGCCGCTCCCCGGGGTGCTTCCTGCGGCCCCAGGCGGCTGCTGGGCGCTGGCGCCGGCCCGCTGGCTCGCTCCGCAGTGCTCGGCCGCCGGCCGCTGTGCCTCCTCCTCCGCTCGCCCTAGCTCGGGACTCGGCTTTCTGTAATGGCGGCCGCCCGGCGTGGTGACGTCACGCCGGCGTCAGGGAGCCGCGGGGAGGGCGACGGAGTGGGGCCGGGACCCAGAGCTGCGCACCGTGGAGCCCGGGCGCAGGCGCAGCGGAGCTGGCTGCCAGAGGAAGTGGCTTCGCTTTTGGGGCGTGGTTCTCCGCAGGGAGGGCGGCGGGGGAAGGGAAGAAGCGAGTCCGAGCAAGCGCACTGCTGGTTAACCCTAGAGCCCCGGGCTCCGCAGGCCGCCTGCGCGGACTCGGCGCATGAGCAGTCCGTGTAGGTGAGGTCTAGCTCCCTGTGACCTGGTGTTTCGGGAAGGCCGCTGGATGATACCTCTCAGATGTGGTCTGGGATCTGGCAGCCTGATGACTAAGAGCAACCCTAAGGCGCTTAGTCCAGCGGCCCTGGGAACCACAAGGGAGTCACACACATCTTTGGGAACAAGAACTGACTCCTAGTGGCAGGCTGCCTGGAGTGACCTACCCCACCTCTGGCCGCCAGTTGCAGGCTCCTATAATTAGGTCATTCGTAGGCGAAGGAAGGTGTACCTGCTGGGATGTGTCGCCCGCGCACCTGACACCCCCAGCACACACCTGTCCCTGCAGGATGGTGGAGCCGAAGTAGGCCTTTGATCCTGGCCTCGTCCCAAGCCTAGCTTCCTCTCCTGTGGTCTTCAGCACCCCCAGTGTGCACTTTTCTCCGAGTCCTGTACCCACTGGAAATAATCTTGTCCTACATCCTAGAGGAACAAGCCAGGGCTGTGTTCTGGTGCTGTAGAAGCAGCTACCGTGTGGTCTGTAAAGGAAGCTGATATTCTTAAGGATCGGCCTTTGACCTGGTTATGAATCTCTTGGGGGGGGGGGACTTGCGAAACGTGTTCACATTGCACTGTCTCCATTTTCAAAGAGATACTTGGCTCCACAGAGCGCCATTTACCAGATCCCATGCTTAGGGGATAGAGGGGCTCTGCAGACGAAAGGGGCTGCTACCCTGGTGGAGCTTGAGTTTTCCTGGCTGGAAATGAATGGAATGGATGGAAGTTAAACACTGCGCCCCTCCAGAGTCTGGGAAGTAGAGAAACCAAAGGGTGGTTAGCCGTGAAGGGCAAGGCAAGAGCTGACCTATCTCTACTGTGGGGAACAGTCAAAACCTGTCACACGCCAGAGAAGACACAGCTCGGGGTCAGAAGACACCCTGACCCACAAGCTAAAAGAGGGCCTTAGTGACCCCATCCGCAAATGGCACGGGTGAAAATCCTCCTTTATCAAGGACAACCTGCTTGGCCAGGGGAACTGGCTTGACCTATTGTGCTTTCCCTAGTGGGTACCTCCCACTGGTGTTCCCGAGGAAAGTACCTGAGATGGACTCTTCTAGACGCCTCCTTACATACTTGTTCTGCCAGGCCCTTCAGCTCAAATCCTGACCCTGGTTTGCAGTGCAGAACCCCAAAGGACAAACAGGAGTGAGTTAAGACTGTGTGAGATGAATAAAGAAATGACTGTTCAGGGGCCATAGTTATAAAGCCATAGTCACTGTGCTGCCTTTTCTTTCTTCTCCATGGCCCCGTACTCGGCAAGAACTGGTCCGTCTTGGGCAGGAAGAAGGCAGGCACACACAAGAGGGGAGGAGCTTCTTCAAGATGACGGTCAGGACTGAGAACTTCATACTAGCAAGGTCACAGCCAGAGTCATACAGCTACTAAAATACCAAAGAGGGCCAATATTCATCCCTTCACATTTTTTCACCTGCAAAGACAAGGATGATGCTAGTTTGGCAGATTGGAAAGTACTAAACGCCCACTCTGTATGCCACGGTTATATAATGGCGGCTCTTTTAAAGCACTAGCTCTAGCTAGGCACTCCTTGCTGCTAGCGATCATGTGTTATTTTTATCCTGATGCAGGTTACTTGGCTCACTACCTCACAAAATGGAGGGAAGATATAATTATATGTACTTAAACATCCTGCCAAATAATTAGATGCTGCAACTTAACTTCTTAAGGAATGACTTCTAGGAAGCTCTCATTAGCATTCAGGCAGTGGAGTAAGGCATACCGGATCATAAACAATACAGAACTATGCTAATCAGAGTGTTTTTTTTTTTCCATATCGGAGACCAAGAATGCTTTCATACTCTGTGGAACTTCAATATAATCAAAGGATCTGAAAAGTTGGGTCTTAACTGATTTGACACAACTGACTCAATTTGACAGCCGAGGAATACTTGGGACAAAAATTTTAAAATGGCTGGGAGTGATATCTCATGTTGGTAATGGCAGCATTAAGGAAGGTGAGGCAGGAGGATTGCATCCACCTCAAGAGCTGCCTGGGCCACACATTGAGTCTAAGGCGAGGGAGTTTGAGTTTAAAACCCTGTCTTGAAAGCCAAAAGATAACTTAAAAAGAAAAAGAATTATCCTTTTATCTTCTGGACAAAACCAAAAGAATCCCTAAGACAATTTTGAGGACCATTGCTTAGATGACAAATCTGGGTACAGTGAGTCTGTGTTGTCCAGGATGTTTAAACATAGCTATAAACTAAAAACCATCTGACGATGGGGCAGGGTAGGAAGAGGATAACCTGGAGCAAATAGCTTTATAATAGGAACTCTCAGCCAAGATATTAAATTGAAATTAAACATAGAGAAGTAGTGAGCAGTACTTTGCCAGCATTCTAACTAAAATTAGTTTCGTTGTTGTTGATTCTTTTGGTTCTCTGACTTAAGCCAACTGTCACAGGAAGAAAAGGAACGTATGGACCAGCTCTGGGGTCGATGGCCTGGGTTTGAATCCCTGTTTTGCAGATACCAAGCCAGAGAGGGCATCCTTCCCTCCCCCTTTCTTTTCCTTCCTTCATTCCTCTTTTTCTTTCTTTCTTTCAAAAGGATCTCATTGTGTAGACTAAGCTGGCCAGAACTCACAGAGCTGTCCCTGCCTCTGCTTCTGAGGGCTGGGATTGGAGGCATAGCCACTGCACCCAGTGTCATATATATAAATAAATATGTCGTGTATAAAAATATATATGTATGTAATAATAAATAAAACAGATAAGAATATATTAGAGTTAAACATTAAATAGTATATGAAAACAATATATTAAAACATATTGTCAATAATATATAAATATATGATTATATGTATTTTGGTGTTTCAAGACAGGGTTTCTCTGTGTATCCCTGGCTGTTATAGAATTAACTCTGAAGACACTGTGTCCTGGAACTCCCAGAGATCCACCTGCCTCTGCCTCCAGAGTGCTGGGATCAAAGCTGTGTACCACCACCACCCAGCTCCTGTAGATTTTCTAAGTCTGAATTGTCTTATCTATAAAGTAGGGTAATTACTAATAGACAAGTAAGTTATTCTGAGGGTTAAATGGGATTATAAATGTACAACCTTGAGCAGCACAGAATGCATAGCCAATCAATGTTATATATCATTTTTATTGTAAATCTGATTTTAAATATGCCCATTGCCCATTAAAGTCCCTCAGGTATAATCAAATCATGGAAGGAAATGAAGATGGACGAGGAAATTCAAGCAAGGAAAGAGAGGTAGAATAGAACAAAAGAGACTCCCTCTCTTTCCTGTCATCAGGAGACCTGTTGTGCAGAGACAGTTACTTAGGGATAAATCTAAGAATTAATACATTTTGTCAGGCTCATGTTCCTGTTAGCTCTGAATCCTGTATCTAAAAAGAGCAGCACACCTAAAAAGGATAATATGTTCTTTGCACCTACGTCTCCTATGCCTCAGAAACCCCAGCCAACACTGTAGCTTGGCCTGTTCAGGAGAAAAGGCCTGTGGCACTCTGGCCGACTGGGCCTGCCTACCCATCCAGCAGCTTTCTGCACTCCACATACCCAAGGCTACCAGAGATGTCTAGCTCTGCCTTTTTTGTACTTCTCAGGGGCGGGGGTAGGGGGGAACACATATGCCTTTTCACTAGGCTTAGAACTTCATGGCTATGGCCAAAGTTTTGTGGCCAGGAACTTTGTCACAGATACACTATTGACTGACCTTCCTCCCAGCTCCTGTCATCTGACTAAAGAGAGGAAGGATCACGTCCCTGCCTGATGCCCATGACGTTGAGGCTGTTCTCAGTTACACAGGGAAATGGCACAGGAAAAGAAAGGCAAAGTTCACCATCCAGAAGGCAGGACAAGCCTCAGAGCGCTGCCACCAGCCCTGTAGTTCCCAGGAGTACTGTCCTAAGTCTATTTATTGACACAGGTGACTATAGTGCGGAAAAATACATTATAAAACAATACATATAACTGGGTGTGGTGGAACACACCTGTTTGCCAAGCACTCAGGAGGCTAAGGCAGTGGGATGGAGAGCTTGAGGCCAACCTGGGCTGCACAGTGAGAGCCTGTCTCAAAGCAAACAAACAAAACAACAGCCATTTGTATGATTGCTTTATGAAACATCTTTTATAAATACTTGCTTCCAAGAGACATCAGTACACTACAGAAGAGGGGTAATAGTTGAGTGACCTTTTTTAATTAATTAATTAATTAATTAATTAATTTTTATTTATTTATTGTGTATGTTTTTTGTTTTTGTTTTTGTCTTTTTGAGACAGGGTTTCTCTGTATAGCCCTGGCTGTCCTGGAACTCACTCTGTAGACCAGGCTGGCCTCGAACTCAGAACTCCACCTGCCTCTGCCTCCCAAATGCTGGGATTAAAGGCGTGCGCCACCACCGCCCGGCTGACCTTTTATTTTTAAGTCTGTACTAATTTGACTCTTCTGTAACAAATATATATTGCCTCCATGATTGTGAAAAGAAAACATTTAGGATATCTGTGTAAACAGAGTATCTCTTAGGAGAGTCATAGGTTCAAAGAACTCATAGCTAGGGGCCAGAGAGATGACTCAGTGAATTACAGCACTGGCCTCCAAGCCTGATAACCCGAATTCAATCCTGGTGTCCAATGACAAATGAAGAGAACTGATTTCCTGAAGGCTGCCCCTCTGAGTATGTGTGACAAAGCATGTAGACACATGTAGACAAAAAGTAAAATGTAAAGAAGAAACAAACCCCCACAGACAGAAGGCCAGCTAAGGATTGCACTGTGACTGAGGATGTCAACACATACAGCCCCCCGCACGTCCTTGTGGAAAGGCGGCTCCGCTTTCTCGTGGCCTTCTCAGTTGCATCTTCACTAGGCACCCCGAGGGAGGCGTCACCTTGTTGGTGGGCACAGTGCTGAACATCTGTAATCCTGTACTCACTCAGGTGGCAGAGGCAGGCATACCTCTGATATCAAGGCCAGCGTGGTCTACAGAATGAATTCTAGGAAAGCCAGGACTACACAGAGAAACCTTGTTTTGAAAACTAAAAACAGATTCCATCTTGTCTTTTCTCTGCCTTCCCCCTCACAGCTCTTGGGCTCCCCGACTCCCTAGCCACAGGCCGTTCTTGTCCATCATGTCCCCGCGCCCCCTCGTGTCTATACGAGGCCTGCACGTCCAGTCAGTTTGCATTTCTCTGTTGACTTTGTCTCTCTTCATCAGTTTCCTTTTCTCTTGGATCCTTTCCCCCTTCCTAGCTGGGTGGTAGTGGTGCACGCCTGTAATCCCAGCACTTGGGAGGCAGAGGCAGAGGCAGGTGGATTTCTGAGTTTGAGGCCAGCCTGGTCTACAGAGTGAGATCCAGGACAGTGAGGGCTATACAGAGAAACCCTGTCTCGAAAAACCAAAAACTACTCCTTTCCCCCTTCCTCTTAACTGCTTTCCTACCCCTCCACCTTTCTCCTTTTGTTGCTCTTTTCTTTCTTTCCGTGGTGCTGTTATCAAACTCAGTGCCTCTGGCATGCCAGGCAAATGCTCAGTCACTCAGAGGTCTATATAGCTCTCCTGTCTCCCTTCTCAGCAATGCTTATTCTCTAAGTTGACAGGTGAACCAGCCAACAAGATGGCCCTTTGATTACTTACGTATACTTTTTTCGTTATTTTAAATTAAATTGTGTGTGAGAGGGTGAGCAAGAGGACAATTTGCAGGAGTTGGTTCTCTCATTCTACCATGTGGGTCCCTGGGGTGGAACTGAGGTCGTCAGGCTCAGTGCCCAAGTACCTTGACCCACTGAGTCATCCCTCTGGTCTTTCTGTGTTCATTGTTACATTCTGATTCTGGAGGATGACAATGGAGTTGAGTCCCAAAACAAAAGAAAGACAAGGTAATGTGACCAGAAAAAAGTGATGGCTGAGTTGGTGTCTACAAGAAGATGGCCAGTTCTTAGAGGAAGATGCTAATTACCTGCCTCTTCTTTCAGATCCAGACAAAAAGTTATGAGCCTCTGTCAATAACTGACTAATAAGAGACAAAATTTGTTTTTTTTAAACCCTTTCTTTTCAAGATTTACTTATTTATTTTATGTATATGAGTACACCATTGCTCTCTTCAAACACATCAGAAGAGGGCATCAGAACCCATTATAGACAGTTGTGAGCCACCATGTGGTTGCTGGGAATTGAACTCAGGACCTCTGGAAGACCAGTCAGCACTCTTAACCACTGAGCCATCTCTCCAGCCTCGGAATTTGTTTTTGTTTTTGCTTTGTTCTTTTGAAACAGGGTTTCTCTGTGTAGCCCTGGCTGTTCTGGAATTCACACTGTAGAACAGGCTGGCCTTGAACTCAGAGATCTACTTGCCTCTGCCTCCTGAGTGTGGGGAATTAATGATGTATACCACCATATCCAGCAAAAGCCAGTATTTGTTCATTACTGATGCTAGTCTTTAAGCTGAGTCTTCTAAGTCACCATGCTTTACAAATGAGACCATCCATACCTGAGTACAAGAGAAGAGAGGGGGAAACAAGTTCTTAGAATGAATCGCCAAAAACAAAATAAACTGGTTTTGCTCAACATTGTCTCCCAAGATAGGGAAGTTCCCCTGACATGGTCTGCCTTGCCTTTAAATTAAAAAAACACCACATTGTGGACAGCACTCCCTTGCTCAGGGAACCAGCTCTCCTACAAGGAAGAAAAAAGCTGGGATCATCTCCTGTCTGCTCCCATCAATCTGAATGACTTTACATTCATCCTTTCCTGCCAGTTTTTCTATCTAACATTGTGGAGACTGTATATATTTAAATTCTCAGTCCTGAATCCATGGATAATGTAGAAATAGTCTCTCAACCCCCCAGAAGATTTTGGTAATTCGATTTTCTTTTTTTCTTTCTTCTTTTCTTTTTCTCCGTGGGGTCTCATGTAGCTCATACTGGCCTTGAACTCTCTATGTAGCCAAGGAAGGCCTTGAACTCCTGATCTTCCTGTCTCTACCTTCCAGTGCTGGGATTACAGGCACACAACACTACACCTGGTTACATATTTTTGTTGGTTAATAGTCTTTTTTTTTTTTTTTTTTTTTTTTTTTTTTTGGTTTTTTGGTTTTTCAAGACAGGGTTTCTCTCTGTGTAGCCCTGGCTGTCCTGGAACTCACTCTGTAGACCAGGCTGGCCTCGAACTCAGAAATCCACCTGCCTCTGCCTCCCAAGTGCTGGGATTACAGGCGTGCGCCACCACCGCCCGGCATTAATAGTCATTTTTATTGAGAAATTTTAGATTCATACGCAGCTGAAAGAAATAATATGGAGAGATCACCATTTCCCAGCACTAACATCTAGCAGTATTGTGATAAGATCTACAATTTGGATTTTGACACTAACTCAGCCAGCCTGTGTGACTCACATTTCCATAGTTTTAGATACACATTTGTGTGTTAGTCTGTATATAGTGTTCTACCAGCTGGCAGTTTCTTTTGCAACCACTCTTTTTTTTTTCCCCTTTTGGTAGAAAGGCCCTCGATCTTCACAATTAGGATTTTCTCAAGTTCCTGATTTCTAAGAATGGCTTTGGTTTTTAACTTTGGGGATTCTAGAGCAGATCCCAAAACCTCTATAATCCTCAGTTTCAATAATCAACCCAAACCATTTTGAGACAATGTCCTTTTGGGGTGGGCCTGATACTGTTTGTATTTTGATGCTAATTCCAATCTCCTGGGAGGGGCTGCAGACAAGGAGTAAGTCATGCACTCAGGTGACTTTTTATGAACCAATCCCCTAATGAATAAAGGAGCCAATCACTGGGTGAGTAGGTGGAACTTCTGGGTTGGACAGAGAAAGAGAGGATGCAGGACAGAGTTAGGTCTTTTTGGACGGGTATAGTGTGAAGACAAGATGTAATTATGAGTGTCTCTCAGTTTCAATGGTGGATCCCTCAGGATTTGCCACTGGAGGATTTAAATTTAATAAGGCTTACAAGTTAGGATTTTAGTTATTTCACCCAATGATTGAGTTACTGTTTGTTTATGAACTAAGTAGGTGTGTGTTTTCCTACACACATCAGCTTGTCTGGGTTCAAGAGAGAAAGGTAGGGTGGCAAAGTGTGGGTTTGCCTGACAGGGACCACAGAGGCAGTGGGGGATTAGAAGCATGGGGCTGGCATGGTAGTGACCCACCAGTGAGAACTTAGTGAGCTGGGTGGAGATGTTTCAGGAGCTCTGGGCTCCTGAGAGTCCTCTACGAGATAAAACAGATCGGCCATTGCCCACCAGTGCCGGCCAGGCTGCCAGGGCAAAGAGTTGACGGCTCACGCACAGGAACATGCCAGTTCTTTTTTTATTATTTCCCGCAACATATGGCAAACCAACTTGTTGGTCAAGAATCCACCAGAAATTTAAGATTATTAGCCTGAGAGTTAAGAGTTTTATTTTTTTAAGTGAGTAGCTGGGTAGCGCTGGGGTGAGTCACATTAGTTCCCATAACAATGTCCTACTATGCTGCCCAGACTAGCCCCAGACTTGCTATGTAGCCCAGGCTAGACTCAAACTTATGATTGCTCTTTCTCAGCCTTCTGAATCCTTGAGTTACAAGTGTGTACCACCATGATAGGCACAAGGAATACAGGTGGGCAAAAGGCGATGGGAAGATAAGGGAAAAGGAAGGAAAATGCAAAGGCACAATACATAGCTTATCATCTATGACTTGAATTCAAGGTGTCCCTTACAGGCTCCTGTTTTAAGTGCTTCTTTCCTGGCTGTGGGGGCTGTTTTGACAGGTGGTGGAACCTTTAGAAGGTGGGCCCAGCTAGCAGGGTTAACTCACCAGAGACAGGCCCTTGAAGATCCCAACCCAGACCCTGGTTCCAGCCCTTCTCTAGGACCTGGTCTACCATTGTGGTGGTTAAGTGAGAAATGTGCCCCACAGGCTACTGAATCTGAACACTCCATCTCCACTTGGTGTCACTGGGGTAGGACAACGCAGCCAGGGCCTTGTGAAGCGTGGTTGTGGAGCAGCAGGACTTGGTGCACCTGTTTACTTCAGGTGTGCTTTACTGCAACACTGTGCTGAGTTCCCGCTCTGTCCTCTGGGGCTGGACATGGCTCTCTGTGCCACTGTGTGTTGGAAATACTTTTTGTTTTTGTTTTTGTTTTTTCGAGACAGGGTTTCTCTGTGTAGTCCTGGCTGTCCTGGAACTCACTCTGTAGACCAGGCTGGCCTCGAACTCAGAAATCTGCCTGCCTCTGCCTCCCAAGTGCTGGGATTACAGGCATGCGCCACCACACCCGGCCGGAAATACTTTTGTATTCTACAAGGTCTCAGTAGTGAGAGGCTGCCTTGAGTCGAAGAAGAAGAAAGTTTGGATTTCTGAGCAGTGGTGAGTGGGACTGTTACACCATGTGGAATATTCAGGTTGAACCAAATGTACTTTGTATTAGATGCCCATAACCCTTTGTGAGGCCAAGACAGAATATCATGACTTAAGTCTAATATGTGCCCACAGGTTCTTGAGATTGTGTTTTCCAAAGTACTGGGATTACAGGCACATACCACCAAGCCCGGCTAATCCTAGTTCTTGGTTCTATTCTGGAAGGCTTTAGGCCCTTAGCAGGTGGGCCAGGCTAGTATAGCTCACAAGGGGCAGGCCTTAGACAGTAACTGCCCAGGCCTGGTTTTAGCTACTCCTGCTCTGCCACATGCCTTCCCTACCACAAGAGATGTAACTCTGAAGCCATGAACCCAAATAAATATTTTCTCCTTTAGATTGTTTCTATCAGGTATTTTATCATAATGTAAGACATGTAATGACCACACAGTCCCTTGAGCTTAGGTTCCAGCAAGGAGGCAGACAGTACAGCAGGTAAAACAATTTATTAATCATGCTCTCAAGAGTGAGGATGTTGCTTGGTGACATTTGGAAAAGTCTTTCTGTAGAAGCTGGTGTGTGAGCTCCATGTTGAAGGATAATCCGGACTTCTTTAGCTGAGAAGAAAAGAATGGTTAAAAATGCATTCTCTCTGAAATCATACCTAGTCTGTCCTCGGTGCTTAGAGAGAACACAGGAAACCACGTCTACATTTGTTTACAATGTTAAGGTATCAGATTTCTCAACCCTTGTGTGCAAGTACTGAGGCCAAGACATTCCCAGCCCCTCCTCCCACCCCCAAGTCCATTTTCCACTATCTTGTCCAAAGTGGACACCAGATCCTGCCTGCTTAGCTTGAGAAAGGCATTTTATCTCTGGTGCCTCGATCACATCAGAGCTTATATTTAAAGCATGAGAGATGAGAAGAGACCGCGGCTACGCCCTTGGCTCGGCCTCATGGCTGCACCGCCCGCCCTCCTCCTCTAGTCTGAAGACTTAGGAATCCTTTAACAGTTGGTGGGAGTCAGAGCTGGCCAAACTGAATAAAACACCTTAGCCTCTAATCCTAACCCTTTGCCTCATGGGCTCATCAGAACCCCGCTAGAGGCATGGGTGTCCTGACCCCTCAAGTCTGTCCTTCCTACGTTTGCTGGTTAGCTGCCTTGTGTGTACTCTGATACCCCAGGAATTTCTCTGTGGGCTTCAGGTTCCCCATACGGCTGCTTAGCTCTCAGCTCTGTTCTCACAGAGAGCACTCTGTGATGTAGACATTTTTGGATCTGGGAGACTGAATCCTAGCAGACTTATACTTCAAAAGCCCCTGTAAGCCATGTTCAAAGCACTTTTAAAAAATGATATCTGAGTTCTGAAAGTTATTGATAAAGTTCAACATTTCCTCTGTAGCACCATCCTCACAGAGTTAGTTTACTTTTTAAATAAATGGCCTGGTTGGGTATAGTGGTGAGTCCTTTAATCTCAGCACTTGGGAGGCAGAGGAAAGTAGATCTCTGTGATTTTGAGGACAGTCTGCCCATATTGTGAGTCCCAGGCCAACCAAAGTTACATAAAGAGTCCTTGTCCCAAATGAACAAACTAATAAATAAACAAATGGCCTAGGGTAGAGAGATGGCTCAGTGGTTAAAAGTATACACTACTCTTGCCAGCACCTATATCGATAGCACACAATTGACTATAACTCTAGTTCTAGGAGATTTGGACTCTGAGGACACCTGTGTGTGTGCATGTGTACACAGACACACACAGAAACACATATGGATTAAAAAAAGCTCTATGTGAAGCTCTTAGCTTGTAGCTGGTACTCCATCTACATAAGCTGTTATTAACATTATTTTGAGACAGTCTCAAAAAAACCCATACACATACACCAAACACACACACAGAGTAGTGTCTTTCTAGTTTTTATTTGTCTGTTTGGGTTTTTTTCTTTGTTTTAAGGTGGGGTTCCTCTATATAGACCAGGCTTACCTCAAACTTGCAATGGTCCCATTTCAGCCTGTCAGTGCTGGAATGACAGGTTTGTGCCACTGTGCCACCTTCCCAGTGTGTATGAGTGTGTGCATGTAATGTTTGTCTACATACTTGGGAAGGTTGAGTTCGTCCTGTATAACTTGTTTTATCAATAGATTCATTCCTTTCAGGGACCATGAACTTCCTCGTGTACTTAGTTACAATGTGATGATCATATTTTCAGCTACTACCCAGTTTTCTAACATGTTGATATTTATATAATTCATAATGCATTATGTTGGCCCTTTATATTGTTTCCTATTTTCATTTCTGTAAACAGTGACAAATGTCCTTGCTCATAAGTTTGTGTCTCTGGCACTATCTCTTCAAGACAGATACTTGGGAATGGAACATCTCTACCCTGCTGTTGCTTTGCTAATATTAGTTATACAGAATTGCACCATAATCCCTGGCTTGTGATACATTCTCATAGTTGGCAAGTGGATGGCCCAGATCTTGTTGACTTAGGTAATACACTTATTAATTTAATAATGTACTCAGCAACCAATCTCTAACTGTAGCCTGTCATCTCCCTCTCTGACTGACCCTAAAGTTTCATTTCCTTGCTTTTATTTTTATGTGGTTTCATTGTTTCTATATTTTTTTAATTTTATTTATTTGCCTTTATTTTATGTGCATTGGTGTTTTGCCTGCATGTATGTCTAGGCCAGAGTATCATATCTTGGAAAACATACAGTTGGGAGCTGCCATGTGGATGCTGGGATTTGAACCCTGGGCAAGCTATGGAAGAGCAGCAGGTGCCCTTAACCACTGAACTCTCTCTCCAGTCCCTATAAAATTTTTTTTGAGAGACAGGGTTTCTCTGTGTAGCCCTGGCTGTCCTGGAACTCACTCTGTAGACCAGGCTGGCCTCGAACTCAGAAATCCACCTGCCTCTGCCTCCCAAATGCTGGGATTAAAGGCGTGTGGTGCCATCACCACCACCCTGCCCTATAAATATTCTTAGAGACTGAATTTTTAATCATTTAGGACTTTTTCTGTGTTTATCATTAACTAACTAAAGTCCATCTACATCACTGTACACTGCTCCAGGTTATTCATGTTGATGGATCCAATGTCATCCAAAGCATTAATGTACCATGGTTCCTCCTCCACTCATGCTCCCATGAATGAACAAACACCATATCCACAAAGCACATCTGTGATGTCACCAACATCTCTTGCACTTTCACTAGCTATAGACTCAAGACTCTCTAGATACTCTCCTCTGGTGTTCATGTTTCTCTGACCTGACAGTCAGGTTGTCAGGCCACTCTCTAGACAGAGAGAGCAGTTTGCTGCTCCTCCAGTAAGAGAATATACACCTCCTCACACTCTTCCTAATGAAAGGATCATGGAAGCCAGTCTGACCATCTCACAGACAAAGATAACCCCCTCCTGACTCTGTGGCCAGGTGCTGATTCCTCTCAAAGCTGAGAACAGGTTTTGGGGTCTGAAAATTGTTCCCAGTCTGATAATGTCAGTGATTTCGGGAGCCCATATCCCAGTGGCTCAGCTGCCTGAAAGAAGTGATGCTGTCAGGAGGAGGCTTTGAGGGGAGCAGGTTGGGAACCGTGCCCAGCTTACCACAGTGGAAGATTGTCTCCTGGTCCCAGCCCCTACCAGTGTCAGATCACTCCTAATGAAACAGGCATTCTCTCTCTCTCTCCTCACTCTCTTAGAAAAGCCAGCATAATGCTACCCTTTGTTCTTGAATTGACAAATTTAAACCTCCTGCTTTGCTCTGCAGTAAAAGAACTTTCTATTTTGGGTTCGGTGACATAGCCAAAACCAGGCAAGAGCAGCCGGCTGCAGCATGAGTTAATAGCTTTCTTTAGGGGAGAGAGGATCCATACGCAAAAGGAGAATCTTCCAAAGTGTGTCTTCTGCATAGCAACATGCAGCCCATTTTTCTATCTTTCTGCTGCAGATGTATTTCAAGACCGAAAATGAAACACTATTTAACATTAAAAGCAAACTGGGGGATTAACCCTGTACTGACAGCCACACCCACTTCCCTGACCCTCCTGCTTCCACCACCCCAGTTCTAGGATTTACAGGCATGAGCCACCTTGCTCAGTTTAGATTTCTTAATCAAATACAAACATTTGCTGATGGCCCCTGTGTCCCTAGCACTCAACAGGTGCTGCCAAGGAAGCCATTTCTGTTCTAGAGATTTCTAACCATCAAAAATTATGTAATTTGAGAAGTATCTTGAGCACGAGGTTTGCCTCTGCTAGTCTGCTTCTGTGTGAGAAAGCCTCCATACTGGAGTAGGGGGTCTCAAGAAGCCTCAGGCTCACAGAAAGGGCATGTTCAGATCTATGAAGTAGGCACCAGTTAGCACAAACCTAGATCTGGAAGAGATGAGCAGCAGAGAGAGAGAGAGTCTTCCCATTTCCCTTATGGGACGTTCCAAGTACAGATGTATATAGAGTCCTGATGACAGTGAGGTTCATGCTCTGAGCCACTGTCTGGTTTTAGCAATTATTGACATATGTCAATCTCATTCCATTCATACCCAGCCCTTCCACATCTCTATTTTAAAACAAATTAGAGTTCTTTTATCTTTGTGTGCTTTATATATACATATAGGAAATACAGATCTCAACAGTTACTGCATTGAGGCTGAAACAAGAGTAATGCAATAATGTCATCTAGGGTCAGAGGCCAAACTGATCTGGTGTTCCTTGTACTTCACTGACTTCTTGCAATAATTTGGTCTGACTTGGAACAAAACGCCGTCTGAGCAGTGGTAGTGGTGTAGGCCTGTGATTACAGCACTTGGGAGGTAGAGGCAAGAGGATTAGTTCAAGGCCATCCTTTGCTATATACAAAAAGTTCCAGACCAGATTTGTCTCAAGCAAGTAAATATAAAACCAAACAAAAACAAAAAACCAGGAGGGCATATCTCATGGACACTTGCTGCCAAGCAGAGGAACTCAGGATAGAAGGAGAGACCTCTGACCTCTACACCCCAATACTAACTAAATAACTAAATATAGACACATAATAATATCACTTCCATTCACTGATGTATCTCATTGCCAAAGTCAATGAGCAGGAGGTTGCATGAATTTCTAGTTTTTGTTCATAGTTTCAGTAACTTTCAGTTTATATTTAAAAAAAAATTTTTTTTATAACAGCATCTGCCACCCTTGCCTTTACTCATCTGTATTTGTTGTTGTTGTTATTGTTTTTTTTTTTCCTTTTTGAGACTGTCTTATTCTGTGGCCCAAGGTGGCCTCAAATTCATGAATAAACTTCTTGCCTCAGCCTGACTACTGGGATCAGTGGCAGGAGGCACCACGCTTGCTGATTTCTCTTCCTTATCGTGTACTTTCTGGTAGTATTGACAACAATAGATCCTTTACTTTGATGGCTAATAACAGACTGCTCCAACCTACTGGTATAAAATAACTACCAGTTTATCATGTATACTGGAGTCTATGGGCAGGAATTCAAACGTGGAACTGTAGGAATGGCTTCTCCTTGGCTCATGTTTATTTGGGGCCTCCTTGGGAAGAGTCAAGTCTGAAATGATGTCACATCTGAAATCTATCAGCTCTTTTTTTTTGGGGGGGGGGTTGAGACAGGGTTTCTCTGTGCAGCCCTGGCTGTCCTGGAACTCACTCTGCAGACCAGGCTGGCCTCGAACTCAGAAATCTGCCTGCCTCTGCCTCCCAAGTGCTGGGATTACAAGTGTGCACCGCTACCGCCCAGCTAAAGTGTTTGTTTGGTTTGGTTTTTGTTTTGTTTTGTTTTGTTTGTTTGGTTTTTCGAGACAGGGTTTCTCTGTGTAGTAGCACTGACTATCCTGGAACTCACTCTGTAGACCAGGCTGGCCTTCAACTCAGAAATCCGCCTGCCTCTGCCTCCCAAGTGCTGGGATTAAAGGCGTGCGCCACCACTGCCGGCATCTATCAGCTCTTGAGGCTTAATGACCCCCAAACAAGGGCTGCAGCCAGTGCCCTGACATGGCTACTCTCTACGGCTTAGTTTTCTAACAGTTGGGGGGTTTGGAAAGAGTCAGACTTTGTTTTGTTTTATTTAGTGTGCTCTGGGATCAAATATTTTCAGCTAACAGGCTGGAGGCTGGATTGTTCTTTCTGATCAAATCTCAAAGCTCCCAGGGTCAATGTCCCTGTGCTCTAGTGGGTGACAGTCATGAGCCCTCTCCAGTGGGATGGGTCTGGCTCTACCTTCAGAGAAGCACGATCTCAGCAGTGTGGGGTTGACCAGTGGGGGGTCAGGATGGCCAGTTGAGGTTGCTTTTCTTGCACCAACCAGGAAAGATGTTGCAAACAGCGGGAACCTGCTGGAGGAGAGTACAGAGAGTTAGGGTCATCTCCCAGTTGTGCACACTGCACCCTGGACAACTGGGGGGCTGACTTAGCTAAACCTTGGTATGAACTGTGTCCACATCTCCAGAAGGAAAGAGGGCTGTGGTGGTTTGACTAGGGATGGCCCCCATAGATTCATGTGTTTGAATGGTTGCCCATAGAGAGTGGCACGATCAGGAGGTGTAGTCTTCTTGAAGGAAGTGTGTCACTGTGGAGGCGGACTTTGAGGTCTACTATGCTAAAGCTACACCCAGTGTGGCAAGTTTCTCTGCCTGCGGATCAAGCCGTAGAACTCTCAGCTCCTTCTCCAGCACCGTCGCTGCCTGTGTGCCGCCATGCTTCCTGCCATGATGATAATGGACTGAACCTCTTAAACTTGAAACAAGCCCTAACTAAATGCTGTCATTTATAAGAGTTACCATGGTCATGGGGTCTCTTCGAAGCACTAAAAATCTAAGACAAGGGCTTTCCTCACTTCATGTCAGACCTCAGCGAAGAGCAGTTTCCTAATACTCGTCTTCCTGACACTCGGCAGCTATTGAACATGGGCTGCTTTGGAGCACATTAGGTCTTATATACCTTGAGCTAGACCCATAAAGTTTTTTTGTTGTTTTGTTTTATTTTGTTTCAAGACAGGGTTTCTCTGTATAGCCCTGGCTGTCCTAGAACTTACTCTGTAGACCAGGCTGGCCTTGAACTCAGAAATCTGCCTGCCTCTGCCTCCCAAGTGCTGGGATTAAAGGCGTGCACCACCACTGCCCAGAGACCCGTAAAGTTTTAACCATAAAACTTGAAGCTGTATTGCTGAAGTGCCATTTTAAATGGTATGTGTGTGAGGTTTTAAGACAGTGATTCTCAACCTTCCTAATGCTAAAACCTTTTTTTAAATATAATTTTTAAAGGTTTATTTATTTTATATATGTGAGTACACTCACTATTGCTGTCTTCAGATCCCTTTACAGATGGTTGTGAGCCACCACGGGGTTGCTGGGATTTGAACTCAGGACCTCTGGAAGAGCAGTCAGTGATCTTAACTGCTGAGCCATCTTTCTAGTCCATGCTAAATACTTTAATACTGTTCCTTGTGTTGTGCTGACCCCCAACCAGAAAATTATTTTGTTGCTACTTCATAACTGTAATTTTGGTACTGTTATGAATTGTAATATAAATATCTGATATGCAAGATATCTGATATAGAACCCCCAAACGGGTTGAGAACCAACATAAATGTAAGCCCTCCTACGTAGGTGCTGAGAACTAAATTCAGGTCCTCTATGAGAGCAACAAGTACTTTTAGCCTCTGGGCCATCCCTCCAGCCCTCAAATATTGTTTTTAAATGCACTTTTAGCTTGTCGGTCTCATCCTTGTATTGCTGTATTGGTCTGGAGTGCTACAGTACTATCTCAGATCTAACCTCTTGGGACCCCAACCTGACCCATATACACTCAGGCTTATCTTGACACATACAAAGAAACGGACATAGAATTTTTAGAAAACAAAGCCAAACAGAATTGGGAATTTCTTTCCTTTGTTAAAATTTTCTGTTTCTTATTCATTGTTAGCATAGCATTTATATTTGGGATATAAGAGCAAATATTTAATTCAACTTCTGGGTGTCAGGAAACAAAGTATTTTCCTGTGGTCTGAGAGATGGCTTACTGCTTAAGAGAACCAGCTGCTCTGCCCTAGGACCTGGGTCAGCACCCACATGGCAGCTCACATCTGTCTGTAATTTCAGTTCCAGGGGATCCAACACCATCTGGCCTTTGCATGTGGTGCACAAACATGCATGCACACATAATGCCTATACACACAACTTACTTAATTTAAAATAAATTTCTGAGCATTAAAAATCTTTATTTTGGGCTGGAGAGATGGTTAAGAACACACTGCTCTTCCAGAGGTCCTGAGTTCAAATCTCAGCAACCACATGGTGGCTCACAACCATCTCTAATGGGATCCTATGCCCTCTTCTGGTGTGCATGAAGACAGCTACAGTGTACTCACATACCTAAAATAAATGAATCTTTTTTTTTTTTTAAACCTTTTATTTTTAATTATGTGTCTATGGGAGGGGAGTGTGTGTGAATGCAGATCCTCCAGAGTCCAGACTAAGGCAAGGTATCAGATCCTCTGAAGCTGGAGTTACAGGCTGTGGTGGACTGTCCAACACGAATGCTAGAAATCAAACTCAGGTTCTCTGTAAGAGTTATACATGCTCCTAACCTCAAAGCCATTACTGTGGCCCAATTTCTAAGCATTTTATAGAGCAGAATAGCCTCATAAAACCCCACACCTAACCAGGGCAAGCAAGTTCTAAAACACCCCACAGAGTCCACATTTAAATTCCTCTCAATGACAATATCAAACGCTATGGTGACACTCAGAAAACCATGCTGGCAATAACATCTGGGTGAGAAAAGCCTCACACGGCATGGTCTGAGCACCTACTTTTTATTTTCTTTTAAATTGTAATGTTTTCTTACTTATTAAACCTCATAGAGATAGAGAGCATTAATCACATTTTTTATAGCACCTTATGCCCTAATCAGTCCACCCAAGGTTCTTCTTTTGTGTATGTGTTAGTGTGTGTGTATGTATATATATATGCATGTATGTAGTACTATGTGCATATGCACACATGTATGCATGCATGTGTGCACATATGTATGTAGTAGTACCTATGCATGCATCTGTGTATGCATGCTCATGCATATGTATGTAGTGTGAGCACATGCATGTATCTGTGTATATATGTATGTACATATATATTTGCCCCATTCCTTTCTCAATTCTTCTCTTATAATCAATATAGTTGCTGCCCCTGGCTTGTATGTGTTCATATAAGGTGTGTGCTATGTTTGCATGTATTTTCACTTATATGAACAATACTGTGTTACATATCTCATGCTGTCTTCCTTTTTTCACCCCTCAATGTGTTTCCTAGGCCTTTCCATGTTGCTACCCGCACATTTCATATATCAGCTCAACTACTGGATAGGGTACAAATTGTCATCTCTGTTTCCCTAGTCATGGGTACCCTTGTGCAACCTCCAACTTCTCTCCCCAAACCAGGAGAGGCCAGCCAAGTGACCCATACCAGACTCACATGGAAATCTGTCTTTTTTAATTAAAAATTTCTAACTTATCATCATTATCTTGTATATGTGCATGTCAGTGCATGCATGCAGATGTGCATGTATGTGCATGAGGGCAGGCATGCCAATAGTGTATGCAGAGGGGTTATAGGATTGTTTTCAGTCCACTGTCTCCTTCTACTTGGCTGAGGCAGGGTCCGTACTCAGGAGGCTACAGGTGAAGAGGCCCCTTTGTTCTAGATGCCCTGGACTGAGGCAAGGGGCTTAGGTACAGCAATGCCTCATTGTCATGAAGACAGTGGAGAAAGAGGCTCCCCCATACCACTGCTGCACACCCTGACAGCACAGGCAATGTGGGGGTCATGTCTCCTGAGCAGCATCTCCAAGTGGTTTTGCCAGAGTGAAGACCTGGCCCTGAGCCACCCATGTTTGTCTCTGAGTGAATGTCTTGAGACAGAAACAAATAAGGGTGGTTTCCACCCTCGGACACCAGAGGCTTGACTACAGACATCTAGAACTGGTCAGGATTGAAATCCAGAAAAAAAAATTATTGACTGTACAGACACATTTAAGCCCTCTTAAAGTGACTGTGTATGAAGGAGATGAGATACCTAAGTATAAAGAAAGTTTTCTAACATGTTTGGCTTTCCAAGACAGAGCTTCTCTGTGTAATAACTCTGGTTGTCCTGGAACTAGTTCTTTGGACCAGGCTTGCCGGGAACTCACAGAGATCCGCCTGCCTCTGTCTCCCAAGTGCTGGGATGAAAGGCATGTGCCACCACCACCACCGCTGCCGGGCAAAAGCTGATTTTGGTATATTTTTGTTAGTTTATTTTAGCTTTTTGAGGCAAAAGTTTACTATATAGCCCAAGATGCCTAGAACCCAGGGTCCCCCTTCTCACCATATGTAGTGCTAGCATTACAAGTGTGATTTAGCCTTCCTGTGGCTGTGGCACGGCTTTTGCCCCTCTTTGCACGAACCTAAGTTTGGTTCCCAGCACCCATATTTGGGCAATTCACACAGCTTAGGACTCCAGCTCCAGATCATCACCTCCTTCTGGACTACATGGGTACCTGCACTCACTCTGAGAACTGGATAGCACTAGAGAAAACACCTGACCTCTCTGCAGTTCTGGGAGCCATTCTGCATGCACAGATAGTGGCCAACCAACACCAGCCATTCCCCTCCCCTTGGGTCAAGCTCTTGGATAAGAAAGTTTTGTGTTGTTGCCTCGGCAACAGCCAGAGACTCCCAGCTCCACATACCAGGCTTCTGAAATATCAATGAGTCAGCTCTGCTTCCTTCTGTAGTTCCTCACCACAGACATAGCCCAGTTTCAGCCTTGAACCAGGAAGGGCCCACAGTATCACCCACTCCCCAGAGTGATTCATTTGGTTGTTTCAACAGCTTGCTTGAAACACAAGCAACCTCCCAAAACTATTTTTTAAGCCTACACTAGAGATCATAATTCTTTTATTTTATGTATGTGAGTATACTGTTGCTCTCTTCAGACACACCAGAAGAGGGCATCAGAACCCATTACAGATGGTTGTGAGCCACCATGTGGTTGCTGGGAATTGAACTCAGGACCTCTGGAAGATCAGTCAGTATTCTTAACCACTGAGCCATCTCTCTAGCTCCAAGATCCTAATTCTTAAGATGTGTCATTCCAGTAAGCAATCGCTTGATTCCCACGGCCTCTGAGAAGGCCCCGAGGTTGACTGGTGGTCCTGGAGTGTATAGGGAGGCAGGCTGAGTAAGACTTGCTTTTTATGCAAGTCAGTAAGCAGCACTCTTCCATGGCCTCTGCAGTCAGTTCCTGGTTCTACATTTCGGCCTTCAGTCTCTGTCCTGACTTTCCTGAATGATGAAAGCTGTAGGATGAAATAAGCCCTTTCTCCCAATTTGCTTTTGGTCGTGGTGTTTATCATAGTGATAGAAACACTAAGACACTGTCTTTAGATTATTTCTATTTTTTGCAGGAAGAAAAAGCATGCTGTCAGTGGTGAGTGAGCTCAGATGGTTTGGACACTGATCCCAGCCCCAGGTAATCACCATTTTGGAAACATCAGTGTCTACTCTTTGATGTCTTATCTCCTCTTTAAAACATCACTGTATAATCCCCGAGACACCATAATATCCAGTGTCACAGGATGTCGGGCTGATTAGGTGGAAAGCAGAGAAGGAGCGAAGCCAGAGGCGAAAGCTCTGAGGACGCGGACAGAAGGTGCAGAGAAACTCCCACACAGCTAGTCAGGCTCAGTCAGGTTAGGTCAGCCCAGGAGAGACTGAGGCGGCTGATGGGTGCAGAGATGGCATACAGAAGACAAGATGTTACTGGGCAAACGAGTCTCTGGAAAAATCACCAGGAGTTCTCTTTTACCTCACAGCACTTCTGTGAGCTCCGCGTACGACCAAGCCTGCCTTCTGCCTAAAGAGTGATCTTTGGAAACTTATGTCTATTTTCAAACATGTATTATATTCATATATATATGCAAATGTAACATGAATAATTTCAGACACCTATAAAGGTCACAATTACTCACAAATTCATGCAATATAGTGAATAGTATAATGGCCCCCCTTCCCCAGGCAAGAGGAGGCCCCATTAACTGTTCCCACAATCATCAACTCAAAGCCATTGTTACTTTTAGGCATCCTCCATGACACTTCCTTGTGCCCTTCTGAGGTAAATTCCATGCATTAGAATCTCATTAGTAAATATTTAATATCTGTCTCTAAAAGATAAAATTGCAATCTAATCACTTCTGTGCACCCTCATAATAGCCAGGTGATTTCAGGCAGCAAATAAAACCCTGGCAAAGGGAGAGCTAGAGAATGTGGGTCACACAGCCCTTATCCCACATGGAGGAAACCTGACTGCTTCAGATTTCAGAATTTGAATTTTTCAATTTGAAAAATCATCCCCAATCTATAAATGACAAATGTCCCGATTTTGCACTTAGGGGTGAGGGATGTCCAACTCCATCCCCATTGGCGCTTATTTAAATGAAAGGTATGTCAGATTTGTTGCTAAGACCCCAGGGCGGCATTCGAGACTTCAGGAAATCTCATGTGTGTCACAGTCTACGCTTGGGGTGGGAAGCCAAGGCTCATGCTTGCCATCAGAGTGTTAGAGTGTGTCTCTTCATGAGCAATCCCCTTTGTGACATCATGCCATGTTGGCACGCATTACCTCAGAGTGACACACACAGCTCAGGAATGTGAGCCACACAGAGGGCAAGGGAGTCACACGTCTACCCAGGACACAGGCAGGAAGCAGCCAGAGTCTAATTTGCTGGTCTCTGTCTCCTTGCAGCTAGGAACATGCACGCATTTCTCATGTCATAACAGTGCCATTCGTGAGGATTACAAGAAGGCAGTCACACGCATCAACTGCTTTTTCTTACAAGTGACACATGTGTGCACATTCTCCACAGTCCTTGCAAGCATTGGTGAGTGGGACTTAAAAACCATCACATAAACACAGGTCTGCTCACAGAGTGCCTGAAGATCTGGTGCAAACATTTCTCTAGAAAATACTGTTTGTTTTGGGAAATTGTCTCACTGTAATCCAGGCTTCTCTGGAACTCATTATATAACTCAGGCTGGCCTTTAACTCATGACACTCCTTCTGCCTCAGTCTTCTAAGTGCTGGGATTATAGGTAGAGGCTACAGTCCCAGCCCAGATTCTTGCTTTAAGGTTGAGTAGTAGAGCAGCTAACTGCTTTTCCTGTTTCCTCTTCCCACCCTCCACGCCACAGCTGTCTTCCTGGACATCGCTGGTTCTGTCACTTCATTAATAGGCATCTAATGCTTCCATTGCCTTCTAAGATTATCTCACTTCCTCAGTACAGGACCCAAAGTGATCCACCATCGTGATCTACTCCTGACTTACAGAAGGGCCTGCTGCTCCCTGCCCACTGCATACTCTAGCCTCTGACAAACAATGCTTTCACAACAGAGCCTGTTTTCCCAATGAAGTGAACCACTGAATTCACTCCTAGAACAAAGAACAGGATAGCCCAGTATTTAAATAAAAGTTACCCTTCATGTCAGACTGGATTGAGTCCTGCCCATGTCATTTACCAACTGTGTGTCTGAGAACATCAGTCTGACACAGGCTTCTCCAGCTCTAACCTGGGACTAAGATAGTACCACCCATCTCCTCGAGTTGCCAGGAGGGCGCAGGTACACGCTTAGTCCAGTGTCCCCACACATAAGCATCCAGCCTCCAGTAACTCATCCCCTGTATTTCAGTCTGCTAAACCCGCCTGCTGGCCAAGCCCCAGGTCAGCTGCTCCGCCATGGAGCCTCTAGCAGCCCAGAATCTCATGGCTCCTCCATACCTCTTTCTCAGCCTGCTTTCTGCCTTGAGCTATTCTTGTTACAGACACAACTTTCCGGAGTTCTTGCCCTTTGTTACATGCTATGAGAATAAAAGTTGAGGAAACTTTGATCCTTAACTAAGGAGATCTAATTAGCAACCTGACACTAGCCACCGGGACACGATTGACCAGTTTGCTGAATGAGGCAATGCTCACTATCTTTGTGAGAGGTTAAGTTGTCCTGAGATCCTCTTTATGACACAGTTTCATTCTGAGCTAGAGTCAAAGGGGTCCATTTCTCCTTCTATTAGGCAGATGTTACCCCCCATGAGCAACAACAGTGAGTTATAATTGCAGAAAGGCTGAGAGGGCTGTCAAGGGAAAAGCAACATCAGTGATGTCAGGTTCAAAGGAGGCCATCAGTTATGACTTCCTTATTCCAGAAGCGTCACCAGAATAAATGCACAAAGTGTTGGACTTCCAACACAGCAGGCAGAGGGCTAAAACTACTTACAGCCTCTCTTGTCTGCCGATACGGGTATGATATGTGTGCTGTACACATGACATTGAGAACAGGTGCTGTCGTCTACATGGCCATGCTGTACCTCACATCCCAACATCTTGTCTGTAGACAAAGTTATGAGGTAAAGGGCCGTCTTGGGCTTCAGCTACAGCACCCCCGTATTCCTCCCTGCTACAGGAGTCATGAGCCTTATGTTAGATGATTTCCTGTTACTGTCTGCCTCTTGATGTCATCAAAACTGCAAGCTCCTGTCTCACTCAAATCCCAGGAAATGACACCCACAGTGCCTACACAAGAGGAAACAATGCACCTGGACAGCATATTTTGACCATGTGACCTGGGTACATGTCATTAAAGTGACTTCTCACCGCCCTGCGCTGGCAGTAAAGAATCTAGGCACTGAGGCCTTGTGGGAAGGTCTACCTAGTTGTCTCACTCCTCCAGATTTATAGCTTTGCCAAGAACCATGGGAGAGGGAGCTTTAGCTAGTTATGGCCAGTTCTGTTTCTGAACATATTCCATTTCTAAAACATAAAAGCCAAACAATAAGCTCTTACCAGGACAGGTCGTTCTCAGAGGGCTGGAGTCACTGGGGAGCCGCACGACCTCTCACATTCTAACTGTAGTATCAGCAGTGGCTTGCCTTCCCTCCTGTCTTCCTTTTCTCTCTCCTCCCCTCCCTCCCCTCTCTTTTCCCTCCTTCCCCACCTCTATCTCTCTCTCTCCTTTCTTTTCCTCTGTTCCTCCTCCCTTCTCCCTTTCTGCTCCTGTAGTCTACTTTGGCCTAGAACTAAGGAGCACAGGATAACTGATTCTCCTGCCAGAGGAGGATTACAGGTAACTGACACCATGCCTCATTTACGGGGTACTGAGAATCCAACCCAGGGTTTCCTGCATGCTAGTCAAGTACTCTGGGAACTGAGCCACCCAGAGCCTCAAACGGTGGACTTTCCATGCATTTAGACTGCTTTCGTTTTTCCATCCTGAGCAATAGAACACGTAAGGACTAGCCTGTGAGCAAGAGTTCTGCCACTATTCTAGGTCCTTGCTCTCAGGCTTCCAAGGAGTGGGTCTCTGTGAACAGCATGCCATTTCTGTGGACGCTGTACCTGCACTGGCCTTATCACCCTCTCCTCCCCTTCTATTTGTTTCTGTTTTTAATCAAAGAAGAAGGAACAAACCAAACTGCCACAAACCATTGCAGTGCATACAGTAGATCAAATTAGCAAGATCTGACGGTGGGCCTGCAGAGAAGGCCCCACCAACACAGCCCAGATGGTAGGTGAGAGCCTGAAGAGAAGAGGGGCTGGGAAGACTCCTCGCTCACAGTTAGTATCAAATGTAAATGAGCGAGAGATGGTGCTGCCTGTCCCGTTAAGAACACCCCTGCACAGTGCTTGCGGGCTGCAGCTCGCTTCCAGGGTGTCATCTCGTTTGCTCAGGGCATCATCGGTCTCTCACCTCAGCCCACGCTCCTCTTAGTTTCATGGAAGAACAGGAAGGTAAGTCTGTGCAAATCAGTATTTGCTTACCATGAATTATCAATAAACAAGTACTATTTGTCTTACTTGGTACAGTAAATAAGGAGAAGCTGCACAGACAGTTAATGATATGGGAACAAGAAAGATATTAAAGGGGGCATGTGTACAAGGGCCAAAGAAGGAAGGACAAACTGCAATGTCTGATATACATTATGTCAGGGATGTTAGACATCTGTGGGAAAGGCTGTTGGCTTCTGCAAGCCTTGTGAAGTCTGGGATCACAACCTACGCCATGGGGTGAACAAGCTACCTGGTGCTCATGCTGACATCTTCAGCCCCAGGTATGCTCAACAGGAGAGCCCATCACCAACTTAAGATGAAAAGGCACTTGATTGAAACAGAATGTTAAACACATGAGAAACTTAGAAACCTTAATGTTGACTAGAGTTCTGATGTTTTAAACAATTTGTAGCTGTGATAAGCAATTGCAGATTTTCAAAATATGCACTAAAATTTTGGAGATAAGTTTTGAAATATTTAGGAAAAAATTATATGATACCAACATGTTCTTTAAAATGATACATGAGAGAAGGAAATGCCTGGGAGACTGGAGGGGACAAAAATGGACCATGTGCTAAAAACCGTTAAAGCTACATGGCCCTCCCTATGAATTATTAATCAGGAGAGCCTCCTAGATCCCCAAATAATCAGAACTTTGCTACAGCTGTTGCCTGTCACCGGAACTAGATGGCAAGAGTCTACTGATGAAGACAGCACATGTTTTGGTCACAGGACCTAAGAGAAATCAAACTGAAATGGGATGGGAGCTTCCTCCTTGCTGGCTCATAGGACCAGGTGCTATACAGCCCCTGGGGAGAACTGCCGTCAGTGGTCTGACCAAGTTATGGACACTGTGTGTAAAGTTACCAGGCAGCCAGGCAGGGGGGTTCACTGGTGCAGTAGTGGCAGGTCTGTTTTGGGGCAATCAAGTGCTTTCTCATTGGACTTGAGGCCCACTACATCGGAGGAAATTCAGACCTAGTGTTGTGAATCCAGTCAAATGCTTGTAGCTGGGAGGTCTCAGGCCCTAGTGGAGACGTCACTACAGTTGTTTTGTCTAAGTCAATATGATGTGTTGCCAACTGCCTTCTAAATAACTATGCTTGGGCCCATGGAATAATGTTCCTGTTAACTTTGGTCAAAGAAGTTCTTTGTTTGTTTTTGTTTTTGTTTTGCAGTAGTCAGCAGTAGTGTTTACAGAGGCTCATAACTGGTCAAAAGCACTAAAAATCAGTAAATAGGGATGGTCAGCCATCAGTGGGACATCTATATGACCCGTTCCTAGGCCAGGGCAACATTGTAGAAGGAGGGGTAAAAAGAGTGTAAGAAACAAGGGAGCCTGGTGGTGATAGAGCATGCTTTTAATCCCAGTACTCAGGAGGCCGAGGCAGGAGGAGCTCTGTGAGTTCAAGGCTAGCCAGCCTGATCTACAAAGTGAGTTCCAGGATGGCCAGTGCTACACAGAGAAACCCTTTCTCAAAAAACAAAGCAACAACAACAAACTTTATTGAATTTTAGTATGTGTGCATGCACACACGAATGTGCCATGGTACACATGTGGAGCTCAGAGGGCAATGCAGAGTCAGCTCTCTCCTCCCACATGGGCCCCAGGGACTGAACCAAGGTTGTCAGGGTTGGTGGAAAACACTGTGCTGCTGCCAGGATGAGTTTTTTAAAAATTTATGTATATGAGTGTTCTGCTTACATGTATGTCTGTGCAACATGTATGTGTCTTGTGCCCTGAGGTCAGAAGAGGGTGTGTAGGATCCCCTGGAGCTTTATAGGGATACTTTTTTTTTTTTTTTTTTTTTTTTTGAGATTTGGTTTTTTCGAGACAGGGTTTCTCTGTATAGCCCTGGCTGTCCTGGAACTCACTCTGTAGACCAGGCTGGCCTCGAACTCAGAAATCCGCCTGCCTCTGCCTCCCAAGTGCTGGGATTACAGGCATGTGACACCACCACCCGGCCTACCTTTTTTTTTTTTTTAAATAAAAATAAGTGTGTGTGTGTGTGTGTGTGTGTGTGTGTGTGTGTGAATGAGAGAGAGAGATACACAGATACACAGATACTATGCAGATACTATGTAAGCACCAGGAATTGAACCTGGTCCTCTGAAAGAATGTTATCTGTTGAGACATCTCTTCAGCTCCTAAATTCAACCCCTCACACACACACACACACACACACACACACACACACACACTCACTCTCTCTCTCTCTCTCTCTCTCTCTCTCTCTCTCTCTCTCACAAGGTTTCTTTCTGTAGACCTAGCTAATCTCTGCCTTCCAAGAGCTAGGATTAGAGACCACCGCCACCCAGCCCTGGGTTGTCTTTACTATATTACACTGATTTGATTTATACAAGTCCATTTCTCTCTTTCTTTTTCTTTCTCTCTTTCTTTCTTTCTTTCTTTCTTCCTTCCTTTCTTTCTTTCTTTTTAAAAAGATTTATTTATTTATTATATGTAAGTACACTGTAGCTATTTTCAGACACACCAGAAGAGGACATCAGATTTCATTACGGATGGCTGTGAGCCACCATGTGGTTGCTGGGATTTGAACTCAGGACCTTCGGAAGAACAGTCGGTACTCTTAACCACTGAGCCATCTCTCCAGCCCTACAAGTCCATTTCTTTGTAAGTGTAAAATATTTTTGATGAGATACTATGTTACTCTCATTTTTCATAGCTCCCCCTTCTCATAATTACATTTTTAAATGAAAAAAATGTGAGCTTTAGCCATGTGAATGACCATAACTGCAGTTCATTTTCACTATGTAGAAATAACCATTCAGGGCTGGAGAGATGGCTTAGCAGGTAAGAGCACCGACTGCTCTTCTGAAGATCATGATTTCAAATTCCAGCAACCACATGGTGGCTCACAACCATCTGTAAAGAGATCTGATGCTCTCTTCCAGTATCTGAAGACAGCTACAGTGTACTTACATACAATAAATAAATAAATATTTAAAAAAGAAATAACCATTCATTAATACAGTTATTGAGGAACTGTTGCAACACTTACAGGTGCTGCTGTAACAAACACTGACAGGAATTAGTCTCATCTGAAGCCCATGTGCAAGGAAGCCTTCCTTTAATGTAGATGCCAGGCTTTAGCACTAGGCCAGTTTGTTTATAGAGAGGGGTGTAGTTCCCAGAATTCCAAACTTCACACAATCGCAGAAGCTATCTGCAGCTGGCAAAATCATGCCCCGTCAGAACACAGGCGAATCATAGTGAGCTGCCGTGGACGGTCTGAAGCAGCCACATATCCCACACCTGGGATTCAAATGAAAACATTCTTTTTTTTTTTTTTTTTCCGAGACAGGGTTTCTCTGTGTAGTCCTGGCTGTCCTGGAGCTCACTCTGAAGACCAGGTTGGCCTCGAACTCAGGAATCCGCCTGCCTCTGCCTCCCAAGTGCTGGGATTAAAGGCGTGTGCTACCAATGCCCGGCTCCCACTCACAATTTTTTTTTTTTTTTTTTTTTTTGGTTTTTCGAGACAGGGTTTCTCTGTGTAGTCCTGGCTGTCCTGGAACTCACTCGGTAGACCAGGCTGGCCTCGAACTCAGAAATCCACCTGCCTCTGCCTCCCAGGTGCTGGGATTAAAGGCGTGCGCCACCACGCCCGGCTCCCACTCACAATTCTTAATACATAGTATTTCTAATCAGGAAGAGCCCAATTCCTCGAACCTTTCTTTTTCTTTTCTTTTCTTTTTTTTTTTTTTAAAGATTTATTTATTTTATTTATACATTGTACACTGTAGCTGTCTTCAGACACACCACAAGAGGGCATCAGATTCCATTACAGATGGTTGTGAGCCACCATGTGGTTGCTGGGAATTGAACTCAGGACCTCTGGAAGAGCAGCCGGTACTCTTAACCGCTGAGCCATGTCTCCAGCACCCTGGCTCAAACCTTTTACCATAGTCTAGACCTACTTTAAAGGGTGTGGTGTCTCCTCAGTGATTGGGATTATCGGTGGCTGAGTTTCTGAGCATGAATGGGCCTGTTTTCAGCCTCCTGACCAGTTACACTGGCTTGTTTTTCACCCTTTTATCAGTTCAGCAATGTCTTAATTACAACTTTAAAACCACTTGTGGTATAGTTAAACAAGTTCTTCTGCTCTGGTTTTTATGATGTGCTGGCAGCTCTCAGTCTTTGGCTGTCATGTGTAAGTTTTACACTTATATCAGATCCCATACAAACTGTCAGGGTTTACTGACGTGCCCTGTAAGATACTGACACCTTTCTGACAGTGAGTTCCTACTGAAGAGCGGAAGACAGTGAGGGAGTCCCCATCTTCTTGCTGGTCCCTTGATATATGAATGGTATTTCCGTGGATTTTAGCATAGATCCCTTCTTCAGATAGTTGTTTCCTTCCATTTATATTTAAAAGTGTTTTCTCAAGCCAGGCGTGGTGGCGCACGCCTGTAATCCCAGCACTTGGGAGGCAGAGGCAGGCGGATTTCTGAGTTCGAGGCCAGCCTGGTCTACAGAGTGAGTTCCAGGACAGCCAGGACTACACAGAGAACCCTGTCTCGGGAAAAAAAAAAGTGTTTTCTCCCCCATTGAATCAGGAATATATTTTGCATTAAATCTGTTTTCTGCAGTGACTAATATAAATGTGCCCTGAAGCCTCTTTCTCTTCCTCCTTCCGTTTCTTCCTCTCTTGGGATAGGGTCTTTTGTAGCCCAGGCTGGCCTGGTAGTGGCCAAGGATGACCTTGAACTTCTCATTCTTCTACCCTCACCTCCTGATTGCTTGGATTATGGTATATACCCCAGGGTTGAGCATCCACCACCAAGGCCTTGTGTGTGCTAAACAAGCACGCCCTGAGTTATACCCTTAGTCCTGGACTGCCTGTCCTTCAGTCTTTCCTTAATATTCATGGCCTTGATCCTTATGACACAGGCCACTGTCATTACAGCCTTCCCCTGATAGCTTTCTCGCCTTTAGAATCAAGTCACTTATGGGGCAGGGACACCAGGGAAATAACGATACAAGGCCGTTCTTGTCGCACCTTGTCCAACGTTATGTAAATATTATTTTTATTTGTGTGTTTGTCTGTTGTGCTTACATGCAGGATGGTGCCCTTAGAGGCCATACGAGGGGGTCATGGTTTTCTGCAAGAGCAGAGAACATTCTTAACCAGTGAGCATCTTTCAAGCCCTTAGCTTACCCTATTCTAAGCATGCTCACTTTCATAAAGTTACAGAGGGCTTCTAATAGTCTCTTTGTAACTAATTTCCCTTTTGTCTCCTCTTAGGAGGAGACAGTCTAAAACTAAGAAAACACTATTTCACTTTATTGTCATCAATGGTTCTTTTAGCGGTGGTGGGGCAGGGGTGGGCAAGAGGATGGTTGTTCAGACAGGGTGGGGAGGTTCTTGATATGTTCATAACAGCAAAAGGCTTGCTTTGCAGGCAAGGATGAACTTAACTCCTGACCTTCCTGCCTCTGCCTCCCAAATGCTGGGATTACAGATTATACTCACTACCATATCTGCCAGCATCTGATTTTTGAATTTTTTTTTACTTCACTTTATTGATTTAGTGGCTGAGGAGAGTCACAGTCATGACCATGGTAGGTGTGGACGTCAGAGGACAATATTCAGAAGTCAGTTCTCTCTTTCCACCATGTGGGTTGCAGGGCTCAAACTCAGGTTGACGGTTTTGTGTGACAGGTGCCTTAGCTCAGCCACTTGAAAGGCCCTGACTCATCTGTTGGTGTGTCACTTGGTGATGGTGGCTTCCTTTCCTGTTGCTCCTTCTACATTAACTGGAATCATTCTATAGGTAGAGCTGCACATTCCTCTTTGCTTACTACTTTTCAGTTTTATACAAGCATCACAAGATATATGAAATATTTATTGTTTTTATATCTGTCTAGGGACTAGATGTTCATCCTCATGTGTGTATGGATTCATAGATGCTCATCACTGTGTGTGCGTGCGCATGTGCATGCGTGAGCATGTGTGTGTGTGTGTGTGAGCGCATGTGTGAATGTGTGTATTCATAGACGCTGTTATGCAGGATCCAGCCCACTCCACTCTTGTAACTGTAATTGTTTTAGTGCCCAGATTTGGCTACTAGAAGCTTCTTCCAGTCCTTTTAATATGCCTGCATAATTTATCTAGTTATTCATGCTTTCTGGCACAAAACATTTCTACATCTAATAAAAACATGACTTTGTTCCACAATATATTTGCCCAAACCTTTCCTAGAATATACATGCAATTTCAGAATTATTACATGTGCTGATGCGGAACAAATGTACAAACTATCATGCAATAATGGCATGCTATTCTTTCTGGTTTTAGCCTTATAGTATACAGGTAAAATCCCCTTTCCCAACTCATATTAGTCTCTTTTGGGCCCATTGAATAGATCAGTGGGAAAAGACACTGCCAAGCCTGATGACCTGAGTTCAATCCGCAGGATCCAAATATGGTGGAAGGAACACTGACTCCCTCAGGCTGTCCTCTGCACAAATGCATGTGGTGACATGGACATGCCCACAACACATACACATGGGCACTCACAAAACAAAATGTCCTCTGGGTTCAATTCCCAGCACCCATATGCAGCTCACAACTGTCAGTAACTTCAGTTTCAGGAATCTGACATCCTCACACAGACAAAGAGGTACATACATGCAGGCAAGACACCAATGCACAGAGATTAAGGATAAAAATCATTTTAAAGGGGGTAGGGGGCTGGAGTGATGGAGGTTTAGAGGTCTTGAGTTCAATTCCCAGCAACCACATGGTGGCTCACAACCATCTGTAATAGGATCTGATGCCTTCTGTTATGGCTGGAGACAGCAATGGTTTACCCATATGCAATTGGTCTTTTTCTTTTCGGCATGGTTATTTTAGTTAACAACTTGGTTAATTTGTTAGTATTCTGCATAGAGTTTATTCCAACCTTGCCAATACACATGCCTAGTACAAATCGGCTCAGCAGATCAGTCTTTGTGTGTTGTGCGTGTACTGTTCGTGTGTGTGCATACACACATACAGATCCAAAGGGGCATGTCTGGGTGTCTTCCTCTTATTATTCTCTGCCCTATCCTCTGAAATATCATTTCCCTAGGTCCCAGATCCACACTTTTAAAAATGACAGTTAAGCCGGGCGTGGTGGCGCACGCCTGTAATCCCAGCACTTGGGAGGCAGAGGCAGGCGGATTTCTGAGTTCGAGGCCAGCCTGGTCTACAGAGTGAGTTCCAGGACAGCCAGGACCACACAGAGAAACCCTGTCTCAAAAAACCAAAAAAAAAAAAAAAAAAAAAAAAAAAAAAAAAGACAGTTAAGCTCTGTAAGTGGCATTGAGGTGTGACACCTGCACACCACCTCTGGCTGTTCGGAAGACATTTCAAAACCCCACGCATAACAGCCATCATCAAAGGAGCAAGCAATAGCGCTGCTGAGGAAGCAGGGACACCGACCGAGAAAGGCTTCTCAGAGAAACCTAACTCGAATGGATTTGTCATCAGACTCTGCAGTAAGGGAAATGTTAATACAAAGAGCAAAATGATTCCATATATGAGTGTGAAGATGCAGAGAGGAATACATAAAAACACAGGAAATGTCGACCATGTAAAACAGCAGTAATGCAGGGCGACACACCCCGGCATAAGAAAGATGCATGGCACTGTTACCACTCAGCAGGGAGAGCAGCAGGAAGGGCAGTGGGGAGGGCAGTGGGGAGAGCATTCTGAGAGGTTTCACTGAGCCTCAAAAATAAAACACAAGCCGGGTGTGGTAGCGCACGCCTTTAATCCCAGCACTTGGGAGGCAGAGGCAGGCGAATTTCTGAGTTTGAGGCCAGCCCGGTATACAAAGTGAGTTCCAGGACAGCCCGACCTACACAGAGAAACCCTGTCTCGAAAAAACCAAAAAACAAAAAACAAAAAACAAAAAACAAAAAACAAAAAACAAAAAACAAACAAAAAGAATAAAACACAAACTAGCTTAGGCCCTGGTACTACGTCAAATACACATGAAGAGGTACAATTCAACAAGAAAATATAGCAAATTCTTCGAGCTTAATACGAAAGCCTTAAGGATGCTTTGAAAGAGCCAGCCACCAGGATGGATCAGCAGATAAAGCCTAAGTCTGATGACCTTAGTTCAATCCCCAGGAGCCATACTGGAGAAGGAGACGGCCCGCCCCGGGCCTCTATTTACATAGATGCAACATTAAAATAAAAAATGTAAAATTAAAGAAAAAGACAAACCCACGGTTTTTCTATCTGGATTCATCTACTTTGTTGGTTCTTCTTTTTCCACTCTTTATCCCCTGGTTTCATCCCTTATCACTAGATAGAAGAGAAAGAATGCAGGAGAGAGGGAAGGGGAGAGGGGAGAAAAGGGGGAGAAGGGGAAAAGGGAAGGGAGAGATTCATTCCTGAATCTAATTTCTTTTTTCTTATTCTTTCTTTGAGTATGGCTGTTAACAAGCCTCGACCTGAATGACCAACAACCTCCAGTACTGCCTTTGGGGTCCGAGCATTTATGTACCCTCTGAAAAGCTCCCAGAATTCCATATGTCACACAATGGCAGAAACAATCTGCAGCTGACTATCTGCTAGAGCACAAGGCAAGTCATAGTCAGCTGCTGTGGATGGTCAGAAGCAGCCGCACATCCCACACCTGGGGTTAAAACAAAAGCAGATTCTTAGAGTACTGTGTTTAAAAAACTAAAATTCCAGAACTCTCACTACAAATCATACTTGGAAATTTTAACAATTATTCCTAAAAACTGTTAGAGTATGCACATGTCAAATGATCAAAACATAATATGCGGAGCTGAAGAAGGCAAGTTCACTCTTGACCTAAGGGACACTGCACCCAGCAGCTACAGAATGCATGTGTGTTTCAAATTCAAACACTTACTGTATGCTGCTATTTAAACCAAATCAAACACATTTTATTTTTGTTTGGTTTTTTGGATTTGGTTTTTTTGAGACAGGGTTTCTCTGTGTAGCCCTGGCTGTCCTGGAACTCACTCTGTAGACCAGGCTGGCCTCGAACTCAGAAATCCGCCTGCCTCTGCCTCCCAAGTGCTGGGATTACAGGCATGCGCCACCACACCCGGCATCAAACACATTTTAAAGGAGCAAAATACTATTGAGTAGTCTCTGACCATCCTCTAATTACACTATCAACTTCAAATACGCCTAGGTGGCTGTAAGTTAAGAAATGTGCATCTATAAATAACACATTGTGCAGAGAAGTTACTGGAGTAGAAACTACAAAATATTCTCACCAACAATGAAAAGAACATATATTAAGCCTTGTCTGACAAAGCTAAAGTTGTTCCTAGAGGCAAATTTGTGGCACCAACAGGCTTCTTATTAACAGAAATGCACAGCAGCTGTTAATTCAATGAACTATGGTAGAAAGAAGCACAGTTATATGAGGTGGTGTGTACCTTCGATTTCAGCAGTCAGGGTCACCAGTTTAAGGCTAACCTGGTGTTATGGGTTGCTCTGGTGCTGTTTGTACTCTGATCTTAATTAATTCTGCTTCCTCAAGAGGGGCTGCCGCTAGGAGGAGTAGATTACTCAGGTGAGCTCATGTCAACCTTCTCTCCATTCTATCTGGTCAAATAAAGGCTAGCACCTGTGATCGGGCAGTGGAAGGGAAAGGTGGGGCTGGAGGTTTTAGAGAAGGAAGATGGAGCAAAAAATCACATGGCCTAGAGAAGCCACAAATAACAAGGGATCTCATAGCTGTGGAATAGATTAGTGTAATCTATTAGATTAGTAGATCTGTCCAATCCAGGCATATAGCTTATAAATATAATAACTGAATTGTGTAGTTTTTGCACGGGCTTATTGGGGTTGGAGATTTACTACAACAACCTGGGCTACACACTGAAGAGATCAGCTCAGGAACTTTGGAAAATTCTACCAGACGCCTGCCCTCCTGGAAGAAAAGGTCATAGAGCACATAGGCACCCCTCCCCCTCCTGAGAGGTTGATTACATTCCTCAGACCACAGGGGGGGTCCCACCTTTGGCCACCTGCAGATGAGGGAAGCCCAGAGCATACAGACACATTCCTCAGGCAGACTGACTGTTAGCCACCCACAGATAAGGGAACCCCTTGCTACCTCATTCCCTAACTACCAATCAGTTTAAAAGTCACACTGTTCTGCCAATCACATTGTGCCTAGTGGCTGTTGCTCTATTCTACCCCTGAAAACTGTATAAAAACTTGCCGAACAAGCTTCCTGGGTCGCTGCTTCACCTTCGGGGTCTAGGAAGACCCCAGCACACTGGAACAATAAATTCCTCTTGCTTTTGCATCAATTCCCAAATCTGCATGGCACACTCAGAGGGTCCCCGGGGTAATTAAGGCTCGTCAGAGTCTTACAACACTGAATTAAAAGCCAGTCAAGGATATAAAAGTAAGACTTTGTGTGTGTGGGGGGGGGGAGATATTAAAACATAGTAGGAGATAATAATAAAAGCAGGGCAGACATTAAGGTGTAGAGAACAGTAGAGACAATTGCTATACAAATAATGTTAAAAAATTAGAAAACTTACAAATTACAAGATTCTGGGATTTTGTTTTGGTTGTTTTGTTTTGTTTTGAAACATGGTTTCTCTATGTAGCCCTGGCTGTGCTGGAACTCACTCTGTAAACCAAGCAGGCCTTGAATTTATAGAGATCCGCCTGCCTCTGCCTCCAAAGAGCTGGGATTAAAGGCGTGCACCAAGCTGCCTGGCTCCACTCCCTTCTTGATAGAACGCAGTCCCTCAGACACTCCCACACATGCCAAAGGCAACAGAGCTGTGCTAGCCATATGGCTACTGACACAGCATCATTGGATTTTAGACAGTTATGTGATATTAGCACAAGCTTTAGAAAAGCGCTGGGGTAGTTAAAAAGTCCATGAATGTGTATAAAATCAAAAGAAAAGGGGGAAAAAGCAGCAGACACTTCAGAGTCCAGACATAACTTGCTCTGGTGGATGGGTGTTTCACCATAAAAACAACCTCTAAAGGGCAGGAGAGGTAGCTCAGCAGTTAACGCACTGGCTGCTGTTCCAGAGGACCAGCACTCACATGGCTGCTCACTCCAGTCCCAGGGGGCCTGATGCCCTCTTCTGGCCTCCATGGGCACTGAGCATGCATGTGGTACACACATGTATGCTCAGGCAAAATATCCATACACAGAAAACAAAAATCCTTTAGGAAAATAAAGTAAAAGGAATGAATGAAAGAAAACAAGGGAGAGGGGGAAGGGACAAGGGAGAAAAGGAGACGGAAGGAGATAGAGGACGGGGGAGGAGGGAAGGTGGGAGAAGGGATGGGGAAGAGAAAATGGGGGAGAGTGGCTGGGAGAGACAAGGAAGGAGGAGGGTGGGGAGGAGCTTTCATAGAGGAAGTCTATTTCACTGATGGGTTTTTAGCATGAAAATGAGATGAAACCAGTTACACAAAATTTTCAGCTCATTGTTTTTTAAAGACTTATGTTTACTTTTAATTTTATGTGTGTGTGTGTGTGCATGCACAGAAAGGTGCCCTTGGAGACCAGAGGAGGGCAAGATGCCTGCTGTGGGTGCTGGAAACAGCCTTATCCTCTGCTGGCGAAGTGTGTGCAGACTACCTGAACTGCCTCTCCTCTCCAGACCCTTATTGATAGAGGTTTTGGTTTTTTTTGTTTTGTTTTGTTTTTTGGTTTTTCGAGACAGGGTTTCTCTGTGTAGTCCTGGCTGTCCTGGAACTTACTCTGTAGAGCAGGCTGTCCTGGAACTCAGAAATCTGCCTGCCTCTGCCTCCCAAGTGCTGGGATTACAGGCATGCGCCACCACGCCCAGCTTTGATAGAGGTTTTTTTTTTTTTTTCTTCGAGACAGGGTTTCTCTGTGTAGCCCTGGCTGTCCTGGAACTCACTCTGTAGACCAGGCTGGCCTCGAACTCAGAAATCCGCCTGCCTCTGCCTCCCAAGTGTTGGGATTACAGGCGTGTGCCACCACAGCCCGGCTTGATAGAGTTTTTTTAAAGGGGTACTTTAAGACTGGGAATTGAACCTAGAGACTCCCACATGCTAGGCAAGTGCTCTACACTGAGATATACTTTCAACCTAAAGGAATATTTTCAGTATCAGTTGAACTTTGCAACTGGGTGTGGTAGCAGATCCCAGTAATTGTAGCACTTTGGGAGGCTGAGGCAGGAGGAGCTTAAGTTCCAGGTTAGCATGGGCTACATAGTGATACCTCGTCTCAAATATTATCAACAATTTGGTTATTTTGTGTTGTGGATGCAAATAATCCTCAAGTTGCAATAACTCAAGAAGAGAGAGTGCTTTTCATCTCACAGGTAGGCTGGGAGTTTGCAGCTGCTCTTTGGCTCTTGGCTGGGCCAAGGGCAGCTATGGCTTTTGTCCCTGTGGCTTCTTTGTTCAGGACCCAAACTGAAAGTGCAACCTCTATCTAGGACTTGCTGTTCTCCAGTTCTGCTATCAAAAGACAAAGAGCAAGAAGTGGGAAGAGGACACTATGATGCGTCACAATTGCTGCTCACATGAAGTACATGTTGATCCATCCACCTGCCACTGCCTGGGCAAGGCAGTAGGACAAATCTCGGCCTCCTCGGATAGAGGTATTTCTCCTCCCAGAAGCATCTCTGCTAATCACACAGTACTATGCAAGCATACACATTCTCTTAGGAGGGAGGAGTGAATACTTGTGACTATCAGTATGGAACCACTGCCCAGCCAGCTTTGGTAAGTCAGCATAGCCTTGATACAAAGTTGTTAAGATTGCTTTACAAGGAAAGCACGGATGCTCCTGGCCTACTTTTCACATGGATGAAGATGCTCTCAGGTGGGATAAAGGTCATACCAGCAATTTGTAAAACACACAGGAAGCAGTTTTGTTTGGTATTGAGACAGGGTTTTTCTCTGTAGCCTTGGCTGTCCTGGAACTCACTTTGTTGACCAGGCTGGTCTCAAAATCATTGAGATCCACCTGCCTCTGCCTCCCAAGTGCTAAAATTAAAAGATTAAAAAAATATAAATAATATCTAGGAACTATGGGAGGAGGGAGGGTCTCTATGCATGTAGCCCTGGCTAACCTGGAACTATGCAGACCAGATTGGCCTCAAACTCATAGAGATCTGACTGCTTCTGCTTCCCAGTTGCTGGGATCAAAGGTGTGGGTCATCATGCCTGACCTAAGAAATATTCTTAAGTTAGTTTGGGGAGATCAGAGAGCAACCTGCAGGAGTCTGTTCTCTCTGTCCGCCATGTGCTTTCTGGGGACTGAAGAGAGGCCATCTGGTCTAGTGGAAGTGCCTTGACCTGGAGTGGTGCCTGGTCAGCCCGAGGGAGAGCTGTTAGATGCTCTAGAGTAAGTAAAGGCTCATTGGACTTTCCAAATCTTCTGTCAGTGTTGGTTTTCACAGAATTTGTTCTCATCTGTGGTCACATTTACAGGCAGAAAGTTAGTTATTAGACACCTTTGTGTTTTTAATATCACGCTTTGTGTACAAAGGTTTGCCTTTGTTGAGTGTCTACACTACTGGTCCCTTCAGGTCCTCAGGTCTGTTATCTGCAGTGACAGCCCCTTCATCTCATACACTGCTGCATCTCTCACCTTTTCTTTTTTTTCCCTACTTTTAGTATTTATTTTGTTTATATATGCATGTGTATCTGAGTATACTGCATGTGTGCCTCGGGCCCACAGAGTCAAGAAGATGGCACTGGATCTCCTGGACTTGGACTTACAGAGGGTTGTGAGCTACTGTGGGGAGTTCTCAAACAGTGAACCATTTTCCCTGCACCCCCCCATTTCTTTTTTTTTTTGTTTTGTTTTTTTCCAAGACAGGGTTTCTCTGTGTAGCCCTGGCTGTCCTGGAACTCACTCTGTAGAGCAGGCTGGCCTAGAACTCAGAAATCTGCCTGCCTCTGCCTCCCAAGTGCTCGGATTACAGGCATGCGCCACCACGCCCAGCTGCACCCCCCCCAACATTTCTTAAATTACATGTATTTATTTTGTATGCATGTAGGCATGTGCTCAGGTGTGCTACCATGTGGGTAGCAAGGATTGAACTAAATTGTCAGGATGGCCACAAAAGCCTTTGCCTTCTGAGCCATTTGGCTGACCCTCTCTCTTCCACTTGATTAATTCCTTTAAAAGCAGACGTATGGTAGCAATCCTTGAAATGTATTGAGATTTGCTTTATGGTTCCATATATACTTGCCTTAGTTAAAGGTTTCTGTTACTGTGATAAACACCATTTCCAAAAGCAACTTGAGGAGGAGAGAGTTTATTCTGCTTACACTTCCAGGTAACAGACCATTACTGGGGGAAGCGAGAACAGGAACATGGAGGCAGGGGTGAATGCAGAGACCATGGAGGATTGCTTACTGGCTTAGCTACTGGCTTGTTCAGTCTGCTTTCTTAAAGCACCAGGACCAGCAACCCAGAGGTTTCTCCATACACACACACTGAGCTGGGTCCTACGACATCAACTATCAATCAAGTAAATGTCCCACAGGCCAATCTGGTGGAGGCATTTTCTCAACTGAGATTCCCTCTTCCAGAATGACTCTAGCTGGTATCAGCTTGGTATAAAATTAGCCAGCACAGGGCTGGAGAGATGGCTCAGCAGTTAAGAGCACTGACTGCTCTTCTGAAGGTCCTGAGCTCAAATCCCAGCAATCACATGGTGGCTCACGACCATCTGTATAGAGATCTGATGCCCTCTTCTGGTATGTCTGAAGGCACTGACAGTGTACTAATATATAATAAATAAATCTTTAAAAAAATTAGCCAGCACAATGGTCCATGTATAAATGTTATATTTGTACTTTTAAAAATGTGTAGTCCTAGCCGGGTGGTGGTGGCGCACGCCTGTAATCCCAGCACTTGAGAGGCAGAGGCAGGCGGATTTCTGAGTTCGAGGCCAGCCTGGTCTACATAGTGAGTTCCAGGTCAGCCAGGACTACACAGAAACCCTGTCTCAAAAAACAAACAACAGACAAACAAACAAACAAAAAACAACAAAAAATGTGTAGTCCTTGGGGCTGGAGAGATGGCTCAGCAGTTAAGAGCACTTGCTATTCTTGCAGAAGACTGGGGTTCCATTCCCAGCATCCACATTACTGGCTGTGTAACATTAGCTCCAGGGAATCTGATGCCTTCTTCTGGCTACTGTGGGCACCCACATGCACAAATACATGTACACAGACACACAAAGTGCTTATAAGTAAAAGTTAAGGAATACATATTTTTGGCGTTCTTGTGTGTAGTATTCTGGCGGCATCTGTCACTCAGGCTGGCTGGTGTTATTCAGGTCACATATGTCCCTACTACCTTTCCTTTTACCCATCTTATCACTTACTTGAAAGCGCTGTAGTGGTGTGACCTGCAATCCCAGCTGCCTGGGAGGCTGAGGCAGGAGCATAAATTCAAAGCCTGTCTAGGCATCAGAGTGAATTCAAGGACAGCTTTGGCAGCTAATGAGATTTTGTTTCAAAAGTAAAGTGAAAAAGAGTCCCGGGCTATGGCTGCGTGGCAGTGCACTTCTCCGGCATAAGTGAGGCCAGGGGTTCAACTATCGAACCACAGAAAAGGACTGAAGTATCTGTTATATTTACAAATTTGTGTACCAGCTGTTGCTTTATCATCCTAAGGCTCCTTAATCGTTCCAGAGTCTCTGACCTGCAGCCTGGGTCCAGACTTGCCTGTGATAAGACCCTTCAGTTCTCTCCCGGTGACTGACTGCACACTTCCCTTTCCCTCTCCCGTAGGGTTGTCCAGGTTTTCAACGGGATAATTTTTAGTTTTGTAACTGGAATATTTGTTTTTGTTTTTCGAGACAGGGTTTCTCTGTGTAGTCCTGGCTGTCCTGGAACTCACTCTGTAGACCAGGCTGGCTTTGAACTCAGAAATCTGCCTGCCTCTGCCTCCCAAGTGCTGGGATTATAGGCATGCCCCACCACGCCCAGCTGTAACTGGAATATTTGAACCATTCATATATATGTAAGTGGCTCTTGTAACTTTTTAAATTTCTATTCAGTTTTTCTGAGACAAGGTCTCACTAAGTAGTCTTGCTTGCCATGGAACTATGTAAATCAGTCTGGCCTCAACTGGCTGCTTCTGCTTCCTGAGTGATGGGATGAAAGGCACGCATCAGCCGGCGCTCGCCTTTAATCCCAGCACTTGGGAGGCAGAGGCAGGTGGATTTCTGAGTTCAAAGCCAGCCTGGTCTACAGAGTGAGTTCCAGGACTGCCAGGACTACACAGAGAAACCCTGTCTTGGAAAAAAAAAAAAAGATACTAGCCATCTTCCTCAGAGAACTCTCTACTCAAACCCTGTTTTAATTAGAATGGGCTTCCACAAGCAAATGTCATCGCAGAATCCCTCAGCAGACATTTATTTTCTCATAACTCAAGAGGCTGCAAATCCAAGCTCACAGTGTCCGCCTGGACAGGAGCAGCTGACAGCACACCTGGCTTGCAGGTGTTCGCTCTTCACTGCAAATGGCCCACTCAGAGCACGCTCAGCTGGCTTTTACTGTGAATTTACACAGATGCCAACCCTTCAGACCAAGGTCTATCCTTACAACTTCAGTCTTAATTACTTTAGCAAAAGCCTGTCTCCAACACTAGTACACATGTAGGGTAAGGGTTTCAATAAATAAGTCTGACAAAGGTGGGCGTGGTGGGTTACAACTCAACCCATACAATTTCCTTTGCTCATTTTAAAAATTGGGTAAATTCTCTGAGTTTGCTTTCTGAGCTGTGATAAACACTATGATAGAACACACCTTGGGAAAGAAAAAATCTATTTCAGCTAATTCTTCTTGACAATAGTCCATCATCAGGGAAGTCAGAGCAGAAACCCAAGAGCAGGAGTCTGGAGCAGGAATCAGGGAGGAAGGCAGCTTACTGGCTTGTTCATATTCAGCTTTCTTAGCCCAAGGTCCAATGGCCTAGGAATGGTACCACCCATAACGGGTTAGACCCCACATCAATCATCAATGAAGGTAGTTTCTCACAAATGTAGCCACAGGCCAATCTGATCTAGGGAATCTCTCTGGAAAATAAAAACCAGCTAACACCGTAATCATATTGAGTTGTAGACTTCTTTACATGGGGCCCTTCTTATTCTCAAGGGACTATTGTCTGCCTCTTTGCTTCCCTCCCCAGCATGAGACCATTCCTAGACAGCACAGCTCTCACTTGCTATTGTGCCATTGATAACTTACCCACAGCCCATCATCCCCCATGCACACGTCCTCCAACCCTATACACTCAGAGCACTTTCCATTGCTCTAACATACCCCCACCAATCAGGAGACAATGCAGGAGACCCCTTCACCCCAAGACCTCTACAATGATCATGCCAGCCAATTCTAGCCAGTGTAATAACACACTTCTGTATTCCCAGCACTCGGGAAGCTGACTCTGGAGGATCACAAGTTCAAAGTCAATGTGGACTGTGTATTGAGTTCCAAACAACACAACAGCAGCAATACCTAAACAAAACCAAACTCCCACCCTACAACTTCTTACCTTGTCTCTCCTGTTCCTTCCCAAGATGCCACAGTCTACAGTATGGCCTGGTTTCCCTTCATGCACCTGCCCCCCTGGTAAGCACTGGTGCTTTACCACATGCCTCCTTGCGGATGGCATGTCCCTTTCACCCATCCAAGTATCACTGAGGGCCAATACTGCTCATCTTCTGAGGTCAGGCACCTTCACAGTGACACGGTCACTGATGAGTATCTCTGTATCTTGTGACTTAATGCTTTAATCTTAGCAATTTAAATATCTCCAGGTATAGGACGTATAGTTTTCTTCACATTTGATAACATTTCAGCTATTATTTCTTCTACCCCTTCTCTTCCTTCTGGAGTACAAGAGCATGTTCCCTTAATATAGTTCCAATTTCACTTTTCCCGTTTTGTTTTGTTGTTTAATATCATTTTGGGTACTTTCTACTGCAGTCTTAAGGAGATATATCATTTTTTCTTTTTGAGCTCTAGAAAGTTCCGTTTGGATTGTGGGGTATTTGGGGGATATCTGACCAGGGTATCATGTATGTAAGACCAACAGTCTTTGATTCTTTGGTTGGTTTTGTAAATTCCTCCCTCAGCATAGCTTGTCAGCTTGACTGCACAAAAAGCCACATGGCATGAAGGGGACGTGCCACAGAAGACATCTGTCCAAGGAACTGCAGGAAGACAGTGAGACAGGAGCTCAGGCAGCCAGAAGGCCGGCTGCAATGCAGATCCCACCGTGTAAAGGGAAGAGACTCCAATAGCATCCTGTGTTCTCCAGAGGAGGAGAACCTTCTGGTCCCTGAGGAGCCAGTCAGAGATGAACACAGCAAGGGTGGCCTCGATGAAACGGCACTACTGTGGCTATCAGGAAACAACCTCTCCCCAGATCTAAGAGGTACATTTTGGAGGCCCCCAAATATCCACCAAAATGCATCTACTCCAAATTTGGAGAGGGCCATTTCCATGGTTCCCATTACTCTTTCTTCCTAGGGAGAACTCAGGAAAGAGACAGCTGATCTCAGGTCAGCAGCCCAGACCCCAGCTGTCTCATGGCCCACTGAACTAACTCCACTGTGTCTTTACAAGCTCTCAAGGCAAATATGGTACAGAAACCTCCATTTGGAAGTCACCTGACCCTCTTGGCAGGCATGTCTTCCCGGCTGGAGGCTGCCTCGTGTTCACTCACAGTTAATGGAAGTGTGAGGTGACAGCGAATGACACTGGCCTGGCTTTTGGCTCAGCACATGCACCACTCTATCCTCCATGTCACAGGAAGGAAGTAGAAACGCAACGGTTCTTAGGAGAGTTAGTTGTGTTGGATGGTGGATTACTGGGACAAACTCATTCATGAAGGGGTGTTTTCCTAAGTGGACTAAGGCAGATGTCCTTCAGTGAAGGAATGTTTCACTGAAGCAGACACAGGTGAAAGGATCTTCTGCTAAAGCAAGTATGTAAAAGGACACATGTTAGATTCTTTGCTAAGGACACACATGTATTGGTCTGCCTTACACTGCATAGTTGAGCTGCATTTCTTGGGACTCCATAGAGAGAAGCGCACCAGAAAAACTTCTTAGTGTGCTACAGGGTTTTGTTTGTTTTTTTCTGCTTTCAAGGACTGGGGCTGATTGGCAGAGTGATGTCAGCTGAGACAGACACACGTGCTGAGGCAAGCAAGACATGTGCTGAGGCAAGACCTGTGAGGACACATGACATGTGGAGGGAGGATAAACAGAACTTGACAGTGGACAGAGCCTGAGCTAGGCTTGGTTATAGAGGACGCTGTGGAATGCTGTGGGTCTCGAGTCTTTGCTGATCTCTGCTTCGCTGAGAGAGAGGCACAGCTGAGAACTTCTCTTGGCATTCCTCTGGGTCCCTCCTGCTGCTGATTCGTGCTGAGGCTGAGGCCTGGCTGTCCCTGCTGGGTAGTGCCATCGCAGCTGATTTGTGTTTGCTACCCCAACTCTATTGAACTGGACTGCTGATGTATCCCTCAAAGTGTTTGCGAGTGGATCGAGCCGCCACTGCTAACTTGTGAACTGAACTGCCAATTTCCAGACAACACAGACAAAAGAACCTTTCTAAACAGGTCCACTTGCCCTGTATCCTTTCTTTCCCACTACTTCTGGTGGGTAGTGGGTTATAAGGGAGGTTAAATCATTTAAGAACTATCATTAAAAGCATACTATGAGCTGGGCGGTGGTGGCACATGCCTGTAATCCCAGCACTCTGGGAGGCAGAGGCAGGCAGATTTCTGAGTTTGAGGCCAGCCTGGTCTACAGAGTGAGTTCCAGGACAGCCAGGGCTATACAGAGAAACTCTGTCTCAAAAAAAAAAAAAAAAAGTAGACTATGAAAAAAATTAAAAGGTACACATTAGTCCTGTCCAGTCCTGCTGACCACAGCAGCCTGCTCTTATTCTGTCAGAATGTTGACTTTCTTTCTGTCTGCTAGTCTCTGGACACAAGAGATGCCTTGGCAGTTGTAACTTTTAACTGGGACTCTTGCTATGACTTGATAAGAGCATGCCTTTCTTTTGAGATGAGGAATTTAATTCCATGTCTCCAAAGCTCAAGGTTATAGGAATGGGAACACAATACACTCTAAGTGAGGTGTGAGGCCCTATGTTAGGAGTGATGGTCATTGGAACTACTTCTGGTCCCATGCCTTGACTCCCAGACTCAAGTATCCTGCCTGTTGTATAAGAAATCTAAAAGGTGTCGCAGGGCATGGTGGCGCATGCCTGTAATCCCAGCACTTGGGAGGCAGAGGCAGGTGGATTTCTGAGAAGGCCAGCCTGGTCTACAGAGTGAGTCCCAGGACAGCCAGGACTACACAGAGAAACCCTGTCTCGAAAAACCAAAAAGAAATCTAAAAGGTTTCTGACTTAGTGTATAGCCCACAGAATAGCCCATCATTCTTTGCATTTTCTCTGATCTATAAAGGCTGGCCCAGAATCCCACAAGCTGGATGCTTTAGGATGGGACTCTATGTGACAGTACCAGTAGATTCCATGATCAAGAGCCACTCCCCATCTCCTGCACTGTGAAGGGGTCCAGTGTTGTGTGGTGTATGATTCCATGTCTAAGGATTAATCATAACCCTCCCAGGCAAGAATTCACATGCAGTAGACACAGCTACACACAGGCTCTATACTATCATCATGAGTATGAAATCTGAGTTCTCCCAGGACAGAGGAGGCTGACAACCAGGACTTGGTTGGTCTTCTCTGGAAAAGCATCAGACTCTGTTGCAATGGTGTTCAAAGCTTACACTACTGTTTGGCAGGGCTTCCTTAGTGGACATGGTAAATGGGTGCTGCCTTCTGTAGCCTCATGTGGAGCACAGGTCTCTGTCTGGGCATTTATTCTAGCAATCTGTTCTGACTCTTTATACCTTCCTCTGCCATTATAAATGCAATACAGGCCTTCCCCCTTCCCTGGGTGTTGAGAAGCTTTCCCAAGTTTCTTACAGCCATCTCAGTGGCAAATCTGCCTAATCATCTGCATCTTGAGAAAATGTGTTAAAAAAATGAACTAATTGTCTTTATTAAGTATACATTCTCATCTGACTAAACACCCTAAAAAACTAATTCCAAGGGTTCTTTTTTCCCCTGGCTCCTGCCACATGCAAGCTACATCTCTGGATTCTTTTGTTGTTTTTTCTTTCCTCATCAGGCCCAGGATGTTTTCACTGGACTACACTTGGATTCAACCTAAGTCCTTGACATAGCATAGCAGTAAGAAGTCAGGGCAACTGCTGAAACAAAGTAAAGTGGGTCCTTGGAAAGCCCCGGGAGGCACAAGCTGCTGCCCCAGCGTCCCTGCACATCCACCCAGATGTTCCCATCCTGTGTGGCTACGTTCTGGGCGTTCCCTCCTCTAGTGTACTGGGCACTCAGAGCCTCTGAAGTTCTACAACTCTAACAAGCACGTCACCACCACCACCCCCCAACTACACAGTTCAGTTGTTCTACTGAGATTCGGTAAGAACCTGAGGCCACGGCCTTGGCATCCAGCCTCTCCTTTGAGTCTGGAGCTAGAGCAATGACTTGACACTTAGGAAGCTTGTCATGCTTTACAGTGACCCTGAAATCAGTTCCCAGCACCCATGTTGGACAGTTTAGAACCATCCATAACTGACTCCAGATCGAGGGGGTCTGACACCCTCTTCAGGCCTCCAATGACACCTGCATGCGCAGACAACACCACACAAATCTTCAAGAGAGCTTTCGGTCTCTTGTCCCTTGGCAAGGATCAACACAACTCAGTGGGCGTCAGCTCTCTCTGTGGGTCTTCTATCTTTCCCCTCAGTCTTTCACAGGCCTCTTGATCACACCCAACACAGGTCTCCTCTCTAACATAACACCCTTCAGTTGTCATCTATGAAATACTTAGTTAAGCTCCTTTGTGCCAGGATCTATTTATAGCTCATGTGACAATCAGGATGATGTCCATTCTGCCCACCCAAGGCGTGCCAGTCAGTTTCAGATCCCAGCTTAACATTTATTTTTCTTGGCACCACAGTCTAATAGATTGAAAGTGAGAACCTGTAGTTCAGGAGATTTGCCATGGAATCTGTAGGAACCCAGGGGAGCTGGGGTGCCAGGTAGAGGCAATGCATTACAAAACACATCTGACTTTGTAAGGGAAAGAAAAGTTGAAGGGCAAAGACCTGGACTGTGGGGCAGTTTGAAGGAAGGCTGGCAATGCTGGTGAGGACGATGCCAGCCACACTTCTGCAGTACTCCCAGAACAAGCCTGCCTCCGTACCCCGGCACAGCTCTCCCCTTCTGAATGCTCTGTCTCAGTTCACTGCTGTGGTTCAGCAGCTGCCTCTAGGCAGAAGCCCTCTAGGACCATAGGGCTCACCCCTGCTCCTGAGGCTGACTCCCCTCCATTCAGTGCCTGGGATACTCAGTTCAGATGTCTTGTTCCTCAGTTACCAGTCAAGACTGTCATGTAGTTTCTTTCTCACGGCAGAAACAAAGCTCCTTCCTGGTCTCAGGAAAATGTGTGTTTTCTGAATTTAGGAATGCTTTTATCTTGTTTTCGTCATTCAGTGTTTTGGGAGTTCACTGTTTTTGACTGGCTTCTTCAAGTAGAGTTAGGTCCTGGAATGCTGTGAATTCTGTAAGTATTCCCAAAGGCCTGTGTGCTTAAAGACTTGGTCTTACAAGATGTGCTGGAGGTGCATGGTTGTGGATTCCCACTAGGTAGCACTTGATGGAAGGAAACTAACTCATGGGGTTCCTATGCCGGGCGGTGGTGGCGCACGCCTTTAATCCCAGCACTTGGAGGGCAGAGGCAGACAGATTTCTGAGTTCGAGGCCAGCCTGGTCTACCGAGGGAGTTCTAGGACAGTCAGGACTACACAGAGAAACCCTGTCTCGGAAAACCAAGAAAAAAAGTATCTTAGGATCCTGAGTCTTCTCCCAGCTAGTTTCCTGCCTGCCAAGAGTTAAGCTTGAGCATGGCAGGCAAATGTTCCAAGAAATCCCAAAGTGCATCTGTTCATCCTGTCTTCACTGACTGGGTTGCAAGCATTTCCTAATTTCTATTCTTTGAACACGTGGATTATCAGTGCCCTGGTTAAACCATTTTTCTAGCTAACTATTATTATTAATTTTTATCTTAATCCTAGTGTGGCCAGAGGAAATATTCTGAATGTTTCGAGACTTTGGTGAAGTTTGTTTTATTGTCATAAAGCAGTTTTTGATGAACTCAGCACATACAGTTAAGCGATGCTGTTCTAACTCGGTTAGACAGTGCCCTGCTGCATCATCGACAGGGGCTCATTCATCAGCTGCTATTTTGGCCTTGCCTGTCAGTATCAGCTCACGTTCACTTGTTAATGGGCTACTGGGACAGTTTACGGTAGCCTGCTCTATCTCCATCCGGTTCCGTTTCTGCATTTTGTGTTCTGAAACCATGCTATTCAGCAAACACTAATTTAGGATGTATTCTCTTGACAGATGCCCTCTTTGTAGTGATAAAACATCCCTTGTGTCTCCTAGTTATTGCTGTAAGATCTACTGTCAGCTCTCTTTTCGTTCATGTTGGATATTAGATCTCCTTTACTTTAAAATTTTCAACGTTCCAGTGCTTTATAAGCAAGGCTGTTTTGGAAATAGCATAGGGTTAAACAGTTTTTATCTAGCCTGATAATTTATTATCCTAGTATTTACTTGGAGTATTTGTAATTATTAATATAGTTGCATTTATTCCTATTAACTTTGATTTCTCTACATTTAGTATAAATAAACTATGTTCACTCTGGAAGCTCAGAGCATATTATCTGTTTACCTACTTATTTCCTCCTGTCTTTCCTGTGGTCAAGCATGTGATTCTGTTCTTTTATTACTATATTCTTAATTTTTATTTATTTATTTTTATTCTTTTTCTCATTACTATATTCTTGAGTGCTAGAGACTAGAGGCAGGGGTCATTAGTGCCCCAGCTCTCCACAACCGTTAAAGCCCTCAGGGCCCTCCTATTCATATGTACTATTTACCCACAATTTCATCCCCCTTTGTTCTTGATTCTTCGATTTTTCCATTTCCATTTGGGACTATTTTTCTTGGATCTAAAGATTCCCGTAAAGGAACTGGCAGTAAGGCTCAGCAGGCAACTTACATTTGATACACAAACTCCACAGAGTAGAAGGAGAGCCAATGTCTGCAGATGTCCCTCTGAGAAAGGAGCACTGTGGACCCCACACATACAGGTGTAAAGTCAGGGAGCTGGAGAGACAGCTCAGTGGTTAAGAACATTTGCTGCTCTTACCGAGGACCAGAGTTCAGTTCCCAGAACCCACACTGGGAAACTGTCAACCACCTAACTCCAGCTCCAGGGGACCCTCTTCTGGCCTCCAGGGGCACCCCTAGCATATGGCATATATTCACAAGACATACATAAACACAATTTAAATTTTTTTGTTTGTTGAGACAGGGTTTCTCTGAGCAGCCCAAGCTGTCTTGGAACTTGCCCTGTAGAGCATGCTGGCCTTAAACTCAAAGATCAGCCTGCCTCTGCCTCCTGATTGCTGGGATCAAAGGTGTGCGCCACCACTGACTGGCTTTTTTTTTTTTTTTTTTTAAGTAACAAACATTAACAGAATGAAAAAAAATTAAAGAATTCTTTTTTTTTTCTTTTCTTTTTCTTTCTTTCTTCCTTTCTTTTATTTTATTTTATTTTATTTTATTTTATTATTATTATTATTTTTTTTTTTTTTTTGGTTTTTCAAGACAGGGTTTCTCTGTGTAGCTCTGGCTGTCCTGGAACTCAGTCTGTAGACCAGGCTGGCCTCGAACTCAGAAATCCACCTGCCTCTGCCTCTGCCTCCCAAGTGCTGGGATTACAAGCATGCGCCACCACCACCTGGTGAAGCGTTTTTCTTAGGGCCAGACTGCTGATAACATTCCCTCTGCATCTGCTATCTTCCCTCACCTTTCAGTAATCCTCACTGGAGAGACTCTCAGTTGGCAGCTCTCTCCTTCCCACACTTCATACTGGTCTCTGCTTTCTGACTTTGCGGCTTGTGTTTATCAGGCATCACAGGCAGTGTCGGTCTGCTCTCTTGCTTTTCAGATTCTCCCTCAGGCTTGACACTTGCTCCGCGGTCTCACTATGATGCTCACAAGTTGCATTTCTGTTTATCTTCCCACTTGGGGTCACGGGTGCCTGCCATAGACTGCCCATCCGTCTGTCAGTCTGGGTGAGTCCTTGTGTAGTCCTACTTACATTTACACTAGGGAACGGTCTGGAAAGGGAACTGAAGTTGATGCTAGTATTCTAAGAAGCCTAAGCCATACCATCAGCCTATCTACCCAGCAGCATCCCTCTCTCAAGAGTTGAAAATCTCAGTTGTGTGATGATAGCCAGGGCTACACAGAGAAACCCTGTCTCAAAGAACAAAGCAAAAAAAAAAAATGTTTATGTATGTCTTGTGAATATATGCCACATGCTAGGGGTGCCCCTGGAGGCCAGAAGAGGGTCCCCTGGAGCTGGAGTTAGGTGGTTGACAGTTTCCCAGTGTGGGTTCTGGGAACTGAACTCTGATCCTCGGTAAGAGCAGTAAATGTTCTTAACCACTGAGCCGTCTCTCCAGCTCCCTGACTTTACACCTGTATGTGTGGGGTCCACAGTGCTCTTTTCTCAGAGGGACATCTGCAGATGTTGGCTCTTCTTCTACTCCGTGGAGTTTGAGGATCAAGATTAGTATATATTCCTGAGGATTGGGGAATGTAGATCATCATGCTAACTCTGTAATCATCCCCTCAAAGTACTGCTCAGTCATCTCTGTGTTTGGGTTCTGGTCTGAGGTGGTCTCATGTATCCCATGTTGATCATAAACCTACTATATAGCAGTGAAGATGACCTTGAATATCTGATACTGCTGCCTCTGCCCCCCCCAACCCCAAGTACTGAGCGTATGGCACCAGCCACCATGCTCAGTTTACTCTTAAAGAACTTCTTGTATTTTGTCCAGCTGGTTGTTAATTCTGCTAAAAATACTGAGTTCTAACCTGGAGCATCAGTCTCCTGTGTGAAGATTCTTCCATTAATGTCCTTTTTTATGTTTCTTATTTTCATTATTATTTACTTCTTGACAAATTTAGAAAATACATTTAATTTTTTATATGTAGGGTTATTTTTTATTTCTGGATAAAATATTTTCTTTCATGTCTATTACAGCAAAGTTAAACACTGCATTACTCAAATCCATAGCCATGTTTTGTTCGGTGTACATGAGCTTTTTGTTTGTTGTTTCATTTTGATTTGTTTGCTCTGGCTGAGGCAGAGGGACAGAGGGACAGAAGGACAGGGTATAGAGGGATAGGGGACAGAGACACAAAGGGGCAGAGAGACAGAGGACAAAGAGACAGAGAGGCATAGGGACAGGGGATAGAGCAGAGAGGGAACGGAGAGACAAAGGCTACATAATGAGTTCTAGTTCAGCCAGAGTTATATAGAGACACCCCCAACCCCCAACAATCAAACAAACAAACAAACAAAAAAGAATCTCTTATTGCAATAACAGACTTCTCAAGTTCTCCTTGGACTCTGAATTTGTCTGTTACACATTTTGGAAGTGTGCTATTAGATACTCGACCTTTGGGGTGTCAAGCATACAGGGACTGATACATGTCTGGTGCTCTGCCACTGACCTAGGTCTTCAGATTGTTGGCACAAAACCTTTTAGCATTTAAATGAATCATATAGGCCCCTCTAATGTATACTGTTTGATTCAGTGCATGTGTGTGCATGTGTCTGTGGTAAGTGTAGGGTCAGAGGACAGATGGCAGGGGTCTGTTCCCTCTCCACCATCCATTCCTAGTCAGCTAAGCAGGCTTGGTAGCACGTGCCCTTACCTGCTTTCTGGCCTCAATTTTTTCCCTGATATTAACATAGCACAAAAAAACTGACTTTCTTCAGTATTTGCCCTGTATCTTTTCTTTCTTTTTTTTTTTTTTCGAGACAGGGTTTCTCTGTGTAGTCCCGGCTCTCCTGGAACTCACTCTGTAGACCAGGCTGGCCTTGAACTCAGAAATCCACCTGCCTTTGCCTCCCAAGTGCTGGGATTACAGGCGTGCGCCACCAGGCCCGGCTTGCCCTGTATCTTTTTAAACAAATGTTTTATTTTGTGGCAGCAGTTATCAATTCCTTATATTTGATATTTACACCTTAGCTAGTTGTAAAATTTTCATCCCATTTATCTATCTTTTTATCATTTTGTGATTGTGTGGTGGGGGGGGATGTGCGCGCATATTTGTATCACCATATGTATGTGAAGGTCAGTAGACATCTTGTAGAGTCTGTTCTCTCCTCAGGTTGTAAGTGCCTTTAACTGCTTAAACAACTTGTTAGCGCTAGGTAATTTTTTTAATTGCTGACATTAAATCTATTCCTGTCACTGTTTGTGTGGTCCATTCATTTTCTATATCCTCTCTTCATTTAGGAAATGCTGATGGCAAGTACGGCTGTCAGTCTGACTTGAGGAGAAGGTTGGTGTGCAGGCTGGCACTGTGAGAAGACTGACCATGAACTCAGATGCTATCCAATAGGCAGGAGACAGACAATGCAAAAAGGAGACAGAAGTAGGAAGCTGGCAGGTGCGCGCTTGACTCTTCCTGAGTGGAGGTGGGTTTGCCATTTCTTTGTCCTGTGAACGTTAGATGCTTCAGCCTCTGAGTACAGATTTGCACCAGTGGCCCCTCGGAGACTTTCAGACATTTGGCCTCAGACTATGGCACATCATGTCTCCCGTGCTGAGGTTTCTGGCTTCTTAGATTGAGGGCCACCAGTTTTCCCTGGCTCCCGTGCAGCTCAGCCTCTGACGATGAGTGACCCTCAAGCCTGCTCTTGGCTCATCCTATCATCCTATTTGTTCCACTTGTCTGGGGACCTCTGGCTAATCCAATAACTGAGCGTAATAACGTAGATGTTTATCTCGCATTAACAACATTTAAGAGAAGGCATTTCAAGGCTGATTTCGTTGAGAACAAACATAAATTAACAGGTAACTTGTGTCACAAAACAGGATGTGAATCAGTTAAAAAAAATTGAGAATCTGGAGGAAAAAGAGATGACTGGGGGGGGGGTATACAACCTTAAGATGATGTGAAAAACTTAACATCATTTTTGAGAACCAGAATGTTACACCAAGAATAAACTAAGTATGCCTGCTTTTCAAATGGCTATCAGACACTCGGACATTGAAAAGTATCAAGTTGATGCCAAGTTTTAGGCGGGTGAGAACCATGGCTGAGGCAAGAGGTCTCCTCTTTAAAGGTGCGGCCCACTGTGGACCGTGACTAGTCAAGCAGCTTGGAAACAAACAGAATGATCGCCTCTTACAAACATTTCCCTGACTGGACGAGCAGCAAATGGTCACCCCTCTGGCTGACCAGAGGGAGCAGGCGGGGGGTGGGGGTGGGTGGGTGGGGATTCCTCACAGGTGCACCCATGATACCAATGACCAGCCAAGAATAATCAGTCTCAACAAAGATCGCCTAAGTCTCTGCCAGTTCCTGCCACACAACAGAACACAACCTGGCATGTCCATAGCCGTAATCCCCCTTTGGCGCCTCCCATTCCCAGGAGTCGTTCTCATTTTCTTTAATAAATCTATGTTCACTATGCTCATTTCTTGTTTGCTTTCCTTATTATTCTTGGGCACAACAGAAAACACCCAGAAGGCAGAAATGGGGCCAGCTTTGGGGACCACTGATTGTCCAGCATCCAAGCTCCTGGGTTATTACACACAAGGAATCCACACCAGTTCCACTTTTAAGAACAGCAAGAGCTAGAGGGAACACATGGCTTAGGATAAACCAGTCCTGTTGAGACCTGTATGTCTGCTCCCAGGATCTGGGTAGTGGCGACCAGGCTAAGCTCCCGGCATGGAAACAGGAAGAACAAAGAACTGGAAACGTGTGCTCCAGGCAATGCTGACAGGGGTGCAGGGGGCAGATGAATTATCCGAAGAGCAGAGGACCATTTGGAGGTGAGAAGAGAAAGGACATGTGACAAAAAAAGATGAGCATGGGTCCAAAACGGGACAGTGATTCACAGTGTCAAACATGACACAAAGGTCAGGGGGGAAAGACTGGAAGAAAGCCAGGGAACAATGATTAAGGAGGTAGGTGGAGCCCAGCCAAAGCAGGCTTTCCTGACTGCTGAACCAGGAGCCAGGCCTAGCTAGCTAACGGGCCAGATTTCATTCATTTTATTCAGGGCTTTAATGCAGTAGGGTATGCCTTCTCCTCTCCACTACATCCTCTGTTTCTCTTTGAAAGGAAGTGGGTCCCACACAGTCATATTCATGAGCCACCAATTGTCACCCTTTCTGTTTGTGACAACTGAGGGCCACAGTGGTAGCCTAGCGATTTTGCATTTGAAAGCCTCCTCAAAAAAGAACTCTCATTTTAAGTGTCCTCTGTAAAGCCTGGAGATGCATAAAGTAAGTGGAGATCCACTCACCATCACCATGCCTATAAGATCACTGTAAGGACTCCCTGAGCAGGGCAGGGTGGCGGTGCACTCCGTTAGTCCCAGCACTCCAGAGGCACAGGCAGGTGGACTCTATGAGTTCTAGGACATCTTAGTCTACAAAGGGAGGTCCAGGCCAACTAGGGTGAGACCCTGTGAAACACGTAAAGAGACAAGAAAATAACGATGAACTCCACAAATCTGCAAAAATTCTGAAGAAAAGACCCAAAACAAGGTAAACTTGGGAAAAAAAAGGAAAGGAAAGAAACCCAAACGTATGGCCTGTGGTCTTGTGGAATACCGCCCTGTGAGAGGAGGGACACTAGAGGGCCACTGTGTCTCCACACTGACTTTCTTTCCAAGAACAGCAGGAGGTATACATGCTTATCTTTAGGATTATTTTATTATTAATGAATCTGTGTGTTTTACCTCTATACCACTTGCATGCCTGGTGCTGGCAAAGAACAGGAGAGAGTGTTGGATCTCCTGAAATTGGAGTTACAGATGGTTGTGAGCTACCATGTGGGTTCTGGGAATCGAATACAGATCTTCTGGAAGAGCAGTCAGTGTTCTTAGTCTCTAAGCTATCTCTCCAGCCATGCCTTTTTTTGTTTTTTGTTTTGTTTTGTTTTTGTTTTTTGAGACAGGGTTTCTCTGTGTAGTCCTGGCTGTCCTGGAACTCACTCTGTAGACCAGGCTGGCCTCGAACTCAGAAATCCACCTGCCTCTGCCTCCCAAGTGCTGGGATTCAAGGTGTGTGCCACCACCGCCCGGCCAGCCATGTCTTTTTAAATTCTAAATTCATATGGGCATGGTAGCTTAGACCTGTGCTCTCAAAAACATGGGAAGGTGAGGTAGGAGGATTTTGAGTTAGAGGCCAACCTGGGCTACACAACATGACTGAAGGCAGCCTGGGTTATATTACACAAGACTCTGAAAACAAAATTAACCAATGAAACAAACACACAAACACCCTCTGAATACAGACTCTCTTCTTATTTCTAGTGAAACATCATGTGCATGCAGAGCAGATACTGGATTGTTATCACCTTTCCCAACTTCATGTCTAAAGCAAATGCAACTCCTCAACACGCCACAGAGCAGACTGCACGTCCATGCTGAATTTATTCCCTAAGTAAAGAAGTCACAGTGTGCTCTGACAACTTACACATCAGAGCAAAACCAAAGAGCACAGCTTGCCTTCCCGAAAGGAATTCTACAGGCCTACACATAACTGACCTTGGTCAGGACAAAGCTACTATATGTCTTCTGTCTGTTAAGCCTTACCTCAGGAACCTTCACAATATCTCCAAAAAATGGAGTTCAGTGTTAAAAGCACTTGCTGCTCTTCTAGAGGCCCCAGCCTCTGTTTCTAGCACTCATATGGCAGCTCACAACTGTCTGAGACTCCAGTGTCAGGGAATCTGATGCTCTCTCTGGCATGAGGCCAGCACATACATGCAGGCAAAACATGCATTTACATTAAAACAACTTAATGTCTCTCAGAAAAAAAAACTGTTCTTTTTAATGTTAATTTACTTTGTGTGTGTGTGTGTGTGTGTGTGTGTGTGTGTGTAAGCTATTGTCCCACTTTCCAACTGGAAAACCTAAGGCAACAAAACAATACGGACACAAAGTCTCTCTCTCACACACTCATTGTGTGTGAGATGGCTCAGCGGTTAAAAGCACTCATTGGCTGCTCTTCCAGAGGTCCTGAGTTCAATTCTCAGTAACCACATGTTGGGCTCATAACCATCTATACTAAGATATGGTACCCTCTTCCTGGATGCAGGTGTACATGCAGGCAGAACACTGTATGTATGTATAAATAAATCAATAAATCTATCTTAAGGGGAACAAGCAATGGTGAAGGTGCTGCACTGAGTACTGCCGTCCCCTCAGCCATCCTGATGCCCACCTGGACTCTGATGGCTACAATCTTTATAGCATTTAATAAAAGAGGAGTGTTTGTTCAATACAATTTTTCAGTGCAAGGATCTGCAGAAGTGTATAGGTATAATAGTTTCAATGAATGCTCTGATCTTGCTAGATGGATTTGGAGAAGAGAGAAAGAAAATGGCTTTCCAAACTAAAAAACAACCCAAGGGCTATTGATGATGAAATGATTCCATAATAAACCTTGTTTGTCACAAGGCATTCTAGCATGATAACAACCCATTTCAATGTAATAATTAGTAACTGCAAAGAAATTACCCAAGGGAATGCCAAAGTGTAGATGCTGTGTGGACCATGTGAAAGCTGATCCAGGGTCTGGTTTGAAATATCCCAAGATTGGGAATCATTCCCCTGAGGAAACCAATCCCAAAGGTTGGCTTTTCATCACATCTTCATTTAGGGGATTTTAGGCAAAAAGCACTGATGGATTCAGTACCCATCTTCAAAACCAAGCCCAGAGCCGGGTGTGGTGGCGCACGCCTGTAATCCCAACACTTGGGAGGCAGAGGCAGGCAGATTTCTGAGTTCAAGGCCAGCCTGGTCTACAGAGTGAGTTCCAGGACAGCCAGGGCTATCCAGAGAAACCCTGTCTCGAAAAACAAAAAACAAAAAACAAAACAAAACAACAACAAAACAAAACAAAACAAAAAAACAAAAAAACAAAAAAAACAAGCCCAGGCCAACAGGGAGCCCAAGGCTTGCCCTCCCTTCTACCAGGGAAGCCTGAAATGACTAGACCTTGGGCTCCCTCTGGAGGAGATTGTCTTTTGTGAGGAAGTCGGATGTAGCCCATCTGACAGCTTCTAAGGACATACTATAATCTATATTCTGGGATGCAGAAAGTGAAATTAATACTATCACACTGCATCTAGGCTCAGTAGCATGTGCTTGTAGTCCAAGTTACAAAGAATGGGAGTCAGAAGAGTTACATGAGTTCAGAGGTTCAGGACAAACCTATGATACAGTGAGATCCTCTGTCAACTAAGTCAAACAACAGAAAGACATGCTGACATGCTCCTTTTTGCTTTCTCGAGGGCTTAGCATGTGTGGTGCTTACATTTCATTTACCACAATCAAATGTTCTTGAGCGCCAATGTATTCTGAGCACTGCTCTAGGCATGGGGAATCCAACAGTAAATAACGCAGTAGATCCTGCTTGTCTGAAGGTAGATTTTAGTAGGCAAGATAAACAACAAAAAGGAGCTTATGAGACTGGCAAGTGCTATATGACAATCATACAGGCTATGGGGGGGTGCAGTTGGAAGCAGCAAGTTGTTTATACAGAAGCACAGATGGACAGCAGGCTTTCCGGGATGACTGGTCAGTGAGGAGACCCTCAGTCGTACCACTGGGAATGGGAACTCTAAGCAGAGAGACTCGGGAACAGGGCCCCAAACTGCTGACCTTCTAGGTCAGGGTGGAAGACAGGAAAGCAGCAAATGATCAGAGAGGGAGAGGCAGGCTTGTGGGGAGGCAACCTCTGTGTGCGGACAGAGCAATTAGCTGAGGACTCTTCGGAACATTTTGGTCGTGCACTGGGAAGAACTGAAGGTTGAAAAAGAGTAAGAGCATGAAAGCCTGTTAGGCCTTCTAGCAAGCCTGGGCAGAGGAAGTCGGAAAAACAGTGGGGAATGCAGTGTCATACCCTGGACCTACTTCAGACAGATCTAAAAGATGGAGGGGGAGAAGAGAGGAGCAGAAATTAACTCCACCAAATTTCTCCTGAACGGGCAGTGGTGGCGCATGCCTTTAATCCCAGCACTTGGGAGGCAGAGGCAGGTGGATTTCTGAGTTCGAGGCCAGCCTGGTCTACAGAGGGAATTCCAGGACAGGCAGAGCTACACAGAGAAACCCTGTCTCAAAAAAACAAAAAACAAAGAAAACAATGCTAAAACCAAATTTCTCCTGAGCAACAAATAAAATGGAATTGCTGTCACTTGAGATTGTGGGATGACTGAGGGAGACAGGACTAGGTCAGAGACCCTCTTGCATGTTTCAGTGGCACTGTTAGACACGTGAAAATCTCAATGTGGAGTTTTGGGACGTCTAGGCTAGAGAGGAATAAATTTGTTCTTTTTGTAATCTAAGATATCTTAAAGATGAATGCTATGCTAGCTTGCCAGGCTGTCCAAATAAGAAATCAAAACTACAGGTATACATGAGAGTCTCAAAAAAACAAAACAAAACAATGCCAACAATAACACACAGAGAAGAAATGAAACAATCTATGACAACTATTTCTTACCACTTCTAAAATAAAAACTAATCTATTAGATGAACCTGACTTTAGCTTGAAGAGCTTGTTAACTGCTTTTCTCAACACTGTGGCCTGAGTGTCACCCATCATGGAAGCACACAGCTGGTTACATTATCTAACCTGAGGATTACTTATTCAGAGAAAAAAGAATGGTTGTAGACCTGTCTCCAGGGTCACAGTTTATCAGCTTTCCTACCTCTGAGGAAAAGAAAGTTGTCAGGAGATTGGCAACATAGAGAATAGTTTCTTTCTGTGCTTTACCTTCCATTAAAAGGCTGCTTTCTTGAAATCACATAGCCCAGCTTTAATGTGTGTGTATTTTTATGTGTAGTCTTTTTTCAAAAAAACTAATTTTATTTACAATTTTTTCTTAAAGATCTATTGTTTTATGTATGTGAGCGCACTGTAGCTGTCTTCAGACAGGCATACCAGAAGAGGGCATCAGATCCCATTGCAGATGGTTGTGAGCCACCATTTGGTTGCTGGGAATTGAACTCATGACCTCTGGAAAAGCAGTCAGTGTTCTAAACCTAGAGCCTTCTCCCTAACCCTTATTTAAAAAATTGAGCAGCCGAGTGGTGGTGGCACACGCCTGTAGTCCCAGCACTTAGGAGGCAGAGACAGGCGGATTTCTGAGTTTGAGGCCAGCCTGGTCTACAGAGTGAGTTCCAGGACAGCCAGGGCTACACAGAGAAACCCTGTCTCAAAAAATAAATAAATAAATAAATAAATAAATAAATAAATAAAAATAAAAATAAAAATAAATAAAAAATTGAAAGAATGCTTTCTTGTTTATAATCATCTTGAACTGCAGTCCCTCATTCACCTAAGATTTCTCAATTATTTCCCTATACAATTGGTAGACTGTTTTAGTAAGGTGGCCCAATTTCCCTGTAGGACTCTTTAATTTGCACTTCAAACAGCATGGTTCTGATTTTGGGCAGCTTTCCTTCTCTTTATGTTCCTACACACAGGTGTAATATGTTCCTATGTCTATGCACTAAATGACACAGGCAAGGAGAGGGGGTCAGATTTCCTGGAACTGCCATTACAGGCAGTTATGAGCCTGTGTGGGTGGCACAAAACCAAAGACAGCTCTTTCAAAAGAACAGCAAGAACTCTTAGTCACTGAGCCATGTTCTGGCCCCCATGTGCCTTTTTGGGGGTGAGAGGTGTGTTTTTTATGTAGGTCCTTATGTGTGCCGCATGGCTGGTTTATGCAGGGTAAGAGACTGAACCCAGGATTTAGTGCCTGCAAGGCAAACACTCAACCAACTATGCTCCATCCCTAACCCTGAATCAAAACTTTTTTAAGACTCCAAAAACCATACAGGCTATTGCCAGTGCTCTTGGTTGCATACTAGAACTTAATGGTGAGCCCCACTGTTAAAGACATCACATACTTTTGTCCCAGGTCATGGAGAAATCAAGTTGGTACTTACCAAAAACGTTTCTTTCAGGCTGGCTAGCTAGCATAGTCCCGGAAGATGCTGTGAAGACTGCTGAGGGGGGAAAAGTTATCAGTAGACTAACCTAGCTATGGTCCTGTGCACTACAATAATGACTGGTATGGCAAGAGATGCCAGTGAGGACAACGGCGGCATGCATGTTGTAGGGATAAATGATAACTGCTTTGTGACTGCATTTAAGGTCTGCAAAAAGAAAATGCATACCTGGTACTGTAAATCTAGCTAAGAACCCATGACTTAGGAGTTCATAGATCCCAGAGTCAAACCCATTATTCTACTAAGTACACATAGTATCCAATCTGCCTTCTAAATTCATTCCTCTATACGCACAGACTAGTGTAGCTCTCAGAACTCATTAGACATTTCTTTAAGCCATGGATGGTAGTTAATCCAGAAACTCACAACTGGTCAAAGTGCAGTGACTAAGTGACTAATCAGTGGAAGATTTGCTCATCTACTAATAGGACATCTGTATCATCCAGCCTCCCAGGAGGCTCAGAGAACATCATGGGAGAAGGGGCAGAAAGATTAGAGGAGAAGAAGTCAGGAAGGAGCGGAACGAGACAGTGTCTTCTAGATAAGCCAGAACCAGTATACTCACAGCAGCTGTGGCTGCTTGCACAGGGTCAAGCCAGTTACTCTAGCATGAGGGAGAAGGGTTCACGAGTCCTCACCCCTAACTGTGTAGGGACAACTGAGGTTTCTGGAGAAAAGGAGTCAGTTTCATTACGGGTGTGGCCCCTGGTGGGTTGCTCACACTCCAGTGGATGTTACTCACACTCCTTATCCCCAGGAGAACATAGGCAGAACAAATTGAACTTGATAGGTTATTAAAAATAAAAAAATATATATTATATGACAGGAAATTGGGGGTACAGTAGGAAAGTGGGGTGAATCTGGGAAGAGTTATAGAAACGAGTAACGAGTGAATAGGAACAAAACACAGCCTGAGACTCTCAGGGAACTAATAATAGTAGTATATGAAAAGACTTTCCTATGTTAAAAACACGGCACAGTGTTGCACTAAATAAATTGTGGTTTCTTGCTGGATGTGGTGACACATGTCTTTAATCCAAGCACTCAGGAGGCAGAGGCAGGCTGATCCCTGAGTCTGGGGCCATCCTGGTCTATAGAGCAAGAACCAGGACAGTCAAGAGTATACCGAGAAAACCTGTCTTAAAAAACAAACAAAATTTTGCTTTGTTTTCTTTTTCATGTTTATTTATTAACTAGAAAACTAGACAGAAGCCTGGTAAAACATCAAGTAAGACAATTTTTTATAATTTTTACACAGTGAAAAACAATTTAGAATTTTGGTAGTGCTTTGATTTAAATATATCCTTCAAGAGTTCATATGTGGAGCATGCCTATACTTTGAGCAATCAGGAGACTGAGGCAGGATGACTGCTCTAAGCCTGGACTAAATAGAGAATACTAAGTCAGCCGAGATTATATATAATAAGAAAGTCTTAAAACAAAACAAGAAAAGGCCCGTACTTCGGCTCAGTGGGAGAGAGCTTGCCTTGCACATGTGCATTCTTTATTCACTTCTCAGCACCCCCAGATTAAAAACAAGTTAATGTGCTGTAAGCTGGTGAAGCTTGGTCCTGGGTCTACCTCCCATCCCCATGCTCCCAAAATAAGACTCAGATTCAAAATATATTTACAAATACTTTGGCCATATAGCTAGGCTCTTCTCTGACTAGAATAATATCAAAAGAACTCATTTATTTTAATCTACATCCTGCTACGTGGCTGGTTACCTTGCTCAGGTACCATGCCTCTGTCTCCTTACACCTTTCCAGCCAGATCTCCCCTGAGCCTGGCTCTATCCCAGAATTCTTTCTGCCTCCCAGATGTCCCACCTCCTATTTCCTGCCTAAGCCATAAGCCATAGGCTTTTCAGTTGTCGGGTGATGCACCCATGCAATACACAAGATATTCTTTCCATAAAAAGCTTAATCTGGGGCTGGAGAGATGGCTCAGCGGTTAAGAGCACTGACTGCTCTTCCGGAGGACCCAGATTCAATTCCCAGCAACCACACCACATGGTGGCTCACAACCATCTATAATGGGATCCCCAACACCCTTTTCTGCTGTGTCTGAAGACAACAGTGTACTAATATATATAAAATAAATAAATCTTTTTTAAGAAAAGCTAAATCTTCAAACTAATACGTCAATGGCATCAGGCAGCTGGGGCCTTCAGGAAGTAATTCATGACGGACAAGGTCATGAAATGGCACCTCCATGACGTCTTAATGGCTCGTACTGCCACTCCATGTGCTGCCCTCCACCCCTTGTCAACTGTAGCAAAACCCTCCCAGATGCTGAACAGATTCTGGCCTGTGCCATTGGACTTCCTAGCTCCCAGAACTATGATAATCTTTGTTTTTTATGTTAACTAAGTACCCAGTCTATTATTCAGCAACAGAAAACAACCCAGGATAGAAAATAAACCTTTTCCAGGTTGTGCATTGCTTCTTCAGGAAATTCTTCTGGCTAAATCGAAGCAACTATTAGACTAGGGAAGTCAGACAATGCAAGCAATTGTTTCATTTCAAGGAGTTTAACCTAGGAACATCATATCACTGTCAGATGTTAAGTTCTATAAATGCCTCACTGCTGACAACAGAATGTCTTTCATCATGTGATGGCAACGAGTGGTTACTAAGACAACAGATAATAAGTTCATCAAACATCCACTTGAAGAGGCCAGTGCTTTCCAGGAGACCCCTGGCTTATGAGGTTTGACTGTCAGCAGTCTGAGAGTGGTGTGAGCAGGGCACATCGTGTGACTACCCACTCAGTAATCATGGCAAGGAAGGAACCAGGCAGGGAAGGTGACTTTATAATTTCAAATCACAGCATCAAAATAACAGTTTTTAGAAGAAAGAGAAAAATGGTTAAAATTTTGCTAGCAAAACCAAAAAAGCAGATGATGCTGATGCAGATGGGATGGGTGGACTATCTTAGCAGCAACCTACATTACATTCTATTGTATATAAAATAAAAAGGAAGGAGTTGTCAAGCTTGTATTTTTAAGATTACTTAAAAGACAAAGCACTATCGGGAAAAAAAAAATCTGTTCCTCTTCAAATTCTTCCCCTCACAATCGCCATCTCCACCCTAAAATTAAAAACCAAGCCAGTAAGAACCAGGGATAAGAAATGTAAACATCTGCTGTCAAAGCCGTGACTGTACTAATGTTACACTATAGGCGATCTACTGAATGGTGTAAGCACTACTCAGCCTAAGTCCCACCCTTTAAACTAAAATATACAGGACAAGATCCAATGTCTGGCCAGAATGTTGATGTGGAACCCAATACCTGCTCATGCTTATCTTCTTTGCCTTCAGACTCTGGGCACCCAGACATTGGGACATTCTGTGTTACATATCTACATTGGGATTCTGTATTATATATTTACATTGGAACTCTCCATTATATATTTACATTGGGACTCTTTATTACATGTTTACATTGGTATTCTGTATTAGATATTTACATTGGGACTCTGTGTTACATATTTACATTGAGACTGTATGATATATTTACATTGGGACTCGTAACTATGGTTTTTTTTTTTAAGATTTATTTATTATTTGTAAGTACACTGTAGTTGTCTTCATACACCCCAGAAGAGGGCATCAGATCTCATTACGGATGGTTGTGAGCCACCATGTGGTTGCTGGGATTTGAACTCAGGACCTTCAGAAGAGCGGTCTCTTAACCACTGAGTCAGCCCCTATTATGTTCTTTTTTATTTTATTTTATGTATATGTGTATACTGTAACGTTCATCAGATACACCAGAAGAAGACATCAGATCCCAGTACAGATGGATGTAACCCACTATCTGGTTGCTGGGAATTGAACTAAGAACCCCTGGAGGGACAGTCAGTCCTCTCAACCATTGAGCTATCTCCTCAGCTCCCTCTGTGCCGCGTGTTTACATTAGGATGTTATGTGCTGCATATCTTCATTGGAATTCTCTGTATTACATATACACCTTGGGACTCTGTATTATGTATTTACATTGGTACTCTCTGTATTACACATTCACCTTGGGACTCTATTATACATTTAAATTGGGACTCTCTGTATTTTATACTTAGATTAGGATGCTCTGTATTACATATTTACATTGGGACTCTCTGTATTACATATTTACACTGGAACTCTCTGGAACATATTTAGTAACTTTCCCTTCTATAATCATAAAGTTGTAAACCAAACCCAGGAACAAAGACTAATCAACATGCTGGAAATAACAGATGATTAAACAAGATTACATAACTTGATATAAAATGTATTCCTATTAACAGACATTTGTGAACTTAATGTTCAAATTAAGAAAACAAGTACAGTATTATAAAATATAAAAGCAAAAATAGGAGACTATACCCAGCTACCCAGGCTTCGATGCTTGTCAGCATTTCTGTGCATGTAACATTGACAAAAAAAAAAAAAAAGTTGTTTTAACCACATATGATTCTGGGATCCCCTGAATTTCCATCTGCCACATTTTCTAGTCTACAACTAACAGGTTCCTCTCTCTTTAGCTGAAGCATTTCTTGTGTTCTAAAAACAAACAGGAAGTGGTGAGTCACTGGCTAAGGGAACTTGGGCTGAGATAAAATACCTGTATTTTACTGCAGGGGTTGCTTCATAAGGGCACTGGGAGACTGGTGACAAAGGACTCATCAAACAAAGCTCCTCACCATGGCCTCCCATTCCCAGGGCTCTTCCCTGTCTTGAGCAGGCCCCTCATTCACAGTCACACAGGCTTCTGTCTGTCCAAGAGCCCCTTCAGTGTGTACCTTCATGAAAATGGATTGCTAACAGACACCTGAAAGAGTTGGATACACAACTAGGAAGTGCTTGGATCTGAGGAAGTAATTTAAAACCAAGCAGTGGAAGAGCTAAGATGAAAACAAGTAAGTTGCTATTCCCCGTCTTCTGCTTTTTGACTGTCTTGGGGTGCTAGGGACCACGCCCATGCTGGGCAAACACAAGGCACTACACTCCAAGCTCCTACCCCAGGTTTCGGAAAATATGTTATATTTTTTCAAACTAAAAATAAACTACAGACTCAAAATTTAGAAGACTAGATTTTGAGATATGGTCTCACTCTGAAGCTCTGGCTGGCCTGGAACTCACTGTGTAGACCAGGCTGTTCTTGAACTCACAGTGACTCACCTGCCTCTGCCCCTCAAGTGTTGGTATTAAAGGCATGTGAAACCAAACATGGCTAAGGAAATTTTGACATAGATGTATGTTGTGTATGTATGATGTTCATATAAAGGTCAGGGCCAACTTGTGAGGCCTGGTTCGTTCTTTCTACACTGCCCATTCTAGAGCTAGACCTCGGGTCTGCCGACCTGGCAGCACCCTTATACACTGAGTCATCGCACCAGCTCAGGCATTTTCTTAATTTTGATACTAACTCACCAAGAGGTGTTCAGACTAGTGTTGTCTGAGTCTCAGCTCTGCGCTAGAGCTGCTGAAAGGAGCACAGATGGGCTCTGAGCAACACCGACAGCCCCTGGTCGCTTCTAAAACTACAATTGGTTTCTGTTACTTTTCAAGACTACCTTTTCAGAAATTCATCATGTAAACATCTGAGAGAACTGTTTTATTTTTCCCCTGCATGGATATGTGGTTTGGGTTTCTGGGCCTCTCATGGAACAGCAGGATAAACACAGTAGCACATCACAACTCTCTGCAAACCCAAGACCCCTAACTCACCAGGGAGCCAACAGATTTGCAGATGGTATGCTATGCAGACTTCCAGGACATGAGTACATCTCTTAAATGCACAAGCTTAAAGGATCTTGTGACTTATAATGAACTAAAAAACATTCCCTAATGGCTTTCCTGGTCAATAACAGCTCTGGGTCTGTAAAGTAGACTGTGACATATACAAGTAGTCCTCGGGACTGTCAAAACAAGACTATAGCTCTAAATGTCACAATGGAAAATGCCTTATAGGTTTCCAGAAGCATCTATACACACACACACACACACACACACACACACACACACACACACGTTTTCTCTGAGACAAAGTCTCATAGCCCAGGGTGGCCTCAAAGTCCCTGAAGATGACCTTTAACCTCTGATCCTTCTGCCTCTACTTCCAAGTGTTGAGATTAGAGATCTGTACACCTGATTTATTGGGGCTAGGGGCCTTGTGTGTGCTGGGTCAGCACATTACCAACTGAGTTACACAACTCTCCACCTTTCCATATTTTTAATGTATGTGTTCAATTTTCTTTAATAAAGCAGGAATAACTTTATCATAAATTAAAATAGTCAATTCATTTGTAATGGGGATAATAAATTGACAAATAATGCACACAGATGACCTCATTAGGAAATTGGAGGCCACATGCACGCTGGGACTCAGTGAATGTTGGTTTAGTCTCCCTCCCTTAAGAGAAGGCATTCAAATAAATGTTGATAACAGCAAGATTTCTGAATAAAATCCAAGAATCAATGTGGTGGGTGGGGTTGGAGCTGGCATCAGACATTTTTGAAAACAGGACAACAGTCGGGGAACAGTGACAGACAGTAAACTGGAAGAACACAGAAGGGAAAGCCAAAGGCAAACACAGCTGCCGCCCCCAGGGCAGTCAGCCACTACCTGTCCCATGGCAAGGGTCACCTGAGCATCACTGGAGGCTAAACAGCCACTCTGTCCTGGATGCTGTGTGTTCTAATCACTGATAATGCAAAAGAGGGCTGTGTTTACTACTACAAAAACTAACACTTAGAATCTTTCAGTAGTTGTTTATAAAAACATAAATAACTGGGTATGTGTTATATGCCTTTAATCCCATCACTGGGGAGGCAGAAGCAGGCAGATCTCTGTAAGTGCCAGAACAGCCAGAGGTACATAGTGAGACCCTGTATCAAAAAGTAAAAAAAATTATGTGTATATATATATATATATAAAATAAAAGACCTGCTTCTAAAGTTTAAAGATTATAAAAGTTTTAATTTTTACAAACTTTCTAATAGTAACTAAATTTAAAAACTCAGTAAAAGACAAAACAACATTCTATAAATAATATAAAGTGTTTACCTCTTGTTTTTCTTGATTTGGGTCCATACTAAGTAAAGTTGGTATTTTAGGTGAATCTGTTTTCTTTGATTCTCTCTTCAGCACTTTTACCTGTTTAACTTTTGGAGAGAGAGAGAGAAAAAAAAAAAAAAAACCAATGTAACTTGTTGGCCCTTCCTTGAAACTATATTTTCCTCTCAAGGGCTTCAGATAGGTATCCCAGTAGCCACTAAGTTCACTTTTGAACTCAAGTCAAAAGGGACTGAGTACTGTGAGCTGTCAGATGTGGTACAATTTTATTTTGTGATCTCACAAGAGCATGTCTCAATTTTCATTGAGGGACCCTCAAGTTTCACATTCTACATTTTACACCTTGCTATTTTATCACATTTTTATAAGGTGTCTGTTTTCCAAGGAAAGGAAAAAACTTTGGCTCACTACAATAAATTTGATTTTAAAATAAGTATCTGCTTAATTTTATTGCAATATATTTATTATTCATTTGTTTACTGGGGTGGGGCCTCTCCTTCCACAATGTAAATCCCAGGATCAAACTCAGGTCAGTAAGGCTTAGCACCAAGTACCTTTGCATGCCGAGCCATCTCACTAGCCCTTAAGATATGATAAGGTTATGATAAATTCTACATTTAGAAAAATAATCTACCAAATCCCCGCATGCCCAAAACATCTGTAATAACACCTACGGGCAACTGAGCAGGGAAGGTGCTTTACCCCACGTTATGTATGGAACATGTTAAGTTCGTCTTCCTCAAATGCTGCCCCAACATCTCAACATAAGGTTAACAGAACATTTACCCTTTCAGGTTGTCTCTACCTTTCTTTATTGAGTCTGACCCTTGGTGGGCACAGTGGACCTTTAGTCCCAGCACTCACTCTGAAGGAAGAGGCAGGCAGATCTGTGAGTTCAGGCCAGCATGGTTTATATAGTGAGCTCCAGAACAGCTAGAAACACACAGACCCTGACTAAACAAAACAAAAAAAGTCTAACTCTTTACCTAGCTTACTTTTTCTGATTTATTATTGTTATTATTATTATTGTTATTATTATTATTTTTTTTATTTTTATTTTTTTTGGTTTTTCGAGACAAGGTTTCTCTGTGTAGCTCTGGCTGTCTTGGAACTCACTCTGTAGACCAGGCTGGCTGTGAACTCAGAAATCCTCCTGCTTCTGCCTCCCAAGTGCTGGGATTAAAGGAGTGCGCCGCCCAGCTAGTTTACTTTTTCAAAGCAACTGGTTACTTCTACAAAGGTCCCAGGTAAGTGTTCTTACAAACAGCCCGCCCCTAGCGGCCAGTTACACCATCTCTGTACCTTCCATCCCTTTCATCTCCTTCGCCTGTATTGTGAATGGCAGTTCAGGGAAATGGAATTCTTTCCTGTCGCATTTGGAAAAATTCAGCTTTCTTTTGTTCCCACTCGGTATTTGGTCATTCTGACCTGTTCGCTCATTAAATGCACCTTTCTCTGTTTGGACCTAGACAAACAAGTACCAGTTAGTATGAAGAACTGCGATGACCAACCACAGAGTCTTAAGCCTACAGGTGCCAGCTATTTGGATGATGGAAAACAGTTCCAAAGATTATCTCAATAATCAAGAAGCAGAATAGAATGAGGTATGGTGGACATGCCCGCAGTCCTAGCACTTGGAAATCAGGCAGAAGGATCTCGAGTTCAAGGCCAGCTTAGAATACATAGTGAAACCCTAACAAAAGCAACACAAACATACAAACCAACAGACTAGAGCAACACTAAACACAGAAGTGGTCAGACTCCCAGTGAGGTTTTTAGTCCATTTACTGTTCTTGATTTACAGAACCACAATCCTGACTTTGTTGTTGTTAACGACAGCCCTGATTGTTCCTGGAACTCACTTCTGTAGGCCAGGCTGACCTCAACCTAACAGAGGTCTTCCTGCCTCTGCCTCCTGCACGCTGGGATCAAAGGTATGCGCCACCCCCACTTGGATGTTTCAATTTTGTTATTATAAATAATGCTGTGCCTTGAATGTTATAAACTGTGCTATGTAAAGAAATGATGGGGAAAAAAGAGAGAAAGATATGGCTAGCATTTCCAGAGCAAGAAAACTCCATCTATTCGGCAAGGTTTTCTTTAATATATATATATATATATATATTTTTTTTTTTTGGTTTTTCGAGACAGGGTTTCTCTGTGTAGTTCTGGCTGTCCTGGAACTCACTCTGTAGACCAGGCTGGCCTTGAACTCAGAAATCCACCTGCCTCTGCCTCCCAAGTGCTGGGATTACAGGCGTGCGCCACCACGCCCGGCCCAATATATATTTTTGATAGATATTTTTAGATAAAGATATTTTTGAAAGAGAAAAGGACAAGTCTTGTGATTTGTAAAGATGGAAGTCATACGTTAGTAAACAATTTAAGATAAAGAATAAGATGATACAGATATAGCTCAGTGGTTAAGAGCAGTTATTGTTCTTGCAAAGGACCAGGGTTCAATTCTCAGCACCCACATAGTGGCTCACAGCCATACACAACTCTAGTTCCAAGGAACCAATGCCCTCTTTTGGTCTTCACAAGTACCAGTAGGTAATCACATATAAAATAAAATAAATCTAAAAGAAAAAAAAAAGATAAAGAGACAACCCAAAAGCTAGAAGCACAGGGGAAAACACGGTCTGTTTTCAGGAAGAAAAGGGGCTGGTAGAGATTCTCAGTGGGCACTCACTCAGCACCTGCAAAGTCTTGGACTTATCCCAACACAGATAAGAGAGAAAGGGAAGAACAAAGAAAGGGTAGGAGGGAGGGAATGTTTTTAAAAGATTTTATGTTTATTGGTATTTTGCCTACATGTATGTCTGTATGAGGGTGTAAGATCCCCTGGAATTGGAGTTACAGACAGGTATGAGCTGCCATGTGGGTGCTGGGAATTGAACTCAGGTCCTCTGGAAGAACAGCCAGCATTCTTAACTGCTGAGCCATCTCTCCAGCCCTGGGAGGGATTTCTTTTTTAATGTGAGAACTTACAAAAAAAAAAAAAAAAAAGGTAGATGTTTAAAGAGGCCATATTTTATGAACTTACTCATATTCCATGTTTGTGTGTTCATGTTCTAATCTGTGTACATGTGTGTGAGGATACACATGCACATGCTTATGAAAGATAGATGTTACATTGGATGTCTTTCTGGATAGCGCTGACCTTGTTTTTGAAGACAAGGTTTCTCATTCCACCGGGAGCTCACTTATTTGGCTGGACTAGATGCCATCAAAGTCTAAGGACCCTCCCCTCTGACTCCCTGGTGTTAGGATTACAGGCATGTACTACCATGCCCAGTGTATTACATGGTGCCGTGGATCCAAACTCTGATCCCCAGGCTTGCTCACCTACCACTTTACTGACTGAGACATTTCCCCAGCCCAAAGGTTCATATTTTAATACTAGCATCTTGCCTTACTTGTGTGGGACCTGTGTCCTCTTGTCTGTTATTAGACAAAGTTTGTCCAATAGTTTGTGAAGAAGTGCGTCTCTTTTTTGTTCTTTCAGTTAACCTATTAATTAAAAATAAATGAGAAGTTATTAGAACCTCCCAGAATTGTCCTTCTGTTAGCGTTACGAACAAGTAAGTTATAAACAGTGGGCCAGGCTATAAACACCAATAACACTGGCACTCAGGTGGCTGGCTGAGGATTTTTATTTTAAGGACAGTCTAAGCAACATAACCAGACCCTGCCTTATGAAAAAGGAAAGGATTAACACCATGGTACTGTTAGAACACCAAGTCTCCAAAGGCAACTTTCCAGTCTGAAGTTCTGAGAACTCTAGGACAGGACAAGCACTGGATGGCTAACCCCTGGTGAAAACATGTCAGGAAATGACTTCCTGGGGCCCATTTGTTCCCTTGTATCTATTCTAAACTTGGATCATTTAACCTCTGGAGTTTTGCATTTTTGGACTTGTCTGAGACTGGCTTACAATCATGGTTTACTGGCAGTGCAACTCAGGCATCACCTCAAGAACACTTTGGTTACTGCAACCTATGGTCTGATGTATCTTTGGAATAACAGACACACCCATTGGCTTATCCAGACAGACTGCTCATCCTCACAACTTGTAGCCTAAATCAGTCTGCCAGACTCTGTTTGGGCCAATGTACCTTCCAGTGTAAGTTTGCAAACAGATCTGATGTTTTCACTGTCCATCACCAGTCCCCAGCTCTAACAGTCTCATGATCAGTCTCTCAATCTGCAGCAGAGGTTCTAAACCTAAAACTGGCCTGAGACGCTGCTTTCCTACCAACATACTACTGAAAGGCTATTTGCTATTTGCCTTATTTTGGACTATTCTTTCTCCACTGAAAGAATCTGCTATGAGGCAGAAATAAAGCTTACTTTGCAGTACCGAGTGCTACAGTTAGATATGGTTTGTCCTCCAATGGTCCAAATACTGGAATTTTTTCCCCAGTGTGCTGTGTGGAGAGGGGTGAAGCCTGCAAGTGGTGAGGACTCTCAAAAAGGAGGTGACTAGATCTCAAGATGGATTGATGATTTTTTTCCTTAGGAGGCATTCTTGCACTCAAGGGATGCTCCGTAAAAGAGGGTCTTTATAAAGGACCCTGGCACCTCCCTGGCATCTTTCTCCTGTATTGGCACACATGCTTTCCCTACATGTGATCCGTCTCTTGTCTCCTTTGCTATGATGTGACACAGCCAAGGAGCCCTTGCCAGCACTGTATCATGCTGCTGGATGCTCTGGCCTCGATAACCATAAGCCAAACAACACTCTAGAAAGTATCTGATGTCAGTAGAGTATCAATTATTTTGGCATAGCAATACTAAGTAGACTAACACACCAAGGCACAGGGATGCCAAAACTTAAGTGAAATCATCCCTTTTCTCTTCAAATAAAAGATATTTTTCTTTTAAAAAGATATTCTGGGCTCAGTCATTGAGAGTACTGTCCATGCACAGGACCTGGGTTCAGTTGCCAGCATCCACACTGGATGGCTCACAACTGCCTGTAAGCCTAGCTCCAGGGGATCTGATGCCCTGTGGCCTCCACAGACACTGAATGAATGTGGTGGTGCTCATACAAATACTTAGGGACACATACAGACATAAAATAAATATTTTTAATGCTATCCCAAATGTAACAGTGAACAATTAAATATCTAATTTGGACATGATGGCATATATCTGTAATCCCATTTCTGAGGAGGCTGAGGCTGGTAGACCATCTCTAGGAGGCCAGCTTAGGATACAAAGCAAGTTCCAGTAGTCTGGGCTCTGTGTCAATTTATCTCAAAAAAAAAAAAAAAAGTTTAATACCTATAGAGCTAAGGAAAAAAAAAATGTCTCATTAACATTCCCAAGAACTCCTCAGTGAATGTCCTGCTACTACGTGACTGCAATGCACCATACAGGAGGACGGCTTATTAACCAAGCCTCCTCTCACTCTAGCTCACCGTGAATTGGGGTGGGAGAGGTTTGAACTGAGATTTGCGGCCAACAAATTACTGCTTGTCAGGTTGATTGGTGGCATTGTCATACAAGCCCCAGAGTGTGGGTCTTCTTTGACACCATCGGAACTTGCACTGGGATTGACAGGGTTTGTCACTTCCGAGACAGAAGGCTTCCTGTCCAGTGACGCGTGTGTGTCATCAGCTGCGCCCTGCTGGCGGTGTTCACCTTCACTCTCTGTCTTCTTCGGGTCTGGGACGTCTCCTTTCCCCCCTTTGGCCTTAGTCACTCTGACTTTGAGCTCCTTGGTCCTTTTGTCTCTGTCCACTTCCTGGAACATGAGATGTAGAGAATCTGCTGTCATTAGAGCCCTAAGCGTGTGCAACTATGCAGGCCCAAACAAAAGGCAAGGAGGCGCTCACCTTTCCGTAAAGCGATGGGTTTCCATAGAGCAGAGTGTTGGTAAAAACCGATTTTTTCTCATCTTTCACAGGTTCATTTTCTTTAAAATTCTCTTTTGGCTTTATAAATGAATTAACCTTTGCTTCCTGTAATAATTTAGCTCTCAGCTCTGGTATGAATCTGATGAATCAAGCAATATTAACCAATCATCTTTTTTATATGGTTTATCTTAATAGAACCATTCGATCAAGCATTAAAAATGCTATGTAACCATAACTGATACCAAGAGATGGCATTGTTTTTATTTGTCTGTTTGTCAGGCTCTCACTGTGTAGCCCACCTCAGTATCAAGCATAAAAGCCCCTTACTTCATCTTCCTGAGTGCCAGGATGACGGGTGTCACCATACCCAGTCAAAATGATGTAAATATTTATCTTACAATAATTGTGTGCTGGCAGCAGATCTTTTGGGCATTTTGGTAGGAAAATATACCACATAAAATTTACAAAACAGACTTCCGTTGGATCCCCTTTGAGATACGAATCTAATGAAATGTCACTTTGAATTTTGGTACAGAAGCTCTTCGACTCTTTAGACTTTACAGAGTTTGAGTCACAGCCCTCGTGACTCACCATGCCTGTAACTCCACCCCCGGGAGATCTACTGTTCTTTTATTTTTACACAGGCATCCTTACACATGTGCACATGTGCATACATAAAATAAATCCTTTAAAGGTGAATGAAATCAAGCCTTAAAAAGCTCTGGAATTAAACATGGTCTCTGGTCTGCGGTGAGACTACAGCTGTAGCATGGGATCTGAGTACACTGCCTATAACACTGAGACTAAAGCTAGCTGCCTACCATGTACCTGGTCAATACCTGACACAGTAACTCCACTAGGTTTCTGTTAAATTAATATTTGTGCTTTGTTCTATCTAGTGATTCCCCTTCTAGTAAGTCCCCTGACAGAAAACACTAGGAAGACCACCAATGCTTACTTCTCAATAAATCCATCTCTAGTAAAGTAATCGTGACGCAAAAGATCAGTAGATGATATCCTCTCAGCAGGATCAATTTGTAAACAAGCCTAAAAAAGAAAAAAAGTCTAATAAAAGATGAGGTTTTTGGCTCTGCCCCTAAAATCAAGTCTTTAACATTTGACATATGACAAAGTTATTTCCCATAGCTAATAGAGTCTGTAAACAAGAAGATTTTTTTTTTTTTTTAAGACAGGGTTTCTCTGTGTAGTCCTGGCTGTCCTGGAACTTACTCTGTAGTCCAGGCTGGCCTCAAACTCAGAAATCCCTGCCTCTGTCTCCCAAGTGCTGGGATTATAGGTGTGTGCCACCACTGCCCGGCTCAACAAGCAGATTTCTAACACTAAATTCTGACCATTTACTTACCTAAGAAATTTACTCTTGCAACTTTTAAAAGTTACTATTTTGTGTGAATGTCAGCATGTGCATCCCATGGTCAAACAGGGAGGCCAGAAAACAGCTATGTTATGGGTTCTCTCTTGTCACCTGGTAGGATCTAGGAATTGAATTCAGGCCTTCCATAAAAATCCCCTTTCTGGTCACTGCAGACACCAAACATACATGGTACACACACATGCAGGCAAGCAAAAATAAAAATCAATGAATAGTTCTTCTCTGTTTCTCTGCCCTCGGAATGGTTTAGCTGGGGAAACCACCAAAAACCAAAGTCAACTCCTGGACAGGCTGTGAGCAGGAAGCTGCAGATAGTGATCCATCTATAACTGTCATTACAGAGAACAATGAAGTCAGAAATGGAATAAAAGGTGTCTGCTGGATAAAGTGCGCTCTTCCAGAGAGAAGGCCTTTTCCAGTACCTCTTTACAGTTCACGTCACAGGCATTGTTGTCCTGAGATGTTAAGTCATCTGTCTGACATCTTTCAAATGGCTAGAATTATTTAACACTGGTGAGGAGGCTTGCCCCAGCACATGTGTGGGATTTAGAAGACAACATGGTGGAGTTGGTTCTCTCTTTCCACCTTTATGTGGGTTCCTTGGAAGAAATCAAGGCTACCAGGTGTGCAGCAAGCATTTAGACCTGCCAACTCATCTTACTGGCTCTTGTCTAAGAATTTATGTAGAAGGACCAGAATGAAAATATAAAAAGATAGCCGGGCAGTGGTGGTGCACGCCTGTAATCCCAGCACTTGGGAGGCAGAGGCAGGCGGATTTCTGAGTTCGAGGCCAGCCTGGTCTACAGAGTGAGTTCCAGGACAGCCAGGGATACACAGAGAAACCCTGTCTCCAAAAAAAAAAAAAAAAAAAAAAAAAAAAAAGATGCTTCTGCTATCTTCTAAATGCACAGTATAAACTAACAGTTCTATCACTCTGCGGCACAACAGTGTTCACAGGGTTAGAAGGGCTGTCCTTACAAATAGTAAGACGGGAAGATTGCATGCCATGTCTTTTGTTTCGTTGATTTTGTTATAATAGTAGACATTCATAAAGTGAGACTGAGTGTATATGTTTGTGTGGTGTATGTATGAGCTCATGTGTGCAGCTGAACTTACACGTGTGGAGACCAGAAGTTGATGTCAGAGTTTTTTGAGATTATTTTTCACTGAACAAGGAGCTCCAATTCAGCCAGACTAGCTGGCAGGAAGCCGGGGACCCCCTCCCCTCCTCCTCCTTAACACTAAGATTCTCGGTACACACCAGAGCCCAGCTTTTTACTTAGGTTCTGGGGGATGGGATTCAGATTTCCATGTCTACCAGTATCTACAAGTATAGATACTTCATTATACTTGTTCTGAAATTTCAGAAACTGTGTTTCTTTTTAGAAGTATGCATTAGGACTGGAGAGACAGCTCAGTGATTAAGAGCCAAGAAGATGCTAACAGTACAGTCTTTAATTCCAGCACCCTGAAGGCAGAGGCAGGTGGATTCTGTCAGGAACTTCGAGACCCAGCACCCCTTCCCAGCACCTATGGTCACTAGGCACACACATGGTGCATGGACATACATGCAGGCTAAACAGCTGTACACATAAATCTAAAATTAAAAACCCAAAATGAGCTGAATATTAGAAACAAGAATTTTACTACAGTTGTACAACCCTTATCTAGAAATAAGTCTCTTCACTCTTCCTGATATAGGAAACCACTGATTAAAGAAATAAAATAAGATTTGCTATTCATAATAAACCCACCTTACATTATTTGAATTTTGTGCTGTGTTCATGCACTACCTACGATAAGCATGATGTAAATGCAAAGTAATAATGTACTGGCTAGGGAGATGGCTCAGTTGGTCGTGTGAGCTTGAAGACCTGAGCTCAGATGCCATGGTCGCATATATCTGTAACCAGCAAGGAGACAGATGGACGGAAGTTCACTGGCCAGGAGATTAAGGTTCACTGAAAGGGAAATTTCCCTCTCTTGTCCCCTTCTCCCTCTCTGTTCCCTCTATCTCCCTCCCCATTATGGGGACTGAACCCAGGACCTTGTAACTGTTTACTATGCACTATATCACAGAGCTATATCCCAGAAAGAGGTTCTGACTAAACAACAACAATAAAACATGAGAGATTCAAGCAAAGACACCTGACATCAGCTTCTGGCTTCTAGAAATGCATGCAAGATGCACCTATGTGCATCCTTACTCAAACTGTCAAGTACCGTACTTACACAACACACAGTCCAACACATACACAGACACAGACACAGACCTCACTAAATGTTTTCCAATGTAAGGTGAATGTTAGTACATTCAAATGAGAGCTGCCAACAGATGCCTCTGTGGAAAGTTAGGATGATGCAAGACAAAGATCAACCATAGCCTGGTAGACCAGATGCTGAAAATGGTGGGAGACATGGAAAGTCTTTCAAGTGTTCCTAGTTTATCCTGCAGTATCTTAAATTTTAATTTCTCTCTATTAAGTTCCAATAATTTGTAACAGGTTAACAGCACTTTAGGGATCTTTCTGGAATCTTTTTCAAGCAACATTTTAAACTGCATTATTGCTGGAATGAGGCTCAGTGGGAGAACGCTTGCCCAGCTGTGGATTCCATCTCTAACACCAAAGAGAAGAAAAGACCCCATGGTATTATGTTTTCTGCAAATTCTCAGCCAGTCTTAATATCTCAACATACATGAACTATATCTGCCAGCAACCCGTTGAGCTTTGGGTATTTCTTTCTTGCGTTCTTTGGGTGTTGAACTTGAGGAAGAACCACCCCGGCAAAGATGGGACTCTTGGAAAAGATATTGTGCAGGTGCGGGGTCAGGTTGCCTGAAACGAGAACAAATGTCTGAGTCATGAAGTTGCTCTCAGACAAAATCCCATGTGGCTCACTCTGTTATCAATGTGGAGACAAAAAAGAATACTAGTTTTTATCTTACAGTTGAAAGGAAATATCTAAGTTTGTCATAAAACTAGAGGTTCTGGACTAAGAACACAGTTCTGCCACAAAGTGTGTGTCTAGCAAGTGTAAGGCCCTAGGTTCAATATCTGGCTCCATTTAAAAATTACTAAGTCTTAAAAATTGAGGTTTCTTCCAGTAAGCTGCTGACAGGCAGCAAAATACATACAACCATATGGTCCTTCCATCCCCCACCCCCAAACTCTAGGACATAATATATAATTACCAGCAAAAACACTAAAATTTGATACTTGGGGGCGGGAGGGGCTGAGACAGGGTTTCTCTGTGTGGTCCTGGCTGTCTTGGAACTTGCAGTAGACCAGGCTGACCTCAAATTCAGAGATCTGCCTGCCTCTGCCTCCCGAGTTCTGGGATTATTAACACATTTCTTTATTGGTATCTTAATGACTTAATTGTCAAGTAGCCATCAGTCTTCTAGACCAAAACCTTAAACAAAACAGCTAAAACAGTAAAGTAATCCAGAAAACAAAGTAATGTACAGAGCAGTGGTTCTCAGCCTTCTTAACCCTGCGACCCTTTAATACAGTTCCTCATGTTGTGGTGACTCCCAACAATAACATTATTTTGTTGCTACTTCATGAGTAATTTTACTGATTTTTATTTGATATGCAGGATATCTGATATGCAACCCCCAAAGGGGTCATGACCCAGAGGTTGAGAATGGCTGGTACAGAAGAAGAGACCAGACAAACAGCCAGAGTGCAAAGAACTGTGAACACAGTGGAGACGATGGGCTCTAGCACCTTTCCCCACAACTAATACTGTAGTATGGAGTGCGTCTCTTCATGGCTATATGGCTTGGTTTCCTCTGAAAAATGACAGGGTTAATGTCATCACTTCTAAGCTTCCATCTAACAGAACAGGGCTTTTAAAAAGGCATATGAAGGGCTGGAGAGATGGCTCACAGGTTAAGAGCACTTGCTGTTCTTGCAGAGGACCCAGGTTCAACTCCCAGCACCCACATGACAGCTTACAACCCTTCGTAACTCCAGTGCTTTGGCACTGTCTTCTGGCAGGCACACTTGTGGTATGTAGACAAAATAACCTTCCAAGTAAGTTAAAATAAACATGAAAGAAAGATACACAGTGCTACTCTGGGCTTTACTGCTTTAATGACTCTTCACAGTACCCTCTGTCAGAACCCTGCAATTACATGTTTATGAAGAGTTTCCCCCACACACTTGGGGCTCCTCAAGCCCCTCCTGCAGATGAAGTACCATTCACAAGGCTAACCACCAAAATGTTTAAGTAGTTGTGGTGTTCAGGGTTAATTGTCCATCACTGGGAGGCAGGCCTCTTGGTATGCCTTGGGGAATTATCTTTTTTGTATTGAAAAACCAAAAAGGAGAGGGAAGAAGAGGGAGAGGAGGAGGAAGAGGGGGAAGAAGAGGAAGAGGAAAGTTATTTGAGTAAATAACTAAATTTCAATCTCCAATACACTTTTTTCCCAATACACAGGGCTTCTCTGTGTATCCCTGGGTGTCCTGTAACTCACTCTGTAGACCAGGCTGGCCTTGAACTCACAAGTGATCTGCCTGTCTCTACCTCCTGAGTGCTGGAATTATGGGTGTGTGCCACCACTGCCTGGCCTCTAAGAGTTTCAAAAGGCTTCTGAGTCAACTTTATTATTAAAAGTCCTTATGCGTAGCTTAAGCAAATGTGTAGCTTGGTCTTCATGTGGGTCCCCTAACAACTGGGACAGGCACTGTCTCTGTGTCTGTCCCCCACCCCCGCCCCTGCCCCTACTGGATCCCTTCTCCTAGCTGGACTGCTTGGTTGAGCCTCAGTGGCAGAGGGTGGGAGAAGGTACACTTAGTCCTGCTGTCCCAGGGTGGAGTGGTACCTCTGGGGGGCTTCCCCTTCTCTGAGGAACACAGTGGGGGAGGGGAGGGCTACAATCAGGACATAAAGTGAATAAATAAATTAGTGGAAAATGAAAAGAAAGTAGAATTTCGTGGGGAGACTGCATTGCTTTTTGGTGTCTCTGGGCCTCTCGTGTGAGGAATCTGATAAAATCCTGGGATAGCCCTCTTCCTAAATTATCTTTTTGTGTTCATGATACTGGAATCTGTTAATGAAAGATATATTGAAGTTTCTCTTAGAAAAAAAAAATTCCTTGACTAGAAGTGAGAGGGCAGCGTTCAGTTTTAGAACAGCAGCCTTTAGGGAGCCTGCAGCACCGCAGTGGCAGATTTAACCCAGTGGCATATACCCTGTACTACTTTTCTTAGCACCAACAATTAACAAACATGTGGCATTCTGCAAAGAAAATACTATCATCAAAACAGAATTTTCGAGCCGGGCATGGTGGCGCACGCCTTTAATCCCAGCACTTGGGAGGCAGAGGCAGGTGGATTTCTGAGTTCTAGGCCAGCCTGGTCTACAGAGTGAGTTCCAGGACAGCCAGGACTACACAGAGAAACTCTGTCTCGAAAAACCAAAACAAACAAACAAACAAACAAACAAACAAAAAACCCCAGAATTTTCTACCTCTTGTATTAGCACGGGCATCCATCTGCCATCACCTGTCTAGACAAGACTCTTCCTTTCTGTTCATTCACTAAGCATGGGCTTCAAGCATAACTCATCTGCAGTGGTTACTTAGACATGTGGCAGAGGATTGCAGTAATACCTACCTACTTTTAAAACAATCTTGTGGAGTAAATCCAAATCGGAACTGCTAGGAAGGTAGGGATTGCCAGTGGCCATTTCAATGATCATACAGCCCAAAGCCCAGATGTCCACCGGTCTGGAAAAACAAGCAAACAAACAAAAACACAAATTAAATTACTTTGGCACAAATATGTATGATAAGTAGTCTAGAAACATTTTATATAAGATCAAAGCTAGAGTAAGGTTCTTTGCCAGCAGGAGTGGAGAAGGGGAGAAACTAAAGGCAGATGAACACGATCAAAGTGTATACATGCAAGAAAATGTCCCAATACATGTCTGATGTGATTAATACACCCCAAAAAAGCGGGAATGCCACGAGCATGGTGTACACCTTTAATCTCAGCACCAGCTAGACACAAACAGGTGGTCTCTGGGGTTTTCTGAGGCCAGTGTGGTCTACATATTGACTTCCAGGCCAGCCACAGCTCAACAGTAAGACAATCTCAAAACCAGGGGTCTGGGAAGGGTAATATTTAAGTGGTATTATTTACAAATTTTAACTATAGGATATTTGTTAATTGTGAGATGACAATTCTTTATGAGCCATCTAAAACAGCACAGTTTAAAAAAAAATCATTATTTTCAGTCTTTATAAGGAAGGTGTCATTTTTTTCCCAACAAACAGGAAACTTGGTAGATCCTATTCCTTTTTTTTCCTTTTTTAAAAAATTATTTATTTATTTCATGTATGAGTACACTGTAGCTGTCTTCAGACACACCAGAAGAGGGCATCAGATCCCATTACAGATGGTTGTAAGCCACTGTGTGGTTGCTGGGAATTGAACTCAGGACCTCTGGAAGAGTATTCAGTGCTCTTAACCACGGAGCCATCTCTCCAGCCCCAGTAGATCCTATTTCAACACAGAATTATAGTAAATTATTCTAGAGTCTTTGGAGAGGCCCGACAAGATGGTTCAGCAGGTATAGGCACCTGCCACTGAGTCTGACAACCTGAGCTGGATCTCAGGGACCCACAGAGTTGGAAAGAATTGATTTCTGTTTTCTTTTTTTTTGTTTTGTTTTGTTTTTTTCGAGACAGGGTTTTTCTGTGTAGCCCTAACTGTCCTGGAACTCACACTGTAGACCAGGCTGGCCCCAACTCAGAAATCCGCCTGCCTCTGCCTCCCAAGTGCTGGGATTAAAGGCGTGCGCCACCACCGCCCTGCGATTTCTGTTTTCTAACCTCCACACTCATGCCTTGAACCCCCCCTACACACACACACAAATAAACAAAATATAAACTCGTTTAATCTTTGTAGAACACAGGAGCAGAACAACCACAGAGGCAGCAGCACAGATTAAAGTAAGCTGGATACAGTGTAAGGACATGAGGATCGACCTAGCCTCCAGCAGCTGCAGGCACTGAACCCGCAGGTGTGAGCACAGACACAGCTGTCACAGGGGCTTCTGGTACCTTTAAAGGTGTCCCTTTTCTTTGACTGGAGCCAGACGCAGAGGGCAGAGTGTCAACAGAGGAGGGAGAATGACACCCCTGGGATTAGCCAGGCGGGATCTCAGAGTATACATACTTTCCGTAGGAGGTGTCTTTCAACACCAGTTCTGGAGCTCTGTACCAGCGTGTGGCCACGTAGTCTGTGTAAACATCTCCAGGAGCTGCTAGTGTCCTCGCAAACCCAAAATCACAGAGCTTTGTAATTCCTGACTGGGAGACTAAAATATTCTCAGGCTTTATATCTCGATGGATAATCTTTAAAAAAATCAAAACAAAATAAGAGGGATTAAGATGGGTTTTCATTTTCTTTTCTTTTTTTTATTTTAATTTTTTAATATTCTCAGGCTTTATGACTCGATGGATAATCTTTAAAAAATCAAAACAAAATAAGAGGGGTTAAGATGGGTTTTCATTTTCTTTTCTTTTTTTTAATTTTAATTTTAATTTTTTATTTTCTATATTCTTTGTTTACATTCCAAACACTTTCCCCTTTCCCAGTCCCCCCCCCCCACCATATGTCCCATAAGTCTCTTCCCTCCATCCAATCACGCCCCCCCCCATTTCTTTGTTCTAGTACTCCCCTACCACACTGGATCAAGTCTTTTCAGGACCAGGGCCCTCTCCTTCCTTCCTTCTTGGGAATCATATGATTTGCTGCTGGGCGTGGTGGCGCACGCCTGTAATCCCAGCACTTGGGAGGCAGAGGCAGGCGGATTTCTGAGTTCGAGGCCAGCCTGGTCTACAGAGTGAGTTCCAGGACAGCCAGGACTACACAGAGAAACCCTGTCTCAAAAATAAAACAAAACAAAACAAAACAAAAAGAAACCAAAAATAGAACATATGATTTGCTAATTGTGACTTGAGTATTCAGAGCTTCTGGACTAATTAATATCCACTTATCAGTGATTGCGTTTCATGTGTATTCTTTTTGTGATTGGGTTACCTCTCTTAAGATGATACTTTCCAGTTCCAATCATTTGCCTACAAATCTCATGAATTCATTGGTTTTAATTGCTGAGTAGTATTCCATTGTATAAATATACCACATTTTCTGTATCCATTCCTTCATTGAGGGACATCTGGGTTCTTTCCAACTTCTGGCTATTATAAATAAGACTGCTATGAACATATTGGAGCATGTGTCTTTGTTGCATGCAGGGGAATCTTCTGTGGATATGCCCAGGAGTGGTATGACAGGGTCCTCTGGAAGTGCCATGCCCAATTTTCAGTATCAAAAACTATTCAGAGAAAAATCTAACTCGCAGCTGACTATGAAGATATTTCCTAAGCACAAGTAAAAAGTTAGATATTCTCCACCCATCACTTCAAAATGAAGCTGGAACAGGCACAGTGTTAACACTGAAAGGGAGATGGCTCTAAAATCAAATGGACCTACTGACGCAGCTGGTACCCACTGTCTCCACAATCAACCCTCTGGGAGAATACTGTAGACTGTCCCCATGCTGGGAGAAACTGCCTCACATCAAATGGACACCTCTCAAGCCTCTCCTTACTATTTTCTTAGTGTATTACCATGTCCTCCATTCTGCAATCCTGAGACTGCACTCTTCCTCTGTCCTGTGGTTCCTTTCTGTCCCTTAAATGTAGGATTGTCTTCCCTACATTTATCAGGCTCCCCCTCCTTCCCCTGCCCCCGGTTCTCTCTCTCTCTCTCCCCCCCAGGTCTCCATGACATTTTATGACTTGGGTCTACAAACTTATGCGTCTCTTCCCTCCTACTAACTGCTCCATTTCAGTCTCAGCACCTCTTCTTTTAAGATTTTTTTATTTTTTATCTTTTTTAAAGATTTTTATTTATCTATTTTATATATACAACGAGTACATTGTAGCTGTCTTTAGACACCCCAGAAGAGGGCATCGGATCCCAGATGGTTGTGAGCCATCATGTGGTTGCTGGGATTTGAACTCAGGACCTTTGGAAGAGCAGTCAGTGCTCTTAACCACTGAGCCATCTCTCTCCAGCCCCCAAGATATTTTTAAAAGAATACGAAAGTTTTTTGTGTGATTAGTTGTGGGTTCTTTGTTTGTTTTTTGTTTTGTTTCAGACAGGGTTTCTCTGTATAGCTCTGGCTGTCCTGGAACTCACTATGTAGATGAGGCTGGCCTTGAACTCACAGAGATCTGTCTGCCTCTGCCTCCTGAGTACTGAGATTAAAGGCATATATCACCACAGCTGGCTAAAAATTTTTAATTGACATAAATTATATAAATATAATTATTAATTGCACACATTTCATTAAATGTTTTTATTAAAATACAGTGAGAGGTATGGTAGCACATGGCTTTAGTCTCAGCACCTGGGAGGCTGAGATAGGGGAATGACTGAGTTTGAGGCCAGCCTGGTCTACAGAGTGATTACCAAGATAACCAGACAGAAAAGTCCTGCCTCAAAATAGATACACACACACACACACACACACACACACACACACACACACACCCCAAAAACACCACCCCCCCAAAACCCAAACCCACCAAGGAAGACTCTCTTACCTTTTGTCATTTTTACAAAAAGGATTTAAAATGAACTCTTAGCAATTTAAAATAACACAATAGTCATTAACTATAGTTACAATGTTGCAAAAATCTTTTGAGCCAGGTGCTGGTGGTGTATGTTGCAGGATCTTTGATCACACTTGTAGGAAGCACCCAGGTTTGAAAGTGATGTCTAATTGAGTGGCAGAAAAAGTAAGGAATCAGAGAAAGATTTGACAGAACAGGATATGCTCAATTCTCAGGAGAACAGAGAGTAAAAAGAGGCTACTGAAGAGAGATCAACACAGAGAGAGAGAGAGAGAGAGAGAGAGAGAGAGAGAGAGAGAGAGATGAGAAAGCAGTTTTATCAGGGAAGTTTTACAGAGACAGATTGAAGAGAGAACAAGTTAGACAGGTGAAGACAGAACAAGCTAGAGAATGACAAGGAGCCAGAGGATTAGAACAGATTGCCAAAGTTAATATGAGGCCATACAGAGCAAAAAGTCAGAGCCAGAGAAAGAAGCCAGACTGAATCAGTCAGTTTGGAGAGAGGAGTTTGAGCCAGAACAGCTAAGTTGAACCAGACAGCCAGAGATCAGAAAGAACTGGAAAGGGTGAATAACAAGTTTCAGAGGCTAAAAACATTGTAGGTCTAGGGTTAGCAGAGTGAGTAAGCCTTGGAGAGAACAATTACTTCAGGTAAATAAAAGTAACTTTAACAGATATACATCTTTAATCCCTGAGGCAGAAGCAGAACACTCATCTCTATGAGTCTGAAGCCAGCCTGGTCCATGGAGTGAGCTCCAGTACAGCAAGGGCTACACAGAAACCTTCTTTCAAAAAACCAAAAATAGATGAATTAATGAATTAAGTAAAAACTAAATAGTAAACCCAAACATTTTTTTTTAATTTACTCAATCTGAAATTTGGAACCTTTTGACAGAAATTTTTCTCCCTGCTCCTTTTTTAGGTTTTACACATGACATAATATCAACTTGTCCACATTGTCACAGATGATAATGCCTCCTGTCAAGCCTCAGTATTGTATACACACCACATTTTTCTCTTCATTGGATATTCTGTAGCCATTCAACTGTGGTTGGATACTTAGATTAATGCTGTGCTTTGCCACTGGGAATGGCCCTGCAGTGAATGTAAGCTGCACTGTCTCCGACAAGCTGACTTTGCTATGCCCAGTAGGGAGGCTGCTGCATCATCAACAAGTTCCAGCTTTCGTTACTGTTCTTTCTTGGTTTTCGTTTTTTTGTTTTTCGAGACAGGGTTTCTCTGTGTAGTTCTGGCTGTCCTGGAACTCACTCTGTAGACCAGGCTGGCCTCGAACTCAGAAATCCGCCTGCCTCTGCCTCCCAAGTGCTGGGATTACAGGCGTGCGCCACCATGCCCGGCTCTTTCTTGGTTTTCAATTTTCTCCCATTCTTTAAGCTTTTTCTTTCTTTGTTTCTTTCTTTGTTTCTTCCTTCCTTCCTTCCTTCCTTCCTTCCTTCCTTCCTTTCTTTCGTTCTTTTTCTTTGAACTTCCTCCTATCTGAAATATGCTGTCCATTTTCCCCTTGGCGATGCAGAAGCTTTTCAGCTTGGTCTCATCTTGTTTTGCTTTTACTACATACACGTGCTTTGGGTTAACCTCACACATAGAACAAAGAAACAAGGAATCAGCCACCTATGCCTTTGTCCCATCAGTCACAGAACTGCTGCTCTCTGAGTGTCGGTCTTTTTTGTTGTTGTTGTTCTTGTTTATTTTTTGTTTTTGTTTTTGTTTTTTTTTTTCTCGAGACAGGGTTTCTCTGTGTAGCCCTGGCTGTCCTGGAACTCACTCTGTAGACCAGGCTGGCCTCGAACTCAGAAATCCGCCTGCCTCTGCCTCCCATGTGCTGGGATTACAAGCGTGCGCCACCACCGCCCGGCTCTGAGTGTTGGTCTTTAGTCTATCTAGAGTTGACTTTTTAGTGTGGGTCATGGGCTTTAGAAGCTTTGGCCAGTCATTGTCAAATTGACACTCCATTAAAAATGGTATTTAACTAATTAGTTATTGGTAGGATTACTATTTCTCAGCATATTTACTTTTCAGTGTATGGATCTTATACACCCTTTGTCAGGTTTTTCTTAAGTTATAGAATATTTTGATGTTGTAAATAGCATTTTATTTTATTTTAGGCAGAGTTTCATGTATTCCATCCTCTATGTAGCTTAGGTTGATGTTGAATTTCTGATTCTCCCAAGTGCTGGAATTTCAGGGGTGTGCCACCACATTCAATTTTATGTGGTGCTAGGGATCAAACCCAGAGCTACATGCAAGCACTCTACCAATTAAGCCTCATTACAGCCCATGAATTGTATATAAAGATTCTAATTTCTAATGATTTGTTCCTAATGAATAGAAAAACAATAGATTTGGGATGTTCGTCTTGTATCCTACAATTAGAAAATTTTGCTGTGGGAATTTTCTATGCAAATGAACAAGTTATCTGTGAATAAAGACAGTGTACTTCACCTATCTCAAAAATGAGGCCATGCCATCACTACAATAACTACAGTAAAAGTGACGGTCACAGGGCTGGGCATGCACCTCAGTGGTACGTCCTCACTGAACACTCACAAAACCCTGGCTCCCAGCTCTAGCATAAAACAAAACATGACCCTGTCTCTTTGGAAAACTGTTTGTCTCTTTAAAAACAGCAGTAACCATCAAAGTAACTAGATCAGAGCTGTTGCCAGCAGTGTTCATAAAGCCGGAACTAGATGCCAGCCAGTGGATGCAGATCCACACTACAAAGCAGCCCTCAGCACTCAAGACACAACAGTCAGTCACTGGCTATCTGTGTCTGAGAGACAGGAACAGAGAGAGATGGGAAACTCTGATTTCTATAATTCCACATTATTTTAAATGTCCCATTTTCAACAACTTAGGGGAAAAAAAAAAAAGTGCTCCAAATCAGGAAACAGAGAACTCAGTAAATCAGTCCACATGCTCCCACCAAGAAGCCTACACTGTACTTGCCGGACAGCCCTTACATCATCTTGTTTATTCCTTTTTTGTTAGCATTTAGTACTAGTGTAAAAACCAGTGAGACTCATATGACATTCTTCTGTTTTCTGAGACAGGGTCTCACCCTGAAGTGTTGGCTCTCCTGAAACTCACTGTACAGACCAGGCTGAGGTCGGCCTGATCTGTCTCCCAAGTGCAGGAATTAAAAGTGAGTACCACCATGTGTGGTCCATGACATTCTGTGTGTGTGTCAATGTGTGAGGGGAGCTGAGAGGATATCAGGAATGGTGTTGTCATACTTAGCAGCAAGTACAGCTACCCACTGAGTCATCTCTGTCATTCATGACTTTTATTTTAAAATGTTTATACACTTTGTATACGTGTGTGTGTGTGTGTGTGTGTGTGTGTGTGCGTGCGCGCGCGCGCCCCTGGAAAAAACTCCATCCAGGGCAACTGTGCAATCATGTCTCCTCCTTCCTGGCCCCTGAAGCTGATTTAATGCCACTCTCTGCAGTTCCCTACTCTGGATGACTTGCATCTTACAGTGTCTGCCTGTGTGCACTTAGAAAATTTTGCTAAGCCGGAAGGTGGTGGCACACGCCTTTAATCCCAGCACTTGGGAGGCAGAGGCAGGTGGATTTCTGAGTCCGAGGCCAGCCTGGTCTACAGAGTGAGTTCCAGGACAGCCAGGGCTACACAGAGAAACCCTGTCTTGAAATTTCTATGTAAATTTATAATGTTATTAGTAGTATTAGTATTTCTCAGCAATATTTATTTTTCAGTGTCCAGATCTTATACATCAGTATTTTGATGTAAATAGCATTTTATTTTATTTTAGGCAGAGTTTCATGTACTTCATCCTCTATGTAGCTAAGGTTGATGTTGAATTTCTGACTCTCTGGCCTCTTGTCTGGTGAAGTCCTAGCTGTATGTCATTACTTTAGCTGTAGCTCATTTGCAAACTTTTACTGTTTTACTGGCACACACTCCTGCTGGCACCATGCATTACACTTTTGTGGTACCTAGTGTGTATGTCTGGGTGTCACCTTCCATCTATGGCCTTCATGGCATTTTCAAGTGAGTGAGGTAAAGTCTTGCCATTTTGCAGATAAGGAAGCTTAATAAGGTTAAATCTGGGCTGGAGAGATGGCTCAGTGGTTAAGAGCACTGATTGCAGCCGGGCGTGGTGGCGCATGCCTTTAATCCCAGCACTTGGGAGGCAGAGGCAGGCGGATTTCTGAGTTTGAGGCCAGCCTGGTCTACAGAGTGAGTTCCAGGACAGCCAGGACTACACAGAGAAACCCTGTCTCGAAAAACTAAAAAAAAAAAAAAAAAAAAAAAAAGCACTGATTGCTCTTCCAGAGATCCTGAGTTCAATTCCCAGCAACCACATGGTGGCTCACAACCATCTGTAATGACTGTTCTAGGACAGTCAGAACTGTGTGAGAGACAATGTCTCATATAGAATCATGGTGCTGTCAGCTCTAGTTCCACAAATAATGTGAGTTTTCAGAGCTAACCAACCTCTTCTGGTATGTCTGAAGACAGCTACTGTGTATTCATATTAAACAAACAAGAAGGTTAAATCTTGTCAAGCATCATGGCACATGCTTTTAGTCCTTACACTTGGGTGGTAAAGACAGGTAAATTTGAGGTCTACCTGGTCTGCAGAATGAGTTCTAGGACAGTCAGAACTGTGTGAGAGACACTGTCTCATATAGAATCATGATGCTGTCAGCTCTAGTTCCACAAATAATGTGAGTTTTCAGAGCTAACTTGATTTCAAAGTCTGATTTCAAAGACTGGACGTGCTGTTTTTGGTCTGGTCATGTAGCCCTGGTTGGCCTGATCCTGCTGAATGCAGATGTGTACTACATGCCCAGCTCTATCTGCTCCTGATGATCTCTTAATGGCCTCCTCTTGGATCTAACTGGCAAGGACATTACTACATGAATTCAAATTGCTATCAAAATAGCTTTTGAAGCTATGAGGCACTATTAGAAAGTCAAAGCAAGCTGGGTGTGGAGGCACACGCCTTTAATCCCAGCACTCAGGAGTCAGAGGCAGGTGGATCTCTGGGTTTGAGGCCAGCCTGGTCTACAGAGTGAGTCCAGGACAACTAGGGCTGGTTACACTGAGCAACCCTGTCTGGAAAAAATCAAAATAAAGATTTATAAAAATAAAAGAAGGGAAGAAACAAAGACTCTGAAAGCTTGCCATTGCCAGGTCTAGCACCCGCCCCCGACCCTAAGCCTCATCGGTTAAGGATGCTTCCCTGAAAGCCCAGCTCTGACCTTCAACCTTGGCATGCGTTTTCTCAGAGATGTCCTTAGTTTAGTGGCAATTCCTTTATATCAAATCATTGGTAGTACTTTCAGTCTCTGCCAGTGGTTGGATCTGAGGTGTCCTATAAAAAGGCTCATTGAAAGATACATCCCCACTGCTGCTGCTGTCAGAGGAGGCTCAGAAAACGTTAGGTGGGTGTCTTGCTAGAGGAGGTGAGGCATGTCCTTTGGGGAATACACCCTGTGTGGGACCCTTCCTCTTTCTGTCCCTGGTCTAACATGAGGCAAGCACACTGTCCTGTGCTTCTGCAGCCACAATGCTCCAAAAGAATTATGGGCCGAAACCTCTAAATCGCGAGACAAAACAAATAATTCTTCCCTTTATGTTATTCTCTCAGTGTTCGGCTTATGTGAAACTAACCACACCTCAGACTCAATCTACTTATAATTACAATTACCAAGTACTCAAACGTTTTTGGGTTCTGCAAATAAACTGAGAGACAATACCCCACTCCTCGTTTTTTTAGGATGTCTATTCGTATTACATATAGAAAAATGTTAACAGCCTTCATAAAAACAGAACTACCCCAGTGGCACTTGTGAGTCTTCCTGGTCCCAGCTGGGCTCACTCTAGAGCACTTACATTATTATTGTGCAGGTACTCAATCGCTCGAAGGATCTGGAACAGGTACTTTCTCAGGCGCTTACTCTCTAGCCCGTGACAGTAATGCTGTAGCTCATCTAAGACTGTGTGGTCAATAAATTCAAATACCAAATGAATTTTCTTCTTTTGTCTAAAAACTTCAATCAGATTGACCAGGTTTTCATGCCGAAATTGCTATTGACAAAAAAAGAAACAAGTTTTAAGTAAAATTGTTTCAAAAAGTAATTCATACAAACACCTATAACATTTTGAAAAGAAAAGCAGTTGTAGTTTCTTTTCTTTCAACAGAGTATCTCAATTGGTTTGGCACATTCTTAGTTTGTAAAAATGACTCTAAGTGATTTCTTTCTCTGAAAAAGGTGAGACATGTTGCCATCTGATTGCTTATTAAAATAATTTAGAGCTGGTGTGTCACAATGCGATAAGAAATGTCTTGCTATCGTTTAATTTGGTTTGTACTAAACACATGACATTTAAAAGGACTTTATGAGTTGGGCATGGTGGCACAGGCTTTTAATTGCAGCACTTGAGAGGCAGAGGCAGGGCAGTCTCCATGAAGTCAATGCCAACCTGGTGGACATAGGGAGTTCCAAACTAGGTAGAGCTACACTATGAGACCCAGTTTCAAACAACACAACACAAAACAAAATGAAACAAAACAAGGGGTTGGGGATTTAGCTCAGTGGTAGAGTGCTTGCCTAGCAAGCCCAAGGCCCTGGGTTTGGTCCTCAGCTCTGGAAAATAAAATAAAAACTATTAAATAAAATGCACCTTGTTTCATATTGGTTATTTTTGTCATTTTTATTTTGATTTTTAGAGGCAAGGGCTTGCTATGTATTCCCACCTAGCACAGAACTCACCACCTTTCTGTCTCTGCCTCTGGAGTGCTGGAACTTCAAATCTGAGCTACCACATTCAATGTGCAGTGGTTTTCTTCTGTAAACTGAACGTGGGATCTTCTCACATGCTGAGCTGAGCTAGACCTAGTCATGAAGGTCCTCATGTTCTCAGATGTGCATGGGCTTTTACATTTTTTATGTGTAAGTGTTGGTCTGCATATATGCATCACACCATGTGTATGCCTGGCGCCTCCAGAGATTAGAAGAGGGCAATGTTAGATCTCCTAGAATTGGATTCAAGGATGGTTGTGAACTACCGTGTGGGTGCTGGGAACCAAACCCAGAACTTCTGAAAGAACAAGGGCTCTAACCATTGACCCATCTCTCCAGCCCAAGCATGGACTTCAACATCATTAAGATGTGCTATATTTTTACACAATTTATTCTCTAATTTTGATCTTAAACTCCAGAGGATAAACCATAAATTCTAGGCTTCATTTATCAATCTACTTCATAATAAAAAAGAGTAGCAAAATGTTTAAAATACCTACAGACATGTGAAATGAAATAGAAATGACCTAAACAGCCGGGCAGTGGTAGCGCATGCCTGTAATCCCAGTATTCTGGGAGGCAGAGGCAGGCAGATTTCTGAGTTCAAGGCTCGCCTGGTCTACAGAGTGAGTTCCAGGATAGCCAGGGCTACACAGAGAAACCCTGTCTTGAAAAAACAAAATCCAAAAAACCATAAAAAAAAAAAAGAAAAGAAAAAGAAATGACATAAACATACAAATATTTATGGTACTTTTATTCATTGTCTATTCTAAAATTCTACTAAACAACAAAACACCCTTTGTTTCAGCTACCTAGGAAGCTGAATCAGGAAGATGAATCTAAGGCCAGCCTGGGCAACACAGTGAGACCCTCATTTCATACAATCAAAAATTAATTTTAAAAACAAAAAATCCGGGCTGGAGAGATGTCTCAGTGGTTAAGAGCACTGACCGATCTTCCAGAGGTCCTGAGTTCAATTCCCAGCAACCACATGGTGGCTCACAGCCATCTGTAATGGGATCCCATGCCCTCTTCTGATGTGTCTGAGGACAGTACAGTGTACTCATATACATAAAATAAAAAAATCTTTTTAAAAATCCTTTTTGTACTGGTATAAACATGGTCAAAACATAATTTTAAGGAGTTGTGAAGAAGTGCTTGCAAGCACAGGTAAGCCAGTCACGGCAGTGGGTGCCTGGTGACCAGCTCTGAACGGGGTGGGGACTGGCAGATGGAGGGTGACTCACTGCTCAGCAGCCTAGCTCAGTCAGTGTGCTCCAGATTTAGTGAGTGATTCTGTTTCAAAAAAAGTAAGGAAGACTGATATGAGGCAGACACCCAATATTGACCTCTGACCTCCAGATACACATGTATGCCTAAACATATACATATATACTCCATATAAACATATACACAAATAAATGCTTTTAAATATTTGATAATTTTAAAACGACAAAAAATTGCTATGTATCAGCATAGGAAAAATGAGCTTAATATTTTATGTAGTTTATTCTATTTTTCAATCTATTATCCTTACTACAATCAATTCTGAAATACTTAGCCATTTTTTTTTTTTTTGAGACAGGGTTTCTCTGTGTAGCCCTGGCTGTCCTGGAACTCACTCTGTAGACCAGGCTGGCCTTGAACTCAGAAATCCGCCTGCCTCTGCCTCCCAAGTGCTGGGATTACAGGCATGCACCACCACCGCCCAGCACTTAGCCATTTTTAAAATCAAAAATATTTACTAATTTGGTTAAAACGGTATATTTTTAGTATTAGCTTCACTAGCAAACTATACTTTTTTTATATTGCTTTTACTCCAGTGGCACAATGTCAAGTTTTCTACTTCCTTGTGACTAACAGAGACTAAAATCCTTCTACATAACTAGTAGAAAAGTGTGCCAAATACAATGCCAGATTCCTTCCTTCCTTTTGCTCTCAGTTTCCTTGTTTAGCACGAAGTCCCAGTGTGATGCTCAGCCCTGAAACCCTGACAGCAGAGGGGACAGTACTCGCAGGGTGAGTACTCTGGAGCACCCAGAATGGCCCCTGAGGGTAACCCATGGGCTTCCGGTCTGCTCTGCATGTATGTCTGTGCACATGTGCATGCCTGATGTCCAGCCGGAACTAGAGCTACAAATGGTTGTGAGGTACCCTATGGGTGATGGGAACTGAATCCAGGCTTTCTACAAGAACATGTGCTCCAAACATGAAAGCCTTATCTCCAGCCCTTCGTCTTTAAAAACAATTGAGGCAGTAGAGTGCCAGGTGGTAGTATTTGACCCCAGAGATTGTGAGGCAGAGTTCTGAGTTCAAGGCAAGCCTGGTCAACAAAATAAGTTTCCACAACAGCCAGGGACACACAGAGAAACAGCAAAAAGTCCATTTTAAATGTACTTCATTATATTTCTTGCTATTAGTAGACAACAGTTCCATAGATATTCTAACTGCTCAATTGGTTGTTTAATGAGATTCTAAAATTTAGTTAAAATTGAGTAATTTGGACAATCATTTTAGGTTAAGAATATTAACAAATGTAGCCGGGCAGTGGTGGCGCACGCCTGTAATCCCAGCACTTGGGAGGCAAAGGCAGGTGGATTTCTGAGTTCGAGGCCAGCCTGGTCTACAGAGTGAGTTCCAGGACAGCCAGGACTACACAGAGAAACCCTGTCTCGGAAAAAAAAAACAAAAAAAAAAAAAACAAAAAAAAAAACAAAAAAAAAAAAAAAAGAAGAATATTAACAAATGTAAGAAATCTCTTAGTAGATTATGTTAAATTGAAAAGTAGTGGGTGGTAGCATATGCCTGCGATCCCAGTACTCCAGAAGCTGAGACAGAATGAAGAAGAGTTTGATCTAGCCTGGGCTATACAGTGAGTTTCAGGCTAGTCTGTAAAGAAAAGGAAGCAGCAGCTTGGAGCACTGGCTCCTCTTGCAGAGGACTCTAGCTCTTTTACATGTATTGACTATTTTATGTGTAAGATTCACTTGCTTGTATGTCCATACACCAGGTTCATGTCTGGTGCCCAGGGAGGTCAGAAGAGAAAATCAGATTTCACTCCATGGGTTCTAGGAATAGAATCCAGGTCCTCTGAAAGAGCAACATATGCTCTTAACGCTGACTTAACTCTCCAGTCCCGAGGGCTCTTGTGAACATGGTACAAAGACATACATGCAGGCAAATCACCCATACACATCAAGTGAAATTATTTTAAGTCTATCAATGTTTTAAAGGAAGAAAGGCAGGGAGGGATAGAAAGCAGCTGGGCCAGGTCATTGGCGTCAGTCAGAGTGGAAAATGTCTTGCTAATGATGTCACATCTTTAATCCCAGCATTCATGAGGCAGAGGTAGGCAGATCTCTTTGTAAGTTAGAGGTTAGTCTGTTACACAAAAGAAGTTCCAGGGCAGCTAGGGCTGCTAGTGAGACTCTTTCTTATAAAACAAACAACAACAACAAAAATAAAGTGTCGCCTTGAAGTGGTGGCGCACACCTGTAATCCCAGCACTTGAGAGGCAGAGGCAGGCGGATTTCTGAGTTCGAGGCCAGCCTGGTCTACAGAGTGAGTTCCAGGACAGCCAGGGCTACACAGAGAAACCCTGTCTCGGAAAAAAAAAACCCAAAATAAATAAATAAATAAGTAAATAGTCTTAAAATAATTTGAATACACCAGACATGGCAGATCTGTGAGTTTGGGGGCAGCCTAGTCTATATAGCAAATTCCAAAACATCTAGGGATAGGGATATAGAGTGAGACCTCTTGCATGCATTTGTAACAGCTGGTAGTGTGCTGTTTAGCACACACAAAGCACTGGGTTTGTTCTCTAGCACCACATAAAACTGGGTGGCTAGATGGCTCAAGGGGTAAAGGCACTTGCTGTCAAGCCTGGCGACCTGAGTTCAATCCTTTCGAGCCTTCCAATTTTTGCAAGTTACCCTGTGTCCTCTACCCGTATGCTGTTGATGTGTATGAACACATACAATAAATGTAATTTTAAAATGAAAACAAAGCAGGCATGGTGCTGCGTGTAATCTTGGTGCTAGAGAGGAGGCAATGCTCAGTTTGCCTAGACCCCAGGCTCAAGGCAAGAAACCTTAATGCACTGAAACTTTCTCCAGTGACTAGAAAGTTTGTATTTGGAGGCTTTTTCCTCCTCAGTTTCAGTGTCTAACTATGGACTCTGCTAGCCTACTAATTTTTTCCTAATTTTATTTCTCACTTAAAGAGCACAAATTGCCTGACAGTGTTGTTTCATCAGGCAGGGACTGGGGTCTCTCAGAGTATAAAATTATAATCTCTTTACTAGCTTTTAATTTTTCCTTCATACAGTCTAGAATAGAGAAGTTCTGACTGTGTACAGGTGCTAGTATAATATTCTAGTTAGAAGCAAATTGACTTATATTATCTAATACAGATAAAAAGAAGGAAAACACTTCTTTTGTTCCAGATAAAGACAGCAGGATTGGCTATGATCTTCATCATATATAAAACACTTAGACTTCAGTCTCAAGGTGACTAGACAATTTTATCTGGAGGCTTGTTTGTTCCCCCCTTTCCCCCACCAGTTTCAGTCTCTAGCTGTGGCCTCTCCAGGGAACTGTTCATTCTTTTCACTGCCTCAGTGCTTTGGCCTAGTAGACCTAGCACGCCTGCAGTGCCTTGAGGGCCCCTGATACAGCTGCTGTTTGTAAAAGCCTAATAGTCTTCAGTTACATATCCCTGTTACCTCCAGGTCAACATTTCCGAACCTGAGCTAGTCCTCAAGCTCTCTCCCACCTCACATCAGCTGTAGTGTTCTTTGGACTTCGGGGCATCTCTGACTCCTTTCCACACACTTCTACGCTCTCCTGTATTATCTTGCAGTCTATCATTTTAACTTTGCATCTATTTACACTGCTGAGTTCTAAAAATGGACTTATGATACTAGCAGCATCCAGGGATTAAACTCTTATCAGACCCTCTTAATTTTCAGTCTAATACAGTCTATAGACCACTGCTAAATTAAAGTATTAACTAAAATCTTCACTTAAAAAAATTATGTTTTAATCCCAGCACTTGGGAGGCAGAGGCAGGCGGATTTCTGAGTTTGAGGCCTACACAGAGAAACCCTGTCTTGAAAAACCAAAGAGAAAAAAAAAAAAAAAATATATATATATATATATATATATATATATATATATATGTTTGTGCTTTTGAGACAGTCTCATGTATCCCGAGCTGGTTTGGAATTCAGTATGTAACCAAGGATGGAAACAGGATTATACACTCCCTCTTACTGGGGGTCAGACCTGGGGCTCCAGGCATGCTCGACAAGCACTCTACCAACCTAGCGTCTCAAGCCCCCAAACCAAGTTTTGACTTCTTAGCCTAAAACACTTTAAAATCTGCTTCCAACTTACTACACTAATCATACCTCTTTCTAATTCTATACAGGAAACTCATAGACAAGTATCTTTCGTTTTCTTTCCATTCTTTTTTTTTTTTTTTTGGATTTGTTTTTTTTCAAGACAGGGTTTCTCTGTATAGCCCTGGCTGTCCTGGAACTCACTCTGTAGACCAGGCTGGCCTCGAACTCAGAACACCTCGAACACCTGCCTCTGCCTCCCAAGTGCTGGGATTACAGACGTGCGCCACCACCGCCCGGATTTTCTTTCCATTCTTGCTCTGTCCTGCTTTAGTCTTTCTGACCTTAATGTTGTCCCCTACTCTGGAACTCAGTAGTATCGCCATCCTACCCAAATGCTGCACATCACTCAAGGACAAGTACATCACCTATTTTCTGTTTAAAACAAAAACAAAAAACAAAACCCCAAAAATCCTTCCCCATCAAACAGGAATTTGGGAAATTTAATTTTAAACATTAAATAAACAACAAATGAACAAAAAATCTGAGTGGGTATGTGATTGTGTGCACATGCCTGCAGGTGTTCCTGGAAAGCAGAAGTGGGTACAGGATCCCTGGAGTTGGAGTTACAGGCAGTTGTGAACCTGCTGATGTGGGTGCTGGGAACTGACTCTAGGTCTTCTATAAGAGTAATCAGCGCTGTTAACCAGAGCGCTCTCTCTGGCCCAGCATGAACCACTCTTCTCAGGGTATTTTACTATACCCACCTGCAGAGTTATGCCACTAAGAAACATTTTTTTTTTCCAAGACAGCGTTTCTTTGTTTAACAGCCTTGGCTGGCTGTCCTAGAACGCACTCTGTAGACCAGGCTGGTCTACCTGTCTCTGACTCCCAAGTACTGGAATTTAAAGGTATGCACCCCCATACCTGGCAAAAAACAATTTTTTCCTTCTTTCTATTCTTAGCTTTTTCCACAATCCCTTGTACAAAACAGACATCCTTATTAAGTATTATACTTGAATAGTTTTGAATAATTTTACAATATTAGCATAATTCTGTTATAAACAAGCACACAAATCTTTTATCAGTAAAAAAGTACAGACTGTAGCCAATGAAGGTTTCTCTAGGACAGGTCTTAGTATATATGCTAATGGAAATATTTTTTCATACATCTTATTTTTCTCCCATAGCAATTTCTCTTTTGACTTACATAATCAAGGCAAAAGAAGATGGATGTTTCAATGTAGGCCTGTAAATCTTAGCCCTGGAAAAAAATACAGCATTCCAAGACAGCTTGGGCTGCATAGCAAGTTAGGTCCCAATGGGAAAACATTAAATATATATACATATATATATATATAATAAAAGGCAAAAGAAGCAAACCTTTAGGAACTTTATTTCTCTCGTTGCAATTTTGTTGACAGATTTTTCGGGTTTCTCATAGAATATCTTAATGGCCACTATCCGCCCAGTATCCTTATGTTTGCATTTCATGACCGTTCCGTAACTTCCCTCTCCCACTTTTCCAAGGGTTTCATACATCTCCATTTTCAAGCCTGGCTTCTACTTCACAGAAATAAAGAAATAAAATGTTAAACGTTCACACTTTCTATAAGTTGGATAATGCATAGAGATAACCCCACTATTTTCGGGTATAAGAACGAAAACTAGAACTGCTAGTTACAGCAGAGCCGGTTCGTGGGAACTCTTAAATTGTCTGAGAAACTACAGCTTTCACCAGGACGCAGGATAATCTTCATTAATCTAGCATTTTGTGTAGATGGGGATTGAGAAATAAAAGAGGTCTGATACGCCTTTAATTCAGGCATCCTTTTAGAATACGGGATTTAGAATATGAGGTCAGAAACAATGGAAGCCCAGCTAAAAAGTCCCACCAACACACACTGCGGGTCCCTTGCTAGAGGTCACGGTCCACCAAGCATGGGGACCCCCACCTCAGCACTAGTCACTCAGACGTCCTGCCCTCTCCTCAAACACGCAGTCTGTGCAGCCCCAACCCGAGTGGCCCGTCTCGGCGCGCTGTCGACCTCGTCCTGAGAACCGCCGCCGCCTCAGCCCATCCTGTAGTCCCGCCGGCCCGGCTGCGTGGAAGTCCCAGCCGGCCACGGGCCACCACACCTCCTCTCCTGGCCGACCTTGCCCGCTCAGGGCAGCCGGATGCCCTGGCAACGCGGCGAGGGCGGGGCCCTGCCGCGTTCGGAGCACAGTACGCAAGACTGGAAATTGCTGGGGTCCTGACCCGGAAGGGAAAGTGACACCAAGCGGAAGATAGAGCCAAGGGGATGGGGGAGGGACGTGGGCGGCCCACGTGCTTGCAGGTGGTGGGGGATGAAGAAGAGCAGGGCATTTTATAGCAGAATGAACACCCTTGAGGCTTTCACCGTCAAGAGAGCATTTTGTCACGTGGGTGATTGCTGGTCCCTTACTTGCGCCGGATTCTAGGAGGTTGACGGAGATAACTGATCTAAGGAAGACTTATGGGGGCTACAGTTTGCCAATGCTGCATTAATAGTCCATACAACCTATTTCGACCTCAAAAGTTGACATAATCCTTAAACTAGGGACAAGACGGTTCTTGGGTAAGGGGCTTAGCTCAGTGGTAAGTCACATCTCAGCATTCACTACTCCCCTGACTTATTTCTAACACCAATTCTATATGCATTTTCAGTTTGCAATTACTACTGTTTCCAATTACTAGAAATCCCCCCTCCTTTTTTTTTTTTTTTTTTTTTTTTTTTTTTTTTTGGTGTTTTCGAGACAGGGTTTCTCTGTGTAGCCCTGGCTGCCCTGGAACTCACTCTGTAGACCAGGCTAGCCTCGAACTCAGAAATCCACCTGCCTCTGCCTCCCGAGTGCTGGGATTAAAGGCGTGCGCCACCACCGCCCGGCTAGAAATCCCTTTTTGAGACAAGGTCTGCTATGTAGCTCCGGGTGGCCTGGGACTCACTATGTATACCACCAGGCTGGCCTCAAACTCCCAAGAGATCATGTGCCTGCTTAGAGTGCTGTGCTACTCGCCGCCATATCCGGCCCTAGCAGAACTTTTACAGTTCTCTCATGACAGGTGAAACACAAAACATTTTAGGAAAACGATTCACTGGACTCTGCCACAGACTGAGTAACGTACAAGGAGGCCTGAGAATGTATATTTAAATAACCCACAGAGCTTTTTAAAGAGCTCCATTTTTAGAGATCTTGATTTAACTGTAGTAGCAAAAGTAGGTTGACGAGATGGTTCAGTAGGAAAAGGCTATGAAGCTCGAAGAGTAGAGTTCAATCTCTGGGACCTACATGGTGGAAAGAGAACCAACTCCTCCAAGTTGTCTTGTGACCTATAGACACAAACGAACGTGCACAAGAAGTGTGCTGAGTAGTGTAAAAAAGAATCTAGTTTCTTTTTTTAAAAAAAAATACAGTTTAGGGCTGGAGAGATGGCTCAGCAGTTAAGAGCACTGACTACTCCTCCAGTGGTCCTGAGTGAGTTCCCAGCAAGCACTCGGTGGCTCACAACCATCTGTAATGGGATCTGATGCCCTCTACTGATGTGTCTGAAGACAGCTACAGTGTACTCATATACATAAACTAAATCCTTTAAAAAAATAACAGTTTAGAAGCATATCAAATTTTGCTACTAACTGCTAGAGCTGGGCTTTGGAGCTTGAGAGTAAGGTGGGATGGGGACTTGGTTTGAATTTTTCTTTTTTCTATAAATAAGAATGTCAAAGTTAATACTATGAGACCTGCTATATGTTTACTTAATATTTGTTATGAACTAAGTATTTGCAAGGAACAAAGCATGAATTAGTGAGTCTCTGCCATGACAGATTAACTCACAATCCCAGCGCTCAGGAGAGAGGAAGTCAGAGCTATGTGAGACGGAGGCCAGCCTGGTCTACACATGAAATTGTGTGGATTTTGTTAACATTCTGCCCTCTAATATTTTGGGGAAGCACATTCAATTTATCAAAACATCTCATTTTAGAAAAAAAAACTATCCCGACCATTTTTAAAAGTAGTAAATTGCTAGATAAGCCACAGAATGATTTTTTTTTTAAATAAAGAGTCTAGCATTTCACTGTATATATTTGCACACACTTGTCTTCTTTCTTGACCATGAGGAAGATTAGGATTGGTATGGCAGGGCGGGAAGACAAAAGCCAATGCACTAGTTACCTATCCCAGCTACTCAAAGAGAAGCTGAAGGCCAGCCTAGGGGACAGGTTTTCCCCCAAGACCGGTCTCTCTCGGTGCTCTAGGTGCTGTGGAATGTGCAGGCCTATAGTCTCCACCTACCTAGTGCTGGAGTTGACTTGTGCACTGCATCCTTCTCAATAAAATCTTACAGGGCTACATAAGGCCCTGGGGTTCTATCGAATACCCCAAAAAGAAGAAATATAAAGGTAAGATTATTTAACTTTTAGCCTAGTCACATTGTGAAGACACAGCAGTGGCTAGCAAGAGTTAGACATACTGACCATCTTAAGGTTACTTTTTTTCGGGGAGGGATGAGACTCTCAGGCTGCACAGGGTGATTACCATCCTGCTTCACTGAGGCTAGCCTTATACTCCTGATCTTTTCCACTTTCCAAATGGTGGGATTAGCAGGATGCACCAAGACACGCTGGATTCTCAAGGTCATTTTAAATCAAGAGAGTTGTTTGAAGAAAGGAGGGATAAGGCTAGTGGAAAAGTTTAACCCTTCCTGGTTTCATGGAACTATGAGAAGTCGAGCAGTGGAGTCCCATGCTCTTTCCCCTTGAGTTAAAGAATGTCTACTACACTGTTCAGGTCTCTAGAACTAACAAATCCTCAAAACAGGGCTAGAAGCTGAGCACAAGAATTCCAGGAGCCTGCTGGAGGCTGGGAGTAGGAGGGTTGGAGGGTGGGGGTCAGGAGGATTGTGGTGGTGGTAATTGATTCTGGAACTGCTATGAATCTCCCCACCCCGGACTTCCGGTCCATTTGGCCTCTTTGCTTGTAATGAGTTATCTCAGACTCGAGATATAACTCCCACCCGTGTCTGCAGCATCTCTCCTCTGATCTGAATCATTTCTGTAGGTTTCTTTGACAACCCGCAGCCCATTGATATGCTCTAATCACACCCACTCGTTTTTTGGGAAATACAATTGTGCCCCACCGCAGGCAAATTCAGATTCCAATTCAAAGACTCCATGGATAGAGTCTTTAAGGCTTGGGCAATCTATTCCACTCTCATTTCCTGTCTAGATTCCAAGTACGGAAACCCCATTAGCAGGAACAGGCTATTGATCCAAATGCCCTTAATCCCACCTCATTTGCACCGACCGTAGCATTCAAAGCTGTTCATTACAGGGCTTTGCCACACTTTCAGTACCTGTCCCACGTACCAGAGTCGCTAAGCCACTTGAAACACAGAATTAAGTCCAGACTTTTTGTTCCGTTTTAAACACTCAGAACGCAAGCGGCTCCTTCCACAATGTCTCCTTATGCAAAAGTCCCAGTACCTTGGGACCAAAAGAATAATGTACGACTAGAGGTGTCAACTCCTTAAACTCAAGGACCTGCTTTGTTAGACCTGAAACCAAGAGCTAGGCTGGGCCGTCACGTGACTTGTTCTGATGGCGTCACAGGCACACGTGGTTCTAGATACTTCGCTCCCTCCCCCTCAGGGGTGGATTGTTGACAGCGCCGCTAGCGGTCACGTGACCTGACGTCATCCCACCTCCTCTCCCCGAAATCTCAGGCTCCGGATGCACCACTCTCTCCCCGTCCGGCCGAACTTGAAACTAGCGACGGGGGGGCGAGCGAGGCAAGGTAGCTTGTGGGCTCCGTGGGCGTTGGGCCGGCCGCGTTCAGCGTGAGCACGGAGCGGACCTTCCGTAGCTCCCCATAAGCAACAAGCCCGGAAGGCGGCCTCCCGCTCCTCCGGTGCGGCGCGCGCCCGCTCGCCCCGCCCCCTCTCCCCTCCTCCCGCGGTGGTACTGGCGGAGGGCGGAGGGATCTGGAGGCGGCGGAGGGAGACGTCATTGCAGGGTTGTTTGTGCAGTCTCGGTGGCGGCGGCGACCCACAGTGATTCGGCCGCTGCGCCGGGGGGTGGGGGGGCCGAACGGGACTCTTTTCTTTCAGACTGACCGCGGGGCAGCTGCGGAGCATGTCGACCCCGGCCCGTAGGAGGCTCATGCGGGATTTCAAGCGGTAAGGGACCTCGTTTTAGTCCAATATGATGGCCTCTTCCCGAAGCCACGGACTATAGGGCGGGGATTCGGGATATCTTCCCCTGGTGACCCTGAGGAGGCGGGCAGTGGGCCTGCGGGACCGTGGCAGCCCCAGCTCACCGGCGGCTCTTACTCTTTCGCTTCATACCTCCCTCTGAGTAAAGATGGTCCGTACTACAGCCTCCTGCGCTCCCCCCTCCCCACGGGAAGATGGCCATCGCTGGGCCTAGGTGTCCAGAGGCCCACCTAGGCCAGATGCAGTCGCTTCACCTCCGGCCTCTGCACCCTGCGGCGTCCCCTCCGCAGGTGGTGCGAGTGAGCCCCTGAGGTTCGGGCCTCGCCTTGGCGGACCAGTCCAGCTTTGTTACAGGGCCCCGTGACCTCCTGTTCGTAGAGGGGTTGGGGTGAATATTGCCCCACATCTCTCTCCCTTTCTGCAGTGGTGAGGGTGGGGTCTGCTGCGCGAGGTCCGGAGGTGGTTAGCCCATCCCCCGAAACCCGATCTGCCCCCGCCCACCTGGAAGGACCTTGAGAACTGGCTCAGGAAACCTGGGCCTGGAGCTAGCCAGTGCCTTCTGGAACTAAGATCTGGCTACCGAATAAAGGCCTATCTATAGCCTCCCCAGCCTGGAAAAATGCCTTCCGTCAGGCGGGAGCTAATCTGATACTCCACCTGGGCCTCCTTTTGGAAAATAGGGGTTTGTAGGAAATGTGGGACTTGAAGGAAGAAAATGACCTCTCCCTCCTCTGCCAGTTGTTTACCTCTCCTTGGAAACGAACAAGTGCAGAAACAGTAACTTGAAATCCAGCGACAAGATACTCCCAAGTTTTCTTTCTGGGCAGACCCGCAGTGATTGAGGCAAATCTGTAATATAAAAACTTTGATTTGCCTCTCAGGAAGCAACCACTCAACTTTGCTATTATAAAGCCCTTTATGAGGCATTCAGAAGCTATTGTCTTGGGACCTGGACAGCTTAGCCACTTATAATTGAGGAATCAAGCAGTAAACCCTTCCCTCTCAGCCCTGTTAGTGGCTTAGTACACTTTTTACGTGGACTGATTGCCAAGTGTCCACTAAAAAATCATGACATACTTTGTGTGATGGACAGGTTGTTTTGTTTTTTTATGATCTGACAAACAAGGAGATGCCCTTTTTGGTGCAAAAGTCTCCCAAGGCTTCAAGTCACTATTTGATTAGCTCTGTAACTGATAAGCAAATAAAACTTCTTGTTATGGATAATACGTCATCTATTATTATTTATCTCTTGCTCATTTTTGCAATTTCTGTACTTGATTCCCAGTTAAATACAAGGTGCCTTTGGTGGTTTTCCAAGGATCTTGAGGTTACATGAAATTGATGATGACGTCTATTGAAAGCAATGTATGAAGCCTTGTATGAAAGCCTGAGGTATAGTTGGCCTGAGAGCAGAGTCTTTAAAATAGAGATTGCTGGAAAAGCCAGCTTGAGCTTCTGACTGCTTAGAAAGCTACTGTCTGAAGCGCAGGCCATAAAGTAAGACTTGCTTTCTAGTTATATTGAATATGTTTTTAGTCATTTAGTGTATAACGATTCCCTACATTCTTGTGTTGTGCAGTGTCTGTAGTTAGGATGGGTTCTCTCCATGATTAAGGTAGGAAAATTGTAGGCTTTTGTTTTGTTGTGTTTGGTTCTTTTTTTTTTTGAGAAGGGTTTTTCTGTTTAGCCCTGGCAGTTTTGGAACTCTGTAGACCAGGCTGGCCTCCAACTCCCAGAGATCCACCTGCTTCCCACATGCTGGGTCTGAAGGTGTGGACACCCACTACCACCTGGTAGTTGCAGGTTCTCTAAAAGTATTTTTCATTGCTAAAATTGTAAACTTTTAGCCGGGCGGTGGTGGCACACGTTTGTAATCCCAGCACTCTGGGAGGCAGAGGCAGGCAGATTTCTGAGTTCAAGGCCAGTCTGGTCTACAGAGTGAGTTCCAGAACAGCCGGGGCTATACAGAGAAACCCGGTCTCGAAAAAAACAAATCCAAAAAACAAATAAAATTGTAAACTTTTAATGGGTCGAAAGGGCAGTCTGGAGTTCTTCAGGAGACCATATCTTAAATCTTGCTGCTTGAAGAAGGATGCTCTCCTAGCCCTTTGGACTTAGAGATCACTGGTAGTATCACTAAGTATCTTAACCTGGTGATTCATTTGAATTGTAGCTCATTTCAGTTCCAACTATAACAAGTCAGTCTAGCCAGTTTCTCAGAATAGGTTCAGTAGAATTTGACCTCTCTGACCTTTATGTTCATCTCTGAAAATGACTACTTTGGATTTCTAGATTGCAAGAGGACCCACCTGTGGGGGTCAGTGGTGCACCATCTGAAAACAACATCATGCAGTGGAACGCAGTTATATTTGGGTGAGTCGAACTAGGGATTGCTCAGGAAAAGTAAGTATATAAGCACTAGGGAAAGAGGCTGATGTCGGGTCTGAAACTCACTTGTGGGGTAGGAGGCACTTTTTTGAGAACCCTTGGGCCTCCTGTGCTAATCGTGCTCCCATCGCTAAGCCATATACCCAGCTCCTGAAACATTGCCTCTGGGCAGTTATATAAAAGTAGTCTGTTCCTTGCTGTTATGTTTAATTTGGTTTCTTTCTCTTGAGCCAAGGTGTTAAAGTGTTGCTCAGGGTGGTTTTGAACTGGGCTGAAGTGATCCTCTTGCTTTAGGCCCTCTGGAGTAGCTGGGCTTGTAGGAGTATGACACTACCTGGTTATGGTACTGCTTTATGGCACTCCAGGTAACTGAGCCTAGGGTTTGAAGGCTTTGAGTGAAGCTGAGTGGTAGACTGCTCGACTGCCATGCATATGGCCCTGGGCTTGACCCCCACACTACTAAGTAAATACTTGAATTAAATGGGCTGATAAAGGAGAGGAGGTAAATTGCCTCATATAAAATGTGCCGTGCAAGCATTTATGTCCATACTGTTAGAGTCATAAAAACACTTGGAACCAAAAGGACTGAAAACTTTACTGTGACAAGAATTTCAGCAAAAAATCTTACATGCACGGCCCACCGAGAAGCCACTGGTCGAAGTCGTTTTGCTTTGGGTGCTGCTGGGGTTGAATCTAAGCATCGTCACACACTACAGCAAATGCTCCATCTCTGAGCTTCTCTCCGAGCACTTGCAGGCTAAGGTCCAGGCCTCCTACTGAGGCCCTGTCTCACAAAAAAAAAAAACCAAAAAAACAAAAAAAGATCTCCATGCATTTTCCAGACTGTCCTCAAACTTAGGATCCTCTTGCTTCAACATCCTCAGTGCTGGGAACACAGGCATGCGCCACCATATTTAATACCTTTTTAATTTTTTGTTTGTTATTTGTGCACGTGTGTACAAGTGCCTGCACCCGCATGCTGGCTGGCCGGCTGACTGTGAGTGTCTTTAACTCATAACACTCAATGTAGAGGTAAGATGACAACTGTATAGTCATTTCTCTCTCCATCATGTGTTCAAGGGATAGTATGGCGAGTAGTACTACCTGCTAAACTAGCTTGTTAGCCCTGCACATCCTTTTTGATTTAAAACTTAAAAATTTTTTGATTATGTGTGTTTGTCTATATATGGGATTATGGTATGACTTTACAGTCAACCCAGGTAATCGATTAAAAACTAGGGTTTGGGGTGGGAGAGATGGCTCAATGGTTAAGAGCACTGAGTGCTCTGCCAAAGGTCCTGAGTTCAAATCCCAGTAACCACATGGTGGCTCACAACCATCTGTAATGAGATCTGACTCCCTCTTCTGGGGTGTCTGAAAACAGCTACAGTGTGCTTACATATAATCAATCAATCAATCAGTCTTGTATCTTAAAAAAAATAAAAACAAACTAGGGTGTAAAAGATATGTGTACAAGAGAGCAGGTGCCCATGGAAGCTAGAGGCTGGTGTCTGGTATCCTAAAGCAGTAAACTGCCTGACGTGGGTGCTGGAAACCAAACTCCTGCAAGAGATATGTTCAAGTACTCTTTAATCAGTAAACTGTCTTACAAGAATCTACATTAATAACTAGTGGGGGACTAGGAATGTAGCTAGCTCAGTGATGGAGTGCTTGTCTAACATTCTTGAAGGATCACAATAAAAGCCAACCTGGGCTACTTATTTAGTAAAGAAATTCAAAATAGCTAGGTATACTGACTCGTTACTTAATAAATCCTAGCACTTAGGAATCCGAGGCAGGACGAGTGCTGCATGGTCAGGCAAGCCTGGTTGTGTGTGTGCGCGCGCACACACACACACACACACACACACACACACACCCTGCTCTCCCCCTTCCCCCCCAGCCGTTGTTATACCATCCTATATATATATATATATATATATATATATATATTTTTTTTTTTTTTTTTTTTTTTTTTGGTTTTTGGTTTTTCGAGACAGGGTTTCTCTGTGTAGTCCTGGCTGTCCTGGAACTCACTCTGTAGGCCAGGCTGGCCTCGAACTCAGAAATCCGCCTTCCTCTGCCTCCCAAGTGCTGGGATTAAAGGCGTGCGCCACCACCGCCCAGCTTTATAATTTTAGCTTGAGATGGTCTTGCCAAGTCAGTCAGGCTGGCCTAAGACTGTATCTCAGGCAGTCCTCAAACTTTTACATCCCCCTGCTTCTGCCTACTGAGGATCTGGTAATGCAAGTGTGTGGCACCATGCCTACTTGTAGACTCTTGGGTTTTCGTTTATTGTTTGGTTTTGGTTTGAAAACAGGGTTTCTCTGTGTAGCCTCTGGCTGTCCTGAAACTCACTCAGTGGCCAGGCTGGCCTCAAACTCAAGATCCACCTGCCTCCTTCCTAGTGCTGGGAATAAAGGTGTGCACCACTACACTTGGGTGTGCGCTGCCACACTCGGCTGTACTGTATTCGTTTTGCAACAAAATCATAGACACGTTTCCTTTCAAAAAGAACTTGAGCATTGAGAGTCCTTTGTGCTGCCTGAGTTCAAGTCGAGGCTATAGCTTTCTGACTGAGCTCGGGAGCAGGGGGAGCCGTCAGTCCTAGTTCCCCAGCTTAGCCTTCCCTCCCTGAAGACAGAGAAAGAAGAGTAAAAAACTTCTTTTAATCAGAGATCTTTTTGTTTTCAGACCAGAAGGGACACCCTTTGAAGATGGTAAGTAATTCTTATTATCTACATATTAAAAGGGTGCCCTTTGGTCAGAGACTCTAGCGCTATTTGAAGACAGGCTCTACTCTTAATAAGCTCTTTGCATACTAAGCAAGCAAATGAAAAGTTAGAGTTCATGAGGATTTTTTTTTTTTTTTTTGCAAATCATCTTGGTGTCACCTCTCACCAGTTTCCTCTGTGACATGGGTGGCTTATAGAGCTGTAGGTCTAAGTGGTTTGTGTTAGAAAATAGTTGATATTTGGGCAGCCTAATAGAAGGTGCTCCTCAGGTACTAGCAAGCGGGTGATTGTGTTTCCTTGCTTTATTGTCTGCATTGATAAAGGTCTCATAAAAATTTTCATTTCTTTTTTCACCTAGTTCTAAGGATCAAATCCAGAGCTTGGTTATGTTCTAGGCAAGCAGTACACTGCTAGGTATCTGAATCCTGAATTCATAGTTACCAGGAGCTTCAGTACTCAGCATTTAGCACCCAGAAACACTATACAGTCATTTGTGTCTCAAGTTGGGTCTGTCTAACAGAGCCAGGAAAATGGAAGAATGGTTCTAATCTGTAATCACAATTAAGTTTAGTAAATTGACTTCAAGCAGGTTTGAACGATTTTCCCTAATTATAGTGGATTTAAAAAAATTAAACAGCTTTGCTGTAATTATCAGAATGACTGAAGAATTCATCTATTCAGCATATTTGGCATTAATTATTGTGAACTATTTGTGAGGGAACCACGTGTAAGCCTGAGAAGCAAGTGGTGGTACCGTGCTTGGACTCTGGAATATTAAGTACGTGTTGCAGAATTATAAGGCTGTTCTACATGTAGGTATTAGACAAAAATGCTGCAGAATAACTTCGCATCTGTATATTTGAGATGGATCTCAAATAGTAGTCCCTTCTGTAGGTCTAGACTTAGAGAAATCCTCCTGTCTCTGCCTTCCAAGTGCTAGGACTATCCTCTTTCTTACTAAACATGTATGCACGTGTAGGGATACGTGCCACACTGTCGTCTTACTTATTTCTAGGTACTCATGAAGAATCCCAGGAGCTACTGAATGATTGTAGCAATTTTTTTTTTAACTATCTCAGGACTTCTCAGTTGTGGTCCATTCTCAAACCCTTCATGATGTCTTGAGGCCCCCATTCAGGAGACTGTGTGATCATCTTGATACCACTGCTGTGTTGACCTTTGCATTGCTGGGACAGAAGCAGCCTAACTAAGCTAGATCTGTGCCTAAGTATTTGAGTGTCTAAGAACAAGCTGAGACTGGCCCACACTGTGCTAACAGTTGCTGTGTTCTTTGCACGTTAAAACGGCTTGGTGATAGTTGAAATTGCTTCTGTCATAACTTTTGGACCTCTTGGTCTGTTCCTTAATACTCTGCGTGATGAAGGGACATCAGAAGCACTTCAAAAGCTAAGTTAGTTGGAGCTTGGACTGCTGGTTTTTTCATGAAGCATGTTTTCTTGAAAGAATGACTGAGAGGCCTGGAGTATTAGCTGGTAATAGAGTGTGTGCCTGGCATGGCCTTGGGTCTGGTCTGTAGCATTGTCATAAAGAAAGAAAGAGAGAGAGAGAGAGAGAGAGAGAGAGAGAGAGAGAGAGAGAGAGAGAGAGAGAAAGAAAACTTTAAAGTACAGCAGTTAAATTCTGCTGTACTTTACTTTACTTTTGGTTTTTCGAGACAGGTTTCTCTGTATGGTCCTGGCTGTCCTGGAACTCACTCTAGACCAGGCTGGCCTCGAACTCAGAAATCCACCTGCCTCTGCCTCCCAAGTGCTGGGATTAAAGGCGTGCACCACCACCGCCGAGAGGTGGTTTTTTATGTATGTTTTTCCGATGCTCCATTGCAACAAACCTTTAAAAAAAAAAAAAGCTTGTGCAATATCAGACCAGTCTAGATATCTGAAAGAGCTGTGAAAATCCTTTTTAGTTACATATTGTGTGAGGCCATATTTTCTTCATGTACTGTATGTCAACCAACATATTGTAGCAGATTTCATGTAGATAAGAGAACCCAACTGTCATCATTAAACCAAACATGAAGGAGAATTGTACAAATGCAGAATAGTGGTGTGTTTGTCACTATTGAGTCTTTGAGTATGTTATTTAGTGTGTCTCTTAAGTATATTATTTAGGTTAATATATAGTAAGGCTTGGTTACTTTTTGATAACTTGGAGGATTTTCTCCGGTCCTCTGTTTGGACAGCTGGAGAAGGACCCCAGGTGTGCCAGGCCTGCACTCTCCATTGAGCTGCCATTGCCCCAACCCTTTCTTACTTACTTTGAGACAAGGCTATTTATCTGCTTGCTATGCAAGTGTTCTATAACTGAGCTACGTCCCCAGCTGTCAAGTTAACGATTTCTGGTACAAGTTCCAGTAGGTTATTAGAAGCAGTCTGTACTGAAACACAAGAGCCAATAAATCTCAGCTGTGTGGATCTCAGATTTTTGCCACCATTATTTTAATTAAATGCTATTTTAAAAAAATATATTTTTGGAAATAAAGTGGTAATATTCAGGCCACAAAATTGTTTTGTAACTTGGTACTGCCACTTGGTTCTATCTGGTTCTTGGTGTTCTTGTATCTGTTGCCATGGTGAGTTAATCATAGTGTATGCTGTTCTCTGTGCCTCTCAGTTCCATGGGTCTACTTCTTACCCGTAGTGGGACTGAGGAACTAAATGCTCCTGAGAACAAAAAGCTCAACTACCTCACATGCTTACTTAAAACTGTATATAGTCCAGCTTTTTGTTTTGGTTTGGTTTAGTCCAGCTTTTCATAATTGCAAAAATGAGAATGTAAACTTGAAACACATAAGGGCTAGAGGTGTGAGTTAGCAGAGGGTATGCTTAAGACCTCCATCAGGCCCTTGTGGTTTGATCTCAGCATAATAGTTAAGACTAACTTTGTTAACCATCTGTCTCCTATGTATGAAGATATGAAATAGGACTTAGCACTGTTTAGCTTATATCTTCAGCCTCTCTAACCCTAAGTTTCCAGATAATAGCAACAACAAAAAGTGACAAAGTGGATTGTATTCCAAATCTCTGACAAGTGAAGATGTGAAATACATAACTGGTTCTTAGCAAGTCCAAATGAAAATAAAACTACCGTCTCATCAGTATTAGTGCCTGAGTTGTCCTTTGCCAGGAGGGAGTCAGCTCTCAGAATCCTTTGGCACCCTCCTTTTAAGCTGTAAACAACTTTCTAGTTCTTAAGTGTGTATTTTTAAAATACTAGTAGCTAGGGCCCAGATGCCTTCTCAAAATCTGACAATTGGGAATGGTGAGATGGCTCAGAGGGTGAAGGAGCTTGCCCACACAAATCCTAACAATTTGAGTTTGATTCCCAGAACTCAGGTAAGGTTGGAGGAAAGAACTTCAGGACAATTGACCTCTGACCTCCACACACATCCCAGGTGTGTTGCCTACCTGCCTGCACAAAGCATACTGATCAATCAGTTAATCAGATATGACAGTTCCACTTCCGTTTCTCCAGTAGCCCACGAAAGGGCTTGTCCTCTGAGCTGTGCCAGCATTGCTTGTCCATAGACGGTAACAGAAGTATCTTAGATGTTTTATATGCTCAGTGAGAGTTCTTGGACTAACAAGTGTGGTTGTACAGAATTTGATACAGAATTAAGACTTATTTGATAAAGACATTTAAAAGTAATGTTTGTCTTTATTGTACTTTGGTTTGTTTTCTATTTAGGTACTTTTAAACTAGTAATAGAATTTTCTGAAGAATATCCAAATAAACCACCAACCGTTAGGTTTTTATCCAAAATGTTTCATCCAAATGGTAAGTAGCAGCGTCTCCGATTCTGTCAGAGCTGTGATGAGGGTTGGGAGGGTTTGTTCCTCCCCTTGGGTATAGCTTATTCTTACAGCTAGGGCTGGATACTGCTTCCATGCCTGTGGTAGCTACAGTTTCATTGCTAGAATTTTAACAAGGTTCCATGTGTGAATTAAAGTAACTTAATAACATCTGAATTAAAAGTAATAAACATTTATTTTACCTGAACACAAATTTTTCCTGAAACTTAGCTGTTAAAACCACACTTTCAAGCCAGGAGGTGGGTAATCAGGAATTCCAGGTTATTCTTAGATACTTAGCAACTTTAAAGCCAGACTGGACTTGATGAGACCCCATCTCCCAAAACAAAATAAAATGATTCAGTAGGTAAAAAGTTACCTTCAAACTAAGTGTGACTGTCTGATTCCCAGGATTCCCATGATAGAACCACTTCCTGCATGTTGTCCTCTGATCTCCACATGTGTTATTAGAGCCCTCAGGCACATGTATGCACACTCAAATGAGTAAAACAGATAAATGATGGAATCTCATAGCCAGGCTGGCCTTCAGGTTGATGTATTCAAGGATGACTTTGAACTCAGGATCATCTCCAAGGTACTTAATAGGCAGGTGCCATCATGCCCAGTTTATGTGGTACTAGGTTCAAACTAGAAATTTACACAGTAGGCACTCTACAGCCTGAGCTACATGCCCAGTCTCAGGTTGACATACTCACATATATAACGTGTGCACTGTTCTTCCCCATTCCTGTTGGTTGGTTGGTTGGTTGGTTGGTTGATTGGTTGGTTGGTTGGTGGTGGGTTGGTTGGTTCGTTGTTTCGTTGGTTGTTTGGTGGGTGGGTGGGTTGGTTGGTTCATTGGTTGGTGGGTGGGTGGGTGGATTGGTTGGTTGGTTCGTTAGTTGGTGGGTGGGTGGGTGGATTGGTTGGTTGGTTGGTTGGTTTTTCAAGGCAGCCCTGGCTGTCCTTTGTAGACAAGGCGGACCATGAACTCGGAAATCTATCTGCCTCCCGAGTACTGTGATTGAAGGTGTCCTCCACCACTGCATTACACAATTATACCATACTACAAAAGTACAGCACATTAAAATTACACAGTTTAGTAGTTTGGGTGTAGTCACAGACACAGCAAGACTGTGAATGTGGCTGGTTTCCTTTTCTCTTAAGAGATACAACAAATAGTCTGGGCACTTTGTATTGATAGGTTCTTAGAGCACACAGCACTTACTGATTTTTCACCTATGTAAACTCTGGGCTTGTCTGTTGTGATAATTATAGCTGTACTCTATCTCTACTGCTTGAATAATATTTTACTATTTAGTTAGATTCTGTTTACCTGTGAATCAGTTGATGAACATTTAGATGCAAGTTTCTTTTTGGCATCTTAAAAAATCAGAACTAGTTCAAGACTTTAAAATTATCAAATGTTATTTGTTATGGCGTGTGTGCCATTTGATTCTGTAGGAAAGATGAGAAGTGGCTGACTTACACTCTCAGGCCAGAAGGTCTAAACTAAGGTTAACTGTTAACACAGAGAAGTGAGGCCAGGAGGGTAGGTAAACTGCCCAGGGGCGAATAACAGGGATGGAATGAGGGGGTCCCTAGGATTCTCATTCATTCATTCTCTCTCTCTCTCTCTCACACACACACACACACACACACACATTCTCTCTTCTGTCTCTCTCTCTCCCTCTCCTTCTCATTCTCCCTCCCTCCCTCTCTCCCCATCTCTCCCCCCTCAATCCTGTTTCTATGGAGAATATCCTGGTTCTGAGGTGTTTTAGTTTGGCAGTATTGCCAAAAGTAGAATATGCCTATATTCCCAACACTTGCGAGGTAGAGAGAGGCAGGAGTATTAGAGTTCAGTGCTGTGCCAGGCCTTGACTATATGACGCTCTTCTAAACGAATGAAGTCACACACATTGGCAATATCTATAACTGTAACATTGGCCTAAGGGGATAAAGTTTTTCAGTGAGTGTTGACTTCATTGTTCCTGACTTTTTCTTCCATTTGTGTGTAGCTAGGAGTTTCGGGGATGGGATGTATATTATAACGGTGAATATCAGCTGCAAATATTTTGACATTAATTTTGTAAATACCTGTGTCCTCATTTAATCAAAGTAAAGATATTTATATTACTTTTTAAAATTCAAAATATGGAACTACTTGATATAATCTTTAAGCTGTTTTTCAGGCAGAGCAGGCCAATTTCTTTGAGTTCAAGTCCAGCCTGGTCTACATAGTAAGTTCCAGGCCAGCCAGGGCTATAATAGTGAGAACCTGTTTAGAAACAAAAACTCCTTATTTTCATGGCAAACACAGTAGATAGGTCGCATTTGACTTCAGCCATGAGTATAACTGCCCCACCACCAAGCTGCACCTGCAGACAGGAGTGCCATAATTTAGCCAGATCTTTTTTAGACCACATGGGAATTTGCTTTTTTCCTCATAGATTATGTAATCTGAGAATCGGGGCTTTTTTAGGATCTCTATTTGAGACTTAAGAAACATGGTGTAGTTTTGGTTTGGGTGCTGGGGAGCGAGCCCAGGCCTGCACATGGGAAGCAGGCATGCTACCACTGAGCTACAACCTTGGACCCAAAATGGGGGTAATGAATGTATGGCATGCTTCAGAAAAATTCCCCTCAGCCTTCCAGAGATGTCATGGGTAGTGAGGCAGATGTTACTTTCAGAAGAGTTTTCCTATAAGACAGAGGAGTTTAGTGTATGTGCTGAAGAGCTGCTTGTAACTAACTTGTGTTGTTTTGCAGTGTATGCTGATGGTAGCATATGTTTAGATATCCTGCAGAATCGATGGAGTCCCACATATGATGTCTCTTCCATCTTAACTTCAATTCAGGTAGGTTTGTGTTCAGATGCATCACAACTTCATTTTCTATGGGATATAACCAGTTATTTAGGACCACCTGCCATCACCCAGTAATTAATGCATGACTTGGACTGTTCCACACTTTTGTTAGCTGACATATGAGATCTAATCCACAGCTTGTTTTTTTGGAAGGCAGAGATCTCTTATTGCCCAGGCTGATCCATGGAAGACTATCTCTCTTCCCAAATGCTACAGATATAGACATGTTCCACCAAGCCTAATCACAACCTTTTTCCTTATGTGTCTACATTCTCACAAGTGAGACTTGCTTGTGCCCACATAGTATCTTGGGGAGAAGTAAAGTGATTGCTTAGAAAACCACAGGGATCTCCAGGAACTGCCAGGTACAAAGAACCTGTATCTCTGTTGTTCCATTCAAGAAAGAGGGGCAATAACTGTTGGTCCATGCGTCTAGGGAGGCAGATGTAGCTGTGCTGATTTGAGAGGAGCACAAACAAACAAAAAAGCTTCAGTTCAATGTCCATCGTTGTGAGTCTTTCTGGCCTGCTCTGCTCATCTCTGGGGAATGTTAGGATGCTTCGTACTCCATCACTGACCCTGGTTCATATCTGATTACTGCTACCTGTCTGTCTGTCCTGCTCACCTTCTGTTCATCTGTCCAATACCTGTGTGTCCCTAATCCCCACCCCTGTCATGGTCTACTTCTGGTCCCATGTCTTATGTATTTAAGATACGGTCTACATGGAAGAGTGACTGTTAGCCTTAGCCTGCTCGTTGTCCTGTACTTTCCTTCCCACTCTGGTCATCCCACAACTTTACTCTTTCATTCCTTCATGCTAAACATAGGTGAGTAACCACAGTAATGAGATTTAGGCCTAGGGATGGGGACAGTGGTTAGGAGTAGAACACTGACTGACCCAGCATGCCCAGCTTCTGAGCACCACCAAAAAAAGTGATAGTAGTGGATCTGGGAGCTGGGCAGTGGTGGCTCACACCTTTAATCCTGGCTGTAGGAAAGCAGAGGCAGATGGATCTCTCTATGTTGAAGGTAGCCAGGGCTACACAGAAAAAAAGAGATAATACTAGCAGTAAAAAAATATATGAATTAAATTACTAAGGTATTTACAGGTATTATAGTTTAACCAGATTAAGCTGTTATTTCATGGTGAGGAAGTTCTTATGCTAATATTCTTGTGGCTGATTTCCTTGAAATGGGAAGTCTGAAGGCAACTGAGAATTGTTTGTGAAGCTTGTATTCTCTAGCAGCAGACACCTGCTCCATGCCATTGCTGAAGGGTTTGAGACCTAAAAGATGACATAGGAACTTCCAAGTAATTCTGTCTCGTGTAATTTTTCTGTCCTATTGAGTCCTGTTAATAGCACATAACTGAACAGCATTCCCTTCTCTCTCTCTCTCTCTCTTCTAGTCTCTGTTGGATGAACCGAATCCAAACAGTCCAGCCAATAGCCAAGCAGCACAGCTTTATCAGGAAAACAAACGGGAGTATGAGAAGAGAGTTTCGGCCATTGTTGAACAAAGCTGGAATGATTCATAATAGACACCTGGTCTGTTCATCTTTCATCGTTGTTGTGTATAATTTACCTCCCAGTAGAAAGGCTAGCAAGTTTTAAGTGCCACGGGTTTTAAGGATTCTGCAGAGAAAAAACAAAAGTCCTTCAGTTTAGAACCTTCAAAAGCTTGTGTATCTTGATTAATGTACTTTTTATTGCATGGTGTGAACTAAGTTATTGCTGCATAAATTTGTAATATATCCTGTTTGTATTTTTTTCCAAGTGTATAATGTTGGTGTGGAGTTTTCATGACAGAATATACACATTTTGTAAATCTGTACTTTTTTCAAATATTGAATGCCTTATTTTTGAATTCTTTAGATTTTTAAATTGGAGAAAAGCACTTAAAGTTTTTTATATATGAATATTACATGTAAAGCTGTTAAAATACATAACTTCAGTGCAAGAGACTTTGTCACTTATTTCCTTACCTGTGCAGGAGGGACTGCAAAGTCTCTGCCAGGTGAGAGCCTCATTTCCAACTGCAGAAGGTCACTCTTCTGTTTTATCAAGAAAGTCTGCAAATTTGATTCTAAAACCAATTCTGATCTCCGGCTTTATTTTGAATGTACTTATGTTAGTTCAGTTGAGTAACTATAGACTTACTGGTCTGGTTCTGTCCAGCTCTGTATTTGGGCCACTTGTTAATGTGCGTTTCTCATGTAAACTGTACCTTTTGTGACTTCACAATTGGCACCTCGACCATGAGCAGAGCTGACTTACTCTGCTGCGTGGCAGCACCTTCACAGGCTTTTGATTAAGAAGAAAGTAAAACCATCACCATTTACCGAACGCCGTGCCGCAGTATTAGCAGTGGCCGGCTGCGCTGGTTTGAGCAAGGCAGAGCTTTGGAAGGAACCTTGGTGTAACTTGAATATTTGCAAACTACCTTTTAATGCAGCTGCGCGCTACCTGTTTATTCTGGAACTGTTGAGCACCAGGGCCTGCCGAGTTGCTTCTCACCTCCTCAGTTGTATACAAGTTGTACTGCATCTTAGTTTACTGGATAGATTTAAAACACAGTATTGTAGAAAGCTAATACAAAGCTATCCTATGCCTTCAAATAGTATAGAAAATGGAAAATATACAAGTAAATTCTGTTGAACCACTTGTGTAGTCTCTCTAGTAGTTGAAACAGCTATTGCAGTGAGCCTGAGTTCCTTGTCATCCATACCAGCCTCCTAGAGATGTGCTCTGGTAGCCTCTCTGCTGAACATTGGGTTGCAGAGTGACCATGTCTTCTGTTTACAAGCAAAGTTTAAAACTGGGATGGATAACTGATACTTCCCTTTAGAAGTTGTTACCCCAAAGGGCTGACGAGATGGTTCAGTGGTTATTGCATGTGCTGTTTCTACAAGAACCTAATCTCTGTTCCCAGCTCCCACTTCAGACAGTTCACAGTGGCCTTTAACTTCAGTTCCGGGGAGGGGGGGGGAATCCAAATTTTCTGACTAAATTAGACACTGGCATTCACATAAACAGACACATAATTAAAATAAAAATACTAATTTATTAAGCTTAGCATGGTGGCACATAACCTGCTTATATCCTTGGGAGGCTGGGAGGATCATGGTTTTGAGCCTGGTCTACATAGTAAATTCCAGGCCACTTGCGGGACATGGCAGGACGGGTGATGCTTCTGCCATTTATTTAGCTCTACAACTCTTTGCTCCAGTGACTTGGACAGTAAATAAGCAATACCTGTGAGAGGGCTCTATTTCACTAAACATCCTGGCTGGACAGTGGTGGTGCACACCTTTAATCCCAGCACTTGGGAGGCAGAGGCAGGTGGATTTCTGAGTTCTAGGCCAGCCTGGTCTACAGAGTGAGTTCCAGGGCTACACAGAGAAACCCTGTCTCGAAAAACAAAAAACGAAAAAACAAAAAAATCCAACATTTTGGATATGTCAGCACCATATTTGTTCTTATACGTTTTCTTCATCCATTTGAAAACAAACATTTCAAGTACTTGGTAAACAGTTAAGGGAGTATTGTCAGATGGTGAGCCAGCTGTTCAGTTTTTCTACCTATCTGGCCAGTCTGACTTGGAGAAAGTCCTTAGAAATGTTCTATACCAGATCTGGATCTTTAATTCATATACTTTATCATACAAAAATGTTCAGTTTTGGTCTTGATACATTTGTACAGCAAGAAGCTAGAACTAAGAAGACATTGAGAGAGATGGATGTGCACAGGACATAGTTGTATGTGCTCGAGATGCACTTGCTCAGGGACAGGGCCCGGCAGAGAGCAGCCCGCACCGCACTGTTCCTAGCACTCAGGTGTCACTTAAACATAAAACTGGGCACTGTTCTACTACATATCAGGGAACTAGAGAGATGGGGTGCCTCAGGTCAACCAGCTAGGAAATGAGCTGGCTTTGGGAGTAGTGTGAACTCTGAAGCATAAGGAATATTAAGAGGAGTTTTACTTTATTTGGTAGAGTTACACACAGAGACTATCCAATGGGAAAGTTTTTTTGTCATCATAATCCACCTTCACACACATACCCCATGTCAGAAAGTCTGGGTATAGAAACTTCCTGCTCTCTGATTAAAGGACTGATTTCTCAACAAACCATTTCCCTTTCTATCTAGGAAATGCCCCTGAATCTCTAGCTCCTCAAGCCTGGCCTTCTTAACAATAAAATAGGTCTGTTAAGTCATTTTCAGAGGGCCACTGTGACATGGCTTAACAGGTAAAGGTGTTTGCCACCAAGCCAGAGTTAGATCCCTGGGGCCCATGGAAAGAGAGAACTGAGTTCCATAAGTTGTCCTGTCACCTCCAACCTCAACTTGGGACATGTGCTCTCATCCCATACACCTAACCACAAAACCAGCACAATTTGAAGTCTTCGCGATCTCATCCAAACCTCATGTATGGAAAGCAATGAAGAGAACTCAGTGCTGCCATGATCACTAACTGTTCTGTGCTCAGAAAACGAAGGCCCTGCCTATGCTGTGTGGTGTTCGCTGGTGGGAGGAGGGTTGAACCAAGGTCCTTATGAGTGCGAGAAGCATTATACTGAAGAGCTCTTCTCTCAGTCACAGAAGGAACACTGGAGGCTGGAGAGATGGCTCAGTGTTGAGACCACATACTGTTCTTGACAAGGACTTGAGTTCAGTTCCCAGCACCTGTGTCAGGTGCTCACCACTCTGTAACTCCAGCCCCAGGGGACCTGGAACTACTGACCTGTGGGCACAAGCAGTCAGGGACACAGGCACACACATAAAGATGTTATAAGGACACAGGTATAATATGGGTGTGGTGTGGTCCATGCTTGTATCTCAGCATTTGTGAGGCTAAAATAGGAGGAGTCCATGAGGCTGGCCGTGCTACACAGAGTGAGACCCTGCCTCCAAAAAGAAGCATTTGGGCTCAAATAGTAAGATTCAGAGTTTTGTTTGTTTTGAGTTGCTGGGAATCAGAATGGCCCCATGCATGTTAGGTAAATGCTGTCATCGAGTTGTATTACAAACCCTAGGAGTAGACAGTGTGGGATCGCAGTTCTTTTCTATTGTGTCCAGCCATGGGGTGTGGCATCTGGGTTAACTGTGTAAGGAGAAATCTAGTAGTTGAAGCTGTTGAGGTGCAAAATTGTCAGAAGAGAGACTTGAACAGAGCTGTGACTCCGTTTAGTTCCCATCTAGTGTGGGAGAAAATGAGCTACTGTCCAAAGATACTAGAAAGATACTAGAAGTCTTTTGAAAGCATGGGCCTTTCCTCTAGCCTTTGGGGAAAGAGCAGATAATTGAACACATGCATCATTTTTAGTAAATTTGTCCTATCAGTGCTATAGCTTTTAAAAATAATCTTAGAAGCCGGGCAGTGGTGGCACATGCCTGTAATCCCAGCACTCTGGGAGGCAGAGGCAGGCAGATTTCTGAGTTCGAGGCCAGCCTGGTCTACAGAGTGAGTTCCAGGACAGCCAGGGCTACACAAAGAAACCCTGTCTCAAAAAACCAAAAAAAAATTATATATTTATATATATATAAAATCTTAGAAAGTCTTGAGGTGAATAGGATGGCTAGGGAATTACTTTAGTTGATAAGAATAACCTGCTCATCAGCAGGCCACACCCAGCTCATCCTTAGCTCCAGCCATCCTCTGGTGTATGGAAGGTTCAGACTTGGATGTGCAACTTGCCTGTGGAAGGATTTAACTGCCATTTATTGCATAATTACTGCTCTCTGGCAGTGTGGCACTCATCTGACAGTGTCTTGCTGAGAGCAGATAGCCAGGTTTACCAGGGAGTAGATTTACGTAGTGACAGTTAAAAATGACACCCGTAGGCTGTATGTGTGTGGTTCAGTGGCAGAGCACCTGGCTTTAGCAAGTATAAGGACCAGGATTTGAACCCAGCAAACAGACACACACACACACACACACACACACACACACACACACAGTAAGATGTCGCTTAACTATTTTGGAGACCTTAACTGATTTTGAAGTCTCAGAAGGAAATGAATCCCTAAAATGTGGTTGGACTGGGAACTTAGGATCAGAGCCTGTGAATTCATTAGTCTTCATTCCTAGAATCTGAAGACTTCGCCATGTCTTGGAAGGCACTGGAAAGAAGGCACTGCACTTTAGCTGGCCTCTTAGGAGCAAAGACTTTGCTATGCTTACTTTCTTTCCGAAACTCAGAGCATAAAGTTCCCCCTTTACAAATAAGATCTTTTGCCAAGAATGCCACTGCTCACCAGCTGAATTGGCCTAATGGCTCTTCTAAAGGGTGTTAAAGAGCTTGCAGCTCCGACTGGTCTGTATAAATTCATTTTAGAAAATGGAATTGGAAATTTTAATAACAGGGTTGGTTCAAAGAAAACAAGGAACAGGAAACCCTTCACCTATCACCTCACTCAAAGCCAGAGAGATACTCCCCCTTTTCATTAAGAGAGAAGGGGGAGGTGTTGCTGGACCTGGCAACTGACCACACTGGCAGAGATGAGGGAGGGCTCTGGGGATGCTGGTCTGTCACCAGCTTCAGCTACACGCTTATGTCAGGGAAAGTTGACATCCTACTGTACTGCAACTGGCTTTGGTCCTGGAATTGTTCCCATGGGTGCCTACAAAGATGCTGTTTGAGGCAGAGTGAGGTGAAAGGTTTCCTTTGGAGAGAGCACTCTTCCTTGGGGTCCTCTCCAAGCCAGCAGCACAAGCAAGGCCAACACAGAGGCTTGGCAATGAGGCTGGGAGAGTTTGGTGTAAAATTTTTCTTTTCCTGGCTTTGGTTACAACACACCGGTCTCCTACAGCCCAGGCAAACCTAAAACTCTTTGTAGTCCAGGGTAGCCTCAGACTTATAATCGTGCTACTATGGGTATTTTGCTTGCACAGATGTCTTTGTAACACTTGTATGTCTGATGCCTGCAGAGGCCAAAAGAGGTCATCAGATCCCCCTTGAACTGGAGTTACAGACAGTTAACTACTTTGTGGGTGCTAGGAATTGAAAGAGGTCCTCTGAAGAACAGCCAGTGCTCTTAACCATTGCGCCATCTCTCCAGACCCATGGTTTTTTGTTTGAGACAGTCTTATGTAGCCCAGGCTGACCTTGACCTTAGTACATAATCAAGGATGACCTTAAATGTCTGATTCTTTTGTATCCCTCTCCCAAGTTTGTAGCCAGTTTTGTCTACTCTGCTTTGTGCTCCTACTCTGGGCTGGCATAGGTGGCACAGGCCTGTAATACCAGCACTCTTGGAGGCAGAGGCAGGTGGATTTCTGAGTTTGAGGCCAGCCTAGTCTACAGAGTGAGTTCCAGGACAGCCAGGGCTACACAGAGAAACCCTGTCTCGAAGAAAACAAAAGAAAAGAAAACACACACACACACACCCCAGTTATTCTTAAAATGCCTTTGTTAACTCAATGACTAGGCACTCCTAATTCTTCCCCTGCTACCCCAGGCCCAGTCGAGGAAGTGGCCAAAGAACACTTCCCTGAAAACTTACATGGTTGGTTGTCCTATCTGCTCAGCGGTTGCGTCCCCTCCTCTCTCCCAGTCTTCCCGATTCTCACTGTGTCCTGCCTGAAACTGTCTAAGATGATTAGCTAACACAAGTGAAGGGTCAGAGAGCAAATTCATGGTTTTGTTAGATTCTGATTATAAAGTGTTTTCAGCTTGCTTAAATAGAAATGGCTGAGTAGTTAAGGTTTAACAGTTCAGTTATACTTGACAGTCTTCAAAAACATCGGAAAGCACAGAATGTGACATTTAATGTTATCTCATTTTTAATGATTATTAGACTAGATACACATTTGCTTCTGACAGTACCCCCTTCACAGTTCAAAGAAGATATTGGGGGCAAGGACCTTCAGCATCAGTAAACACAGATTCCCAATTAAATCAGCATCAGAACCACCCTCTACATCTCACTTTTTCTAATTTAAAAAACAACTCTTCTCTCAGACCTAAATTGATCATAACCACAACAGTTACATAATTACAAAGCATGATATACAATCAACATCCAGTCCATCATATTTGTCAGTTAAAGTACTCTACCATCATTCCTGATTTAGAGTTACAGTTTCTCTGTATTCTGTTTTGATTTTAGCCTGTAACATCATCTCAAAACTATGCTTTCTACTCTTATGTCTTTAATGTTAAACAACTTTAAAGTTTGCTTATGTGACTAAGCAGGGTCTTCAACCCTGTTAGAAATCCAAGAATGAAGTAAATAATACCTTTTCTATTTAAGCAAGCTGAAAACACTTTATAATTAAATCAGAATCTAACAAAACCATGAATCTGCTCTCTGACCCTTCACTTGTGTTAGCTAATCATCTTAGACAGTTTCAGGCAGGACACAGTGAGAATCGGGAAGACTGGGAGAGAGGAGGGGACGCAACAGCTGAGCAGATAGGACAACCAACCATGTAAGTTTTCGGGGCCACTTCCTCGACTGGGCCTGGGGTAGCAGGGGAAGAATTAAAGAGTGCCTAGTCATTGAGTTAACAAAGGCATATTAACTTTACCTCCAGGCAAGTTAGCCACAGGGCAGACATTGCCTAGTTCATCTACAAACAAAATGTCCAAAATGGACACACTATGCGGAATAGTCAACTGATAGCTCCGCCAAGACACGTTAAACAGTCCTTCATAATTCTGCTTAACAAAGGTCTGTTAAGATGATCCTGGGCCAGAAGGCTGAAGACTGATGCTCCAAGTATTTGAGGAATGGGGGACTGTCCAGGTAGTCAGTCAGCTGTCTCTACAATTGTTTAAGTTTGGGAAGCTATGTTTGGTGCTTCCTATATACCCAGGTAATATTTATTTTTTCTTAGATTTCTGACAGGGTTGAAGACTAATTATAGTCCCATAAACAAACTTTAAAGTTGTTTAGCATTAAAGACCTAGGAGTAGAAAGCATAGTTTTGAGATGATGTTACAGGCTAAAATCAAAACAGAATACAGAGATAGAATTGTAACTCTTTAAGTCAGGAATGATGGTAGAGTACTTTATCTAACAGACAAATATGATAGACTGGATGTTGATTGTATAACATGCTTTGTAATTTACACACTGTTGTGGTTATGATCAATTTAGGTCTAAGAGAAGAGTTGCTTTTTAAATTAGAAAAGGTCAGATGTAGAGGGTGGTTCTGATGCTTTGATTTAATTGGGAATCTGTTTACTGATGCTGATGGTCCTTGCCCCCAATTGGTTTTTGATCTATCAATAAAGATGCCAGTGGCCAATGACTGGGAGGAAAGAAAGAGGCAGGACTTCCAGGTTCCCACAGACTAGGAGAGAAGAGAGGGCCAAGGGTTGGATATTTGGGACAGAGAGACAGAACAGACTCAGAGCTGCAGGGGAGATCTTCCAAAATGTGGAAAAGAGGCCCACTGAAGGGCTGCCCGAAAGTGTCTTGGACAGCAAGACCAGGCTTCACAGAAGGCAACCAGGCAACTGAGTGGAGGACAGATTTGGAGGTGTTGAGCTAGGAATAAAGGTAAGGGCATAACAACTGCAAAGGCTTATACGAGCCCAGCAACAGAGCCAATAAGGCAGTTTAAAAAATTAGCTAATGTGTGTATCTTTCATCTGCGGATCCAAGATAGCTCCTAGGCCAGTGCACGCCTGCAACCAGCTGAGAACACAAAGAAGTCAGCCAACACACCTGGTTTATGCATTGCTGGGGATAAACAAAGGCCTTCATGATCTTTAGGCAGGCACTCAACCCCAGCCCCACAAAGATGCTTTGGCAAACATCTGCGTGGAACAGCTTGTGAAGTAGCCACAACCAGCATCAAGAATCTAGTGATCAGAGCAGCAACACACAACACCAAAGGAAAATAAATACTGCTCTCTTTGCAGCTAGCCTGGGCAGGCAAAGCCCTGGACAGGAAGCCCAGAAGACAGCAGAGGGCCTATGGAGTCTACAGTGCACACCTTTCAGGAGGCAGAGGCAGACAGATCTCTGTGAGGCCTGCCTGGTCTACATAGCAAATTCCAGGCTAGCCTGGGCTATGTAGTGAGGCTCTGTTTCAATTAAAAAAAACAAAAACAAAAACAAAATTTAACAAATTGTAAAGATAATTGAAATCAAAAAGTAGAGGGAAGCACAAATAATCGACTTAGCAGCTGAGATGCTTAAAACCTAAGGTTTAGAAGTAGTGACCTTGTCAGTCTAGAACTCTAGCCAGAGTAAAGGGGAATCTATTGTTTTGCAGGACTGCATGGGGCAGGCTTGTCACAGGCTGTATACACAGTGAAGGACAGGAGCATACTGACACACTGAAGAGCTCAGGACCCAGAGCCAGAGCTATTGGGTCCCAAGATACCTAGTGTTTGGGGTTGGGGGCTGCAGGCAGTCAATAGAGCTTTAGCCAGACCTGTCACTTTCAAGGATTTGTATTTGGTTTGTAGCTTCCAGCTCAGTACCTCCTGCTTGCTCTGTCAGACTCAACTCTCAAGTGTCTGAAGGTCACATGCTCTGCTGCTCCCTCTCTGTAGACAGGCCATCTCCGACGAAGCCCTGTGGCGGGGTGGGAAAGCAGAGCACTTGCTTATCTTTTGAGTGAGACCAAGTTTGTCAAAGGCTTTGGTTCCAACTTCTCAGAGAGAAAACCCAGAACAAGACACACAGACGTGCCAGGCATGTGAAGACACTGGCTTCCCACAGTTCTCCAAGAAGGGAAGTCCTGTTTGTCAGGACTCTGGCTCATGTGTTCACCTCCAGGACAGAGGAGCCCACATCTAAGGCAACAGACCCATTATTAGTCTCTAGTCTTTGGTTTTTGCGGGGCTTTGAGAATGTCTAGGTGATGCAGTAGACTTCCTCAGCTGGCTTTCAGAGTGTAGGTACCAAGCCCCCTCCATCACTGACAAACATGCTGCAGACTGCCCAGCTGCTGGCAGCCACCCTACCCTTCCCCCACCTGACCCAAGAGTGTGATCTTCCAGAAAAAAAGAATGAACCTGGAAGTTCATTTCACACACACACACACACACACACACACACACACACACACACACGAGGTTTTTTCAGTATTTGTTGAAGGAAGCAATTTCTCCATGACTAAAATGTGGTTTCCAAATTCTGAAATTATTGTCTCTAAAGATCTGTGTGTACTCTCCCAAATTAACTTCTCAGGAATATTGCAGAGAGTAATTTTCTGGGCATAGCATCACCAGCATAAGCACCTCATATCTGAAGCTTCTGTCCTCACTCCCAAGGCCTGATACACACTTTTCAAAGTCCTCTCTTGGGCGTGCCTTGGAGGTGTGCCTAAGTCCCTCTGCATGATCTCATTCTCACAAGCCAGGGAAGGGATACAAAAAAGTACTTACTAATTTCATAGGTAAGTCAGCCACTAGGTTATAAAAATGAGACGATATGCAGGCAGCTTAGCTGAGGAAATGAAAAACACCAAAACCCGAAGAAGAGCAAAAAGGCTGGGGGAAGAGAAGACAGAAAGACAACAGAACTGTGCCCTGCTGGGCCCAAGGGGCCGTGCCTGCAGGCCAGCCTCACTCCGGATTCCAGTTGTCTAAACACCAACATTCAAGTAAACTGAAGGCATATGGGAAGAAATCACACAACGCAAACCTAACTTCACTCAATGGAAAAGCTGTTTTATTGGGGGTTGTAGACAGAAAATAAAGTCAACAATCTATGGAAAGTGCATTTTGTTTTTAAGCCTCACAAATCTGCAGATGATTAGAATGGATGAAGGCTGCTGCATGTGAAAAAATGAGGCCCTAGCTCAGTGAGCACAGAACTCCACCCTCCAACGGTCACCACCTTGCCATTCCCCTGGGACAGGCAGTCTTTCATTGCCCGGAGAAGCTTGTCCAAGGTATCAAATCAATGGTCACTGGGGACTGGAGCTGAAGCCACATGAAGATGTGGCCTTTATCTCAAGCCACAAACAAGAATGTGTCCCACTGCTCTGATGCCAAACACCAGTAGCCCCAGTTTCTGGATGTCCAATTTCCTGTATCCAGTAGATGAAGATAAGGCAGACCCCACTGTCTTCCTGGCCATAATGGGCCTGCCTTTAATGAGCCCTGCTGAGTACACTGCTCCGTGCCTGCCCACAGCTGTTATCTAATGGTGACTAAATACAGGGAACTGGAAGGGGCGTCAGAACACAGACCAGCTGTGAGGGGGAATGCCAATACCACTGTCTCTGAGCAAGGCAGGACTGCGCCGCAATCCAGAGGTGATATGCAAGGCAGTTAGTTCTCCAAGTCTGAAAGCCTAAACAAACAAACAAACAAACAAAACGCAGGCACATGGCCATCTAGTGCCTAGAAACCATCTGGCTGGCTGAACAAAACCATATATGCTTCCAGCAATTTTTAAATCTAGCTATTTGTTTTCTCTCCTTGAAATTCTAGGGACCAAACCCAGGACCTCAAGCACACTAAGCGAGTACTCTACCACTCTGGTCCTCAGCAAATTCTAAGATGAGGCTGGGTGCTTTTTTGTAGATTGCCTCCTATCTGTGAGCTGGCTCTGCTACCTCAGGCCTGCAACATGATTCCCATTTCCTACACAAAGGTCCCTGAGCCCAGCAGGGGGGTGCTCCAGTGACACAGCTGGTTAGTGCACAGTCCCTTGGCGGCCATCAGTGGCAAGGTACAAGTATACAGAGGGTTCAGGTAGAAATACAGACATAGAGGCTCTGCCTTGCCTCAGGATAAACAAGTGGGGTATGGAAAACAGTTATACTTACAGGTACTCTTGCTTAAAAAAAAAAAAAATCAAATCAAATTATAAAATTTATCACCTGTCATTGTTATTTCAAACAAAGTTTGGCTTTGACAATCCTGATGAAATTTCTGAGAGTTCGCCATGTGTGAATACGTAAATATGCGTGTGTATTTTTACAGCAATCCTGGAAGAAGGAAGACTCCTTTGAAGCCCTTGGGCCCCATCCTCTTCCAGCTGCCTCTATGCTTGCAAATACGAGGAGTCTCAGAGCTGCCAATGTTGCGTCACCTTCACCCCGGCCTCCTTCTACGTCTGTCTCCAGAGTGGAAATGTGGAGCTCTGCCTTAGCTTTGATGCTGAAGAAAAAAAAAAGAAAAAGTTATACAGCCATTGAGTCCCATGAATCAAGTTTATCTTCACACATTCAAATAAAGCAGTGATGGAATATTTATGTGCAACCCAGATGGCAAGTCTACTCAAAAATTATTAATATTTTACTACATACAGAAAATGCAGCCACACACTGACCACATGATCCATTTGGAAGCCAGAACCTTACTTCCCTGACTTGTGGCTTGCTGTCTATAAGTGTTCACAATTTAAAGTGGTAGCGGAAATACTTAAGTGCTACCGACGCCTGCCGCCAGCCTCTGCCCTCAGACACTCACTGTTCTATATTCACCGCAGCAAGATTCAGGTGGAACTTTGTCGTACTCCGCACTGAGTCAGAGCACTTAGGAGAAGTGAAGGTTATGTATTTCTGGAGTTCACACGATTACAAGCTGTAAAAGCGAGTCTGCAAACAGTGGTGACCTAGAGCCCACAGTTCCTTCCAGGTGCTCTAGCACCTTTGGTAAATATAAATGCTGCTTTGGACAACTTTTAGGGAGGGTGTGAGGAAATCACTGACTGTCACCTTGTGTTTGAATGGATTCCCTTAACACTGAGCACCAGGAGTGAATCAACCTGAAAGTCTTTTTAGTAATCAAGAGATTTCAAGGTATGACCTATTTCCTAGCTAAGCCAAAAACCCTCAACAAAGATAAAATACGAGTCTTCCTACACTCGGGAGAATGCAGTGTGACCAAGAAACCACCTGAATGTGGTCCAGGGAGATATCCCTGAGTCACCTCACTTAGACTGATTTATCTCATGTGTAGGAATTAGGGGCTGTCCAAGCAGTCAACTGTCTCTACAATTGTTTAAATGCTGGAAGCTGTGTGTGGCGCTCCCTATATACTCAAGCAGCATTTAATTCATTCTCAGATTCTGACAGGGGTGAAGACTAGTTATAGTCTCACAATCAAACTCAAGCTGTTTAGCACTGTGAGAGAGACGACAGAGTGGAAGACATGGTTTTCATATAGTGTTACAGGTTAAAAATCTAAACATAGAGCCGGGCGTGGTGGCGCACGCCCGTAATCCCAGCACTTGGGAGGCAGAGGCAGGCAGATTTCTGAGTTCGAGGCCCGCCTGGTCTACAGAGTGAGTTCCAGGACAGCCAGGACTACACAGAGAAACCCTATCTCAACAAACCAAAAGAAAAAAAAAAAAATCTAAACATAATCCAGGGATAGAATTGCAACTTGGGCTGGAGAGATGGCTCAGCAGTTAAGAACACTGACTGCTCTTCCAGGGGTCTTGAGTTCAATTCCCAGCAACCACACGGTGTCTCACAACCATCTGTAATGGGATCTAATGCCCTCTTCTGGAGTGTCTGAAGACAGCAACAGTGTACTCATACATGAAATAAATAAATATTTAAAAAAAAAAAAAAGAACTGCAACTCTTTTAAGTTAGGGATGATGGTAGAGAATTTTACTAACAAATATGATGGATTGGATGTTAACTATATATTTTGTAATGTACATGATTGCTGTGGTTTTGTTCAATTTATGTCTGAGAGAAGAGGCTTTTTTTTTTTTTTTAAATTGGACAGAAGAAGTGAGATGTAGGGGTGGGGCTGATGCTACAGTCCTGTTCCCCATTTGGCTCTTGATTGATCAATAACGATGCTGTGGCCAATAAGCTGGCGAAATAGGCAGGACTTCCAGTTCTCCCGCAGGCAGGCTAGCAGATGCAGGACAGGGGAAAGCAATTTGTCATACTTTGGAGGGAGAAAAGGCCACAGCCACGTGAGATCTAGGGTGGAGTGGCCACTTCTCCACTGGGCCTGGGGTGGCGGACAGGAGGTCCCCTCGGGCCTGGGGTGGTAGGCAGGAGATCAGAAACATAACTAGGCTGAGAGCAGACTTCGGGTGCTGAGCTGGGAGGGAAAAGAAGGGCTTGTGGGATAGCAGAGGAAGGCTTAGAAGAACCCAGACGTTGAGCTAAAGCAATGTAACTAATGTGTGTGTGTGTGTGTGTGTGTATGTGTGTGTGTGTGTGTGTCTTTCACCCACAGGCCCAGAGCTTAAAATGGGATTAAAAAAAAAACAAAAAAAACTATACACAACACTCATGTATAAAGGTGTTCTGTCTGCATGTATGTCTGTGCACCAAGTGTATGCCTAGTGCCTGAGGAGGTCCCAAGAAAGGGAGTTAGATGCCCCAGGATTAGGGTTATAGATTGTGAACCACCATGTAGGTGCTGGGAATTGAATCAGGATCCTCTGGAGAAGCAACTAGTGCTCTTAACCACTGAACCACCTCTCCAGTCCCTCAAGAGTTTGAAGTAGACACTCAGCCCACTGAGTCATGTGGATACATGACATTGTTAGATGACTCACCTTTCCTGGACTCTCAACTACAGGACTGGCCCACAGGGTCAGATCCATTTTTTAATCCCTCCCTCCCTCCCTTTCCTTCCTTCCTTCTTTCCTTTCTTTCTTTTTTCTAAAGATTTATCTTATATATGTGAGTACACTGTCGCTGTCTTCCAACACACCAGAAGAGGGCATCAGAACTCATTACAGATGGTTGTGAGCCACCACGTGGTTGCTGGGAATTGAACTCGGGACCTCTGGAAGAGCAGTCAGTGCTCTTAACCACTGAGCTATCTTTCCAGCTCCATCTTCCTTCTTCCAACAGGATCTGAATATTACAATCTTGTCTGGGTAGCCAGGAATGATCTTGAGCTCCTGATCTTCCTGCCTCTACTTCTGGAGTGCTGGGATTAAAGGTGTGGACCCCATATCTGGTTATGGCTTTCATGAAAACATGGTCTTAGAGCTGGTCAAAGCTGCAAAAAAGCACAGAACACCTTGTTGCATGTGGGCACACCTGTTCTGATTTTCACTGTTCCTGGTGGTCAATTTCATACTGATGTCTGTCCTCATGGAACACAAATATTCTCAGGAGAAGCAGCAAAATTATGATGTTAATGACTTCTTTGAATCAACAATAACAGCTTCGTCAATCATTGCCCATTTTCCTTTTTTCCTTGCTTTTTTGAGAGACAGTCTCCAAGTTGCCCTATCTGCTCTGAAACTAAATATGTAGCCTCATTCAAACTCACAGAAATCCATCTGCCTTTGTCTCCAGAGTGTTGGGATTAAAGTCGTGGGGCCGCCCTTCCTGAGTTAGCTGGCACTGTCACTGCTCCTGCAGCAGCCACACTGGCTGCAGGCTTCAGGCGAGCACTAGCTGGCACTTAGATGGTCAAGGCTGCTTGCTCAATATGCTTGTGCTGAATTCCCCTTTCCAGGAGAGAGCACATACTCCTCCCAACTGCTGACCAAATCCCACCTGTCACACTCATTCCTCGGACCAAAGGGAGGAGCTGGACAGACACCTGCTCAAAAGCTGCAGGAGAGCAAAATGTATTTTTAAAACTTTACTCCAGAGAGCTTATGTCTAAGTCATCATCATTGTCTGGTCTCCAGATGCCAACACTGCTGAGTGATTCCTTTCCACATCCCAGCAAACTCTAATCCCCAAATACAGTCTTAGTTTGGAGGATCAATTCTGGCTGGCACAATGACAGGGCTTTTAGATGTCTGGTCTAGTACTCTCCAGCTTCACCTGACATGAAGGACAAACTATCTCAAAGACAAACTCTCTGCAGCTGACTCACAAACCACTCAGTGCATGGGTGACTTGTTCTCATGAACAGCTTTCTTACAGGAGTTTGTTTTGTTATGGGTACTAGGGGGTACCAGACCTAGGTTAGCACTGTCACAGAGACACATCTCTAGCCTCTTGGAAGAATCTCTTGTTTACACTGTGATCAATTTCTCTGTGTGTGCTCATGTATGTGAGCAGGCCACAGAACATGTGCGGAGCTTAGCAGACAACTTTCAGGAGCTGCTTCTCCCTTTCCACCATGAGTTCCAAGGCTTGATCTCAGGTCTTAAATAAAGCTTGCCAGCAAACACCTTCATCTGCCCAAGCCATCTCACTGCCCCAAGACTTGGGGCAGAAGACAAAAGTGGAAGAATTCCTATTTTGTTTCCACACACTGGTTCTTTCAAAGCCCCGGAGTGTAAGTGTCAAGTACATCTGAGCAAGTCTGTCTTCCCTATATGAGCATAGCTCCACCCTTTCCATATTACCCATCTCAGTAAGATGTTGTGCTGTTGGCCTGTGTTATGGCTTACGGGCTCCAGACAGATATTTGAGATGTCTCTGGGAAGCTCCAGGACAAGGTGGTCTGGTTTCAGACTGGCTAGGTCATCATGTACATCTGCACGGAGCTAAGAATAAGAAGCACGATGGACCCCTTGCACAAGATCAAGGTGCAGTTCACCAGCTGCCAGAAAGCCACCTCCCACACATGTGGAGCTTTACCAAGTTGAATGCAAGAAAATCTGAAGGCTGGGTGGCTGAGAAGTAGGTGATCTCCTATGTCTGTGGTCTCAGAGCAGGCCCTGCACTCTTGGCTTCTACACGGCTACACTATCTCCTGAATCACGCTCAGTAGTAAATCTTATATTCTATCCAAATAAAGAATTTGAAATTTTATATCAAAGGCTGGATAGATATCAAACGAACTTTAGGAAACAAGGGAGCAATTCTGCTGCCTAAAGAGACCAGGACAGATGCAAGAAAAACGTGGGGGTGGGGGTGGGGGTGTAGCCAAGACTCACAGCCTTATTCTCCAAAGTTTCCTCTGCCTCTCCCTGGCCCCAGGGATCCAGGATCCAGACCTAAGACTCTAGGGTAAAGCTCACTGTGGACAAGGCCACAGCCGTAAGACTAAGTCCTGAAGACCAGAATTCAGCTGTGGTGTCTGGACATTACCCGACCACATTATTTATCAGCTAGTCAGAGTCCACACAAGTCTGGTCCAGCCCTGACCTGCTGAGGCAGAGATACCCTGTATGAACGACTCTAAAATGAAGTACTTCTAACTTTAGCACCCTAACCAAAATTTTCTTTTTTTAAATAAACAAAACAAGCCAAGTCTGGGGGTTTATGCCTATAATCCCAGAACTCGGGAGGAAAAAGAACAAAAAACAAAAACTAAAATAAGTGAATAAATAAACAAAACAGCTGTGGCTAGAGACAGAGATGTGGCATCGAGGCCACCAAGGAGCAGAGGCAGGACTGTGATCCTGAGGCCTGCCGCGGTAAAGATCAAGGTGAAGTCTGGGTAAGACTCAATGAGGAAAGTAAAGAAACACTGGATACACAGCTCGGAGAAAGCACTCGCCTGCTACATACAAGGGTCTAGGCTCAACTCTCATTAATGCACAAATAATACACACCCCACACTCACTCCACCTGGGAAAGAAAACACGGTGTTTGTTTTTCTTCCTTCTAGCCTTTTTTGTTTAACATAATGATCTCCATTTTTATCCGCTTCCTGCGAACACTCAAATTCATCTTTTGTTACAGCGGAACAAGATTTTGGGGTGTATACCTATATGGACTGCATTTCCATCATCCACGCACTCACTGATGGGTGTCGAGGCTGGTTACTGTCAACGGTGCAGCAACAAACATGGAAACGTCCTGATATTCACTCAGGGCCCCTCAGGAGCAGTATAACGGGGAAATGTTTCTGTACTGGTTCCTAATTTTCCCAGCATAAGGAGTGTGGTTCAGTCCCTGGCACCAAGAGAAAAGGACTGCTGTAGACAAACCAGAGAGACTCCACAGACAAGGCATAATTTATCACACTGACTTGTTATCTAGTAAAGAAAAGGTTTACACCAACTGTAAAGAAATAACAGGAGGACTTAAGACTGCTGAGCAGGAGACAAGAATGCTCAAAATCAAAGCTACAATGTAAACTGGCCCCGTCATTTCTACACTTGCAAGTGCTTCTCACCTTTTTCATTAGTTCACTTCTGGTTGTAAACCGCGGCAGGTCTTCCACTTCAATCCCATCAGCCATTTCCATCACCTTGTCCAGAAGGTCTTTATTGTAACTGCACAACGAAAAGCAGTAAGGTAAAAACCTGAGAAGACTCACTGTCAGTAAGGGTTAGTAAGAAAGTGTAGTTATTAAACGCTACCTCTAGAATACCGGACTGCTTGGTCACTGGGAAGGTCACACTATGCCATCTGCAGTTTAAGCAATGCTCCTGCCTCAGCCTTCTCAGTAACTGGAATACACATGCATACATACTAAGTTCTGTAAAGACTGGTTTGATACTGCAGGGGAAACCACCGGTGCTCGGCATACAGGTTAATAAATAGTTCTTCCTGCCTGTGAGCACAGAACTAGGCTTGAAGAATGCCAAGATAGCAGATGTCTCAAGAATTACAGAAACGAGGCAGGAGACGTGGCTCAGCAGCTGAGAGCGCACTTGCGACTCTTACAGAGGACCTGGGTTCAGTTCCTACACGGATTATTATTATTTTCAGGTCTCAGGGATCTGACACCCTCTTCTGGCCTCTGAGGATATTGGGTATACACATTCGTTACATATCCATACACATAAAATAAAAATATTTTTTAAAAAAATGACAAAAAACAGGAGAGATAACTTAGTCGTTAAGAGCACTTGCTCTCAGAGGGCCCAGTTTCAATTCCCAGCATCCACCTGCAACTTCCGTTCCAGGGAACCCAATCCTTCCGGCCTCCAGTGGCACAAGGCACTCTTACGGTGCAGGAATGTAGATAAAACGCCCATACATATAAAATTAAAAATAGGTATAAACAAAACAAGAAAAACTAAATTAAAATTACAGAAACAGGCCCACCATACACCTGGTGGTACATATATTCATGGATGAGATCTGAGGGCCAAAAATTGGATTATTTTTAAAACACCCAGAACATTGGTCTCATGAAAATAACACCATTTATTCCTTTTGTTTAGTTCTCAGTCATTTGCCTGAGCTTGGATCCTGTAAACTGAGATTTTTAAAGGCCACCTAGAAGGCGGGAGGGAGGATGGGCCTGTGTGTATGATGGGTGTGTCTAGCTCAATGTCCCCACATCCTGTTCTGATAAACATCCCAAGATTTGAAACCAAGTAGCTTCAGCCCAGGGGGTGAGGCCCAGTGATAGAGTAATTATTTAGAATGTGTAAGGACCTGGGCTCCATCCCTAATACAAAAACCAAAAAGGAAACCAAGCAGTTTGGCCGGGAGGGGTCCGGTGACCAGCTAGATACTACAAACGTCAGGTCTGAGTGAGGTTCTCCTGTTCTTTTTTTTTTTTTTTTTTTTAAACAGTTCCACGTGAGGTTTATTGTGAGGGGAAAGGGCAAGGTGGCAGCAGAGAGAGAAGAGGGGAAGAGAGAAGAGCAAGAGAGTAAGAGCAAGGTTCTCCTGTCCTAACACAACTTCCAAGAAACTCTAGAAGTCTGTAAGAGCTAGGAGATGCATGTCTCTCAGTATATGTGTGCTGGGGGTGGGGGTGGGGGGGACGGAGTTCTAGGATTACCTGGGCTATATAATAAACTGGAGGCCAGTCTCAGTTATAAGAGAAGATTGCCTTAAAAAATAAAAATCACAAGGGAGTATAAAAACTTGGTGTCTTTTCCAGGTCTCAAGGCCAGGCTCTTCCTGGAGTGATCACATCGGCTGGGGAGGGCCGGGTGTTAGGACAACAAGAAGACAGCATGGGTTACTTTCCTAAGAGGGAAGCCAGGAGGAGAAAGATTACATCCTGCCATAGCGTGAGCCCTACCAATGGTGAGATATATCACATCCTCTTGCTAGGTGTCATCTAGAGGGGGAGTCTGCACTTTTGTCCTGTGGGTGACAGGAACTAATGGACTTCAAACACACTCTGAAAAGGAAATCCTCTGGGCTAATCAACAGTAATAAAAATGACCACTGCAATACAGGCGCCTTAGAGCACACCTGCACTGTCCCTATCATTCTGGGGCAGGAGTCATCGCCACCACTCGTTCACAAGGGAAAAGCGAGGCTCGGAGGAGAGATCTTTCCCGAGGGAGTGCTAAGAGGGGATCAGTAGGAGGCTGGAGCCAGGTTTGGCGTGGATCAGTGTATATGCCCAAGTTGAGGGTCGACAGACAGAGACAAGGTCAGCCAGCCGTCGGGGGTCCGCACCTGCAACCCAGGAAGAGGTGGTTGGCCCAGACCATGGATAAGGACAGCAGCTGGTCCAGGCGGCCGCCGCCATCGGGTGGGTCTCGGTAGTCAGGCAGGTGGCGCAGGATGAACTCCATGCGCGCTTTCCATTGCTTCTCGCTCTCTGAGTAGGAACGGAACTGCTCTGCGAAGTCGGCCGCCTGCCGCACGCCGGAAACTAGCTTCTCCACCGCGGAGGTGGCCTCGCCACCCACCATGGCTCCCGCTACCGCCGCAGCTGCTGCCGCTGCAGAGGATCGCACCAGCCCGCCGCTTTCCCGACATGCACCGCGCCGCCGCCGCACGGCTAGAGCGACCGCGGCTGAGCGTGAGTGCACTGGAGGACTTACTTGGAGCGCCCTCGCGGGGCTCGGAGGTTTAATGCAACCCACCGCGTGTTGCAACTGCTGGAGATCTTGAGGCCCGCCCGCCAGCAAAGAGCTGACAGAGCTGGCAGCTGGGTGTCCATTGGGGTCTGCAGTGCCCTTTTTTCGCCCTGGGGTGTTACCCAGACACCTGTCAATCCTCCGCCACAGCTGAGGTTTGCCCTACGTTCTGTGGATCTCTCTGGGAAGTGAAGGGTTCTCTTTTATGGAGCCACTGTGGTCCCAACATCTTCACTGAGGTTGTACTCTCCTACCTTGGTGCATTCATCATCCAATCAGTGCCTACAAGGCATTTTGTTTGGTGGCCATGATGCCGCACTCTAAAGAACTTTGTGAGGGAGGTAGACATTAGGGAAAGACTCGCCCAAGTCAATAAGACAAGTCATAAAATTCAGAATGCCACAAAGCTGAAGAAGCAAGGATACTCTTCAGTCTTGGAGGTGTGGAAGTGGTGATGATGGTGGGGAACTGAAGGCCACTTGAGTTCAACCTCTTGGACCTTCATGGTGGAAGGAGAAAGCCAACTCCTCAAAATTGTTCTCTGACTTCTACATGCAAGTTGTGGTACTTGGGTGTCTAAACACACACACACACACACACACACACACACACATAAATGTAAAAATACGAAATGTAAGGTTGGGTCAAAAGAAAGCCTAGAACTCAGGATCTCCAATTCTAGTGAAGGTCTTAAGTGGTGAGTGGGCTTCAAGGTAGTTCGTTATCTGTGGTTTGCTATTGCAGATCCTCCCCCTCCCTCGGGGTCTCACATTGCATAACCCAAGCTGGCCTACAACTGCTTGCCTCCCTTCTGCAGCTTCTACTGCAGCGTTAGGAGCCCAGCAGGCAGAAATGCAATCCAGTCCGCAAATGGCAGAGCAGTGAGGACCAGCACCATGCTGAGTGACACCCCTTTCACCTCAGGAAGACGTGGGACTGACAGTCCTGCACAGAACAGCTGGTCCAGACATGAGAATCCAAAGACAGAAACAGCTTTTCCCAGCAGTCAGCGCGTTAACTGGATAACGGTGACCAGAGCTGAGTCCCCGGGATGCAGATGGCAGGTTCTGGAGTGAACCCCCGGATACCTGGAGTCCAGGTTCCTGGTAATTCTGATTCTAGCTTCAGCTGACCAGACTCTGAGAACATTTTGATGTGCCAAGCACAGTGACAGACAGACACCTTTTGTCCCAGCTACTCCATAGGTCAAGGCAGGAGAATTATTTGAGCCTGGAAGTTTGCTGCCTCCCTATCATGAGGGAAAGACCCTTTTCTCTTAAAAACACTTTGGAGGCTTCACTGAGCTACATCCTTGGTCCCTTAGTTGATTACTGCAGTGGTTGGTCCAGAAATGAGAACTCGGGAGCTGGAGAGATGGCTCAGCAGTTAAGAGGTCTGGGTACTCTTCCAGAGGATCTGGGTTTGGTTCCCAGCACCCTCATTGTGGCTTACAGACACCCACAACTATAGTCACTTTGTTTTGTTTTTATTTATTTTTATAACAGATCACAAGCTTAGGATTCTTCTGCCTTACCCTCCCCAGAGCTGGCATTTTAAGTGTGTTCCACCATGCTATTGAATTTTTATATAAATTTTAGCATCTCTTTGTTGACATCTAGAGAAACAGACTGTTGATATTTCATACAGGATCATGTTGACTATATAGACCAATTGGAGAATTAACTTTTTTTTTTTAATTTTTAATTTTTTGGCTTTTCGAGACAGGGTTTCTCTGGCTGTCCTGGAACTCACTCTGTAGACCAGGCTGCCCTCGAACTCAGAAATCCGCCTGCCTCTACCTCCCAAGTGCTGAGATTAAAGGCATGCGCCACCACTGCCCAGCAAGAATTAACATCTTTTTTTTTTTGTTTGTTTGTTTTTTTGTTTTTTTTATGTTTTTCGAGACAGGGTTTCTCTGTGTAGTCCTGGCTGTCCTGGAACTCACTCTGTAGACCAGGCTGGCCTCGAACTCAGAAATCCGCCTGCCTCTGCCTCCCAAGTGCTGGGATTAAAGGCGTGCGCCACCACCGCCCGGCCAAGAATTAACATCTTATCACTAGCGAATCTTCTAGTTTACAAACATGGCAATGATGCATCTTTCCAATTAGTCCAGCTTTTTGTGCATGTGCTTTCGTTTTGTTGTTTTATTTACTTAGTTGTTGAGATGGTGTGTCCCTTTCTGTGGTCCAGAGTCCTAGAAATCTCAACCTCTCTGCCTTAGCTTCCTAAATGCTGTGATTGCAGATGTGGTGCTGCTGTGTATATGGGGGAGTGGCACATGCTTTTTAAAAGCAGGTTCTTAGCCGGGCAGTGGTGGCGCACGCCTGTAATCCCAGCACTTGGGAGGCAGAGGCAGGTGGATTTCTGAGTTCGAGGCCAGCCTGGTCTACAGAGTGAGTTCCAGGACAGCCAGGGCTACACAGAGAAACCCTGTCTCGAAAAACCAAAAAAAAAAAAAAAAAAGCAAGTTCTTATGTAGCCCAGGATGGCCCCAAACTCCTTTGCTAGCTGAGGCTGGCTTTGAAATATTGATCCTTGGGCTTCCACTTACCAAGTGCTAGTATTGCAGGCATGAGCCAATATATCTGGTTTTGTGGTTTGCTGTTTCTGTTTGTTTGCTTGCTTGTTTTGGATGGGAGTGAGGGGTATTAGTAAACACTGGCAGAATGTGGAAGTCAGCACAGGGGAAAGCCTTAGGAGTGAAGGGCCGCCATGGGGCCAGGGGATCGCGAATGGCCATGCACTTGACCCCACGGACACCAGAGATGGGCTGATTTTCAGCTACTGTAACTTCAAATTCATCTGCATTCAATCTGATGAAGTCCGGCTTCTTTGAGAGGTGGATCTTCTAGTGGCCAGTGAACCTGAATCTGGCCTTTCCCATGCTCTCAGAGGCATGTTCCTTATTTTGCATCTTGAAGCAGATAGACACGATGACCTGACTTGTGAGGACCTGGCCACTGTGTTCAGGGGGTTCCCTAAGGCACTGGGTGGGCTTGGAGGTCTGCAATCTAGAGTACGTATGGCTGAGCTCAGAGACAAGCACATCCATCAAAATCTCTATCTTGAAGGCCCGCAGGGCAATCCAAACAGGCTACAGGCTACAGGCTGCACCTCCTAAGGAGGCTGCTGTTTGCAGCCACTGCCTCTAGGGCCCTGTGAGAAAAGAATCCTGGTCTTTGGGCACAGAGGTAGTGTGATGGTGTGTATATGCTCAGCCCAGGGAGTGGCACTATCAGAAGGTGTGGCCTTGTTGGAATAGGTTCCTCGCTGTGGGTGTGGGCTTCAAGACACTCATCCTAGCTGCCGGGAAGCCAGCATTCTGCTAGCACCCTTCAGATGAAGATGTAAAACCCTCAGCTGCTCCTACACCATGCCTGCCTGGATGCTGCCATGTTCCCACCTTAATGATAATGAACTGAACCTGTGAACCTGTAAGCCAGCCCCAATTAAGTGCTGTCTTTATAAGAGTTGCCTTGGTCACTCAAGACACAATTAGCAAATCATATGATTCCCAAGAAGAAGGGAGAAAAGGGCCCTGGTCCTGAAAAGACTTGATCCAGTATTGTAGGGGAGTACCAGAACAGAGAAATGGGAGGGGGTGACTGGGGAATGGGAGGAGGGAAGAGGACTTATGGGACATATGGTGAGGGGGGAACCAGGAAAGGGGAAAGCATTCGGAATGTAAACAAAAAATATAGAAAATAAAAAATAAAAAAATTCTAAATTAATTAAAAGGGGAATTACAAACATTTTCTGATAAAATTGAAGATTTACATGAGAGAGAGAGAGAAAAAAAAAAAAAAAGACTTGCCTTGGTCATGGTGTCTGTTCACAGCAATAAAACCCTAAGACAGGCAGTGTGTTTTTAGGTCCCATGAGCCAGGAGACTTACCCATTATCTACACTTGGTTCTTTTTTCTTTATTTCTCATATATCTTTTATACCATGTGCTTCATTGTCTTTTCTTTTTAATTCCAAACATCCATTTACTCACTGGAAGTGATCAAAGGAGGGAAAGCAGTAATGTGTTCTTTCCTAACATGATCTTTTTAAGCTCCTTTACATCAATGAAAAAAGTAGGCTTAAATGTCACTTAAGTCAGTGTAGCATTATTGGTTTTGAAAGAAACATCCTTAGTAACAAATACAAAACATGGAACCCTTCACAGATTTGCATGTCAGCCTTGCACAGGGCCTGCGCTGGTCCTCTCTGCGCCGCTCCGGCTTCAGCAAGTGTGCCGCCCAAGTCAGCACACGGTTTCATGTTCTTTATACTTGAAACGTTAATATCCAAGTATCCTTTTAATCTCATCACTTGAGGTAGAAGCAAAGGAATCTCTGTGAGTTTGAGGCCAGCCTGATCTACCTATGGAGTTCTAGGCCAGAAAGCAATTTCTAGTAAGATCGGGTCTCAAAACCAAAACCAAACAAAACCTCAAACCGAAACAAACAAACCCTCTCACTTCCTTTTACCTATTTAAATTTTATTTTTATTTTAAGGCAGGGTTTTATGTAGCCCAAGATAGCCTCTAGCTCACTGTGTAGTCAAGGATGGCCTTGAACTCCTAATCCTGCTGTCCCCACTTCCCAAGAGCTGGGACGTTAATGTGTACCACCGCTCTCGGCTCCGTAGGGTTCCACTGAACTCTGGCCTTCGCTAGTTGTGGGTTTTGTTCTGTTTGGTTGGTTTGTTGGTTTTCTTTCTTTTTCCTTTTCCTACCCCTTCTCTTTTTCTCTTCCTCTTTCTCCCAAGATTATTTTCTGGAATAGTCTTACCAGTTCTTTGGATTGCAAACCTAGAAACCCTGAGCTAATTCTAGGAATTAGAAGCTCATCTCTCTTTTTCTCTCCCAGTCATACTGTTTATCGAGGGTTTGCCATTTGGTGGCATTTTGCACACAGGCTTCTTCAAAATACAAAAGTTTTGGACTTCATTTTTGTTTTTGTTTTTGTTTTTTGTTTTCAAGACAGGGTTTCTCTGTGTAGCCCTGGCTGTCCTGGAACTCACTCTGTAGACCAGGCTGGCCTCGAACTCAGAAATCCACCTGCCCCTGCCTCCCAAGTGCTGGGATTACAGGTGTGTGCCACCACCGCCCGGCGACTTCATTTTTTTTTTTTTAACTTTAAAAATGTTGTGTGTATAGGTGTCTGCTTGTGTGCGTGTCTGTGTACCTCATGCATGCCTGGGGCAGAAGAGGGTGTCAGATCCCTGAAGCTGGAGTTATAGACAGTTTTGAGAGTTGACATACTGGGAACTGAACCTGGGACCTCTGTAAGAACAAGTGTCTTTAACTGCTAAGCTACCTCTCCAGGCCACACAATTAAAACAAAGCAAAGCAAAACAAAACAAAACAAAAGACTTATTGCCAAATGTGGTGGGTGGTATACTCCATTAGTCCAAGCACTCAGGAGGCAGAGGCATACACACCTCTGTGAATTTTAAGCTAGCCTGCTCTACAGAGTGACTTACATGACAGCCACTGCTACATACGGAGACCCTGCCTTAAAATAAAATCAACAAAAAATGCATGTGTTTATTTTTATGTGTGTGAGTGTTTTGTCTGCACAAATGTCAGTGTGGTGCCTGCCAAGGCTAGCGCCCGTGGAAGCCAGCCGTGGGCAATCAGTTCCCGGACCTGGTGTCACAGGCAGTCTGCATCATGTGGGTGATGGAGACTGAACCTGGGTCCTTGGCGAGCAGCCAAGGCCGAGCCTTCTCTCCATAGTCCCCATGTTATTGTGTTTTGGTTTTGAGAATCGGCCTTAGGATATAACATGGGCTAAAGCTGGAACTTGCTGTGTAGACCAGGCTGACCTTGAACTTATTTCAATCTTACTGTGTCTGCCTCCCTTGGTCTGGGATTGCAGGAAAAAACAAAAACAAAAACAAAAAACACCATGCCTATCTCTTGGTTGATATTGCCTTTGTTTGAGGACAGCGTCTCCTGTCACCTAGGTTAGTCTCAAACCTACTATGTATCTGGTGACTTCTAAATCCTCCTGTCTCAGCTTCTCAAGTGTTACGATTACAGAACAAAAATTTTTGAGCTTTTGGTCTTTTTTTCTTACTATATATCCCTGGGTGATCTGGAAACCACTATGTAGATGAGTCTGCCCTTAAACTCATAAAGGCCCCCTGCTTCTGCCTCCTGAGAGCTGGGACTAACACTCGTGTTGGTATATGTATGTCACACTTGAAGGTACATCGGCTGTATGGGATCTTTGACCCACATTTTCCTTCCTTAGAATGTCATGTTGGTGTTGGCCCCACTGCCCTGTTCCTGGCAGACATTGATGCTGGTTGCTGAGTCCTTTTGGCTCTACCTGGATAGAGATTATTGAATAGGGGATGTAAAGATCGCCTAATGTCTAAACTCCCATGTCTTTGAATGTCCAAAGCCTGGGGACTGCAGCGGCTAGCCCAGAGGCTCACAGCTCCAAACCATGACATTCTGGGGCCTATTGCTCCAGGCGTCAGCAGCCAGAGACTCTCGAGGTTGGAGGCTCCCTGTGCTGGCTTTAACTACCAGCTGCACTGGCATGTGGCTGCTGTCGTAACCCTTGGCTGCCAACAGCAAGCAGGAGCAGCGGGCAGCGACGCTCAGCCCTAAGCCGCACCTGACAGTGCGACAGCTCTGGTCCTGGGATCCCCAGCTTCCACCAGGGCTCGAGAGTCCCAGCTCAAGCCTAGTGTGCAGACATTCTTGGGCTTTAAGGCTCAGCAGCTCTATGGAAGCTGTCCAGTGATTGGGACTTACAGTTTCTCGCCTTCCGATCTTCATGGCCTCTGTCGTGTCTGTAACTTCTGTCCCCGCCCCTCCTCCCCTTCCCCCCCCCCCCCCCAGTGCTCCCTGAGACTCTTCAGCTGCCCTCTAACCACTCCTGTGGCCGCCACTGCAGAGGCTGCCACCTTCACAGCTGCTGCTGTCCTGTGGCTGTCCCCACAGTCTCCTCCCAGCTCAGCTTGCTCCACTAATGAGGAAAATTAAAAAGGAAGCTGGGGAAGCCCACAAGAGAGCTGAGCTGAGCGGCTAAAGGGCTTGCCCTGAGGGTCTGGCCCCTTGAGTTCCATCCCCAAAATTCATGTAAAGGTGGAAGGAAAGAGCCACTTCTTCAGAGTTGTCCTCTGACTTCCACATGTAAACAACAACAACAACAACACACACACACACACACACACACACACAAATTTGTTTAAAGTTTGAAAAGAGAAGTAATAGACCAGGTAGGGTGGCATGCACCTTTAATCCCAGCACTTGGGAGATAGAGGCAAGTGGATCTCTGCGAGTTCAAGGCCAGCCTGCTCTACATAGTTCCAGGACAGCCAGAGCTGCAAAGTGAGTCGCTGTCTCAAAAAACAAATAAACAAACAAGCAATTACAAAAGAGAGAGAGAAAGCCTTTTAATAGACCTAATGTCACAACACCAGGGGGCAGCACAGAAGGGCGTCTCTTGACTGAACAGTCTGTTTGCACCGCCAGAAGTGTGAGTAGACAAGGGTGTTTGCACACTGGCATAATCCTTCATGCAAATGAAAGACTGTCTTTTCCACCAGTCACAGTACAGTCCATTCAGATGAAAGACCACGTCTGTACCAATCACAAGCACACTTCTGGGCCACGATGGAAAGCAATAACCCTCAACCTGGGTGAAAACAACTGAAAATTTACCAAGGCTTGCCAAGGCAAAGAGTCTGGCTCAAAGCTATCTGAAACAGAAGTATCTGGAACAGAGCCCTTTGGAGCTGGAGTAGTGCTTTGGCAGCGAGCAGCTGTGGTCGCAGTGTAGCTTCCTCAAGACATCCGCGAAGTGTTCAAAGCAGGCTGCTGGCATGAGGGCTGTCCAGCTGGCTGCCAAAGAGGGGCTGCTTGGCCTTCCAGCCTGGGCTACGGGCAGCCTGGGCAGAAGGGAAGCGCCTCACAACTGT